>CM065177.1:23011471-24338971 GCA_033026295.1 Channa striata
AGTCTATCCCTTGATCACTTATAGGAAAAAACAAGCAAAAATTTTAAAAATGTCATTTCACACCACCCATATTTCAATCCAAATGGTAACATTGCAAAATTCAAACAGCTACTTTAGTAACAAGTTAAAATACACTTAAATCTCTATTATTACCTCTGTTCACACAATGATGTAATCACGGTTTTGTACATTTATATGTCAAGTGACCGTGTGCATCCATTGTTTTTAGTTTTACAATTGCTGGCTTGCGTAAGTGCTGGAACCGTAAACAAGGTATGACTGGGGTTTTATTTATTTTTTTATTTAGTATCACCATCTCCTTCGTCTTACTGCTGTTTAAGCACAGGTGGTTGCTTTCACACCAGTCCATGATGACTGATCTGTACTCAAGCTTGTTCCCATCTGATATACAACCAACTATGGCTGAATCATCAGAGAATTTCTGGAGATGAAAATTTCTAGTCTTGTAGGTGAAGTCCGAGGTTTACAGAGTGAAGAGCAACGGTGGGGAGCCCCAGTGCTGCAGACCAGCACCTCAGACACACAGTTCCGCAGCCTTAGACACTGTGGCCTGTTGATGAAGTAATCAGTTGTCCAGCCACTCCTGCCCCTTCTAGCTTCCCACGTAGTAGTGCCGGTTGAATGGTATTAAAAGCGCTGGAGAAAAAACATGACTCTCGCACCAGTTCTAGCAGCTTCCAGGTGAGTCAGGTGAGTTACCTTGGGAAGTGCAACCACACGAAGTCTTCCAAAAAAAAAGGGACTCTCTCCAGACTGAGGCTCTGGCTGAAGATATACGTGACCATCTCACAGAGCTGGTCAGCACAGTTCCTCAGCAGTCTGGTGCTGATCTCATCCGGTCCTGCAGCCTTCCTGACCTTCAGGCGTCTCACCTCTCCCCTCACTTGGCTCGATGTTAGGGTGAGGGGTGACTGGTTGTGGAAGGGTTTGGAGACAGGGGGGTGGGGAGAGGTGGATGAGATTGGGGGATCGTGGTGAAAGCTGCCGGACTGTAGATGTGTGATGAGGGTGCTGGTGTCCTAGCTGAGGGAGTCAAATCCGTTGAAAAACAGGTTTAACTTGTTGACCCAGACCTGATCTTCATCAGCTGAACCCCTGAGTGCCCCCTGTCCGTGGCCTGAGATGGTCTTCAGGCCCCTCCAAACATCTCATGCTGTTGTTATTGTCCAAGCGCTCCTCCGGCTTCGTGCAGCAGGTCACAAGCTGCGGCTGCCTCGGCCGAAGGAGGGACATACACATTGAACACAACATGTGAAAAATCCCTCGCGACAAATGCAGAGCTGAACTATTTTCGGAGTGACTTTGGTGGAGTAAAACATGGGGTCACAAGCACAGCATATTCATGATCATTTTCAGAGAGAGAAAAGCATGTTGAGCTCTGGCAGCCTTGTAGTCAAAAGCTTTTTACACGGCCGATTTATTCCTCTCTCCCCCAGCCCCCCCCCCGGATATTTCATCTATGTTGAACGCTAACGCCAATTACATCATACTATGGCGTCTAATATTTCCAAACGTTCTCAAACACCACAACCCAAACATAAACCACTTCTCTCTCTCTTTTCCTGTCTCAGATCTTGCTTTGGTTTGGTTTAATACGCTTACAAAGCCTTGTCCTGACAGCGGGATGAGCATGCCCCACATGTATCATAACCCTGCCATACATGTGCCCTGAATCTCTCCAATCTCGTCTTAGTCTTGATCATATTTACTCTGTAAGATGTGTAAAACGACCAAATACTACAACTTGTAACTACTGGCCAAGAACACTGAGTATTGACCCAAAAGTAGCATTAATGGATCTTTGTAGCGACCCAACTTACCTGCTTTTGCTTCAGCTAATAGCACTCCATCTGTTAGCGTACAGCTTTAGCATAATACGATGCTTCTCATTTACATAGTTAATGACTTTGTATTACTTATTTGCATGTAGTAATGTAACGAATGTGTCATTCTTGCATTTACAAAAAACAGCACTGATGAACGCAGGAAGACCAAAAGGGCATGAATGTCTACGGAAAAACTTTTCCAGTGAGGAAAACCACAATACAACAGCTGAACAGATCAAGAAAATTTCAGATGTAAAGATGTAGACACATTTTGTGTCACTGAAACAATGTTTTTTTTTCCTAATCAAAAGTAATTAAAGTAAAAGCAGTTATCAACTGCATCTGTTTTACAGTAGACCTTATTTTATTCAAGTTTCTCTAATTCTGTTAAAAAAGTTAAATTCGTATTTTAGATTTGTATATGTAAAGCAAAATAAGTCACGTCTTATTTTAATCGAAATAAAGAAAATCCACTATCTCATAATATTAGAATATTTCACTTCAAGTTTCAGTAAATTTCTATTCATATAGTATAAATAGTGTTCCTCTGCCGAGTCCAGTACATGCAACTGGAACTCTAAAGAGTTGAGTGGCACCGAATCCAAGTCGCTTGAAGTCCTGAAGCTGAATTTTTAATAATAAATACTCAGATTGAGTTCTGCTCAAATAGTACATTTAATATCATCTAAATATTTATATTTTTTAACATAACTAAGATTATTCAGTGGGTGCTTGGGAGTAGCTTAGCCCTTTGAAGGGGGAACCCCCTTGTGTCCCTTAGTTTTCAGCTGTGTCTTTTACAAGTCAAGCGTTCACTAATTACATTGTCTTACTAGATTTGGAAAAACTTTAGAGTTTTGCTTTTGTTTGACTTCAAGTTTGGCTGGATAAAGGAGGCTATGCTCAGTCTTCCACTCCCACATACAAGATTGGTAAATTTACATCACTTTAGCTGATGTAAATTTATTGACTTTTATGCTCCTACTGACATCCCACAAAAATAAATTATAGTAGTTACCCAGGTAATGACTGAGCTGGCTTTTGCTTTTTCAGGGGGTGTCCTTCACAGTCAGCCTCACCATCCATCAACAGCCTTCCTCAAACAAGTGTCAAGACAAGAATTTTTACATATTCAGGAATGCTGAAAATCTTATTATCGCAACGTGAGATGCACCTCCATAACTAACGACTACCAATTACTCAGGGAATACTGACAGCACTGCCTCATTCGAATGCAGACAAAAATGCATATAAGAATAGAATAGAATAGAATAGAATAGAACTTTATTAATCCCACAGTGGGGAAATTCTTGTGATTTAGCAGCCATGGACAAGGACACAGAGTCTGCACAGAACAATGTGCATTATAGTTTAACAAAAAAAAAAAGGCATTTAAAACTAAAAATATATACATATTTACATTGGAACATGAAATATTAGGCAATAAATAAGAATATAAACAAGTAAAAATTGCACATTGTGTGTGACTATAGTGACACAATGTACAGTCTGATGGCTGTGGGGAGGAATGATTGACGGTAGCTTCCTTCCTGCACTGTGGGTATAACAGTCTAGTGTTGATGGAGCTGCTCAGAGCCTCCACAGTGAGGTGCAGGGGCTGGGAGGGGTTATCCGTGATGGATGTTAGTTTGGCCAACATCCTTCTGTCCACCACCTCCTGGAGTCCAATGTGCAGCCCAGGACAGCTTGTTAAGTCTCTTCCTGTCTCTGTCCGTGCTGCTCCCAGCCCTGCACACAACACCATAGAGGACTGCTGAGGCCACCACAGTGTCGTAGAATGTCTGTAACAGCTCCTGCACACACCAAAGGACCTCAGTCTCCTCAGCAGGTGGAGGCGACTCTGGCCCTTCCTGTACAGAGAGTCTGTGTTGTCCGTCCAGTCCAGTTTTTTGTTTAGGTGGACACCCAGGTATTTAAAGGTGTCCACAACTTCAATGAGCCCTGGATGCTCACCGGTGTGTGTGGTGGAGGCTTTCGTCTGAAGTCAAGCACTAACTCCTTTGTCTTACTGGTGTTCAGGAACAAATAATTGTTCTCACACCAGTCCACAAAGTCTGAGATGACCCCCCTGTATTCCTGTTCATTCTCACCCAGTACACGAACTGTGGCCTGTTTGTGAGGTAGTTGATGGTCCAGGCAGCCAGATGTTGGTCCACGCCTGCTACCTCCAGCTTCTCCCTCAGCAGTGATGGCTGGATGGTGTTAAAAGCACTGGAGAAGTCAAAGAACATGACCCTTACAGTACTCCCAGGAGACTCCAGGTGAGACAAGGCCCGGTGCTGCAGGTAGATGATGGCGTCGTCCACCCCGATGCCAGGTCGATAGGCAAACTGCAGCGGGTCCAGTGCTGAGCTCACCTGAGCCAAGGATGATCCTCTCCATAGCCTTCATCAGGTGGGAGGTTAAGGCGACAGGTCTGTAGTGGTTCGGCTCCTTGGGATGTGATACTTTTGGAACCGGAACCAGACAGGAAGTCCGCCACAGCACTGGTACTTTCTCCAGTCTAAGGCTCAGGTTGAATAGTGACAGAACAACCTCACAGAGCTGGTCTGCATACTCCCTGAGGAGCCTGGAGCTGATGTTGTCAGGGCCTTAGTCTTCCTTAACTCTCTCCTAACCTGGGGGTGACTGGTCTGGAGCTGTGGGTTGTTGGGAGCTCTCTGTGACAGTGGGAGGAGGGGCAGAGGGGTCTGCATGGAGCTGAGGTGTGAAGAGCTGTAGCTGGGAGGAGACGACTGGACTGGAGCGGCGTGAAGTGGGGGCTGGGAACTGGGCAGAATCAAATCTGTTAAAGAAAAGATTTAATTAATTTGCCCAGGTCTGGTCACCCGTGGCCTGTCGACCATCCCCACCCTCACCGTGGCCTGAGATGTGTTTCATTCCTCTCCACCCCTCACGGACGTTGTTCTGCTCCAGACGATGCTCCAGACGATGCTCCAGTTTCTTCCTGTAGCTGTCCTTGCACCTCTTGATTTTGTATTTTAATTCCCGCTGCACTCTGCCCAGCTCCTCCGTGTCCCCAGAGAGAAAGACCCTCTTCTTTTCATTCAGCAGGGCTTTCAGCTCAGGGCTCACCCAGGGCTTGTTGTTGGGAAAACACCGCACACTCTTGGATGGCACTGTGTTTTCCACACAGAAGTTTATATAGTCCCTGATACAGTCTGTGAGACTGTCGATGTCCTCTCCGTGTGGACTGCGGAGAATGTCCCAGTCCGTGATGTTGAAACAGTCCCTCAGCTGTTAACTCGCCTCCTCTGTCCAGACCTCCACTGTTTTAACCTGTGGTGACTGTTTTTTCACCACCGGAGTGTAAGCAGGAGACAGAGAGACGAGATTATGGTCGGAGCGGCCCAGAGGGGGGAGGGGGGTGGAGGTATATGCATTCTTTGTGTTAGCATATAGCAGGTCCAGAGTTTTATTGTCTCTTGTGTGGCAGTTAACGTACTGGGTGAAGTTGGTGAGGGTGGCAGAGAGGGGGAGGCAGGCATGATTAAAGTCCCCAGAGATGAGGATCAGGGCCTGTGGGTGCTGGGTCTGCAGCTGGGACACAGTGCTGTGCACAATGCATGAGTTTAAAAAATGCAAATAATATCCAGAGGTTTCTAAAGTTGTCTTTCATCCACAGCATAAACAACAGATTGTTTTAAGCAGTGCTCTGGTACCTGGTACCGGCAGTTACTTTGCTGCTGGTACCAGCACATTCCCACCTGGGCCTGGTTGGACCTGGAGCTTTGGAGCACAGTTATATATGTGGTCTTCCACAACAGCTCAGAAAAAAAAGCTTATTGGTCAAACTGAAACTGTCTTGTAACTGCAAGTCTGTGAAAAACACAATATGAAGCCAACAAATTGTCATAATAGTTGAGATGTATTACCATAAAAAAAAACACTTTTGTTTCAATTCTGTTTGAATTTAGATTTAATAAAAATTTTGACATAGCTTTTTTCCTCAACCCACTATTTAAATACACCAATTCATGCCATGAAGTTAGAACACAGGAATAAAACATAAGGAAATCAAACTGAAAATGAAAAACAATCATTAATTTGTTTAAATGTCCTGTGATGATGATTATTTTCTCTTTGCAAGAACTGATCCAATGATTTTTCATTCACTCCATCACAGTATCTCTGTACAGTATTTTGGCCTTAGAGGAGTCAGGCTGAAGAATCTGAAGTGTAATAATGTATTTAATTGACTTTCTGAACCAGGGGTAAACAAAGGCATAAATTAAAGGGTTGAGGCAGGAGTTACAATACACCAGCCAAAATTGCACGGTCGCTGCTAAACCCCATGTTGAATTGTTCATAACACCAACCGTGATAATATAAAATGGACTGTAGCACAAAGCAAACACAACTACAACAACACCAAGAGTCCTGGCTGCTTTGAGCTCAGATTTCTTAGGTTTCACGCCCTGAGAATAATGGAGTGTGACAGTTGCAACACAGGAGCGCATGGCACGAGCCTGAGACACGGCCACCACAAACACTCTGATATACAGAACGACGATGACAGTAATGGGGCCTAAAAAGGTCACAACAGTATCAAACACTATTTCAGTCAAATGAAATTCAACTACACAGCCTCCATAACAAAATCATACTTGTGTTCTTGTTTGAAAAAGTCTCTCAATATCCAACTACTGTGCACAGCAGAAAACAACCAACACAGACAAATGCAGACTTGAAGTCTCTTTGGAGTCACTTTAGTGGAGTAAAACATGGGCTCACAAATGGCCACATAGCGATCGACTGATATGAGAACCATGTTTCCTACTGACGCACTGATTAAGAAGCCACCAAAAAAGAAATTCACAACACACAGAAAGTCACCCAGGATCCAGCAGCCTTGGTAGAGGAGGATTTCTGTTGGCATCTGCAGGAGACCCACAAGAAAGTCTGTGACAGCCAGAGAAAAGACGAGCAGGTTGGTGGTTGTGTGGAGCTGCCTGAAATGATAGAAATGGGAGAATTTCAACACTGAACAAATAGTAATTTTAAATATTTGTCTTTGAACAGTTACGACATTAGGAGTATTAGCAGTCCTCTAACAATGCCTAAATATATCACAGTATCGCAGATGCAAGAACATTTTCAAACAAACATGCAATAATGAAAAGCTTCAACAAAACTGTGTGTCCTATGCACTATAGATCTGCAGCAGTCGGTTTTGTAGTTAGAAAACAAAGAATGATCACAATGTTTTCATCACCATCTAATCTAAATGTAGTATTTAATCGGTTAACTGTAACCAAGAAGTAAACTTGTTTTAGTAGTGCAGAGGAGCTTATCTCTGCCTGAAGTGGGAGATGGAGATGATGACCAGCAGGTTAAGAACCACAGTCAGGACAGTCATGGAGGACAGCAGACAGGAAATGAGCAGGGAATGAGGATGCACTGTCTTGCTGCAGGAGGTATTAAGTTGAGGAAAGCGGAACGTGGCTCCTTCCATGTTTAGTATCAGAGACAAGACAGGATGTTCAGGTCTGACAGCTTTCTCATAAAATTCTCTGTCGCTCAGCTGATTTACTAGTATCCTTGCTACCCTCCCATATGCAAATAACATCTCTGGAGAAGGAAATTTCAGTGACAGACACCGAGGAGGAGTGAAAGATAAAGATTTGTGCGTGTCATTATTTAATTATTTATAATAAGCACCACAGTAGTCCTCCAATGTCTATGTAGACTTTAAGGGTTTGGGGTGTTGTCACACTTTGTCCCTTTCAGCACCTAAATGGTATTTAAATATTCCAACCAAAACTGATCCATCTCTAAAGCAAACCACATCACTACTGCATTTTTTTGTTGAAAGTGACGCTACACATTCTCCAAAGCATCAACACTGCCAGGGCTCATAGGGAGGTCTGTCTAACACGCCACTCAAACAAAGCACGACTCTGTAACTTCACTGGGTCATTTATTAAACCCACAAGACTATTACCTGCTAAGCGACTGCATGATGAAGAAATGGTGTAAAGTCAACAAATCTAAGCTAAAAACGTTTACTATAAATAAGATGAGGCAATCTCATTTTTGTTTTCCAAATGTTCCTACAGTTATGCCTTTGCTTTGTAACTTCCTCTATAAGCATTAGTCATTTGCAGACTGCCCCCAGAGCTCAATGGTCATTTACCATGGATAGAATCCTGCCTGGAAGGCCGGGCGGCAAGGAGGGACATTTGTCCCCAGTGGCAGCTAGTGCTCAAATCTTTAGAGGGGGTAATGTTGGGACAAACTGCCTGGAAAATGCTGCTCACCTTATCAAAAAAAACAACAACTACTTTTTTGTTTTTATTGATAAGCTGGGCACATGTTCAGTAACCGGCCGTACGTGTGGGAGAAACTGCATCAGCAAAGGGCGGGTGGGGAGAGCGTTTCCCGGGTTCAACAGTTCAAAAACGGGCCCTGACAAAGTGTGAGACAACGCCGCTGCGCTTTTACCGCATTTACAGCTGTGTCTGCTCACACACACACACACACTCACACACACATGTTTGTACAGTATTGACCTGTGAGGACCCTCATTGACATAATGCAATCCCTAGCCCCTTACCCTAACCCTAACCATCACAGGTGAATGCCTAACCCTAACCCTTACCCTAACCCTAACCTAAACCTAATTCTAACCCTAAAACCCCTCAAAAATCCCTTTTTTAGGTAAAAAAATCATGAGGACCGGCCAAAATGTCCTCACTTTACAAAAATGTCCTCACACACACAGTTTTTTGGTTACTACCTTTTTTACCCAATTCGCAGGTTGTGCTAGCATAGCGTTAGCTTTGAGCTACCATTAGCCAACTGAGCCATGCAGCTCGTTACAAGCATCCTGCGGATCCTGCTAACGTGTGTTCGAGGCTTTATCTTTCAAACTCCGAATGCTACCGGCTAACTTCAGGAAGCGAACTTACCCGGATAATTCATCACTCGGCAGCTTCTGTCGCCGCCTCCAACTGCTCGAACACACCCGACAAACACCTGCTCGTGGCTTCACCTGTCGCACGTGGGAGAGGCTCGTGGCGTCCACGCGCGAAGTCACAGCCACCTGCTCCTGAGGCGTTCAGGGACCCTCTGTAATTTGTGCCCATAGTTAATAATTTCCCTTTAAGCCTAAGTGAAAATGTTAAGGACAAAGTGTGGAAGGAAAACAAAGAAAGAGGAAACTTTGGGGGTGGATTAAGGCAAACTAAAAAATCCCCACAGTGACATCTGACAGAAAACTGACATCCTGAGGCAGTGATATTTCTGTTCTAGCTTCTTCTGAGTTTCAGTCAACTTTACATAATCCTGTAGGATATGAATCTGTAGAATATAATTTCCCTTCCACAATGGCAAGAACCATGTCATTTCATGTTCTTAATCATGAGTGGGCTTCCTTCTTTAATAGAAAAAGCATCAATTATAGTTTGCAGTGCAAATTATAGTTAAATCTACAAAAAGTGAACAGTCCACTGGTTTGGCCCACGTGATTCCCCACACGGTGTAAATGTAGCTCAGTATTGCATCACAGCATAGATGCATTTTTTTTTTATTTAGTTATAGAAGAAGGGGGAGGAGCAAGATCAAAGATCTTTATCTGTGAGAAGAATGGTCAGGGGTCTGCCTGAACACAATCTTTCCTCCGGTGTCTCTCGTTATGGAGCCTCTGCAGGGAGCTGAACTCTGCTTTCCACAGCTCCTCAACAGCTCCTGCAGGAAGCCGCTGCAGCATCCTGCAGAGACCATGTTCACTTACGTCCTGCTTTCCTGCATCTCTGTGTTCACTGTGGCTCTGAACCTGCTGGTCATCATCTCAATCTCCCACTTCAGGCATGACGATGAACATTTTTAACTATGTTTTGTTTATTGAAACATGAACTCATACTACTATGGCTATTAGTAACTCTCATTGTCTCTTTGAGCCAGAAGTGAATGTATTAATGTTATGAATACTGAATACTGAATGAACGTGCATGCAAATTATATTACATAGCATAATGTATCTGGACATATTTGGTTTCTTTGACTTATTTCTTGACTTTGTCATATATTAATGATATTCTTTTGTTCCAGGCAGCTGCACACCCCCACCAACCTCCTCCTCCTGTCTTTGGCTGTCTCCGACTTCCTTGTGGGTCTCCTGCTGATGCCGGTTCGAATCCACCTTTTCGAAGGCTGTTGGTTTTTGGGGAGCTTGATATGTGGACTGTTTTACTATGCCTCATTTGCCCTCACCTCCGCCTCAGTCGGAAACATGGTGCTGATATCTGCTGACAGATATGTTGCTATTTGTGACCCATTGTGTTACCCCAGTAAAGTCACACCAAAGAGAGTTAAACTCTGTATCTGTCTGTGTTGGGCCTGTTCTGTCTTTTACAACGGTGCGATACTGAATGACTTCCTGTTACATCCCGATGCATATAATTCTTGTTATGGAGAGTGTGTCGTTGTAATTAACTTCATAACGGGAGCCGTGGATGTCATATTAACATTTATTGGCCCCATCACTGTCATCGTACTTCTGTATATGAGAGTCTTTGTGGTGGCCGTGTCTCAGGCTCGTGCCATGAGGTCTCACATTGCAGCTGTGTCACTCCGAGGTTCAGTCAGTGAAATCTCTAAGAAATCAGAGAGAAAAGCTGCCAAAACTCTCGGTGTTGTTGTACTTGTGTTTTTATTATGTTTCTGTCCTTATTTCTATCCCTCCCTTGCAGGCCAAGACATGTCAACCAGTGTGGCTTTTTCAGTTTTTGGTGTGTGGCTGCTTTATTGTAACTCCTGTTTAAATCCACTGATTTATGCTTATTTCTATCCGTGGTTTAGAAAATCCATTAAACATATTGTTACACTTCAGATACTGGAACCTGACTCCTGTGATGCCAACATACTCTAGCAACAGTGTGTTCAAACAGAGAAAACTCTACCACTCCATCTGCATCTGTACCCCTGTTTAATCCTATTTAAATATAAGTGAAATGTGCAGTCAGGGCAGTGAAACTTCTCAATATCAAAGACATTCGATATGATGCAGAAATGATAACATGAAATCAGTGGTTCATATGTTAAAATCACAATAAATGCAAAAGTTTTCAAATATTGATGTTTACATTTTTTATTCTACTGATTATATGCTGATAATCATTAACAAGATGATTGAACAGCGATGATGCTATATCATTATATTATTAGTTATCATGACGTGTGATGGCTTGCAATAACTCCAAAACAGTTCTCCTTAGACATCTGTGTTATTTTAGGGAAATTTATGAAATTAGAAAAATTTTATATTTTATACTTTTTAAAAACGTGGTAAGCCAGTTATCCATGGACCACAGGGTCAGAGGTTCGATCCCCGGTCCCTCCTTGCTGCATGTCACATGCATGTGTTCTTGTGCAAGACACCCAACCCTTAGTTGCTCCCAGTGGGCCAGATGAACACCGTGCACGGCAGCCATCGCCATTGTGCATGTGAACAAATTACTCTGTAAGTCGCTTTGGATAAAAGCGTCTGCTAAATGTAAATGTTTCAGAAAAGTTGGGACATGGACAAATTAATTACTTTGCTGCATCAATCTATTTGTGAACTGAGAAGATCAATTGCTTCAATTTTAAGAGCAACACTTTTCCCTTGTCTTGCTTAATATAGGATTTTATCTGCTCAACAGTTTTACTTTCGGTTATTTTACTTCATAATTCAGCAAATGATTTAAAGTAGCGCGGGTGTAGAATGGGCAGGTCATTTTATCACCAGGAGTTTTTACCTGTGAATCACAGTGTTGTAAAACATGCAGGATGTAGTTTTCCATTTGCGTTGCTATAATAAGATACAATAAGATGAATGGCAACAAATGTTGCTCCCAAGCCTTTTCTGACCTTTGAACTATGTAAGGTTCAAACTACAAATCCGATGGTCCCTCTCCTCTTTAGCAACGAGGCGGCAACATCCATGAGTTGTTATAAAACAATAAAAATAACGCGGCTTGTTTGTGTTGACTAAGGTGAAAATGTGCCATAGACATGTAGAAAATCTGTTAAAATTGCATATTAATTTTACAAACCTAATTAGTCAATACAACCCAATTTTAGTCTACAGTAAATATTATATATAAAGATTTGGTTTGTTAAATTAGTTAAAAATTTTCCAAAATTATTGTGTAGAAAAACCCAGGGATGAAATTTCATAGATATAGTAAATTCAGGTCATATAAAAATTTATATTTAACAAATAAATAAAAGTTAATATCTGCAACATATTTAGTAAAGACAAACAAATTGTATGACTTAAAATCTGCTAAATTACCAACTTTGTTGTAGTGATCACATTTTTACTGCGTATTCTTACTATGACGCATTGAGCTGGGGCTGTCTCCATAGATGAAATTTGCAGTTGGGAGGGGTGGACGGAAAGGAATAAATCAGCTCAGAAAGTTGTCGGACCTCGACATCCTCTCCCTTCTGTCCAAAAATGGAGACCCTGGAAGAAGCTGAACTCTGCTTTCCACAACTCAATGCCTCTTGCAGAAAAGCCATACGTCCTCACTCCGAGGCTGTCCTCATTTCCAGTCTACAGTCCATCGTCGCCGTCCTAACTGTGCTCCTTAACCTGCTGGTCATCATCTCCATCTCCCACTTCAGGCAGAGATGAATTTGTCTGCATGGCCTAAAACACATTTTTGTGGTTGCAGTTAAATGCAAAAATTTAAAGTAACATAATGTTGAATGCAGGTCCTTATATTTGTGGAAAAGAATCTTTCAGTTTAAGTATCTTTTATTTCTGTAAGTTGGCATATGCTGCTGTTAATTCGCATCCAACTTTCCTGCATGACATGAATAGAGCATAGAAAAAAAGTCTTCTCATTTAAAGCTTTGACTCGTGCGTACAGTTCGTATATTTGTATCTGGAAAACTGTGCTATATGTTTGCACGTTGTTAGAGATTCATCATGGTAAAACTTACAACATGTGACATCTGCTTGTTTGTATTCTCTCATTGCAGGCAGCTCCACACAACCACCAACCTCCTCGTCCTGTCTCTGGCGGTCGCAGACTTCCTCGTCGGTTTGGTGCAGATGCCGGTTGAAATCATCCTTTACAGGGGCTGTTGGCTTCTGGGTGACTTTATATGTGCTGTGAATTTCTTTTGTGGGTACTTCTTAGTCAGTGTTTCAGTAGGAAACCTGGTTCTCATATCAGTCGACCGCTATGTGGCCATTTGTGAGCCCATGTTTTATTACACCAAAGTCACTGTGACAAGAGTTCAGCTCTGCATTTGTCTGTGCTGGTTGTTTTCTGCTGTGCACAGCAGCTGGATATTAACAGACTTTCTCAAAAAACAGGACAGGTATGATTTCTGTTATGGAGAGTGTATAGTTGCAGTCACATTTGCTCAAGTCGCTGTGGATCTTGTTTTTACCTTCTTAGGCCCCTTTCTGGTCATCACACTTCTGTATATCAGGGTGTTTGTGGTGGCCGTGTCTCAGGCTCGTGCCATGCGCTCACACGTTGCTGCTGTCACACTCGAGCGTTCAGAGACTGCGAAATCTAAGAAATCTGAGCTAAAAGCAGCCAGGACTCTCGGCGTTGTAGTATTTGTATTTCTGTTGTGCTCTTGTCCTTATTATATTTTCACTGTTGCAACTGAGAGCAACTCGATAGTGGGGACGTCTGCAGCCATTTGGCTGTTGTACTGTAACTCCTGCGTAAACCCTGTGATTTACACCTTTTTTTATCCATGGTTTAGAAAAGCTACTCGACACATTATTACACTTCAGATACTGCAGCCTGACTCCTGTGATACCAATGTACTTCAGAGCGAGCCTGTGATGAACTGACTCTTCATTGCCTTCAATACACTTCAATACAATTCACATGTCTTAGTGTTAGGACTATTAAAAAAAAATGAAAAAGCTGTTATTTTCATTGTATTTGATCATACAGTTTGGTTATAAGATATTTCATTGTGAGGGGATTCAAACCAGCCAAAAGCTAACATAATAAAAATGCACATTCAGGTAATACAGACATTCTTTCATTATCAGCAGTAAAAGAAATACTGTGTACAAAATAGATTGTACAAAAAGCAGTTATGATCCCCTTGATAAATAAATAAAAAATGTACTTGTCTTAATTTTTGGTGAAAGGAACATTTGTACTAGTGTAATGTGCATCACATACACGACTCTATGTACTTTGTGATCTTACTTTGTTGCGTCATTAAAACGACTGAATGTGAAAAACCTTTTTAAGAGTTTTCATGGCAACAAACAGACAAGTGGTCTGTTTGATCTGGGATCAATGGGGAATACAGTGACAAGTTATGTCAGAACTATCAGAACATGTTTTAGATAAAAATATCTTGGTGTGAATTTTTTATTTTGTTTAATTTTAAACAAATACATAAAAATGTATGGTTTTCTTTTAATAAATTGGAAACAGAAACACAAGCAGTAGCAAAAACAAGGTGTTCAAAAAAGGTGGATAACTTGATTTACTTTGGCACCAAAATGGGGGCGAGTGTCATTTTAGTTTCTGGCTCTAAACAATCTCACAAATGGTGAGATTTAACTGTTTTGCAGTGCACTGAGTTTGGGAACAAAATCATCAGGGTGAGTTGCAGATGCTAAATGAATATGGTTAAGATTAGTACAAAATGTTGAGTTATAAGAGTAAAAACTAGCCCAAACAACTAATGGCCAAATACAAAGAACACAGCTTACTTCCTGTGTGGCAGACCAATTAGAGGCCCCATGCTGACCTTTATCCACCAAATCATTAAAAGCACCTGGTGCTTCTAATGTTGTGGCTGATACTCACGAGATTAATTACGGGAAACAGGCGTCTGCAGCCGAGCTCGGCACGCTGAGTGAGGTCACTGTGTGTTTGTGTGGGTGTCGGGCAGCTAACCGGAGCAGGGAGAGCGATGTGGAAACAGAGAAGAGACTTTTCCAGGGGCTGGACAGAGTAAACACTGTCCTGTGGTGAAATTGGACAAGAGACAATAACAAGCAGAACTCTCGTTGGTGCATGGAGCTCACTGTCTCTTTGACTGTGAGGTCTTTGGTTTTGTGTGAGATTTGATTGTAAGATATTTAAATTTTTTACAGCATTTATATGTTGATGGATTGGCTGTATTTTGACAGTAAAGACCCTTTTCTCAAATAAAAGACTTACTATTGCAAAAGATAATGTCTTTGGATTAACAGACAGCAGGTAAACACAAGCGGTGTGTGAAACAAGCAGTAAAGTCTGTGCTTCGCCAACGATCAGTCAGTTTCAGGCCTAAGATGTTTTGGGCAAATCTGCAATTAGTGAGGATGATCTGTGAGTTGTGACTGCTGAAGCAAACACAACCTCTGTGGAATGAGCATGTGTTACATAGTAGCACAATCAGCCACAACATTAATACCACCCGGTGGTTTTAGTAGGATACAATCCAACACTGCAACTTGGTAAGAACCTGCCAGGGAAACAAAGCGATGGAAATTGTCTAAAATAAACAGCAAATTTGAAAAACACCAACTTGATTTATCTTCCTGGGCTCAAATTTAATTGAAAAATCACTTTGTGAAAATGTGTAGAGATTGTATGACTGAGTTAGAGGTTATGGGAAAGAAGGAAATAAAACTTGTTTACTTGTAATTGTTGGTTGACTTGGCAATGATTGCATCATGTGTTGATGGCAGAACAGGTTTTCCTGCAGTGACACCTCTGATTGCAGTGGCGTCATCAGGTGACACTAATGAAAGCAGGTGTGAAAGCTGAGCTCTGTGTGTGTGTGTGTGGCAGTGCTTGGGCCACAGGTGAACTCTGTGCGCTGTGTAGCATGTTCATTGTGTTACAATGAATGTGTGGTGTATGAGTGTGTCCATGGACTTGGTGTCCATTAGCCTGGTTAAAATACCAGGCTAACTTTGAGTCTGCACCAGGATGAGGGCTCACTTCAAAAAGTACCATGTCACCTGATGTCAAATTTTACAGTGCGAGTGCTTCACATGTGGGACTGAGGGGAAACATTGATTGGGGGCAGCTGTGACTCTGAGCAAAGATTCTCCTCATTTTATGAGCACTTGAGGAAAGGAGTGAGTGAGATCAGCAGATCTGAAAACATAGTTGTGCTGTCATCTGCCTAACTGAGGGCGCACAATGCTCCCACGATAGAAGCTCGAGTAACAAGCCAAAGTAGCTTTTTAAAACACCCGTCAAACTAGCAGAAACATGCAGCAAAAGGATCATTTCAGCTTTTCCTCGAGGTCTCCAATTGCCATGAACAAACTAAAACAAAGGCTGCATGTACTATAAATGTTTTTATAAAGTTGCGACTGTTTAGCCAAGTTATCTGTATCAGTACTGAAAAACCCTCATGACACCCAACTAGTGACCTTCTCTTTCAACCACCTTAGCGCTGTGAACTGCTGTTGGACCCTCAGCACATAAGCTTGACACCCTACCTGCACCTAATGAATATTTTTGTGTTATTGTTTTTTGTAGTAGTTCTACTTTCATCAACCTTATGTGCTTGAAGTTCTACATGTTGCGTACATTGAAATCTTCTGATTGTGGCCATGTGGCACAAAATTTTCAGCAAACGTTTAACTTGTTTTGTAATGTAACAGTGTGAAAAACGGCAGGCATTAGAACATGGGAGCCTTAAAATAGTCCAACTAACGTACATCATTGTTTAGACAGTGTTTACAATATTTACTTTGGTCTGTCACGATTTCTGAGGGAAGACTGTGTCTTCAACTATGTGTCTCTAACTAATCTACCACATACTCTCTCACTGGCAACAAAGGTGGTTAATCAGTTCAGGGTGTAATAATAAAAGTATTTAATATTTGTCAAAACCTTTTGATAAAAAATAAATAAAATACTATAAGTAAAGTAAAAATAAAATAAGTACAGTTGTACTATAAGTAAAATGTTTTTGTCAGTTATTGTATTTAACAAACAAGTGTAGCTGAACCATATCTGTAGAACATTCTTGTTCCAGGATTGGATGATAATTCTTAGATTTCCAATAATCAACAGATTTAAGTAAAAGCCTTTTAAAGTCTTTAGGATCAGTTTCTATGGATCTTGCAAAAAGGACATGATGGTGACGTTCTGAAATATAAATAAATCATGTCTCATCCCCAGTTCCCATTCCTGTTATCCAGACATGAAAATGAATGAATCATATTATCATAATTTTTGGATGAGTTCCTTATGGTCACATGAAAAACAGAAAATACATTTGGGATAACAGAATGTGTAACGTCTGTGTCCTTACATAACCGTGGCATCTGCAAAATTTGCCCCAGGATCATCTTGTCCATTATATCTACAGTGTGTGTCTTTGATGGACAGAATACTGGCAGTTTATCTCAAAGATGCAGTGTTTTATCAGTCATTGTGGAAATAAGCCTATTATCATCCAAACCAAAACAATGAAGCCCTGATCCTTTTAACCCATTCTACTGCGGCCGCACTGCTTCCACTGATACGCAGAAATTACTTTGGCTCTTGCTACAAACACACCAGGCATATTAGATGTGTTAGATGAAATCATTTACATATAAGATAAGATAGATAGAGCTTTATTAATCCCACAGTGGGGAAATTCTTGAAATATAGTGAAACATACTCAGATGATTCAAGACGATTCATTATGAGGGACATGGTTTATAGAGTAAATCTTACAGATGACCATGATTAATGAACAAGAATGGATTTCCTTTCTCTCTACTAGAGTGAAAAAAAACATCGGAAACAAGCAGGAGTGAGTCTCTGGGAACATAATAAAATGAATAATGTAATTTTTGCATCAACAGAGCGGCTTAAACACGTTTAACAAAGTACGGCTGCAGTGTTTCTTTATAGTACGCTGGTCTCACAGGAGCCAGGCTTCAGAATATCCAGTGTAACAATAAGTCTGATCGATTTTCTGAACCAAGGATAGAAAAATGCATAAACTATGGGATTTAGACAGGAGTTAATATAAATGAGACATACTACAAAGGTAACAGAGGAAGAACTTAGCACGGTGTCCTGGCCTATGATCGTGGCACAGAAATATGGGCAGATGCACAAGAGAAAAAGAAGGACAACAACACCGAGAGTCACGGCTGCTTTCATCTCCGATTTTTTAGCTGTTACACTCACTGAACGCTGGTGTGAGACTCCCACAATGTGAGACCTCATGGCCCGAGCCTGATACACAACCACTGCAAACACTCTCATATACAGAACTATGATGACGGTGATGGGAACAGCAAAGGTCAAAATAAGACCTATTAACTGATAAATGAATCTGAAGACTATCACACACTCTCCGACACAGGAATTATACCTGACTGGTTGTTCGAGGTTGTCTTTTATCAGTGCAGTGACAAACACGAAAGGATAAATCCAACACAGTGAAACGCAGATACCAACTATATTTGGAGTGACTTTGGTGGAGTAATGCAGAGGGTCACAGATAGCCACGTAACGATCAACAGATATGAGAACCATGATTCCTATAGACGCGGAGGTGACAAGAGAATCTAGACCACAATACAGAATACACATGAGGTCACCCAGGAACCAGCAGCCGTCAATGAACATGATCTGAAACAACCAGAGGAGGCCGACGAAGAAATCAGAGACAGCCAGAGAGAGGAGGAGGAGGTTGGTGGGAGAGTGGAGCTGCCTGGAGACGAAATAGAGCAACATACTTATTAATATTTGTAATATTTATCCCAGCAGGAAAAAACAGACATTCAGAAGCCTTGTTGGTAACGATATTCACATCCTATTTTCTTTCTGTTCAGTTACTAGTTTTTTCAAATTAATAAAACGTGTGTACTTGAAGTGTGAGATGGAGATGACGACCAGCAGGTTGAGAGTCACAGTGAGCAGAGAGATGAAGGACAGCACCATGTAAATAAGGACAGTGTGAGAGAGAGGACGCTTTGTCTTCCAGCAGGACGTGTTGAGCTGTGGGAAGCAGAGTTCAACTTCCTCCATCGTCACCAGACAGACGAGAAGCTGCTGAACTCTGGCAGCTCTCTGTTTTATAACTGTTTTGTCCCTCCTCCAATATACTCTATCACACAGAAATCAACGTTTCTTTCCGCTTTTTCTGTAGTTTGTTACAATTAAGCTGCTGGTCCATTTAGTTTTATAGCCAGAAAAGCATATGAGATTTTATTTTCAAAGCATAACTACAGTAATTTCCTACACAATCATATTGTCTTCAGTCATCATATTGAACCTTTTTCTAAGCCAACACTGAATGTGTTCTACTCACATTTGTCTAGTTTTCAAAAAACACATTAGCTGGACACAGTGTTTCACTGGATCACAGATTTTTTCTTTCCAAAAAACTAAGAACCTCAAAAATATTGTCCAAACTCTTCAAATTCCACCTTGAAGAGTTCACAGACCGAAAGACCTAAAAGCTGACAGTCCAAGCAAACGGGGCTACGTTTGGTTTTGAATGAAGTGTAAAGAAGGTTGGAGCAACCAGCCGCAGATATTCTCTGTCAAGTCAGTTTTTTCTGGAGTTTCAATATTCCCAACAGTAATGCCGCCCTGCATCACTCAGTGGATTTTTAGAAAAACTATTAAGAACCCCATTCCCCGTCTGTTTTTGTCCTCCCCAGAGGACGAATTGAGCCGGAATCCGTTTGGCCTTTACTCAGGAGACACATGCACAGTAATGGGAAGCTCGGCCAAATAATGTTGGACTAAAGCAGGCATGTCCAAAGTCCGGCGAGGAGTTGCGCATCAGATATTTCATCTCATCGTGAGGACACGGCTGACGGACTCTCACCTGCGAGACACCTTGCGCATCAATACCGCTGCCTTTGAGCCAGACCTGGCCTTTGTGCTGCAGTCCAGATCTCATTAATGCAGACAAGTCATTTGTCATTTACACTAAGTCTCTGAATTCATTCTTGTTAAGATCAAAATCGGTCATAAATTCACACAAATTGTCAGTTTTCACTCCAGAATAAACTTTTAAAAGTTCAATTAACATTATATTTACTGATATGTCATATTTCAAATGAGCCCTGCAATCGTGGATATGTCTATTGTTTGATAATTTCTCTGTTAGTTTATTCAAAAGTTCTGTGAACATTGAACAGCCATGGTGATATGTTTCAGGTTTCAAATGTAATTTGCACTCAACAGTACAATTACTTCTGTTTGGGAAAAAAAGTTAAGTGAATATTCAATTACATGTCAGCCAAAGTCGCCCCCCCCACATTTTACCCCATCAAATCTGGCCCCCTTTGCAAAAAGTTTGGACACCCCTGGACTAAAGGAAGATCAGTGTAGTTGTCTGTATGCTCACTAGTACAGATTATAATCATGTCACAGACCCTTGAGGCCAAAGCAAAAACTTTGAAGAAAAATAAAAAATTATTCTTCTATAAAATATATTAAGAATCTGTGATTTTTGTCACTTCAAGGCACAAAGGCTGGCTTAAAAATACCCACAACATTATAATTCAGTAATTTTCTAATTGTTCTGTTCGGCGGCACCATATGGATGCCAGCACAGCTAAAACTAATATTCTTTAACGAGGCAGAGGCCTCGTTTTATTCTCTCCACAGCGTCTCATAACGGCTTATTGGCCTCATGAGGCTGAGGCTTCAGAATCTGCAGTGTAACAATGGGTCTAATAGATTTCCTAAACCCCGGTAAACAGAAGCATAAAGCACAGGATTTGGACAGGAGTTAGAAGAGAACAAAGAAATGACTCAGGTGGCAGATGAAGCATTGAGGAAGGTGTCCTGACCTGTGAGCGTGACAAAAAAAGGGTGTAAGCCCAATAAAAACAAAACTAGGAAGAGGCCAAGCTACTTTCACCGAACAGTGACGAGAAACAGCTGCAATGTGGAGTAAGGCACAGGGTCGCAAACAGCCACGTATCAGTCAGCTGATATTAAAACCATGAGGCAGTAGATCAATGATCCACGTGCACAAATGATCCACGTCTTCTAATCCAGCCGCAGCGAAAGAAACATACGAAACGATCATAATATCTTGTTATATGTTATGAATGAAGCAAACGTGTTGGGGCTATTTGAAAACTGGTCTGTACACTTGTGTATGAAAGAACTTTCCTCCTGTCGAGGGCGAGCGGGGTCATCAAGCTGCCCTGTCATCACTGTTTGTGGAGGAAATCTCGATCTCATCTGGACAGTTTTGAGGAGAAGCCAATATTTCATGTGAACCGTAGTTGCTGTTTTTTTTTACGGTGGATTCCACAAAAAAAAACTACACATTTTTTTTCATTTGTAAATGAAACAAAGATACACACAAAAAAGAGTTATAATTTCACAACATGATAAACAATTTGAAGCCGACTCAGATCTAACTGTGTTTGTTGTAAGCTGAAGCATGGCGTAGATTATCTCATTTATGATTCACAGCTCTGCGGTTCCATAGAGCACAATGACGGTACAGGCCTTGAGGGAAGCCGTCACTGATTGTGAACTTGCTTATTTTGTTCTAGTTTGTAGTAAACGTAGATAAATGTCATTAACGTTTGCCTGGACTTCCCTACATTAAAATATCTCTAGCTGAAAATTAGTTTTCTCGTCCTCACTCGGCGGACTTTGTAATTACGGTTAACCTGTTTTCCAGAGCTCCCCCAGATGACATCATCTGAACTGCTCCTCTGTTTTTCAGGTAAAAGCAGGGGAATATTTAACATAATATAATATAAGTATTAAGATACACATACACCTAAACTACAGCCACAGAAAGCAAGTTGAAAACTTCTCATATCTGTTGAAAGTGCAACATCAGCACATCACAGCAAGTATAAATGTGACTTTCAACAGGATTCTGCTGTAATGGGCATCGTCTACAGTCAAAATAAAACCTGCCTGGAATTTTACAAGATGTTATTGTAGACAAATGATGCTAGCAACTGAATTTTTTTACCCATTAATGCACTGCAATACATAAATAATCTTAATAAATAAAATAAAATGACACAACCAGAAGTTACAATAAAATGATACCGTAGAAATTACAGCAGTTTGTTACAAAGCATTTGGCTGATGGGAGCCACTTCAGTGCACACTCCCACAGCTGCATCGTTCAGACGCAACTCAACGAGTGTGATACAAGCGTGGTGGGGGTCACACAGATGCAGCACTAACACTGTATTTACAGACCAAAGGTCACAAAGAAGGCTGCTACTCCTCCTACCCAGCAAATCTATTTCCTAAAATCCACAAGAATCTTCTGAGAAAGTGATGACCGTTTACCATTCGGGAAGGAGCAAAAACCTCATGGATGAGCAGGTGACATCACGCTGAAAAAATGTTCACTAACCACTTGTGTTTTGCTGATTAAAGCATGTTGGTCAAGAAGGAGCCAGGCCTCAGAATCTGCAGAGTAACTATAAGTCGAATCGATTTTCTAAACCATGGGTAGAGAAATGCATAGATCACAGGATTTAGACAGGAGTTAATATAAAACAGGCATATTGCAAATGCAATAGATGACGCGCTGAGCAAGGTGTCCTGGCCTGTAAGCGTGAGACAGAAATATGGGCAGATGCACAATAAAAACACGACTATAACAAGGCCGAGACTCCTGGCTGCTTTCATCTCCGATTTCCTAGCATGTGCTGAATGTGGAAGTGAGACAGTTGCGATGTGAGACCTCATGGCCCGAGCCTGATACACAACCACCGAAAATACTCTCATATACAGAACTATGATGACAGTGACGGGAATAATGAAGATCACAGTCAGAGCTGCAACATGAGCAATAAATGTCACAACTACCACACACTCTCCAACACAGGAATTATACCTGCCTGTTTGTGTTAAACTATTGTTCATCAGCACAGCAAGCGAAAAGACAGAGCAGATCCAACACAGGGAAACACAGATTCCTGCTCGTTTTGGAGTGACTTTGGTGGAGTAATGCAGAGGGTCACAAATAGCAACATAACGGTCAACAGATATGAGAACCATGGTTCCTATTGATGCAGAGGTAATGATGAAGTCTATACCATAATACAGAACACACATGAAGTCACTCAGTAACCAGCAGCCGTCTATGAGCATGATCTGAAACAACCAGAGGAGGCCGACGAAGAAATCAGAGACAGCCAGAGAGAGGAGGAGGAGGTTGGTGGGAGAGTGGAGCTGCCTGGAGACATAAGAGCAAAATACTCATTGTTAATTCCTATTAATAAATAAATTTTCATTTCATTTGAAAATAATCCAGGTCAAGAATAACTGTCATTAAAAATGCCACAAGTCATTGAACCAGTGTGTACTTGAAGTGGGAGATGGAGATGATGACCAGCAGGTTGAGAGTCACAGTGAGCAGAGAGATGAAGGACAGCACCATGTAAATAAGGACAGTGTGAGAGAGAGGACGCTTTGTCTTCCAGCAGGACGTGTTGAGCTGTGGGAAGCAGAGTTCAACTTCCTCCATCAGAGAGATGAGATGATGAAGTCTGACCAAAGTGCTTTCATATAATTTATGTTTCTCTTTTGTCCCTCCTCCAACTTTCACTGTCACTTAGAAACTAATGTTCCTCCTCCATTTCTCTGCATCACCAGTCTCTTCACTAATGTTACTAGTGTTGATTTTGTGCACAAATAAAAATAAAAACACATTATTCCAGTCTGATTTTCATTTCAATGATTATTCAGTGTTTTGATAAAGGTCATTTGGAGCATGTCTTTTTAAATTTTGGCTGCTAGTTGAATTCTATGAATTCTACTATGATAAATGTGGTTCTCTGATTAATAAGAAAGTGTGTTATCTTATCTTTAAAACTGTCAAACTATTGTTTTAGGCGAGGAACAAAACAGGACAATGACTGGACAAACCACGCGTTCATAATCCTTTCACCAAATTGATATTTCTTTATATTCTTTAATCACTGTCTACAGTTGCATATCCCAAAAATGAAAATGGATAGAAAAGCAGATATATTAATCAACAACGGCTGAGGATGTGGGGAGGTTGTCCATCGATCTCAGGGTTGGATGTGCGATTAATATCTTCATCGAGCTTAGCTAGCAGGCTAAGCTAGACAATTCCATACAATATGGAAACGATGATAATTGTGTAAAATTAAACTCTACTGTGCCCAAGCAGTTTTTAAAGGAGTACAGTGTTTGCACTAATGATTTAATAGGAGCAGGGCGTCTCCTACATCACAAAATATTGTTACAGACACCTGGGATTATATTGTGTCACTGTCCGGCTGCTGTTAGTGTTGATTTTTGAGGTAACAATAAAAATATGAAGTCATATTTGTACAAAACCCTAATATCGCTCTGCTAAATCACCCATGCATTATCTGCAATCACTTATCCAGTTCAGGGTCATGGGGGCTGGGGCCTGTCCCAGTTGTCCTTAAGCATTAGGGTTTATGGCTGGTTTATTAAAGGTTTTTGATTGTGGAAAAAAAAACCTTGAACAGATCCATGGTAAATGTAGACAAGTTCTGATTCAGGTCTGTGTGTCCTATTCTGAGACAGGTGACCACTTCCTGTCTTTGGTTCCTGACCATTGTCCTACTCGTATCAACATGTACAACACGTCAGTGCGTAGCCTGTTCCACTTATTATTATATTTACATTTAGTCGTTGGGCAGATACTAGAATAAATACTCCTCACATATTTTTTAAGTAAGAGTATAAACACATTAGAAATTCCCAAGATGTTTCTTTGTGTGTTATGTTGGCCAACATATTTAAACAGGATGAGGACGCCAAAATATTAGAAACACCTTTGAATGTGATGCACTCCAGTGTGACTCCACCACAGGAAGTACTCTGTCACTCTGGGATGATTTATTTGATCTGACCTTAAGGATCCAACTGTAAATGAACATGAACATGTTTAAAAACTGTTAAATCAAGCAAAGCACTGAACTAGTGTCTTCACAGCATGTTGTTGTCACGGGAGCCAGGCCTCAGAATCTGCAGGGTAACAATAAGTCTAATAGATTTTCTAAACCAGGGGTAAAAACATGCATAGATCATAGGATTTAGACATGAGTTAAAATAGAACAAACACATTATAAAGGCAGCAGATGAAGCGTTGAGCAACGTGTCCTGGCCTGTGAGCGCGACACTGAAATATGGGCAGGTGCATAACAGAAAAACAACTATAACAACACCGAGGCTCCTGGCTGCTTTCACCTCTGACTTCTTAGCAATTACTGAACACTGGAGTGTGGCAACGTGAGACCTCATGGCTCGAGCCTGAGACACAGCCACCACAAACACTCTGATATACAGAACTATGACGACAGTTACAGGAGCAACGAAGGACAAAGTAAGAGCTATAATATGATCAATAAACTGAAAGACTAACACACACTCTCCAACACAGGAATTATATCTGCCTGGTTGTTTCAAATTATCTCTCATCAAGACACAGACAAGAAGGAAGGAGCAGATCCAGCACAGTGAAACAGAGATTCCAACTGTTTTAGGAGTGACTTTGGTGCAGTAATGCAGAGGGTCACAAATAGCCACATATCTGTCGACTGATATTAAAACCATGAGTCCTATTGATGTAGATGTCATCAAAGTATCTAAACCACAATACAGAGCACACATGAAGTCACTTAGTAACCAGCAGCCGTCTATGAGCATGATCTGAAACAACCAGAGGAGGCCGACGAAGAAATCAGAGACAGCCAGAGAGAGGAGGAGGAGGTTGGTGGGAGAGTGGAGCTGCCTGGAGACATAAGAGCAAAATACTCATTGTTAATTCCTATTAATAAATAAATTTTCATTTCATTTGAAAATAATCCAGGTCAAGAAAACCTGTCATTAAAAATGCCACAAGTCATTGAACCAGTGTGTACTTGAAGTGGGAGATGGAGATGACGACCAGCA
This sequence comes from Channa striata, assembly GCA_033026295.1. NCBI lineage: Eukaryota > Metazoa > Chordata > Actinopteri > Anabantiformes > Channidae > Channa > Channa striata. The sequence continues at coordinate 23,037,183 of CM065177.1, forward strand.
GGTTGAGAGTCACAGTGAGCAGAGAGATGAAGGACAGCACCATGTAAATAAGGACAGTGTGAGAGAGAGGACGCTTTGTCTTCCAGCAGGACGTGTTGAGCTGTGGGAAGCAGAGTTCAACTTCCTCCATCGGAGAGATGAGATGATGAAGTCTGACCAAAGTGCTTTCATATAATTTATGTTTCTCTTTTGTCCCTCCTCCAACTTTCACTGTCACTGAGAAACCAATGTTCCTCCTCCATTTCTCTGCATCACCAGTCTCTTCACTAATGTTACTAGTGTTGATTTTGTGCACAAATAAAAATAAAAACACATTTTTCCAGTCTGATTTTTTATTTGTTTTGATAAAGGTCATTTGGAGCATGTCTTTTTAAATTTTGGCTGCTAGTTGAATGTGGTCCTCTGATCAATAAGAAAGTGTCTTAGTTTATCTTTAAAGTGACATTTCACAGCTGAAAAGCGAATTGTGTTATGAACATGGATATTTTTTAAGCTGACATGTGTGAAAACTTTTAATATTTATGGTCCATAGAAAACAGGGAGAACCGGCAGTATTATCTGCTGGGACTGACAATGGTCATTTCCTGAAACACCCAGAATGCATTGCGCTCTGCCGGATCCAGAGCCACTCACCAAACTCCCGCAATTGGTCCGACCTGTGCAAACTCCGTCGGGCGTGTTGTTTACCTGTGCAACTCTGGCTCACCAAGACATGTTCGGACTTTGCTAGTTTAATTTTATTTTTAATCCAGTACCTTTGTCTTTCAAGGCACAATGGTCCCAGTCTGCTCTGAACCAGGATGATAACCAGCGACTGAAAAAAGCTAGTGGAATTAGCTGTTAGCGTTAGCCGACACCGGATGCTAAGCACTGGAAGCTGCGGCTGTGAAAAGTCTGACGTATGGAGAGAACAGAGCGACGACAGCCGTGAAAAACCTACGAGTTCGTCATTACACCGGAAAACTGTCAATGCAGTTTGTCTTTAAGGACAAACTGTCGTTCCTTCAATACATTTGGACGAAGAGGAACCGGGACCTGCTGCTGCTGCTGCTTCCCCGGACACAAAGCGGACCCGCTCACGGGGAAAGTCCCAACACTGTCGCTGAGTGATTAGCCCGTTTTCTGTTAGTTTGTCTAAATGACTCTTGTGGCTTTTAAACCGTGACATTTATCGGACTGTATTTCCTGCATGATTGAAGGCCTCACTTCCACAGCACATTTCTACACCAGCATCATTGTGGGAGAAGCAGGAGCATCGTCAGCTGATTGTGTGACAATCTGCGTTCACCTGAAGTCCAACGATGTCTGTGGTAAATGTGAAGAATGAATACAGATGTCCGGGCTACAAGTCTCTCTTCAGTGTTAATGAACAAGACTAAACACAGCTCACATATGTTGCACATGTCCACCTTTTTGAAAAGACATTTTCTTTGACTTATATATCATTTTTATATCGATTTCTGGACTATAGAGCACACCTAAATTTTAGCCGCACCCGCTAAAATTTAAAAGAAATATATATTTTGTCACATATAAACCGCATCGGACTATAAGCCGCCAATATCCAGGCTGAAAAATAATATCTGTTGTATGCGCTCCTACTCATTGTTCACAGTAGGCATGAGGATGTTCTGTGCGCTGTTTTACCGGCATTACGGTAAAGACTGCGTTTACGTGTATGTGTGGCTGGTATAACACATGTCGAATGTACAGAGCCGACAAAAACGTCCTTGTTATAAATAAACGGCTTGTTCCATAGCCAAAGGAGAAGACGTGTCTTATTCTTCACGAATTACGCAGGAGTTGCTGCGCTCAACAAAAGATTTTGTACCATAAGTGTTTATTCATACACCTGAACCTGAATGGTGCCTGTAACACGGCAGTAAAAGTGCTGATCACACAAAACAGAAAAGTCATGGTTTTATTAATCTTCCTCCTGTGCACTAAAACCAAGTTGCTTTATTTTTCTTCCTCCTGCGAACTGAAACCACTGAACACCAAACCACTGTCACTTTTTCTTCCTGCGCTCTGTTAAAGCGCAACTGCGCAACTATTAAAGTCGCTTCATTCTCCCGTGCACTGAAACCACAAATCGCTATTCATCTTCCTCCTGAGCATTGAAACCACTGTCACACTCGATTTCCTTCACGGATAGCCAGATCGATGGCTTCAAATTAAAAGCTGCATCATAGGAATTTCTTCGCGTGTTTTCCATTATGAGGGGGTGAGGGTGTAAAAATATTACCGTATTTTGCTGTTGTGCGTCTTGGGTTGCATGCGCTAAGAATAAAAACTGGCGCTTTTTTGTTTGCACTGACTTCCATCTACAGCCCATCTGAGGGCTGCAGAAAAATTCATAGAAAAGTCGCATCTCTGTAAAAGCCGCATGGTTCAAAACGTCAGAAAAAAGTAGCGGCTTATGGTCCGGAAAATACGGTATGTTTTTTTTATATAAGTCTGTGTAAACTACCACATTGAATTTAATTAATTTAGCTTTACAGGTTTTGAAAATGCAACTTGTTTTTGATAATGTCCTTTTTGTTCCATTTTTAGGAAAACCATGATTCAATCAAATGTCCTGCAAAAGGTCCAAACAGTGGGTGTTGGAAAAGCCTTACACTACACAATTCATGGACAAACTTGTCCAAAGTGTTTTGGACAGACGGTGAGATCCAGCAGTCCCATGCAAGCCACCGTCATCTACAGCTGCACTTCCCCAGCCTGCTCTGCCACCAGCACTACAGCTGTAACTGAACCAGTGATGACACTGCACTATGCAACTCACTGTACACCACATTGGTGATGACTGTAATCAAATCTATTAAAAAATAAAAATCTTTTTAAATTTTAGTCAGAATGTCATCTAATAGTTGTACATAGTATTATGATTATTTAAACCATAGATTGGTCATTATGTGACTGTACGAACAGCACAAGTATTCCCTGCTTTTTACTCTCATGACAAACAAATTGGAAGGAGTCTTATCCCAGATTTACAGTCCGATGTGTTTCTTGTAAAAAGGTGTGACCATAAACTCATAACTTTCTGAAGGGGAATTTATCTATTGAAATAGTCTACCGTATTTCCCGCACTATAAAGCGCACCTAAAAGCCTTAAATTTTCTCAAAACCCGACAAGGCGACTTATAATGCGGAGCACCTTATATATCTATCAATATTGAGCCGCAACAGGTGAGAATCAGCCACCGACTCCACTTTCTCCCGTAGAAGAAGTAGCGTGCGGTGCATGGTGGGATTTATGACTGCACGAAGCGTGTGTTTTCATTTGTGTGTGTAAAGACCCCAAAATGGCTCCTATCAAGAGACACTCTTACGACGCCGAGTTTAAACTCGAGGCTATCAGTCACGCAGTAGAACATGGGAATAGAGCAGCAGCTAGAGAATTCAACGTTAACGAATCAATGGTGCGGAATTGGAGGAAGCAACAAGATGACCTGCGCCAAGTAAAGAAGACTCAAAAGAGTTTCTGAGGGAACAAAGCGAGATGGCCACAGTTAGAGGACAAACTGGAACAGTGGGTTGTTGAACAGAGAACAGCAGGTAGAAGTGTCTCTACAGTCTCTATTCGAATGAAAGCAACAGTGCTAGCACGCGAACTTAACCTCGATGACTTTAGAGGCGGTCCTTCTTGGTGCATGAGGTTTATGAAAAGACGTAATCTCTCCATCCGCACACAAACTGCTGTTTCACAGCAACTGCCAAAAGACTACCAAGAAAATCTGGCCACTTTCCGCGCATACTGCAAAAGCAAGATCACTGAAAGAAAGATCCTGCCAGAGCACATCATCAACATGGACGAGGTTCCACTCACCTTTGATATTCCTGTGAACCGCACTGTCGATAAAAAGGGAACACGTACGGGGAATGTTCGCACCACCGGGAATGAGAAGTCATCCTTCACTGTAGTTCTCGCCTGCCAGGCTAATGGCCAGAAACTTCCACCCATGGTTATTTTCAAGAGAGAAACTGTGCCAAAAGAAAACTTTCCAGCCAGCGTTGTCATCAAAGCTAACTCGAAGGGAAAGATGGATGAAGAAAAGATGAGTGAGTGGCTGAGAGAAATCTACGTCAAGAGACCAGGTGGCTTTTTTCACACAGCTCCGTCCCTATTGATCTACGACTCCATGCGCTCCCATATCACCGATGGTGTCAAAAAACAGGTGAAGCACACTAATTCAGTGCTGGCCGTCATTCCGGGTGGATTAACAAAAGAACTCCAGCCGCTAGATATTGGTGTCAACAGGGCATTCAAAGCTAGACTGCGAACTGCGTGGGAGCAGTGGATGACAGAAGGCAAACACACGTTCACCAAGACGAAGAGACAGCGCCGAACAACATACGCCGCGATCTGCCAGTGGATCGTAAATGCCTGGGCTGACATATCAGTGTCAACTGTGGTCCGAGCTTTCAGGAAGGCAGGAATTGTCACTGAACTGCCAGACCACAGCAGCGACACTAATAATGACTGTGACGAGACGGAGCCAGGCATGTTGGAGGCCGTATTCACCCAACTTTTCAATTCAGACACTGAGGACGTTGTTAATGAGGAATGAACTGAAAGTGAGCTTTACGTGTTTGTGTGTTCACAGCTGAACAAGGTTGGTTATATTGTTAATATGGACATTAACATTTGAACAATGTTGACTTATTGTTATTGCTTTGCACTATTTCGAGAGTTACTATATTGTGATTGCACTAACGTTTGATTTACCGTAACGCTATCAGACTGTTTCTTTTACGTGTTTACTGAATCGAGGAAAAGTTCCTTCCACTACGTGATAAAAATGTTGCACTACCTGTTGTACCTTGCTGTTGTTAAAAGGTAAACTGTGTCACGAAAATACTACGTCACTTTATTCATTTTGGGAGTGAACGGAGTTGGCAGAACACTGGTTTGTATTCTATTAATAAAGTTTGACTAACTTATCTGACTTTTTTGTTGACATTCCCTTTAGCGCACCTCCATCTACTGGATGCGTAACACAACCCGAGCCACAACTGTAGCTTTTATTCTATGCGCCTTATAATGCGGTGCACCTTATATATGGAAAAGGTTTTAAAATAGGCCATTCATTGAAGGTGCGCGTTATAATTTGGTGCACGATATAGTGCGGGAAATACAGTAATTATACTTACATTATAAAAATGAAGATTGTAATCAAGGTGAGGGTGCACAGTTACAATATACAAGGCGTTTTGTAATTTACTGTAACAGCTGAGGGATTTGACAAACTGAAACCTTTGGGTGATTTTTTTAAATTTAATTTGTTAATAAATAATAGGCACTCAGCCAGGCTCTATTTGACATCTTTTAGGAAAGTTTAGGGGTCAGATATAACAGCTGGTCTCTGCACATGTCATCAGAGTTCTTGCTGAACATCAGTTGTCTCTTCAAGTCCCTGGTCGTGTCCATCAGGAGATGGAAACCCTGCTGAAACTGCTCAGACAACACAGACTGGCAAAACAAGATGGTTGTCGCTTCCAAGAGTCTCTTCTTACAGGATCCCTTCCAAAATAAAAAAAAACGACGACACCCTACCAGCCGATACTGTCCACAAAATGAATTATTGGTTAGTGTTGGAGTTGCTGTTCTCTACCAGCACAAAGCAAATCTCCAGAGCAAACGCTCGAACGCTTCGTAAGCCTGACACCGTAATGCTGATTGTTGGCAGGTAACAAATGTGAGACACAGACGTGGCTGGTAACGTGCAGTAACTTTAATCAGCGCTAACGCACAAGCTAACGTTAGCAACTTAAGCTAATACTACGCCCGACACTCCAACGAAGCCCGACGGGCACCAGCTCGTAACTTTACTCAAAACTCGGTGAAACTCGTTCAGGTGTTACCGTCGGCGAACACATACTGCACAGACACAACCAGCTGTTCCTGCACAACGCCGGTTGTAGTCTGAGCTCATGGCAATCCGCCAGGGCAGCTGAAGATGACGTCATCTTCAGCTGCCCTGGCGGATAGATGCGTAGGAATAAATTGCAATTTCTCTGTATAGAAAATATGGAGAAAACTGAGTGTTTCTTCATTCTTAAATACTCGCTGACACATATTGTTTTAGGCGAGGAACAAAACAGGACAATGACTGGACAAACCACGCGTTCATAATCCTTTCACCAAATTGATATTTCTTTATATTCTTTAATCACTGTCTACAGTTGCATATCCCAAAAACGGAAATGGATAGAAGAGCAGATATATTAATCAACAACAGCTGAGGATGTGGGGAGGTTGTCCATCGATCTCAGGGTTGGATGTGTGATTAATATCTTCATCGAGCTTAGCTAGCAGGCTAAGCTAGACAATTCCATACAATACGGAAACGATGATAATTGTGTATACCGTATTTTTCGGACCATAAGCCGCTACTTTTTTCCGACGTTTTGAACCATGCGGCTTTAACAGAGATGCGGCTTTTCTATGAATTTTTCTGCAGCCCTCAGATGGGCGCTGTAGATGGAAGTCAGTGCAAACAAAAAAGCGCCAGTTTTTATTCTTAGCGCATGCAACCCAAGACGCACAACAGCAAAATACGGTAATATTTTTACACCCTCACCCCCTCATAATGGAAAACACGCGAAGAAATTCCTATGATGCAGCTTTTAATTTGAAGCCATCGATCTGGCTATCCGTGAAGGAAATCGAGTGTGACAGTGGTTTCAATGCTCAGGAGGAAGATGAATAGCGATTTGTGGTTTCAGTGCACGGGAGAATGAAGCGACTTTAATAGTTGCGCAGTTGCGCTTTAACAGTGCGCAGGAAGAAAAAGTGACAGTGGTTTGGTGTTCAGTGGTTTCAGTTCGCAGGAGGAAGAAAAATAAAGCATCTTGGTTTTAGTGCACAGGAGGAAGATTAATAAAACCATGACTTTTCTGTTTTGTGTGATCAGCACTTTTACTGCCGTGTTACAGGCACCATTCAGGTTCAGGTGTATGAATAAACACTTATGGTACAAAATCATTTGTTGAGCGCAGCAACTCCTGCGTAATTCGTGAAGAATAAGAGACGTCTTCTCCTTTGGCTATGGAACAAGCCGTTTATTTATAACAAGGACGTTTTTGTCGGCTCTGTACATTCGACATGTGTTATACCAGCCACACATACACGTAAACGCACTCTTTACCGTAATGCCGGTAAAACAGCGCACAGAACATCCTCATGCCTACTGTGAACAATGAGTAGGAGCGCATACAACAGATATTATTTTTCAGCCTGGATATTGGCGGCTTATAGTCCGATGCGGTTTATATGTGACAAAATATATATTTCTTTTAAATTTTAGCGGGTGCGGCTTAAACTTAGGTGCGCTCTATAGTCCAGAATTTACGGTAATTAAACTCTACTGTGCCCAAGCAGTTTTTAAAGGAGTACAGTGTTTGCACTAATGATTTAATAGGAGCAGGGCGTCGCCCTCAGTGTTTCCGCACATCTCCTACATCACAAAATAATGTCCTACTCGGACCAACATGTACAACACATCAGTGCGTAGCATGTTTCACTTATTATTATATTTACATTTAGTCGTTGGGCAGATACTAGAATAAATACTCCTCACATATTTTTTAAGTAAGAGTATAAACACATTAGAAATTCCCAAGATGTTTCTTTGTGGGTTACCACAATGTGTTTCTAATATTTTGGCCAACATATTTAAACAGAATGAGGAGTCACTTTGTCACTTTGGGATGATTTATTTGATATGACCTTAAGGATCCAACTGTAAATGAACATGAACATGTTTAAAAACTGTTAAATCAAGCAAAGCACTGAACTAGTGTCTTCACAGCATGTTGTTGTCACGGGAGCCAGGCCTCAGAATCTGCAAGGTAACAATAAGTCTAATAGATTTTCTAAACCAGGGGTAAAAACATGCATAGATCATAGGATTTAGACATGAGTTAAAATAGAACAAACACATTATAAAGGCAGCAGATGAAGCGTTGAGCAACGTGTCCTGGCCTGTGAGCGCGACACTGAAATATGGGCAGATGCACAACAGAAAAGCAACTATAACAACACCGAGGCTCCTGGCTGCTTTCACCTCTGACTTCTTAGCAATTACTGAACACTGGAGTGTGGCAACGTGAGACCTCATGGCTCGAGCCTGAGACACAGCCACCACAAACACTCTGATATACAGAACTATGACGACAGTTACAGGAGCAACGAAGGACAAAGTAAGAGCTATAATATTATCGATAAACTGAAAGACTAACACACACTCTCCAACACAAGAATTATATCTGCCTGGTTGTTTCAAATTATCTCTCATCAAGACACAGACAAGAAGGAAGGAGCAGATCCAGCACAGTGAAACAGAGATTCCAACTGTTTTAGGAGTGACTTTGGTGCAGTAATGCAGAGGGTCACAAATAGCCACATATCTGTCGACTGATATTAAAACCATGAGTCCTATTGATGTAGATGTAACAATAGTGTCAACAACAGAATAGAACAGACACATGAAGTCACCCAGGAACCAACAACCATTTGTGAGCATGATCTGAAACAACCAGATGAGACCGACAAAGAAATCAGAGACAGCCAGAGAGAGGAGGAGGAGGTTGGTGGGAGAGTGGAGCTGCCTGGGGAGGAAATAGAGCAACAGACTTATTAATATTTGTAACATTCATCCCAGCAAGAAAAAACTGACATTCAAAATCATTGTTGGTAAAGATATTCACATCATATTTTCTTTCTGTTCAGTTATTACTTTTTACAAATTAATAAAACACGTGTGTACTTGAAGTGGGAGATGGAGATGACGACCAGCAGGTTGAGAGTCACAGTGAGCAGAGAGATGAAGGACAGCACCATGTAAATAAGGACAGTGTGAGAGAGAGGACGCTTTGTCTTCCAGCAGGACGTGTTGAGCTGTGGGAAGCAGAGTTCAACTTCCTCCATCGTCATCAGACAGACGAGAAGCTGCTGAACTCTGAGCAAAGCTCTGTCTCATAACTAGTTAATGTTTCCGTTTGTCCCTCCCCCAACAATCACTGTCACTTAGAAACTAAGCTCCATCTCTCTGTAGATTATCATCATTAGTCTCTCTGTCAAAAGGTCAATTTACAATCTTCTGATTTAACCTGAATTTATTGTTATGTTATTTTGCAGCTAGCTGAACATATATGTGAGAGTTACAGACTGTTACCGTAAGTTTGGACAAACAGAAGAACAAGGCTTTTGAGCTTGTAAATGTGGTTTTGTTGGTGAAGTTTTGATCATCCAAACAGAAAACGACTGAATTAGCCAATAACAAATGAATATCCAATTGCCCCCCCCTTTTTTTATACTTGAGAAAATAGGTGCAAAGCATTTGAGTGATCACCTGCACAGACTTTAGACTTCATCATAGCACAGAAACCGCACTGGAGAAAGTCACAAACGATCTTCTCTTGGCTTCTGATAATGAACTTGTCTCTATACTGGTTCTGTTAGATCTTAGTGCTTTTACAATGCTTTGCAATTTGAAACCATTGATCACAGTATTTTATTGGAGACTGGAAAATGTAATTTGGATTAAAGGAATTGCACTAGGTTGTTTTAAATATTATTTATGAATATTCCATGCACACATAGTAATTATGTAGTTCCACAAGGCTACGTGTTAGGGGAGGAACCTAACACAGAGAAAAGCTGCCTGGAGATGAACCGAACAGAACAACATACTTATTGATATTTCTACTATTCCTCCCATCAAGAAAAACAAACAAACCAAAACTACATTTAAGACCCTGTTGGTACAGATTTTAACATTAAATGTTTTGTTCTTTCTTTACAACTATTATTTTTGCAAAGTGTCAGAGCCACTTTTTTGTTTCTTGAAATATTATTATGGCCATATTTAGAAAATACAAACACTTGCTTTAACAGGAATTTCTAAGAAATTTATTGATCCTTTATTGGTAATCAGAAGATGTCAAACACCTGCAGTAGGTGATGGAGGAGGGACGTCTTTTTTATAGGTAGGAAGCAGAGGGGGGAAGACAACAGTGGGTCGGGGCACTGACACAGTCTTAGATCTGACGTTACACATTTAAGTTTTAACATTCAGAAGCAGGAGCCACAAAATAAAAGAAAATGTCTCAAAGACACGACCACTCAGGCGTTTGGAAGGCTAAGCTAAACTAGCTACTTTAGCACTGGCACACTGGCCACATCACGTTCAAAAGCAATAAAATGACAAATGATTCATAGTTTTTATATATACATACAGACACAACGTGACCATGCAGTGCTGTGTGTCACATGTACAGTGAACTCAAGTGTATAATAATAACAATACACTAATAATAATATAGAATAATAATAATAAGTATTATTATTATTACTACTACTCAATTTAGCAGGGGTTGTACGGAGCCCCTGGAAACATGTTTTTATTGTTTTATCGTATTCATTTTTTTATTACTGATTTGTGCTATTGCAATTTAACAATTCAGTTGAATTTAAACAATTTATTCTTTTTAGCCCAACAAAACCTGACTAATAAACAGGTTTAGGCGGCTCAGCCGTGTCCCCCAGTAGCTGTTTGAAGAGGCTTTTTATGTCACTATGGGCCTATTTGAAACTTGGACTTACACTTGTGTGTGAGCTGGACTTTTATGAAAGAACATTTCTTCTGTTGAGATGGAGCAGCTTCTTCCAGCTGCACTGTCGTCACTGTTGTCCTTGCGGAACAGTTTCATGGTGTCCAATTAAACTCCGTTATTACCTAATATTTTAGTTGAACTTTTTTTACTGAGACCTCACACATTTTGTTTAAGACCAAATAATAAAAAAGAAATGTTTAAAAAAAGAGGAAAACATTTGAGTTGAACTAAAGTTGCAGACAGAAAATCTTGAAGACTTTGTTCAGGACAGGATTCAGACTAAATCCTTATTTTCCTTTCAGATTAAACTGCAGACCTGATGTATTGTGTCCAACAGGGAATGTGGACACTGATGAAGATGTAATGACAAACATTTGTCCTCAGGGATTTTGAGTGAGTGGATTTGGCTTCTTGCTGAGTAAACAATATGACAATTCATTTTCTAATCAATTCAAAATTTAAAACTGAATTAGAACAATTTACTCATTAAAGCATGTTGGTCAAGAAGGAGCCAGGCCTCAGAATCTGCAGAGTAACTATTAGTCGAATCGATTTTCTAAACCATGGGTAGAGAAATGCATAGATCACAGGATTTAGACAGGAGTTCATATAAAACAGACATATTGCAAATGCAATAGATGAAGCGCTGAGCAACGTGTCCTGGCCTGTAAGTGTGACACAGAAATATGGGCAGATGCACAATAAAAACACGACTATAACAAGGCCGAGACTCCGGGCTGCTTTCATCTCCGATTTCCTAGCATGTGCTGAATGTGGAAGTGAGACAGTTGCAATGTGAGACCTCATGGCCCGAGCCTGATACACAACCACCGAAAATACTCTCATATACAGAACTACGATGACAATGATGGGAACGGCGAATGTCAAAATAAGACCTATTATTTGATAAATAAATTGAATGACTATCACACATTCTCCAACACAGGAGTTATGTCTGCCTGACTGTGTTACACTACTGATCATCAGGACACTGAGAAAGAAGACAGAGCAGATCCAGCACAGAGAAACACAGATCCCAGCTGTTTTCTGAGTGACTTTGGTGGAGTAATGCAGAGGGTCACAAATAGCCACATATCTGTCGACTGATATTAAAACCATGGTTCCTACTGAGGTAGAGGTGATTACATAGTCTAGACCATAATACAGAGCACACATGAAGTCACTCAGTAACCAGCAGCCGTCTATGAGCATGATCTGAAACAACCAGAGCAGGCCGACGAAGAAATCAGAGACAGCCAGAGAGAGGAGGAGGAGGTTGGTGGGAGAGTGGAGCTGCCTGGGGAGGAAATAGAGCAACAGACTTATTAATATTTGTAATATTCATCCCAGCAGGAAAAAAACAGACATTCAGAAGCCTTGTTGGTAACGATATTCACATCATATTTTCTTTCTGTTCAGTTACTACTTTTTACAAATTATTAAGACGTGTGTACTTGAAGTGGGAGATGGAGATGATGACCAGCAGGTTGAGAGTCACAGTGAGCAGAGAGATGAAGGACAGCACCATGTAAATAAGGACAGTGTGAGAGAGAGGACGCTTTGTCTTCCAGCAGGACGTGTTGAGCTGTGGGAAGCAGAGTTCAACTTCCTCCATCGGAGAGATGAGAAGTTGCACTCGCTTCTGTGAGCAAAGATCTGTCTTAAGAAACACATGTATTTCCTTTGTCCCGCCTCTAACGCTCTGTAACTAATGTTCCTCCTCCATTTTCTGTAGATGATCATCTCTCTGCTGACGTGTGATTAATAGTGTTTTTCTGGAGTCTTACAGAAACACTTTAACATACAATATCATAACGAACATAGAAAAAGGATCATGCATGTCTACCATGTTTATTGGGCACAAATGAAAGAATAGTAATAATCATTGTATCGTGCATATTTCCCAGAATGTCCAGTTATTGCTTTAATCGTTAATCGTAGCTGAAGCAACAGAACTTTGGCTGCAGTGCGTTATGGGGCGGGTGTTTCTCTCGACGTGTTCTAATGAAGCAGCTCTGACCCTGACACATGCTTAACATTTGTAGAGTTGGACATTTTGAGTTTTTTGTGGTGACACGTCAAACGTAGTTGGTCTAGACTGGTGCTAGTCTGACAGTTAAGTTTGTGGTGCAAGAGTCTAGTTTTTAGTCTTAAAAGTTTTTTTTTACCTGCTGTATTTTCCTTTTGAAAGTAGATATGATGAACTAGTCATAGAGATTAAGAGAATAAAGTGGCCAGAACAATAGAACCACCTCTAGTACGACTTCACCACCCAAATTTACCTCACTAATAAACACATAATAAAATGATCACATTTCTGAAAGTTACAACCTGGAAAGTGAAAAAGTAAAACACCTTGTAAAAGTAGAACTCATGGCTGTATGGGGTTGCATTAAAGTGCACAGATGTAGACAATTTTCGAGGTGCTTTTGATAAGGAAAGATAAATATGTTCCTCCATTTTAATACCGCAACCCCATTAAGGGTGTAAGATACATGATGGCCACTTATTCTGACATTGTGCCATGAAGCCTCGTACATTATCGGGACTCACCAGATCCAAACGAGCTCTGAAGTCTGTCACATCTTTCATCTATCAAGTTTAAAAACGGTTTGTTAATCAAATCTAATCAAATTTATAACCTTTATATACACAAATTTAGCCTAAGATAAGAAACAAAACATGTTTTTTCTTTAACTATAACTTTTTAAATTATTACAGCTGTTTAATGAGCAGTGCAGAGGCAGGCAGAACGGTCTATGAAAATGGTTAAAAACAACTTTGACATTGTTATTTAGTCTTAGTTTAAGGTCCGTTAAATGTTTGCTCAAAAACATCTTTAATAGAATAAAATCCCAATTTGAATCTTTTAAAGCATATTCGTTTCACTGGAGCCAGTTTTTAGAATTTGCAGAGTAACAATGAGTATAATCGTTTTTCTAAACCAGGGGTAGAAAAAGGCATAGACGATGGGATTTAGGCAGGAGTTAAAGTACAAAATAGACAAGCAAAAGGCAGAAGACAAAATATTGAACAAAGAGTCCTGACTTGTAAGTGTGACACAGAAATATGGACAAAGACACAAGAGAAAGACTCCTACAACCACACCAAGAGTCCTGGCTGCTTTCAGTTCAGATTTTTTAGCTGCTACTTTCACTGAGCATTGAAGTGAGACAGCTGCAATGTGAGACCTCATGGCCCGAGCCTGAGACACGGCCACCACAAACACTCTCATATACAGAACCACAGTAACAGTGATGGGAACAACGAAAGTCAAAATCACATCTGCAACTCGTTCAATTAAGTTTAAAATTAGCACACACTCCCCAGCACAGGAATTAGATCGGCCTGGTTGGTTAAGATCATCTTTCATCATAACACTTAGATAAAAGACAGAGCAGATCCAGCACAGGGAAACACAGAATCCTGCTCGTTTAGGAGTGACTTTGGTGGAGTAATGCAGAGGGTCACAAATAGCAACATAACGGTCAACAGATATTAAAACCATGGTTCCTATTGATGTAGATGTCATCAAAGTATCTAAACCACAATACAGAACACACATGAAGTCACTTAGTAACCAGCAGCCGTCAACGAGCATGATCTGAAACAACCAGAGGAGGCCGACGAAGAAATCAGAGACAGCAAGAGAGAGGAGGAGGAGGTTGGTGGGAGAGTGGAGCTGCCTGGAGACATAAGAGCAAAATACTCATTGTTAATTCCTATTAATAAATAAATTTTCATTTCATTTGAAAATAATCCAGGTCAAGAATAACTGTCATTAAAAATGCCACAAGTCATTGAACCAGTGTGTACTTGAAGTGGGAGATGGAGATGATGACCAGCAGGTTGAGAGTCACAGTGAGCAGAGAGATGAAGGACAGCACCATGTAAATAAGGACAGTGTGAGAGAGAGGACGCTTTGTCTTCCAGCAGGACGTGTTGAGCTGTGGGAAGCAGAGTTCAACTTCCTCCATCGGAGAGATGAGAAGTTGCACTCGCTGCTGTGAGCAAAGATCTGTCTTAAGAAACACATGTATTTCCTTCGTCCCGCCTCTAACGCTCTCTGTAACTAATGTTCCTCCTCCATTTTCTGTAGATGATCATCTCTCTGCTGACGTGTGATTAATAGTGTTTTTCTGCAGTCTTCCAGAAACACTTTAACATACAATATCATAACGAACGTAGAAAAAGGATCACGCATGTCTACCATGTTTATTGGGCACAAATGAAAGAATAGTAATAATCATTGTATCGTACATATGTAGCCGGCATCACACCAGGCACCTCTCCTTTTAGTATAGAAACCCTGCGTTGTGTTTAAAGATGAGAGGACGTCTGCTGTCTTGCCAATGATTGGATTTTATTCTGTTTAGAAATGAAAATAAAAAACACGATACAGCGAAAGGTTCTTCGTACACCTCTTCTCAGCATGGCCGCTAGCCAACTGAGGCGCTGTGTAGCCACAGTTATTGAAAATAAAGTAAACTTAAATCTTACCAATGAATAATGAAATTAATTAAATCAATTTAGAATAAAACAAATACAAACAAACAAACAAACATTGAGGAAGCCAACATACCTGTTTAGAAATGAAAATAAAAAACACGATACAGCGGAAGGTTCTTCGTACACCTAAAAAAAAAATACAAGAGCGGCAGCATGAGAACACGAATGCTCGCGCCAGTAACCTAAATTAAAACGTCTTCTGCCACATCTACGTGCCGTACCGTTCAAAAAAAATACACACAAAAACGCAAATGATCATTAAGACAAACAGCAAGTTACCAAAGTTCAACGATAACTCCTAAACCATCTTACAACTGAACAAAAACAAGAGCACCTGCGCTGACTCACCTCTCCTCAGCATGGTCGCTAGCCAACTGAGGAATGCAGCGCGAATCCACAGGAAGTGGAATTACTTGACCGGTCAAAGGTCACGTATAAAAAATAAAATAAAATAAAATAAAACACTTCCTCAAAAATTATACACAATATACAGGGACAGATACATATTAAAATAAAATGACACTGCACAAAGAACAGGCGGATCTTTGGTGAAATATATTTAAATATCAATACACATGCTACATCCACCCCTCCTAAATTTCACCAAAATCCAGCTAACATAGAGACAGCCAATATCAACTGTGAAAGCCTGACATGGGTTCACTGAAACCTTTTATCTTTAAACTTCAATATCAGCTGTATAAGCCACCTACAGAATAGGTTCAGAGGGACCACAAGGTTGATCAAGCCCGAGCCCTTCCTAGACCAATATGATGCGTTTCACACCATACAAACTCCCTGCCACTTTCACAGTACAATAAACATTCTTTGTTGAAAACCTTTAACAATAACATTGTCTTTAATGTTATTGTCTTTTATGTTCCTTTAATAAGACAACTCTGCAAACATTACAAACTGTGAACATAAGTGTTCATTCAAAACAAAAAAAGAAATGACTGAGACCGTCTGCTAACTGAGTTAGCTAGGTTTTTAAAATCAAAAGGCTTTTGAGCCATGGACTCAATGAGTCGGTTTACCCTCCTACTAATCCTGCCTGTCCGTGTCCTCACTACATGTTCTGTGTCAACTACTGAGTGCACTGGCCTACTGTTGTCAGGATCTACATTTGCTGAACACACCTGATTGTCTGTGGTATGTTCTGACACCTCAGCGAGGGACTCTGGGGACATATCTGACATTACAGATAAATGGGACCCACATCCAACCCGCACACTATCTTGATCGGGGCCACCGACAGAACCACATTGTTCTATGGAAAAACTCCTTGTGGGATTACCATCTGCTAGTACTTCATCATCCACCTCTGGGGTCTCTTGATTTATCAGGCCTGACTCTGACCATGAGTCCACTTGGTCTGACTCACTCCGAGTCACCTGACTTCCATCATCTGCTAAGCCACTCATCACCCATGCAGTTGTTCTATCCTCCTCACACTCCTCCAGTAAGCTCAGTTCAGTGGCAAACGATGCTTCCTCTAACCCAGAACCATAGAGTTCTTTGCCAATCGTCACCACAGGTAGGAAACTAATATCCAGGACCAAGTTGCGGTGTACTGTTTTTGTGTTGCCCTTACTGTCCTCTAAGCTGTACGTGTGAGTCTGCAGGTTCCTGTCTTTTACAGTGTACACTGTTGCATCCCATTTGTCTGCTAATTTCCTCTTTCCCCTTTCTCCTTTATTTGCAATGAGTACTCTGTCTCCTATATTCAGGTGAGTGCCTTTTACTTTTTTGTTGTAGCCTTGCGATTGTTTGTCTTGTTCCTTAACAGAATGTTTTTGTGCAATCCTAGCTGCCTCATGAAGATGTGACATGAGAGTCTTAACATAGCTCTTATGATCAACAACGACTGGATCATGCAACACTTGATTGAACATCACGTCGGCAGGAAGCCTAGGGATTCTGCCAAACATGAGCTGGAACAGTCAACGGTGCATGAAACTATCCAGTAGTTTCATGCACCGTTGCATTGTATGCAAAAGTTAGAGTCTGTATCTGTTGAGGCCAGTTGTGTTTCTCTCTGAGGGGCAAAGATCTGAGCATGCTGCCAAGTGTTTGATTAAACCTCTCAGTTCCTCCATTTCCCATTGGATGGTACGGTGTCGTGTGTGACTTTAAAACTCCTGAGAGCTTGAGCAGTTCTGCTATGAGTTCACTTTCAAAGTTAGCCCCCTGATCAGAGTGGATACGTTCAGGAAACCCATACACACAGAAAACATGGTCCCAGAGTTTTTTTGCTACCTGTTTTGTAGTCTGATTGGCACATGGAAAAGTATGGGCTAACTTAGTAAAATGATCTGTCATGACAAGCACGTCCACAGAACGTTGCTTACTGTCTTCTGCACTAAATTCCAAACACACTAACTGCATGGGAGCAGAGGTTCTGATGCTTTCTAATGGTGCTCGCGCTGAAGGATCAGGCGTTTTTGCAAGACTGCGCCTTTGACAGTGTTTGACATAGACTTTATCATCAGAGTCCATCTTAGGCCAAAAGAACCTTTGCCTTGCCAGATGCAAAGTTCTCACCTGCCCTTGATGTCCAGCAATATCATGAATAGCATTCAATGCCTTTTCCCTTAGGCTCTCAGGCAGAACAAACTGGTGTCTCCTTTGTTTACTGAGGGGGTCTTTGCTGATCCGATAGAGGATCCCATTTCGAATCTTGAGTCTCTCCCACTGTTTTACTAGCACCATGACCTTCCCATCAAATCCTGCTCTCTCACGCCTGGAAGGGCGCATCTTCCGGTTAACAAATGGCGAGATTTTAGAGATGACCGGATCGAGCTCTTGGCTACACTGAAGCTCTTCTAGTGTGAAAAAGAGTGAGTCTTGCCCTGGTGGCAATAGATCTTGAACATGCTGAATTAACTCGACAGCTCTTGTTTCAGCAGCTACGTCCCATAGGTCATGAACATCAAGAACCGCCTTAACAGCCGCAGAACAGCAGGAATACTTGACATGACCAGTCTTGAGGTTTGATTTCCTCACTTGGTGACACTGGACCTTTAAGCGGAAAGAGTCTTGGATCCCATCATGACTAACACCCTCAGCTTCAGCGAGGAGTCGACTGTACCGCTCTGTGATAAGTCGGTGGCCAACTGCCCTTGTAAAGGGGTCTCTACTGAGAGCATCAGCTACTATAGTCTTTGTACCAGGAATGTGTTTCAAATCAAACGTGTAGGGAGCAAGTTTGGACCCCCAACGCTGCTCACACTTATCAAGCTTAGGTTTGGTCATAATATAAGTAAATGGGTTGTTGTCTGCCATACTGTAAAAGGGTGGCCTCTCAACCAATGACTGAATTTTTTACATACACTCCATTTCAGGGCTAAGAACTCAAGTCTGTGTGCTGGGTATCTCTTTTGAGAGCTGCTCAGAGTCTTACTGGCAAAAGCAATGGGGCGCGCCTTTTCTTCTCCGGGTGGTATCTGAGATAAGACAGCGCCAAGCCCATCTAGAGAGGCGTCAATGCAGAGTATCAAAGGTTTGGTGAAATCTGGGTGCTTAAGGACAACACAATTTAAAAATCTGTCTTTCAGGTTAAACAGAGCAGCATTACATTCATCTGTCCAATCGGAGGGCTTAAGTTTCCTGTATGATCCAGTATTAAGATTTATTTTGGCCTTCCCTCTTCTCTTCTGTCCTCCAGTAAGAGCAAACAGTGGCTTAGCTATAGAGGAGCAGAGCGGGATGAAATCTTTGTAATAGAACACCATCCCAAGGAAAGATTTTATCCTCCTTACTGATGGTGTACAACCATCATCCTCCATTAGATCAGCCTTTGACATTTTGGATATTACTTCAATCTTTGCTGGGTCTGCCGCCACTCCATTACCATTAATAATGTGACCCAAAAACTTAACTGAGGATCGCATCAGATGACACTTTTTAGGGCTGAGCTTGAGATTATGGAGCCGCAGTCGCTGAAACACAATCTCCAGCCTCTCCATAGCCTCCTCTTCAGTTGAGGCAAACACAAGCAGATCATCAAGCTAACACAACAGACTACTGAAATTCAGGTCTCCAAATATGCTAAGCATCATTCGCATGAAGGAAGCAGGGCTGTTGCATAGACCCTGTGGCATCCTGTTGTACTCGTACAAACCCATTGGAGTTGTGAAGGCAGTGTATCTCTTGTCTCCTTCGGCCATGGGGATATTGTAAAAGCCCGAGGTCAAGTCCATTGTGCTGAAGTTGTGTTCCCACCTAACACGGCCAGGCAGTCTGACTGGTGAGGCAATTGATGTGCATCTTTGAGGGTTCTTGCATTTAACCACCTAAAATCAGTGCAGATCTGTAAACCGCCATCCTTTTTCCAGGTCAGCACGAGGGGGGAAGCATACTCACTCACAGACTTCCTTATTATTTCCTGCTCTTCCATTTCAGATAAGACCTGCCTAAGCTTTTGGTAGTGGGCTGGTGGAACTCTGCAATAAGGAAGGCAAAATGGCTTCTCATCCGTGAGATGAATGCGATGAATAAAACCTTTTGCCTCACCACAGTCCAGTGGATGTTTGGAGAATATGTCATGGCACTTCTCAAGCATATCAACCAACTTCTCCTTCCCTGCGTTGCTGGCATAACAGAGGTCGAGGTCAACATCGCCAAGCCCAACATGCTGCAGCCGCTGTTTGAGATCTGTAGATTTAGCATTTTCACACTGTGTCACCTGTTCGATGCTTTCCACTTGGTGGATGCTTTGGGAAATCTCAAACTGGGACAGGGAGACACATCTGCCAATTTGCAGTTCTTTTGAGGGTAATGGGCTTGTCTGACAGGTTAGTTACTTTCATAGTAAGTGACCGACTGTTGGAGCCTAACTGTGCCAACCTTTTCTGGAGCCTCCCCATCTTTCCAATGACACAAGTTTGCAATAAAGTTTAGAAACTCTTCACACTCTGGAGGAAGACTGTCACTGGAGATGAGATTCCAAGATTCACTGGTTATTTTCAGCTGGTGCATAATGGATCTAATAACATTTGTGCATATGATCAAGTCATCACGCTGCCCAGGCACTACAAGGATGGGGACAATACAGAGTTTACCATAGAGTTTCATTTCCACCTCATACATACATTTGGCCTTACTTTCTGTGCCGCCACAGCCTACCAACACAATCTCCTGAGCCAAAGGAATAGGTGCTGCAAGTAGGTTGTCACTCAGCATCTTCTGCTCCACTTTCTCACTGAGGGTGCAGGCCATGGAGCCCGAATCAAGCATCCCTTGCACCTGAAATTTGTTGTTTATACTAACAGGGGTGTAAAAAAGTTCATCAAATGGACCTAGTCTCTGTGTGTTCTGCATTATCACTTTAGCACCAGCCGGTGCTATCGCACATGCCTTTACATAGTGCTGTTTCATTTCACTCCTGAGGGTCTCTCCATCTGTGCCCACACATCCCCTCACCCAATGCGGGCCAGTTAGTTTAAAGTCTGGGAGGCTTGTTGACTGTGAGATAGCGGACGATTGGGGCAATTTCTCTTGATGTGGTTTGGCTCAAAACAGGCTAAGCACAGACGCTTCTGCCTACAGTGTGTATGGGTGGAGTGCTCTGGAGACTGGCAGACCTTGCATGATCTAAAATGAAGTCGATCTGGCGGGGATAATTAGCTGGCAACCTGGTTGTTGTGTGACAATGCACGGTCAAAAAGGTTGATTAGGGTCTTCATCCAGTCATCATTGCAGGGAGGTCTGGCTTTTGCATTGGTCTCAGCCTGTGTGAGTCACTCAGCAGTGCGGTGCGTTGTTACATCAATATCGAGTGTGGGAACCTGAGTATGGACTGTAGTTAGTCTAAAGCGTTTTGATTTGCAAAGCCCCTGCTCCTTCATTTTTAAATTTGGTAGCCGTCAATTGCTCTTGAATTTCGCTGGCATTTATCTGGTGCTTTAAACTTGAAGATGGCAGCGAGTGTAGGATCTGGGCAGTATTTAACAAACATCATTGCGGCCTCTTGACACGGGTCCTCTATGTGTCGACCCAATCTCCTTAAACCCTCCTCTGCAACATCAACTGCTTTATTTAGCCTAACCCAGTACTCTATAGGGGTCTCTCCTGCCACCGGGATTGTGCTGTAGAAATCGGCCATAGGCATGCATGAATAGGTCACTTCGCCAAAGTGCTGTCTTCGGATGTCGAAAATCACTTTGGGGTTCTCTTGAGGCTTTAGGGATGGGCTACTCCTCAGGGTTATTCTCACAATATCCTTAACCTTACCCATCAACCTAGACATTATTTCTGAGTACTGGTCTTTAACAGGTGTGACTCGGTTCCTCAGATACACTTCCACTAATTCCTCCCACTCAGACACTGTATTCTTATCTGACCTATCTCCTCTAAAGATGGGGGGCTCCCTCACGTCAGACTGTATCAACTTTGTACCAGTCAAGTTAAGGTAGGTGGGTTCACAGGGTAACTGGTCTACACTACTCTGAGCCTGTGTACTGCCAACATCCCCTTTCCCACAATCTTCTCTCAACTGTTCTCGTTTGGTCTGCCCCACCTGTTGAGCAATGTGTGCAATCAAGCTGCTGAGTGTCTGGTCAGTTGTAGCTGGGATATCTGAAAGTGTGTCACCTTGCATAAGACTAGGGGCTGTATGACCATGTATACGGGTAGAACAGAAAGCTGGCGAGTCTAAGTTATGTGCACCCTGAACTGGTGTGGAAGATAGCTGATTAATGGGCTTCCCTCTCCCAAAGGCTAAACCAACATAGTCTGTGGGCATTTTATCCCTCTCTGCCTGGCCAGGAGCATACATTATTTCTAGCAGTTTGTAAAACACTGCACAGTACAAAAAAAATGATAATATACAGGATATATATTTTTTTTTAAATATAGACCTTTACACTCGGAAGGAAATGCAAAGTTACCTATTGAGACAGTGTCCAAATGCCCCCTTTTTGCTTTTTGTAACTCTTACAGTCTCTTCCAATACCAGTGTTTACAGAGAGAGAGAGAGAGAGAGAAAAAAAAAAACTGGTTGTGACATGCAGTAACCTCCGGTGACCAAGCTGATGTTGATCCACAGATCCAGGAACCACGATGAGTCAGTCTGAAGCAGTGTGGATCCGGGTCACGGCACCATTGTAGCCGGCCTCACACCAGGCACCTCTCCTTTTAGTATAGAAACCCTGCGTTGTGTTTAAAGATGAGAGGACGTCTGCTGTCTTGCCAATGATTGGATTTTATTCTGTTTAGAAATGAAAATAAAAAACACGATACAGCAAAAGGTTCTTCGTACACCTCTCCTCAGCATGACCGCTAGCCAACTGAGGCGCTGTGTAGCCACAGTTATTGAAAATAAAGTAAACTTAAATCTTACCAATGAATAATGAAATTAATAAAACAAATACAAACAAAGAAACAAACATTGAGGAAGCCAACATACCTGTTTAGAAATGAAAATAAAAAACACGATACAGCAGAAGGTTCTTCGTACACCTAAAAAAAAAATACAAGAGCGGCAGCATGAGAACACGAATGCTCGCGCCAGTAACCTAAATTAAAACGACTTCTGCCACATCTACACGCCGTTCAAAAAAAATACACACAAAACTGCAAATGATCATTGACAAACACCAAGTTACCAAAGTTCAACGATAACTCCTAAACCATCTTACAATTGAACAAAAACAAGAGCACCTGCGCTGACTCACCTCTCCTCAGCATGGCCGCTAGCCAACTGAGGAATGCAGCGCGAATCCACAGGAAGTGGAATTAAGAGAGAGGTCACGTATAAAAAATAAAATAAAATAAAATAAAACACTTCCTCAAAAATTATACATAATATACAGGGACAGATACATATTAAAATAAAATGACACTGCACAAAGAACAGGCGGATTTTTGGTGAAATATATTTATATATGTTAATACACATGCTACACATATTTCCCAGAATGTCCAGTTATTGCTTTAATCGTTAATCGTAGCTGAACCTACAGTGTGTAGACAAACATCAGCTGCAGTGCGTTATGGGGCGAGTGTTTCTGTTTGTGGTGACACGTCAAACGTAGTTGGTCTAGACTGGTGCTAGTCTGACAGTTAAGTTTGTGGTGCAAGAGTCTAGTTTTTAGTCTTAAAGGATTTTTTTTACCTGCTGTATTTTCCTTTTGAAAGTAGATATGATGAACTAGTTATAGAGATTAAGAGAATGAAGTGGCCAGAACAATAGAACCACCTCTAGTACGACTTCACCACCCAAATTTACCTCACTAATAAACACATAATAAAATGATCACATTTCTGAAAGTTACAACCTAGAAACTGAAAAAGTAAAAAACCTTGTAAAAGTAGAACTCATGGCTGTGTGGGGTTGCATTAAAGTGCACAGATGTAGACAATTTTTGAGGTGCCTTTGTGTTTGTTATGGTGTTGATGTGAGTTCATTAGCTGCAATGATAAGGAAAGATAAATATGTTCCTCCATTTTAATACTGCGACCCCATTAAGGGTCTAAGATACACGATGGCCACTTATTCTGACATTGTGCCATGAAGCCTCGTACGTTATCGGGACTCACCAGATCCAAACGAGCTCTGAAGTCTGTCACATCTTCGCTTTCATCTATCAAGTTTAAATACGGCTTGTTAATCAAATCTAATCAAATTTATAACCTTTATATACACAAATTTAGCCTAAGATAAGAAACAAAACATGTTTTTTCTTTAACCTTAACTTTTTTTAAATTCGCATCTGAGAGTGTGGAATTATAATTTCAATAAAATATTATAACATATTTTAAAACTTTACCATCCATTGTAAATACAGGCTTCAAGGTGCAACTTCAGTGGAACCGAAATAAATCTCTGCATTGAAATTATTACAGCTGTTTAATGAGCAGTGCAGAGGCAGGCAGAACAGTCTATGAAAACACCAGGAAAAAAATCCCATGTGCTTTATGACAGTTCTGTTTTCTGCTGGTTATTGATTATCAGTCAGTGCATCCTGTGTTTAGCTGCTTATGTTTTCTGGACAATTGTTGACAGTATCAATATCAATATTACTATCAATAACGCATCTATCTACCGTACTGATGCTCATTTGAACAGAAAAATGCATTTTCAACGATGTAGCACAGAAATTTGTGGTAAACATTTCCCTCAAATTGCACAGAATGTTCAGCTTTTTACACTCAGAAAGACACGTAAAGCCTGTGAGACACACCTACTGGTTAAAAACAACTTTGACATTGTTATTTAGTCTTAGTTTAAGGTCCGTTAAATGTTTGCTCAAAAACATCTTTAATAGAATAAAATTCCAATTTGAATCTTTTAAAGCATATTCGTTTCACTGGAGCCAGTTTTTAGAATTTGCAGAGTAACAATGAGTATAATCGTTTTTCTAAACCAGGGGTAGAAAAAGGCATAGACGATGGGATTTAGGCAGGAGTTAAAGTACAAAATAGACAAGCAAAAGGCAGAAGACAAAATATTGAACAAAGAGTCCTGACCTGTAAGTGTGACACAGAAATATGGACAAAGACACAAGAGAAAGACTCCTACAACCACACCAAGAGTCCTGGCTGCTTTCAGTTCAGATTTTTTAGCTGCTACTTTCACTGAGCATTGAAGTGAGACAGCTGCAATGTGAGACCTCATGGCCCGAGCCTGAGACACGGCCACCACAAACACTCTCATATACAGAACCACAATGACAGTTATGGGAACAACGAAAGTCAAAATCACATCTGCAACTCGTTCAATTAAGTTTAAAATTAGCACACACTCCCCAGCACAGGAATTAGATCGGCCTGGTTGGTTAAGATCATCCTTCATCATAACGCTTAGATAAAAGACAGAGCAGATCCAGCACAGGGAAACACAGATTCCTGCTCGTTTAGGAGTGACTTTGGTGGAGTAATGCAGAGGGTCACAAATAGCAACATAACGGTCAACAGATATTAAAACCATGGTTCCTATTGATGTAGATGTCATCAAAGTAATTAAACCACAATACAGAACACACATGAAGTCACTTAGTAACCAGCAGCCGTCAACGAGCATGATCTGAAACAACCAGAGGAGGCCGACGAAGAAATCAGAGACAGCAAGAGAGAGGAGGAGGAGGTTGGTGGGAGAGTGGAGCTGCCTGGAGACATAAGAGCAAAATACTCATTGTTAATTCCTATTAATAAATAAATTTTCATTTCATTTGAAAATAATCCAGGTCAAGAATAACTGTCATTAAAAATGCCACAAGTCACTGAACCAGTGTGTACTTGAAGTGGGAGATGGAGATGATGACCAGCAGGTTGAGAGTCACAGTGAGCAGAGAGATGAAGGACAACACGATGTAAATAAGGACAGTGTGAGAGAGAGGACGCTTTGTCTTCCAGCAGGACGTGTTGAGCTGTGGGAAGCAGAGTTCAACTTCCTCCATCGGAGAGATGAGATGATGAAGTCTGACCAAAGCGCTTTCATATAATTTATGTTTCTCTTTTGTCCCTCCTCCAACTTTCACTGTCACTGAGAAACTAATGTTCCTCCTCCATTTCATTCTCTGTAGACCAGCGTCATTGTCATTTCTCTGCTGATGTGTGATTACCAGGTCAAAATTGATTTGATAATCATATTCATTAAACATTTGTAAAGTGTGTGCACTCATTGATCAATTCATCACCAAAATAACAGCAACACCTTTGTCTGCGCGACATGCTGATAATGTAATAAGCCGTACGTTCAGTCAGTCCACAGTGTGGACAGACAAACAACTGTTCACACTCACAGGACTCTTGGCTTTATTTCCTGTGGGCCCCATCTTACTTGGCATCCCCTCAGCCTACAATAGCTTGCCCCTGTTTGGTTTAAACTTCCCTCTCGGACTGACTTTTGGTTTTCCCTTCTCACCCTTTATTAGAGTAGTTTTATATTCAGTATCATTGTCCACTAAAAGCAAAAGTGACAGACAAGAAAAAGTATATATATGTATATATGTGTATATATATGTATATGTATGTGTGTGTGTGTGTATATATATATATATATAGTACATTTATGTATTTATAATTGTATTTTATTTTATTGTGTGTATTTGTCATTGTTTGCTTATTTCTTTATTATATCCTCATGTTGTCATGAACCTGTACAAAAGGTGCTATAAAGATAATTAGCATTTTAATTAGCTCAGTGATATTTGTTTTTGTCTCTCCACGGTCTATAAAACTAATTAAGATGATTCAGATATTGTATAGCAAAATCAAAGGGGAAAATCTGTTTCATCATACTGTATGTCACATGTTTTTATTAATGTTATATTTACAATTAAAAGGTTCTTCCACAAACTTAATGAGATAAAGTTATTTTTTTGCAAGTAGAATTTTTGTGTGTGTGTCTTTTGATCAATTACCAGGAAAAACACAATAAGTTAAAATAGTTCATATTTTCATTACTCACATATTAGTTTTAAGAATTTTAAAAATTAAAAAGAAAGCACATTTCCTTTATGGGATATAGTTACTTTAGAGCATCTCTTTACTGCATGTTGTTGTCACGGGAGCCAGGCCTCAGAATCTGCAGGGTAACAATAAGTCTAATAGATTTTCTAAACCAGGGGTAAAAACATGCATAGATCATAGGATTTAGACACGAGTTAAAATAGAACAAACATATTATAAAGACAGAAGATGAGGCATCGAGCAACGTGTCCTGGCCTGTGAGCGCGACACTGAAATATGGGCAGATGCATAACAGAAAAACAACTATAACAACACCGAGGCTCCTGGCTGCTTTCACCTCTGACTTCTTAGCAATTACTGAACACTGGAGTGTGGCAACGTGAGACCTCATGGCTCGAGCCTGAGACACAGCCACCACAAACACTCTGATATACAGAACTATGACGACAGTTACAGGAGCAACGAAGGACAAAGTAAGAGCTATAATATTATCGATAAACTGAAAGACTAACACACACTCTCCAACACAAGAATGATACCTGCCTGGTTGTTTCAGATGATCTCTCATAAGCACACAGAAAACAAAAAAGGAGCAGATCCAGCACAGTGAAACAGAGATTCCAACTGTTTTAGGAGTGACTTTGGTGCAGTAATGCAGAGGGTCACAAATAGCCACATATCTGTCGACTGATATTAAAACCATGAGTCCTATTGATGTAGATGTAATAGTGGTGTCTAACGCAGAATACAGAGTGCACATAAGGTTACCAAGGAACCAGCAGCCGTCTATGAGCATAATCTGAAACAGCATGAGGAGCCCGACGAAGAAATCAGAGACAGCCAGAGAGAGGAGGAGGAGGTTGGTGGGAGAGTGGAGCTGCCTGGGGAGGAAATAGAGCAACAGGCTTATTAATATGTGTAATAATTATAACAGAAGGAAAAAACACAGACCATGATTACATTCAAAAGCATTTTTGGTAAATATATTCATAAAATTATTTCTTTCTGTTCAGTTACTAGTTTTTACAAATTATTAACACGTGTGTACTTGAAGTGGGAGATGGAGATGATGACCAGCAGGTTGAGAGTCATAGTGAGCAGAGAGATGAAGGACAGCACCATGTAAATAAGGACAGTGTGAGAGAGAGGACGCTTTGTCTTCCAGCAGGACGTGTTGAGCTGTGGGAAGCAGAGTTCAACTTCCTCCATCGTCATCAGACAGACGAGAAGCTGCTGAACTCTGGCAGCTCTCGGACCAAAGCTGTCTGTCATTTAACCTGCAGCTGTTTAGTCCCTCCTCTTTCAGTCTCTCTCCCTCCTCCCTCTCTCTTTACATCATTAGTTTTGTTCTTTGCACAAAAGTGTGCACAGAAACAATTTCTTTAGTCTCAAACTCATAATAATCAGACCGTGTTAAGCTCATACAGGGATATGAATTATGTTCTGTATTATATCCTCAGCATGATTTACACCAGGAAAAGACTCCCTGCTGTAAAAGTGAATACAAGTAATGCAATTTGAGGACGTGACACAGAGCAGAAGGAAAAACTCGCCTCCAAAGCCATTAGAACATCTGCTGTAGTCATTTGAGAGATACATTATGCCATCGCAACATGGATGAGAGAAAAAGTTGATAATTTCAGCGTTTATTTAATGCTTACATTTTATTTAAACATAAATCACATTTGTCTTCTGAATCAGATGACAAAAACTGACCAACACATTATCTAGCAATTTTAGATGATGAGTTCAGTGACCAATCAGTGCTAGAGTTGACCGTGGGGAATCATTTGGATGCAGAGGGGTGAGAACTAGAAGAGGTACAAGGAGGAAGAATCAAAGGAGAGCAGAGCTAGAATGAGGGAGAAGAAGAGGATGGCAAAGAGGAAGAACATTTTGATAAAAGCTATAAATTTGTATTGATGGTCTTCTATGTTTGGTATATACATGCACACTTTACACATTTGGATGCACGTGTTTTTCCTACATGGACGACAAAGTTTTTTGCTGCAAACTAACGAAGCCCTGCACACAGCGTCTTTCATTTACACTGTCAGTGTGAGGTTGGTGCTTCGCCTATTAACAGTTTGTGTGTTTGTGCTGTCAAATAGATGTGTGATGATGGCTGGTTTGGTGTAAAGATCAATGGTGTAGAATTTAACAAAAAAAAGAAAGAAAAAAAACTATATTTTCAAAGACAATGCCTAAGCAATCAGAGAACTACAAAACTTTAGCACGATGAAAACGTTGAAATTACCGAGGGACCATGAACGCCTCATGGCCACCGGCGCGAACCTGGTGAGACGGGAGAAGATGCTGACCTGCGGTTGACGTGGTCACCGAAATGTCCAGGTGAGTTCGCTTCACTGAGCTGTTAGCACTGTGAGTTTTGTTCTATACAGTCAAAACGTGTGTGTGTGTGTGTAGGTCGCTGTGGATAAAAGCTTCTGCTAAATGACTAAATGTGAATGTAGACGCTAAGCTAACGTCCAAACACTGTTCAGCCCAGGTGAAGTTCTGCTTGTGCTAAGCTGCGTTTACTGCAGCAGCATGTGAAGAACATGAAAGACGTATTGTGAGTTTTGTAAAGGACAAAGACAAAAGTTGCGGCAGTTGAGCAAATGTGAACTGATCTGCAGACTTGACTTGAGGGGATTCCTTCTGTCCAGGGCTGTGTCACTTCCCTGTCTGCGGATGAAAACGTCCCACCTGGACGATGACGTGGAGGCCGAACCGTGTCAAGTTGGTGGTAGGAACCAAAGTTCACCCGGTAAACAGAACTTCCCTTCCTGAGATCCCCCACGTTTTCTTTTGGGCCGAATACTGAAAATGCTCGGTGCACCACCATGTTATTTCTGTTTGAAACATCACTTAACGAAATACACGGTTAGGCAACTGTGTTGTCAATATTACAATAAAACACACTTTTATCTTTCAAATACTGGCAGTATTCACAACATACAATACAGTACAGCTCCAAGAACTGCCAGTTTTTTTTTATACAGTAATCGCTGCATTTGTTACACTCGAGTCAGACCGTCGTTAACCTTTTTGCCACATAAATTAAAAGCACGTTGAAAATACCGAACTAAACTTAAAAACTGCATCCCCAAAACATGACACGAACCGATCCGTGGATCTTGTGGACTGTTCTACCCCAACAAGCTGTAAATTCTGATTAGTTAGCCTTAGTTGAACAAAGCCCACAAACTGACACCTTGAACAAACCAAGTTAACTGGTGCTTAGTCTCCCTTCCAGCAGACTAAGCACCTTTTTGTAAATTAAGTCGTGTCACTGCCTTGTTGTTACTGTACTTGATTGTTTTAAATTAGCGTCGCTAAAAAATAATGAGTTAAGAGTTTTTTTCAGACCACAATTACCTGTAACTTTATAAAAACTAGTAAGATGTTGATTTTTTAAAAACTGCGTAAAGTGAACTGACAAAAATCCAAGTTAGGATTACTATTGGATTTTACAATGCAGCAGGCAAATCCCCACTTTAATGTCACCGAGAAGCTCCGAGTTGCAGACAGAAATGTCACCAGAGGGGAGGAGGAAGGGATGGAACGGAAAGTACATAAAGCAGTTACAGGACAGACGTCCTGGCAGAAAAGCTAACAGAGCTCAGCAGCTTCACACCTCCTTTCTTCTGAGGATGGAACCTGTTAAGACGACCAAACTCTGCTTTCCACATCTCCCCAACTCCTCCTGCCGAACAGTCATCCATCTTTACTCTGTGTCTCTGCTCACTTACATGCTGCTGTCCTTCATCTCTCTGCTCACTGTGACTCTCAACCTGCTGCTCATCATCTCCATCTCCCACTTCAAGTACACACACATTGTATCAATGCAACTAGGTGTTATATTTCTAATATTTAGTGTTTCAGTAATTGATTTTGTCTGCAGGAATTTCAACTGATGAAATAAATAATGATGCGTATGTTGCTCTGTTTCTTCTCCAGGCAGCTCCACACTCCCGCCAACCTCCTCCTCCTCTCTCTGGCTGTCTCTGATTTGTTTGTAGGCCTCCTCATGTTGTTTCAAATTACGCTCGTAGACGGTTGCTGGTACCTTGGTGACATCATGTGTGTATTCTATTATGTCTTGGATGGCATTATTACCTCTGCCTCAATAGGAAACATGGTACTTATATCCATTGATCGTTATATAGCCATTTGTCACCCTCTGCATTACGGCACTAAAATCAATCTCAAAACAGTTCGAGTTTCTATCAGTCTGTGTTGGATGTGTTCAGCTTTCTGTCACAATGTGATGCTGAAAGATAGTCTGGAACAACCAGGCAGGTATAACTCCTGCTCAGGAGAATGTGTCCTTGTTGTTAATTTTGTTGCTGGACGTGTTGATCTGTTTTTGTCCTTGATTGGTCCTGTCACGGTCATCATAGTTTTATACGTAAGAGTATTTGTGGTGGCTGTGTCTCAGGCTCGTGTCATGCGCTCACACATTGTAGCAGTTAAACGTTCAGTGAAGGTATCTGCCAAAAAATCCGAGATGAAAGCAGCCAGAACTCTTGGTGTCGTTGTTGTCGCATTTCTTGTTTGTCTCTGCCCGTATTTTTGTGTTAGTGTTACACAGCAGGACACCCTGCTCAGTTTTTCATTTGCTGCCTTTGTAACGTGTTTGTTCTACTTTAACTCCTGTTTAAACCCCGTCATCTACGCACTTTTTTACCCCTGGTTCAGAAAAACTGTTAAACTGATCATTACACTTGAGATACTGCATCCTGACTCTTGTGAGGCCAATGTAACATAGAGGGTATCGAGCTACATCATCCAGCTGTTGGATTTCATCAAATTGCACAGGTGGTCATAATGTTATGCCTGATAACTCTATGTAGAAATTATGGAACTGAACACATATATATATATATATATATATATATATATATATATATATATATATATATATATATGTATATGTATATGTATATATATATATATATATATATATATATATATATATATATATATATATATATATATATGTATATATATATATGTATATATATATATATATATATATATATATATATATATATATATATATATATATATATATATATATATATATATATATATATATATATATATATATATATATATATATATATATATATATATATGTATATATATATATATATATATATATATATATATATATATATATGTATATATATATATATATATATATACATATATATATACATATTTTTTTTCTAATTCAGTAAATAGCAGTCTCAACATGATGCTTAATAATACAGGCTGACATAGTCTGACCCCATCTGATGATCCAAGAGCATAAATTCCGATATTCTCCACTGTTTTCTGTGTTGCATTGGCTGTAAGGTCATGTATTAGTATGATGAGGTATTATATGAAAGTGTAATACCTCATCATACTAATACATGCTGTGGAAACTTGATGGTACAAAGAAAGCTGTGTCTGTAAGAATAAATCTATCTGGAAAACTGGAACACAGGCTGCTTGGCCTTAGGGGATTTATATAGTGTTTTTTGAACTGTTTGCAACAACAAGCTCTAACTAAAGAGATAATTGGTTTTGGTCGGTTAACATTGTGATTTTGAAAAATTATTAAACGTAAGCTGTTTGACTTGCTGGCATTTAATTACCCCCTTGTTTGTTTGACTTTTCTTTCAAACTCAGTCGTTGCTTTAATAAAGATGCAGTTGAAAAAAGGTAAAAGTCAATATATTACAGCAACATCAGTCGATCAGTCATCAGTTGACCACCAATCCTACAGTTGTTGGTTCGATCCCTGGCTCCTCTCAAAGTGTCGAAGTGAGCAAGACACTGAACCCCGCTTAGTTGCTCCCGGTGAGTGTTGGCCAGCTGCATAGCAGCTCCCCCATCGGTGTGTGAATGTGTGTGTGTTTGAGAGTGTGAATGGGTAGATAAGAAGCAGTGTAAAGCGCTTTGAGTACCAACAGGTAGAAAAGTGCTATATAAGTGCAGACATTTTACCATTTACCATTTACTTTATTTGGCATGCTGGAATCATACATGGGATAACCAAAAATGGAGAAAGCAGAATAATAATAACAGTTAGTCTTCCAAATCCAAATGTGTTTGAAGGGCTCACGAACAAACATTTAAACTGGGAATGTGTTTTTACACTTACAAATTATATTTATGATACACCATCGCCCTATTTAAAATGAATGAGGTGGCCAAAACATTAGAACCACCTTTTCTTATATTGCAGTTCAGTCCACTGCCCAGTTAGACCTCAATAATAAAAACATTGAATCATAGATTTCTGACAGCTTCAATCTAAAAACTTGTAAAAGCAGAATTCATGGCAGACCTGCTGTATTGGATTACATTAAATTGCACAGGTGCTCATGATGTTATTCCATGTGTATGTCGAAACTGTGGAACTGAACTTACATTTTCGTTTCTAACAGAGTTCATGGCAAACTCGACGTGACGATTCACAGTACAGTCTGATACAGTCTGAACTCATGGTCAACTTTAAGATCCTGTCTGTCTACAGTATGTTGGCCTCATGAGAGTTAGACGTCAGTATCTTCAGTGTAACAATGAACTTCACAGATTTTCTGAACCAGGGATAGAAAAAAGCATAAATCATAGGATTTATACAGGAGTTCACATAAAACAAACATAATACAAAAGCAGCAGATGAAGCGTTAAACATGGTGTCTTTGCTTGCGAGACTGACACAATAATATGGGCAGAGACACATTATAAACACAACGACAACCACACCAAGAGTCCTGGCTGCTTTTAGCTCAGATTTTTTAGCTGTTACTTTCATTGAACCCTGGAGTCTGACAGCTGCAATGTGAGACCTCATGACCCGAGCCTGAGACACGGCCACAACAAATACTCTCATATACAGAAGTACAATAACAGTGATGGGAAGAATGAAGGAAATAATCAGATCTACAAGTCCCGTAATGTAGTTCAATAAAATGACACACTCTCCAAAGCAGGAATTGTACCTACCTGGTTGTTTCAGGTTATCCTCCAGGTTCAGACCTGGATAGATAACAGAACATATCCAACACAGACAAACACAGATCCTAACTGTTTTTTGTGTGATTTTGGTGGAGTAATGCAGAGGATCACAAATGGCCACATATCGGTCAACAGATATAAGCACCATGGTTCCTACTGAGGCAGAGGTGATGATGTATGGTAGATATTGATACAGAATGCACATTAAGTCACCCAGGAACCAACAGCCGTCTATGAAAATAATTTGAAAAAGCATCAAGAGGCCCACGAAGAAATCTGAGACAGCCAGAGAGAGGAGGAGAAGGTTGGTGGGAGTGTGGAGCTTCCTGGAAAGAAAGATCAGCAATTTATTAATCATTACTTATAAAAAAGACTAGTGATCAGAACTTATCTGAATGGAGTGACATAAAAAACTTCTCATAAATTATTACATTTTTTATCATAACTTAATAAACTGACTACTTGAAGTGGGAGATGGAGATGACGACCAGCAGGTTGAGAGAAACAGTGAGCAGAGAGACGGAGGACAGCACAATGTAAGTGGACAGAGTCTCAAACTGAGGACGCTTTGACCTCGTACATGAGGTGTTGCGGAGCTGAGGAAAGCAGAGTTCAGTTTCCTCCAACGTCTCCATCAGCAGAGAGGAGAAGCTGTTCTGGCTCCTTTGAACAAAGCTTGTTATCACGTAGTTGCTTTATTTTTGTCCTTTCCGCTGACCCTTCCTCCCCTCCCTGCATCTTCCTTTCCTCCCCTCCTCCCCTTCCACCTCTGTTGCTGTGTTTTTCTCCATAGATACTGTTGCGCTTTGACTTCAGTCGATGACTATAGTGTGTGTTTACACACTTAGCCATTCATTGCATTTAGTGGCGTACTTTTTCACCGTGGTACGTCCATGGTAGGCACGCCCTGACACCACTTTTTCCTAAACTTGAGTACAACTACTTATCTTCTAGTAATCACAAATGCAGAATACCATTTTTCTGAGTACAAGTTTCTGGACAGTAACATCCTCATCAAATCAAATCAAATCAAACTTTATCAATATAGCCCCAAATAACAACTAAATGCTGACCAGAGCGCTGAACAATAAAACCACAGTAGGATACATATTAAAACATTATTTTTGGTGCATAAAGCAAATAAAACTCATTATTACTATAAGAATGATAAATGTTACATAAAAGCATATGTCATACATCCACTCAAGTGCTATGTGCAGATTCAAATGTTAAAAAGGTGTGTCTTTAGTTTGGATTTAAAAGATCAGCCAGAACAGATATTGTCCTGATCTCCAAAGGGAGGGAGTTTCAAAGTTGTGGGGCCAAGACGCAAAAACACACGCTCACCCAATCGCTTGGTGTTGGTCTTGGGGACACAGAGCAGTGATTGACTTTGAGAGCGCAGAGATCTTGTAGGGACCGTAAGAGAGAATCAAATCACCTAAATATAGAGAACAGTGCTGTGAGACGCCTTAAAAACATAAATTAAATTCTTGTAATTGATGCGAAACTGAACTGGCAGCCAGTGGAGGGAACGAAAGACGGGGTAATGTGGCAGAATTTTTTTCAAGAGGTCAAAAACTGAGCTTCTGCATTCTGGACTGACTGGAGACGAGTGAGTAAGGACTTCTCAAGGCCGGCATATACAGCGTTACAGTAGTTCAGGATGGAGCTGATGAGAGCGTGAATAACGCTAAGTCTTTCCGATTAAGAAAGGGCTGAACCTTTCTCAGCAAGTGTAGCTGATAAAAGGAGGCGCTTACAACACTGTTGACCCGTTCCCCAAAGCGCAGTTCAGAATCAAAAATACGCCAAAGTTTTTTTTTACAACAGGTTTGTAAGAAAATGGCAGAGACTCAAATGAACATTGGTCAGTGCCAAAAACAACGAACTCACATTTCTTGTTGTTTAAATGCAAGAAGTTGCTAGTAAGCCAAGATTTTATCTCACTGATGCATTCATCTAATGGGGAAAGGGGAGGTGGGTCTGCTGTATCAATACAGCAATAGATCTGCATATCGTCAGCATATGCATGATAAGATACATCAAAGTTGTTTAAAGTCTTGCCTAAAGGAAACACATAAAATAAGAATAAAAGAGGTTCTAAAACTGAGCCCTGTGGCTGTCCACAGGTAAAAGCAATAGAGTCAAAGCAGGAACCATCCCAATGTAAGGAAAATGACCTGTTTTTAAAATAGAAACGAAACCATTCCAGAACAGAGCCACCAAGTGTCCCAATGTGTTCTAGGCGGTGTAAAACAATAGAATGGTCAACAGTGTCTAATGCTGCTGTTAAGTCAAGCAGCAGCAAAACAACGGGCCTGTGTTTGTCAAGACTCATCAGGATGCCTTTGAATTGCTGCTGGAATGTGGGTGAAAAGAGTTAATAATTTACCTTGGGAAATTGGCGTGTGTGAACAAAGGTGGCTGTAGAAGTAAGAAAGTCGAAACTAAGTGAGCTTCATTTTAAATCTTTGGTAGTGTACAGATGCATAATTCCAAAGAATTTGTCACTGCTCAATATGTCTGCCGCTAACTTGATGGTACAAAGAAAGCTGTGTCTGTAAGAATAAATCTATCTGGAAAACTGGAACACAGGCTGCTTGGCCTTAGGGGATTTATATAGTGTTTTTGAACTGTTTGCAACAAAAGCTCTAACTGAAGAGATATTTGGTTTTGTTGTTTTTGTCGGTTAACATTGTGTTTTTTGAAAAATAATTAAAAAAGGTAAAAGTCAATATTAAAACTGCAAATTTTATAAAGTTGCAGTTGAAAAAAGTAAAAGTCAATATATTACAGCAACATCAGTCAATGTTGTCTTTATTTTATTTGGCATGCTGGAATCATACATGGGATAACCATAAATGGTGAAAGCAGAATAACAATAACAATTAGTGTTCCAAATCCAAATGTGTTTGAAGGGCTCACGAACAAACATTTAAACTGGGAATGTGTTTTTACACTTACAAATTATATTTATGATACACCATCGCCCTATTTAAAATGAATGAGGTGGCCAAAACATTAGAACCACCTTTTCTTATATTGCAGTTCAGTCCACTGCCCAGTTAGACCTCAATAATAAAAACATTGAATCATAGATTTCTGACAGCTTCAATCTAAAAACTTGTAAAAGCAGAATTCATGGCAGACCTGCTGTATTGGATTACATTAAATTGCACAGGTGCTCATGATGTTATTCCATGTGTATGTCGAAACTGTGGAACTGAACTTACATTTTCGTTTCTAACAGAGTTCATGGCAAACTCGACGTGACGATTCACAGTACAGTCTGATACAGTCTGAACTCATGGTCAACTTTAAGATCCTGTCTGTCTACAGTATGTTGGCCTCATGAGAGTTAGACGTCAGTATCTTCAGTGTAACAATGAACTTCACAGATTTTCTGAACCAGGGATAGAAAAAGCATAAATCATAGGATTTATACAGGAGTTCAAATAAAACAAACATAATACAAAAGCAGCAGATGAAGCGTTAAACATGGTGTCTTTGCTTGCAGGCCTGAAGACTGACACAATAATATGGGCAGAGACACATTATAAACACAACGACAACCACACCAAGAGTCCTGGCTGCTTTTAGCTCAGATTTTTAGCTGTTACTTTCATTGAACCCTGGAGTCTGACAGCTGCAATGTGAGACCTCATGACCCGAGCCTGAGACACGGCCACAACAAATACTCTCATATACAGAAGTACAATAACAGTGATGGGAAGAATGAAGAAATAATCAGATCTACAAGTCCCGTAATGTAGTTCAATAAAATGACACACTCTCCAAAGCAGGAATTGTACCTACCTGGTTGTTTCAGGTTATCCTCCAGGTTCAGACCTGGATAGATAACAGAACATATCCAACACAGACAAACACAGATCCTAACTGTTTTTGTGTGATTTTGGTGGAGTAATGCAGAGGATCACAAATGGCCACATATCGGTCAACAGATATAAGCACCATGGTTCCTACTGAGGCAGAGGTGATGATGTATGGTAGATATTGATACAGAATGCACATTAAGTCACCCAGGAACCAACAGCCGTCTATGAAAATAATTTGAAAAAGCATCAAGAGGCCCACGAAGAAATCTGAGACAGCCAGAGAGAGGAGGAGAAGGTTGGTGGAGTGTGGAGCTTCCTGGAAAGAAAGATCAGCAATTTATTAATCATTACTTATAAAAAGACTAGTGATCAGAACTTATCTGAATGGAGTGACATAAAAACTTCTCATAAATTATTACATTTTTATCATAACTTAATAAACTGACTACTTGAAGTGGGAGATGGAGATGACGACCAGCAGGTTGAGAGAAACAGTGAGCAGAGAGACGGAGGACAGCACAATGTAAGTGGACAGAGTCTCAAACTGAGGACGCTTTGACCTCGTACATGAGGTGTTGAGGAGCTGAGGAAAGCAGAGTTCAGTTTCCTCCAACGTCTCCATCAGCAGAGAGGAGAAGCTGTTCTGGCTCCTTTGAACAAAGCTTGTTATCACGTAGTTGCTTTATTTTTGTCCTTTCCGCTGACCCTTCCTCCCCTCCCTGCATCTTCCTTTCCTCCCCTCCTCCCCTTCCACCTCTGTTGCTGTGTTTTTCTCCATAGATACTGTTGCGCTTTGACTTCAGTCGATGACTATAGTGTGTGTTTACACACTTAGCCATTCATTGCATTTAGTGGCGTACTTTTTCACCGTGGTACGTCCATGGTAGGCACGCCCTGACACCACTTTTTCCTAAACTTGAGTACAACTACTTATCTTCTAGTAATCACAAATGCAGAATACCATTTTTCTGAGTACAAGTTTCTGGACAGTAACATCCTCATCAAATCAAATCAAATCAAACTTTATCAATATAGCCCCAAATAACAACTAAATGCTGACCAGAGCGCTGAACAATAAAACCACAGTAGGATACATATTAAAACATTATTTTTGGTGCGCAAAGCAAATAAAACTCATTATTACTATAAGAATGATAAATGTTACATAAAAGCATATGTCATACATCCACTCAAGTGCTATGTGCAGATTCAAATGTTAAAAAGGTGTGTCTTTAGTTTGGATTTAAAAGATCAGCCAGAACAGATATTGTCCTGATCTCCAAAGGGAGGGAGTTTCAAAGTTGTGGGGCCAAGACGCAAAACACACGCTCACCCAATCGCTTGGTGTTGGTCTTGGGGACACAGAGCAGTGATTGACTTTGAGAGCGCAGAGATCTTGTAGGGACCGTAAGAGAGAATCAAATCACCTAAATATAGAGAACAGTGCTGTGAGACGCCTTAAAAACATAAATTAAATTCTTGTAATTGATGCGAAACTGAACTGGCAGCCAGTGGAGGGAACGAAAGACGGGGGTAATGTGGCAGAATTTTTTCGAAGAGGTCAAAAACTGAGCTTCTGCATTCTGGACTGACTGGAGACGAGTGAGTAAGGACTTCTCAAGGCCGGCATATACAGCGTTACAGTAGTTCAGGATGGAGCTGATGAGAGCGTGAATAACGCTAAGTCTTTCCGATTAAGAAAGGGCTGAACCTTTCTCAGCAAGTGTAGCTGATAAAAGGAGGCGCTTACAACACTGTTGACCCGTTCCCCAAAGCGCAGTTCAGAATCAAAAAATACGCCAAAGTTTTTTTTACAACAGGTTTGTAAGAAAATGGCAGAGACTCAAATGAACATTGGTCAGTGCCAAAAACAACGAACTCACATTTCTTGTTGTTTAAATGCAAGAAGTTGCTAGTAAGCCAAGATTTTATCTCACTGATGCATTCATCTAATGGGGAAAGGGGAGGTGGGTCTGCTGTATCAATACAGCAATAGATCTGCATATCGTCAGCATATGCATGATAAGATACATCAAAGTTGTTTAAAGTCTTGCCTAAAGGAAACACATAAAATAAGAATAAAAGAGGTTCTAAAACTGAGCCCTGTGGCTGTCCACAGGTAAAAGCAATAGAGTCAAAGCAGGAACCATCCCAATGTAAGGAAAATGACCTGTTTTTTAAAATAGAAACGAAACCATTCCAGAACAGAGCCACCAAGTGTCCCAATGTGTTCTAGGCGGTGTAAAACAATAGAATGGTCAACAGTGTCTAATGCTGCTGTTAAGTCAAGCAGCAGCAAAACAACGGGCCTGTGTTTGTCAAGACTCATCAGGATGCCTTTGAATTGCTGCTGGAATGTGGGTGAAAAGAGTTAATAATTTACCTTGGGAAATTGGCGTGTGTGAACAAAGGTGGCTGTAGAAGTAAGAAAGTCGAAACTAAGTGAGCTTCATTTTAAATCTTTGGTAGTGTACAGATGCATAATTCCAAAGAATTTGTCACTGCTCAATATGTCTGCCGCTAACTTGATGGTACAAAGAAAGCTGTGTCTGTAAGAATAAATCTATCTGGAAAACTGGAACACAGGCTGCTTGGCCTTAGGGGATTTATATAGTGTTTTTTGAACTGTTTGCAACAAAAAGCTCTAACTGAAGAGATATTTGGTTTTGTTGTTTTTTGTCGGTTAACATTGTGTTTTTTGAAAAATAATTAAACGTAATTATTAAACTGCAAATTTTATAAAGTTGCAGTTGAAAAAAAGTAAAAGTCAATATATTACAGCAACATCAGTCAATGTTGTCTTTATTTTATTTGGCATGCTGGAATCATACATGGGATAACCATAAATGGTGAAAGCAGAATAACAATAACAATTAGTGTTCCAAATCCAAATGTGTTTGAAGGGCTCACGAACAAACATTTAAACTGGGAATGTGTTTTTACACTTACAAATTATATTTATGATACACCATCGCCCTATTTAAAATGAATGAGGTGGCCAAAACATTAGAACCACCTTTTCTTATATTGCAGTTCAGTCCACTGCCCAGTTAGACCTCAATAATAAAAACATTGAATCATAGATTTCTGACAGCTTCAATCTAAAAACTTGTAAAAGCAGAATTCATGGCAGACCTGCTGTATTGGATTACATTAAATTGCACAGGTGCTCATGATGTTATTCCATGTGTATGTCGAAACTGTGGAACTGAACTTACATTTTCGTTTCTAACAGAGTTCATGGCAAACTCGACGTGACGATTCACAGTACAGTCTGATACAGTCTGAACTCATGGTCAACTTTAAGATCCTGTCTGTCTACAGTATGTTGGCCTCATGAGAGTTAGACGTCAGTATCTTCAGTGTAACAATGAACTTCACAGATTTTCTGAACCAGGGATAGAAAAAAGCATAAATCATAGGATTTATACAGGAGTTTAAATAGAACAAACATAATACAAAAACTGCAGATGAAGCGTTAAACATGGTGTCTTTGCTTGCGAGGCCTGTAAGACTGACACAATAATATGGGCAGAGACACATTATAAACACAACCACAACCACACCAAGAGTCCTGGCTGCTTTTAGCTCAGATTTTTTAGCTGTTACTTTCATTGAACCCTGGAGTCTGACAGCTGCAATGTGAGACCTCATGACCCGAGCCTGAGACACGGCCACAACAAATACTCTCATATACAGAAGTACAATAAGAATAATGGGGACAATGAAAGAAAAAATCAGATCTACAATCCCCATAACATAGTTTAGTAAAACAACACACTCTCCAAAGCAAGAGTTGTACCTACCTGGTTGTTTCAAGTTATCCTTCAGATTCAGACCTGGATAGATAACAGAATATATCCAACACAGACAAACCCAGATCTTAACTGTTTTTTGTGTGATTTTGGTGGAGTAATGCAGAGGATCACAAATGGCCACATATCGGTCAACAGATATAAGCACCATGGTTCCTACTGAGGCAGAGGTGATGATGTATAGTAAATACTGATACAGAATGCACATTAAGTCACCCAGGAACCAACAGCCGTCTATGAAAATAATTTGAAAAAGCATCAAGAGGCCCACGAAGAAATCTGAGACAGCCAGAGAGAGGAGGAGAAGGTTGGTGGGAGTGTGGAGCTTCCTGGAGAGAAAGATCAGCAATTTATTAATCATTACTTATAAAAAAGACTAGTGATCAGAACTTATCTGAAGGAGTGACATAAAAAACTTTTCTCCTAAATTATTACATTTTTTATCATAACTTAATAAACTGACTACTTGAAGTGGGAGATGGAGATGACGACCAGCAGGTTGAGAGAAACAGTGAGCAGAGAGACGGAGGACAGCACAATGTAAGTGAACAGAGTCTCAAACTGAGGAACCTTTGACCTCGTACACGAGGTGTTGAGGAGCTGAGGAAAGCAGAGTTCAGTTTCCTCCAACGTCTCCATCAGCAGAGAGGAGAAGCTGTTCTGGCTCCTTTGAACAAAGCTTGTTATCACGTAGTTGCTTTATTTTTGTCCTTTCCACTGACCCCTCCTCTCCTCTACCCCTCCCCACTTCTTCCCATCCTCCCCTTCCACCTCCGCTGCATTTTTTTTCTGAATAGACACTGTTGCGCTTTGACTTCCAACTTTTTCTGTTGCACGGATTATTGTAAATCAGAATCAGAAAACTGTTTATTGCCAGGCACAGTTTAGAACACTTAACAGTGCTAGGTATTGGCTTGGTGTCAGGTGGAAAATCTACAGAAAAAAGTTAAGGTGCATAGCTGTGACACAAAATGAAATATGTACAGAAATATGAAGTGATGGGAGGTTGCAGGCGATCTTTACTGCACGTTTACTGCACATGGATGTTAGTTTGACCAACATCCTTCTGTCCGCCACCTCCTCGATGGAGTCCAATGTGCAGCCCAGGACAGAGCCAGCTCTCTTAAGCAGCTTGTTAAGTCTCTTCCTGTCTCTGTCCGTGCTGCTCCCAGCCCTGCACACAACACCATAGAGGACTGCTGAGGCCACCACAGTGTCGTAGAATGTCCGTATCAGCTCCCTGCACACACCAAAGGACCTCAGTCTCGTCAGCAGGTGGAGGCGACTCTGGCCCTTTCTGTACAGAGAGTCTGTGTGGTTTGTCCTGTCCAGTTTTTTGTTTAGGTGGACACCCAGGTATTTAAAGGTGTCCACAATCTTAATGTCTGAGCCCTGGTTGCTCACCGGTGTGTGTGGTGGAGGGTTCCGTATGAAGTCAAGCACTAACTCCTTTGTCTTACTGGTGTTCAAGAACAGATAATTGTTCTCACACCAGTCCACAAAGTCCGAGATGACCCCCCTGTATTCCTGCTCAATCTCACCCAGTACACAGCCAACAATGGCCGTGTCGTATGAGAATTTCTGCAGGTGACAGAGGTGGGAGTTGTACCTGAAGTCTGACGTGTAGAGTGTGAACAGAAAATGGGAGAGCACCCTCCCAAATCTGTTAAAGAACAGATTTAATTCATTTGCCCAGGTCTGGTCACCCGTGGCCTGTCGACCATCCCCACCCTCACCGTGGCCTGAGATGTGTTTAGTCCTCTCCACACCTCACGGACGTTTTTCTGATCCAGACGACGCTCCAGTTTCTTCTTGTAATTGTCCCTGCACCTCATGATTTTGAATTTTAATTCCTGCTGCCCTCTGCCCAGCTCCTCCGTGTCCCCAGAGAGAAAAGGCCCTTTTCTTCTCATTCAGCAGGGCCTTCAGCTCAGGGCTCACCCAGGGCTTGATGTTGGGAAAACCCCGTACTGTCTTGGATGGCACTGTGTTTTCCACACAGAAGTTAATGTAGTCGGTGATACACTGTGTGAGACTGTCGATGTCCTGCCCAGTGACCACCAACACGTGAGAGAACTCCCGCGGGAGGTAGTGCGGCCGGACGCTCACTGCCACCAGTTCCACATCTATGCTGCAGAGCAAAGATGGGGTTACACCATCTGTTTTTCACAAGCATCGCCAGCCCCCCTCCCTTCTTCTTACCGCTCTTTGCTGCACTCCGGTCCGCCTGCACCAGTGTGAATCGGTTAACGGAGACCACAGAGTCCGGTGTGTCCTGGTTGAGCCACGTCTTGGTGAAACACAATAAGCTGCTCTCCCTGTACACGCGCCGTAGCCTTACGAGCGCCGCTAGCTCGTCCATCTTATTGGAGAGAGAGCGGACATTTCCCATAATAACAAATGGTAAAATGGGCTTGTATCTACGTCTTCTCTCCCGGCGCTTCACACCAGCTCTACAGCCTCGTCTTTTTCTCCATATCTCGGGTGGAATATCCAGCTTTCTCCCATGGAGAAGCTCGACACGGCTAAGAGCTAGCAGCTGGTCCCGCGTGTAAACAATAGAGCCACAGTTCAAAGGGTCTCCCGAGGAGTTTTTACCCCTAGTTGCACAACTCCACAGGGGTTTAAAGAAAAAACATAGCAAACATACAGCATAGAAATAAACATAAGAAGCATCTTTACAGGGAGGTGGAACTTCTTTAGCTGCCGCAAGATGTACAGTCTCTGCTGAGCGCTCTTCAGATTTTCTGCTCCCTCTTGTGGTTCTGGGTGATGGTGATGCCCAGGAAGTACCAGATTTGACAGAGGTCACCAGAGTGTCGCAGAGGATGAGGGGAGATGACTGGGTCCTTTCTGAAATCCATCTGTCTTGAGAGCATTGAGCTCTAGGTTGTTTGTGCTGCACCATGACACCAGACGGTCCATCTCACTCATGTAGGCCGACTTCTCTACATCAGAGATGAGGCCAATGAGGGTGGTGTCATCTGCAAACTTTTGGCGTTTAACAGACTGTTGTCCAAATGTGCAGCTGTTAGTGTACAGGGAGGAGAACAGAGGAGAGAGGACGCAGCCTTGGGGGGATCCAGTGCTGATGGTCAGTGAGTCAGAGACATGTTTTACCAGCCACATGAACTGCCGTCTGCTCTTCGGGAAGTCCGTAATCCACCTGCACATGGTGTCAGGGACATTTAGCTAGTGTTGGAGACAGAGATGAAGTCCACAAACAGTATGCTGACATAGGATCCTGGGGAGTCCAGATGCTGGAGGATGAAGTGGAGGCCCAGGTTTACAGTATCATATACAGATCTGTTGGCTCTATAGGCTAACTGCAGGGGGGTCTAGAACGGGGTCTGTGATGTCTTTAAGGGGAGATAACATGAGGCGTTTAAAGGACTTTATGACCACAGAAGTCAGGGCAATGAGTCTGTAGTCATTGAGTCCTGTGATCATCATCTTTTTAGGGGCTGGTACGATAGTCAAGGCCTCAAAGCAGACTGGCAGATGACAGGTCTGTGAGCTGTTAAAAATGACATTTTTAACAGTGAGGTGTTAAAAACACTGGAGACAACTGATTATCACAGTTCTTAAGGGTGGAGAGGGAGACAGAGTCTGGGCCACCGGCTTTGTAAGGGGTTTAGCCATTTAAACAG
The DNA here is from genome assembly GCA_033026295.1 of Channa striata. NCBI lineage: Eukaryota > Metazoa > Chordata > Actinopteri > Anabantiformes > Channidae > Channa > Channa striata. The sequence continues at coordinate 23,082,054 of CM065177.1, forward strand.
CCTGTTTACATGTCCATCTTTGATGGTGAGAGGTGTGAGGGGCAGAGGAGAGGGGGGCACTGAGGTGTGGTGCTGTGTGAGTGGACCAAGTGTGAGGTGGAGGGGGGCTGCCACTGATCAATGGCTGGTAGTGGGTCTCAGGTCTGTCCCATTGTCTGTCAAAACAGCAGTAGAAGTTATTAAGGCTGTTGGCCAGATGCTGGTCGTTCAGAGTGGGTGGCTCTAGGTTTGTAGTTAGTAATGCCCTTAAGCCCTTTCCAGACAGAGGTGGAGTCATTGACTGAGAATTGGTGTTCCATTTAGCTCTGCTCACCCCCTTGTTAAATCTGTACTTAGCCTCTCTTTCTTTGTCCCCACTTCTGAATGCAGCCTCTTTCTCTGACCTCAGCTGTGTGAGTCTGCCTGTGAACCAGGGTGTGTTATTGTTATAACTCACCCTGGTGCGTGTCTTCACAGAAGCTGATTGTGGAAGTCAGTGTCTCCATGTACTCATACAGGCTGTTAGTGGCAGTTAGTTCCCCCACAGCCTCACTAGTCCACTTCTTTGATGTCCTCACAGCAGGTTTGCAGAGTATTAATTTCTGCTTGTATGAGGGAATCAGATGCACCATGACGTGATCAGAATGCCACAGTGCAGTATGAGGGACAGCATGATAAGCACCGCTGATGGTGGTGTAGCAGTGGTCAAGCACCTTTCCCTCTTATGTTGGGGAGATGGTGGGAGCGATTACCCTTGTTAAAGTCACCAAGAACAACAACCAAGGTATCCGAGTTTGTCCGGTACACACAGTATGTCTTCGGCCAGTGCACGCTGCACTTGACGCCTTGCGGCGGGATATAAACACCATAGAACCCACGTGGCTAGTAGACGGGCTTACACTTAATGATGAAGGCCTCCAGGTCCGGGGAACAGTGCTGAGACAAAACTGAAACATCGTTGCACCAGAATCCGGTATTAGATCACACAGCCATGATTCCGGGAAGCACAAAAACACAGGACATAGAAAGGTCTCTGTTATTGTTTTTGCTCAGCAGGAGAGTCAGCTCCTCCATTTTTTGCAAAGTGAGCGCACGTTAGACAGGAATATGCCGGGAAGAACAGTGCGTAATCCACGTCAGCTGAGACGCACAAGCACACCCGAGGGTTTACCTCTCCTCCGGGCCCGCGCTTTCTTATGCATCTCCTTGATTAAAATAACCAGTAAATTCGCAGTAGAAGCCAGAAAGGTCAGGAATAAATCGACAGGGGTAGTAGCTTTGATTTTCATGAACTCTTCCCTTGAGTAAGAGCCACCAGAACAGTGGCAGAAAACTTAAAACACACAGCAAAACAGAGTAGGGCGCACCAAAACACAGAGGCTGCCATCTGTGGCACCATCATGATCAATATATCTGTTAAAGCATGTCTCACGGTGATTCTAAAACTGTAGATTACACATGACCAGGAGTGCAGTGTAGCCTGACTGAACAAGTTAGTAATGTGGTAGGAGGCAGACTTACCATCTATGGTGTGTGTTTACACATCGAGCCATAATTTCATACTTTTTCACTGTGGATGGTCCATGGTAGAGATGCCCTGATACCACATTTTCCTAGACTTGAGTACAAGTACTTGCATTTTGGTACTCACCAATACAGATTACAATTTCTAAACAATACTGACTTATGTTGCTTCTAGTATGAGTTTCTGGACAGTAAAATCATCATCAGTCCACAGTCCTACAGAATCGCAAGTATGACGTAACTAGATGTTATCCTAAAAAACCCTTCTACCTCTGCCTGTGGAGGCTAGCGTGGTATCGGGCACAGTATGTTAGAATTTTATGAGTACAAGTACGCATCCTTCAAACTCTGCTGTTAGGGTTTTGTCAGGAATTCAGTGGGTTTTATCCCTGAACTAGGCTCATAAAATCCAACCTGCAGTTCTCCTTTCAGCCACCAGGTGCCTCAGTCGCTACTTCAAACCCAGTCCACAGGACTGAGGCAGACTGAGTCTGTGAATGCATAAAGAGCTTCTTAGTGAACGCTAGTTTGACATCTATCACACCGCTGCTATCATAACCCTGTTTATGTTGACGTCTTCAGAAGAGGTTAACATAACACTTCCTATAGATTGTGTGTCTGTCTCGCCGGCGCTCATTATGGCTAATGAAGAGGTTACAGACACTTTTTCATACTTGTCAACCATCGAATAAATGGTTCCCAAGAAACTATAAAGTGCAGAGTTAATTCAGCAATACTAAACATCCTAATGTAATCGAAACATCTAAATTGTTTCCTGCAAAACACATTTTATTGCTAAGAATGTAATTTGTAGTTGACAAGGTTTGAGGCCTTCCTCAACCCCTGATGTTTTGGCGAATTAATACATATTTGAAGAGTGGTCGGGATGGATGGATGGATGGATAAGCAAACATCACACACAAGATCCACATAAAATAAAAACTTGGTCTGTCAGTCAATACAACAAGATCAAATCCTACCCAGTAAGATTCTTCACCTTCGGCCATGTATCCAGTGCCAAAAATTTTATGTGACAAAAAATTCCATGTATTGTTAACGATACATTGATGCCATTGATGCAATAGCGCCATCTTGGCCCTGATGTCAATTTAATGCCTAAAACCTGAGCCAACTAACAGTATGAAAGTGTAAATAAAAGTGATTCTTGCACATCACTCTAGGCACTAAAATGCAATGGCAAAATGAAACATTTGAAATCATTTCTGCAAAATAATAAATAAAAAACTAAAATCTCTCGTGTCCACTAGTAACCCTTATTAAAAAACACTAAATGTAGACCTAACACTGCACGGTGCTGCCCTTAGCAAACTGTATTAGGCAGATGATGAGCATTTGCTTGCTAAATATAATGCTTATGCGTCATCACACTGTAGTACACAAGAATCCTTCAAAATTTTAAACAAATGCTTTTTGACAACCGCCAAAAGAACCGCTCTGCCATAAACATGCACAAACGGAAATTCTGTGTGAGATTTTAATCAGTAATTATTCTGCGGTGATCATCCTTGGTGCTGTGTGTTTAAATGACCTACATATATAACAGTCATCCTAAATGTTGTTGGCATACTGACTGTGACAATAGCATTGTGTTGATATTTCTAAAGAGCCATGGGACACGAATGAAGTAATGATTCACAATCTCATTAAAATGTATTTTGTTCAACATAAACTGCAGTGGACAAGAACGTGTAGCAAGTTGTAACGGGTTTCTTTCTAATTATTGCCATGAACCGTTATGATATAATAAATGTTATATACCATGCAGTTCCTCTCTACAGCATGTTGGCCTCACAGGAATCAGGGTGCATTATTTTAAGTGTAAAAATTAGTTTCATTGATTTTCTGAACCAGGGGTAAAAAAAGGCGTAGATTACTGGGTTTAGACATGCATTGAAAGAGTACAAACATATTACAAAAGCAGCAGCTGAAGTATTCATCAAATTGTCTTTGTTTGTAAGTGAAACACAGTAGAACGGACAGAAGCATATGAGAAACACTCCTATGACGACACCAAGAGTCCTGGCTGCTTTCAGCTCAGACCTTTTAACTGTTACTTTTGACGAATGTTGTGTGACAGCTGCAATGTGAGACCTCATGGCCCGAGCCTGAGACACGGCCACCACAAAGACTCTTATACTTGAAGTGGGAGATGGAGATGACGACCAGCAGGTTGAGAAATGCAGTGAGCAGAGAGACAGAGAACAGCAGGACGTAAGTCAGCATGGTCTCAAAGTGAGGACGCTGTGGCCTCATACACGAGGCATTGAGGAGCTGAGGAAAGCAGAGTTCAGGGTCCTCCAACGTCTCCATCTCAGTAGACTGGAGACAGTGCTCAGTTCTGGCAGCCTTTCATTTCCAGCTCAGCCCTCCCTCTCATCTCTGCTGCTGTACTTCTGTCCCTGTGTCTCCATGGGGACAGAAGTACTGTTCCTTCGGTTTACTTTCAGAATGATTGAGGCCTGTTTGTGTTTGGGTTTTTTGATCTCCACCAACGTTTGGTCATGTCCAGGATGTTGACACCTGATATTTATTACAGCTTCATTCTCCATTTTGACTTGCTGTATATGTATATTCATATTTTACACTGCAAAAAAGTATGGCAGTTTTTAAGTCTATACTGTACGTACTAGCTACTCCCCCTTTACTACTGAAACTGCACCAATCCACCTATCAACCTCCAGTTTACACTCACTCATAAACAATACCCCCAACATACTTAAAGCAAAGCTACAATGTGCAACTTAAGGCAGCACTAGCCAAAGACTCATGATCAATCATGACACTCCACTGCCCCACACTCTGTACAGGTCTCCAAGTAGTCATCATTAATCTACTGAGAGATGAATTTACAATAAATGAGAATGTTCTACAGCTTACTAAAAAAGTAGAAATCTGCATTCCTCTCTGACTGGATAGATGGGCAAGCCTCGTAAATACACCTTTAGAATGGATTATCTCTGAATTGCTGCCAGAGCTGTTCAGTGAGTCACTTTCACATGAGGCTTTGACAACACCTCTCCACATTATGAAAAGTTGTAGAGTAGATGTTAAAATGTTGCATGCTGTAACTTCAAACTTCTTTGGAACACCACAGCATATTGAAGGTCTCAGTCTGATAAAGCCAACAGAATTGCATCATCTGCAAAAAGCAGAGGAGCAATTGTGAAGTTCCCAAACCATCCCGTCCATGACACTGACAAACAGGATAAGTGATAAGGAACAACCTTGACATAGGCCAACACCAAACGAGAACATGTTTGGGAAAACTGAAACCTCAACTGCAAATCTCTTGGGCCGTTTGAATCTGCAAAGTAAAAATTTGCTTAAATAGATTTAGCAACTTGAGACTGGTGGAGTGAAAAATGTAAAGTTTATCTTTAACTTTGAAATAATCAGACTCCAGTTAACAAGTGTGACTGCTGAAGTGTCATTGAGTGTCTGGCAGGCTTTGAAGTGCATGTTTTTACCATGGATCTGCCTTGCCCCCACAACCCGGTGCTTGTCTTCCAGGCAGAAACATTCACAGACAGTGTGGAAGCAGTAAAAGCTTTGGCGACAAAGATTATTATATGTATATAAAAATCCCTTACGTTTCTTTTAAGACCAGCCTTTAAAGAGCGCCGACTATTCCTTTATGGATGAAATGTTCTTTTGTCTAGCTAATATGTTGCTTTCTTACAACAGCTGTCTTTTTATCAATGCAGCATTGCTTAGGTAATGCCAATGTGAAACTTTGAACCAGTTCTCTCTGCTCAGAAAAGCTTTGCTTATCTCTTCACGCCCCATCATGCTCTCTTCAGCTTTTCACTCAGGCATAGTTATCATAGTTATCAGTAATAAACTTTCTAATCCAGCAGAAAATGTTGCTCCTTCATTTGTCGGTAGGGCAAGCCTCTCTCAAAATGCTTTTACAATGGGAGTCTGTGTCGTTGGAGACCTTTAACTATACCTCTTCACATTTAGAGAAAGCAGTTGGCTTTCGGCGAAAGCAGGCGAAAGAGTTTTCTTTAGGACTCTTATCGGATTCTTATGGTTGACAATGTTTTTAATCCTTGTTGACTTGGACTCATCTTAGCTATTTGTGTGCATGGAGAAACAATCTGTCCTTCATAAAACACAAAGTCTGGCTTTTTCCTTTTTACAGAAATTCATTTAATTGGTGGACACCACTTGTTTGTAATTACAACAGAACATAATTGGTTTCCTAATTAAAATAGAGGAATACTAATAGTGATATCATTGCTAGAGATATTGCATAGCTGGAAACTATTTTATCAAGAGATAACAATTGATGTATCATAATAACGTAGCAGAAATGTGCAAAAAGTAGTTTTAGTGTAAATGCAGTTTTAATAAAGGGAAACTGTAACAGTTTCAGACTTTTTCAGTGTAACATTAGGATGTTGAGGAGATGCCATGGGGTATATGATATTTTGTGCTCCCGTACGTCCCCTGGTTGGCATTTTGTGCCAACCTTTTTCTGTTTTTAGAAAAAAAGACTCTTTCAGCATTGACGAATTTCTACATCATTAACATGAAGCATCATACAGTTTCCTCCACCATCTTCTACTTCCGGTACAGTAAAAAGATACTGAGGGCCCAGTTACGTGTAGCACCTTAGCAGCCTTTTGCTGTATCCTAGAATAATATAAGAGGCTTTCTGGATTATTTTTTAATCATTTATTTACGTTCAAGCTAAATTTTCTCTCTACAGCATGTTGGCTTCACAGGAATCAGGCTGCAGTATTTTAAGTGTAAAAATTAGTTTCATTGATTTTCTGAACCAGGGGTAAAAAAGGGCGTAGATTACAGGGTTAACACAGGAGTTAAAATAGTACAAAAATATGACAAAGACAGCAGAAGAAGTATTCATCAAATTGTCTTTGTTTGTAAGTGAAACACAGTAGAACGGACAGAAGCATATGAGAAACACTCCTATGACGACACCAAGAGTCCTGGCTGCTTTCAGCTCAGACCTTTTAACTGTTACTTTTGACGAATGTTGTGTGACAGCTGCAATGTGAGACCTCATGGCCCGAGCCTGAGACACGGCCACCACAAAGACTCTCATATACAGAAGTACAATAACAGTGATGGGAAGAACAAAGGAAAATAAAACATCTGCAAGTCCAGCAAAGTAGTTAATGACAATGATACACTCTCCAACGCAGGAGTTATACCTGCCTGGTTGTTGAAGATTATCCATCAAAATCAGACTCTGAAAGATCACAGAACAAATCCAACACAGACAAACACAGATTTTAGCAGTTTTCTGAGTGACTTTGGTGGAGTAATGCAGAGGGTCACAAATGGCAACATATCGATCAGCAGATATTAAAACCATGGTTCCTACTGCGGTAGATGAAAATATATAGTCTAAATACTGATACAAAGCGCACATGAGGTCACCCAGGAACCAGCAGCCGTCCATGAGCATGATCTGAAACAACCAGAGGAGGCCCATGAAGAAATCAGAGACAGCCAGAGAGAGGAGGAGGAGGTTGGTGGGAGACTGGAGCTGCCTGGAGACCAAGATCAGCAAGTTGTTTATTAATAATGATGATGATGGCAGTTATCATTCAAATAAAAGCACTGCAAAGAATGAAATACAAAATATTATTTGGAAAGCAGTACTATTGGAATCGTTATAATCTTTACAGATAATTGAAAAATGTAGATACTTGAAGTGGGAGATAGAGATGACGACCAGCAGGTTGAGAAATGCAGTGAGCAGAGAGACAGAGAACAGCAGGACGTAAGTCAGCATGGTCTCAAAGTGAGGACGCTGTGGCCTCATACACGAGGCATTGAGGAGCTGAGGAAAGCAGAGTTCAGGGTCCTCCAACGTCTCCATCTCAGTAGACTGGAGACAGTGCTCAGTCCTGGCAGCCTTTCATTTCCAGCTCAGCCCTCCCTCTCATCTCTGCTGCTGTACTTCTGTCCCTGTGTCTCCATGGGGACAGAAGTACTGTTCCTTCGGTTTACTTTCAGAATGATTGAGGCCTGTTTGTGTTTGGGTTTTTTGATCTCCACCAACGTTTGGTCATGTCCAGGATGTTGACACCTGATATTTATTACAGCTTCATTCTCCATTTTGACTTGCTGTATATGTATATACATATTGTACACTGCAAAAAAGTATGGCAGTTTTTAAGTCTATACTGTACGTACTAGCTACTCCCCCTTTACTGCTGAAACTGCACCAATCCACCTATCAACCTCCAGTTTACACTCACTCATAAACAATACCCCCAACATACTTAAAGCAAAGCTACAATGTGCAACTTAAGGCAGCACTAGCCAAAGACAAAATGTTAAAATGTTTTTAAGTATTCCCACCTAATAACCTCCATTTTACACTCACTCATGTACAATACTCCAACATACTGTATTTACTGTGAAGCTACAATGTGCAACGTGAACCAGCACCTCTCTAGTACATAGTAATTTAACTAACCGGACAATAAACGTCAAATTCTCAGAATGTGCCTAAACCCAGTCCTAAGTCCGTTTTAAAACTTGCAATCGACACCACAGAAATCCGGAATTAGTCCACAGAGAATTTTCCTATTTAAACAAATCCGAATGATAAAATTAGACTTACGTTTATCTTTTCGTTGATAAGGTGACGCCACTTTGGCCACAAATAGTGATCACAGAAAAATAAAACACTTTAGAAAATTAGGATTTGTGTTTACAGATTCAAAGTCTAGTACAAGATGATACAGTGGACCATGACATTTTGATCTCCCGCCTAGAACACTGGGTTGGTATTAAGGGCCCAGCTCTGAGTTGGTTCAGGTCCTACTTAAAGGACAGAAGTTTTTGTGTCCAACTTGGAGATTTCCAGTCCTCCTCTGCTCCTCTGTCCTGTGGGGTTCCACAAGGCTCTATTTTAGGCCCTGTCCTATTTTCTTTGTATTTGCTTCCCCTTGGCTCCATCCTCAGAAAACATGGAATCTGTTTTCATTGTTATGCTGATGATTGTCAGATCTATGTCCCTCTAAATAAGAGGGATGGTTTCTCTGTCAGCTCATTATTGGACTGTTTAAAGGACATTAAGGCCTGGATGGCTTTTAACTTTTTACATTTTAATGATTCAAAGACTGAGGTAATTGTGCTGGGAACCAACTCCCCTAAGGGGGCCGCTGCCTCCATAGATTTGGGTCCCTTGGCTGAATATGCCAAATCAGAAATAGTTAACCTTGGGTTTAAAATGGACACCAACCTAAAGCTTGACAGCCAGATTCGGTCTGTTGTAAAATCTAGTTTTTTCCACCTGAGGCAACTGACCAAAGTTAAGCCAGTTCTCACTAAGCAGCACTTTGAAACAGTGATCCACGCCTTTGTTACCACCAGGCTGGATTACTGTAACGCACTTTATTTTGGCGTCAGTCAGTCATCGATCTCTCGACTGCAGCTAATCCAAAATGCTGCTGCACGTCTTTTAACTGGCACTAGAAAATATGAGCACTACACCTATTTTATCCTCTCTTCACTGGCTGCCTGTGCATTTTAGGATCCATTTTAAACTTCTCTTATTTGTTTTTAAATGTTTAAATGGTGCTGCCCCAGAGTATCTCTCTGAACTTCTGCATTTATCTACTCGTCCTCGGTCACTCAGATCAGCCGACCTGCTGCTCCTGAGTGTACCAAAAACTAAACGGAAGCTCAGAGGGGACAGAGCTTTTGCGGTGGCAGCTCCAAAATTGTGGAACGAGCTGCCCCTGCACATCAGACAGGCCTCTTCCTTGTCTGTTTTTAAATCATTTCTTAAGACCCATTTGTTTTCACTGGCTTTTGACGCAGTCTGAGTTGTTGACATTATTTTATGTGTGTTATTTATTTATTTATTTATTTTTAAATTGTTGGGTTTTATTTGAATATTTTATGCCTTAACTTGTACAGCACTTTGTTCAACCTTGTTGTTTTAAAGGGCTTAACAAATAAAGTTACAGTTACAGATGCTTGAGAACTTTGCAACCTTGTGTCCATCCTGTCTAGTCTGTCTGGCATTTAAGGGCAACGCATGAAGGTTCAGCTACCAAAGCACAGGTTGCATCAATGACAGCGCATCTCATCTGTGTCGTGATTCAGCCCCTCACCTCCACTTCCTGTCCTGGACTTTTATTTTGTTGCTCTTTTTCCCTCCACGTCCTCTTCCTGCCTCACGGTTTACTCCGGTCAGTTCACCACCAATCATTGGCCATGACTGTTTTCACCTGTTCCCTCACTGCCTATTTTTACAGTTATCACAGCAGCTCTCTGCCAGATTGTCGGTTTACCTGACTGCTCTGATCTCCGATCTTTTAGGATAAAAAATGAGGATATATGTTAAGAGCCCTGCTTTCATCTAAAAATGCACCTCAAAGTTCACTTGAGGCTCAAAAATGCTGTGACTTTGAAAGATTCCAAATGGATTTAGTTTATGGACTGTTGACATTTGTTAAGACAACTTTTTCGGTTGTTTTGTATGATTAGAAATGAATCAGAAACAAACTAATAGTTGTGGTCGACTTATACATGTACAATGTACATGTGTTTAACAAAACATACATGTTTATACCAGAGTGTATGGATGAAAAAGGCAGACTAACAGCAAATTTATATAATCACAAATGCGTAACGACTGACACAAAGACAACCATTCACACCTACAGAAGGAGGTCCTAGTTTAAGACACAAGCACCAGACCTTAAACCAGTGTTTCTCAAATAGTGGGGCGCTGCCAAGGGGGGCACGTGAGACCGTGGTGAACATCCTTTTTTTGCCGTACTAGAATAAAGTGTAATTGCACATCCAGTCCAGTAGTTGGCAGTGGTGCTCTCATTGTCAGAGTGTGCGCAGGGAGGATTAGCTCTATGGTGTCGGGTTTGTTTTGCACCGAGTAAACGAACGCTAGCGCTAGCATCCCCCCCCCCAGCCGCCGCGATTAGAGTCACGGGGGGCGCGAATTTTTTTACTTTCGCTAGGGGGGGCGTCACAGAAAATAATTGAGAAGCACTGCCTTAAACTAAAGTTACAGGCGTTTGGCAAATTCCTATAGTCATATAGTCTTAGCGTTGTCCTCAGTAATGTCCGATAAGGGGGAATCCAGTGCTGGAGATTTTAGGTAAGGCTCAGTACCGTGGGTAAGGCTCAGTACCGAGGACCCCAAGGATTGACTGGAGGAGAATGTTACAGTCAAACAAGTGTTTCATCAGGTTTGTTGTGTTGCACTTCTTGATTAATTGAGTAATATGTTTATTGCAAATGTTTCATTCCCAAAGCCAATAAAATGGAGCCACACTTTAGTTTTTTTTAGACATTTTTAGCAACGAGCACATAGTTATGTGAAGCCAATCAATGGCCGATGTAATAAGCATATGTGGTTGCATGCATGAGTTAAATAAGGCATCTTTCAATACTGGAAGGTATCCAATTGTTTTAGTAGCCTGGCCTAGAGTTATGCGCTGTACACGACAGAAATATTGCAAGACTAAAGGTCGCATAACTATATAAAGTCACTTGAGAAAGTATTTAGACCCCTTTACTTTTTGCACACATTATTCTGTTGCAGATTTCAGTTAAAATAATAGATTTTTCTGCATTCGTCGTCCTTGAATTTAAAGGCTCAATAGTGACAAACAGGTTTTAGGAATGGGTATGGCATAGAAAAACTGTGGGGATTATTTTAATTGACTTTGAGTAAGTAAAACGTAACTTTATATTGTTTATTGCTTTCTAAGTACAATATACACACAACATTAAAGTGATAATTTTAGATGTTTTTTTTTGTCTGTGCCATGGTTTGATTATCTCTCCATGCTAATTTGGAACTTGTCTGTTAATCTATAAAGTAAAAGTATGGGCCGTTTTCCTGATTTGTTATTTCTAACTTTATCCTTATTTAGTGTTTTTTAACATGTTTTTATCTTCCTAACTCACAGACATTTGAATATCTGTATGAAACTGTATAAACTAGTTTTACTTTCTGTGTAGCTGAGCCAATCCTAATGGGACTGGATTTGTATGAAACACTGAACAACACAAATATTTGTCTACAGCTAATGACTCTCTGATTCCCATTCTGTTGATGTCAGACGACTGTAAACTATAATCTCAGAGGGATCGTTCCAATCAAAGGTGTTAAAAAATGTCCCAGTTCGAAGGCAAACGCATGATATCAAATCCCCACGTCAACACGTGATGCAAACAGTGAGGAGGCAAAAACATGTACGAATCAACACATGATGCAACAATGAAACACAGAACTCTGAAAACTGAATGATTCTAAGGATGTTACACTTCATGCTAATGAACACGCACTAACCTTGAACATAGAATGAGAGATACTGGACTCAAACAAATGCTTGTCTGACATGAAGGACAAAAATATTTTCTGGCTTCCATCTCGTACAGCTCAGTGTACAAACTAATATTATAGCACTTGTCCTGTCTTTGTGCTCATGTTTGGCCCATAAATATTCTGATGACAAGATAAAGATATAAATTATTTTCTATGCTGTGGAAAAGTTTTACATAAACAAAGCCTCCATGGGTTGAACATCATTAAATAAAAACAGGCTTTGTCTCATCAACATTTGTACCGATGCCTCTTTTATCATTTAGTTAATGCTGTATTACACCTTGTTTTTAGCTACTTTCTAAATGTTTAGATACAAAGTAATGTTAAATAAGAACAAACATTTTAATAAAACATTATAAATGCTCTGCAGCCAAAGAGCTGGTGAACCAATTAGTGCAAATGTCCATTAAACATTTACTGCTACTGTTAGCTGTGAGTGCTAAACTATGTGATTCGTTTAGGTGTCATTTGTGTAATCAAAAACATTTAAACCCATTTCTTTGTTATTTTTGGTGAGTCAATATGACAATGCACATAAAAGTTTCAAGAGCTACATCGTGTTCACTACGTAGGCTTCCAACCAACACAAGGAAAGAAACTCATGTCCCCACAGTCCCACAGGCACCAGACGTTGGTTTCTGTGGTTTACAGTATTGTGTAGCATGTGACAGAAAAGTCCTGAACTGATGCCCAAGCTGGTGTCTTCCTCTGGTGTCCATTCTTAGCGTTACACCTAAAGTCCACCCTGCTGCTGTCCTTTAGCCGCGTGGCTTCACAGAACATGTAGTGGACCACGGTCTGAGTCAAACCTGCCTTTTAACAAAAACAAAGAACCTGTATTATGTATTGTAGTTTGGATGAACTAATTAATGTATAAACATCAAGACACAACAGATGAATAAGTTGATACATGTAACAAAAAAGGAACAACAACAACATTTTTAAAGTATATTTATTAGTTACTGTTTCTTTCTGTTGTTGTCTAGATTATGAATTAGTAAAGTAAAACCACGTCCAGCCGACTCCTAGCAGAGTACGCAGGTCTCACACTTCCTCCCACCTTCAGACCCTTCAGGTTGAGGTGCATAAACTGTTTCATTAGGAACAGGCCTGAAATGTCCATGTCAGCATTAATCGAGACGTCTTCCAACAAACCCTCTGTACCCGTAAAGTAAAGAGCTGCAAAACTTATTAACTCAAAATGTGTAATAAAGAAACCATCATTCAGCAATAGTGATTACTTTGTGATGTAAGTGAACACAGTGGTGACCAATAAAAGACACAAAGCTTCCAAAAATAAAAATAATAAGTTTTATGTTATATTTTATTATTACTATTATTGTATTTGTGTGTGTGTGTTGTCATTTTAATGTGTGTTTTCTACAGAGTAGCAGTTTCCAGTTTCATAGCCTGTATTACCCATTATTTACAGACCAAACAAACAAAATTCATGTTTGCATTGGATTAGTTTGTATTCGGGTGTACTGTGTGAAAATATTAAAGGTAGTAATAATAATAATATCGTACCACTGGTGTAATGGTGCCTCATTACATGCAGTAATAAAATCAGAGACAAACAGATGTTTGCAGCAGCAGAGAGCATCATCACCTTAGACTGTCTTTGTCTCTCCCTGCTGTTCAGCCTCAGTAATGCAACAAAGACCAAAAGTGTGCGACTGTGATACCAGCTGCCCGACAATAATCCTGTTCAGAGTTGTGGTCAGAATTATTTGGATCTGGGCTGGATGTGCATGTTTTTTCTCTTTGCATATATACGACGGGGAGAAAGGACGAGTCGGTTACCCAAAGTTGGAAATGTCGAAAGCCGGATACCTGGGCAGAGGAGCTTTCCTCATTTCCACATAGAGGCAGTTCTCGGGATCTTCTTTGCTTTTCTAAAAGACAGAGTCACAAAAGTAACACATTTCTTATGGTTTTCTTTCATTAATAACATGTATATCAAAATGATGTTATAAATAGTGATGCCGTTACTTTGCCTCTGAAAGGGTCTAAAACAGGCTTATATATTATGAAAAAGTAATCACTGCTAATAAATTGTTACTATGGGAGTAAATATTTTTAAGCTGTAAAAATAGAATCATATTTTTAAGAGGTTGAGGAGTCCATAAGTCTCACCGTTGCTCACTGGCAGCTATGGGTATGCGTCACACCATGTCATTTATGTATCTTTTGTATGATCGTGATCTTTAAAGTTTATAGACGTCAGTCATTTGACAAAGATTCGCTTGGCTTAGCAACAAGTCAAAACACCACAAGTGGGGAACATTTTTCAGCCCTGATGATCTCATGACCGAATTACTCAATTAAACCACATTACACACTACAACAGTGCGTTTGAGTTGATCAAGTCCACGCAGAGGTTTCACTAAATACAATCTAGGTTTATCACTTACTATCACATTTTATTTTAGCAGAATTGGTGCAATAAGATGATAAACACATACAGTGGAGGTGTGCTTCATCAAGTGTTTTTGATTTTTAGTTTTAATTTTGTGTGTGTGTGTTGCTAGCTCTACCTAGCAACTCTCACCCTTAGTTTGACATAGAAGCAGACGATGACACAGATGCACAGGAACAGCAGAGCCAGCAGACCAATCAGGATCCATTTAAGGCGATCAGATTGTGATGCAGGTGGAAGTGGAGAAGGAGGTGCACAGTCCTTTTCCTGTCGACCTAATAAAATCGCACGGTTATTTCCTGTTTATCTGTTTCTGGCTTCAGTATGTTTAGCCTTTTCCTTTAAACAGGTCACAGTGAAATTTAAAGCATCAGCAGTGACTTTGTTCTACAGTTTAACTATATGAACCTTCACAGAACTAGAGTCTTAAATATTTACAAAATAAATAGCAAAGAGAACCATAGGAATGAAGCCTAAAACCTGGAAATCAGGTGGCATTTTTGTGCTATTTGCTCTAAAGGGTTTCTATGGGTTTTTACTGAATGTGATTTTGGTGAAATGCATAAATAAGGTCTGTGGTTGACACCAGGGCCAGAGCTCAGACCTCATTTTCACTGTTACTTCTGCGACATAGAAGTCATCAGCGAATAACCCAGTTGTGCTATTCTTGAACTCTTGTGAGTTCAAAAATGCAGTTGCTAAAAAGGGACTAAATGAGACCACAGAGATCGGAATATTAAACGTAATTATGCTGAACATGGACACTGACTTCGAACTTGGTGTAGAAAAATCATCCCTACAGAACTCTGTGACAAAATTTATGTACAAGTTATTTCTTTTCCATCCATCTATTATGTTTAACCACTTATCACCCTTGGGATAGCAGGGGGCTCCAGCCTATCTCAGCTGTCTCTGGGTGAGAGGTGGGGTACACCCTGGACAGGTCTCCAGTCCATCTTGGGGCCAACACCACAAAGGAAGGCTGCAGCCAACACGTAGATTTGAGCCAGACTTTCAGCTTTGAGGCAGCAGCCCTAACCATTCTACCAACGTGCTGGCCCAAGTTATTACTTTACAAAGAAAAAGAAACATTTGTAGGCTTTATTAATTAACTGGTTTGTACCTGACACAGGGACTCTTTCATCAGGCCACTGTGGGTGTTCAGAAGCTGCTAAAACCTAATCTGTGCATAGTTATCTGTGGTTAGCACCCGTCAGCCTCAAACAAGTGAGAAGAGGAAAGGGAAAACAGGAAAGATGCAAATATCTGATGTTAAATAACAAATAATCACAACTTTGGTTTGAACAACGTCACCATAGAGAGCTCTCATAATTTATTCAGACATCAGATAAACATAAATACTGATATTGCATTAGATGCTTCTTGGAATGCGCCTTTTATTTTTTCAGAGAGGGCTGTTGGAGTCTGGACAGGAATCCATTCCTTAACGGCTCATTCCATAAAAAGGTCTTTCATGTCCTTAATGTGGACATTGCTGTCTTCAGTGCAGTGACCCTTGTCTTGGCCAACCTCTACATGAAGTGAAGAACAGAGCCCTGAGCTGAGGAAACCCACACACACAGATCAATATTTACCCTCCGGGGCACAAACTGGGAATGAACAGAACCCGACATCACCGGGCTGGGGCATTTTGGCAAGGGTGGACACCCAAACTGACCCTTTGTTAAAGCCACAAAATGGGTAAGATGAGGACAACACATGGGACATTACCATTCCATTTGTCGCTGGAGGATTGGACAAACTCAGACGAATCTTCAATAAATACCACATCCCTGAACATATCAAACCCAGTAACACACCGAGGCTCAAGCTGGTTCACCCCAAGGACAAAACACCCGAACATACAACCACTTTCCATAGAGCAACACATTAGAGCTGGCTCCTCAGGACAAGTCTCAGCAGTCCATCTGCACCTGCAAGACTAGAACCACTCCTTTAAAGACGGCAACGTCCACATTCTGGATATGTGGAACAATCCGTCTGAACACAGAGATGGATTTTAACACCTCTTAGCAAACACTTAAACCGAAATTCTTTCGTCACCTCTGAAGGTCTTACACAGTCATTACCAAGCTACTGGATACAACAACGTTGAAAGACGAGGTGACTCATTTTCCTCTAAACAAAACTCTTTCTGAACACACTTTAACTCTCCAAATGTCCATTATGACATAGTCGTAGAATTTTCAATTAGACAAGTTACTTAATTTCAGCCTAGTGTTGCAGCCCCAGTATAAACATTTATTATAATACATTTTTATACTGTCTATCTAATAATATATGAAATGATAATATGAAAATGAAGTGGGTTTTTATAGGTATGAAACCCACAGTACAGAGACTGCCTGCACTAAGAAGCAGGCAGACACAGGTACAACCTACCTGGTGGATGCACATACGTTCACAATGTTCCTTCCTAGTTCACTGACGTGTAAATGAGCAATGTTTGTCTGACATTTCACTGCATTGAGTATTAGCGCCATTGATGCTGCGCCCTCCTGCACAATACAAAAGCTAAAAGACACTGAGCACATTCAAGTTTGAAGTAATGGATAAAGGGTTCGACATACCCTGCAGTAATTTGGTGGGTTGTCCTTTTTTGGTCTCGTGTAGATTATTTTCATTCAGAGTGAACTCACACTCGTACACCATGTTCATGATGGCCTCTGGTCCAACGTTGAGAAGGATGAAAAGCCACTTTTGAGGATTGTTTGAAAGCATGAGGGTGTTCTCACAGTCAGGCTTTTCTTTCTGGCAAAGCAGTGTCTTTTTACCGTCTTTTCTGAGAACACATGAGGATGCATATTAGATACAACGGCTGTCGTTTACGCTAATTAATAGGAATAACAGGAAATTTTAAAAGAACAATTTTGTTCCAGCTGATCAGTCCACAAATCAGATACAGTCATAAACAGTGATCTATGGGACTCGTAGCTACAGTTTTTGTCATTTATTGTTAAGAATAACACACTCTTGTACAGATTACACACATATGATCAAATTGGAGAGAGCCAATTTAAGCATACATACTTTGAAACGCTGCTGAGACGAACATCTGTTACCGATGTGACGTTTGCGTTGTGTTCACAGCTGATTGAAACTAACCCATCTGGATCTACAGTCCGATTCTCCGGCTGAATCACCTTGAAACCTGATGAAAGAAAATGATTTAGCATTGCCTGGAAAACCCTTTGTCGTGCTGAAAGAGGATCATCTAATTAGACTTTTGTCTGGTGGTTGATTTTTATTTTTTTTAGATAGAAAACAGTGTCCATATACCACAACCCCCTTCCCCCAAAAAGTTCAGATGCAGAGTAAAATGGAAATATAAATATCAAGAAAAGACAGAAAACAAAAAGCAATTTGTCCTGTCAACTCACAAATGCTTACAGAGTGTTGTTAAATGGGAGCTAATGCAACACACTAAACGTGTTTTGAAAATCATTACATTCTGTTATTATTACCATTTTCCACAGTGTCACAACTTTTTTGGGAAATGGGGTTTTACATGTGAATCAGAAAGACAAAAAGACCCAGTGTGGACACATCTAATCTTTTTAAAACATACATGTACGAATTCAAAGTTTGAAATTTAAAGGAACAGCTTGTCAGTTCCTGTTGACGATGGGGAGTCCTACCGTAGCTTAGGTGAAAACTGACGCTCAGATAAATGGTGATGATGATGCTGAAGCTGGAAGCTGTCATCTCAGCATTTCTGCTCCTTTTCATACTGAGGTAAAAAAAAAAAAACACAAGTGGACAGGACCTAAAAACCCATCACAGTACAAAGACACTGACGCCAAATAGCAACACAATCATGCTCCCATGCTGAGCTCTTTATTTAAAAGCCACTCAAAGTGTTTGTCTTTCTTTGGTTTCCGTGGGAGGGACACTTTCCTGTACCTTACACTTGTCATACATATCTACTCATCTCTATTTTTTTTTTTTTTTTATAAGCAGTAAATCACACCACTTCCTGCATAACAGGGAATATAGGTCTGGGGCACAGTTAGGTGCTTGTTTCAGCATCTGCACTTTCAGCGATAAAGCATTTCATCTTTTTTCTTGTCCGCCCCTAAAATGTTTTCACTGTAGCAGCAGCAAAGCATGTTTCATCACTGTCACAATTCCAGGAAATCCAAAAAAAAAAAAAACATTTCACACTAGAAAGACTTAAAACTTAACATTTTCACTTGATTTAATAAACTCAGAATGTTTCACCCCATGTCGGTCACGCAGACGTTGGCACATTTCCTTCCACAGAACAAGAGCGGTGCCTTCGTGCTGCTCTGCCCTGTAAGGGGGTTTGGGACCCAGTCGCTTTGTGGTCAGTATGAAATGCTAAATCTATGCACTCCTGCGCTGAGCGTATTGTGTCACTTCCTGTTTCAGGTCTCTGCTGAAGGGCTGTTCACTGATTAATCATAGATTTTATTTTACCCCAGTAAGTGATTTCCCGGCATAAGGACTAGCACTTGAGATGTGAGATTTTTTTTACACAAGCACCTTCTCTTCTGAAATTTAAAACTAGCTTACATTAAGTCAATCCAAGTTTTACCAATCTTAGGTAGCATTTAGCACTTAGCAATAGCTTCTGTCTCTCCTCTGACTTGCTCAGTGTATCACAAGTCTTTCCTCTTCCTCCTTACTTGTAATAAGTGTGAGGTACTCGCAGCTTTGGAGCCGAGGCTCTCTGAATTGGAAGCACGGCTCCACACCATGGAAAATAATCCAGCTAGTCAGGCCTGGTAGCTATTGCAGACCAACCAAGCATACCTAGCATAGCTGCTGTTAGCTGCCCAGCAGTACCCGAGCAGACGGGAAGCCAGGCCGGCTGGGTGATGGTTTGTAAGAGATCTAATGCTGAACAGACGCCCGAGGTTCACCACCAGCCGGTTCACGTTTCTAATCGATTTTCCCCACTCAGCGACACACCCGCTGAGGAACGAACTCTGGTAATTGGCGACTCCATAGTCAGAAACGTGAAGTTAGACTCCAGCGGTCATAGTCCAATGTTACCCTGGGGCCAGAGCGGGCGACATTGAATCCTATTTGAAACTCCTCCTCTAAGATTATTATTCATGCTGGAGCAAAAGGCGCCAATTACGCAAATCGTGAAGTCCTGTTTATGGTGTCCAACAAATAATGAGCGCTACATATATATATAATTAGAAATATTTTGAGGAAAACCTAGGCTGAGAGATGGCATCCATCCTACTTTGGATTGTCTTATCTAAAAATATGGAGACAACCAAAAGTTTGACAATCCAGAATGTAGATAAAGTAAGATCATTATTCATACACGCCTCTCTGCAGTGTCCTTACCACCGTCACCCCCCCACAACTCCAACATACCTATAGAAACTGTGTCTTTTCCCCGAACAACCCTAATTTTATAAACCAAAAAAACAATCATAAGAGCAGTTAATCATAATAACTTAATGAAAGTTAGGACGGCTAAAACAATTATATGTTAATTATTATTAAATATCAGATCTCTCTCGTCTAAATTTCTGTTAGTAAATTACTTCATAAGCGATAATCAGTTCAATTTATTTTGTCTGACTGAAACTTGGTTGCAGCAGAAAGAATATGTCAGTTTAAATGAGTCGACCCCCCCAAGTCATATTAATTATCATATTCCTAGAAGTTCAGGCCGAGGTGGAGGATTAGCAGAAATCTATCACTCAAGCTTACCGATAAACCCTTATTAGATTCAATTGGTTTCTCTTAAAATGTAAATAAACCCGTTCATTGTTTTAGTCACACCCTAGACCTTGTCCTTACATACGGCATTGAAATTGATAAACTAACAGTATTTCCTCATAATTCTGTTCTCTCTGACCATTTTCTAATAACATTTGAATTTAGTTTATTGGACTACACAGCAGCTAGAATAAGGTTTTGCTTCAGTAGGTGTTTATCTGAAAACACTGTGAACAAATTTAAGGAAATGATCCCTTCATCATTTACTTCAACATGTACCGGTATAACTGAGAGTCGCCTCATTAACTGTACTCCTGTACAAGTTGATTACCTGACTGATAATTATGCAGCATCTTTACCTTCAATACTCGATACTGTTGCCCCTCTGAAAAAAAAGCCAGTAAATCTGAACAGGTGATCTCCATGATATAGCTCGCAAACCCGCAATTTAAAGCAGGAAAAGCGTCACGAAAACTAGAAAGGAAGTTCCACTCGTTCACAAGAATCATGCTTAGCCTGAAAAAAGAGTTTATATTTATACAAATTAGCCTCCGTAAAGCCAGAACAGCTTATTATTCATTACTAATAGAGGAAAACAAGAACAACCCCCGGTTTCTTTTCAGCACTGTAGCCAGGCTGACTAAGAGTCATAGTTCAGTTAAAACTAGTTTTCCCTCAACGCTGAGCAGCAATGGCTTTATGACTTTCTTTATGAATAAAATTGTAGCTATTAGTAGATTAGAATCATCAGTAAGGCTCCAGTCCTTTTTAGACAGTTTTAACTTCAACCAATACGTCATCAAAAAATGTCTGATAGACCCTTTTCCAGTTAGACTTCTCAAGGATGTTCAACCCTTATTAGACACATTCATAGTAGATATCAATAATCTATCTTTACAAACAGGATATTTACCAAAGGCCTATAAGGCAGCTGTAATCAAACCGCTACCAAAAAAAAACATGAGAAAAAGTAGTTGCAAAGCAGTTATGTGATATCGCCTGTGCAGAAATGACTTGTTTGAATACTCAGTCAGTTTATCATAACACAGAAACCGCAATGATTAAAGGCACCAACGATCTTCCTCTGGCTTCAGATAATGGACTTGGTTCTGTTAGATCTTAGTGCTGCATTTGACACTATTGATCACAAAATTTTATTACAGAGACTAGAACATGTAATTGGGATTAAAGGAACGGCGCTAGGTTGGCTTTAAATCTTATCTATCAGATTCCACAAGGCTCTGTGTTACGACTAATACTCTTTACTCTATATATGTCTCCTATCTGCAACATTATTAGAAAACACTCACGCAGTTATATCTATCTATGAAACCTGATGAAACAAATCAATTAATCAAACTACAAGCATGTCTAAAAGACATAAAGGCCTGGATGACCTATAATTTTCTTCTTCTAAACTCAGATAAAACTTAATTTATTGTGTTTGGGAAACATGTTTTCCAACCATATCCTTACTTTAGATGACATAACTCTGGCCCCCAGTAGTACTGCAAGGAATCTCTGAGTCATTTTTGACCAGGATTTGTCATTTACCTAACACATAAAACAAATTTCAACAACAAACAGCCTTCTTCCACCTACGGAACATATCAAAATTAGGAGCATCCTGTCTCAAAGCGCTGCTGAGAAACTGGTTCATGCATTCGTTACTGTGTTACTCTAAATTGCACTACTGCAATTCTCTACTTTCAGCCTGCCTTTTGTTGGGGTTTCTCTAAATGTCTCTATAGTCTTGACTTTATTATTTAAAGTGCTTTCAGATGACAATGTTGCGATTTGACGCTATATAAATAAAGTTGAATTGAAATTAAAATTGTTGCTACCTGTTTCGGTACCTATTTATGCACCTGGCCGTTGTTTCACAACGACCTGAAAAATTGAGAACTTTTCCTGTAGCAGACTTCTAGTGGGTAAGGCACTGAAAAGGGAATCTTTCAAAACTCTTTTTTTTTACCCAGAAAAGGAGTACGCCAAGAAATATGCACATTTATGAAACTTTCCAGAGACTGCCTTAATTACCTTTAAACAGTGTCGACATTGACATCAGTCAAACATCAATCAGGTATAACATGACCACCTGTGCAATTTAATGCAAGCCAAGCCAAGCTCTGCCATTTCTCTTTGTTTTAGAGGCCACCCTATTTAAAATGAATGTGGAGAACATTAGAAACACCTTTTCCTGCAATACACTCCAGTCCGACTCCACTACCCAGTTCGACCTCAATAATAAACACATAGTGGAATTATCACAGTTTCAACCTAAAGACTGAGAAATGAAAACATGGATCAACAGGTGGTTGTAGCTCACCACTTGTACTGTGAGTGGAAAAATGTTGACACAGAAACATCATCCCGAATGTGCTTAGCAACACTAAGAATGTATTTAACTCTGTGAACCGCTTTGATCCCCGATCAGCAGGATCTGACAGGATCCGATGAGCTCTCCTCTGAAGGCTTGGAAATGTGGTGATGAGCCCGTGTCAGGTTTTGAAAATATTTTAAATCCAATCACAAAAAACTGGTTGGCTCATATCTTTTACTACATAAAGGCCTGAATGTTTCTCTCATTGTGGATATATTATGGGGTGATAGTGAAATTAAACCTGTTAGAAGAATTATAGTGAAAAGTCAGTCAAAAGAGTCATACACATGTTTTGAGTTTTGGTACGAGTACAGCGTATGCATATTTTAAGCTCAGTTGTGTGTCTAAACAACAGGTATAATTGAGGTTAATTACAATAAGACTAGTGGAAATGTTCCTTTACCCAGTGCAGCTTTGCAGTTAAATCATAGTCTTGTAAAGGTCCATATGGTACATACAACGTGCATGGATAGCAGATTTGTACAGGTTCAGCTAAATTTAAAGGCCCGTTCAATCCAAAATGTGCTTGTCTTCCTTCCCTGTGACGTGATGAAATTACAGAAACGACACTAGAAGGTAAAAAATAAAGCTGTGCATGGAAGGAGTTTGCACATTCCTAGATTATGGATATTACACCCCCTCAGAAATCAAAACAAAAAAAAAAAACTGAGAAAGTAGATGACGTTACTTAAAAAACTTCAAACTAAAACCATACTCAGAAAACTGGCCACTGATTTCCATGTGTGTTATGTGATGTCTGTGATCTTTATCCACTTTGTCTTTTTCCGAAAATCAAGTGTTTTTGTTCTGACCTCACTAGAGTCAGCAAGTTTGTCCACATCCTGTTTTTTACGGTTTATTCTTCAGTCAAGTGTCTCTGCATGAGACAAATGGAAACCACAGACACAATGAGCATTGACAACCTGAAATCTGATTGGTCCGTGATCTGAGAGGAGATGAGATAACTTACTGTCCTCCTTCATACGTTTCATTTGGTTTTATCTTGGCTCTACAGTGGATTTTTTTTTACTATATACAACAGCACATTGTTTAACTCTTTTTCTTCTTCTTACTCCACACCAGCAGTATCAGTAATTTAAAAAGTCATTTTATGAATAACAATAGCCAGATGAGCTATGGATTCAAATGTTTACTTGGTGACATACTAATTGCTTCAGCATTTCTAGGTAATTGACAACTATTTGGCAGACTGCAGGAAGCTTGGTGGTGCAATGGTTAGGACTCCCACCTCAGTTCAGTAGTAGTCGGCAGGTTTTCTTTGGTTTGCTCACTTTCCATTTCTTTTGGTTCCACCTGCAGCCGTGTGCACAAAACTGCAGATTCTTCAACGTGAGCTTGTTCACGCACTCAGCAAAGGTGCTGACTGTGCTGATCATCAGCATGTTGCATCACTGTGAGCATGTTAACGCTGTGGTCGTCTGAAACAAAACAAAGGGGTTCTGATGAAGTTTGGTAACAGTCATACAAAATCATTAAATCAACCTTTAGTTTGAATAAAAGAAAATAATGTAAAATAATGTAATGTTAAAGTGTTATCTTCATAAATATCTGATGTGTCGACTTCATGCTCTTTCACAATATAACTGGCTAATCGGACTTAACAACACAATAGTCGGTGTTAAACTGAACCACAGTCACAAACTGGGTCCTCCTGGTGGAAGAAATCAGGAGAAATCCACACAAGCACTCTCGGCTTTAACTCTAGGTTACAAAGTTTGCGGTGATTATTCATTTTCCTCACTTTCCTCACTCACTGAAGCTAGAAGGTTGCCGGTTCACCTCCCCTGGCTTAATGTGGCCTCATTGTGTCAAGCTTGTATGTTCTCCTTGTTCTTGTGTGGGTTTCCTGCTCCGTGAGGGCTGTGGTTCCTTCCCACAGTTCAAAGACATCCATGTTTAGTTCATTGGTGACTCTAAATTACCTGTAGGTGTGAATGTTTGCTTTTCTGTGTTGGCCCAAGATAGACTGGACACCTGTATTGGAAGGCTGGACCCTGGCTCTGGTCCAGGGAAAGCTGGGATAGGCTCCAGCCTATCGAGTCACGACATGGTAGTTTTCTAACAGTACACAGAATGAGATCCAGATCTGTCGTGGACTCACGTTTGTGCTGGTCTCTTGGACAGAAAGCTCTCTGTTTTCTGTGTTTGTGAACAGCATGCCTGCTTGTGTTTGCCTCTGTGGTTAATATGTGTACGGTTCTAGTCACACTTTCACTGTGGTGACACGTGGGTGAGCTGTGGGTAAGGTTTGATCTGACGTTTGCACAGACTCTTCATCCAGAGGCCCACCAGCAGCCTCTGGAGTCTGCAGTGTTTCATTGCATGTCACACTGTCAGTGTTTGATCATTTTGTTCATAGTTTGCAAAAATGTAGGCTTTTGCAGAATAAAGGAAGGTCCAGGGATTTTTTTGCTTCTAAATATTTAATCCTCTGTGGGCAGCATGATTGTTTTAACTCGTGGATGATTTGTGACCCCTGTGCAAAAGGCACGAAAAGACAAACCGAGCTACTACTACTCTTTGGGCTTTTCCCATCAGGGGTCGCCACAGCGAATCATCCTTTTCCACTAAACTTTATCCTGAGCATCTTCCTCTCTGACACCAGCTAACCTCATGTCCTCTGTTAGAACGTCCATATATCTCCTCCTTGGTCGTCCTCTTGCCCTCTTGCCTGGCAGCTCCATCTCCAACATCCTTCTGCAAATATATTCACTATCCCTCCTCTGCACATGTCCAAACCATCTCAGTCTGGCCTCTCTAACTTTGTTGCTAACACAGGCAACGTGCGCTGTCCCTCTGATGAACTCGTTCCTTATTCTGTCCAACCTTGTGACTCCTAAGGAGAACCTCAACATCTTCATCTCTGCTGCTTCCATCTCTGCCTCTTGTCTCTTTCTCACTGCTACTGTCTCTAACCCATAGAGCAGAGCTGGTCTCACCACTGTCCTGTACACCTTTCCTTTGAGTCTTGTTGATGCTCTTCTGTCACACAACACTGCTGACACTTTCCTCCACCCACTCCAACCCGCCTGCACTCGCCTCTTCACCTCTTTTCCACACTCCCCATCACACTGACCTGTTGACCCCAAGTACTTAAACTCCTGCACCTTCTTCACCTCAGCCCCCGTAACCTCACGCTTCTACCTGGCTCCCTCTCGTTTACACACATGTATTCTGTCTTGCTACGACTGACTTTCATGCCTCTTCTTTCCAGAGCAAACCTCCAACTCTCCAGCTGTTCCTCCACCTGCTCTCTACTCTCACTGCAAATCACAATGTCATCTGCAAACATCATTGTCCAGGGAGATTTCTGTCTGACCTCATCTGTCAACCTGTCCATCAGCATAGCAAACAAGAAGGGACTCAAAGCCGATCCTTGGTGTAGTCCCACCTGCACCTTGAACTCCTCTGTCTGACCTACGGTACATCTCACCACCGTCATGCTCCTCTCATACATGTCCTGAACTACTCTGACGTACTTCTCTGCCACTCCCGACAACCTCATACAGTACCACAGCTCCTCCCTCGGCACCCTGTCATACGCCTTCTCTAAATCCACAAAGACACAATGCAGCTCCTTCTGACCATCTCTGTACTTTTCCATCAACAATCTCAAAGCGAAAATGGCATCAGTGGTGTTCTTACGGGGCATGAAACCATACTGCTGCTCACAAATCTCCACCTCCTTCCTAAGACTGGCTTCCACTACTCTTTCCCACAGCTTCATTGTGTGGCTCATCAGCTTTATCCCTCTGTAGTTGCTGCAGTTCTGCGTGTCACCCTTATTCTTAAAGATCGGCACCAGAACGCTTCCCCTGCTCAGGCATCTTGTCACTCTCTAGAATCCTGTTAAACAGACTTGTCAGAAACTTCACTGCTGTCTCTCCTAGACACTTCCACACCTCCACAGGTATGTCATCAAGACCAACAGCCTTTCCGCTCTTCATCCTTTTCAGAGCCTTCCTCACCTCATCTTTTCTAATCTCTGCTATTCCCTGCTCCACAACATCCACATCTTCCTTCCTTCTTTCCCTGTCATTTTCCTCATTCATCAGCTCCTCAAAATACTCCTTCCATCTTCTCTGCACACTTTCCTGGCATGTTAGCACCTTTCCATCTCTGTCTTTAATCACCCTTATCTGTTGCACATCTTTCCCATCCCTATCTCTCTGTCTGGCTATCCTGTACAAGTCCTTCTGTCCTTCCTTCGTGTCTAACCTTTAATACAGCTCATCGTAAGCTTTCTGGTTGGCCTTTGCCACCTCCCTCTCTGCGCTGCACTTCCTTGTACTCCTGTCTACTTTCCTCAGTCCTTTCTACATCCCACTTCCTTTTAGCTAACCCATTCCTCTGGATGCAGTCCTGTACTTCCTCATTCCACCACCAAGTGTCTTTATCTTCTTTCCTCTTTCCAGATGACACACCAAGCACCTTCCTAACTGTTTCCCTGATTACCTCTGCTGTAGTTTCCCAGTCACCTGGAAGCTCTTCCTGACCACACAAAGCCTGTCTCAACTTCTGCCTGAATTCCTCACAAGTTTCATTCTTTAGCTTCCACCACTTGGTCTTCTTTTCGGTCTTTCCTCTCTTCTTCTTCCTGACCACCAGAGTCATCTTACACACCACCATGCGGTGCTGTCAGGCTACACTCTCTCCTACCACCACTTTACAGTCACTAACCTCTCTCAAATGACTTCGTCTACATAGGATGTAGTCCACCTGTGTACTCCTACCTCCACTCTTGTATGTCACTCTGTGTTCCTCTCTCTTCTGGAAGTAAGTGTTAACTACAGCCATTTGCATCCTCTTAGCAAAGTCCACTACCATCTGTCCTTCTGGATTCCTTTCCTTAACACCAAACCTGCCCATCACCTCCTCATCACCTCTGTTCCCCTCACCAACATGCCCATTAAAGTCTGCTCCAACAACTACTCTCTCTCCAAAGACAAACCGAGCTGTCGTGTCTATTAACTAACTTAGTTAACAAACGTAGTGTGTACAGAACAGTCCTTGTATTAATTCTTTTTACATTAATGCGTTTAAACTTCCCTCTGACTTTTCTATATTAAAATATTTCTCTGCTTCTAGCTGAAAAACTCCTCCAGGAGTACAGATGATATAATCTGGAGGAAATTTTCTATCATTAGTTCAGATGACGTCATCCGGAGGAGTTTTTCTTTCATTAGGAGTTCAGATGATCATCTGTAGGAGCTCTGAAGAAGCAGGTTGACCATGATTACAACCTCTGTAGTGTAATCAATAAGATGTCATAATATGAATTTAAAGTTCCTTCAGGTGATGTCATCTGGAGGCATTTTTCAGCTAGAAGTAAAGACATTTTTTAATATAGGGAAGTCAGGGGGAAGTTTAAAATTTCTGCGCATTTTACAACAGCGTGATGATACAAAATACTGATTGCTGATCATTACATTTGTGATATAAAATGTAATACTTTTTAATATCTAATATACAAGTTTAACTAATTGTTTCACCTTCAAATTATGTTTCTCAGTCAATCACAACTAATAATTTAAGAACATATTAAAAGCTTGTAATTATTAGTCTAATAACGTCAGTCCAGTTGCCGTCTATATACAAAACATTTAAATAGGATCTTGCAATATAAATATGAAAATACCACAAGAGATGGATTCAATTTGTACAATGCATTCCTCATGTAACAATCTGAGATATTACTGTTTATAGTAATTACACAAATCAACAGTGTAAACTTTATTTTATTGAAACATCCAACATGAATATTTGCTGAACATTGCAATGGCAACAAAACATATCAGCATATAGTAACAATCAATATTCTCACAGGCAAATAATGTCTTAGCTGGAGTGCTTAGGCATCTAAACATCTAAACGATTCAGTAGTTTGAACCCGGCGTTAAAACCCTCCCCGCCTGCCGTCAGGCACCTGAAATCCATAAAAGCTGCGGCGTCTTAACATAATCAAAGTTTACTACAACGTAAACATAAATTTTTACTTAAAAAGTAAAACATACACAGACACGCAAATGTCAATATACTTTTTTTCTCAAGCTCAACCTCAATCATAACAGAGGTGATATTTAATAAATGGCCAATACTGACCCTACCTGGATATAGCTCTTCCTCTCTATTCAGAATCCGTCGTATTCTAATGCTTTTCAGTAGATACAAAGCTGCAGTTTTGTTTTCATACAACATTTTCATAACAGCAGGCGACAGCATCCACCTTGTGAGCGCCACCAGGCACCTGCCTGACGAACTCCCTGTTCCCTCGCTCACACTGGACAACCTGCGGATGGAAAACGCACAGTTTTGAATTCAGCACACAACAATGTAATAATGACCTTTCACTGGGTATTTTACAAAGGAGATGTAAAGATGCATCGAGATATTATATGTTCCAACATCATTAAATACAGAAAAGTAACTATAAAGCTGCCACACAGTAAACCTGGGACCTCTCAGGGTCTCTATGGGTTCATGGTCTTGGGCCAGTTGCCCTTTTTACCTTTTGACAATCCAGCCTCTTTCCATTATTCTACTAGAACTGCAATTAAAACCAACTAAACCAATCGCTGCTACTGTTAATGTTGCTTCTACCTTTCAACTGCTACTTCTACAGCTAAAACTCCTGGGATTACATTATTATTACTACATGTATAACTGCTGCAACATAACAACTATAGCAATGCACTAAAAAATTACAAATATTCACGAGTCACAATTTGTATCATTAACTAAAAAAACGGTTATAACTGCTATTAGTAATTATAACAATAGTGTCTATCACCAAGAACTGTTAATAGCACAAAAAAGTAAATAGAAATAAATGCAACAGAAATGATAAAGCTCTGACCTGGAAATAGATAATAACTATGAGGACGACCATGATCATAACAACCAGCACAACCACAGGAGTACCAACTGGTGCCATCCCTTCACTGGCCTCGTCTTCATCGCTGTCGTGTGCGGTATGTCTCTCAGGCTCCTGCTCAGGACATTTGTCCAGGCTTTCTGTGGGTAAAGAAACAAGCAAACACTCTTAGTGTTTTACTCACAGGCCCGGGGAACCAAAGCCTCTAAAGTTACTGTTTCTTGTTTGAAAGACATCAGTTTGAGGACACAATTGACTACAAAAGATGAAACTAAATGTAAACAAAGAAAGAGTGAGGGTCCCTGAGCCTGGGAGCTTCTCTCACCTAAGACATGAAGGAGTGTGCCGTTGCCAATGAGCCGCAGGTACGGTGGTGGGTAGAAGATCTCGATTTCACACCGGTAAATGTCAGTGTCTGCGGCTTTCAGTCCAGACACTGTCACCTCCAAAGCACCCTCTCTCACCCGAGTGAAGCATTGCACCTAAAAACACACATTTAACCACGTTCAATTTCCATAACCCTTATTCCCTATGACCCCAGCAGTAATAGAATAATGTCAAATTAAGGATTACGCTCAAAAGCAAATAGGAAATGTCCCGAGAACATTTATTTTACAAGTTTAATCACTTGTTGCTATTGAAAATGTAGATAATTACAGTAAAATAAAATTTTGGGGATTAGAAGACGTTAGGACTGCATTCTGCACCGCCCCTACCGGTAGGGTTAGGGTTAGTCACTTGTCCCATCTTTAATGTGACCTATAGGATCATCTCCTTTTATAATACCTCGATGGTGGAAGATGTGCTGGACATTTTTTTGTCATGGTTACAAGAACAGGGACCTCACAATAACTACAGCTGCTAGAGGTAACCTAACTATAAAACATATGATGACAACACACCTAATGGGTCAAATAAGCAAACGTTGAGGTTCCCTAACCACATATTTTATGAGCTGGGTAAGACTGAAACACAAAAAGGTCACAGGTAGGAAATGATGTTAAAATGCGTCACATTAGCTGTAGTTGGATTAAAGACGTACCCGTCCCTCTTTCTTCGCGCCTGTGTCTCTCTGCTCTGTGAAGTTGAGGATGGACGAGCAGAGTTCCTCGGTGCCACGCAGGCCTTTCAGCAGAGTCACACGGAACTCCTCAGGGTCAGGGTAAGGGTATGCAGGGTTTTGCTTAGAGAAGTGCTGGATGTGGTTGTAGTTGGGTTGAGGCTGGACGAAGCACTGGACCTGAGCTGTGCCATTGGTGCTCACCACTTTGTAGGGCTGGATCACCTGGACCACAGCTGAGAGAAAGAAAGGAAAGTTTAGGTGGAGACAGGTGGGTATGACATTACCTGTGTCTTCTGAACACTTGACTTCCAAGAGACGGACAAGACCTCTGCAGACTGCCTTGAACTTTTTGTTAGGCAGTGCAGCTCTGTGAAAGAAAAAAAAAAACCCAAAGGCCCACACATCGCTGCTTCAATGTTTCACACATGGAGACTTAAAAAATGAAACTTTGTGGTTTGGCTGCACGCAGCAGCTCTGTAGAAGTTCCACACGCTCCCAACGTTAAACACAAACACGTGATTCCTCAATGTAGTCGAAGCAGCGACTAGCTAGCTAACCAAATATGTTCCACCAAGTGTTTCCACCGTTGTTAACCCCATCATCCAGAACAGACAAGCAAACAGGAAATGGCCAACCACCAGAGGTTATGGAGCTTTATTAACCAAAATTTGCAAATTCTGCTAACATTTCTGAAAAAGTCAACATTCGACGCTGGTATTGTAAACAAGTAGCTACTGAGCTGCGGAGCCTTCATGTTAGGCTGGCACAAAATCATCCATCGTATGATCATCCTAAATAAAAAAGTTCTTTAACAAGCTCTAAAACATATTGCGATAGAAACCACTTTAATATCCTAGTTATTATGAATATAAACTCTTCTTCTTGTTCTGTGAGGTAAATATAGTGCACCCAGAAGCTAGTTAGCAAGTCAATTGATTGGAAAATAGCAGAAGCAGCTACACTCGAGCTGTCCAAAGAAAACATAACCGGCACATAACCATCAATAATACTCCATATTGTTGTTTTCACACTAACAACACGAGTTGTATG
This sequence comes from Channa striata, assembly GCA_033026295.1. Taxonomy (NCBI): domain Eukaryota; kingdom Metazoa; phylum Chordata; class Actinopteri; order Anabantiformes; family Channidae; genus Channa; species Channa striata. Next base: position 23,113,463 of record CM065177.1, read on the forward strand.
TGTACTCGAGCAAACCTTAGAGTCGCCTTAGACACAGTCAGGCTACACCTTTCACCTGTTGTCAGACTTTGAGCTAATGGCTCCTCAGGATCATGTTTCTAACTGAAACTTCTGTTTGCAGTTGACATGATCTGATGTTGGTGTTGCACATAAATGGTCAAAGAAACATTTTGATGAAACCAATCCCATTAATGTACACATCTTGTAGATAATCCTGATATATTATATGTACATATATATATGTATAGCTAGATGCTAGCTAAATACCATTATTCGGTTCAAATTTGGCAAAACTCAAGCCACCTAAAGTTATACTGTATGAGCCTCCAGTTCAAGTAAAGTTTTTGTGTACTGTCAAACTCTGAGTAAATATTCAGATTTTACATGTTGTAAAGTAAGGTGCTGTGACCGTTGTATATTCCATTTTCCCTCTACTTCATTTCAGAAACAAATGTGTTACTGTTACTTCACTACAGGCTTCTGATAAAGGTGATAACGTCTATCTTTATCTAATCTTCCAGATTCTAAATAATAGAACAAAATATAGTGTAAGACTATCGAGCACCATTTCAAACTTTTACTTTTGGCATGACAAAGTAAAATTAGAGCTAATATTGTTGTACTTTTACATAAATAACATTTTGAATGTAGAAATGCACATTTACATAAGCAAATAATAATTACTTCTTACACTAGTCGGTTCTTCTTAGCAATGAACACAACAACTGTTTGAAGAATCTTGTCATATAATACTTTCTTTTGTGGAATGGTCTTTGTCATAAGCTCAGTAAAAGTGTGTTTATACTCACCACTCCACACAGGCAGGCAGAGACTCAGGACTGTCAACACCATCCATCCCATCACACTGTGAGTCAGGGACATCCTACAGTCTCTCAGTACAGTTGCACAGAAAGTCACTTCAATTGGCAAAACGCTTGTGAGCTCACACCCTCTCACTGAGCAAATTTCATTAAAATAGTTCAAAAATAGTGAAACTCACCTTTATAGTCATACTTTTCCCTCAGCTGTCATGGAAACTGCGTGCAGGCACAGGAAGTGACGTCGGTGTTTTGCCAGTAAAGAGAGGCAGTGAATTAAAGACGCTGTGGTTCGGCTGCAGGGGAGATGAGAAGAACAAATTTCAGCAATTTTCATTAATCCACTTCCTTCTCAGCACTCGTAACTAGTTATTTTTCTGCACGAAAGAGACGTCGGCACAAACGGCTGAAAAGTTGCAGTGACTGTGTTTTCACCTTCAAGGGAAAAAGTCAAAATACATTTAAATTCATAGAAAACAAATGATAATTCTCATACATCTTCAAAAGAATTCAGAAGAAACTCGCTTCAACAAAAACCCTTCAAAGTAGTGCTTCTAAAGACTCCCTCTGATGTAACACTATGGAAAAATGCAAATAGAGATGGGGGTGAGATTGTTGGCTTCAGCTATTTTTTTCATTGCTGTCAGTAGAAACAAGACCTCGCACAAAAGTCTTTGAAGTGTCGATTTTAACATGTTGAACTAGTGAAAAGCGCACAGCTGTCAACAGTCTTTCAGTGTCCTCCAAAACCTGGCGAGAAAGAAGTTTGTGTTCTTGTTTGTAGTTTTGAGAAGAAATAAAATAATAATAATAACAACAACAACAACAACACTGAGGTTTGAATGATGAAATAAATGACTGAATGAAGGACTTGTGGCAAAAATGACTTGTACCCATGGAAACTTTTGAAGGGTTCATTTCCTGTTGTAGATTTCTTCGGATCGCTCTGCTGCATTTCTATGAATTTTGATGAAATTGCCAGTTCAGTCTAAACCTTGTGAGGAAAATTGCCGGCGGTTTGAGCATCGTCACGTGCGGCAGGTACCCACTTGTCTATAACGCCCCCGCTCATACCTACAGGTCATAGCCACTGAATCCAGATACGTTATTCAAGAAGGTTCTGACGCTGCTCTTGGAAACTCGTGAAGATTTGTGGTTTGAGTTACAGATCAATATTTGTGCCAGTTCATTGGAAACAATATGGCTCCAATTTTGTCTTTTAAATGGACACGTCACATCCTGATGGCATCCTCCAGCGTAATTCAATGATGAGGGTATATTCACCTCCAAAGAACAATGCAGTACAGTTTAATAAACAATATGCCCTTAAATATATTATCTTAATAAAACAAGATAATGAGAAATAAATAATTAAGAATAAATAACAGACAAAAAAAAATGTCAAAACTCAAACTGCATCAAATGCCAGTGAAAACAAATGGCTCTTAAGAAGCGATGTGAAAACAGGCAAGGAACAGGCCTGTGTGATGTGCATGCGAATCCGGCTGTCGAGCTTTAGGTCGGTGTCTATTCTAAAGCCAAAGTTCACAATTTCAGATGTGGCGTATCTAGCCAAGGGACCGAAGTCTGCAGAAGCGGCAGCCCCCTTAGACGAGTTGGTTCCCAGCACAATTATCTCAGTCTTTGAAACTTTAAAATGTAGAAAGTTAAGAGTCATCCAGACCTTAATGTCCTTTAAATGGTCCAATAATGAGCTCAATCCCTCTTATTTGGAGGGATATAGATCTGGCAGTCATCAGCATAGCAGCCATGTTTTCTGATTTTTTCTTAATTTTGAACTACTAGGGAAAGGACATAGAAAGAATCATGAGGCTGCTGGGCCTCTCTATAATTTGAGTGTTAATATTTCATGCTTGAAAACCACACAGCTCAGTTAGGAGACACACCCAAATGGTTGAGGAATCACTAAAAATGACCAAAAACACAGACACATGCACTGAAAATTAACAAATCCGATGTGAAATTAATTAAAAATGATGCCAGCCAAAAGAAATGAAAACAAATAAATTACTAAACACAACACAAGAACCTCATTTAATGCTTTTCAGTTCATATACAAGAGGAACGTGATGACGGGACCTTTTCTTTTATTAATCTGTTTATGATAATATATTGCACCACTGCATGCTTTGTCTGGGATCAGTCAAAAATCGCAGAGAATTAATTAGCTTAGTCACAGTGAGATTCGATGACGAGTTTAATGAAGGACTAAAACTGAAAACACTTGAAGTCTGGTTCAATGCGGCTTATTATATAGAATGTAACACAGCAGTTGTAAATCTCAACACAGTGTCTATTATTTCATGATTTTCTGGCGGCACCTGATGGTCCTGATGATGCAGTGGAGTTAAAAACAGCTATTCGAACTGCACTAAAGAAAATCATCTCCTGAGACAAAAGCCTCTTTTTACTTGCACATTCGTGCTTTAAAAAGCTGCTGATGTCGGTCGAATGATAACGTGATGCAATCACAGTGCATCTTGCATGTCTGCACTTGATGGTAAATTCCGAGTTTATCTGTTAATTCGTCAGTTTATTCTTCTCTGGAATATTAGATTCATTTTTGCAGTTTCATCTTTGCTCGCATGTATTTCATTCATGCCCAAATGCAGTTAATATGCAACGAAAATGTGCAAACAGTGGAAAATAACTAATTATAGAGTGTATGTAGAACACAGTGAAAGTGCTGATGTGATGAGATTCTGTGTCCTCCTGACGTCACATCTGCCTGGAAACACTTTGTGGGGTTAAGCCCTGTTCTCACAGATCTGACTGAAGTTACAGTCAGCACTACAGTGTTCAGTCACCCGGAAAACAGCGGCTTAGTTTTGCTGCTGTCATTGTTTCAGTAATCAGAAGCTGCTGCTCAACCGTTCTCCACATGTGTGGAAATATCATGATCTGATTCAGTGTAATTTACATAACATACTAAAAGTCAGTGTGTCTAATGAGGCAAAACATTTCCAGCTATCGCCTTTTCAAGAATAATTCACATGGGGGAAAATTAGTAGAATGAATGACACATTTCTTTTGGTAGCTCATTTGTAAAAGAGAAAAAGAAACTCGTCACGGCCCCCTCGAAGAACATGATGTGATGGAATGTTATTGTGAGCTTGAGCCCCTACAGTGATTTCCACAACATCAAGATGCGCTGCTGCCTGAGGGCCCAGCCATCACAGCTCTTCACAGCTTTTTCCTGGTCCTCTGCGAGAATGTTCAATGTGATGAAATCCCCAGATTCTTTGCAAATTCTCTGCTTTTTTTATGAATCTATTCAATTTATTAGTTGTATGTTTCACCTTAACCATTTCACAACTTTTTTGCTCTTTTGTTGACCCAGATATTCCTTTAAAAACAACCAGTTTCTCAGTCAACATTAACAATTTCGCAGGGTCCCAAATTGTCTGGAAATGGGCTTAGTCGAGTTGTCCCATCAGTCTCACCATATACACAATATTTTAAAGCCAGTCCGTAACACTATCGATGAACATTGTTCTTGTGAGTAAAGTTTGGTGGTTTGCTTTGAGACCTCACAAGCCTGCACATTTGTTTTCTATAAAACTCTGACGATATGATGGATCACTAATTAAAACTGACTGTGGATCTAAGAAAATTAATAAAATGTGAAAACTTTGCTTTAGTTTTAGAGAAGCAAGGAGTTCAGCATCATTAGTGAGTGTGCAAGTACAGATTACTGCTACTAAGAGTGACAGTGTAGAACAAAGATTGTTTAAAACCCTGAAGGTGTTGGGCGTTCATGGAGTCTGTGGACCAGCAGACTGAGTGAGGTGCCTCAAGGATCAGTTTTAGGACCATTACTTTTAAATCTGTATATGTTTTCTGTCTGCAGTGTCCCATCTCTTTCCACAGTTCTGCTCTAGTCAGCTCATAAGTGAGACAATTTCCTCTAAATCCTTCAAACTACCTCTTTGCACACCTTCAGTTTTTCATAAGCCTAAACCCCAAATCACAATGTTGCACATTCAGTTCATATAAATGTTCTTTCTTTCGTCAATAGTTATAGTGAACTAATGAGAATTTACAAAATTTGCATCCCCATAATTAGTTATACAAAAATTGATAAATTTCACAAGAACAAACATTTGTAATTACTAATTTTGCATTAAAATGTGTTGTACTCTTTGCACTTCAACTGTCAGTCTGTTAGAATCTTTAACATCCATTAAAAGGTCGTGTTTCATCGTCTTTATTTATTTTTCTTTTATTAGTTTGAAAAAGGTGCTGCGCATCTTAAAAATTTGACAAATTTATTTAAAATTATAAAAACAGTCTGTTTTTTGTTTGTTTGTTTTTTTGACACTTGAGGCTTGAGCTCAACCAAAGCTTCAGGAAAAAAATTGTAGATTGGAAATGAATGTATATTTTATTGCCATACATTTAAATCTGTGGAGTGACGGTGGCACCTGTCTCCAGGCGTTGGCCAGCGGTTCAGTTTCAGTCTAAATTAATTTAATAAACCCAGTACATCAGTGATACACCCAGGATATCAGTGCATGTCTCACTACATTTCATCTCTATTTTGTCCGAAGCACGTGAGCTTCCGCGCTGTGTCTCTCTCGCTTGCAATTTGTCCATTTTCCTGGCTTCCACGATGGAGGGGAGGTTGTGTGGAACTTGCCTTTCGCCTTCCCTGATTGTGTTCTTAATGCGCTCCAAACGGCCAAAGCAGACTAACAGCTTCAAATGCACATGTGTAACTGGTAACAGTCAGGGTTCTCAAGAAAGCTTATTTCTTGTCATTTAAACAGGAAATCGGGCTTGGGTATTAGATAAACCCGGCTTCTTCAGGTTGATTTCTGTCTGAGAACAAATTTCTTTCACACGTAACCAGGTTTCTTTGCATGTGCCACAAAAGGCTGCAGACACGAACACACAGCTGAGTGATGCCGCTGCCTTTCCTCAAACAAAATGTCACTAATGCACAAGTGGCTTCCACACGTCTAAATGAGCCGTTTCCTCCGCGGATTTTTACAATTTAGACAGTTGCTTTTGTGGATCAGCTGTGTGTGTCTTTTGTCCTTTGTGTCCCCCTGGTCTGTCACTCTGTTGAAATCATAAACAATGAAATGAAATGAAATGTCAGGAAGCATTTTTTTCTGACAGTAAACAGGTAAAATTTGTGAGCCAGGCTTCTAAAATAAGTCAGTGGAGGACGCGAAATCAGGTTACTGAGCTGCTGCGTGTATATGTGGATTTCCAGTAACCAGGTTCCTTAAGTGCATGTAAACACGTTCCTTGATTACCCGAGACAGATGATGGTTTTGGGTTTTTTTTTTTTTTTTTTATTACCTCAGTTACTTAAGTGCATGTAAACTCTGTCCACGAGGAGCGGTCAAACATCCATCCACCATGTGTAACCCCAGACAGACATTCACTTTCACATTCACAGCTACAGGCAATTTAGAGGGAGGAAACCAAGATGAAACCCATGCAAGCATGGGGAGGACATGCAAAGCACACGCAAGAAGGTTCACGGTTCACATGAGCAGGAGAAGCGTGTTACGATTGAACCAATTCCTGCTTATTGTGGCTTTGACACCTCCTACATACAGGGTGTTTTTTCCAAAGGAAAATTCAAACTGGCCCAGATAGTTCAGCCAGAGAGCATCACCTCACACGGGTCATTAACATCAGGGAGGAAGCGGGACTCTGCTGCCTAACCCCACACAGAGGGCAGGAAACGTCTTCAAGAAGAAACCACCAGCACAATCAATACACTGACCGCCAGCAAATACCCTGTTCTGTAGCACGACAGTATTTCAGTTATTACCAATCAAACGCTCTACAATGACATTTTACTTTTTTTTTTTCTTTTGCAGCTGCAGACGTTGACATGTTGCCATTTTGCTATTATCAGCAACCTTGGTATCAGATTCGTTCTCTTCTTGACAGGAGAACAGTTGGGTTTTGTTATTGTAACCCATGTTTTATCACACACACAACTTTTCATTTTCATATCTGCAAAATTTCTTGCAGTCTTGCAGTCATTTCTTGCAAGTAGTTTACCTAATGCGCAAGACATTTCTGAACTATTCGAAATGTAATTTGACTAAATGCGAAAGCTAATTACTCATGTCTCGCTGCGACCTTGTAAAGAATTCCATCTTACATCTTACACCAACACGTAACCACTCAAAAAGCAGATTTGGAGATGACTCGTACATTAATCGCATTTACACCGACATAAGAAAACGGTTAATTTGTCAATCACCTTTATTACTAAAGAGCAGAAAAGACATTTTTATTGAATCACGTGCATACAATGAAATATTTCAATAGCTCTGTACAAAATTTTATTGCATCTGAATTCCTGCTGATAAGATCTAAAAATAAAGCATAATATTAACCTCTCGACATTAATGGGGGAACATGTAGAACTGGAAAAACGACATGGCTCTCCACAGGCCTTAAAGGGCAACATGCATTTTATGGCTTTAGTTTAGGGTGTAGATGAACCTTAATGCTTTTAATTTTGACTTTACACTTTTAAAATATTTCTCCAAATCTAGCTGAAAAACTCCTCCAGATGACATCACCCTGAGGAGTTTTGCTATCATCAGGAGTTCAGATGATGTCATGTAGGGGGCTCTGGAAAAATGGGAAGACAAACTCCACAGGAAGAGCAACAAGATAACGAGATCTGAACTGAAGGTTCCTCCAAGTAATGTCACTTGGAGGCATTTTTCAGCTAGAAGTAGAGAGATTTTAATGTAGGGAACTTTAATGGCATTTATGTACATGTACCACCCAAAATAGAACCAAAAGTCATATAACCTTTAGGCCTCTGCAGTTGTTTTTGAAAACTTTAAATTTTACCATAATTCAAAAGATGTTTACCACTGAACCAATCATGTGCTTTGATATCATCAATTAAGTAATTAATGACCAATTTTCTTTTTTAAGGTCAGATTTAAGTCTGACATTCTCATAGCAGTCTGATAAAAAATATTCCACCATATAGTTTGTTCACTACTTTGTGAAACGGTCATCTGATTCACTTTCACTTCGTGTGATGTGGAAACAGCTCATCACTGACTGACAGTCCAGGTCAAACTGCACAGGAGCCATAAACTTCACTAACAAATGTGAAGCTTTGTATGTTCTGGGTCCTTCTTACCAGTCGGAGAAGGTCAAACCCATTTGTTTTACCGCAGCAGTTGCTGCTTGTTATTGTAAATTGTTCTGGTTCCACCGTGGTGTTGAGCTTTTACAGTATGTTGTAGTTTTTAATGCATATTAATGTTATCGCAGTTTGTTGATGTAGGTTGAAGTAATTTTAAAGAAGCAAAGTAACTTGGGCACCATCCCCATCATTTCCCGACCCGGTGCTCTGATTTGAGCTGACAAATCTAAGAAAACGTCCACAGCTTCGTGACTATGTCCAGTAAATGGTTGTTAAGCTTTGTAGGTTTTCCTGAGATTTCCGGGTCTGGTGTTCATGTACACACTTGTATCCTCATTGTGTTTCTTCATCTTCCTCTGAGACACACAGACACACAGGAAAAGAAAATAATTCCACTCATACTGACGATTTTTTCTCATGTTTGCTCCCCCTGTTTTCGTTCTTACCCATGTCATGAAGGCGATGCAGGTGACTGTCAGGCTGTAGACCAATAACACCCCACAGGCTGCATACATCACCACCTCCAGCATGAACGGAGACATCTCGGGACAGCTTTGACTGCTTGGGAGTGGCGTCGTGATGTTGGTTGCTGGATGAATCAGAACAAACGGTATATACATATCCAATAAAATTGATCGTAACTGAGGGAACATTTGCTCGCACCTGTAACGGCCACTTGGATTTCAGTGGAGTAAAATTCCTCTTGGTATGGTGGAGGATATTGCACCTCCATCTTGCAGGTGTACACTCCACTGTGACTGGCTGTGACTTCAAAGTGACCAGAGAATGGAATTTCTGCAGACTCAGGCGTCTGCACAGAGAAAGACAGGAAACAAGAGTAGCTATTAATGCTGAAGACGCTCAGATAATGTTTGAGCACATTCTCGGACACTAACTACTAAATGTTCATATATTCTGTTGGGTAACAGACCCAAGCCGTAAATCCCCTGCCTACCCACCAGGTGGACACCCAGCGCCAGCTCTCCGGCGACCGTGGCAGCTGCCCACCGACGGGTTGGGCCAAAACCAGAGGAGAAATTTCATTGTAACATGTATGTGCAATATGTATATGTGCTCAGTGACTATAGTTCCCCACTGTGGGACGAGTGAAGATAGACCTTCTTCTTTTTCTTGTATATAACATTTTCCTTCGTGTGCATCACACATGTGGTGGAGTAGAAGGATCCAATGACATAAAATAAACATATTACACCCAAGCGCATGTGCTTACGCAGAAAATGTATATTTGTGCGGAGCGTCTTGTTTTTCGCAGTGTAATAACATGTCATATGTTCCTCAGTCACTCCACCATGATGAACCACATCCTGAGTACGATTTAAACACCACTGCAGCGTCTTCAACCCCTGGCGTTCAGCAACCACAGGATTTACAGCTTCTGTTAGGTTGCTTCTGAAAGACGCCCAATAAACTCAGTTGCACTGCCGGCTGGTGGCGGCACCGCGCAGCTTCATCAGCCTCGTGCAGCAGTGATGCACCTCACAGTGCAGCATCACAGCTGGGCCACCAGTAGAAGCGATCACACCACATGCATCCAGCTGCGATGTTAAGTGTGGTCACAGGTTAAAGGAACCTTTTGACCTGTCTCATCTAGCCTCATTTCACCATCTGGACAAACTTCACCATCTGAAGAGCGGCGCCTCGCTGGCTTGGTCCTCAGTTTGTGCTGCCATCAAGTGGTCGCTCGCCGCGCCGAACCTCCATGTTTTCTTTCGCTTGCTCTCTGCAGAAACCCCCACTTGCGCAAGGTTTCAGTGCTGAGCAGCACAGGAGCAGGGGTGAGATCTTGTGGCTTCCCAATGTGGTTGACTGCATCAGTTCTTGTAACCTGTCAGTAAAGTTTAGTAAATCTGCTTTGGCAAAAGCACCAAAGCAGCTAATAGCAAAGTGTAGTATAACGCAACAGTGTGGTTGTGCACAGTGACTGGGAACGAAAAGTGCACGAACCTGAAACACATTGATCTCTTTTGTGTCTTTGATAAAAATCTGGCTTATCCAACATTTAGTCGCAATACCACAGGTGTAAGGAAGCAGTAACACACAGACATACATCAACTGACCTTTTCCACTGTTATCTGGGTGACGTGACTGTCGTCCAACAGGAGCAGGTACTTGAACTGTTTGCTGCCGGGCAAGAGCGACGGACAGGACACGGGCACTTTCTGGAGTTTTGACGCCACGATCATTGGCTGAACTGTCAAACGCACAGACAAGAAGCAGAAAGTAAGGGCATCAGAAATACTGCAAAGAAAAACAAAAATGACACATGCAGTTGCACCAATTGTAACTTAACATTTGTAAAGTAAAGTAGTTTTAATATTGTCGGTCACACTGACACACGGAAGATGACATCAGTTAATTAACACACAAGTGCATTTCTATGAAGATGAATAAAAATATATATACCAAAAAAATTTGTTGCATTAGCAAGTTCTACAAGACAAAACGTTACCAGGGGCGGAATTATTTGGTTTAGAAATGTTGTCTGTAATGACTGCAAAAAATAGCTGTTGACCCACAACTGTGGTAAGTAAATAAGTGGAGAGATGTGCGATGTTCGCCGTTTTTTTACCACAGTCGTCGTCGTCTCACTTAATCAAACCCTGCATGTGTGTGTTTCGTGGACTGTCCGACTGTCCGTTGTTTTTGGCCGTGTTGTCACTCAGCAATTAAAGCTGCAGTACGCAACTTTTTATGAATATTTCTAGTAGAAACATGCTCCATATGACACGGTATCTTAAGGTGGGGTGGGGTTTACCAAACAGTACTACTGTATTACTATGACAACCATACAGGCTGTACAGAGTAGAGGGCTGACCTCAGGTCTGCAACCAGCACTAGCTGCAGTTGCAGACTGTAACTTTAAGTTGGTGTGTGCAGTGTGGTCATAACCACTAGAAAGATGCTAAACCCCCTTGTAATTAGCTAGACTTTATGCAGGACTCCAATTAAATTCCGAGGGAAATAGACTGTTTACTGCGCCACTTTTATTTGACAGCTGGAGTTGTGTCACAAATGAAAAATTGCTCCATCTAAACAAGAATAAAACAATCCGTACACGTTATTGCATCAGTGAGAAAAAAAACAAAAAAACAATTTGTTATTCAACGTTACTGATTTTTAGCATATAAACTCATAAACGTTACAGATTATTGAAACTTATTTTGTTTGTACTTTATTTAAGGAAAGTATCAGAAAACTCTAACCGACGTGACTTTATTTCTTTCAGTTGTTGAACATAAAAGAAAGAAGAAGAAAAAAACAAATGAATATCAATTGCAATAATCCCCGCACATTTTCAGATATGTCACGGTAAAGTTGCATTAAACATTTTTTTTGTTTTTGAAATATTTTGACTTTCTTAGACGTGGGCAGCGAAGAGATAACATGAAATTAGCTGCAACAGCTTGTCTAATTAGGGGAAACAACAATTAGTTGTCATTGTTTTTTTACATTAATTAGATAAGTTTAAAAGATTAAAATGTAGCTTTTTGCTGGGGGAAAGAAACCAAATGATGCAAATATGAGGCAGAGATATTACAAACAATCAGCAGGGGTGAGCTGAAACCCAGGATTGTAGTTATAAGGAACCAGTAGTGAAATTACTGAGTGTTGAGCCAAATTCTGATGATGCTGATTCTTGACAAGAGCTGCTGCGTCACCCTAAAAGTAACTTCAGCAAGATGCTGCTTCTTAATTCTCTTTCTATGAGCTGCTATGAAAATTGCAGACTGTGCCATTTGATGCACGACAGAAACTACAGCCGCCTCAGCTTTAAAAAGCTGCACAATGAAAATGTCGTTGTTCCACTAGTTTTTCTATTTTCAGCAGCAGTTTGATGCAGTTTGAGCAACAGGTTCACACAGTCAGTGGCGGGGAGAAATGAACTACGTGTGATTAAACTAGTGGTTTAACTACAGTTTGCAGGGAGTTAAACTGCATTTATGTTTCAAGTAGTTCAATGACTTTTTTAAACCATGATTTTATGTAATAAACTACAGATTCCCGGGGAAAAGTTTGTTCATATGACGAACACACATTTGTGTAGGTCAGTTTAAGTTTTTCCTGCTGTGTAAAAAGTTAGATGATATTGTTTGCAATTCACTTTAGTTGTCAGGAAATATAAATTCCAGTTAAAAATGCAGCATAAATGGTGAAAAGCTCAGACGGGACAATTTTTTGTAGGACGGGTTTACGTCTCAGGGGTTTTCCAGATGGATTTTTAAATCTACTGTGGAAAATGTTTGTCTTTAGTTTTGATGCAGAATTTGCTTAACTAAACTTGACTGTATTGTCGATGTCAGTGTCGATTATACACACCAGGTCACACATCAGCAGAGGCCCGGTTGCAGACTGGCTCACTGAGTAGCCCCGCTGGGTGCAGTTCCCCGTGAATTGTGGGATCTTTTAGTATTTATTTGTGGTTTCCGTCTGACCCGTGAGCAAACGGGCCCTCAAGCGGCATTTTGTATTATGTGATGGTATCATTTTCTATCATGTGTCATTTTGATCATTGTTTTTATTAGTTTGACATAAACTACGATTTCTACGGAGCCTAACGGTGTTTCCCCTCAGACAATAGTAGCTTTGATGTAGTTCAACTACCAATGTGCCCTTAAAAGTAGCTTGAAGGTTAAACTTTCAGAGTAGTTTCCTCAGCACGGCACAAAGGGTGATAAAGTCATAACTCACTGTTCTATTTGTTACCTGGATTATGAAGAAAGGTCACACTCTACATGTTTAACCCCACCAGAGATTTTATTTTTGAAAATAAAAAGTTTTTTTCCTTACAGTCATTCTGAAAGTTCTGATGTAGTTCAGATGAAAAATATGTGAAAGAACGGTTTCCTCAAAATCTTCTCGTCTTACCTGTGCACTTTAGGACTGCTTTATCACTCAGACATGCCAACACTATCCACATGAGCCACGCCGTCATCTCGTCCTCCTGATCGTCTGGCGCTGTCGAACACTGTCTCACAGCACTCTGTACCCAGGAAGCTGAGATGGACCGTCAGTGCAGCAAGACTGGGGGCCCCACTTTAGCAAAAAAATCTCTCTGCTCAATAAAACTGTGGCGTTCAGAGGAGCAGACATGTGTCACTTTGTTAGAATCAGATTGGAACACTTCCTGTGTGAAGCTGTGAAACCAAATTATTCACAAAGTACCCACGTGTGCATCACAAACAGACGCCTGCTTACAGGTAAACCTGCAAACACAGGCACATATATGAAGATCTACACGTCTGAACAACACGTATACAAACATTTACACACGACTGCGAACACACACGCACGACGCAGCTTTACATACGCACATCCATGAGCATGCAAGACTAGTCTCCCAGTGCACACACATTTATCAAAAGAGCTCCTATGCCACAAAAATACCCACATTTAGCACCCGCCTCTTACATATTTTAAAGAAACCTTTCTGGGACGTTTACAGTAAATCACTTTATGTACACCGTTTGTGCTTAATATGCAGGAAAATTTAAACATGTTTAATGTCATATTTGATATATGGAGGCAGGTTTTCTCAAATCTTCTTCTAGTGTTAGTGGAGTTTTTGTCTTCCACAAAACGACAAATAAACTATAGTTTAAACAAAGCGCAAAAAACTGTTTTTTAAATGCAAAGAATTGGAACAAAGAGTCTGTGCAATGTGAACCTGAATGGACATTAACCAGTGTGACAAACAAATGTCCAATAAAGGTGCCTGACATTCTATAAGAGACACTGATCACAAACAGCTGAGTGTGGCTGAGCCATGTGAGACAGCGGGCCGAGTGTGTGTGTGTGTGTGTGTGTGTGTGTGTGTGTGAGAAGTAAAGTGCTTTGTTTGTCTTTATACATACGAGGTGTACAACGAAACTGCATGATCAAATCAGATGGAGGGTAGTCCTGCGTGTGTGTGTGTGTGTGTGTGTGTGTGTGTGTGTGTGTGTGTGTGTGTGTGTGTGTGTGCGCGCGCATGTTGACTGGTGGAGATCAGGAAGCGCGAAACAGAGCAGTGTGTCAGTTCAGGGAAGGCAGAGACAAGAGCAATTTAAAAGTTCAGCCCAAGGATAGAACTGAATTCAAGGATGAAGACTTAAAAGACTTATTTTGAATAATTAAAATCTCAACATGAAAACCTGGATTTCTCACACTAACGTACATTTCACTCTCATGTGGATATTTTTGGGACTGACTGAAATAAACTGCCCCCCTCAACCACCAGCTCCCAGTGCCCACCAATCATATTACTGGGGTGCTAATTTGTTAGCATGGTAACGGCAAAATCTCATTGTGTGTTAGCATTGAGCTAATACTGACTGTTTCGCAGCCTCTTTTACTGGGTATGTTTGTTGGGGTTTTTGTTTTAACTTCCATCCTTTCATTATCTGTAACCTCTTATCCTTTTTAGGGTCACGGGGGGGTTGCAGCCAACCCCCGCTGTCATAAGGTGAGAGGCAGGGTCAAACCTGGACATGGATCCAGATACGAACGAACATACACACTCACCGATTAACCTGCATGTCTTTGGACTGTGGGAGGAAACCAGACAAAACGCACGCAACCTCAGGGAGAACGTGCAAATTCCACACAGAAAGGTCCAATTTAAACTCGAAAAGACTCATTTTGTTTCTTCTTTTAATTTCCTTTTTACAATGATCTTATATGGGAGCCTCTCATTAGAAAAAGGGAAAGACTCAAAAGTTCATTTCTGCCAGTAAAAGGGAAAAAAAAACCTGAGGAAAAGTTTGTCATTATGAAATATGTAGATAAAAACATTGACTTTTATTATGTGTCACTCCATTCAGAATTTTCTGCAGGTGCCCCTGAAAGTAACATTTCACCCAGTATAGATCATCTGTGGGTTTTTACACAAAGAAATAAGATCAGACTGGATAACACTTCACATCCTCCCACCACATGTGTGACCTATAAGATAATAATGATAATAGTAATAAACACTGCCTGTGTCAGCCTGAGTCACAGCTGTGAAGCCACTTATGCATTAAAAGATGGCTGCGGTCAAAAGTGGAGACCACGTCAGACCACCACACTTTCACTTGGTAACCATATTAATGCAATTCCTCCATGGCTTGATTTCGCACAAGCCACTGAATCGCTTACGAACTGTGTCCCTGCTCCCTGTCTCTAGCTGGAAACACAATTGGCCCATCACACTGCTTTGCACAAACCGGCGTGAGCGATTCACAGGTGTGATGCAGGAAGTGGCTGAAAGCTTTTCTGCGAGTGGAACATTTTTATTCCTTTTTCCTTCAGTTTCTGATTGTAAGACAACAGGGGATGTCCCGCCGTAACTGACGTCTCCTCCACATGAACAGCCGCTCAGTGTGCGTCTGTGCTCCCGTCGGTGCCAGGTTTCACAACATGCCGAACACTGACGTTTGTGTTTGTGCCTTAGCCTTAGGACGATTGAAATCTGCGGTTGAGGTTTTACATCTGAATTATCCTTATGAATTTGCAGTGAAAAGGTCAACACCCATGAGGTTCTAAATGACGATTGCCCCCACCTACTCAGTGCAACAGGCAGCACATAAACGGGGTGCGCGCCCTGTGGTTCACAGCTGCAGCTCGTATCACCTCCGCTTCCTTCCTGACTGGGGCACTCTTATGTATGAGTGCAACATGTTTTGTTGTTGCTGTGTGTTTACAGCCCTTAAATTCCCCTTTAACTGTAAAGATCATTCATTAGAAATGCCTTAATGTGTCGCACAAAATCAGGTTATTCGTTTCAATATTTTACCCAAACAAAAGGTCAACAAATTCACATCATTTTATAAGGTTAATATTAATGGATGCACTTATTGACAAATTAATGTTGAAAACAATCCCAGTGACTGTGAATTTGTCGTGATGTTTGACTCTCGCAGTGCAGATTGGTGGATGCTGGTGTTTTGATTTTATTGGTTGATAGCTGTAAGTTGATTGTTTGAAACATATTTCGCTTTTTGTAGTTTCTCTCATCTTTTCTGCATTTTGCTGAGGCTCCCAATTGGCAACCAGAGATGTTTAAAGGACAAAGCTGCTGGTTTTATTTGTTTTTGTTATTTTTAACAAACTCCATAAAGATTGAGATACATCTACTCACCATAAAGTCATAAAAAAACCCATAAGTGAACCACTGGGTGGCAGGTTTGTACCCACAGACTAATAACGGCAGGAGTCTGTTCCTTCACTGGCTTGCTGTGCTGCAGCAAGTATGTTGTATTTTGATGCAACTGAAATGTGTGTGACAGAGTTTGATGGATGAAACTTGATTGATACATAGAACTCAAGTAAAGGGGAGTATATATACATAATTCTCCTAAAAGCTGAACCACTTGAAATCGTTTAAATAAACTAATGTACTCAGTGCATGCTGCAGAATTTACAAGAACAGTACAGTAAAAAAAAAAAGTTTGATGCTGTTGAAAACATATATGAACAAGTGGGGTTCGGATTTGTTAAATAAATGTTTAACAAAGAAAATGGTGGAGGAACAAATTTCTAGTAATGTTACTATGGAGACAAAAGTAACTGCTGAGTTCAACTAGTTATTGTATTGAAAGCTGAGTAATTCATGAAAATACATAATAAATAATTAACTCACTATATTTTTATAACAATCTGTCAAATAAAAGATGTAGAGTAAACTATCCGCAAATTAAAAAACCAATGGAGGAGCCTTTGCATTCAGAGAATCAGGAGGAAGGCCGGACTTGATGCGCATGATCTTTGGTCTGAGGCAAAATGGAAAACTGTTCTGTGGTCAGAAGAACTACAATTAGAGACTGTTTGGACACCATGGACACTGTGTCCTGTGGACTAAATAGGAGAGGGACCATCCAGCTTGTTATCAGCGGATGCTTCCAAAGCTGCATCCCCGATGGTGTGGGGGTGCATTAGCGCCTGTGGCGTAAGCAGCTTACACATCTGGAAAGGCACCATCAATGCTAAAAAGCACATAGAGGATTTAGAGCAGCATACGCTTCCATCAAGACAATGTCTCCTTAAGGGAAGGACTTGATGATTTCAGCAAGACAATGCTAAGCCACCACAACAGCATGGCCTTGCAGGAGAAGATTCTGGGTCCGGAACTGGCCTGCCTGCAGTCCACACCTTCAGCCAATAGAATAGAACATTTGGTACATCACAAACTGAAAAAAAGAATATGGTTCAGACTTTCCTGCATATAGCGTTTTTTTTCCTCTAATGTTTTTTTATACAAAAAAACAAAAATACAATATGAAATATGCTCACAAATGTGCACACTCACTAACCTGTACAGCCGTTAATGAATAACTAATGAGGACACAACTCGTTGCTGCTTCTAGTTTTTTTTATTAACAGACATCATTTAAGAAGTTTACATTTGATGTTGCATATGTAATTTGTAATATCTCATGCTGCAAACTCTGTTCCCACACAGGCCACTAGAGGTCAGACTTTGGCAGAAAAAGGCGGTTTAAGTTCTGGAGAAGGTGTCTGTGTGTCTGTGTCTTTCTTTGGATTTTTTACAGTTTAGTTGAACACCACAGTTCTGAGGACGTTGTGTCCGGTCCTGACAACTCAAAGCCCGTTTCCGGGGTTCAGACTTTGCATAGAGGCTTTTAGTGATGGTCAAGGTTGTGGTTGGCAGCTGCAGATCATCAGCTTTGCCATCAGAGCAGAATAGAATAGAACAGAATGGAATCGAATGACCTCATCAGGGCTGATTGGCTGAGGCTGATTTCTGGGTTGGGCAGGACAGGAAACAAGGCACCGGGAACGCGCAGGACACGGATGCGCGCCCCCGCTAAGGTTTTTGGGATCCAATGTGGAGCGAGAGATGCGTCAAGGCGCACACTCACACACCGGAAGTGATGCAGTTTCATCTTCAGAATTTAGGGCGCGACACCATTTTTCTCCTGCATCATTTGGGTTTTTATTTCTGTGAAGTATTGATTGTTTTATTATTAATAAAACGTAAGGTTTAGGAGGGTCTCTAAACAAACACAAAGTAAAGTAAAATAGAAAAGCACACTAAACTAATTTCTGCTATAAACATTTTTAACTTTTAATTATGAATTCTTCTTCAGCGTCTGATTGTTTGGCGTGTACATCATATTTCCGTCGCGCTTAGAAATTTGAAAAATATTTATCTGGACATAAAAGTACAGTGGGGGTCAATACTGCTCGAAAGAGATATTTGCAATATGGGCTTGTGCTATTGATTTAATCAACTAAAAATAGTCATGTCATAATTACAAATTGAATGTAAGAAATGTTATGTTACATAGAGAATAAAATCTTTCCTGCGTTAATTGGTTTATTTGAAAGTTGTGTTGATTGTAAGTGGTAAAAAGGCTTTTATTTTAGAGGGCTCCTGAGGTGGTGCTTTTATTGCGAAACTCCCTCCCGGAAGTCACCTGCCTTGCCTGCCTCTAACTTGGTCCCGTGTCAGCCGTGTTGGGATTCACTGTGGCAGCAGGGAAATCGGGGAAATCTGGGATATCTGGGAAAGGGGAGTCGGTGAAAACCGGGACTAAACCGGCAGAGACCCGGACGAGGCCTGGGCCGTTACAGCGCGGGGTTCCCACCGGACGCCTCCGCTCCGTCTCCCCGCTTCTGGCTGCGGTTTTTCCTCCCAGAAATCTGCACGGTAAGTCGCCCGATCCCCCTTCACTCAAACGCATCTCTCCCAGCACATTCGCCGTGATCCGGCTCGTCGGTTCGTCTCCGGGGATCCGGGTCTGTACCGACCCGTTTCCAGCCTTTGTTGTGCGGACAGACAGCGGGTCCTTTAATCAACATCCGCCGCAATAAAAGCCAATTAATCGGGTTAGTGGCTGCGTGCGTGTGCGCGGGGAGGAGGACGAGGACTGGCGGTGGGGGTGTCACAGACCGGGGGCTTTCATTCAGTCCGGCTGCTCGGCTCAGATGAGCCGTGACTGCGTTTTCTCGTCGTGCGCTCGCTGCCGGCCTGGACGAGCAGCGGCCGGCTGACTCGGGATGTCTGCGTTTGGCGCTGCGGCTCCGGAGGCCGGGCCAGGCGCGCCGAGCCGAGCTGACACGGGCAAGGCGTGGCGTCCACGGAGCTCCTACACCGCCATGGGCGTGTTCCCCCCCGCAGCCGCCTCACTGACCCTTAAAGGGTTTCCACGTGACTCCATCATTGTGTGCGGTTTTAATATTAGTCTCATTCATAAACCAAACTGCAGATTCGGCGTCGCCAGACGTGCAGGCCTTCGGTCTGTCCGTCTGCTGATGAGCTGCTCTCACGTCCAGATCTCTGTAAACCAGGCCCGTGTTTTCCATCCGTTCCTGCCCTACTTGCTGCCGCTGATCACCTGGATCAGGTGTGTTCAGTCTTTAACAAGCCTGGAAGATACCAATTCGCTTGCCCCCATCCTCATCTAAGATGGTATCTTCCAGCTTCTGATTGACTGAACACACCTGATCCAGGTAATCAGCAGCGGGATGGTTGGAAAACAAGCAGGACCCGGAGACTGACTGACTGCAGGTAAACTTGCCTTTCTGCCATTTTTCCTCCTTGTTTGTTCATTGGCGTGTCCACACTGATCAGCACCGGAAATGACACCTGTAGGTCTGGACTCAGGTTGTTGTAGTTGTGAGCACAGTCAGTGACAGTGACGTTTCATTGATGCTGTTCTGCTGCATGATGAGCATCATTGGAACATTCTGCCCTGCAGGTTTTGACCCTCAACGTTGGTTTTAATTGGCCAATCTCAGTCCTGAAGGTGTCGTGGAACACGGCGACCCCAGTGTGGGGAGGCACCTGGCTGCCAATGTGGCGGACTAAGATACTCTTTTTTTTTTTGTTGTTGTTGTTGTTGTTTCTGCGTTAATCAGCGTCTCTGTAAATTAATCTGTCTGTCTACATCGTCCACATGTCGACTCTCTTGTCTCTGTATGTGAGAAATACATCAACTAAACTATCACAGCTGAAACAAATAACCACTGTGCTCGTTGTAGTGTGCTCAGGGTTACAGGTGTGATGCTCCAACGTTTTTATGAAGCATCAGTTAAGAACAAATCTTAGCCACGGCGAACACAACTATCACTAAACGCTTCCTGTACGAGAGCGAACGTGTTCCCAGCGTGAGCACAAACCCAAGCGTCGCTCAAAAATCTTCGTCTTGATCTCTGTCGTCAACTAGAAGTGAACGGCGATAGAGACACGAGGATAAAGTCCTTTTCCTCACTGCTAAAGAAAAGGGGAATATATGTGCCATCTTTATCAAAATGGACTGATGAATGCCTTCCATTCTTCAATTTGTTCCACTTCTGCATTGATGTAGATGTAGGTTCCAGCTCGAAAGGCCACGTGACACATGTAGATGTTCATCACACTGAGCTGCTTGTTGAAAAGTGAGTTTTAAATAAAACATGTTAAACTTTCGGTGCCTTGCTCTGAGAGTTCCTTCCCTCCCTAGTGACAGGAGGCCGTGTCACGTTGCTGTAATGCGGAATGATGAAGTGTAATGGCTCTGACAGGCCGGAGGCGCAAACTGGGGCAGAATTCAGAATCTGAGTGTCGAGGGTTAACTGGAGTATGAACTTACTTCAACTAGAGGCTGCTCTGAACGTGTCGGAGCGGCCGGAGCTCTGTCTGACGCTGGTTGAAGTTACATAAATTGTTTCTGGGTAAAAATGACCCGATCACCGCAGGCATTCCAGCTCGTTTTCTTATAAAAACACCCAAACAAGGAGTATCTGCATTCCCATTGGAGGACTGAGGGTTTCCACACAGTTCTGGGGAGATACTGGCGTCGTTACCCCCTCAAAAGTCCATTGGCAATTTGGCGTATTTCCTACAGGTGCAGAAATGTACCGAATGCCTCTGATTGGCCGTGTTGTACAGCACTTGTGGTTATTTTCTTGTAGTCTGTGGTTGACTGTAATCCTGGTGGGCCAGCCCCAGAGAACGACAGGAAGGACCAGGGTCCGTTGTCCAGTTTTACACGTTAAAATGTTACCTGTGTAGATGGGTTATACGAAAGACAACCTTCACCGCGTGACACCTCAGGGGACTGAGTCCAGCTCCCAGTTGCTGGACGTCGCATCAGTTCTTGGGACCTTTCATTTCCTGGAATCTGGGGGAGAGCAGCTGGCTGTAACCAATAGATTGTGAATGGACATGTGATGTTTTACTTTTAGCTTATCTGCCAGTTATTTCTCAAAGCCAGTGGAGTTTGTTGGATGTTCCATCCTCCATAGGACACAAATTGTAGTTTTTCTACTATACGACTGTGTAACAATTATAGCACAAACAGGAAATGATATAACACTAGTCCAGCACAGTGTTTTTATAGATGTTGTTTTGTTTTCTGATGGTTTCCTGGGACTGTTTTTTTTTTTTTCATCACCATCTTCATTTTTTCTTTGCAGCTGTGATCAGCTCTGACATTTTTCCTGTTGCTCTCACTGTAATCGGACATTGTGGGAACCAGTAGGAATTCTGGCGTGGCATTTTTCTAATGAATTTTTCTTTTTCACTGTGAAGACGCCGTGCACGGCAGTGACCCCCCAAAGTTACAAATCCTCGTTGTTGTTCTCTATTCAAGATCTAGACCCAAAGATCTCACTGATGTGTCCTACTCGTGGACATGGGCACGTATGTGGACCAACCCGGAGTCCTGCCGAGTTTGTTCAGGGCTTCGCTGTCTTGCTCTGGGGCACTTAAATTGATGCATGTCCCCTGTGGGAAATGGAAGAATCAGCATCCAGCCGCTGGCCTGAAAGCATTAAGTGGCGCTTCCTCTGGCAGCTCTGCAGTCATCTTGTAAAGCTCACGCTCGATGTGCTGGTTACATCTGTGTCGGTCGCTGCGGTGCAGTTTGTCAGCGTGCTCTCACTGGTGGCTGCGCGAGGTCAAACCGTGTCACCATCTGATGATGATGTTTTCTTCTTCCTTTCTGTCTGTCTTTTTTTTTTTTTACGGCCTCTGTCTCTCGCCAAGTGCATGGAAAAGCCATACCTCCTTCTCTCAGGAAATTCCTCTTTGTCTCAGGGGTTAGGACAGACAAAGAGGGTGTGAAGGAGCAGCCGAGGATTTTCATTTTGTTGTGAAAGATAAATTGGCTCGCGTTTTAACGCAGTTGTCGATAGGGGCCGTTTGGAGGCACGAGGCGTTCGAGGAAGCTCAAAACCATTTGAGCTTTAACATTTCTCGTTAGAAATCATCACTGCTGCAGGATTTTCCACTTATCGTACTCGAATCATCGTTTCACACCTGAATAAGAAGTAGTAACACACAGTGCAGCGTTTTAAGCTGCAGAGTGGTGTGTGTGTGTGTGTGTGTGTGTGTGTGTGTGTGTGTGTGTGTGTGTAATGCAGCACTCCTGTGTAGTACTGTACAGTGCAGTCTGTTTTGCTGTGTCAGTGCTAATCCTGCAGACACACACATTAAAACGCATCAGGACTGGGAGCGAGCGTGCTCTTCATTCACGGCCGTGTCTGTTGCATTGCTGCCCGGTTTGTGTGACTGATGGTTTTTACCAGGACAGGGTTGCGGGACTCGCAGGGCAGATAAGACACGAGGCTTCATGGCTGTGTTATCTTATTAAGACTAGTATGACTATTCTCCTACGTCGAGTTTGAATAGATTCAGTGATTTTTAGTTAGGAGCAGATAAACCAGCTACTTCCTGTGTTTGTGTTTTTTTTTAAATTGTCATTCTTTGATATTCATTAGTGACATGTCTTGCTGAACTTGATTATGTGACGTCTGACCCCTTTTCAATGTTTTAACAGTTGCTGTACAAAAACTCACACTGTGAGTTTTCAGTTTATTGGATTCGTTTAACTAAAACTAATGGCGACTGCGCAGACACATACTGGCACCGTGGTCTGTCAGCTAATCGTGGTGCTCTAGTTCTGACTCAGGGTTTTAGCTGTTGATCTGGCTGGCAGAGCTAATCAATAGACTGTTTTCACAGCAGAACATTTTGAGGAGCTTAGTTTGTCCAGATGCATTTTCACGGGAGGAGCCATAGTCCAGAATTTGTTAAAAAGAATCCACATTCACAAGGTCCAGGAACTATCCGGGTGGCGGCCTGCAGCAGTGATCATCACCGATTGGTCAAATACACATACACTGGTTTTTATGTATTTGTTAAGTATTTGCGTTAACTAACCACTGTACTTTTGATGCATCATTTATTATTATTATTATATTTAATTTGCTTATTCTTCCCATTCTGCCGTTAAAATACCGCAAATCAGAATTCATGTGATGCATTTAACCCCAGGTACGGTACGTGGACTTGGACCCAGGACTTTAGACAGAAGGGGCATCTGGGGCACTTTGGTGGAGTCTTGCGAGGCTGAAACAGCAGAAACTCCAGCCATATTTGTACCTGTAGTAATAAAATGACCTAGTTTCAGCCATGTTGAGATTGCATTAAGGTGAAAGTTTCCGTGGAAGCTGAAAGTCTTTTTACACAAAACAAAAATCTACCGTGAATCTGACCTTCCTTTAACGCCTTTATGTAAAGCAGCACGTAAGCAAGTGTAGGTCACCGACTGGTTATCATTGTTTAAAGTTATGTAAAGACATTTTAAGGTCACTCTGTATTATTTCAGACATTGAGGCTCCTGGTTATTTCTGTGTTGACTGAACAGATCGTGATAGCAGCTGTGTGTGTTTTGCAGATTTTGGCATTAGGTGAAGTTGCTTCTGTATCTATCATCCTCTTATATCCTATTAATGTTCAAGGAGTGTGTTGTGCAGAAGTAATGAAATCAACGAGTTTCAAAAAAGAAAAGCAAAGTTGAAGTTTGAAGTTGTATTTGTCTCCATCTGTAGCTCTTTCTGACAAAAGACTAGTTCTCATAAGTGACCTAAAAACAGGTGGAGATGAATGTGTGTGTGTGTGTACTGATAACAATAAATGTTTTTTCTGCTGCTTGTTGTTGAAACAGGCAACTGCTGCTCAAGGCGTGTGTGTGTGTGTGTGTCACCCCCCTCACACACACACACACACACACACACACACACTAGTAGTATTGATGGATTATCCAGATGAGGTAACAGTACGTCAGATACCTGTTTGTCCCCTGTTCTGTAAACTAAACACAATTCGCAAAAGGTAAAATGGCCTGATGGCGTGTTCATGTATAGTAATTTAATATTTTTTATTAAGACACTTTTTAGGATAAAATGACTAAACCAGAACTGTGGAGGATGGCTTTTGTGCATTTCTATGGTCTGTGCAACCACAAAACCAAGGTTCAGAGGTCAGGGATGCGCTTTAGAAAGCTGGTGTTTGGACTTTCAAAGTCCTAGTGATGAGCTCAAAGGACGATTAAATTTGGGAAAACAAACTAGTAATAATGTGTCACTGTCACAATTACCACTTTGACAAAGCAAATCAGCTCTTTTACACGAGCAGCAAAAAAACAAAAAAACCTTTCAGGCTTTGAATACGGGACAAATACACAGTGTTGAGACTTGATGTTCAGTCTGAGCTTGAACAGTGAGCACTGAGGATGTTTCAGTTAAGGTTTTCTACCATATCTGTGTAATTTGTCTTCAGCTACTATTGTTAAACGCAGTCCAATTTAGAAAAGTTATATCTAACAGGTGAATTGTTATGCAATTGGCTTCTAAATATAGAAACATACATTTATTTTTATAGTTTCCTTTAGTGTTGAATGTTTGTTGAGGGGACATTGGATATGCTGTGGCAGGACACTTTGGTCAGAGTTTTGTATAGATGTGAAGAAAACACTGCTAAAGTTCAAATGCAGTTTTCATCCAGCAGCAGCACTGTCTGCCTCCGTCTCTGTCTCTCTTTAATTCCACACAGATGTAGAGTCATTCTGGCTGCTGTTGCTGTGTCTTTGGAAAATGTAATCTCATTTTTCTTTTTTTATTCTTTTATTTTTCCCTTCCGTGTTTTTCCTTTCAGCTGCATCTCTCCAGCCAAGCCACTTTCTCTTTCTCTCTCATTCTTTCTGCGTTATGTCCCTTGGCCCTCGCCGAGATGCAGGGGCAGGCTGTGCAGCTGGGAATCAGGACCGTCGTTTAGACTGGGCTCAGTGAACCCGTTTTCAAAATCCTGCCTCAGGACTGGTGGAGGATACATTCAAATCTGTCACTAAAAATTCAAATTCAGGCAAATGTCCCTCAGAAGGAAATGGAAATCTGACATGGCTCACAAGGACAGAGCAAAGACACAGAAAAAACAAAGGAGCATTGTTGTAGAAAATAATGAGAAGTGTTTTCCACTGTACAGAGTTAAAATGACATATTTATGTATCTGGTTGTGGTGCAGATCATTGAAATACTGTAAAAACTGTATATTGCAGTTGCTGTGAACCTATCATGAACATTAATACTGGCACCTCATAAACATAAATTTGATGACGATTAATTCCTTAATTGGCTGTGCAGAGCGTGGCTGAATGTAGCAGAGAGTCAGCGCAGAGCTGACTGATTACAGATATCGCCAGCATTAAATACAAAAGTTGGATATTAAGATGTTATATTTGTGTATTGATATGATCTGCATACATATATGATGTGAATTTGCAGGTAGTGTAGGCAACATAGTTAATAACTTACACGTGAAAGTGTGAACTGATCCACAAAAGAAAAATGGCTTGTCTAGACAATGATACTGGGGTTTAAACATTTCCGCTGAAGAACATGTACAGATTTATTGTCCTGTTGGTGTCTCTGCGACAGATGTGGACAGAGACATTTTGTTTTTGGGTTAACTTTACCTCATTCATGTGAACGTGAACGTGTCTCAGGAAGTCCTTGAGGAAATTTCCTTACGTCTAGCCCAAATGTCCACTTCGGCTCAAAGATGAACTGATTAGATGTTGCTGGCCCAAGTCGCTGTGACCTTAATGTCTGTCCCGTAGTTTTGAATGAACATCTCAGGAATACCCCGAGGGAACCGCTTCAGATTTAGCACAGGTAGAGGGACCTTGAGTCCTAGTGGCAAGTGTCTCTTGTGACTCTGTGCGTAATGAATGTGTGTTGGCGGCAACCATGGCGTGAGTCATTATATTTTTAGGATTATAAGCACAAATGTCCATCGCATTCTCGTGAAAGCAATATTTCAAGAACAAAGTTATCAATGAACTTATGGGCAAATGTCAGAATTATTATTACGTTTGACACAAACATCCACTTGGACTCACTAATAAATTGATTCGAATATAGAACGTGGTGTGTGATCAGACATCAGGACTGTGCAATACTGTGTAAAAAGTGTTTGCTTGATTTTGGCTGTCTCTGAGGTTGTGTTGTAAAGGGATCAAAGACAAAAGGCTGTGGCTTCAGAAGCTTTTCCGGGAGACTGAGTGAACACCTAAATAATTTCAAATCACAAACATCAAAAATCATATTAAACGTGCGAATTATGCAGGAAAAGGAAGAGCTAGACTGGTTTCTATTAGTGGGACAGTTACAGATGGACAGAGTGAAGTTAATGTTCGGCTTTACAGTAGTACAATACCAGTAAAAGGAGTCAGAGGCAGTTCTAATTATACCCCGAGCTCTGCCACACAGCCTTTATTGTGTGTGTCACCGACGTGTAAGGGCGACGATGTTGGTATGAAGTGTGTGTGGCAGTGTGAAACAAAGTGCGAGTGTGTTTGGGGTTTGTCGGCTGGTTTGAAGCAACTGTTGACACAGTGAGTTGTGAGCGTGTGGGTGTCCGTTGGCCTGGAGAAAGCGTTGATACTGTAAGCCGGTCTGTTTTCCATTGCTCTTACTGAGGCGCTGAACCTGTGTGTGTGTGTGTGTGTGTGTGTGTTAACGTTGCGGCTTGGAGTACGCCTGGAACGGCTACTGTTTTTCTCTGCTGGCTCTTTCATATGTGAAAACAGACACTCACTCGTGAACCAGGTCCAGATCGAACCGCAGATGCCTCCCGTATCCCGGCGGCTCTCCGGTGGAGGTGGAAAGTATGCGAGGCTTCTTGCCGTCGGCCGACTCTCGTCTCGCTGGATCAGCTGCGACAGAGGTCACGGTTCAGAGTTACGCTACCACTCAACCCTGTGAGATCCAGAAATCACTGAGCGTAATATGGGTTTGTGTTGTTGGAGTCAGACTACACAGTAACTACACAAGAGTCGAATGTGGTCGAGTTTTAACTGGGAAGTCGCCAGCTCGACTCCTCTGACTGGTTTTGGAAAAATGTGTGGATGGAAATCGAGTGAGGAATACTCTCACCCACCTCAGCAAATTACTGTGTAGGTGTCTTTCAACAAGGAGCAGTCTGCCCAAAACTGCAGCTCCTAAAAACCAGATGTCCTCTACATTCATACTCTCTTCAGCACTTACATGTGTGTGTTTCTTCTTCCTGTGGTGGCGAATGCGACTGCTCGTGCATAGTGTATCATACAGTACTTAACAATTTCAATACACTACATTTGTTTTCCAGATTTATTTACTAGATCATTTTTGCAGATTTTGATTTTTGATTAAAAATCCAGTAAACAAACAATGATCCATTATTATGGATTAACCACCTGCCAGAACGTTAATTCGTTTGCTTGAAAATTACCAGCTGTGCTGTTTGTTTCCCCACAAGATGCTAATGTAGCTTTACCCATATTTTATATGTTTGAATTAAATTCAGGATTTGGAATACATTGTTTCTTAGTGGAGTACTTGTTTGTACTTTAAGTGAATTAAATTCAGGATTTGGAATACATTGTTTCTTAGTAAATAAGAAATTAATAAGAAAATCAATCAATCAATCAGTACTTGTTTGTACTTTAAATTGTCCTGAACATAAACATTGAAGAACATGAACTGCTCTTCTCTTATCTTGCTTAATTGATTAAATTATTTTTGGCAAATACTTGCACCCTCAGTATGGCGATCATCAGTAATTCTTTTTTTTTCAATCAAGTCTCATTTTCTAGCCTATACTTGTTTACTTTTGGCAAATTGGCACCCAAAAGGTTTATACCATCAAATAACTAAGTATGACTTTGTGTCACTATCACTGGGTTTCTGTGATACTGGAGAAAACTTCAAGATGTGACAGTCAAGCAAATTCTGAAGTGTCTTTCCTCGGTAAAGCAGATTTCCAGACATTTCTTCACATAAGACGCTGGAGACAGTGATGTCCTTGGGAATTCATACATAACATTAGTGTTTGGTGTTTTTGTTAAAATATGTCTGAGTTATGACTCTGCACCGGCGCCAACAGCGACTGGAGGCATCACGTGTATGGGTTTGTCCATACGTCCATTTCATATTTGTGAAGGTGATAGTTCAGGAACGCCTTAAAAAAACACGTCACAGGAGTCACTTCATTAAACCAGGCACAGGCAGGTTTTGAGTTTCGGACATAAATGACTTAATGAATTCACTGGACATGTGCCTTCAAGTCCATGTCCCTGTCCTTCAACCGTCAGCATCAGATCATACAACAGCTTTAACCCTTCGTTCATGTCTATTACATTAATAAGTCAATGCACTTTGCTTTAACTTGAATGGAGCAAGCTCTTGTGGACAGAGATGAACTGACGGAATTTTGGGGGTCAAAGGTCAAAGTCACTGTGACCTCACATCCATCCAGTTCCTGTCAAGGCTGCATGTCAGGAACAGCTGGAGGGAAATTTATTAGAAACGCTGGCATCTTGATGCTCAAGCTCCTCCTGAACTCTAAAGTTGTACTGACCTAACGATGAGAAACAAAGGGAAAAAAAATGCTGATTTCGAGAAGGCGGATGAAAAGTTAGAGTACAATCAGAGAAGGTATTCTCAATGATTTGATGGCGCTCACACAGCAGAGGAGGAGCCACAGTTTATATACAGGCCACAAATCCGAGTATAATCTAAAGCCGACAAGGTTTTTTCCAGTTTGCTAGAGTGATTATTGTTTTTGGTCTTGGTTTTTAGTTTGTGCAAAGACTCCAAAGGTTTGACGGTTTCTCTGGCAACATGTAAGAGAATAAGACATGTGGGAAAGGATTATATTGTGCTTAATGTCTTAGCAGGAAGAAAGTCAGTTTCCCCGTTTGCCTGTCCACAGTCAGAGAGTTATGTGGTAAATTTGAATTATGAACTGGATAAATCCAAATTCATGCCAGAACATGTGGGGAGTGAACCGGTCCATAATTTGTGTCAAACACACACCACAGAGCAACAGGCCGATGCAGTTGGTGCATAAAAGGTGTTCGAGAGGTTGATTGAGTGCAACTGTTGGGGCACTTAATCAGGAGAGGTGAAACGGGCTGGGAGGCGGTCTGTGCCGAGGACTTGTTGAAACTGGAGCTGCTCTGATGGTTTTTAGCTGAGTCAGACACAGTTGCTCATTCTCTGCTCTGTCATTATATCATTAGCTCCCGAACTCTTTATGTATGTGTCACGTCTATGTATGGAAATGTGTGTCTGAGCAGGTTCTTCAGCAGTAAAGACTTAACTGCTCGTCCGCTCCTCCTCCTCCTCCTCCACTAACCTCGGAATCCTCTGTGCTTCTGTGTGGCTGCAAAAGGGACAAAATATGGACGCAAGTAATAAAATATGTGCATAAAATGGACACACTTGCACCCACAGAGCACACATTGTCAATATTTGTTCACTTTTACTGTTTCACTTTGAAGAGATTGTCATTGGTTCCTACCACAGATGTTGTTTCTGGCAGGAGCCATTTCAGCTGAAGACAGACAGAAGTGGAAAATGTTTCTGTTTTTTTCTGCTTTTAGTTTAGGTGTCACTGTGTGTGCGTTAAAGGAAAATACTACTATTAAACCGCTGCCATGAAAGAGGAACCTGAACTGGTCTGTTTTTAGGCCTTTTTTTCTGTGAGGGTGTCTGATGTTGGCAGAACAGTGGGCGGATGGATGAAATCCCTGTCCAGTACGTAAACTGATCTTCACGCCATTGTAGTCCAGCATAACTGGACTAGAATTGTTGTGTGGTTCGGTGTCAGTCCGACCTGCAGAACACGACTTGTTTAAAGAACACCTGATGGTTCCACCTTCCATCAAATTCAAATTCAAATGTGATTTGGCGCACACAGAACGACATGTCTTGAAATGCTTGGGTCGACTGTTTGTAAAATAAAAAGAAAAGGGCAACCTCAGGCAGAACCCCTCAGTGCAGTTACAGTGCAGTGTTTACAATCATATACTCTATATCATGTACGAAATATTTAGATGTGTACAACATAAAACTACAATATTGTACCACAATTTTTATACATATAACAGTGATATATAGTTTCTGATCCCCCCCTCTCCCCGTCAGTCTTACTGTCACTGTTTCCTGCAGTTCTTCCTCCCCTCAGCAGTAGTTTAACCCAGTAGCTCAGTGACCTTGTATCGAATGCACGAGACGGTGTTCCCTGTGTGTGTGTGTGTGTGTGTGTGTGTGTGTGTGTGTGTGTGTGTGTGTGTGTGTGTGTGTGTTAAAGCAGAGTGCTGTGATTCTTCCTGACAGCTCTGCAGTGCGACGACTCCACTGCAACCTGTGTGTGTGTGTGTGTGTGTGTGTGTGTGTGTGTGTGCGCCATTCATACTCACCGACTGAACAGTGATTATGAGTTGTGTTTTTTAAGGTTTGGCTGCAGCTTCAGTTACGTTGGAAATGCTGAAACCAGACTCTGAGAGACACAAGGTTTTCACAATCAGCACCCGGCCGTGCAGACACACACTTCTGCACTTTAACTCTGCCAGTTGGCTGCGTCCCCCCGGCTCGAGGTTGCCACACTGTCCGCTGCTTTTCCATTTTTGGGATAAATAGTGAAGTTCCCTTCTTCTGACTGAAACTGTGCTGACTGTCGACACCAGTCCTATTGATCAGTGCAGATTATTTTCTGAAAGCACAAAACAAAAAAGATCCAATTAACAAATTTAAAGGTTCATTTTGTCCAGTCATCACATACCCATTAAGTTCCTGTTGTAGAAGGGGAAGAAAGTGACCAGGGTTCATGTTTCAGGAGCCGAAACCAGAGAAGGATTTTGGCATTTTTCCTTTAAAAAAAAAATCCTTTCATTAATATTTTATCAGTCAGTTCATTGACCACACCAAACTAAACTGTTGTTCTTCATTTATTTATGGACGGATGCTTGTACACTCTAACTGAGGAAGCATTGTGCGCAGATGTGGCATGTCAGCAGAAAAGCTTTTTGGTGCCAGATGGATGTAGAGGAAATGCCACGACACATGAACTAAGTTGCCTTTTAATGTGAACGCCTCTTTACTTCCTGACGAGCTGATGTGTCGGACATATTGCACAACATCTCCAAAACACGTAACGCAGTGCGTGACCTGCAAATCTAAAGCTCTGTGGGCGGCAGGTCGACTTTCTCATTCCTCTTCTTAGTTAAACTCCATTTTTCCCGTTTACAATCCCGGCTACACCCTTTTTTCTCCTCTATTTGTCTGCCCCCCAGTGCTGGCTGCTCGTGCCCCATTTGAATAAAGAAGCCGGCTGCAGATTTACCCCAAGGGCAGAGTAAGAGGAGGCGTGCCGTAATGTGACCTGACGGCTGGCCTTGTCTAGGCAGGGCGTGTTAGCTGGTTACCAGGCAGACCAGTAAGCAGTTTAGCAGCAGAATGGCACCGATTCTGGCACGGTGCCCACTGGATCTGTAAGTACTGGCAGGAAAGGAGACTTGGTCTAATAACCCACCTCACTCACCATATCAGATGCTTTGAATGTGTCTCCAGATAGTCCACAGATACTGTACTACATTTAAAATGTTGACTTGTCTTCTAATGTCCTTCAGCTGCTTTAGACTAAACTGTCGGCTGTCAGGGACAAGATGTCTTAAATAGGCGCCTCAGTGGGGGCTGAATTTACCAGCTAACGCTGCATTCACACAGACATAACAGCATTGTTTCATGTATCGCTGACAAATCCGATCTGAACAGTGTATCTCTCCTTCACACATACGTAATAATTGTCTTTAATCTAATTTTACACACCGTGTCCCTAAGAGAACAAATAAATAAATACAAAAGTTATAATTACTAGTATATTTCTTTAGAACTTATCAAAGACATGTTAACAAAATACAAAATAAAAGCTTCATCAATTTAGAGGTTGATACAAATTATAGAACAGACATTCAGTGACATAAAAGGGGAAGTAATATTCAAATCATTGCATCTGTTTTTGTATTTTGTCTTTTGGCATGGTGGCCAAATGTAGCATACGTATTTTGTATTGAGTTTCCACAATTTTGTCATATACTGACCAAAATCGAGGCCACAGCAGGAATGCAGCATTCATTCCGTTACCCACCAGGAAGTACCCTGAGTGAATGTGCTCGCTGCAAAATCAAATGCAGTATAAAACACTAAACAAGAAAAATAAAATGCCCATCACAGTTACATGAAGCCTGTGGCTGTACACTCGGTAACACAAGGAAATTAATAAAGTGTCACATTTGAAAATTCCTGACAATAACTAATGGTTTTGTCAACTGATTGTTACAGCTCTACTCTTCTAATCCACACCTCCTGACATGTCGAGAAGCTGCAGCAGACTGATTCGTAATGGATTGTTTATTTCCATGCTTTGAACAATATAAGGATTAAATCATGTATTGGAAATATTTTAACACTTTATGGTTTCAATTAATTGTTTCCTACTTTGCAAAATATTCAGATAATTAGATGTGGAAACCATAATCATGAGATGATTAGTGACTGTGCAGCCCACATAAATTAGATTTCCATGTGTCATTAGTGAAAGAATGGAGAGGTAAAGCTATTGTTTTCAGTCTGAGATTTTAAAGCCTCTGTTTTGGCAAGCCACGTTGTTTCATAAAACTCTTTAATGCAGCCTGTTTGGCAACACAGGAGTCATCAATCTGCCAGGAAGGAGAGCCAGAGCTTGTGCATTAAGAGCCTCAACAAACATATTCGTGTTACCAGGAGGAGATGTTTATTATAAAGATATTGTCCAAGAAAAGAAATTGACTCGAAATCAGATATTTAATGCGATAATACCTAATACTGTGGGTCAGAGGTAACTAAAGGATGGTAGAAAACACATTTATTAAAAAATATTGCAAGTATCACATGTTAAATGGAAAATGTGTTGTCAAACGGGGCACTACTGCTCCAGTATTATTACTACACTGTGTACTGACCCTGAACGCCTCGCAGGACATGTTTGAGGACATTATGAGACTTTCTGAACAAAATGGACATGGGGACTCTAGAACCAAAAACCTCCCAGTAACAAAAAAACTTAAGGAGGTTGCACAATTCAGCACACTGCTAATTTCCTTAAAACGGGGCAAAACATTTTCAGACCTCTGCTATTGTAACAGAGAACAATGTGTTTGACCACACACAGGCCTAAACTTTAGTCCTAACAAATCAAATCCATCTTTGTAAAATTTGGACGCGCTTACTCATGCATATTTTAACAAGAGGTCTTATTAACCCGCTGCATTCCTCAACGGAGTTACCGCATTGTTTGACATGCGGTAACTCCGCACACAAAAACAGGAGGTCGTCCCTCTGGGAAGCAAAGACATCAGAGCTGCAACAATCGGTTTGATTAGTCGGTTGTGAGCAGGAAAAAATGTCTTGTTACAACAACACTTGTTGTTTCTGTGTTTTGTAAAACTCTAAGTGGAAAATATTTCACTTTTAAGTTCAGAAATACAAAAACCTGGACTAGACCAAACAATTGTCCGTTCGAACTGCTGGATGCCAGATGTAGGACTGTGACACTTACATGGCAGAAACCCGTCAGTGTCTTTCACTGTGTGTATTTTGTGAAGGGGCAGAGTCGGCCTGAATGAATGAGTCCCACCGTTCGTCTGTTTGGCTCTTTCCACTGACAGCACATTTCACTGGGAGTAAATGAAATGGCCATAAACATTGAAAATCCTGAATGACAAAAGGCAACAAACAACCCACAATTAAGGATGAAGATGAATCCACACAGAGATGGTGGGGAAACTCTGAATCAGTACTCATTAAAAACGACTAACCACAAAACAACAATATTCATGGAACTGAGAGATCATAACCAGCCCACAATCACAGACATGCAGCACATCACTCACTTGAAAGTTATTTACAGATCTTCAACCACGAGCTGTTTTGAAACCGTGTGATTGGCCAAGTCCCCGTGAAGGGATCGGTTGTGACACTGTGCGATGAGGAACTCTTTTAAATGACACATCACTTCTTCAGTTAAATTCCTGGAACAACATGGAAATTTGAAGTTGTGTCATAGCGGCATCGGTCCAAGAGATGCTGCGATCGAACGATTCCAGTACAAGCACGAACACGATCCTCCAACGAAGTCAGGCTACATTACAGACCCTGCACCTGATATAGGTACAACAAATGATTTTCAAGCAATGTTTTTTTTTGTTGTTTGTTTTGTTGCTACTCGTCAGTCAGTTGTAATGAAACATTATGTTGCTATAGCAACGGCTGGCTACTTAAACAGTTTCATGTTGTGTTCAATATGTTGAAGCAGAGATTTTGAAGGTGCAACGTTAAAAAAAAATGCTGCAAATGTTTCTGGAAGGAAATGTTTCTAGTGAGGAACTGCACTACATAGATATCTAAATCATTCCTTTAAAAGGTTAAAACCAACAGGAAACGTGCACATTAGCACATTTTCATCCCTCGCCTTCTGTAACCTAGTGAGTCAACATAGCAACAAGAAAGCCATGGTCTTTCTAAATAAGATTTGAAATACAAATCTGAAAACTTAAAGTCCTACTTTGGCTCGTTTGTGCAGTGTGAGTCCTGCACAAACAAGCTCTTTTCATTTCCTCCATGAAGTGCCCTTCAGGCCTGTGAGTGTGGGCCACTTTTGTTCCTAAGTTGTTTATGAATAACAGTGGAGGGCCGCGGCATGAGGGCACGAACCTACGGACCATCAGGCTTTGGTTACACAACCTGCACAGCCGATAAACTCATCGTCTTTTGATTTGAGATCTAAACCGCGCTCCGCTGTCCTGGTTCAGGGTGTCGACTTGCCGCCGGGCCTTTTCTGGTTTCGGTCCCCAAACGAAGAGGCTCTCTGATGTGCCCGTGAGTCGTACATTCGCAGGGTGCGAGCAGCTGCGTGTGTGTGTTTGTCCCGACAACACTGTTCCTGTTGTTTCAGCCGTCAGCAACTGATCATATGAGAGCTGCTAATGATCTTATGCAAGCAAGGATTTGGTGTGTGTCTTTGGAACAGCACGACTTTCTTCTGCGCATGTGACGTGTTGACATTTTTGCGTGTTTGTGTTGCGGGGCGAGTCTGTGGACAGGCTTTGTGTTTGACGTTTTGATATGAGGAGCTGGAGTAAGTTTAGTCAAATGTCAAATTTAGTCATGTTTCAGCCGACTGAGCAAATAGGTTTATGCAAGTGATCCAAGAAAATAAAAACGGAGTGAAAGGGAAGGGACACAGACTTGGCTCTAACGGAGACCAGACAGGGGACAGAGGCTACAGCAGTGTGTTTAAATGCTGTGGCCTGTTATTTTTAGGGCACACACATCCAGCCTGCTCAGCATGATCGAAACAAGCACTAGTGCCACCTGCTGACAGTCTATTTGGTGTGTGGACAGCTGCTGTGTGTGTGTGTGTGTGTGTTTGGAGATGCTGCAAGAAGTATGTTATGGCATTTGGTGGTTGCTAACAGTTTCCCCCTGATTCCGGCGTTTGTGCTAACCTAGGTATCAGGTACAAAGTACACTGTTCCTTTAAAGGTGATGTTCACCGACCAACAATCACCAGATGATTTCTGACTGTCAGAAGCCCATGGTAGTTTTCATATAGTGCTGATTCATGCAAAGGAAATAAGATCACGTCTAATAATAAATCATGTTCTCTGTGCCTTGCAGGGGGATTGAATCGATCCATTCTGTGCTGGAGCTGCACTGAGCTGTGATAGTCGACCAAAGGTAAACGCCATGAACCAATCATCACGTGTCCTCTACAAAGTTCTGTTCCATTTGATTTTTTAAAAAAAATTGAGTATCAACAAGTTTTATATGCAGCATCATTAATAATTTTAGAAAAACAGACTAAAACAGATGTCTCTCCATAAATGTCCAACCTCACTGCATAACTGCTGCTACTGTGAAATGACTCAGTGCTCTGTTAGTCCTGCTGCTGTTACCTGGACTTGTACTTCCCTCATGTTTCTATTTTTGGGCTCAGAGTTCTTTCAACTAGCCGTCATTGCCTGGAAAGCCTTCAACCGTTTTGCAAAAGATTTCTTATTACCTCAGTATGCTTGTAGTTCATAAATACTTTGAAATATTCTGCTTTATTTCATGAATAGCTAACTAACTGTAAAAAAATTGATCAAAGCGCTTTAGAGATTCAGCAATAAATGTTCTCGGCTCAAAGTGTCCCACCTTCATCGTATATTACGGAAGGTTAATGAACACTGTATGCGTGTGCGCCATCCGTCTGTGGAAAACTCGATGTGTCGGTGGCGAGAGGCTGCAGTGTGCAGCCACAGCCAAGTGTGAGTGCCAGCGTTGTAAATCTGTGGTCGGCGCAGGCCAGATCCTGGACACCTCAGTCGTCAGTCATGTCATTTTACATAAGAACCTTCAGGGGTTTGGTAAAAATTGTAGAAAGTGACACAACCAACTTTTCTTCTGTTTCCTAAAATAAAGAACAGTTTGCCATTGGTGTCGAGTGTTAAAACCTCGTGTTTGCTGGTTAGTCAGTGGTTCCATTTTCGTAATGTTAGAATTAAAGATGTGACACATTAGAAGAAATGATGCGTGCAGTGCATTTCAAAGCACTTTAAAGCTGTTAACGTTAATAAGCTGCTCCAACAGAGTCTTTCCCTGAGTGACAAATGAAGGAGTGAAGTAAAGAAGTAACGTATGGTAATATATGGTGTGTGCGTGTGTGTGTGTGTGTGTGTGGTTTTGGGGATACTTAGTGCGGAATGTTGGTTTTTCTGTAAAGATCAGACCTTTGGTCAGAACTTTAAGGGGATTGTGTAAGTAGGATGCTGCCCTGTCATCATTATAGCTGCACATGCTTGTGCTTTTTCAGTACTGACGTTTAAATCAAACTTGTGTGTGTATATGAATATCCACAGAGTGTGCGGTTGTGGGTGGTGGTGAAGGAGTGGCCCTTGCTTTGGTGTTTATTGTAGGAAGCCGTATGTATAGAGCGGTAAAACTAAACAGATGTGTGATCCGGATAAAACTGAATGTGACCTGAACAAAGCAGAACGATTGAATCGGACTTTGTCAGCGAAGCAGCTCAAACATTCTCACTTTTGACATGTAAATGTGTTTTTATTGACCCTGGACATTTCTCTTGCTACGCCGCGCCTCCTCTTAACAGAGGAATGTGCATGTTGTTTTGAAGTGTGTTAGAGACGTGCAACTAAAAAGTGGAAGACTCGTAGCAAATATGCAAGAGGTGGGATCTTTATATTTTAGTCATTCATGCTCCCTAATATCTCGGAAGCAACTTTAGAAATTTCTTCAAATTTGCAAATACCATTTTGTTGGTCAGAGGTCAAAGGTTAAGGTCATTGTGGCCCCACATCCTTTACATTCCTGTAAATGCCGTGTCACAGGAAAGACTTACAGGAACTTCTTCAAATTTGACCAGTCAAATCATTCAAACTTTATACATGTCGCAACTCTTGGACAGATTAATGTAGTTCAAAGGTCTTTGATGATGTTTAAAGACATATCAAGTCAAACACTTAGGTCAGAGTGTCTACGATATGAATGTCCTTCTCATTCTTTTTAATCCGATATTACAGGATTTCTTTTTTATTTAATTTCTTTTATGGCACAAAAAACCACCGGGACACAAGGATGAACTGATAAATTTTAGTGGTTTAAAAATCAAACACTAGAGTCACTGTAAACTTACATTCGATAGGTCAGAAATGCCAGGAGGATATTTCAGTTGGGCATAAAGGTCCAACTAAAACAATGGATGAACTGATTAAAAAATGAATCTGGGCGAATGCGCGTGTTCTGTAAACTGAAATTACACTGGTTCACAGAGGCATAAAACTATGATGCTGCAATTTTACTAACATTTGAAGTATTATGTCAGCACTCCATAAAACCAACATGACTCGATGAAGTGGTTTTCCTTTGTTTGTGTCTGTCCTTCAATTTTTTTCTGACCTTATCCACGTTTATTAATGTGATGTGTAACACTCATAACTTTAAATTGAATGACGCAAAGCTTGTTTTCTTTTTATGAACATACACAATGAGTTATTTGGAAGTCGAGGAGCTACAAGCTTTTCCCTGCACACTTATCTCATCAGTCCGATTGTATTCGCAGTTTCAAAGCCTGAAAGACTAAAATAGGACTTAAAGCAATAACAAAAGATGGCGTGATCATGGAGCTGCTGGGCTAGTCGTCTTTAATGTTAACAGCAGAATGTTTCTTTCGGATGTTAAATGCTTGGCACTAATGAAAGAAACAGTTTCAGTACGGCGTACGTGTCATCACCTGGACATTCAGCCTGCTTGTGTACAGTACAAAGGTTTTGGGCCACAGGGAAAGTGGCAGCAGTAATGCCTGTCCATTCTTTCAACTCTGCTAAATCCATTCAGTTACAGTAGAATCAACTTCCTGCTGCCTCCTGTTTGTTTCTTTAGGACAAAAATAGAACTCGTTTGTTCTGTCCCTAAATGTGGAACACGTGTGTGTGTCTGTGTGTGTGTGTGTGTTTGTATCATATAACGCAGCAGCTGCGTGTCCCCAGGGGTCTGCTGGGGTACACACACACACACACACACACACACACACACACACACACACACACACACACACACACACACACTCAGACACAGAGATGTGTAATTTGGACTACGTCATATGCTTAAATATACAGGATATACATTTGTGTGTGTGTGTGTTTGTACTTGCTGCTTGGTGAGGACCAAAAGAAGTATTTTCCTCCTGACAATGTGAGGACTTTGGCCTGTCCTCACTTCATCAAAGGGCTGTTTCAGGATTAAAGTTGTTTTTTTTGTAAAGTTAGTGTGTGTTCTTATGAAAGTGCACATGACTCACAGTACTTCTATATTTGGCAGTGTAAAAGTTGCAGTCCTGAACAAACCCTTCAGCATTGTGTTTGCATAGTGGGATACTACAAGGAGCCTGGTGATACTTAGGTGTGTGTGTGTGTGTGTGTGTGTGTGTGTGTGTGTGTGTGTATACTAATACTAATACTTAGTATTTTGAGTGAAGTACAGAGTGAAGTGTCTGTCTTTTCCTCCCACTCTTTCTCTGTATTAATCTCCCTTCCTCGTATTGAAACACCGAGGCAGATGTCGATATGAGGCAGGGAACTGAAAGGAAATGATGTAATCCCTCCTGCAGGTCTCAGGGGAAGTGATATCATTGTTGCTGGATCAGCAGGCGGCTTTTCGCTCATACTTGGCTTCCTTCACCTCTCTCCATTCTTCTTCCTGTGCGACACAGAGCGAGTGCTTCCGCTCAGTTATACTGCACTTACACGTTTGATTGTTTCTTTGTCCCTCATTTAAAGAGGTCAAGCTGTGTATATTCTGGGGCTATACTGAAATAGTTCTGGATAATATTCGGCGTATTTTCCTCTAATAGTTTCTTTAGCTCCTGCACTGGTGCACACACATAGCGGAGTCCCAACTATAATGCACTCGTTTAAGTGAAAGTCTCATCGTGATTCCTATTGGTCTGAGGAAGTATCTGCTCTGAGGTCGGAGCTAAAGGCTTCTATAAAATGACCTAATAGGTTTTATCCATCACAGTCCATGTTGTGGACACGTGGAAAAGGCAGAACTTCAGTCAACAGAAGTACAAACTAAGAATTATCTTCAACCAGTTCTCAAGCACCTAACGAGTTGGAAGACGCAGCAGTGTCCTGCGAATGGAAGTGGCCATGTTCAGCCTTGAGTGTAAGACTGCAGTTCATTACTTTTTGTTGACGATGCTCCGCTAGACCTGATTGGTGGATGTCTCTTTTTGTCTTTTAGGAGAATTTGTCTCAAAAACGGTTCCTGTTGCTTTTGTGTTGGATCCGTTCGCTCCAGGCCTGGAACATGGTGAAAGCTCCACTCTGTACTTTCAGCCTGCTACTGCCGCACATTCAGGGCATCAGCTTGTTTTCAGAATCGAGCACAAAGAGAGAGAGAGAATCTGCCGTAATACAAACAGATCGTGCTGAAAGGGAGGCCAGCGAGCAGAAAACTGTTTCACTGCAGAATCGCTGTCTGGTCTGGCAGCACTTCAGGCCTCACACACACACACACACACACACACACACACACACACACAGTCTAGCTCCTGTAATTGATGTCACGGTGCGACTCCTCGGCCTTACTACGTACCCTGGCGAGACACACGCACACATGCTGGCACTGTGTGTGGTTTATTTAAAGCGCCCAGTCGAGTGTGAAAGATGACGATAAAGTAACGGGACGTAGCGGAATAAAGTTTGTTGTATAAAATTTATGTTCCATTTACTCTCTGTGGTCTCTGCTGTTGATGCTATTTTGTGTTCAAGAGAAAATATGGCCAACACATTGATGAAACGCACTGATTTGGTCGGAAATGTGTTAGCAATGAGAAAATTCAGAAAATAAATAAATCATTTTACAAAGTCTGGCAAAGTTTAGTGTTTTAAGTTTGCGTGTGTGACGAGAAGGAAACGACTTCAGTCACTGCTTGTTTTTCTCGGAATTTGATTTATAGCTCGACTTTACTAAAACCCAACTACCAGGCCTAAAAATACCACTCCGTGTGTGTGTGTGTGTGTGTGTGTGTGTGTGTGTGTGTGTGTGTGGCGTTCTGATATAGCGCCATGGGAACGGGCCGCACTGAACACACTCAAAGGAACTTTGAGGGTTTTGCGTTGCAGTTTTGTCGTGGCAGCAGACCAGCGCAGCCTGTGTGTTGTGCTGTGGGAAACTGGGACCTGTCCCCCACAGATGCAGCGTGTTTTGCTCGTGGACTGAAGACGGACGAGCAACAGCTGCTAACACTCTGCGCTGTTATTCGTCCGTTTTTTTTCTGGGTTCAACTCTTGTGTCTTTTGGTTTCCTCTTCTTATTTCTGGCCCGATTGTCTCGTCTCGTCTTTTCTCCTCTTTTTCCATTTCCCATCCCCAATCTACAAGTCCCCCATCTTCTGTCTCGTCACCTACTGTTCACTTGTCTTCAGCTGTGTCCATTCCTCTTTTTTCTTCTTTGTCTTCTCTTCCCTCCTCGTCTAATTTTGTTTTCTCTCCTCTTGCCTCTTTTCCGCTTATTTCTTGTCTCTTGTCCCTTCTCCATCTATTGACCTTCCCTTTTGCCTCCTCGTTTCCTCTTTCCTTGCATCCCCTCCCTTTGGTCTCCGTTCCACTTTCTTCTTCTCCTATCATCTTCACATGTCCTCTTTCTATGTCTACTCCTTACCGTGTACCATTTCCTTTAGTCTTCTTTTCTCTCCTCTCCTCTTGCCTCCTCATCTCGTCTCCTCACCCTAATTGTCTCCTTTCCTTTTGTCACCTCTGATCTCCACTTGTTTCCCCT
This sequence comes from Channa striata, assembly GCA_033026295.1. NCBI lineage: Eukaryota > Metazoa > Chordata > Actinopteri > Anabantiformes > Channidae > Channa > Channa striata. The sequence continues at coordinate 23,154,917 of CM065177.1, forward strand.
TTAGTCTCCTTTCCACTCATCTTTTCTCCTGTCTACACAGTCTGAACTGCCCACTACTGTCTTTATGACTCATTGTTTCTCCTTTCGTCTCCTCTGTCATCTCCTTGTCTCCTCTCCACCTGAGCTATGTTTTCTGTTCTCTTGTTTTCTCTAAGACATGTGTCTCATGTGAGACGGGTCTAGAAAATTGTCTCTTGTCACCTAACTGCAAGACGACACTTGTCTTAATCTCCATATTTGATCCAATGTGAGGGGTCAGTGTTTTGAAGGTCATCACTTCCTGTTTGTACAGTACAATGTCAAAACATGCCACCTGTTCTGCAGTAATGTGTGTGTGTGTGTGTACAGCATTTGTTTTTAAGTTAGTTTTCATACACCACACAGCTAAAAATTTCAGAGGGAGAAGGACTGATTTGGAGGACGGGAAGTAAAGAGCAGGAGGAGGGCAAACAGCAATAGACAAGGGAAATTAAGGGAAAGAAAAGATGGAGCAGTGGGAGGACTGAAAGATGGGAGTATGATTGCATGGTTTCAGTCTGACGGACAGGAGGATTGTGGCTGCAGCAGCAGGGTAATTACTGTTTATTCTGGACGCACACATGCACATGCACAGCACTTATAGCCCAGCGCTGTGACTCGCAGTCTCTGTTTGACAGAGAGCAGACTTTGACAGAATCCTGATCTTAATACGCTTTCTGGTGTGGACTTGAACAAATGTCACACTGAAATTAGCACATTTTTGTAATAATGTTTAATGTTAGTTTCCATGAATAAATCCTGAAGATGGTGGGCTACACCCTGGACAGATCTCCAGTCTGTCTCAGGGCCAACACAGACAGACAACCATTCACACATTCACATTCACACCAACACCAGTTAACCTGACATGCATGTCTTTGTACTGGAATACACGGAGGAATCCCACACAAGCACAGGAAGGCCTGGGATTTGAACTGGAACATTTAACATCTAAATTTAAATATAATATGTACTGTAATAGGTAAATACAATACAGCACTGAAATAAATTGATAACTTTAGTTTAGTCCATATTCTTTAGAAGAACGACGTCAATCCAAACACTTTAGCAGAAGTGCCTCAGTGAGCAGCAACCCGTGACCACTGGCTTAACAATGAGAAGAAGTTCAGGTTCCAGTGACACCTAATTTATTGCTATTGTAGTGAAGAAGTGGGCCAAGCTCACAAGCTTGGGGAACTCCAGAGTCACGCTTTTTCAGAACCTGAAGTGCTTTACACTGCTTCTCCTTCAGCCTTTCACACCCAATTAACGCACAGTCCCACAAGCTCACACACCCAAGTGGGAGCTGGGAATCAAACCATCAACCTTGGCACTGGTGGCCAACTGCTGTACCTCCTGACCCACAATCTGCAAAGCATGATTTCCACGCCCTGGGAGCCTGAACATACGCGACAGGAAAAAGCACTGAGATCGGCAGCAACCTTTTAAAAAAGCACGTGAAGCGCCCGAGTCAGCGTGTTTCCCTGCTTTTCATGTAGCTCACAGAGGCAGAGAGGCTTTACTTGAAAATTTGTCAGGGACTTCTGACACATTTACAGCTTCTGCACGAGCGCCAGAGTGGAAAAGGCAACGCAACTATTCAACGTACAACAAACATTGAAGGTTTAGGTTGAAACGTCCAGAATTAATAAGTGACCCTTTTTAAAATCACAATTGTCCATTCAGTCAGTTGTTTGTATTTGCGTGGAGCAGTTTTGAGAGTTGAAGCTTCCGTGTTTTCTATTATTTCAAGACTAAACTCCGTCTGAGGAACAAGCTGCAGGCTTCAGGGAGAACGGCAAAAGAATTTTCTCCTTGTTTAAGTTGCTAGAGGACACAGTGTCTGCAAAGAAAACAAGATTCATTTGTTGGCCGACATCTAACCGTCGCCTGCGTAGTTGTACAAGAGCACAGCTGTGAGAGTTTTCACAACGCTCCCCTAGTCCCTCAACAGCATCCAAACCACACACACACACACACACACACAAGCATGCACAAACACACTCGCCCTATCCTCCTGTCTAATGAAAGACCTTACTAACCACAGGGATCTAATTGTAGCACCGCTCCTCTGTGTGTGTGTGTGTGTGTGTGTGTGTGTGTGTGTGTGTGTGTGTGTGTGTTTTTTTGTGTTTGTATGTGGGTGTGTGACATTCTGCTCTCTAATCTTGTGTGGATGTGTTGGCTAGCTGTCTCTCCCCGCAGAGGCTCGGGGTGGGGGACACACGCGACAAACGGCTACCCAGGAATAGCACACTGTGGTCTGTGTGAAACTCTGGGCTCACCTGGGTTCGAGATGAGAAGGTTAAAAAACAGGAGAAGATGAGAGGGAGGTGAGAAGGCCGAGAAAATGGAAAGTGAGGGGAGGAGGTGTGGATGGCAGATTTGATTAGGTTTGTTTGATTATTGATTAGATCATAGCAGCCACAATGCTTTGGACACATGATCGTATCCTGGGCACAAATCCGACCAAGATGCTGCCAGTGAATTTAGCCATTTGTTGTTTTTCTGAACATGTGTCAAACTTACAAAGCCTAATTAAAAAAAGAGAGAATAAAAATAGCTAGAATAGTTGCAGTCACAATAGTTAATTGTGATTATTTCCAATTTAGTCACATGTGTCTGATCAGTATTGACTGTAAGGGACACAGGAAGCATATTTCAGGGCGTCTCCCATGCGAGCAAGTAAAGCCCGTTTATAAAGGCGCACGACTGTTAAAACACGCTGTGAAAAAGTTTTAGCCTGTCAATTTAATCCTTTACATGAGGAAATGACGGAATAAACAGAATCATAGTGAGTGTATCTGAAGTGGATCAAATACATAATTGTCATTAAGAACAAATTGACTACATGTGTCTGATCAGGATTTACTGTACATTTTAAGTTTTAATATTCTTATCAGCAGAGGAGTTGGCACATGACTTTGTAAAGCTAGTAAAGTGAAAACTGAGTTAAAAAGTTCAATGGGATTAGGGTTCAATATCTCCCAATAATTAAAAATCACTGGTATCAGGACCCACATGAATTACACTTCCACTGTTAAGAGTGATCTAGTAAAAGCAAACATTAATCACAAATGTTATTTATAGTGTCTGACAATATATGTTCAGGATTTTGTATATATTTTATCTGATGTGATTCACTGCTGAGCAGGTACATCTGCTACAGAGAGAAGGCTGCAACAACTTCAGCTCAGTCATTAAGTTATGTCTATTAAATGTCTATTAAAACTTAATAGATGGAAAATGATTTTGTTACACCCACAGTACGTGCAGCTCTATCCTTAGCTGGAATCCGTCGTTTCATTGTGAAACTGTAGCTCATTTTTGTGTCTCACTGTGCATAACAACTTTCAGCGTACAAAATGTTTTTGATTCTCAAAACATTATTATTTCATGTTTTGATGTTGGTGAATCAGTAAGTCAGTACCTGCTCCGAGCATAAATTATTAGAGAGCGTATTAGATCACGTGTTGGTGTTCTGCTCAGTTGTGAACACAACAAAGAATCCACCAGCTGCTGTGCGTCTTCGTTTCTGATCTGTGTTCCAGCATAAACCACGTATGTTTTGGTGTGTGTGTGTGTGTGTGTGTGTGTGTGTCACTGCAGAATAGTTATTGTTGTCATTAATCACATCGACAATCCCACTAGAAGCATGTTGACTTGTTCTCAGTGCCACTACATTAATGGTTTATACACACTCGCTGTCTTAATCTCTCATAACCTTTCCCCTGAATTTCCTACTCACGCTTCTCGTATTGTTCAGTTATAAATCAAGTGTATGATTATTGGAGTATTTTTAGACAGTGGAAAAGAACATTTGTTTTTCCTGCAAGTTGAGTCACTGAAGAAGTCAAATTTGACATTAACATTCAAGTCCAGTACGTCCACCCAGAAATACACAGTGAAAAGAAAAGGTCAAAGAACAAGACGGTGTAAATCCCGACGCTTCAGTCTCAATACAAACATGTAAATATATATACTGACAAATCAGAGCTCTACCCATCAGTGGTTCATAGAGGCTCAGATGGGCTTCGTAAATGTCATGATTTTTATTTTGGCATTTGTTGTGAAAGACGAAACCTGCACATTTAAGGAAAGGTCAGAACGGGCAAAGAATGAATAAGAAGCATCATCCAGGGGTTTATTTAAAAGATGTTTTTATTTCTTAAGCCCGTCTTAAAACAGTCAGGTGCCTGTAGGAGCATCGACAGAGGTCTGCCTTGTAATAATTCAAATGGTTCATGTTGGTTAGTAGGCGATATCTTTTAAATCTCTTTAAATGGAGGTGGTCTAGTCTTTGCTTGGGGCGAAATTAATTCAAATGTCTGTCTGAGTTTATGTTTTGCGAATATAAGATTTTACCCTTTTTATTTGGCTTTTTTACGTCCTTTTATTACGAAAATAAGAAATTTACTAAAAACACTGGGTCATTTCTACTTAATGTGACTAATTTGTGATTTTGAAGTTGTGAGTTTAGTTTTTTTGCTGATGAGTTTTGTTATTAAGTAAAGGCCTGTGACAACAGGAGGAAAATGTCACAGCAAGTAAAACCTGTTTCAGTGACTGTTGTTTAAAGACAAACTCCAAAAAAGGGAGAACTTGTCCTTAAAATCCTTTACATGAATAACGGTAGTGATACGACAGTAAAAATGTGTATTTACAGGGTGAAGCTAAAGTACCAAAAGAAAAAGTTCTGTTAACACGGAGCAGCCATTGTTTCTGATTAAAGCGTGAAAATCTTAGTTCTAAGAAGCTGTCAGATAAATGTAATGCAGTCATAACTTTAAAATGTTTCCCATGAAATGTGACTGCTTAAAACTGCTTAAAACTGCATATCGATGTTACACAGAAGCACTGAGACCAAAAACACGCTGCCGTGTCTCTGCCCAGCTCGTCTCTGTCCCCGGTGCTATTGAAGATCTACTAAAAAACGATTTCAACGTCGGTAAAATCCAAGCCAAATGCATTAAGAAGTGTGGCATATCTTGATGGGATATGTCATGTCATACTGAGGCAAAACAATTCAAGCTGTGTCCTGTTTGCCTTATTAAATACAGCTGCACTCTGTCTCTTTAAAACATTCATTTGCTAGTGTCACGGTTTGATTGTGTGCACTTATATTTTTATAGCTTCCACCAGATGGGATCTGTCACAAACAGGCCTTTACAGTCATTTTTGAGAATGAGTCGCATCTTTCAGTCACAGCTCCTCCTGTCGGATGTTCCACAGAGACACAGAGTCAATGTGGAATCACCGTAAAGCTCCAACGGCTGCAGTTCGGGCTGATGAGCACCAGGTGGAGCTGAGAGATCGTACTGCGTCCTGACCTGCAGCTGCAGAACTAACCCGAGTCGTCTTCTTCTTCTTTTTTCCTCAGATGGATCAGCTGTCAGATGAGGAGGTGGAGGTCAGGGAGGAGGAGGAGGAGGAGGAAGAGGACAGCGATAAGGAGGACCAGGATCTGGATAAGATGTTCGGAGCCTGGCTGGGAGAGCTCGACAAACTCACACAGGTAAAACACACGTGGCGTGTCCTGAGCCAATCAGCAAGAAGAACATTAAATATTATACAAACTGCCTTCAGTGGACGTGTAGGACACTAATATCTGATCCTGTCACAGGACAATGGCAGGTAAAAGAATTAATTTATTAATCCACGTAGCGTAAACACTAAATATTAATCAAATGATTTCAGCTAAACAATGAGTGCATTGGTTGAAATAGTTTGACTGGCTGTATTGCAAGAATCAAATGTACCTTTCATGGTTTTCTTACTCCTTGTCCACTCAGAGTCTGGATGACGGTCGCCCGGAGCGCCCCCCTGAGAAGAAGGCTCCCCTGAGGCAGGAAACCAACATGGCCAACTTCTCGTACAGATTCTCCATCTACAACATCCAAGGTCAGATGCTCTCACATATGTACGTACAGACGGACGCTTTAATTACTTGGTGATTGGAGCAGTTAGTCTCACGTTCTGTGTCCGTCTGCAGAGGCGCTGAACCAGGGGGAGAACGTGGATCTGGATGCTCTCATGGCTGATCTCAGCTCCATCGAGCAGGAGCTCAGCACCATCAACACCAAACCGAACAGTGCAGGCAGCATGGCTCGACTGGGGCTGACAGATACCAAAGTACACGCCCCTGCATCGTGCCCATAATCACGTCTCCTAAATGATTAATTTCTTTGTTGTCGAACAAATCTTTTCGACGCGTCACTCGCTGTTGGTTCCTTATCACGGCTTCTTTCTGTCTGCAGGTCCGTCAGAAGCCCCCAGCAGGCCGCAGTAGCAGGCAGCAGCCAGCGGGGGGCGGCAGCAGCAGCAGTAACAGTGTGAGTGGTGGGGGGGGCAGCAGTGGGGCGAGCAGCAGCAGCAGCAGCGCCAGAGCGTCGCCGGCTGGGACCATCCGAGCTCCCACGGGGCATCCCGGTAGACCTGCGCTGGCTTCGAACTTCAGTCTGGATGACATCACCGCCCAGCTGGAGAAGGTGTGTGCGAGTTGGGGAATTATTTATTATAAAAGTGAAATCTTTTAGTACGTTCCAAAAGTATTGGAACAGTGAGGCCAGTTCCTTTACTTTTGCTGTAGAATGAGAACGTTTGTCTTTGATATCAAAAGATGAATATGAGACAAGACAAGACATTTCAGCTTTTATTTCCAGTTATTTACATCTGGATCTGATACACAACTTAGAAGACGGCACCTTTAGTTTGAACCCACCCATTTTTTGTGTGAGCATAAGTGTTGGAACACATCAAGCCTCTGACGCACCGACTTCAACAAACCTTTGAATTCGTCTTTTGTGATGCTTTTCCAGACTTTCACCGCAGCCTCACTCCAGTCCCCACTTTAGCAGGTACAATCCATGATCTATGCGGTTTACGTCTAAACCTTCTTGCCCCTGATAAACTCCTTTGTGTGATTTGGCTCATAATCTTGCTGCACGATGAAGGATCTCCCAATCAGACTGGTTGCATCTTTCTTTAAACTGGCAGACAAAATGTTTCTTTGGACTTAAAAGCTTCTGTCGAAATGTTGATCTCTTGTCTCATCTTCATCTTTTGATTTCAAGTCTAGCAAAAGTAAAGGAATTGTTGGAACTCACTGTTCCAATACTTTTGGAGTGTACGTAATAATGATGAAACCAGTGCAGTTAGACATCAGAAGGTGCAGCTTTGATGGTTCATCTCTTATGAATCTGTTTTTTTTTAACTTTCTTTGCACAGTATTTAATCGTGTGATCAACCTGTCAGACATATATGTAAACTGTGTCTTCATCCATCCAGATCATCATCAAATTATTATTTTATTGTGAGTGTAATTATAAAATTCAGTATTTGCGTTAAAGGACTGTGGACTGCTCTCTTAGCTTTTACTGTCACAGTTGTTTAATAATCCATAAAGTTGCACGTATCAGTTTTAAGGTGAAATCTGTATTGACAGAGAAGATGCAGGATTAAAAACAAAAACATGGGCCTGAATTTTGCAGCTGAGTGAGATTCTGGAACTTTAACTGACACACTAATGGTGTGAAACCTGCACCAGGTCTTTGTTTTCATGGACGAGTCTTTATCCTCGTCTACTTCACCCATCAGGCATCTCTCAGTATGGACGAAGCGGCTCGTCAGAGCTCCTCCCACTCTCTGAGCTCCGCCTCCACCTACGGATCAGCCACGATGCGACGGCCCGGATCCTCTCAGCGCCACCATCGACGCACAGGATCGGTTGGCACAGTCAGCGATCAAGAGGTGACCCGCAGTAGGACATGAGGGCGCTCTTTGTGCTTTGTGTTGAATCGTTTGTACAAATAATGGATGACATGATGTTCAGGCTGCTGCACCTGGATTAAAACTGAACTGAACTGTACCTGACCTTTTGACACCCGTGTCCCGTTTCCATTTTCAGGTGCGATCTATGGTCCACTCCTCACGCTCCTCTGTCACCTCGGCATCCGGGATTTCGGTCAACTCCGCTTCCTCCATGGACTCACTGGACAGCGTCCTGCGCTCCAGTGAATCCGAGAGCCAGCAGTCTTCAGCTACACCGTCAGTCGAAGGAGCCAGTCAAAGTCCTCACAACACAGAGGTACAAACCGTTTTCTGTAAACGAAAGAATGAACAAATGATTTGTACGTTTGGCTGATAATCACAGATTCTGCCTGCAGACAGCGTGGACCGATGAAGGCATCAGTTTAAAGTATTTTACCTTTAGAAAGAAACAAAAGAAACGTAGAAAATGTAAAACCCAAATCTGTGCACTGTAGAAGACCCGTCAACGCTCGCATGGGTAAATGTTGGGGTCGATCCTGCCTTTGGATTCTTGTATTTGAACCTGTGCGGATCGGGGAGGAAGAAAAATGTCTGTGCCTTACAGCTGTAAAGCCAAATGCAAACTCTGCTGTGTGATGCTGTGCTACCATCGTGTTTTTCAAGAAAAAAAATTATTTGTGACTAACATCAACAGCGAGGATCATACATAGTGACTAAAACGTTAGCTGAGTTTTACTCACTTTTAACCTTCCTGTGTATTTCTGCGTAGACTTGTCAACGTTTTCCATCACACCCTAAATTTATTAACCAGTCGCAGCCTTTTTTTTTTTTTTTTTGAAGACAAATATGTGAGAATTCCTCTTCTTCAGCAGACACGACTCTCTGAATCAATCCCACCCTAACGGATGCTATAGGCCAAGACGTGCTGGTTCATTGTAGAAGGAAAAGAGTTTAGTACTTGAGCAGTCGATGTCGCAGAGGACTCAAAAGTACGTACTTGCACCTACGTCGCAAAAAAAAAAAAGTTTTTCCTGACAGAATGCACAGGCTGCACTTATCGTCCGCTTTGGTTTATACATACGGACTATAACAGTCTAATATAAGGGGCTTTAAATAATCCTAGTGAATAGTTGATTGTAATAATAATTTTGGGGTTTGGGGTGTTTCTGTTGTTTTATCCACATTGATTTGCACAGGTACGCATCTCTCTACAGGATCAAGTTAAGATCGGCCTCCAAAATTGTTTAGACTTTCAACAAAAATTGAATAGATTCACTTTCTGCGTGACACATTAATGAGCCAGTTATGAACTTGCTGTGTGTGGCTGATTGCGGGTCGCTAACGAACATCACACACACACCAGCTGTGTGCGTGAACCATCAGTGTGTCGGCTTTGATTGACATGAGACTCGCAGCTAATTGTTTTAATAATGGCAAATGTCAGCGGGACTGAGGAGGTTTGACTGGACCAACACCTGTCCACTAACCAGGATTATGCTGGATCTGCTGTTTAGTTTTTTTAAGTAGATTACAGAGATTATGTGCTTCAGTTGATAATTGTATTTTAAAGCAGGCTACACACGATTGGCAAACGTAGTAAATGTTTTTAACAGCTTTTGAGTCATTTTTCCATTTTCCAAGTTTCACATTGCAAATTGTTGTCTTCTCAATGTTCATGACATCTTGTTAGGCTGTAGCTGCAGACATTTAATTAAGAAATAAGTTTGTCCCACGTTTGCAGTAAATGAGTCTCATTTTCCCACAGGTCTTCACCGTTGCCTTTGATATTCCGTTTTTCTGTTTCTGTTTCTGCCGCTTCAGGCAGCATTCTCACTTCTGTCGTGATCAGAATCACTCAGTTCTTCTGTCCCAGAATCCACTGAAAAGCCTGAGAAGTCATAATCTTTCCTGAATCGTCTACGACGTCAGATGTGAACATTTCTGAGCTGAGACCAGGAGAAGTTTGTGACAGTTCACACTTCACTTCACCAAGACATTTTTTTAGAATAACACCTCACTTCTTCCTATATTTGTGTCTCTAGTGCTGCTCAGGGTATTTAACCCCAAAACCTTGTTACAAAACTCAGAAAAGCAGCACAGTTCAGCTCAGTGAACAGAAAACTGGGTTACCGCTCCAGTTCATCCGGTGCACGCACTCATACGACAGCAAGTCTGAGCAGAGGAGAGAGAGAGGGAGGGATGGGGAAGATGGAGGAGGGGGACTGAATGGAATTAGAATAATGAGATGAGAGGAAGAGTGAGTCAGCAGTCGACTGCAGACGATAAAGGAGCGAGGAGAGAACGATGGTGAGAAGCAAAGGGGTGAACAACAAGAATGACACAGCTGAAAGAAAAGAAACGCGGGGAATGAAAACGAGTGGAAAGTGACGGGGAGAGGAAACCGGCTCTGTACGGTTTGAATCTACACACTGATCCTAAGGGCAGTAAAAATAAAGTTCTGTTGAACTGTAGTGGGACTCAGCCGGCCCGTCCGTGAAGGATCGATCTGATATTGATCCGATTAATGAGAGTGTCCCTGCTTTTCAGTTGCTCTTATTAATGCTGCTGTGTGACAAGAGGAAGCAAAAAGTCAGTGTGTCAGTGTCACGTCTGTCTGCTAAACGCTAAACCAGACACTGATCACAAAGACTGGAAACAAAGGGGGGCGGCGGGGACCGCGAGCCTGGCTTTGTCCACACACCAGAACCTCTAACCCCTTAGAAATTATGACATCGCTGTTTGATGATCCTGATCTTTTCACAGTGTCATTGTCTCAGTAAGAAAACAGAAGCTAACAGTGATAAAGTGATGTGAGAGTCACACGGTCCTTATACAGGAAACTCCTTGACTTGGTCTCTGTTACCTTATGAATTACCTAAATAAAAACATCCGCTGGTCTGATTTGCTGGAATCCATGTACAGCAGTTATTAAGAACTTGATGAACTGTGGTGTAAAGAAAAACCTTTACTGGCGTGAAACTGCTGAAAACGTGACAAAATATATGAAACCAGCCTAAAATTACAAAAACTAAAGTGTCTGTCTCTTTCTTATGGTGGTGACTTATTTCAGCTTCAGATTCTTTATCACCTTGTCAGTCTGTCAGGGGGTGGAGCCCAGGCCCTCTGGCCCCGCCCCTAGTAAATTTGCTGGTCTGTCACTGACCAAAAAGACGATGAAAAAGAGCTGAACAGAACACGTGTGGTCTCTCACCCACGCTGAATTTCACACATTGCTAAAGATGCAAACACTTTGTGTGTTTAATATACAATCTGCCGCAGCTTGACTTCACACACACACACACACACACACACACACACTCTTGTCTGTGGTTGCTTAGATCTTTGGCCAAATAGAAAAGCTGACTGTAATCGTGTGTGTGTTTGACCTACATGTTATTTCTAATCTGAGATCTAATGCTTTCTATAAAGTGGTTTCTAGTGATTGAAGCACACACACACACACACACACACACACACATTTGTGAGATTACTGCAGATGTGAACAGATAATGTTCATCAAGAAAACTGATTTTTCTTTTTAGCTTTTTGTGCATCAGATTTCAACTGCGTCGTCAATTTGTAAAATTTAAGGAAGTGAGAAATAAAACTCCTGAAAAAACTCGAGCTGCACGTGGATAAAAGGCTCAAATCGAGCTCAGTCTGCTCAGGATGAAGCGGTGAACCACAGAACTGCATCACGTGCTCGAGCGTGGGATTATGAAAACCCTGCTGTGTGTGGAGTTCACGCGGTCACTAAATATCATTTACCAAATAAATAATTAATAATGATCTGTCTGGTTTCCTGCCGGCCTGGACTTAAAAACCCATATGTGTGTGCCCTATTTTGCTGTCCCACCACTAACCCCTGAAGCTGTAGTGACTATATTTGTTTCTGCTTGAATTATTTAGTTTTTATTTTCCAAAGGAAACGGAACTCTAGTGAAACCACAGAGTTTACTAGAAAACCTCTGACTGCTTTCACCAGGTTGTGTTTTATTACTTAATTTCAGTGATGAAGGATCTATTAATAGAAATAACTGCTGAAAATTGTTGCTTTTGGTTTTTTTTTAGCCTAGAACGACCTTTCGTATCTTTTATGCCCCTTTCTCGGATGTGCTGATATGTAGCTACAGTAGCCCGGAATGGACAAACTGAATTTGGTGACACTAGTGCCACTTACAGAATGAAACTTTGGGTTGTGAGACATTTGAAGACAGGAAGGAAAAGGGAGGGATCATAATTTACTACTTTTTGTTTATTATACTGGTCTGTGCCACATGAACAGTAGCAATACGAGTTCTTTTAATCCTCTGGAATTTCTCATCTGGGCCTTTAATTTTTTTACTTGAGGCTTTTGCTCTGGTAGCTTCTCTAGTTTTTACTGGTTAGTTTGTCTCGTCTTTGGCTCTGCAGGCCAATTAAAACAAAACAGTGAAGGCATCACAGTGCGGGAGAAGCAACTCATTAAAGATTATAACCTTCAGCCTTAAATATTAAATAGTTACATTTTATTTTCTAAATATGTAGTTAATACCTCGAAATGTTAAATGAAGGACAGGTGATACAGTTCCTCTCATGACCACTAAATGTTTTTTTTTATTCTTCCTGCGTGTCCCACTTCACTTTCAGTTGGACTAAATGTAAATTCAAAGATGTCCCATTAAAAATGTGAGGAAGAAATATTTGTGAAGAAATGTTCCTTCCTTTCCTCCCACGTTAACACTATAAACTGTTTATGATGTGTGTCATTTTCTTTCGCAGGTTTGAATTTATTTGCGTCGACGGCGTTCTCTGCTGCTGATCTCTGCTTCACCACACGGCTTTCTGCTTAACTGCCACATCCAATCAGTCAAACACAAAGCAGATTAATTCTCTCTCTCTCCTCAAAGCACTCCTATCTGGACAGGGAAACCTCTCTGATTCTGAGAAACATTGCAGGAAAACCTTCCCACCTGCTGACCAAGGTGACGCCGCATTTTCTTCTGCACGCTTCCCTCTGTCCTCTGGCATGTCGGCGTCCTGTCCCCCTTTATCTGTCCACAGTGTGCATGGGTGGAGAAACCTGCATGTCGTTGCATTTGTCGGCTTGGGGAACCAGCATTGGTAGCCACTCTGCATGTTGACTCCTCTTTCCGCCTCCCTTTTCCTTCGTAGTGTTGAAGGGAGGTCAGTTTGTGTGTGTGGCCAGTGTCGTCGATGTTCCCAAAGCTTTGCAGAAGATGCAGGTGTCCTCGTTAAAACGCTCTGTGTTCGTTTGCTGAGAAATTCCTGCGAGGCAGAGCTGCTCTGATGGAGCAGGTTGATTTTCAAAACTGAGTCACCGAACACAGCCTCATATTAAACTGAAACAGTTTTTGAGCAAATACACAAGCAAAAATATGATTGCATTGGTAGTGAAGAACTGTTTAAACTCCAGCAAATCTGTCCTCCCATTTTATGTTGCAATATGTCCAATGTTTTACACATAATGTCACGATGATGAAGTATCTGGTTACACGGAGCAGAGCTGCTTTGTTTCAAAAGAAAAGTTTTTCCAAACATTTCCCGAAAATGTGGAATAAAATGCCACTGTGGAGTTTAAAGTGTGTGATCTGCACATTCAATAACTGGAAAGGCCCGTTGTGCACAATTAAATAATTCACACACTGATTTTTTTCTCAATTACAAGCCCTTTGTCAGTGTTTCAGCCTTGACTCTGTAAAGCTTTGTGAACACCAGCTGTTACCGTTTGTGGGGAGAATTTATTCCTTCCACGTCCTGACATGTTACTGTGTGTGTGTTGTGTGCTGCTGAGGTTCGTCACAGTGAAGACAGAGTTCCATAGTCTTTGTGTGTGTGTGTGTGTGTGTGTGTGTGTAGCATGACGGATGCAAAGTGCACCTGATCGCATGTGTAGTGTGTATGACGTGAGACGAGCTCATTACCGCTATGAACCTTTAACGTCTCTTCCACGATCACACAGGAGTTGTTGAAAATTCAGAAAAGGTCTTTCTTTTTTAAATTATATTTTTTATAATATTGATTTTATATTAACTTTGGGTCTGTTTGTGGACACTTGCATGCCAACACACGTCCTGTGTGATCAATATTGAATTCTGACATGTTGGTGGTCGTCTAAGTTCAGGTAAGTGAGACAATCGGTGCTTCTGTGTCTGCTTCTTCCGAATCAGTTGAGCAGCGTTTCTCCACTTTGACAACTGCACTTACATTCACCTCTGGGCAGCTGACGTGTGCCGTCGTGTGTTGTTGGCGTGTGTGGGAAATCAGATGTAGCACGGTGATCCCAACGAAGCCTCCGAGGTGCAGCGATGCACCGAGGAGAAGTTGTGATGTGGCCTCGGTTGGTTCTGTTTGGAGCTCAGCCAGTTGCACTAATGATCTTTAGGAGACGAGCCCAGCGCCAGCTGATCAATGCAGTTAATTGGACTAGTCACCACTCTAATTGTTGTTCAATCCAGATCAGGAAGCTGCTGCAAATTGGCTTTTGCTTGTACTTAGGCCAGAGAAGCGGCTCATAGGCCACTTATACCTCAATGCAAAGTTTACTTATCTGTGTGTGAGCAGGAAGGCTTTATTCTGATTGGATCGACAATGTCACGATTTGATTGGATGCTAAAGCAGATGAGGCAGTTTGATTGGATATTAGAGGAACGTGCCAGATCTGCAGAGATAATCTTCTTTGGTGCAGAGTCGGAGTCATGCCCAGTGGAATCGCATAAACGCACATGTGCACACACACACACACACACACACACACACACACACACACACACACACACACACACACACACCCCGTCACAGCAGCCGGCTGTACTGGGCTTTCTCCTTTAGACGTCTTGGCTTTTGCTCATCTTTTTCAGCCTGGACTAAACAGGGACACGTTCCTGAACCTCTGTGGGTCAAATTGAGTTTTGGCTGCAACCATGTAACGATCTGTTGCACTGTATCAGCAGGTTGTGGATCTGACAGCAGAATTCTAGCACTAGACATCAAGTCTGAGCCCAGTGGATTAAACCTAAGTAAATGTCATCAGATTACTTTTACTCTTAAAATCAATTTATCTAAGAGCAGCTTTTACTGCTGTGCGGGATTATTCGCTGCGTTGTCTTTCAGTATTTCTTTCTCGTGGTAATTCTGACCCTGCTGGTCTGTGAGCTGTGTCTCAACAAATGCTGTGGGCTGTTTTTTTTGTTTTGGTTCCTTTTAATTTGTGGTTGGATTAGAGGGGGCGGGGCTACGATGGGCCCGGAGAATCCAGGCAGATTATGAGCAACTGGGACCGTTCGATTCCTACAGCAGTGATTAGGCTGAGAGTGTAATTATCTGCAAACGTTCGAGGCACAGCTGTGTGTGTGTGTGTGTGTGTGTGAACGCACAGTCCATGTATGTAGTGTATGAGGCAGTAGTGTGTGTACATCTGTGTACAGCACATTCTTTCTGTGTCAGTGTAACACTGCCTCAACAATAACTGCAATCCACACACACACACACACACACACACACACACACACTTTTGGCCCACTTCTGCTGCCTCCATCTAAGTCTCTGCACTTCGCTCTGTTTTGAGCCTACGGTGTCTCAGGAGGGACACGGTCTGCGGCTTCAAAGGCAGCTGGATCTTTCCTGAGCAGAAGCTAATTTTAGTGGCTCTATAATGTAGGTCAGCTGAATATCTATGAGATGGAGAAGCAATGTTTACGCTGCCAGCTGGAAATGGTAGGAGGCAAATAAAGCGGCAGAAATGAGAAAACCACTGGTTTAATATCTAATAGAAATTATTAGTGTGTCAGATTAAAAATGTAATGAGTTATATCAGTAGGACAGGCCTATAGATAAAAGGCCAGTGCATGTACGAATTATTAGATTATCCCACTTAAATTGAAATTTTGCATCACCATTAATGGGAAAGTTAATTGTATCACAAAAAGAGATTTAATGCTCAAAAAAAGTTGAACTGAATTTCTAGTAATTCTGGGTAAACGTTATTGGCATGGGACAGATTTTGGAGTCTATACACTGCTGCTGGGTGTTTAAAGATCAGCTGGGACTGATGGGCAGTAACCGAAGACCTGTGGGAGTGACTGACACAAACAGATCAGAGGAACGTTTTACAAATGAATTTGTCCAAGAGTATAAAAACTGAATAATTTGGATTTGAGCAGATATGGGCAGTGAGCGTGGGCCAGGAAGATGACGTTGAAGGCTGAGATGGACAGTATTACATCTGACGCCTGTGATGACGATGTTAACTGACACGTTTTGCCAGTCGCTTCAGGCCAATAATATTCTGCTGATTTGGAATTGTGAGAGGAAACCAAAGGGCCCAGTAATGCTATTCGCCCCTGGACTGATGTGACTGCTCTTTAGCAGCCAATATATATTTGTACGTTTATTCCACATTTAAACATTGAAATCAGATTTTTCACATCAGATGAATCACAATTTTTAGCCTAGAACTGTCAATGATATTTATTTAATATCATAGTCTTATTTTTTTTGTGTGTGTGTGTTTATATAACAAACGTGTGTCTTAACGAGAGGGATCCAGGTAGAAGCGTGAGGTTACAGGGGGCTGAGGTGAAGAAGGTGCAGGAGTTTAAGTACTTGTATCTGTTTTTAGAACACGCAGGCCTAATAAAGGATCATAAAGTGCTTCATGTAACATTCTACCTCAAGAATCATTTTAGCCTGAATTACACAATTTGTTCAAATTTGTCCCCATTTGTGTGTGGAAATCATTTTATACAGTAATATAACACATATGTCCTTACTTCCTGTGTGTGCCTGCGATCAGTAACATTGCACACGTTTTAACAGCGTTTGTGTAATTGTCAAGTACGTCAGTTGATGAAAACATCCAGTTAAATTATTCCAAAGTCCCTTCACCTGTGACCCTCAGACAAACAAAATGCAAACATTTCCATTGTAGTTATTTAACCATCTGTTTAGCATTAAGTAAAACGTGTCATTATGAAGCTGTTTATGAGCTTATAGTAAAGGCTTCTCTGCTGCTGGTTTAAGAATTTGGATGTGTGTGTGTGTGTGTGTGTTTCTGTGTTTACTTCAGGGGCTTTTGGGGGGACGCCGATAAGGAGATCAGCTGCTAATCTCCTTTTTCTCTTCCTCTTCGTTTCGTTCTGCCCTTTCGCTGGTTCACAAATTGAATCCTTGTGTGTTTGAGTGCGGACTAAAGTGCAGCACTTTCACTGCTTCACGCTCAGACCCACACACACACACACACACACACACACACACACACAGCCGTGCAAAGTGATGGGAAGGAGCCCCTAAAAGTGACGGCAACTTAATTAGCGAGGACAAGACGAGGAAGAAAACAAATCAGATAGGCCGAGTGGAAAGATGGGAGGACTGTTGTGTGTAGAGCGGAGACACTGAGGAGGGGGCACGAGATAAAGAGATCAGTGCCTCTGCACGTAAGCTGGCACAGCAACAACACCCCTCCCCCATCCCCATCCGTCTCCACGTCCCTCTCGCCTCCTCTCATTCCCTCTGTCTTGCACAGCCAGGAAGGATGTGATGGGACGAGGCAGCATGTCTTTGATTTTCCAGCTCGGTGGGGATCAATCCGGCGCCTGTCTGCAGGTCAGTCGGTGGGTTTCCTCCAGACTCAGTCAAAACTGATCCAGCTGGTGTGGACCTGCAGCTCGGCTTCCTCTGCTTGTTTTTATAGCGTTCTTCATCTATTCGTGTCTGTTTCTACTCTCTCTTTTTCTTGCAGGCTGTGTTAGTTCCTGCACTGCGCTCGGCTGGAATCAAGCCTGTTTGACCCGCTTCCATCCCTCGTCATGCACTTGCCTCGTTATCCTTTATTTTTCTCACGGCTCATTATCTCGACTGTGCCGTCGTGCTAAAGGTCGACAATCCAGGTGTCCAAACTTGCGATGGCACATTGTGGAAAACAGACTGGACTCTTGCACTTTCTTGTGTCTTGTGCGATTCCTCCCCTGTAACGTGTTGGCTGCAGACAAACGCTGGCACACTGTAGCTTCCACTCCGTGTGTGTGTGTGTGTGGGGGTGTAGATAATCCTCCTTCAGAGAGACGATAACTATCAACCGACATGTAGCGTCCAAGCTTTAATCCAATCCAAATTCCCTGCAGTCATATTAATACAGAGATGATGATGACGATGACTAGGAGGAGGAGGAGAAGCTCGTCTCGTGCTAACAGCCCGACGTGTCCGTTGATTCCCTTCGGTTTGGGATCCGTGGCCAGTCCACCTCTGTTTTGTTGGGACTAACCTTGAGTTTCTGTGTTGATCTGTTGAACTATTATTATGGGGGAAAAAAACTGGGACTACACAACTACACTGATGCTCTGCTCATAAAAACACTGGGATTTTCAGGAGTGGAGGATGAGATTTAGTCATTTTATTTGAGATAAAGCAGACACAGAAGTCCTGGTTGTCGGGGAAAAAAACAGCTCAAAACAAACCATGAATTCCTGTTGGAAGAGTCAGGTGGGTTTTACGGCCACGTGAGGAATGTGTCTGTCAGTGCTGTTAGTGAATATGGAATGACCTGTGTGTGTGTGTGTGTGTGTGTGTGTGTGTGTGTGTGTGTGTGTGTGTGTGTGTGTGTGCCCGTGCAGGAGGAGCAGGCTGCCAAGCTAAAGGCGGAAAATATCAGAGTCGCCCTGGAGAAGATCAAGGAGGCTCAGGTGAAGAAGGTAAGTCACCATCTAACATGCAATAAAAAAAAAAGATTCTACAAGAAGAAGTGTGTGTGTGTGTGTGTCTGGCACGTGTCCAGTGGAATCAGGTTTCTGGGTCAGGTCAGTGTTACTCCACATTGAAAGCTGTGGTCAATAACAGCTGGGTCCAACACACACACACACACACACACACACACACACACACACACACACCGACTGGATTAACAACCTGGAATAACACACAGCTCCAGCTACCTGTCTCTGGGTGTGTTTTATCGATACTATCAACATACAAATCCCACGGGTTCAAATTTCTTTACTGCTAGAGGACAAATAGATTAAGCAAGTAATATTTTCAGTAAGTTCTAAAAAGAGTTGCACCAGTCCATTTCATCATGGACCAATGGAGGAATAAAAACTCCAAAAAGCTCCAAACATTTATGAGCATGAGGGCGGGAGACGCTACCTCGTAGATGACAAGATGCTCCAAAAACATGAGCCGTGGTTCGGACCTTCAGACTTGAGGACCACGTGGCTCAACGAAGACTTTAACCGTCAGAATCAGGCACTGAACACAATCCTAAATGTGGTCTCTTTGTCACAGCTGGTGATTCGTGTTCATCTGTCGGACGAGAGCTCCAAGACCATGATGGTGGACGAGAGGCAGACTGTCAGACAGGTAAGAGCCCGACTCCGCTGTAGTAGTCATGCAGTAAAAGACAGATGAAGCGCTTTTATACGGGTTGTGGGGTTAGTGTTAATCTTAATTAAAGGAATCGTAATATTAGTAACTTCTGGTGAATTGTCACATTGAACATTTCATACATCTGTGTACTGCAGCAGAACAAGCAACAGCAAAGTCCTTCAGTTCTACTAATGTTGGTTTTATTATAATCAGCATTAGTGTCAGTGCTCGTGTTTCATGCTCAGTGTCTCTTCCCGCTCAGGTTCTGGACAGTTTGCTCGACAAATCTCACTGCGGTTACAGTCCAGACTGGTCGCTGGTGGAAAACATCAGCGAGCTGCAGATGGGTGAGCGGGCGCACACACATGTTCTTCCTATCCTGGAGAGGACACTCACAAACATCATACAATCCCTAACCAGAACCAGAACCGAATTCTAATCCTGACCCTCAATTTTTTGAGGGTCATAAAACCACAGTCAGAAAAATGGCCTCACTCACACACTAGAAAATGTTAAATATTCTTTGGTCTTCACTGAGAATGGCATGCAGTCACTCATATTTCTGTACACACACGTTCCCAGAACGACCTTTAAAAAAAAAAAAAGTACGTAAGCGGCTCATGGGCACTGGTGTGTTTTAGCAACAGCAAAGTCAAACTACATGTAACAAGAATATGATCAGTTGATTTGTGTTTTTCATAATCATTTTATCATTTCAGTAATTCCTCCAAACTAAAATGTTGCGTTTTTTTGAAACCGTAAATGTTCCTTTATGTTTTAGTACATGTGATTAAGGCGACAGTGCAGGATCAGATAAAATCTAATTTCTTTATATTAACCACTGGCAAATCGAACACGGTGTGTTGTGTACGGTCAACGCTGCAGTGTGTCATTACTTTGTGTTTTACCGACGTTTCCTAGCAACTCATAGACACAGACATCGACACAGACATTGTGAGGTGCTGACATAATACAATCCCCAACTTTATAACTGCATTGTATTCATATCTACTTGCATATTCAATCTGTAGCTCTGTTAACCACCCTGTAGCATCTGTAAATATGATCCATTTCTTGCCCAGCTAATTTATAACCTATATCCTGCACTTGTGCACTTCTGGTTAGACATAAACTGCATTTCTGACTTGTACTTGTAATACAATAAAGTTGAATCTAATCTAATCTAATCTAATCTAATCTAAAATTCTAACCCTGATATGAAAACTCAGTCTTGGCCCTCAAAAAGGGATTTTTTGACAAATTGTCCTCACTCTGTTGGTTAAACACATTCTTGGGCCGTACAGTCGCACACACAGTTTGTATGTAGGCCCGGTGCATCGGAGCGTGTGATCTAACCCACATCTTCAGGGCCTCTGCTGAGCAGCCACTCAGCACAGTCACAAGAGAAACGAGAAGGTGAAGTGTAGCTCATTCAGCCAAAGCTAAACCTGTGTGTGTGTGTGTGTGTGTGTGTGTGTGTGTGTGTGAGACCTGGGCTGAAGGCTAAGATTCAGCCTCAGGTTTCCTGGTGTTGTGATTCAACGGTTTTCAGTTACTGGACAAACTGAAACACTCAGCTGATGCTTTGATTCCTAATTGATCTCGGTCCAATGAAATGTCTTCTCCTCTGCGCAGAGCGGATTTTTGAGGATCACGAAAACCTGGTGGAGAACTTGCTGAACTGGACCCGAGACAGCCAGAACCGCCTGATGTTCACCGAGCGCATCGAGAAATACGCTCTGTTCAAAAACCCCCAGGTGAGATGGGTGTGAAGCCGTGAACACGGCCGGAGGGTTCACCAGTTTTCATACAGCTAACCAGTGACTGCACTTGTCTGCCGCAGAACTATTTGTTGGGGCGGAAGGAGACGTGTGAGATGGCTGAAAGAAACAAAGAGGCTCTGCTGGAGGTCAGTGGGATATGAAACAATTGAAGGTTAAACCTGCATAATTCATTGGATTGAGTAAGTGCTTCTGTAGCTCTGCGCCATCAGCTCCTGATCATTTCACAATTTAACACAAAACACTGATCAAACTGTCTTTTTTGTCTTTTGTCAAACCCTCTTTCATTTTTTCCTGATAAGACGTAACTTGGTGAACTATCCTGTCCATATTTTCACTACTCTGCATGGTCTAAATCAGTGATATCGTATGAATGTGTGCGAAGCAGCAAAACCTTTGCCTTTATCTAAATATAGAAAAAAAATACATTTAGTCATTTGTCAGTCACCTTTATTCAAACCAACTTACAAGTGAGGGACACACACACACACACGAGACTCGGGATCTTCCTTATGGCTAAACATCCACATCTTAGTAAATAAAAATATGAGTAAGACCCACGAAGCACAGTGGTGTACGATTCTTCACACTCGCTTGTTTTTGGCGTGTGTGTGTGTGTGTGTGTTAGGAGTGTTTTGGCGGCAGCTCAGTGTCCGTCCCCGAGATGGAGGGAGTGTTATGGCTGAAGGAGGATGGGAAGAAGTCGTGGAAGAAACGCTATTTTCTGCTGAGGGCCTCCGGCATCTACTACGTCCCCAAGGGCAAAGCCAAGGTTTGTATGACGTGAAGATGCTAGAAGATACAGCGTTGTGGTACCTTTTATTTTATATATTTTTATAATTTTATACTTTTATTATGCTACATTTATCCCACTGTTAAAGTTCAAATTAACTGCTACAAAATATAGTGTTTAAAAAAACTGGGGAAGACTTAATTGTTGATGGATTGAGTTATTCTGGAAAAAAGATGAATAAAGTTGGATTTGTTTGTGCGTGTAGGCATCCAGAGACCTGGTGTGTTTCCTCCAGCTGGATCATGTCAACGTCTACCACGGCCAGGACTACAAGAGCAAGTACAAGGCTCCGACAGACTACTGCATGGTGCTGAAGGTACGGAACCATTAACGCCACCTCGTAGAGTAACACGGTAATGACGCCTCTGATCGAGTACACCGCAGAGGTTTGATTAGCTTTTACTCATTCTCAGCTCTGAACAAGTAATAACTAACGCACAGACGCTGCTGTCGTTGGGACACAGCTTTGTCGGCTGTGTTTGAGACGGAGAGACATCGTCGTGTTCGGACTGGAGGCGTCTGTTAGCCCAATCAGGGAGAGAGGACAGAAAGACGTGTCAAAGCCGACAGTGAAACTGTAACGGGCTGTAGTCTGAATATGCTGTGTGTGTTCTTAGCATCCTCAGATCCAGAAGAAGTCCCAGTACATCAAGTACCTGTGCTGTGATGACATCAGAACCCTGCAACAGTGGATCAACAGTATTCGCATCGCCAAGGTAAAAACGTCCACGTGTTGATGTGTCAGTGTCCCTGTGGTGAACAGGACGAACTGGAGGGAGCTTTGCCTTGTATTTTGTTTCTGGAGAGTCTTAATTTAAGCTGCAGGATGAGAACATGTGGAGAACATCTGTCACAAAAACACACTGATAATGATTCGGAGCAGATTTAAAAGGTTTTATTTTTTAAGCATATTTCATGTTACACCTGCTCAGGAGAAAAATAATGAAATGGGAAAAGACTGACTCTCCAACAGAATAAGCATAAACTACTGGGTATATAAATTATAATATCCACTACTTTGTGTCAACTTGCGAGCTCTGCTTGTCTGCCATTAACCTGCTGTCTGCCGCTCACTCAGTACGGGAAGCAGCTGTACATCAACTTCCAGGAGGCGATGAGGAGGACGGAAGCAGCCTACGATTGGTCCTCTCTCTCTTCTTCCTCCATCAAGTCAGGCTCCAGTTCCTCCAGCCTTCCAGGTCTGCCTGGCTCGTAGAGCCTTCGCATGTCGTCGTTTAATTGTTTGTCCAACTTTCAGGAACATTCAACGTTTCCAACCTGTCAAATATGAGAATGAGCATAATTGAGAAAATCATTGTCAGACTTAACCGTAGTTATTCAACACCACTTTGAGTCTGTGTGTTCTAGCCTCCTAAATCCAACCCCGTCCTTTCCCATCATCCACACACACAGCGCAGCCTTCCATAATAGTTTGACTTACAGCAGCGACCTGCCCAGAACCCCATCAAACACACAATAACTCATCATCATTAGCTGTAAGTCGTAAACAAAACTTACTTGTTTGTCCAAACCCCAGAGTCCCAGTCCAACCACTCCAGTCAGTCGGACAGCGGCGTCTCTGAGATGACATCATCGAGCCACACTCGCTCCCAGAGTGTTGTCAGCTCCATTTTCTCTGATGCCTGGAGGAGGGGAACACAAGGAGAGGTCAGAACACATGCACGCACTGACGGTTTCCTTTTTTTTGTCAACCTCCTCTTTATTTGTGGAGTACATTTCCCATATTTCCCCTCTGCTTCCCTGCCAGCGTTCAAAGGTGAAGGGACGATTGCCAGTTCCACTGTGTGCAGGAGGAGGAGGAGGTAGTGGAGGTTAGACAGGAAGTGATATAACAGGCATGTGAACAGTTTGGCTGCAGCTTTTTAAACAATGAACCTGTTTGAGTTGGAGGAGATACAGCCGACCACAGCTGGGGAACAGTGGTGCTGACACATCATTTGATGATACAGTCATATCTTTCAGGTTTTCTACTTTGTTTCTACGGTTGTGTTGTCAAGTTGAACTTGAACATTTGTGAACTCCTTACAATTTTCTCCATTTCTGCATAAATATAACCCACCTTCGGAGAGTCCATCTGGACCCTAGTGGACCGTGTGGTCGGGAAATTAACATCTCAAATAAAAGACATGCAAAATAATTTGGCCTTTTGTCCTGCAGCTTGTTTCACCTTCAGTTTATGGATGTGCAGCTGCACATCCATAAACTGAACTCCCAGACCTGCACCTCGTGTGTCTCATTAGATTCCTTTTACTTAAGGATTAAAGTCTGATCAAAATCTGATTCAGGTCATATTTGTGCAAAAATAGACACCGCTGTAAGAGACGAAAAGAATTCCTGGATCCCAGTTGTCTATTGGCTGCAGTTGAACTGTTTTTGGTCTAACGTTGTGGTGTGACGAATGTCCTAACAAATGGTACGGCAAAACATTTGTGAACAGTTGATGACTAGATGAAGCCCATTAGGAGCACTTCCTACTCTGATTAACAACCTCTGAAACACCAGCTTGATTATAAGATGCTACATTTTCAAGCACAGTTCTAGGCGATAGTTTAATCGATCGCTCTGTCGAAATAGTCAGGGAGGTTAAAACTATTATCTACAGAAAACACGTTAAATCTTCACAGCTGTGAAAGATAGTTTAGCATTTTTTTTTTTTTTAACCTCTAAAGATTCTCAGTCATTTTAGTCAAAGTTGTCCTGGACATGCTGTTCAACGGCAACTGGACTTGATAGAAGTATTAGAAGTCGTGAAAAGCTTCAGTTTTAAACTATGATTTGCTTGAAGACTAAACTTAGAGTGCTACTTAACAGGAAATGAAACGGATGGATAGACTGACCAAACCTGGCAGATTTACGGTAGCTTCTTCGACTTCTAGTGAGAAATTAGCAAAGTTCTAACGAATGTAAAGTCCACTCTCAGGCTGATGTTTGCAGCGGTGCTATGGGGGCGTGGGTTTTGGGTTCGAACTGCATGTCACCTTATTCAGAGTTGCAACATCTCTGAATCGTCAGTAGCTGTGTGTTTTCAAACTGCATCAGTTTGCTTGTCGTGGGTTTTGGACACAGTACAGTTGTCTCTTACAGTTACTCTTTGTCCTCCCTCTCGTTCCTTTCTCTCTACAGATGATGAGGATCGACCCCATCAGTAGACCTATCCCTGTCCAAATTCCTTCGCTCTCTCCCCAGCCCCTCCCTCTCTCTCAGACGCCACCCTCCCGGACCAGCTACACTGACGACCTTGTCCAGTCTGAGGATTCCTCCCCGTCACCACCATCTCCTCCTCCACCTCCTCCACCTCCACCCATTGCAAGTGTGGCCCATCAGCCAACACCTACCTCCTCATATGTCAAGTACAGCACCTTGGCTCGCCTGCAGAGCCAGAACCAGGCCAGGACACAGGCGGCAGGCACTGCCCCACCTGGCCTTCCCATCCAGTCTGCCAAACCCAACTACAACACTCTCCCAGCTGTTTACAGTACCTCCCCTCCTTTACCACCATCTCCTCCCCCTCCTCCTCCACCAACAGCACCCGCTCCAGGCTCAGCCATGGCCGCATTGAAATTTGGTCCACCAAGTCCCTCCGCTCTCCCACCACCACCCCCAACGGAGCAAGAGATGCAGGAGGCCTACCTCCCGCCACCTCCACCTGAGGCCCTGGAAGCCAACGGGTTGCTGCCCCCTCCCCTTCCAGAGCCCATCCACAACTCCTGCCCTCAACTCTCCAACACTGGCCTCCAGCAGTTCCTGGCACAGAAGTTTCCAAACATGGTGTATGACTTCAGCCCAGCAGTTCTCGATGATCATTCACCTCCACCTCCGCCTCCGGCAGAGCTTTCTCCTCCTGCCTCGTTGCAAGTGCTCAGGCCTCTGTCTCCCAATGCACCCCCTCCTGCACCTCCCAAAAACTTCACTATTGGCTTCCCACCTCAAACTGCTCCCAAACCCTCCGGTCCCTCTTCTCTTCCAATAGCCCTCTCACCTGTATCACCCACACCACTCCATAGTGGATCTGGGTCATTTAAAAAGCAACAGAGTTTCTCGACAGGTCATTCCCCAAATCAGCCACCTCCTACTTTGCCAAAGCAGCACAGCCTGTCCTCAAAAAACCTTGCCATCTCTCCTTCTTCCCCTTCTTCTGTCTCTATTGCGGCTGCTACCTCCTCTTTGGTCAAACAGATTGTCAATCAGTTCCCAGGAAATACTTCCCCTTCCTCTTTGCCTGCCTCCAATTCCATGGAAGGTGCTAAGTTTACTGTTCCTCAGTCTCCTCCAGCAGTCAAGGCTAAACCAAAGTGGCAGCCAGGTGGTGTGGCTCCACAGTCCCCAGAATTCCCGCCACCACCTCCTGACAGCTCTCTTGGAGATTTCCCTCCCCCTCCTACTTCATCCTCATCTAAGACAGGATCCCCAATAAAGAAGTCAGCATCCACCTCATCCACAGGCAGCACCAAGCGAGGCCACCACCAACCCCACAGAGAGCCTCCTCCATCCGGTCCAGTTCAGGTGAGACCCAGGAAGAGAGGCCAAAGAAGGTGGAGAGCCTGGTCAACAAATTTGGCCAAGCTTCTCAGACTGGTACCTCATCCAGCTCCTCCTCCGCAACTGGGTCTCCTTCAAAAGATTCTTCTGCACTTCCAGCTCCACTCCCTAAACCAGGGAAACTGAACTTGGCAAACCTTCCATTGGCACTTCAAGGCCTGCAAACAGGTCAGCACCATCAGCCTTCTGACTTCCCATCACCTCCTCCCCCACCTCCCCCATCTCAGCCTCTTCATCTTGAATCATCCCTGGACTACTTTCCACCTCCCCCTACTGACTTTGAGCTTTTCCCTCCTCCTCCACACCCCTCCGAATTCCATCAACCGCCAAAGGTTGCTGTTGTGAACCCCCAGCCTCAGATGCAGCAACATCAACAGTCGGCAACCTCGTCCTTGTCGTCATCATCATGGAAACAAGGCTCTCTGAAAAAGGGGGCGGTCCCTCCTCCAGTACTGAATCAGGGGGTGCTCCCCCCTCCAGCACTGAACAGACGGACCAGCAACACCACCCAGTATGACAACACAACAGCGATGCCCCTGTCACCACCTCCTCTGTCTCAGACGCCACCTCCTTCCCTGTCCTCTTACTCTTCCTCTTCGTCTCCTGTTCCCCCCACCTCACCAAAATCAGCAGGGCCAGGCTCCCTGGCTCTAAAGCCTCACTTCCTGGAAGATCTCAACCGCACCCTTAAGAGGAAGTCAGTGTCCCGCCACGGCTCGCTCACCTCTTCCCACCTCATCTCCTCCTCTAAGATGGAGCCTGTGGGTACCATGGACGACATGGCGCTCCTCCCCCCACCCCCTCCAGAGCTTCTGCAGCAGCAGCAACAGCAGGGTGTCAGAGGACACTCCCACACTTTGTCTCGCCACCACACGCACTCCCACTCCACCAAACATGCCAACATCTCAGGCTATGCAACACTGCGGAGAGGTCCACCTCCCGCTCCTCCAAAACGGGACCAAAGCACCAAATTGACAAGTGAGTGGTAGGGAGCAAAGACACTGGGTGGACCTTAAAGAACCGAACTGACTATTTAAGTCTCATTGTTCCTGCAGAGAAGAAATAATCAGTGTCTGTCTTGACTTGTCTGTCTTTCCTCATCCTTACACCACCCTCCCTTGGATTTCTGAGCAAGTATCAACCGTGTTTCCTACTCTTAATCGCAGATTACGATTGTTCCAATTATACTCATTATTACTATCATTACCAATACATGTTAATCCAATGACATGAGTAAAATATATATATATATGTATATACATCTGTATACAAGCAAGCCAGAAAAATCACCTATCAAGCTTTTTTCACGTGTGTGCAGCTTTGCATTGAAATATACAGTAGAAGACTTGAACGACAATGGCAACAGAGACAATTTGCTGCACATTAACTGGTACCGCATGGAGCCGTGGCAACGGAAGTAACGTTACTGATGAAGAAAAGGAGGGATTAATGGAAGGACGTTAAAGATGTGTAAAAAAATGTAGAGACGGGGGACGGGGCACTGTGTAGAGGGAGCATTGCCATTTATTTCAAACTTTGTGTGTGTTTTTATATAAGATTATTTAATACTGGAAAGATATAATTATTTTAAGTTTGTAAAAAGTGTCAGAAGAGAATGAGTTTGACTGGGTGTGCAATGTTGATCAGCGTTACCTAATGAGCATCGTGTTTCTTTAAATTTAGAGCTTAAGTGCTGATTGGCTGGTGAATCCTGAGGGAGGAGCCTTTTTAAAAAACGCACACTGATTTAACAGCGAATAGTCAGCCGGGGAATCACCTGTAACGTTGTGCTCAGGCTACAAAACATCATGTCTTCCCCTTCTCCTGTAAACTGAGATGTCTTTGGACGTTTAAACTTTGCCTTTAGTCAATCTCAACTGTCTATAAAACCTATTCAGAAATTTAGATTCTCAGCCAATGTGTGAACTGTTCACCCATTGACTTTTTGTTCACGTGATCCTAACACCACATTCGACCTCAAGAATCTCCAGAGACTAAATGCCTTGAAAACCAGACACAAATGAGACGTCTTCAACAACTTTGAGACCAACCAAATCTACAGTAGCGTCCACCACAAAGCACTTTTGAAGGGAATTACAGCTTCTGTAGTCTGAGCTCAGCCAGAGCACATCAGTCAGCAACATCCAACAATGTGACACACGTTTTCACTGCAGACCTGACGGCCTGTTTGTCCATAATTTGCCACAATTTACCACTCACTCAGTCGGATTGGCCATCAGTGTTAGATAGCTAGTAGACAAAGCCGCCAATCAGCTACAGTTCAGTCTGAAAGAAAGTGATCTTCAGTTTGCTAGTTAATAAATTACTTGTTTGCCATCTTAATGACTGGTCAGTGACTTTGGTAGTAATGGGAAACCGGGGGGACACACACCCAGGGACCAAGTGCCTGTAAAACAAACACGTGTTAGCGTCAAACCCTCCAGAAACTGGACCTTCAGTGGTCCAGTCCATCAGGTTTCTGACTTGCTGAAGCCTCGGTGTGTTTGTCACATACTGTAGCCAGAAAATCCCAGGAGGATCTAATGTGGGACAACAAGCAGGAAGTAGCATGGGTGAGAGTACAAGGCCCAACCACACAACACAATACAGATACTGTCTTTAGGCCTTAAACTCGCTTGATAGAAAAATTATTCTTAAAACGACAATAACTATAATATAATAACACAGAAATGGTGGTTTGCATCAGTTTCTGCTAATGTACAGTCACATTTACTGCAGCCTTCTCAAAAGTGCAAGTATTTTACAAAATGAATGGGGGGGGGTTGCCAGAACCATTTTTGGTTGAGTCTAACTTCAGTCTGCAGTGATTTTGGTTTTTAGCAATTAACACAAGATAATGTGTGAGATAGTTGGACTGTTAAACTCAGATTACATCTCCAGATGTGAAGTAGTAAAAGTATTCGGCTGCTCCATCCGTTCACACTCAGTGCAAATTAAAAATTATTCCCAGATCAGCTGATGACGTCGTTAAATACATGTTTTTGCTCTTTCCTTAATATACATTTTACGTGCAGCTGAGCCCAGGTCTGTTACCCGTTTTTAAAACTCATTTGCTGTTGGACTTGATTCTCTGCATGACATAACCGCAGCGCCGATGCCTAATGTGACTTTGCTGCCTAAGTGTTTCTTTTCACTGTGCACTGGTTCTGTTTCGACAAACTCTGGTTTAATTTCATTGGATATTTTTGGTTCCAAAATGGTTTCAGTTTGTTTTCACACCAAGTCTGTTGTGACAGTAGAGGGTAGAAATCCTACAAGAGGCCGTGCAGGAGAAGCCTCGTTACAGGCCGACATCACGGTGCATTGCAGGGACGGTCCCAAAGTGATCAGTGTCTTCAAATGTCCTCTGCTCGGGGACACGCACCAGAGCACATGGCTGTGTGATTGGCATCAAAGCCACTATTGCATTTAAAATAAAGGAGAACATTTACACCCGTGGAGTCTGATTGTTTCCATGGATCGTGATGATGAACGATCACTGTCCATCACGGTGGATCGAAACAAAGACAAAGGAACGATTTGTTCCTTTTAAGGGGTTTGCAGATTGCAGTCATACAGATTAAAGGAGATTAAACTTCTTCCAACAGATCATTTAAGGATTGTAGGAAACAAAAGCAGCAGCAGGTAGAGGCGGAGCTAAATTTAACCATTGTTTGTAATTTCTAAATTCTTATTATTAAGAATCTGAACATGCACAAATTAACTACAGTGTCAAAAGTTCAATGCTCTGATTTTAACAAAGGGTTCTACTTCAGTAAAACAGAACTTACAGGTACGTTGAGACTCCTCTGCAAAGCTACAGTACACGGAGGGATTACAACAACATGTGGGGCTGTCGGTGGGCCGTGCAGGGTCAGGGTCACCAAGGGAGCCACGAGCTGGAGGGGCACAGAAGGATTTGAAGAGTTTGAGCTGTGCTTAAGGAGGAGACTTTAGAGTCTGCATGATGTAAACTGGAAACCTTCTCTATTTAAATCCATTAAACACGTCACACAGCTCCACTTTAACACACACACACACACACGTCTTCTCAAAGTAGCTAAACTGCTAATACATTATCATTTGTAGTAGCCCATTAACAAACCTAATAACTGTTGAGGAGTGAATGAGCTGCAAATGTTTCTCAATGTCCCATCAATAATCCGTTTGTCCGGACAAACTACTGATTCAAACTGGATTTTTCCT
This sequence comes from Channa striata, assembly GCA_033026295.1. Lineage (NCBI taxonomy): Eukaryota > Metazoa > Chordata > Actinopteri > Anabantiformes > Channidae > Channa > Channa striata. The sequence continues at coordinate 23,185,403 of CM065177.1, forward strand.
CTAAATCCAGTTTAGAGTTTATAAGATCGGGGTCATTACACACTTCAATGTTCAACTTGCTTTCTAATTCAGGGTGTAAATTTACTTTAATGCCTTTAAACTTCCCTCTGACTTCACTAAATTAAAATATTTCCCGGCTTCTAGCTGAAACGCAGATGACATCACTGGGAGGAGTTTCTCATCAGTAGGAGTTCAGAGGACGTCATCTGTGAGAGCAACATAATCTGAATCGGAGGTTCCTCTAACAAGTGCACTATTAATACTGTTTTTACTATTTATGGGACTTCAGTCAGTGAGAGTTTAGAGGATTTTGAAAATAGAGCCACATGTCCACGTCTGAGGAGTCAGACGACAGCGTCTAAGTGGATATAGTCCGTTTAAGTAAATTAACGTAAATGCTTAACACAGAACTATTAATTTTAAGCAAGTGTGATAGAGACTGAAATGAGGCTTCAGAAAGTGACCAGTGCTGTAACTGAGGACATGGATCATGTCCCTAATAAGTTTTCAAAAATCTGTAATTTTAAGGCCTCACTTATGTTTTCCCCATGGTTCGAGTATTAATATTTGTCAAGGCACCAAACTGAAGTAAAAAATGTATGTATGGGGACGTCGCTACACTACAGCATGAACAGGTCAAAGGTCAAGAGGACACAGAGAAGTGACAAGTAGTACAAGAAAGGGGAACCAGAAAGTCCAGATCCAGACACGCTTCATCGTTAGGAAAGTAAAGAACTGGAAGTTTAACACCAACCAGCTGATATCAGACCAAAACCTGCAGGGTAAAAGTACGTGCTGGTCTCCTGTCCAGTGAAAAAGGACACCACTGCTGAGATGCACTTCCTGTTCATTTGGTGTCACTTATCAAGATTTGGATTAAACAGGTACCATATCGCCAACAGGTCTTTGGGTTTTACAGCAGGAAAACTACAGTGCCGGAAGCTCCAGTCCAGACCAAAGACTGTAACACCAAGCCAGACTCGAACCACAAGAGAAGACAGGCAGCTTGGAAGACACTGAAAATAATGCGGGTACGGAGAAACTCTGGGAGCAGACGACGACGTTTTATGACGTAGACAAGGACAGTTACTGGTTCCAGCTTCTAAACACACTGACACTCGCTGCTTTAGTGAAACAACTGCTCACATCATCATTAATTTGATTCATAAATAGAAAAAAGGTAATAAGACATTTTGGGTCAATCAATTAAATCAAACTGTTTTCAATTCTGGTGACCAAAGAGCTCTACTCTGCTTCAAACGGTCCCTGCACCTGGATCAGGTGTGTTCAGCCAATCAGAGGCTGGAACAGCCAGTAATCAGCAGTTACCTCCAAACATTTAGGACATTTGATGAACTGCAGAACATGAACAAAATGAATTAGGTGCAAATCATTGGGAATCAACACAGGGTCAAAATTATACATACAGCAGCTTAAATTATTACTCACCACGTTGAGTTGAAAACCAGCTCCACAAACTGGCATGTGGCCAAATCCACAACAACAATAAAACACAAAAACTTTTGAAAAACTCTCTTCTGTATTTTACCTTGGGATTTTCCAACTCCTCCAACCTGCCACTGTCACCTGTGCAGCAGGTGCAGTTAATTTGCCTGGACAGGAAGGAACCTCCAACAAGGACAAACACACCTGCAGCCACTGTGAGTTTAAAGCCGTCGTGTTTAAATCAAAATGTAAAAGTACTTCAACAAACCAAGTGCTGTAATTAACAAGACTAATGTTTGTGTTCTATCAATTACTTCAATATGTCAAAGCAGCAAATCCTGATATTTGAGGAGCTGGAACCATGAAATGTTCAAAAACTAATTTCAAGAAAAAAAAAACCCTTCAGTTTTGATTAATTTGTTACTTTTTCAGTCAAGCATCTGTAACAAAATTAAACTCATATGTCTTCGTCCTTAAGTAATTAAAACGACAACAACAATAACACCTTTAAAAAGTTTGGTGACAGACTTTAATCAGTCGAGCAGCTACAGTGAGACAGTAAATTGCGTTTTTTTGTATTCATGAAATTAAACCGTTAAAGAGGAAAGTTGAAATGCATTAAACTGCACATGCGTGTGAACCTCACATCAGCTGGTGTCAGGAAAAGGGGCATTCATTCAAATAGATATTCAATTTGACAACAATCATATTCCAGTGTGTTATATCATCAGCAAAGACAAAAGTGCAAAAGTTTACATTCACTTACTCCGAAATGTCGAAAAGATTAAAACTAATATTTTTTCATGAACATATTTATTTCACATCCAGCGTGTCGAAATTCTAAGCTTTTTTGCGCTAATTTTTTATTTTATTTATATTATTTTACCATAACAGTAATAGACTCCCTGAGCCCTTTGTTATTTCTGATGATGATTTTGTACTAGCTGAACATGGATTATTACCATGTTTGGCTCAGGGTCGACTTTCCATCCACTTCCTTTAAAATAGCAACATAATTAAATAAATTATATTGGTTTAAAGGTTTACAACATTAACACTAACTAATTCAATTTATTTCTGACAGAAACTTTTGTCCTAGTTGAATGTGCATTAAATATGTTAATTAAAGAAACGGTTTTACTCTTTTTGCCATTTTAAAACCATCAAATGCAACTTTGCCCAGGTAGTCAAGAAAATGCTACTGCTCAAAAAGTATCATAGTACAGAGTGTCTTAAATGTAAAAATACATATTAAATTGCACTTTGTCTCTGTCTGTGTCCACTGTGAGACCCCATAAACACTGGCACAGGACAAACAAACAGTCTGAGCTGCTGGTCTCTGAGCTGCTCCCCTGGATCGGGTCAGAAGAAGAACTGATGCTCAAGCCCAGTGCGCTCAGTGTCTGGGCCCCTCCTGGTGCATCCGGCCAGCAGCATGAAAACAGACAGAGCAGTTAGTGATCTGCTCATTCTCTGCGTTAGGCGGCTTTTAACTTGGAGACGCTGTTAAACCGGTTTTAGTTACCAGAACGTTGATCCACTGGGATTTGCTGTAAATGTACAGAGCTTTTCTGTCCGTCCTCAGCACCATCACGTTCTCCCCCCGCAGCCGCCTCATCTGTTTTTCTCCATCTGCAATAAAGATCTGCAGACACACACACTCAGTGTTTTTTCTTCCAGTTATTGGAAACCTGCTACTGTTGAGCCTTATTGCACTTCTGCATAACAGCAACCTGGTTTCATAAAACATTTTGTGTGTGTCACACTGACCGTGGGGATTCTGTCCAACTGTTCGGGGGTTTGAACCTGTGAACAGCTGCATTTGGCTGAAGGACCTCGGTTTCCTGCTTCTCCCTGCAGACCCGGCAGGACGTACACTACAAGACAGGAAGTACAGCGTCCCTCACTGTGCTGGTTTACATTTGAATTCTTTGGGTGAAGACGGAGGCTTCACGTCCTCTGAACTTGTGCGGGTACGACTCTTGTTCGAACCCTGTTTGCATCATTCTGAATTATTAAAAGCAGATTTGACTGCGTATGTCGGACACGAGGCTTCACAATCTGTTACTCTGTCCTCTCCTTGTCCAGTACTTGATGTCGGTCTGTCACCAACCTTGTCCTGGGAGTCCGGGGTCTCCGGTCAGACCACGCAGTCCTCCTGGTCCTGGATAACCCAGCTGCCCTGGTGGCCCACGAGATCCCTTCAAGCCCTACAGACAGAGACTGATCAGGCACCAGCCTCCAAAACTTTTTCCTGTTTACTGGAGCCTGTCTGTCCACAGTAGGATTAAACTGCTACTACTGCATGGACGTACCACTGTGCCTCTGCCTCCAGGCTTCCCTCTGGACCCCTGCTCACCCCTGTGTCCTGCACCACCCCACTGGCCTGGGTCACCCTGGAAGAGCACAGACCAAAACACCACGTCTTCAGCGATGGACTCGCTGTGCATTGGCTGCATTTTACTGTGTAGGTCTTGTACCTTCTCTCCTGGGGCTCCAGCGATGCCTCGCTCCCCCTGCAGGGACACAGAGTTTGATTAACTTGTGAAACCACGTCACGTTTCCTGCACAGTGCGCGTTTCTTTCCCCACCTTCTCGCCGCTGGCTCCTCTGCGTCCCTTCAAACCTCCGTCCCCCTGAAAGAAACGAGTGAGTGACAGTCATTTGTCGCAGCGGTGAAACAAGAGACTCGATGTGCAGCGTGATGCCACTTACCCTGAATCCGTTACGGCCTTTGACGCCCTGCAAATACACAAACATTCACTCTCATCAGTCCTGTGACTTTTACACTTCACTACACCGTTTCCTGCTTCCGCTGCTCCTCCCGCCGTCAGTATGTTTTCCAGTAATAAGGTATTTGTCCTTGAGACCTTCTTGTGAGACGCCTCAGCTGATATTAAGTTGCACCGATGAGGGGCAGGACCTCGTTCGAATGACTGATTTCAGCGGTTGTCTCTCATTTCTACACAACTTAATTCATGGACATCTATGGTTTCATTTCTTTGCATGGATTGTTACTAACACCTGGTGAACATTTCATGTCATGTATATTTCTTACTTTTATCATCCCTGGAGTTCCAATGTCTCCGTACAGGCCTCTCCAGCCTCGGTCTCCCTTTTCTCCCTGTGAGGAAAAAAAGTAATTGTTTCAAATTAGCTTGAATCATATGTGTTGTTACACTGGAAGAGACATCTGACCCTTTTTTCTGTGATGAATATGTATGTTTCTGATCAGACAATCCCTAAATGATTTTTTTTGATTTGACACAGATTAAAAAACAGTCACAGCTGCTGTTGAACCTTAAAACACTAGAAAAGGACGGCGTCACTTCAGGTTTGGAGTTTGTAAGTTTTTCTGCAAATGTTTCAGTATCTTGAAACTACAAACCCCATTTTCCTGAAAAGTCGTTATGCTTTGACACAAACCAGTTTTTCGATATACCACTTTTTCCATCTTTCAGTTTCAACATTTAATATATAGTTTCTTAAATAATTGTTGCATTATTTTTACAGAGTGTCCTGAGGTTTCTGGAAATGGGGTTTGTATTTATCTACACAACTGAACGATTACTATCAACTACAACTCCATGTCGAATAATTTGAGGGCCTTTGTGGGACCTTCTGACCGGGCCGACCCATGGATCCTTGTGCACCCAGTTCTCCCTCCTGACCCTTCACACCAGGCCGACCCTGAAACACACAGGACAATGTCAGAAATCTACAGTCGCACAAGCAGGATGATGCTGCTAAGGGCCCCCGTGTGTGTGTGTGTGTGTGTGTGTGTGTGTGTGTGTGTGTGTGTGTGTGTGTGTGTGCGTGTGCGTGTGTGTGTTACCTGTGAGCCTCTGGGCCCTCTGCAGCCCTGTAAGATAAAATAAATAAGCAAGAAACAAATGATCTTTGTTATTTCAGGTATTTTAAGTCAAAATACATCGAGTTAGAATTCATCACTGGGGTGTGTCGCACCTTTTCTCCTTTCAGCCCGGTGATGTGCTCAGTTATATCAACCTGAGGATTTACACACAATAAGAACGTGTTTGGTTTTTACAACATTTCAAATTCAGATTCAAATTCACAGACAGGTCTGATAACTCTGACGTCACATCAATCAGAAAGTTCAGGGCGCACACAGATGTTTCAGTGATGTGTGTGTGAGACCAAGAGAGAGGGAAAACTCGTCACCATCAGCTCTGCCTTGCGTTGGATTGGAGGAAATAAAGGTGGAGGAAGAGGAGGAGGGATGAAGGGCTCACAGCTCCGAGGTGACCACCTGCTGCCTCCGCTAGATGGAAATCCTACAAACACAGAGACGAAGGTGAACAACTGTCAGACTTAACCCCACTGGAGAATTCGAGCACAGAGGAAAAGAAACGGCCACTGTAGAGACAAGCCCGTCACAGAGCAGGTGTGGTGCACATGCACAGAGTGATGACCGTGGACTGTGGCTCTTGTGCTTACTGGCTGTGACGGAGGGAGCGGCCGGTCGGAGGCCGCTGAGCAGGGCGGCCCATCCGAGCACCAGCTGAGTCAGCATCTCGTCCTCCTGCAAGAACATGTTCACTGCGGATCATCAGCCCACGGTTTTCTGCATAAATAATTGGCCTGATTAACGTACACGCAGTTGTGGTTACATGCATCAAATGTCAGCTGAGACTTTTACCTTTTGTTTGTGGCAGTGGCTCCAACTGCTGTGAAAGGAACAATTTACTCCAACAACACAGAAATGTCACATCACGTGTTTATGTGGGCAAAATTTTCTGATTATGACATACATATGTGGGGTTCACATTAAACGAGCAAATGCAAAATATAAGCTTCTTTACTGTCTTTATCCACATTCTCCTTCCATAACGTGCGCAGGTACAGTCAGGCTGCTGACTGGTTGACAAGCAGCTTCAGCACAGAGTAAAGTTTTAAATCTCTCAGACAGATTTAGAACTAGTTCCATTAATGGGTTAGTGAATTAGGCCCCTGGAACCTTTGGCTCTTCCTTGACACAGTGCAGTGTCAGCTCTTCGACACTGCAAAAGAGGAGCAGTGACATACAGCGTCTGCAGCGACGTGATCATCTCAGCTGGTTCCAGTTTGCAAATTACAGATAATTTATTTGCTCTTGAAGCACTGATCTCAACAAGGTCCTGACTTATTTGTAAGATTAAAAAAAAAGATTTGAGTGCTGATAGTCAAAGATAACCAGTGGCACCAAAGCAGCTCAAAGATCCTCAATTTTTTACGCTTTGAAACATTATTTTCAGAATCATCTAAAATTACTGAATGTTTGTGAATCTGGTAAAAACAAAGTGAGGATGTTGGATCTGAGTATTTGCCCTGATCCAGAACACACTGGCATGAAGTTTAAAAGCCTCCGTGTGTGTCCACATGCTGGATAACGTGGCTCGTCTTACCTCAGAGTTGCTCCCTGCTCTCAGTGCCGTGTAGCTCTCATCCTGCAGCGGAGCTTCTGCTGGAGCCGCATCTCTTCCTGGTCGTCGTCCAGCAGAGCTACGGTCCAATCTGCTACGCTTGCACGCTGAGTCCGACTTCCCTCAATAAACCGTGGAAATGCAACGCAGCCTCTGGCAGCGCTCTGCAGAAATAATCAGATAATTACTGACACGCTGAGCCAAGGAGGAAGCTGCTCATCAGACCTCACTGAGGAGGAGTCGGGGGCCCGTCTGTCCCACGGCCCGATCTCTACTGTCACCGCAGACATCCGTTCATACAAACTGGACATGACAGACTGGTCTGATAACTGGGACCACGTCAACCGACAGAACTGCAAACTAATAAGACGAGTACACGCACACACTGCACATGGTTGAAGTAGCGTCAACAGGTACGATTCATTTCTGTCTGTGCAAACACTGAAAAACTACATTAAAAGAAATTATTTCCTTCACTTCAGAGAAACAGATCAAACATTAAGATGCTGGATTATTTGAGGCTGTTGACACTTGCATGAATTCATAACGTTTGCACTACTGTGACCAGCAGCACCCAGATGTGCAAATAACAGGTGGGTTAGATCGTCTATAGTAAGTTCAGGGCGCACACAGATGTTTCAGCGATTTCATGAAGGATCGTTCATTCTTGCACTTTGTAGATTGGCGAAATGGGAACCATTTACCAAATCATTCAAGTGGCAAATCAATTTTATTATCTGAGACTGTAGAAACCGCTTTACCAACAGTAAAATCGAGTGCGTATCCTCCAGAGTCTAGTCGTTTTAGTATAAACTTGCCTCATTTTTTGCAACAGTGGAAAAAAAAAAGAAAACTCAATATTGAAATATAGCAGCCTTTTAAAATATTCATTTGATTTGAGAAACATGTGACTGCTAAAACCTCAAGTTCAACATTTAACACTTTCAAAACATGAACGGAAGGAGGAGGCCTGCACCAAAGCAACGTCTTAACAGCAGTATGATCGTTCAGTGAGCAAGTCCTGATCTTTTCATGAACTTTGCGTTCAAAAATTCACCCGTGTTCATTTAGTAAATCCCATTCAGAGAAGGAAATATGTGGCTGACATTTCAACAATCATTTTAAACAGCAGTTATGTCCTTATCTGGGAAATCAAGATGTGATAAAAGGGAAAAATTAATATCTGGTTAAAACATTTCGACACAGGACTTTCACAGCAACCGTTTTTAAATGTTTAAATGATGACGCGAAATGAACAAAAGGCCTAAAATGTACGTGCACGTGAAAAAGTATTGTCAGTTCTGTCTTTTATTGACACATTTAAAAACAAATAAAGACCCAAGTGCAGACTGTTAACTATCATCTACTGTATGTTCATTACATTAAAAAAGTCAGGACACTGAAGGCTTGCAAACTAAGAAATTCTACACAAATGTACAAGAGCACTGAAAAGCGTCAGTGTAAACAGCCTAAAAGCAGGCACGGTGGGGGAACGGGACACGGGAGAAATCGTATGTACATGGAGGTATCACTCGCAGGTGGAGTCTTGCATCAGTCCCTTATTGCAAAGTCTGCAGTAAGACAGCCGGAAAATACAATCCAAGCCAAGAATATGAAACTATTAAAAACTCTTCTTCTTTTCACACCAAAGTGTGACTGTGCATTGCATTGACTGTTTCTTAAAATCATATACACACCAGAGGTGGAAAAATGTGTTGCAAACTTAGAAAAACTGTTAAAGCAATGAAAACTTATTAGGTGTCCAGTTTAAAACCATAAAATCCTCCTCTGTAAAATGCATAGTTTTTACAGGTCATCCACACAAATCCTGGGTGCGTGAACGTCGTGCACTGTACTCTGAACACATCTGTCGTGGTTTGTTTATGTGCCACCTGTGCAGCTGTCTGATCCAGCAGAAGCAGTAGTTATTTCATCAAGGTCTGGCCTCTGCCTGGCAGAGACGCATCTGCAGCTCCGTCACCACGCGTCTCATAAGGCCTCCGAGCCGATCGTGCATCTCGACGAGCTGCTGCGGCGAGCAGCGACTCAGCTCCAGTGGAGTCATCCTGCTGGTCAGGGCCTCCACCTCTGGCAGCACGTCGGCGTGCAGCTGCCCTTCGTGTGGCGGCGGCTCCTGCTGCTGCTGTTCTGCAGCAGGTGCGTCAAGTGCCTCGTTGCCAGAGATGTCTAGCTCCAGCTTCCCTTCTTCGGGAACATGCTCGTCCACCAGCTCCGTTGCTGCAAGTACAAAGACGCAGTTGTTAACGTTCTTTTAAACTGTTTAAAACACATTTATCATCATAATCATATTTAACAGCAACTCCTGAAAAGCAAAGAATGAATTTCCCAAAATGTTTTACACACCTAGAGCCTCGCCTGAGGTCTTCTCCTCCTCGTCCTGATTATGAGGAGCACTGCTCTCCTCCAGGTCAAAGGTCAGCATTTCTGTTTCATCAAAACTCTTCAGCTCGTCACCACCTCGTCCTTTGCGCTGGAACATTACAGTTGATATGTTTAAAGATTTTCACATTAAAAACATTTTAGTTGTATTTGTGTTCACCTCGTCTCCCCAAACATACCTGCTGTTCGTAGATTTTAAGTGCCTTCTTGACATTGGAGATCTTTGGGGAACGAATTGGCAGAGTCTTGATCTTGCTGGGAGTTAGAGCACTGAGATCACCCACTGTTTTGATGTTTCTGGCTCGAACGAGCTGCCCAAAACCACGAGACCTGCAAGAAGATTAAACAGCAGCGACAAAAGATGCACTGAATGAGACAGTTACAAAAGAAATGTGTTCCCACTTTCTGTTCACCAAGCATGTGCTCTACCTACCACATGGTGGAGGATATCTGAGGTAGCACAGCTTCCACAGGTGTAGAGCAGCCAACCAGTGCTGGGTAGATACAGTCCCTGGAGACAGGCCGAGGCTCCTTGCTCAATTCAGAAATCTGGAAGGAAAAAAAATAAAAAACAGTGACCTACAAGGAACTAAACGGAAATATTTTAAAGCTGCATTAATTGAAAGGTGAATCAGATCAATGATCAGATCAGTGTGTCGCTAACAACGAGGGCTGCAGATGGGAGTTGTGCAAAACCGTTGGTTGGTGTTAAAAATGTAAAGTTAGGAACTCTGCAGCCTGCTCCTCATTTCTGCAATATCAGCTTTTACAAACCACCAGAATCCCAGACTGAAATGTTGGCAGTCAACTCTGGTGTTATGGGTATGTAGGAAGAAGAATGTGTAGCTACTTGGCACCTCAAACTGGTCATGTAATTGTCCCATCACCAAAACCGCAGGGACAGTAATGCTTACCAGACATTTCTTGGAGCTCTTATAACCTGGACTGTACAGAGTCCTGGGGCTTGAGATCGTCAGGCCCTTTGTCGGAGTAGTAACATACTAAGAAGGGGACACACAGATGTTAGATCAAATAGATCATTATCACGAGGAAAGATGGGAATTCACATCGTTCACACCTTCGGGTGTGGAAGGCTGCTAGCTCTGGATCTTCTCGGGGAGCTGGTTCTGACAGCAGGGCTACGACGATCAATGTCATCTGCTACTTCCTGCTGTTGGATTGGATCAGCAAAAGACACGCGTCTTGACTGCAAAAAAAGACAAGAAAAATAGAGTTAGTCTCTGCACCAGCTATTCAGGCCAAGATCGAGATCAACTTAAAAGGAGAAAGGAGTGCGACTCACTTTAACAAGAGGCGAGGGACTCTCCTCCTCTAGTGGTCTTTTCTGGCCCTTCTTAAGAATGCTTGTAGAGGGGGAGGCTGAAGGAGACCAGGTTCCTCTGGTCCTGCCACTTATGGGGCTTTGTCCAACATCAAGCCCCATAACAGCCTCCAGATCCTTCTGTTTTGCTGGAGAATCATGACAAACAGTTTTGCTTGTAGATTCTGCAGAGACTGAAGCCTCACAAACATCTGCAAGAGCAGCATCCACATTTGCAACCACATCATTCTCAGTGTCCTCAGTCGCAGATTTCTCTTCATCCCGAGGCTCCAAAGTCTGGGTGTTGCCATCTTTGTCATTCTCCTGCAGAGGTCCTATATCATCTCCTGCACAGGACTCTGTGGGCTCATTTGAGGCAGACGTCTCGTCTTTCAGAAGATCATTTTTGACAAGTGGGGACTCCTGTGGAAAGGAGGCATCATCAGGATGAGAGTCCTCCTTGGTGACAGCTGTTTGTTCTGAACCATCGTGGTGTTTTTCTCCAGCCTCTGATTTGTCCCCAGTTTCAGAAACTTCCTCAGCTTTCTCTTCTGAAGACTGCGAGACCTGCAGTTTCTCTGGTGTCTCATCAGGAGGAGCCAGTGTGTCCACAGCAGATGGTACAGGTGAATTGCTGGGCAACCTTTCCTGAATCTGTTCTGATTCAAGCATTTCCAAGTCACCAATTTCCCCCTTGTCTTGTGCAGAGGTTGCATCAGCTTTTGCTTCAGAATCATTCGTCTCTACGTTGTCAGTCTCACTTTTCTCTGGAACAGCTTCTAAAGATTCAATGTCGTTAACATCCACCTCCATTGTAGAGTCTTTACCTGGCTCCTGAATGTCCTCTGTAGCCTGGAGAGATTCAGAACTCTGCCCATCTTGGTGTTTTGGGGAATCACCTGAAACATTTTTTGTTTCAAAATTTTGAGTGTCTGTGTTTTGAGAGATTGCGTCATCGTTGTTTGTCACGTTTTCCACTTTGTCTTCTTTAGATTCAAGGGTAAGAGGACTTTGAAGAGATGGTCGAGATTTCCTTCCTCTGGTTTGGGCCCTAGGTGAACTCTCTTTGGCTTCTGAGAACTCAGATTCTGTGTTGTCCATATTGGGCGCTTGAGAAGATCTTCGTCTGGAGTATCTGCCTCTGCCTTGGGAGGACTCATCTAGTGACTGAGAGCTGTCTGTGGTGGAGCCAGGACTACATTTTGACAGATCCTCGTGTATTTTGCTCCTTCTGGTCCTACCGCCAGTTTTGGCCTCCATCTGAGCTGATCCAGGTGTCAGGGAATTAGATCGACTCTGCCTTCCTACTGAATTCTTCTCAGATTCTGCTGTCTCAGAAGAGGCCTTACTCCTTCTGGACCTACGCAGAGATTGGCTATCAGAAGATGAAGGTGTGTCCTCTTGACTGAGGTTATCATCTGTGCCCGCTTTTGTCTTGTGTTTGTCTTTGACCTGGCCCTCATTCACCAAGTTTGCCGTGCTGTTTCTACCTTGGGACTCCTCACTATCTGTACAAGAAACAACCAACTGAGAATCTTCCATTTTCGTTTTAGTGTTTTCTGCAAGCTCAACCTCTTGAGATTTAGCACCAATTTGAGGAGAAGTAACAATTTGAGAATCTGTCTTTGGCTTAACATCTTTTTTGTCTTGAGATTGTCATCAGTCCGTGGAGAAGTCGTCACAACTTGGGAATCTATGTTTGGCTTATCACCGTCTTTTCTAGTCTGTTCTACAAGCTTATTTTCTTGGGATTCATCACTATTTTGCAAGGAAGGAGCAGTAAAGTGAGTGTCTTTATTTAGCCCATTGTCCTTTTCCATCTGTTCTACAAGCTTGTGTTTGGAACTTTGGCTAGAGTCCTCTTCCTTCTCTGACAAAACCTTTTTCTTCAGCCTACCTTCCTCCCTAATCTCTGCTGGTGGTCTACTTTGCCGACTGCGCCTACCCTGTGACTGGCTTTCGTAATCAGACTGAGAGTCTGACTGCAAGTCAGTTTGGCTGGACCCATTCTCTCGGGTGCTTCTCCTTTTGGGTGGGGGTTCATTGAGGAAATCCTGTGAATTTCTGAACAGTTTGATCTTCTTGCGTGTTTTAACGTCCGTGTTTGTTTGACTAGACTCATTCTTGTCCCTCTGACCTCTGGTTCGTAACCTCTCTCTGCCGTTGTCCTCTTCAGTAGCCTGCATACTCCTTGTGTTTGGTCTGCTTTGCGTTGTGCTTAATTTCGGAGAATCATCTTTAGGCTCCGCTTCAGAGCCGCTCCCTTTGAAATACTTGTATTTGGATTCCAGCTCCTTAGGGTCTTCTCCTGGCAGTAGAGGTCTCATTCTGTGGCGTCCAGACCGCCTGGGTTCACCTGGAGAATTCTGGGTCATGGAGGATTGAGAATCATCCAGCGTTGTGTCGGATTCTCCTTCCTGACTCGAGCGTTTCTTGTCCTCTGATGTGGATGACATTTTGGACCTTTCTTTGCCTTCTACCTCAGTTTGTGTATCTGGGATAATATCTTCGTCCTCTGTTGTGTCACTAGGGAGTCTATCTATCAGTTTTACTGGTTCACTTTTCATCCCAAGCTCTTTTGGCCTTCGAGGAGATTCATGTGCATCATTCACAGGACAACACAAGTTAGTTTCTCCTGTTTCACTGGACTGGGAGTCATGAGAGTTTCGTCCGGTCGATGTCTGGGAAGCCTGAGGGGACGGAGTCTTGCTGGTGTGAGACCGTTTGGAGGTCTTTGTGAGGGAACCTGTAAAGGTGGATGCGCTGCTGGGGCTTGCAGGCTTTCCCTCAAAATATTTCTCCAAAGTGATAAAGGGCTGACGGCGACTCTTGAGTTTCTGAGGAGTCCCTGAGACCGAATCTGAAGACCCGGGGATGTTGGGATTTCTGCCTTCCTCGGTTTGCACATCCCCACGTTCTGGTTTATCATCATTCTTGGCGTTATCCTCCATGGAAACATCTCTGGACTCCGGGATAACTTCATCCTGGTGGCGCTCAGTCATAATCTCTGCTGCTTTTGGGCTAGCATAGTCTTGAGTCTGTTTTGTTAGAATTTCAAGGTCTTCCTCACTTTCCATTCGTTCCTGAAGAGACCAGTGGAAACCAAATGTGAGTATAAAGTCTGTCAGCAAATATGAACAGATGTTGGCAAACAGATGCTTAAAAGTTCAGTGACCTTCAGGTAATGGAAAACTGAGAACTTAACTGGAAAGAATTGATGAATGTATTTTTACACATTAATATGGTCATTTTTTTGGGTGACCCAATTCCTGCTTCCTGAAAAAAGGAGGAGGTAATTTCCAGGTAGTTTTTCTGTAGAATCTAAATTTGATTAATTTTTCGTCCAAAATGATAAAGATGCAACCTGGATAAAATAATCATTTCGAGTGTTTAGGCTAGTAGTTTTGCTTCTTGGGTTTGAATGTGTTACATGGACAAATGCCTGATTCTGAAAAAGACCGGAATATCCGGCCACAGCTGTCAAACAATTTCTGAAGGAATTTATCCTTTTACCTGGAGATGTCACTACTCAAGTTACAGCTGTTTAGCCATAAACTGTATTTTAGCAGAATCTAATGCAATAAAGCATAACCCCCCAGTGGGATCGGTACTGCCCGCTTCACTACCTTAGTTGGAACCGCTTCGGTGACCTCCTCTTCTTTTTCTGTTGGTAGATGGTCCCTGTGGGTAAGAAGTATAATTTTAAAAATTCAGTTTGTATAATGTGAAGGGATTACCTTGATTTTAGCTGTGCCTGTGTTAAACTTACGAAGAGTCATCTTGGCTCTGAGTGTACTGAGTGAAAACTGTTGTATCCAGTGAAGCATCAAGGTTGTTGTACATGGCAGGAATGTCAACCCTGTGGCAAGATAAACATTATTTTACCTAAACGGGAACCCTGAACATTTTAAATGCTTTTAATTACCATAAACAAATAAATGGGCAAATCTAACCTTTTACTCCTTTTCACTTCTTTCTGGTGCTCGGTCAAAACTCTTTCCTTTGTCTCAGGTGGAATAAAGACAAAGTCGACAGAGGCCTCTTCCTCCAAAACCTCTCTGCGGGGAGGCTTGGCAGAACTAAAGTCCAGTTTTGTCTTCAGAGGAAAAAAAAACACACAAACCACCATTAGTACCATTAGACAACAGAAATTTCACGTTATTGTTCACGCTCTTCTTTGCCTACACTGCTCAGCTCTTCCACAAATAAACAGAGGGCTGCACCTGAAGGGCTTAATGTGAACATCACTGCAGAGAACTCAGCAGCTATGTCAAAATGCCAGGTTTGTAGGTGTGAGGATTGTGGACTAGTTCAATAAGTCGGTAAATGGAGACTTAACATAACACATAATGCTTTTATCCAAAGTGCTTTACAATGTTTCTTCTTCTTCGCTCATTTACACTCATACACCGCTATGCCATACGGGAGCAACTTCGGGTTCAGCGCCTTGCCCAAGGACACGTTGACACTATTGAAGTAGCGATTCAAAATTGCTACTGCACCACTGAAGGCTCAGATTGGATCTTGTGTACGTGTAGCTTGAATTTCTACTCACTTGCAAAACTAAAGCTCCAAAACAATGCGAGGTTGCCATGTTCTCTAACTTAAAAGCAAATGTATCTGTGGCCTTACAGAAACTGATTTGGTGGTCTTTGGGGAGCTCCTGTCCTTCAGCTCTGCAGCCTTTCCCAGCAGAGATTCCCTCTTCCCCACCGATGAAAAAGGCATCCCACTGAGCTTGGTCTCCAACTGGGAACCTTCACTCTGAAGAAACACACAAAATCAGCCACAAAAAAAAGGAGTTTTGAATATATATTCACCAAAAAATAAAATAAAATAAAATTCATAACAACAATGTCACTGCAACTCACTGAGTAAGGTCCACTGAGGTCATCAGAAACAGTGACAGCCTCAAAGCCAGGAAGAATGATTGGAGTCTTCTGCTTCACTTGGCTCAGTATTGGTCTGTGTCAACAAAAATGGCAATATAGAGAGATGGAGGTTATACAAACAATTCCACTTGTTATCACATGTGAACCTGATTATTACAACTCGTTCCATCATTTACCACTGATCAGATGGGCCAGACGCTAGGATGTCTGTGTAAACCTAAAATCAGATGTTTACCTGATCTCATCGGGGTAAGTGAGGCTGACCGACTTGGCGAAGGTGGTGTTCCAGAAGTGGGTGACTGAATTGCGGAGGTGCTTGCTCTTGTGGGGAAACAACACACACAGCAGAGGAGAAAGCAGAGCCAGGAGTTCATCGTCGTAGGCCAAAGCAGAGCGGCTCTGCAGGCAGCCAAGGACGTCGCCGAGAAGCTTCTCCAACTGCAAAAGATGGAGCAAACAATAAAACACAAACTTCAAACACTAGGATATGAATGAACTGATACCATAGTGGTGAGCAAAGCCGTTCTAATGAGGCAGAAAAATAAACTAATCTATAAACATATCAACTATATGAACGTACCACTGTTTTTATTCTTGATAGGACAGTGAAAAAATGCTGTGCAAGTTGTTTGATTTGGCTACTTGTTCAGTTTATAGATATTCTCTCTTTGGCACATCTTGTGTTCATCTTTTACTGTTTTTGTACTAAACCGATCACAATACACTTCAAATCTCCCTATTGATACGATTTTCCGATAGACCTCAAATACTGTCACAAAGACCATATTTGTGTCTTCTTTCCATAGAGTGACAAAGCTGCTCATCTGTTATTAACAGTTTGTTGAATTATGAACTTGCGTGACTGAATTGCTCACTGGTCTCGTGAGGGGGAGGGGCCGGTAACCTTCAGTCTTCAACAGTAACAGTATAAAGTATTTACAGTTTGGGCAGGAATATCATTAACAATACATTATTCATTGACCCTCATTATCATTATTATAGTTGTTGAACAGTTGTACATAAACGATGGCACTATAGCATTTTAGGTGAATTAATTGTCATAAACAAGCAAACAATATCGCGTACGTAGCATATGTAGCAAAAAGCTCATTTGCAGCCCGTCCATAGTTTCTCTATAACACACTGTCAGAAATAACATGGCATCAAGGACCTAACAATTGTATTAGAGCGACGATAAAGGTTGATCCTCACAAATTCCTGAAACTGTCCCTAAATCTGGTAGTTTGCTATAGATCAATTGACGTATTCTTTAAATTCAAACATCAAATCACTTGCATTTTCCTGTCAAGGCACTGATCAGTGTGTTTGTGAATCAAACTCTTGGCACCCACTTTAGCCTGCAGCTGGGAGGAGAACTTAGGCGGCTCACTGCCGGCCTGTTTGTAGAACAGTGTGAGGGGCTTAATCAGAGAAGTCAGAGCCTCCTGGATGGCGTTGGCAAGGACAAGGTTGGTGAACAGAGCAGACAGGATGGAGACCAGGGCCACTCCTGTAGCTTCAGCAGAAGCCTCAGTGCCCTCCAGAAAAACCTCGAGACATTGTACCAGCAAGGACTGGAACGTGGACAGGTTCCCAAGGGCCTTATTCCTCTTTCTCATCCAGTTCACGGGAGTGTGAGGAGCTGAGAGAAACAAAACGCAAACAGTGAATGCTCTGTTTCCTTGACATTTGAGAAGTGAAATAAACTACTAAGTTCTTACATTTCAGCTTCTGCTGAAACTGGGGCGTGTACGGTGAGAAGTCCACACACTCGGCCATGACTTGCAGGATGCTGGCAACAGCATTTAACGTAGCAGGAACCTGGAGAATCAGAAAACATCAGTATGAGAAATGTGTCACTGTTAAATTGAATGTTCTGATTAGAAAACAGTGCTCCCAATTCAGTGTGTTTGTTTTGACATTCCAACTGTAAAGGGATTTGTAAAAACTGTTTTAAATCGTAATGGTCATAATTTTCATACTTTTTCTGAAATCTCTTCAACGTGAAGGTGATTAATTAGAAAATTCTAACTTCTTTGAAAATATAAATGATTAAGACAACAAATACAGAGAAATTTGTTTTTCATTTTATTTTCTTTAACCTGCCCTAAAGCAGTTTTTAATGTTGATAGACTGTTTTCTAAGATGACCAACACTACAAAATACATGCTCACAACTGCTTCTTACTAATCAGCCACTGACATTGGACCGAGGCGTGTAGACACTGTCAAGACTATCTGCTAAAGTTAAAACCAAGCGTCAGAATGGGAAACAAAGGTGAGGAGTCTTGAGAAGTTATGACTTTGGGGTCGTAGAGCCCTGTAAAGGCCTGTATCGGGCTTGTGTCGGTGTAATGGTGCTGGAGACATTTTCTTCACCCACTTTCTGCCCTTGGTAATGCCACAGCCTACTTTAGCTGCTGCTGACGTCTATCCCTTTGTGACCACTCTTATCCTGTTCCAGCAGGATTCTAGCACAGTGTACCTAATAAAGTGGCCGGTGTGTTTTCATAACATCTCCTCACCTTCAAGGCATCTTTGTCTACTGAAGCAGCCATCTTCACACAGAGCTCCTCACAGCAGATGTTCTCCTCAGCTGTGACCACCAGTGCCGAGCAGCGGGCGAACACTTTGTACAGCTTGGACCAAGCAGACAGCAGCGACTTCTGGGCCACCTGATAAAAATTACAGCGATCAAAATCGATTTTGGTCGAATGTGGCTGGTGCGTCTGTTAAGGTAGGTAAAAATAAAATAAGACTGACCTGATGCAGTGGTGTCCCATGTAGCAGATGTGTAACAGGGAACAACAAGGCAGAGTGCAGGGCACTGAAGTTGTGCTCCAGAGCATCACCTTGGTTGACTTCATTAGACTGAAATAGACATTTTAGAAATATTAACTGAGCTCTCAAAGTTTCCACTACCATTTATCTTTTAAACAAAAGCACAAAATGAACATTGCTCCTTAAATCCCACTGGTTCTCTACCTGTGTGATGGTGTCTGTGAGCGAGCTGACCATCACGCTCCACATCCTCCACAGCTGCTCCTTGTTCTGCACAGACCCAGCGCAGCTTTTGATGGCACCCAGCACGGCCTCAGCGAACGCCAGAGGGGAAGTGGGGCCTGACAAGCCGCACCCCACCAGCGTCTGAAGGCAGTGAAAAAACCTGCAGACAGAATTACAGTGTGATATCCAACAACATCGACCACATTCATCAACCCACCAAGCAACAGAAAATACTTTGTACTTTGGACTTAAGGACGGCACACTAAAACCCCTACCCAGAGACTAGAAACCTGCAATAGCGGGTGGAAACTGTCCTAATGTGTAAACTACCCAGTCTTTGACAGTCTTCAACTTCAATTAAACTGCCTGAATTGACTGATGGTCAATGTGAGACCCACCTCTCGTCTTCGATGTAGGCTGGGAGCATGCTGCTGTTGTAGAGCAGAAGGATGAGAAACAGAGCCGGGGTTCCCTGGGAAATAAAATACAATGTTTAACTAAGCCTCATGGTGAGATATTTCTACAGGTACGTGCTCAACAGTTACTCACATTTAACACATCCATCTTCCCCACTTGGTATGAGGCAGAAGCAAGAACTCTCTGTGGAATACCTTTGACTGTGGCTTCAAACAGAATCTGAGGTAAAAAAAAAAAAAGCAGTCCAGTGGAGCAGACACTATCAAATGTCATGTATTTGGCCAACATCAATCAAAACATATTCACAGGCAGGCATGTCAAAGAGGCTGGGAGAAGCTGAAAATCTGGTAAATGTCTTTTGAAATTAATTTAAAAGGACAATTTCTGGTCTTAAAGACTCAGAATTGAATGACACATACTAGACTTTAAAATTCAGATGAATTTATCAAATACTACCATTGCAAATATGAAGGGAAAAACGTTTTATAAATCACCAAAATCCACAAACTTTAAACAGATTCCTACAGAGCTTTGATTTTCCTACTTTGTTTTTATTTAATTCTTATGTTTCCCAAAAGTAAAGTGACTCAGCTTAAAAACATAAGGGGTCTAGAAAAAGCTGTATGACAACAGCACATTCAAACTGACTGGGACTTACCAGGACTTTGGCTGCAGGCAGAGCTTCTGAGGTGACGATGCTCTGCAGAGCCTGAAGCATCAGGGTGAAAACTTTACAGCCCTGGTGATCCTTCTTACTCCCTACTGACAGAACCACAGAACAAACCATATTCAACAGTTCTTTAGAAGTGCAGCAAATACAGTCCAAACATGGTGTCCAGTTTTGGAGAAGAGTCACATCATTGGGGATTGACCCCTCAGGGTTTGTTCTCTTCACAGCAAAAAACAGACCACAAGGATCTGGACACTCCGACTTAAACTGATGATGATGGGAGTGAGTCAGGCAAGAGGCGAGGACGAGAGCTCACTGGTCCTCGTCCCAAACGACAGACCCACTCAGAGTGCTCTATGTGGTGCTGTAAGGCTGGACCCACAGCTTTAGGGTGTCACCCTGCTGAGCAGCAGCCACAACAACATTTAATAAGATGATTCTAGGAAATACATTAAATTATCTTCTTCTCAACTCAACAAGACTGCCCACTAAAGTTCTTACCAGATTCTATAGTTAAGTTGACAAACTGGGCGAGACTTGTCCATAAGACAGCCAAAAGGGAATCTGTGGAGGAGCAGAAGAGACAGGATTAGAACTATGTTTATGTAAAACCATGCCAATAATTATTAGGTCAAAACTAGTTAAAATTTCTATCCATCCATCATCCATCCATACAGTGGAAATCCACTGTGATGCTCATTGGACTCAACTCATTGCACTGCACTAATCGCAGAGATATTACCACCCAAATGTTTTTGAGTGAGGCTTACCGTACTGAATTTCAACCACTTTTGCTTGCTTTGTTCTTTAGTTTCATATTCACTGTAATTTGATAACTTTGACTACCTGGAAGCCTCTAAAGAGTGCCGCAAAGTAAAACAGTTTCAGAGCAGGGACAGGGAGACTTTGCAAGGAAGTGAGACGGGGCAATATTTCTAATGTTACACCATATTCAGATATTGTCGTACATCTCCTTGTTATTTATCTGTAAATCATAAAAAAAAACTAAGATTTATTCGTTGTGTACATCAAGTAAAACTTTCACATCCACTTTGTCTTCTCCTAGTCTTTGGAAGACTTTTTCGGGCGGGGGAGCTTGTAACCTTAACTCAATTCAACTGGAAAAGAGGAAATTAAAGAGATGTCTCACTGGTGAATTCCAATCCATCCAGTCGAGAAACTGGAGTGTTTACCTGAAGCGTCTTTGCCGATGTTTGTGAATCCATCTTTGATGCTGGAGATGAGCACAGCAGCGTGTTTGGTGAACGACAACACACCAGGGAGGAGCGGGTGCTTTAAGGGCTCTGCAAAGAAACAGTGGCACACTGTCAGTTCACTGTGACGCCACTGAGACCCTAATTCTCTGAACACAATCGTGAGATTTTGTCTGCAAAACCTAACAACTATAAAGCAAAACACAAAGCAGGTCAGTGCAATCTGCTGTTGCATCATCCTGTCTAAGTAAATACATAACCATCGGTAGCTCTGACTCTCACCGAGACTCAGGATGAGTTTGTTCTTTGCTGCCACTGCAACAGCCTCCGGTCCTGCAAAACAGTGAAGTAACATCTCAAGGCCCAGCAGCTGAATGGAGGGGAAGGTGGTGGGGAACTGGATGCTGGAGTTCAGGCTCATCCGAGAAGTGTTCGCTGAGCTGTTGAAGCCTGGGGTGCCTGCAATAAGCGGAGAAATGTAGATAAATAACTTTCAATTTACACCTCTGTCACCTGGTCTAATGGAAAACGACTGTAGCTCAGTTGGTGAGACAGTCGTCCCTCCCTGCTGCGTGTTGAAGACACTGAACCCAAAGTTGCTCCTGGTGGGCCAGATGAGCACCTTGCATGGCAGCCATCACCATTGTGTGTGTGTGTGTACAAAATTACTCTACCAAATTAATAAATGTAAACGTACCAGTTTTGGGGGTGCCAGGCGTAGTGGCCCCATTTTGTGCAGCAGCTCTTGAAGGAGTGCCTGGGACAGGAGAGGATTCAGATCCAATAGTGCTCTGCAGCAGAGGTACGGCAACCTGGACAAAGAAAGACCGTTAACTCATATGAAAACAGAAATGTCAACGTTATTGAGCAAGACACTAAAGAAAAGGTCTCTGCATTTCTTTAGCCTTTCATCCTGCTCTAAATAAGATTCTTGTGCAATTGCATTTCCTTCTGCAGAAGATGGTACTAAGTGTTAGATCGTGTGGCTGGAGCTTGAATTATATCGATCTGTCGTGTTTACGCCACAGGTTCTGCAGAGCAGCATATCTGATGTGGCCTCATGTGCACTCCTCCAGAAATCCTCCAAACACGTGACTAAATAAATGTACACTTAAACTTCACCTTCACACTTGACGCGTTACTGAACAGCACCATCTTTAAGAGCTGCTTTTTGGTTTAGAAGCCAGTAGATGTCACCGTTTTGCTCTATTTAAAGCTCCAAAGTTTCAAAATGCCTGTCATACTTTGTGAAGCTTTGCCAGTCACCCAACACAAATAAAACTGATCTGTGGCATAAAATCCATAAAATTAAAATATTTAATTCTATTAGCTCTGTGAACATATGCATTATGAGATTGGAGATAAATCACTTTAGCAAGCACACAAGGGCTAGACGCACAGAACACTAATATTTTGAGGTGAGTGCTACAGAATAAAGACTTTGTAAGATGGGTCATTTCTTCTTATGGTGAATGAGACGATGGACTAGTTGGAAAAGAGGTGAAAGTCTGACCTGATCAAAGTGGGACGACAAGTTGGGCCCGAGCTGGACCACCAGGTACCACCACACCTCCACCTTGGTGAGCATGAGGGCTTCTGTCCTGACGTGGATGGAGGTGAGGGGCTGCATCAGGAGCTTCATACGTTTGGCACTGCACAGGATGTCTATGGGAGAACCAAGAGAGAGAAGTGAGAAATAACTGGAACTAAAAAGATTCCTCCAACGCGCCACCACCATTTGAGCTGCTCACCTGGATTGAGGGCAAAGTTATCTATCAGGCTCTTCCAGGCGATGAAGGCGATCTTCTTGATGGAAGGAGAGGAGCTGCGGAAACCAAGCTCCTCCAGATGCAGCAGGGAGTTGATGAAGGGACCTCCTCTGTGCAGCAGCTGTTTGGAAAAAGTCATGTTATTCAGTCATATGTGGGCAATGCTGCAACTTTTGTACATATTTAAAGTTTCTACACTGGAGACCATTTAATATGCAGGTCCTCTGTTAAGTACGAGCCAGAATTTTGAAAAGATAAAAATTAAACTTTACAATTAGCACTTAGATGAGTAGCTGACTGTAGGTTGATTTTAAAGCAAACATGCTTCCAGACTGAATATCACCCTGTTTTCTTAGTCATCTGACAGCAAATGCAATAACTCTGTTTTGGATAATACATTTCTACATTTTATAATATTCTCACTTAACAATAGTTAATTAAATGCAGACATTTTCTACAATACTAGGTTTGACAACATAACTTTCAGCTCAACTTGCAACATAAATATAACCAACAGCTTGACCTAAATAAAAACTGATGCTGATGCTCACTACAAACTCTCAGTTCTTTATGCATGTGGGACATAGGTCATACATTCAACTACAACATGTAGACAAAAGCGTCTTACCTTCCCTAGCAGTTTTACAAATAATGGCCACAGCTTCAGAACATTGGTTTCATTCTTGGATGTGAAAAGTTTCTGCAGCTCAGGGATCAGTTTCTGTAAGGACAAAGAGCTCAGAACTAAGAAAACGGGCATAGACTCCTGCAAAGGAATAACGCATCTTAAATATTCATACATCTTACTGAAGATCATCAGTTTTAAGATCAAATATTTAACTAGACAACAGATCCTACTTAGCAAATATTTCATTTCCTTTGGCACTGAGCTCGTTTTAATTACAAGACAAAGCGAAAACTGACACTGTTACAAGCAGACACTTACTGTGGACATCAATGGCTCAATGATAGCAGCCACCTCCGTCTGTTTTTCCAGCAGCAGAGGCAAACCCATCTCCATGGCTGCTGCGGCCCGTAGACGCACCTTGGGGGCCGAGTGCACCACCAGCGGGATGACGAACTTCGCCCACCGCAACGCTTCCCTCGCCCATCTTGGCCGGCACATGCTCCAGCATCCTTTAAAACGAATACGAGAAACCAGGGTTACTTTTGTTAACCGTACGCCAAGTGACTAATGTTATGTGTCCATTAGTCATAAAACCAATACAATGCTTTTGTTTTACCTGATGACAACATTCAAGGCCTCGTGCTCCATCACCAAAGACTGGATGTCCTCCCTGCTCCACACACTCTCAAGAGCTCCCAGTATGGACGACACCTGATAGGAAGCAGTGACACGGATCAACAGAGCAGCAGCGGGACACCATAACACACTGTGCGGCTACACTTTCGGTCGTGTTCCCCTGCAGTAGAATCTCTCCTGACACCCACCTTTTGGCCGACCACATCTGGAGAAAAGCTCTGTTTGGAGATGACCCACAATGCTCTGGTGCACGTGTTCTTGTCTGTAGACTTTACCACCAGTGAGCAGAGGGCTGAAAGTGTTTCTGCTGCAAAGGTTTCTGGAAGACAAAGGGGAGCTCAGTGTCTGCAGGGGCTTCCTAAACATAAAAGTGCATCCACACAAACTGTAAGTGAAGTAATGACAAGAGAAGCGTGTAAATAAAGTACCGGGCACTCCGGAGACAACGTGAGAGTGGTACACACAAAAGCCTAAAGCTTGGAGGGCAGCTTGGCTCAGCTCTGCATTTGGACTGTTTATGTGAGTCTGGAAACAACGAGACAGAAACAGCATTATAGCAGTTTTAATACAGATGTGGGAGATTTTAGGATTTTTGTGTATTATAGATGGGCAATATTCAACTCACCAGAATAGCTTTGCCCAAGCGAGAAAAGTGCTTTTCTACCGTAGGAAGGAACTGACGACCCTCCTCTCCACTGAGGCGGCTGGGGAAAAAATACAATTTTAACACTTATGTTCCTGCCGAGACTGAGGCGGAACTCTGCACCAACACATCCACTGATCCACTGAGGAAATGGCTGAACAGCAGAACGAGTGACTTACTTGGCAATGGTAAGGTAGGTGTCTGTCTGCTCGGACTGTTCAGCAGCGCTGTCCTCCAGAGTCTCCAGCAGAGGGAGGAGGCTGGAGCTGCTTGGGGGCTCCGCCGTCGCCATCATTATTAATCACCTCCACAATGTCTTTAAATAGATTCAGAGAAATCAGAAAGAAGTTGGGACATATTTGCATTGTACTTTTGCTTATGAAGTCATCTGCAAACCGTAGATTGTGATACCTTCACTCCTGTCCTTTGGAGGTTGTTGGTATGTCACTAACAGTTTGCTATGCTAAACTATGCTATTAAATTACTGTGCACCAGGCCATAGGCTGAGCTCATCTCTGAGGCCGTGCAATTTTCAAGCAAAATAAAAAAAAAGACTGGATTGGTTCCAGTAATGGTTTCCTCCCTATTCTTTTAACAGTTCACATGATTTTTACTGCATATTATGATACATGTAAGCATGCACTATTGATCACAGCAACATTGTACTGTATTCTAAATTGCACAGCCAGGACAAATAACAGATGCATGAACAGACCTCAGTGAGATTTGCGTTGAGCCTCTGTCGTATCCAGAGCTGCAAACATATATGCATAAAATAAATTATAACAACGATCAGAAACTGGAGGAATAATCATAATTTGACACGCATGTAACAGGGCAAACAAGTCAATCTTCAAAAACAGCCGATTAATGAGCACAACCTGTGCATGCTACATGTCCGGCACGTGCACTGAGCATAATTCTAAATGCTGTGTTGTTGTGGGGGGGTTAAAAAAGACAAGGAAGTGTGAAAGTGAGACACTGATGCATCTTTGCATAAAATGTTGCATACAGATTAAATTACATCTATGGTACAAGTTCACAAACTCAACACTCAGCTGCTCCATCTTCACCCAGGCACGTCAAATGACACATACATGTATTTTAAACAAAGTTTGCATCAGGTTTGTCAAAAACAGCGGCTGATTTCAACCAGTTTATGCGCTTTCAGCCTTTGTTAGAACATTCGGCTCCTTGTCTGTAACTCACTCAAATGTCAGAAACACAAATGCCGCAAAATACGGTTCATATGGAGCGAAGCTGCCGCCGTAAACACGCTTTTGCTGAGAGCCGCCAGCGGCCGCCACTTCCTCCCGGACACCGGGAACCAAAACAAGGAAGTTCCTGCCGAGCGAGCCCTCCTGGGCCTCGTGAAGCCCGTCCACGTCGTGCACCTGGGGAAAGGAGTAGTGAGCCGCGGAGCGGACGCGGCGAGCCGCCACCTCGGTGAGCCGCTCTGACTAACAGCACCGGGGTGGACGTGAAGTTAGCATCGCTAGCAGGCTACGGCTCGGGGACCAATTCACATGACGCCAACAAAGTCAGAGTCGCACCTGTGTTTGGGGAGACGCGCAGAAACCCCACGGACGCCGATGGACGCCGATGGACGCCGATGGACGCCGGCCGACCGCTTCGCCCCCTGTGGCTCCCACTCTTTAATCGTCAGTCCAGATCTCGGGGCTTTATTCCTCCGCTTCCTTCTCCTGCTCCGTTGCTCCTTGTGCTGTTACCCCGCGAAACCCGTGGCGCCAAACCAGCACGTCGACGTACGAAATTACCTTTGACCCCCGAACGTCACATCCTGCACCGCCTCTTTTACCTTATAAGGAGAACAGCGGCGTGGTCGGTTATTAATACTAACTAATACAGTTTATTGGCCAAATACTGTATGTTCGCACATAATATTAATTGTACTTCTGTAAAATAAATAAAAGAAAACACAAAGACCCATTAACCCACTCAGCATTAACACAAGGTCAGCTGACCGCTGGCCCACATACAGTTTTTATGGCTTTCAATAATTTGACCAACCCAGATCAAAGAATTCACGACTAGAAAAAATATTTATCAGATAATGTAATATAATATAATGTAAACAGATAAGTCCAACAAACCGCTGGTGCTTATTACAAGTATACACAGTCTGTGGTAATGTGAAGGATTAGATTCTTTATTTTTATTCTTTTTTGCACTGTTGTTTTTTTTATCTTGATTTCTGTTCTTACTCCTGCTGTAACACAAGAATTTCCCAATGTCAGATCAAGGAAGTTGTATCTTATCTTAAATAATACACAAGCTTTAGTTTTATATTTAGCACTGTGTGAACTATTTAGGAACTGACAGTAAGAGGCTTTTTGAATTATTTTTTTAAATAAATTAACACTATACAAAATGCAGTAAATATAAAAACAACAACACTACAATAAACCAGTTAATTATAGTATTGAACAAAGACTTTAGGGGAAACTTACAAGCTATTCTTAAAGCATTCTGAATTTAAGTACATTTAGTTTAGGTATATTCTAACTGATATTTTTGTACTTTTTAAAATTTAATTTTAAATGCAGGACTTTTACTTCTAACAGTTTCGACAAGTGATACACTTGTATATTTGTAAAACAAGTGAGTTCTTCTTCCATCGCTGACCAGATGCAAATGCAAAAAGGAAAGTAACGAAGAGGAAGAACAACAGCACAATAAAGTACAAGTCGCAGCAATAACATCAGGAATTGTACAAACTGGAATTTCAATAAGGCAAATACAAGACAAGTAAATACAAATCCAATGGGTTTATTTTTCTAAAACAGTGAAAGAAACTGCAGCATAATTTAATAAACGTTTGCAGAATTCATTGTTTAATTAGCCTACATGAGGTAACCAGTGACATAAATACAGCTACCGTGTTAAATCAGTGAGGTCAGTGAAAGTTGTTGTTGTTGTCGTGTGAAATCAAAGATGCGTTGAAGGCCGTATATTCCAACTGGAAGCCTCCGGCTGTAACTGAAGAATCAGAGAGGAATTTCAGCGTCATCACGTTTCCTGTGAAAGAAAAGACGTGTGATCATCAGTGTGCTTCAAACAAAGAGCTTTCCTCAGAAATCCTGTCTGTCCATATCTCACCTGTGCTAATGATGTCATCGGGTAAATCATCTCCACAGAATCTGTCAACACACAGATTGAAAAACAATCTTAACATCAATTTGTTCATGTTTAGTGAGGATTTGCCTGAACAGAGAAACGTTGTGAACGTTCCTGAACTGAATATTTAAAGTTGCTTAGATAAAAACAGTCGCAAATTAAACATCACGTCTCTGTTTTGCAGAGGGTGCCGCTGTTGTACAACCTGTGATTTTGGGCTTTATTAATAAACTTCATTTGAATTATTAATAACGGAAATAAAGCACATAAAGCAGAGTGATGTTTATCTGAAGGAGGATCTATTTGTCCTCTTCGGCGGTTCTGACCTCCCAGCAAAGCCCGAGACGTCGTCGTAGCTGTCGTACACCTCCAGGTAGTCGGCCAGACACGCTGTGTCATCCTCCACATCAAACTCCAGGAAGTGGAGGTGGATCCTCTGGCCCAGACGGACACGGATGTGCCAGTAGCAGATCTGTTCATCCTGGTACTCTGAAGGAAATCCAGGAGACTGGATGATCTTCTGCTGATTTGTCAGCACACCACCACACTCCTTGGCTGTACAAGAGTAACGAGTAATGATCAGTCTTTATATTCAGAAAAGGCAACATATTTATATCTGTCATCTTTCAGGCAAAAATACACGAATAAGGCTGCAGATATAGTTTCCACATATTCAAGTCGCAGACAGTATAAATATCAATTAATACATTTTAAACCTCTAGGGCAGTTTTGGCAGGTTTAATCAAGTAGCCAGCCACAAAAGCCCCTGGAAAAGTCTCTGAAATGGTCTAATAAGAGGGACCAGACTAAGAGCAAATGAGAAATTCTTGATGGATCAACCTGTTTGGAGCTTCGTCACATCACCTGACCATACAAACCAAGACCTCTTTGTGAAGCCAGGCCTCGGAGGAGAGTGTATTGTGGCCGGGCCTTGAACAATGGAGCCCAGTTGGGCCAAAAAAAACAACACGGATACACCTGCCAGGTTTAGGGGATAGATCGAGGTCAAGTGTGGTGTAGGATGGTTAGCAAGCAAGGTCTGGGACCTACAGTAAGTTGGTTAAGGGACATGAGAATGAAAAGACTTTCATACTCAAAGTGCCCAGTCACTGCCGTAACTATTGCAGTGAGAGGCTTGATATTGGTCACGTTCCCCACCTTGATGCTTTTATTCAAAGCAGCTTCTAAGTAAGGATGTTCAGAGCTCCCACTTGAAGTGCAAGGCGTCATCAACTGGGAGCCTGTAGTTCATGGAGGACTGTTCTACTGCTGCACCCACCAATTCCTTTTCAGTAAAGGCTGGCATAGAAAGAAAAACAGCTTTATAAAAGACAACCCCAGCAAAATTGGTGGTGTAAGGTACACAGTCCACCAGAGTCACATAAAGAAGAAAGCAAGTCTGCAGGTTTTGAATGTGGCCGAGGATAGTTTGAGTGTCTGGGTTAAAGGCAATGCTTGTAATGTTTGCCTGGTAAATTATTCCAACCACAGCTTGTGTAGTATGAACATGCAGTTTTCTCAACACAATCATCATGTTCCAACGTGAAAACAAAAGACAATGCAGCTGTTATATCTGAAAGGTTAGAAATACACTTCCACAGTACACAGACAGTTTTAAGTAGATTACTGCATCGTCTGCATAAACACGAACAGGGAAAAGTCTGAGTTCTGCTCAGTAGATTTCAAAAGCATATATCCCAGAAACATACGGCATATGCACAGTATATCATATTTAACTATTTAAATAAGTAGATTGTTTCAATTTAACTGTAATTTAAAAACGTCTTTTGTATCACTTACAGACAGCTCTGGACAATTTCTACTGTACAACCAGGGAAAACACTGGGCTCTATGTTGTCAGGGAAACCCCCTCAGTGTATTATTTTAACAAGCTGCTGGGATTATGGATCTGTTCTGGGGGGTGTCTGCCCTTTGCGTGTGAGCTTTGAATTTAAAATAGTAAAAAGAAATCCTATTGTTGGGCAAGGAAAATCAAACACACATGTCGACGCTGCTGACAATGGCATCGAACTCTTTTCTACATGTCTTGAAGGGATGGGAAACCTAATGTTATTCATATGGCACAGTGGCAAACCAGATAAACCAGAACAGGACTTTAAACATGGTCACAGGCAGTTAATGTTTGTGCTTTCTTGCATAATGTCTTTTACATTACAATCCAAATCTCAGGGTTTTTGTTCAAAATGAATCACGCAGATGGGGACATGTTCATCTTTCACTGATTTATTCTGCTGATTTTTAACACCAGCCACTCACCAAAGTCCTAGTTATCAGTCACTCCACCAACATCTTTTCCGTACTGGTACTTCCTCCAGGCTTATTCTGGGTCTGACTGATAACTCACAGGGTGAGACTGAGATTGTGGCCTTGAGTCACAATGAAAAAATGTTCCTGCTTTCCCTGTGGCCCTGTGCTGGGTTCACTCTCTAACGTATGACTTGAAACACTCATGACAACATCCTGAAGGAGTCTGTGGGTCCAGGTCTCCTTGCTCCTCTTATTGCTCATGAGCCTCTCCATGCAGTCATCGCTTTAATCCACCCAAAACCACTGAGACGATGGCGTAGAAAGTCAGACATTTACATATTTTTGTAGTAACGTTGAGTTAAATCTCAGCTTTCTTAGTTTATTGCTTTGGGTTTATGACTCACAAAAGTATGGTTAACTCTCATTAACATCCAAAACCTTCTGATGGACATGTTATCTGCTCGGTACAAGAATGGTCCTGTTTTCAAAGGAACCGTGAGGTCTCCGCCAGTGTTTTGTTGTTCATTTGCATCTGAATTTTGCATGTTTAACATGTAAATCTAAAGCTAGTCAAACAATGTTGAACCAGAGCAAGGAGAGATCAGGTGCTTGGTATGACGGGAGTGCTAATATTTCTAATCAAAAAGTCAGAGAACTCAGTCAAAGACAAAGATGAACAAACCTACTCTGCAAAGACAAAAAACTATACACACAATTAGTACAGTTACAACTGTTTCAAAAAGAGACACACGGCCACTATATATGGACACCAAATGATCCCAACGAGGCGAGGAATGATCCCTAAGACTAAAAAAAGAACAAGGAAGAGCCATATGTAGGTGGGGGGCTCGTCCCTCGGTGTCTAGTGGGTCCATTTTCTTCTAATACATCCATAGAGGAGACATACATTTTGTAGTTTCATGTAACATAAAGACAAGTAGCTGAAATTTGTCGGTGTAGCTTTGTGTAGCTGTGTGAAACCAACACCAGGCCAGTGATACTTCTCCTTCCATGCACAACACTCAACAGCACTGCTGCTCGCCTTTCACTCCTGTGTGTGAGCGTGTACTCACAGTGTGGGTTGTAGCAGTACACGTCCCATTTCTCACTCTTGTTCAGCCTGTATCCGTAGTCGACGATGCCCACCTTCCCGAAGCCGCAGTTAGCGCCGGCTTTAACGATGGGGTAACCGACGCGGCCTTTGTCGAACCATCCGGCCGAGCACACGTGGAAACCTGGAGAAGAGCAGCAGACTGTTATATTCAAACACGGCGTACTACACTGTGCTAGGAATTCTGAATTCTTTCAAATGAAAACCTTTTCTTGCATTTCCTCCCTATTTTTTGTGTTGCCTGTTGACTGTACAGCCCACAGATGCAAATGTCTGATTTTTTGGGTGAATGAAGTGATTTGTACCTACTGTGCCGTATGTATTTGTCCTGAGGTCTCCCTTTGATCTCAATAAGGTAAAGATGTAAGATAAACTCTGTGAACATTGTCCGCCCATTATCCAGCTGCCAATATCCAGATGTTAGAGGATAAAGTCTATACTTGTATATACTAGCATTTTCCACCTTTTCGACCTCAGTGTTGGATCGGTATAATCCACATATGTGCTCAGGGCTATAAATGCTACAAAAGACTTTTTTTCTGATATTTAACCTCAAGTTGCCATGAAATACACCACAGGGCTATTTGTATTGAACATGCCAATGCAATCATCTATCAGAATGTACCAGGTGTCATTAATAAAGGAACCCTCACAGCTCGTCCAAACACACAAAGCATTTCTTTCAGGGTCTTCTGGAGCCCATTAACTGTAATTTCTTTGTTTGTTATTTTGTTAATTTTCCTCTTCGTGTGGTCAGGGGGATTTAGAGTTTAGACCCCCAACGAGAACAGCTCAGATAAAGTGGGACCTCCTAGACAGGAACTGGCTGGATTCGGTCTCTTTGGCATTGGACCAAGCGATATTACCCCACACAGGATGGTGTTAACTTCTACAACTTGGCTCGGGCAGTTTAACATTTGTGCACTATTGGAAAAGGCCGGTTCGCTCTCTGCTTGCCGGTGAATCTTTGAAGATACAGAAGGAGCCTAATGCTTGTGCAATAGAATCAAACAGTCCTTGGGGACTAAAGCGTTTTTTCCTGGAAATCTCCAGATGTGATGTCCTGTAACTGACCATTTTGCAAGTAAGTGAGCATGTGAGTTGCCACAGACCTATTTGCCGAGCTGCCTCCAGCTGCTCGTAAGTGGCCAGACTCCCTCCCTCGTATTTGCAGACGGCCTTGGCTTCTCTGTATGTCAGCTGGTATCTTCCTTTGCGGGACTCCCGGTGGTAAACTCCAGCGGCCTGTTCTGTGGGGGGGGGAGAGACCAGAAACGGTTCCTGACAGTGTCTAAATGATTTGCGACACCTTCAGCAGATGTGGCTACAGCAGAGCTTCAGTGAGGGGGTCCAGCTTCAACATGGTCATGAGCACATACTCGCTGATGTTTTCCTTCACTTTGGAAGTTCACCAACGGCCTGGTCACCTGCTCCTGTGCCCCCTCAGTGGGGAGTCCTCTGCTGATCCTGTTTTAGTTTTACACATGCATGACTGCAAAACTGGGAAGAGAGATGTTGGGAATTAGCTTCCACTTGATAATTCAATCCCTCTTACCCAGTTATCAATAATATAATATACACTTCTTACTAGTTTTTATCAGGTTGGAGTAAACTCCAGGGTGAACAGACTCATGAACTGATAGTTTTTGAGTGAAGCTAACTTAAAATAATTAAGTACAGTGGCAACAAATGAGGCAATGACACTAAAAGCGGTTGGAAAAACTTATAGGCAAGTTGTACCATGGTCATGTAGGAGGTTATTAATTTCAGTTGATCATCCTGGAACACTCCTGAAAACACTTTGCATCCACGCAGACTGGTGTGAAGAACAGGCGGAGTCGATCGATTTAAAGAGCTTACTGCCTCATAGGAGATAGAAACGCATAGAGTAAAGTATTGTTATGGTATTGTTGCAATGATAATGCATATTCATACGTTTCTGGGGGGCATGGTTATTAAAATATGACTGAAGACAATGTGAACAAAGTGAAAAGTTATTTACAGCAGGAAGTTACACATTCATTGAATTTGTAGGTATAAAATCATTCCGCCTCTAGTTTTCATTTGGTTTTGCATTATTTTTGAAATAAGCTGAGTGAGATGAAACTGTTCTTCTTTATCTTCGGCCTCTGCTCATCTCAGCCATCATCACCTTTCAGCTCTCTGCCTTTTATTTGTGAATCCACCGGCACTTGCCAGTAGAACTTTGGCACGTTGCGTTCAGCGAACACAAAGCCCGGATTCACGACGGGGCTGGAACCGTTCCCCTCAGAGCCGGATCGTGGACCGGGTCCAGGCTGCTGGGGACGCTCCTCGCGGATGAGGAACAGCTGAAGTCACGGCCCGTGTTCGCACAAACCTGCTCTGACAGTCACGGAGGAAACGATGTCCCAGAGAATATGTCCGTTATATTTTCAAGAACTTTTCGCTACAGTGAACGAGAACTGAACCGGGCCCAGTTTGCTCCGGATTAGCAATAAAATCAAAGTTTCTCACCCAGCCATATGGAATTATGGAAGACTCCGTTCTTGTAGCTCCACGCCTGCGCCTCTTCCAGCACGAAGACGAGAGTCCAGAGAAAAGCCGAGACCCGCATCCTGCAGCTGTGGTGTCCAGATGTTCCCACGAGCTGCGCTGCGACGCTCTTATACCCGAACCCGGGGGGGAGGGGGGGGGGTCTTCAGGGTGAGCACGGGTCCCACATCAGAGGGCGGGGCTCCGCAATTTACACCAGCCAATAGAATCTCTGCGTGTTCGGTTAATCACTGTTAACGCTCTTTCACTCATCACAACAATTTAGTCTCAAATCTCAAAATAATAATAAAAATAACATGCCAACATTTCTGAGTAGGTTTTGTTATGAATTTGAGTCTGTACATGTATGAATTGGCCGAAAAATGAAATAGTTTCTTAAACAAGTTGCTTGTAAAACCATTTAAAATGCTGCCATTTCATTTATTAATATTAAGGATGTTTAACACCAAAAGTCTCGTTTTGAGCCTCATTTGAAGTGTGTGTGATTTCCTGATTCCACGTCCTGTTGTGTTTAGGGATTTCACTGAGGCACCAGAAAAATGTCCAACACCACGAGTGAACAGACTTTGTGTGTGGTTGTTTTGAAGCTGTTTGCGGTAATTTTACATTTGGTTTTGGATGATTTGTGTCTGTCGGTCATTTGTGGTCGTTTGACGTCTCTTTATAGTCGACTGATGTCTGTTTCTGGGGTTTTTTGCCCTTTTCTGTGTTCACTTTATGTTCATTCCATCTCTTTTTTCCTCTGCTTGTTGTAGCCTCTCTCTGCTCAATTTATGTCCTTTCAAAGATCACTAACTTTGGAGGATCCGGTCCATGGCTCTCCAATGGCCTGGTCCTGGCAGGCCCGTTATCTGCTCCATCTGTGACACCACGTGTGGTGTGAGGTTTGTCCAGAGGTTCATTGTCGTTCTCAGTTAAATGAGCTGCAGTTGGGAAACTACATAAAAATAGGGAAGTTTCATAACAGTGACCCCGAAGCCAAGAATAAACGACAAAAAGGGGAAAAAACTTGTTTCCAACTTTCAGCTTCTACGTGGGTGAGATTTAGTGCGACCTCCACCATCACTCACCTACATGTGGAAGCTCATTTTTCTTCCACACACACAAACACACTAACTCTGGCTAAACTTGTTCTGAATTGGTTCCAGATCTGGGAGGAAATGATCTGTACCCGGAGCGCCTCACCCGCTCAGACCCACACACGGAAAGTCCGTCTCAGACGCAGTAATTGTGACATATTGGACATTACAGCCGGGGCTTCGAGAGGAGACTCATCATCGTTTCCATGTGTCCTCCAGCCACACACCGTCTGTATCATAGTTTAACGACAATTACAGCGTTCACGATTATTTTTGTGGCTGACATCATGTCTGTCATGAGGGTAATGAAAGTAAGAGTGTGTCAACAGTGTTAGTGGAGCATAATTGTCTATGCTATTAATAAAAGCTGAGTGTATGAGAATACATTTAAAAAACATTATTTATAATGGTGACAGAGCTGGATGCCTTGATTCTACACGTGAAATATGATTTACTCTTTTCAGTTACAGAGGAACGTTTGCTTGATCTCGTTACTGAAATCGTCTCTTTTCTCGTTCACTGTAATCAAAGCAGATGGTTTGTTGAAAACTGGTTTAACTTTGTTCGTTACTTCATCACAAAGGTGAACCCCGTTCTTCAGCTTGCGTTGTCTTGTCTTCCTACATCTGTGAATGAACTCGGATGCTTCAGTTTTTCTATACTTTAGGAGGCAAATTAATATCAAGATTAAAGAAGACGTATTGTGTAGAATTCCAGGTTTATCTTGTTTATCCTGGATCTCTCCTCAAACAGTTTGAGACAGTTATAACCCAAAAACAGCTCATTTCCCTACAACGAGTAACTGATTCGAAACAGTTTGTTTTAGCGCCTGTCTCTTTAAGCCCCTCCCACCACCCCGAGTCTCTGCTCTGATTGGCCAGCTTGATGTCGAGCAGAGAATTCCATGTATTATGAAAGTGTGTTTATTCTATATGTGTGGACAAAAACCATAGGTCAGTTTGTGGACAGATGGTGTCCGTACACACGATTGTGGGGAACGAGGGTCCAGAGGAAGATTTCATGTTTCACACCCACCGTCACTGCAGCAGCAGCAGCAGCAGCAGCAGGAACTGGGAGACCGGTCAGGGCTGAGGAAAAGCTGAGTGGGCTAAAGTACAGAGAAATCCTCAGTGAGAACCAGGACCTCAGACTCGGCTGGAGGATCACCTTCCAACACGACACCAATCCTAAGCACAGCCAAGACAACATGGGAGCGGCTCAGGGACAACTCTGTGAATGTCCCCGAGTGACCCAGGCAGAAAAATAGCTGTCGGCACAGGGTTCCCATGCAACCTGACTGAGCTGGGGAGGATTTGCAGGGAAGAATGGCAGAAAATCCTGCAATTCAGGCACGTAAAGACTCGAGAGTGTAACTGCTGCCCAAGGCGCTTCAACAAAGTACAGAGTTAAGAGTCTGAAAACTTATGAACACGATATTTCAGGTTTTTTATCTAATACATTTACAGATATTTCTGTCGCTCTGCTTTCACTTTGTCATTACGTGGGACTGGCAAAAGTAATTGAAATAACTGCAGTATCAGGCTGCAACCTAACGAAATTGAAAGTGAAGGGGTCTGAAAACTGACAGAATGCTTTATGTGCACCACCGTTCATGTCAAGCCGGCTGTGGCTCAGATGGTGAGGTGAATTATTTTCAAGGGCCAAAAGTAATTATCAAATGAATTCAAA
The DNA here is from genome assembly GCA_033026295.1 of Channa striata. Lineage (NCBI taxonomy): Eukaryota > Metazoa > Chordata > Actinopteri > Anabantiformes > Channidae > Channa > Channa striata. The sequence goes on from CM065177.1 coordinate 23,221,687, forward strand.
CACACACACAAACGAATCCCTCTCGCGGCCCCCTGGCAGTAACACGCCCCCATATGATAACTGGCAGAAAAACACGAATTTCAAGCATTGGCCTACAACGGGAAAAGGGTTGAATGTGGTGGAATCCAGTCAAAATGCCAAATATCACAAATTTTCTACAAAATGAAATGCTGAGTTTATAGAATGCATGACTTTATGCTGTAACGGCAGTCAGATTTTTAAAATGTGATTTTACTGGAAATCAATGAGGCATTTTGAAAACCAAGTTGTCCACAGGGAATATCGGCACTACGGGAAAACTACTAATGCGATGCAATGCATTTTTTTGTTAACCTTTGACATATCCAAGACTCTAATCCCCACAAGGCCCCATCCTCCCACTATTAGTAACAATTCCAAAAAGTGAACTGGATTTATTGGGGAAAATCCTGAAAATCATAACGTTTGTTAAATTAAAACGTCTGGTAGTTTTGAGAAGTTCTTTAAGTGATTTATGGAAAGAAAGAAATTTTTTTTATCGGTAATGATTTTATAGCAGTTTTTCAGAAAATCATGTCACACTGTAACAGAAAAAAAAGGTTGAGAAAAATGTAATATCAATATTTAATATCAGTGAAGGTGTAATGTTATAGGATTTAGGTTTTGTTCCGATGTGTTTGGACTATTTCAGAAGGAGCGTTAAACCCCGGAGAGTTTAATATTTTCTGCCGTGAAAAGCACGTCACACGTGTCTGGATGGGAGTTTGGTTTATTGTCCAGACTCTCTCCGGAGAGGAGAACAGAGTCTTTGTTGTTGGACTGTTCGTTCCTTCCGTCTTCCAGGCTGCGCTGAGTGGCCTCCGTGAGTTCACGTCCTGGGGTTTTTCACTCATACGTGCACAAACAAACCCTCCTCCAGCTTTCGGTTGTGGATGTGCTGCAAGTTGGACATGAATGGAGCTTTAAACAAATGCCACAGCTTGTTTTAATTAGTCAGGAGAAAAAACTGCGTCTGCTTTATCGTAGAGGAATAAACTGTTTCCCCCTGAAACGTAGTTGAGTTTTTTACACGCTACATGGCAACACACACACACACACTTTCCCGCTCACTCAGGGGCCTCCTGGTGTTCACGTGTTGAAGAGAAAAGATTCTGGATGTTCGTAACCATTATTTTGGTCCTCTTTTTTTTGTTGATTGAGTTTACTAATTTTCTATTTTTTTTTAGTTTTTATCATTTTGCTCGTTTTTAGTCACAGTCTGTGTTTTTGTTCCTGTTGGGCCTCTGGTTGCTGTTTAGGTCTGTGAACAGACGCTTTGTTCCAGGGGCCCCTGTCCTCCCGGGCCCAGGGCCTGCACGAATATTCTTCGTTTACTAGATCAGTGGATTCAAACCACAGAGAGTCTGTGAAGACACTGCAGATTTATGTGCAGCAGTTTCACACATTTGTTAATCATATATAATCCACAATCATGTGATTTGAAAGCCAACTTTGCTGAGGTACATTTGACTGTGACAAACCCTTTTTGAAGTTCCTCTCCTCACGCCCACATCAGGGGTCCTCAGGCTGCCTTTAAGCCCTGCACTAGGTGGCAGCAGATGATCGGATGCTCGACTCGATCTGGATTATACGAGCAGCCATTAAACTCAACGTCTGCTCGTCTGTGCTCAGATGTTTGTTAATGCGACTGCAGGGAGATTTCATCTCATTCAGTCCATCACCCATGTTGGTTCATTGCACAGCTGCAGGTTAAAGCAGGGAGCAGCTGATCTGCCATCCCACTGAGAGCTCCCCTTCCCTGGAACCAGGGGACGCACACATGAGACCCTCCAACAAAGTGGGAGACATTAATTAGTGTAGCTCATTAAGCAGCAGCTCCTAACAGACTCAGTCTGTGAGCACTGTCATGTTCTTATGTTACTGCACATCATGATTAAACACTACAAAGGCTGAAAACCTCCAGAGTCCTACAGGGGGCAGCCGCACAAACAGGGACAATGTGGGAATTCCTCAGTGCGGTTGTGATGGTTTATATTCTCCCACCGTGAGCAGATTTAGTGACTAACTCGGTTTGTGATGACTCTAAACTAAACCGTGCAGGTGTGTTTCCCACCTCAGTCTCACACTGAGCCTCAGCAACAAGGGGGTCCGAGCTTTGGGCCTTCCTGACCGTGTGATGGAGGGCTGGAGGAGACCTGGGCACATTTACATGACAAAACGAAAGAGAGATGCAGCTCAGTGTCCGGCTCTCACTGCAGACCGAAGCAAATGTCAGCAACACTTCATCAGTGACGACTGATAACCTCTGACAGACACGGGTATCAGCTGTGGAATGTGCGTTTACGGCCTCTGTGTCTGTCTGCTGTTTACTGCCAGTCAGGACGTGGACAGGGGGCTGAAAACGTTAAGAGAACCACAACAGTTAAATGTCAGAGAGCAGGAAGATGAGATCTCAGGAGTAATGTGGGCACACGTCCAATCCTCAGAAGTATTTCAATGCATTACAAAAGGAGGGTTTACTTCAGCGAGAACAAGGACAGATGTACAAGTGAGAGGAAATAAAAATGAAATCTTTAGCCAACTAATGTGAAGACAGTTTTCGGGCAATACACCAAATGTCTTTATATTCAACGTTTCTGCTCTGAACTGACAAGATTTAAATTTGATTCTCTCTTGTACACGGCTGGGGCTCTACATTTTTGCATCAATCGCTATGTTGCAATTGTCTCTTTTCCGCACAGTAACGGTATCCATGACGACCACTTTGGGCATTTCCAGGTCAAACAATGAGCTCAGTCTCATTTTCAATTCCCGTTGGAAGGCTGAGAACAGAAAAAGAGAAATGATGCTAGAAGTGCTGCGTAAACAGAAAAGCGGTAGAAGGGAACGTTTCTTTAAGACGAGGGAGAAGCCAAATACAGGAAGTGAACAGTCCGACACAACATTTTTGTTAGAAAAGAAGAAAAGGAGGAGATTGTGTAATGTCAGCAGCAGGGACACACAGGAAGGGTTAATGGGAATGAAAAATGATTTTGGCTGGAATTTATTGATACTAAAACCTGACAAAGTTCAAAATGATTTATTTTTGCTGTTTACTGTGAACCGGAAATATCCACCTTCCTAATGAAGAGGATTGGGCCAAAAATAAATCTTCGATCATTTAAACCAGGTCATCCAACGATCAAGTTATTTTCATCTGAAAACAGAAAGCACAAGTTTCCTGAGATTAAACGAGACAAATGTTCATTTTGAAATATGATGGTATAATGAAACGTGTTTTACCAGTTAGTTTTAAACCTCAGTAAACTATGTTAAGAATCTGTTAAACGAATAGACACTTTAGAGGATTCGAGAAAAAAAGCTGTGAAAATGTCAATGTCAAGCTTTATGGCATCAAGTAAAAATACACGCTGTGTCCCAAAACATATGTATTGCAGAAACAAGCATTTGTCCGTCTCTAAAATCAATTTCCCATCATGCCCTGAGCTGATCATTGGCCGGTTCAGCCACAACTAATTAGGATATTGATTCTTTTGTTGAGGCTCTGTCTATCGATAAATCAGATTTTAAAGGTTTTTGTCCCTCTGTTGATTTGTGAGTGGAACTAAAACCACAGCGGAACTCTGTCCAAGCACCAGGAAACTCTGGAGGAACTTAATTCCTGCATTTAAACCAAAGGAACTGGAATTCAATAAAAACTCAGAGTACGTGCAAACGTGTACACTCAGATCTTTGCTCACATTTGCATTTAGAGATCACTCAGTGTTTTAATTTACTGTTTGGAAGTTCAAAAATACTTTGATTAGTTTTCTGCTCGACCAAACAATGACTGGGTGTCTGTCCCACGGGCTGCGTGCACAGAGGTCGGCTCAGTGTGGGAAAGGTGAAACGTCTAATATCTGTGCACATGCAGGCGCCATTTTGCTGCGATAACGTGAAAATTGTGCCACTCTCCACACACACGTCAGCCTTACACTGCTGCAGACAAAGCAGCGTGTTCATTTGAAGCGAGGGGAAGCGTAATTAAAAGGGCCTTTCTGTAAAAACTTTGCCATCGTCATCATCGAATCTGGGCGGGGTCTGGACCGTGAGGTGTAAACTACAGCATCCCGTACAATCTGGACACATCAAACAGTCGAGCACGGTTAGCAGCGCAGGCCGATTCTTTGATGCGTTAAAAAATACACAGATGTGCCGCAGAGTGTGTGAGGTGTTTAAAATTGAAGCCGAGATTCACGCATGTCCTCCGAATGTGGCCTTTGTAAATGTGAAACAGATGACTGAGCCAAACACAACAGAGGCACTGACTTTTCACACAAGCAAATTTATTGTGCAGTATTACATAAGCACTGTTCATCCATGCGAGAATGTTCAGGACCGTACTGGAAAAATGCTGCACCAAAGCCCGAGAGTTTTTGAACCGGAAACGCTCATTTGAAACTGTGTGTACACACACACAACTCAAGGAAAGTAACGACACATTGACTGTACGACCACCCGCTCCTCAAAAGAAAAAAGGCCACAGAGCAGATTCCTCCCACTGTCCGATTCCTCGGTGACGGTTCACGCTCTAATACTTCTGTGGGAACGGTGATGACGGTTCACGTCATATTCGTGCATGTAAGTTTCGTACCCTGCACTCACACTCAACAGGAATGTAACTCATAAGAAAGTGCTTAAAGGCAGCAGCACCGGTGGTGGCATATGTTTTTTTTTTTATTTCCAATATTTAAATGAAATGAAAATCCCAAAACCAACAATCTTCTGATTTACCTAAAGAACGTTGCCAGTGCGTCCAAACATGACGTCACTTATTCGTCTCCATGAAATCTACAAATGGCACATCAACGAGCTACACTGGAGACGCCGCAGTGGGTAACCAAACTCTCAGGACAGTGGAGGGTGGAGGGTGGAGGTCGGAGGGTGGAGGGTTGAGGGTGGAGGTCGGAGGGTTGAGGGTGGAGGTCGGAGGGTGAAGGGTGGAGGGTTGAGGGTGGAGGTCGGAGGGTGGAGGGTGAAGGGTGGAGGGTTGAGGGTGGAGGTCGGAGGGTGGAGGGTGGAGGGTGAAGGGTGGAGGGTTGAGGGTGGAGGTCGGAGGGTGGAGGGTGGAGGTCGGAGGGTGGAGGGTTGAGGGTGGAGGTCGGAGGGTTGAGGGTGGAGGTCGGAGGGTGGAGGGTTGAGGGTGGAGGGTGGAGGTCGGCCTACTCCTCCCGTGTTGTGACGAACACACCACAGTGGCTGCAGTGATTCGGTCCCACTGCTGAAAAATAACCAGGTGACTTATTTTCTTGATTAATCATCAAGTCTACAAATGTGTAAAAATGCCTATTGTAGTTTCCTACTGCCCGAAATTACTAATTATTAATCTTCCAACATATTCACTTTATGAGAGCATGAAACAGGATGCAGGATGCTTTTCTGGTGCTTCTTGAACAAAACGATTACTAATTTAAAAAAAAAAAAGATTTGTTGCTAAATATTTTCTAGTCTCTCGCTTTTGCTTGAACTGCTTCAGATATACTTCCAATGCTCCGCAGACTCAGATGTAGTTTGTGTAGTAACTCAGTCAGTCTGTGAGAAAAAAAATAATCAGAAGGATCTCTAGAATATTGACTGTCATAACCCTGTTTGAGATTTGGACTGTCTCTGAACGGCAAGTAGAAAAACGCCAAAATAAAGCAAATGGTAGATCAAAAAGAATTATTCAAATGTTAGTGCTGCAAAACTGTCATTCACTACGGAATAAAAGGACTTAATCAACTAATCCACGAAGCCGCTGCCTCCATTGAAGATGGACAGAGACGCACGTCGGACCAAAAAATGATTTGCACCTGCTGCCCCGGAGCAGCTTCTTCCCACTGAATTCATTCGACGTTCCCACAGTAAAGCTGCTCTAGCAAAGTTCTCATCCCTTTATCATATTCAACCCTCGTCTCTCCAAAACGTTTTAAAGATTTCTGACTTCAGTTGAGACAAATGAGCTTGTGTTCATGCACAATTGTAGGTTTTGGCCCTTTCATTGAATTTTTTTTGAAGTATTGTAAGTTGGTTTGTGTGACTCAGATTAATTTGGAGCATTTAACACCACACACACACACACACACACACACACACACACAAAGAAAATGTAAATCTTTAAAAACTTGACTTTTTACACTCTGTGCAAAATGAAAGTCGTCTATTGCTTAGTAAGAGTTAGTACCAGAACCAGCAGAAATATGTGCATTTGTCATGATCCTGCTAATTTAAAACAATCTGATGTGGAGTGAAATGTTCCTGTTGGATGCACTGTTCATACAAAAAAAAGAAAGAAAGAAAAAAGCATTTTTAATGTTTATAAAAATATACAAATATGCTGCGGGTCTTGCCTGGTCTAAACAAGGAATCCATGTCCGTGTTACGTGCTCGGATGTTTATTGTGAGGATTTATTTTGTGTCACTGCAAACTCTCTGCTAACTTCTAGCTTTGTAACTTCTTTTTCTCGATGGTCTAAACGAGGAGGCAAAGGAGATCGGGCTTCGCTGCTGCTGCTGCACGGGCTGCCACGGCTGAAACACACGGTTCCGGAAAAAGAAGTTGCTTTCCTTCCCTCAGGCAGGTTAAAACGTCCCGTGTAAGAACAAAAAGGCCCCGGAATCGTCCCTCAGACACAGTCTAGTTCATTTCACGTGTGGGACCTGGGGTCAGTCGTGCACTGTGCAGAGGGATCAGTCCGCCTCTGCCTGTCCTCCAGGGATCTGTTTGTCGGACCGGTCCTGCCGCGCCCTGTGCTGAGGGATCAGTGGACCCCTCCGTTGTACGACTTCCGGTACATTTCGAAGTCTGTGTCCAGAAAATGCGTCGAGACAGGCTGCTTGTACAGAGGGTTGGAGGCCTGAGGACGTGAAGGTAAAACAAAGCATTTCATTATAAAACTCTGATTTTCTACTTGACATTTCTGTTGAGGATGAAGGAAACTTTGATGTTCCAGCTGTTTATACAGCAACTTCTGCCAAAACCAGCGCTCTGGGGAAAGGCGTCTCCTTACCATTTCGTATCGGGCACGGGAGCGTGCGCTCTGGAAGCGTGCAAACTCTCGCCGGTCATGAATGGTGATGATCAGTTTCCAGACAGCGAGCAGCAGAACTCCCACCAGCAGGATGCTGCCGACCACTGCCAGCAGCACCATCAGGGGATCTGGAGCACTGCCACCGCACTCTGACAGAGGAAAAGGCGGATTTACATTTATTTTGACCAGGGGCATAACAACCAGCACAAATACTGCGACAGAGAAACTAAGATTCATTTTGTCTCCCAGGGCAGAATGCACAGTCTGGTGATTTTTCAGCAGCAGCAAACAAAATATAAATGCAAAGTAATGACATGATCAATAAAACTATTGTAAGACGCCACAGTCCACAGTGTAGGAAACCTTTCTATTCAGGTAATTAAATCCCTGCAAGGCAAAGAAGCTAAAAGTAAATCTGCAGCCTCTGACTGAACCAGTGTCAGTTCAATGAAGATTATCAACGTGTAAATGATACTAGGCTGAAATAACTTTGGCAGTTTTCACTACACTTTATCCTGGAAATGCATTACGGTGCATGTGTTGCTGGTTTCATGGTGCCGTGTGCACGGACCCTGATAATCATGTTCACACACCAAAGCATTTCATAATCTGTCTGTTAGTTTTCAAATATGGATTTTTGAACAATTCTTGAAATGAATCTGCATCTGATATCCGGCTGTTCACCATTCCAGGCAGAGTGCCGATGTTTTATTGTTGATTTGTGCAGACCCAGTTTTAGTGAGTGAGCCTGTAATTTCATCCAGTCACAGTTCGTATCCAGCACGGAAAGAAAAACAGAAACATGGTGGTCAGTGAGAGCAAAGTCTGAATCATCGTCTAAGTGTGGCAGTGCATCATAAACGGAGTCTGAAGGCGCTTTGCCCTTCACATATTTCACTCTCTGACCTAAACGTTGCTGGTTTGAAAAGGAACTCCCTAACTTGCCGCTGGGAGCACTGACCTGGCTCTTTAAGCGCCGTCAGGACGGACTGTCCACTGGCATGCTCAGAATATGTGAACTTCATGACACAGTCGTTGCCCGTCTTGTAAAGACAAAGCACAGCTCCGGGGTCCTCGGTTTCTGGAGGGGAAGGAGAAAAGAGCAAAACAGAAACACTGAGTTTCACTTGCAAAGTGAAAAGCTGATGTGAATTTCGCAACAGTTTCAGTTTTGTGTTGGATCAGTCTCAGTCGTCTTTGAGTGTTTTTCTTTAAATGGTCTTTGACCACAAAAGGCTGCAACGAAGCAACTGGAGGAACAAAGGAGCCTTCAAACCGTCGGGCCGTTTGTTATCTGCTCATCCCATTCAGGATCATGGGGGTCGGAGCCAATTCTGGCTGCCATTAGGTGAGAGGGAAATGACAAGGACACGCTGAAACAGACAACAGCTTCATCGTGTGTTGATTCATCTTCATCATTCTTTTTGTGTAGGAACCTTCAAGCCTCTCATCTCATGTCCACTGAGGTAAAATATTCCTCTAAACCAACAAGGAAGAATCGACAGTTTTTAGTTGTAGCAGCGTCTTGTTTTGAAAGAACTTTATCTGTTGCGGTTTGGCTTGAGACCGCAGCATAAACACAGAGAACTGGGAAAGCAGCAGCTCACACTGAGGGAAAAACTCTGGCAAATTATTTGTCACATAGCCTGAATTTCTGCGCTGTGAAATCACAACTGAGTTTGAAAAAGAAAAGGCTGAGATTCTGGGGTGGGAGGGTGAGGTCACACGGTCCCGGTCCACCCCTCTATTCCCCAGCAGCCCGTCCTCCTCCGTGCACAAAGTAAGTGGAATGTACATATGGAGTCCATTTAGGCCAGTCAAGCAGCTGAACTAGTGGGGAATGCGTCAGATGTTGGCCGGGACTGTGCGCTTCCAATATGGAATAATCGTATAACAGTCTGTGCATAAAGTGTCGGGCTCTGTTGGTAGCCAAGCAACATCCAGGTGCCATGGAGACAATAAATCACAGCGCCTGAATGAACACATTCCTGACTGTTTCCCACCAGGATCCGACTGATGCGCTCACAGGAAGCACGGTGCGATTAAGTCAGACCTCAAACTCCAACTGTGTTTTTAAAATGACACGAGAGGCAAAGCTCTGTTTGTAACCAACTGTTTATGTGTGTGTGTGTGTGTGTGTGTGTGTGTGGCAGACTAACACCTGCCACGTAATGACATAAACATGAGGACATGGCTGACCACTGGACAGGAGGAGTGTGAGGTTGGAGTGATGGAATCAGACGGATGATATTACTCCTCGGAATAATAACATAAATCTATTTGTGGAAACACAGTGTTTCAATTAGCTGTTAGGCCACTGGGTGAGTGGATGTGTGCACTTCATCGCACTATATCACGGGATGTCCGACTGCACTTTGTTGAGGCCCCACAAAAACAAGAAAGGTCTAAAAAACACTAAAAATGACAGTTGAAGACATATGCAATGTTGAAATTACCCCAGATGTAAAGTGTCAGCCTGCAGCTGATCTGTGTGTGTGTGTGTGTGTGTGTGTGTGTGTGTGTGTGTACACTTACTGAGGCTCTCCACAGTGATGACTTTATCCTTGCACAGACGCTGGCAAGTCTGGTTGTCTGCAAGTCTTCCCGAGTTGAAAAGTCGACACTCAATACACTCCCTGAAGCAGAGGAGAGCAAGTTCAACCATAACAGCCAAGAAAAACTTCAAGCTCAGATGTTTTTATCTTTCAAGACATTTTCCAATCGGACATTCAATCACGGAAATCTTTTAATGCCGTTTGTGTTTTCTGTTCTGGTAAGTTCAGCTCCTAAAAACACTGGAACAAATAAGCTGCAGCCAGTTATTTCAGTTACTGATTTTTGAGTGTAGTCATCAACTAAGCAACGAAGGCACAGCTGTTCTGGGTTTGAGCCACGTTTTACAGACTGAACAGATTTTAAATGTATTATTTCATTTGAGCCACAACAGATAAACAAACCCCAGAGAGGAACACAGGCTGCAGCGTGTTCTGTCACACACTCAATGTCGTTTTACCAACTGTCCATCGCACGTCTGCTGTCACTATTTCAGGTTAGGGGCAAAAACATTCGAGCAAATATCTTCATAAAGAACAGAAACCACCGAAAATTGTAAATCTGTCCATCTAATGTTATTAGTGCAAGAAATGTGCTTCAGGTTTGCTTTCGAACATCTACAGTCACTGGAGACCTGGCTGATGAAGCAGTGTGGATCCAAGCTGAAATCTGGTCAGTGGTCTGAGGTTGTAAAAGCAGAGCCATGGTTCTGCGAGGAGAGGCCCACTGAGAGGACACGGCCGTCTCTGTACGGGACATTCGATAAGCATCAAAAAACACATTTAAACACAGGTGACACGTGGACGTCGCTGTCATCCAAGGTTAGATAACAGTCAGTATGTGAGAGAGCTACGGGAGCGTTCAGACTTCCGTTTTGGCCTTGACGTGTTTGACGCTCTGACCTTTTCCCTGGTTTCCTGTTTGACTCATCACTAACGCAGATTCCCGAGGTCAAATTTCAGCACATTGTTTTGAATTTCCACATTCCTTCTCATACAATGAAGTTACCCTCCACCAAATAATATAAGCATTCCAAAAATGAAAAAATGCCTCAACTAGGCTTTTATTAGTAGTTAACGAGGTCCGACACGCTCCCACAGCAGAACCGACCGTTTAGTGCCGCAGGCATCGGGGCAGGTGGGGCACTTTTCGCAGGTGTCTCCGAAGGCCCCCGGCTCCGTGCACTCGCAGCGGCCGCACACACAGTTGCCTCGGCCGCTGCACATCTGCCCGTCGTCGGAAATGCAGGACGACGTCTCTGTGGAGCAGTTACAGTTGTCGCCAATGTAACCGGCGTGGCATTTACACTCCCCGCAGTGACATTCTCCGTGACCTGGCAAGAGGAGAGCAAAGATGAAGTCAACACAAATTCAATGTGCGCCAACACGCTGGAAAAAAGTTCTAAAACCAAACTCACTTTATGTCACACAAAACAGACACAGAACTCAATTCTTCCAGTTTGACACGAGGTGGAGTCCAGCTCAGTTTTCTCTCCTTTGACATCAAACCGACGTTCCTCTGCCACAGTGAATAACTGGGGCGTCTGCAGCTTTACAGCAGTGACCTAATCCACTTCCACTACCAGCACCACTGTAACTGCCCCCCCCAGCGTGCCACAGTCATTTAGTTGTTATCCACACATAAATCCAAGTGGAGACAAGCCTTCAGGGAGCCAGCTGTGTCCTTCTGGACTTTGTTGAAACTCTGATTAGTCCCGGTCGTCTGCATCACCCTCCCCACAGGCGAGGACAGCAGCTGTAATCAGCATTACTTGACAGTCGTATTTCACACTACTTGTTCCGAGACCCTCCACAAAGACTGCATTCATTTAGGGGTGGACAGGTCAAATAATCAGTAGTGTTGTAACGCTCCAACCGCTCGTGACAACTCCAACTATTCAATTCCATACAATCTTAAAAACAATTAGTTTAGTTTATTAGAGAGAAAAAACTCCAAGCAGTTCAAATGGAAACACAGAGAGGACAAAATCCTGATCCGACAGTGAGGAGGAGTGAAGACTGAAACTGGGTCACTAACAAATGAAATCACTCGTGTGCCGTCTAGGAGTGGCTGCTCCGTCCGTCCCGCATGTTCTCAGGATTTGCAGCCACTTGACATTTGCTATGAAAAGTCCTCAACAAGGTCACAGGGACTTCTCCAAGTGAACTTCTCCTAATCATCCAAGTGGTCGGGACTGGTGTAACGAACTGTCTGGGGTATCAGACACGCAAGAAATTCCTTCCATTTTTGTAGAAAGACATCTCACTTCAGTGTGAGCCACAGAACTGTGCACGTTTATTGTGGAAAAACTGATCGGATTAATCCCATCCAAATTAATTTGTTTTGTGGTAAAGAGTCTAGGACGCCGCTCCCAAAGCTCGGCCGGGGACATGTGCCTGAGTCATAACACCAACCCTGGGAACGTGTCCTCCGATGAGAACACTGCTGCTCAGACATTCAGAGGGGCAGGAAGTTGCTGCCAGATCAGTAGTCGACAGTATAAACACTCGCCTGGGTGAGATTACGCACGTCTGTCTCACAGCCCTTCACTTTTTAAGAGCTGCCTGCTGTTTTCTGCCACTTTAAACCTGCACTAATAAACATTTGACATGATCAATAAGTTACATGATTGAGTAATGTGACAGAGAGGCTACATGTGGTGGAGAGCCAACAAAACAGTCTTCACCTAATTCACTTCACGCTTGTTCTATACAGTATTTTAGCTTATTTGAGCTCATTGTTTTGGTTTTGTGGCCCACAAATGTATTTGTGCAAAAGTTTTCAACAACAGAAAATATCCATCCGTCCATCTTCTCTGCACCATCTGCTCAACACCATTTACAGACAGACAACACGAGCTACTGAACACTGGGAGGCAGTTAGCTGCTAATAATGTCGCCTCTCATAAGGCGACAACAAAATTCTAGGATTGTGCATGTAACACCCGTTTATGGTCATAGCAGGAAACAAATCGATATCTGCGATAAAGCTTGGACTGTCATATGAACTGCAATTGGTGTTCGCTGCAAATCAGCATCGTCTTATTTGCATGACCCTGAACCTCAGACAACACGAGTTAAAGTCGTCTCCACCTCGCTGACAGTCGATCAGGTACTGACCAATTAATTGATCGGAATACTGGCTCCCTGCTACAGAGGGGAGCACCGGCACCAGCGCCCGCATCCGGTAACAGGCGCCGCTCCTCAAAGCAGATGTTTGGAGCGACAGCACGGGCCCTTTAGTCCCACCGTTCCTCTTGGTTAGTGAGCTGCCTGTTTTCCTCTCGGGCCGTTTAGATCCTTTGGTGCTGCGACCTTCCACGTTTGCTTCTCCATGACGTTCCTCTAGATATTCTTTCAGCCTGGACACACTGTGCAGCCAAGTCGAGGCAAATCTAACAGACTGGTGTGTTTATGTGACAGTGGCGCTGACACCAGCCAACAGTTTAGCAAAGAACTGCATAAAGCGTGCACCTTTCAGCTGTTCATAATACTCCGCTATGACTCTTGCGTGGATATTTGGGAACATCGTTCTAAGGCCGTAGCAGCCAATAAAACCTCTGTATATGCAGTCAAATGCAGCAGGGAACACCTTTCAGTAAACTGTGTAGAAGGAAAACACTGAACAGACCAGAGATCACTGTATCTGCCCGACATCTTGTGGTTGAACCCGCAGCTAGTAAATCATCAGCCTGCTAAAAATATGCCTGAAGCTGAATTACAGCCTGCGTGTCAGACGCTGCCTTTAAAGATATAATTACGGGGACGCAGAATATATTTTACATTAAACCAGTGTCACAGTGTCTGTAACGCATTTACATATTTTCTGCCTGGAGACATACTGGATTTCAACATTGTATCAAACAAGCTTAAGTAAATATTTGTAGATATCATGAAGAGGAAATGAGCTTCTAGGTTATTTTTAGAAGCATATTTGTTGAACCATATCAAGCAGATGTGCCAGACATAAAGAGTTCAGGCTCTAAACCGAACAGGAGCTCAGCTAACACGGCCTCTTTCTAAAAGCTTTATGAACGTTCACAAATACATCTGGCATCTGGAAGCAACAGCCTGTTGTGCAAATTTAAATACTTCCTGTCAGCAGAGATTAAGTGTACAAAGTAGAGTTGCAGGCAAAACTTTAATACGTCAAATGGTGACAACACTCAACACATGTTAAAGTAATTTGTCTGCCATTGGTTTGTTTCAAACAAATAATCTGTTTCTGATTGAGCCACGATTCTTCATCGCGTCCAGAGAAATCCTCTTCTATAGAATCACGAGACTCTGCTATACTAAAGTTAAAGGTCGAAGGACTAAAATGCTCCTCAAGAGACAACAAAACACCAAAAAGCAGCTGCTCGTGTCCCAAACGTTGTGGTGGGTTTTGTGTGTGCGTGGAAATCAAAGACGCCCTCTAACCTCCTACCTGTCCAGATGAAGGACCGATAGTTTCCCTGCTCTCTGCTGTTTTACATTTGGGACAAAAGCAATTAAAGAAGTTGCAAGCCTGCCTGTATGGAGGATGAAAAATTAATGAAAACTTTATTTCTTGTGGAACATCCTGGATACTAATTAAAAAATATATGTACGTGCAGAAATAGGCACAGTTAAATTACTGTAAATCATCTTAAGTAGTATTTCTAAAACTTTATTCATATAACGCCAATTCACAATGTCGTCTTCTCAGGGCACTTTACATAATACAGTCAAGACGTGTAGAGAAAACCCAACAAATCAGCTATAACATTTAGTAAATAGTAATTCTTTAAACTGATGACACGTGGCTGCATGAACTCCACGTGTTACTGCCCGTTTTTACACGAAATCGCTTTTAACAAAACCGTGAAAGTGACTGAACGTTTCTTCCTACACACAATCTACAGCATGAAGCATCAGATTCAGCAGGGATGGGTGTGTGTGTGTGTGTGTGTGTGTGTGTGTGTGTGTGTGTGTGTGTGTGTGTGTGTGCTTGCTCTAAGAATATCCACAGTACCTATAGCCTCATCGTGAATGTGAGGAAAGAAGCCCACAGTTTCAGGAAAGAGAATTAACGTCAGACACGTGTCTCTGCATCACAAAGCAGAGACCTCGTGCACACAGCATGTATAAACTGGACAGGCACAGGGTGATAATCGTACATCGTCTTGCAAGAGTGAGACGCTCTGCTGCAAAACCCGCCTGTGCAGGGTGGGAGCGGTTTATTACACCTGCAAGGCCAAAGTTCGCCTAGTGACCCGGTGCTCTAGTTTGCTCTCACAGGTGTGTAGGTGTGACCAACTCGCTCGCAGGGGAAACCACAATAATCGACGGCTCTGCAGGAGCCAAAACCCAGACATTATAATATCCTCACTGAGACTTACGTTGTCACTGTTTTTAAGAATAATTACAAATATATCTTCATTACAAATCTATTAAATGAAGTTAATTTCTATCAAAGCTGCACTGGGGGTCTTGAGAAACACAAAGTTCAAAGAATAAAAGAGCCTCCACAGCAAACTTTGATTTGAATGCACTTAAACGTACGACCGAGCGTTTCAGTTAATCCTGTATCATGTGGCTCCTTTTGTCTCACAAAATTCAAAAAGCAAACAACTTTACTGACAGAGGTCTTTGTGCATTATTGTCACAGATGTTAGGCCAGACAGCATGCAGCGTATTGGGAAGGCCAGTAGCCCCTCCCTGACCCTGGGAAGAAATGCAGAACATGACTGCACGACTCTAAAGGAAACTCTGACAGTTCAACAATAACGCCGAAAGCCGCTCAGCGTAATTACAGTGTAGGCTGCGGGACACGATTATACTGTTTGGTCAATGGCTCCGACTGGAGAGCAAGTCTTTTTTTGTGGTCGAGTGAAAAGTTCTCGGGCTTAATTCAAGTCAAACTAAAATGAAAAGCTGCATTGTTTGAACTTGTGTCCTTTTTAGGCGAGCGTTAAATATATTTACTGTCCTATATGAGAACAACAGCAAGTATATACGAACTTATGTCTAACAGTGGAATGTGGAGACATTCCTGTCTATTTGTGGTCAAGTGTCATTTCTCATCTGCGCATCATCGTCCAAGCTCTCGCCACCAGACAAAAACTGCCAAGACAGCGATGGAAGGAGAAGTGATGATTTCATGACAGAAAGAAGAACCACAAAAGCAGGGAGCAGAGAACGCCTCTAACTAAGTCCTCAGAAACGTCTGAAGTGACAACCACTTCTGTAAACCAGGAGAGGCACGCAGCCACCAAAGTGCTGATCGGGCACTGGAGAGTTTCCCTCCACGGACAGGACACACTAAACCTTCCAACCTGAGAAATAAAACCTGTTCCTGCCTCGAGCAGTTAGTTACTGTAGTTTAGGTTCAGTTGAGGACGATCTCAAAGTTTAAACGCTCAGTCGATTTTTTTTTATTCACAAAAATAGTTATTAATCCTCCCATCAGGGCTGAAATACATCCTGCACACTGCTATGGAAAGACAGTCAGAGCACATCTGCAAGTCTCTAAAGCTTTGCAAGCAAAGAAGAACAGTAAGCATACTCAGTGGATGGAGGGCGGTAATAAATATCATCCATCTGAAGGTTTAAGTCCTTCAGATTCTGCTTGTGTGTTTCATAAAGATTATAGTCAGATATAGCCAGTGGATTGTCAGACCTCGGGTTACAGAAAGTAAGTGTGAGTCCTCTTTAAAATGCGGGTTTTACTGTCAGATCTAAAGACCCACAGGGATCATTTAATTTGACTGAGGCCGACACCAGCGCCAGCAAAACACAAGTGGAGGAGACGATGGCTCTACTACGAGTTTCAAGAGTGAAGGCAGGAGACTTCAGGAATCACAGCGAACCTTTTAATTAATGCACCACTGAGCATGTCTGTGAGCTGATAACTGGCAGCGCCCCAGTAAACGCTGGGATTAGACTCAGATCGACTGGTCGGAGGTGACAGTTGTAGCAACAAACGCACCGGCCCACTCCCGTAAGCGTTTCCTCCTGCGTTTGGTCGTTATTCTTAGCTCTGAAAACAATATGGATCTTTTCTATGTCTTAAAGTAAAAACCCTATTTTCCGCTTGTGAATGTTAATATGCTCACTGGAACCAGTTCCCCAAGGACGTCTGTGACGTGTATGTTACCCCGTTTTTATGTGCCCCCATTACAATGTGTGTCGCTCAGGGTAAAATACGGGACGAGCTTCATTATTGGCTGATCATCAGAAATAAACAGCAGATATCGGCTCTTTATGAGCCAGAGCTCAAAGTCTGTGTTTCTGTTTCTGTAGAAGAATCGTGCCACATTCAGAAATAACCATCCCACTCTCCTCTAACACACACACACACACACACACACACACACAGCAAAAAGAACATATCCAATTACAGGTATCAGCAGCCCTGACATATGATTTTTATGTGGTTAACATCACATGCCTGACAGACAACAGTTATTACCAGCCATGAAAACAGTGTTTACTTCTACATTTTCGTCAGCCGGCGAGTCATCGGATACCTCAACATCCACAGTAAGAAGCAAAGCCCATAAAGACCCTTGGGAGACAAAGTGACTCTGGGTTTCATAACTCTACAGCCGGCTGCTGTTGTTTTTAATGGCTGATACTTGCTGAGTAGACATTCCTTTTGTTGACAGTTTACACAATGATGGCTAAAAATCATTGCTGCATCTCTTCTTCTCAGATCAGACTGGAAAACTGAGCTTGATAGTTTTGACACATTTCTCTGAAACAGGAAAACAGGTTTTGCAGAATCGTTCCTTGGAAAAGGTGCATTTCATTTATAAAGTAACGTCGTCACCCACAGCAGCAACATGGCAGGTTGGTCAAGGATTAACTCTGATCCGGTACTGTACAGTGTGTTTTTATAGCATTTCTAACAAACCAAAGCTCTGCTCCGTACCACGGCGCTTCCTATAGGCCACAACATCCCAGCCAAGGAACTGAACCGATGGGATCCACAGATTCCTAAGCCTCACACACGCCACCATCAGCGTTAGCAGTAAAGGTTTCCACTCCCAGAAACCTCCTCTACAGGAAGGACATTCGGGAGCTCTCGTCTATTTATTTTCTCATCATCGCTGCGGTTCACAATGCAGTGGATGGCTCAGCATGCATGTAACATCGTGCAAGCAGCTGTGATCTGTTTTTCCCTCCATCCCGCTGAAACAGCTGTTTAGCTTTGAGGATCTAAATCCTCGGGCAGAAGCAGAAACCTCTTGGGGCTCCTTGATGGCGATGACCTATCCCTGACGCCGAGTTGGCCGCAAGCCTACAAGACTTCACAAAAAACTGCTGATCCCACATAATTAAAGCCAAACACTTCTCACTTCATTGTGTCATCCATCACTGTCAGGTACACACCACGTTTGCAGGGAGACAGTCGTGCATGTAAAGTGCTTCTAGGTATTTAAATACATACTAAATAATTTCAACTTGCAGAAGGTTTCCAAATAGTAAATGGATTTCCTGAGCTTTCCCTTTGTCCCAAGCCCCATTATTAGAGTCTGACTCTCAACCACTAGTATTACAAAGACCTCAATCCCATCACATCTGCAATACAAAGAAATACTTTAACACGTCTACGTCTCATTCTTCTGGGTGCGGCCTTCTTTTTGCAGTTTTTCACTGGAGAGCAGAGGTCAAGTTCAGTCAAGTCTCAACGAGCAGAGGAGAGGGCGAGTCACCCAGTGGCTGTGTTGAGTGTTGGTGCTTTCTACAGCCGCTGGACATGTTTTGGGTCCACGTTATCTAACCGTTGCTGGCTTTAACCAAGATGTTTGTCATTAAATAAAATTCAGAGCAGGGAAATATTTGTTCCATATTTGTGTTTTCAGAGGTCCCAGTAAATATTTAAACCACCCACAATTAGCTTGTTACTCGTTTGCTGTCATATCATAGTCAGCACAAAAAGAACAAACAGTGGAAATATGAAGCGTGTAGGGTAGAATCAATAGGAGTAGTTTTCCACCAATCTGTTTCCATAAAGTTCACACTCCAACCCAAAAACTAACATGTATGGGGAAAATATCCCCAGAATATATTATTTATAAAGAAAAAATAGTGTCTAATTTTTGGTGCATTATATGTCACTGCATGTTTCACTTCAAAAAACAAAACAAACAAACAAAAAAAAAAACTACGTATGGGGAAAGCAACTAGCGACAGGTAATAATCACTAATCCTCGTTGTTCCGGAGGGTTGAGACTGACTGGACCTCGTCAGGACTGCGTGTGCGTGTGCATGATTCACACACGACCTAACTCACCGTCAGTTTTGTTGAACCTGACCGAGTGGGATGAACTCAACTTTAAACTTCTTACTTTTCTATAGAGTTGCGTGAACTCTCATAAATGTTTGTAGAAATAATGTGACTCCAATATCCGAAGCGGTATTACCTTTTTGCCTGTCTGGTTTTGGTAGCGATCCTTTGATTCCTTGGGTGGCTGGAAGCCAAATGTTAACAAAAAACAGACTCACTAATTGCAGCATGTTCAAGTACCGACATATAAAACACTAATGTGAACCACAGCCACTGAATCAACGCACTTTACAGGCTCCATCTTGCAGGGATGGAAGATTCCAGCTGTTTCTTACTGGAAACAGCAACAAGGCTTGACTGGTGTAACTGATGATGTGCATTTTATAAAAAGTAAATAAATGCTCATAACATTTCCAAATACAATTCAAAACTACATACACGATAGTAATGAAGCTGCACATATTTTCTTTTTGTTAAATGTGATCATTTTTATGTGTGTATCGCCTGTGTTTCCACATGTCTGTGTTTCATCTAGGAAAACAACTTAAACGTCTCCATTTCATCTGCATCAAGCAAAGAAAAGCTCATTGTTTATGAACAGACAGATTTTCTGATCAAACAAAAAGAAAAATGGAGGAAGAGGTCGTCACTCTGGTTTTGCAGAGAAGTGCCTCCTTCAGTGAGTGTTCCAGTAACTCTGGGTGTAAACATGGACACACACACACACACACCACACACACTCCCATCAACGGTGTAAGGAGACACACGCCAGCATGTATAAACATGTACATGCACTCAGAGAATGTAAGTTGGGTCGTTTTATTTATGGGGTACAACAGGGTTTGTGCAAGTCTGGAGAACGGACACATGCTATTTCTGGAAACTAATGAGAGCTTAGATCATTATTTAGAAGCAGCTGCAGAGTCAGCAGTGCAGATATGGGTCAGGGGGCAGGAGCATGAGGAAGTCCAGACTCACTGAGGCCTTATTGAAACCAGACAGGAGAGAAGAGCCCGAGCAAAATGAGGCCGATACAGAAAAACATTTGAGGAGGTTTCTGAATGTCCAATAATCACTCTCCTGTGAAGACACGCATGTTTGATTGTTGAACAAGAGTCACAGCCCTGCTTTAGCTTTGGATGATGGGTTTTTGATGTAGATATTTAGCCCACATTTGTCATTTTGTCACATTTGCTTGTTCTGCGGGTTATGACTGGATAACTTGGCACATATATGCTGAAACTGACACGTCCCTAAAAAGGCAATATCAGCCAGTGTGTATCAGTCAGACACCAAGCGACTTGTCCTTTCATGGGTTTCTACTAAGGAGAAACATATTCGACACAAATACAAATGAATGAAACACTAACAATGTAAATCCTGCCGGAGCACACATCTGTCTGCGTGTTGTTCACCATGACGGTCAGCTGCACCTCAGAGAGCGTCGGGGCTCCGCACACGGATACAGAAACAACCACGGAGGCAGACGGCTGCGTGGATGCAGAGGACATCGCAAACACACGTCCAACACAGTTCATCCGACCCCAGGCACAGAACATCCTCCCAAGCCTTCTGCTTCCTGTCTCTCCTGGACTGTGTTCCCAGGACACATTTAGACTCGTTACAATTACAGCATTTGACATTAAAATGGCATAAAGGAGATTCATGCACAAATTCATGCACAAATTCATGCACACTGACTGTAAGAAAAATGGCCAAGGAGGAAATTAAAACCTGCTTACAAACAAAAGGGAGCAAGAGCAACTAGTCTGAACTTTATGAAAATTTGGCGTATTTTTTAATTGACTGACAGATCTGATTATCACATTCACCGGTTCAGAATGCTGCAGATTCATGCAACCCTCCATATCATATATCAACACCAATCTGATATGAGTTTCTCAAAAAAAAAAAAACAACTAAATCTTGGCGGTCGCACGCGTCATTGTAAACTTCACATAGACACTTTTGTGTTTCACTGTTGCATTATGACGAAAACTCATCTGTTTATTAGCTTGGACCTCGTACCATTTTTTACTTTCAACACAGTGCATGCAGCGATATTAGGAGGTCGTTATTAGTTTTAGTATATACTAACACATGCACACATAAAAACGAATTAAACATTCTCATAAACAACTAAAATTTACTAAGAGGAAGTCTTAAAGGAGAATAAACCTCAGTTAGGCCACATCAAAAAATCCAACAGCTGTCATAACTTATACATAAGATAACTTTACTCAGTTATAAAAAATATGTACTTCCTACAAGTCTTCATTCCGTTAGTTATCTTCAGGGTGTAATAACATATTTTCTTGCTCCTTGAGTGAAGCCAACTTCAAACAGTGAAGTCCAGTTATGACAAATGAGGCAAGGACACAACTACACCAACAGGAGGCAGCAATACACAAAAAGGCTGCCGGGAAAACATGTTGCTGAGTGTTAGTTGGCCAAAACCTAAAACTAATTGCGCTATTTGGTTTTCAATATGATGCCAGTGAAAATAAAGTCAATCAGGGCTCGACATTAATACTCGACACGTGGAATGCGTCATGCAGTAGCCCAGTTAGGCAAGTGAAACATACATGCAATGTTCTCAAGTATTTTATTCGTGAAGCCCTGCCACATCACCAGCATTGACAGAAACATATGGACTTTTTATTTATGTCATTAGAGAGGTATAGATGGTATAGTGGATTCAATCTTGAATACACTATTCGATACATTAAAAACTTCACCATTACTTCAAGAAGCAATACATCCGATGGAATAACCTCACAGCGCAGGCTCCATCTTTAAGTGTTATGTAACTTTGCAAACAAAAGCTCACATCTGAAGATGAATTCATTAACCGGCGCAGAGGGCAAGTGGCTAAAAAAGGCTTCACGTCAAGCCCTGTTCAATGTTCAGTCTGCGTCTCAGCGGTAAATCTAGACAAGGAGCACCACTGCTGGTGCACGGCAGAAAGAGAGAGATGGGTGAAGGGGGGGATCTGCTCACCTCAGTGGCATAGCACAGGATAATTCAGTGCCAGAGCACAGTATAAAAGTCACGTATAATGTCAAAGTCATATAAATAAGATAATCTGACTGTTGTTCACATAACTGCGACTCAGACTTGCAAAGCGGCAGGAAATGTCACAGTCAGTACAACTTAAATGAAGTGTGTTTGTTAACTTGTACAGTTGTTTTTAGTTTTGTACACTAAATTAAACGTGCACTACATTTAAAAAGTATTGTTTAAATACAAAATACAAGTCCTATTGCAGTTTACTTGTTTTTTGGAATTCAATTTTAAAAAGTCGTAACTAATTAATTAACTAATTCACATTTAGAGTTTGTTTTCTGCCCCAGACATGAGTCAACTCGTCCTAAAGTTTAAAATCTTACAGTGACCCTCACATTGAAAATGTTAAGGGGAAAAGATACAGAGATACAGAAAATGATAAAACACAATCTATTCACTGAGATTCTGCCAACCAGATTACATTCACACTTTTAATCTATGTGGGACTCGACCTGAAATTTAAAAACCTGAGCCTTATTACCTAAAACACCACATCATATTGCCGATGTCTGTGCATAAACCGGCCTGAGGTAAACGGTTTGAATATTTCATCACTGCTGTTGACGGTATTATCAGAGAGGCTGAAACAAATCAGCTATTGTGCATGTCGGTGAAGCTCAGTGTTGGCAAATTGAATCATTATGATCAGTAAAAATGTTGTCACACCACACTGGTCCACAGTGAACTTTTATCCACTGAAAAACCACTGAAAATGGAACTGAAACCAAAATAATCTTGTGCATATGGCAAATATGTGCATGCTGTGGCTTTCTTCATGACACTATGTCTGAATGAAGCCAAGAGGAACTTTAATGCAAAATTGACCAGTGTCTCAATGGCAGTTACCAGTGTTTCAGAAGACCGACGAATTCAGCAAAACCCACATGTGAAAAAGGCTTAACACGCATTTTACTGAGAAGAAAATCAAAAACTAAACAAGCCTCAAATGTTGCCATCGATTTGTTCCAGTATCACAGTAATGCTGCTTGTATGCGGGGGAACTGTGCGTTGAGATGGTTTTGGCTTGTTTTATTGCCTCATGTTACCACACTGCACACACACACACACACACACACCTCAACCGTGCCCACCGGGTGGTGGGTGTGGAGGGCTGCCTGCCTCCATTGTGTCTTCACAATAAACTTTATTGCACAAGTCACAGAAAAACTGTCCCAGTTTTTAAAGATAATAGAGATGCAAAGTCCACAGTCGCCATGAAGAACATACCACTGCCGAACTATTCATATCAACAAATCACCCTCTCCAGCAGAAAGTGCCATCAACCGATGAAAACTTTTATAAATATATTTACATCGATGGTTTTAACTTCTTGCAGTGCAGGGAAAAGTTCACATTGTCCGTGCCAGTGCAACTTTGAAGCTACTGTTACTAAACCTGATGTTCCAGTGGGGTCGGCTCCAGCGTGTCTAGGCCTGTGCTGCAGGGCAGAATTAGAGGCTGATCGCTGCACCTCAGTCAGCTCCATGGGAAAAACAAACAGACAAACATGCAAGTGGACTAAGAGTGATTAAATACGGCGAGGATGGCAAACCAACCCATTTCCTCTTTCATAAAACTTGCTGCGGCTTTAGCCAGTTTATTAGTCTGAAGACTCTAGACTTTCCCAGGTACGGCCCTAACAACGAGCAGCTCTAGCTAAAGCACAAAGCTATTTACAAGATACTTTTGCTTGCTCGGGGGCTTGAAATAGACCTTAATAGTATTTCTTTTTGGTTTTTAAGAAACATGCGGGAACAATGTTGCTTTTTACAGCACGCACTGCGCGGGATACTCCACAATAATTAATTGACAGATTCACAGGAGCGAGAGGGGAAAGTGTGGAGGAGGCGTATTGTTTGGTATCATTAGGGCCTCATTACATCTCCACACTAAAGCACCAGCTAAGAAAAGGGGAGGAGAAACAAGAGTGGCGAAAGGTAGTCAGCTGTTAAGATTTAATGACTGCTTATGGATGACTGGCACAAACAAACTGCCATTCTGCATCTGTGCATTCAGTGTGTCCAGCCTTGCCGCTGACTAAACCAAAGACTCCTGTTTCTACTGGGTATAGATAAATAGAGGCAGGCATTGTGTTATGGGTTCGCGCCAAAGCTGGCCCCACTGTCACAAAGCACTCTCTGTGGTTTCACAGGAACAGTCGTTGGCCTGGGGATGAGCCAGTGGCCCCCCCCTTCAGCTAGGAGGTCTCGCACAAGAAAGCAGAGGCTTGGACTCAATGTTCTGGCAACACAACAGCTTCGGCCTCTCTGACACAGCTGAGTCTCAGCACTCTGGGCATCAGAGTAAAGCTCGGGAAGAACGAGAAAAGGGATTTCACGATGGCCTCAGCACCACTGAACAAGTGAACACTAATATTCAGGAAGGCGATGAAGTGCTTCTGCTAAACGTTTTCACACACACTGTATAATTAGTGCTGTTGGCTCTTCATCTGTCTCGTCTTAGATATTCCCTTCAATCCCATCATAGCAAACAGGTCTCAAACCAGAAGCAGACACAAAGCACCTGATGAGCTAAACATCCCAACAACTTCTTTTGCAGCTGCCCATCCGAGCTTCTTTTGGGATTAAGCCAGCAGCCCTGCAAGTGGCTGTTTCACCTGCAGGGCTAAAATCTGGGTCTGAGGTGGAGTCACGAGAGGGCCAAACCACAAAGACACACCCCAAGCAGCTATAGGACATGACTCAACATCATGAATGTGAATAATATTTAATTATAAGCCACGATAAGTCCACAGATGTAAAGGTTTTGCAGTGTGTTTGATGTCGGCTTGTATTCTCATTAAGTTCAATGCCCAGAGGAGGTGCAGCCTTTCAGCAGCTGCGGAACAAACCAACTCAATACAAGGACTGCATTTAGATCATTCTCTCTTAGACAATTCAAACCTGCCCAGCCTCAGTGGAACCTGTGGAGGACGTTCCTACCTGAGCAGAGGATGCCTTTGTGCCGGGCACAGGAGAAGTCGTCACACTCGCAGAAGCTTCCGTAGATCTTGCCAAACTCGGACTCATAGCACAGACACTGGTTGCAGCTGCACTCTCCTCGCCCGCTGCAGATCTGCTTGCCCTCGGCCTCCCGGCAGGCGCTGATGTACATGCTGCTGCCCTCTCCCTCCTGGCACTCACAGCGGGCACCCAGGTAGCCTGACTCACAGTGACAAGTTCCACAGTTGTAAGTACCTGCAAGAGATTAGGGTGAAATGTTATTCTGCTGACTCGATTATTGATTTACATGCTTCAGTTTCATGTCCCTGTACACATCTTAACCTGTTAAGCAGGATTATTTAAACCATTTCAATCCTTCCCAGTCGCTTTTAAATTTGGAATGATTTTGTGATATTTACGTGGACAAACTCAAAAACAGCAGCAGCAATAAGTGAGGGCGTCTCCATAATCAGGCCTAAAAAGCCATCTATTCAAAATGTCGTAGGGTTATAGTAGGAGCAAAGTACAGGCAAAACACCAGGTCTGGCATCACTGTTCCAACCCACAGAAAGCAGAACGGCAGCAATTTCTGTAAGCAACTGACAACATTTGTCAATGTGGGGATTTGACCAGAAAAGAAACAGTATTCACAAACTTGTGAGGCTGAAAGGGTCCATGTTTGGAGAAACTCCTGAAAGTAAAGGGCACGGCAGTCAAACGAAAACCCTCACATTTCTGGTCTAAGAATAGTTCAGCTCTTCAAGCTCTAAAACTCGGTCCCATCATCAAACCAGCT
Organism: Channa striata; assembly: GCA_033026295.1. Lineage (NCBI taxonomy): Eukaryota > Metazoa > Chordata > Actinopteri > Anabantiformes > Channidae > Channa > Channa striata. Next base: position 23,247,327 of record CM065177.1, read on the forward strand.
CACAGTAATGTGTGGAATGACGTTTAGAACCATAACCAGTTTAGAACCAAACACAAGTTATCAAGAATTCAGTCCGTTTAGCAACGAGTTCAGTTCGTAACTTTGATTCAAAGTGGACCATCAATAACTGGATGGACTAAATAATAACTCACTATCAATAGAAAGTAAAGAGGAAAAAACAGACTCATATTCTACTTATATTTTCGTGCATTTCCAGCTACTACATTTGTAAAATGCATTGCACTCTGCATTACCTATGGAGCTGCAGAAGCTGCTGTTGCTTTGTGCCGTCTTGCTGCAGCCGCAGTCACACTGATAGTTGACGGCCACTTCCAGACGGTCTTTGAAACCCACTGGCTTGATGGTAAAGCTCTGGTCGGTGCCACGAGGGGGACAACTCCTGGCCTCCACACTCACATTGAAGGAAACCTGCAGTAGAAAAGAAGAAAAACGTTGGACATAATTAGACAGAAGACATTTTATTACCATTACTGACGGTTCATTTCACATGATCTGAGAGACACCAGATTTCTTTGGTAACATGATCAGCATCAGACCGCTTTTGAATCTCAGTATCTACTCATCTTTTTGTTTCCATGTTTTCCAAGTGACCATTGTATCCCACCCTCTTCACCTCAAGACCAGATGGTTGTCATGCAGATGCTCGATAGCTGCCAGCTACCCTGTACACGTGAACTACACACGACCGTTCTCTGTGCTTACATCAGAGGGCCTTGGCTGCTCACAAAGTGGGACATCCACCCATTTGATTGCTCTGAGGAAGGAAGTCTTGACAAGGAGACAAATCCAATCCCAGCTGTTTTTTTTATGTTCCAACATGAGCACGTCCCTCTGGTATTTTCCTCATGTTCACTCAGTCACAGCAATTATCTTGAAAACTGTTTGTCTGATGCACAGCCCGGGCTTTTGTCTGTCATTTCGCCTTAATTCAGATGATAGGATTATGAGGTTATGACACTATTTAATAATTTAATGTTGCAATCATTTTTTACACCAGATAATAAATTGGAGTTTAATAAAGTGGGTAAAGAAATGGACAGTGACATGTTTTTTTTACTGATTTCCGTCTTTAGCGCAGCGTCAGGCTGCAGGGCGTTTAAGGGGAGTCAATGTTTTTACTCCGGGTCCAACATTAAAAATGAGCCGTTTTATGATACAGAAAGAGCCTACTGCTTGTCACGTGTTACACATAGCTTAAACTAAGCTTCAAAGAAATAATCTAATTTATTATAATTTAGCTGAGAGGAAGCCAGATAACCCAGTCAAGTGACTTGTTGCTGGGTGGGTAGAAGTAGTAGATGAAGCTGTGTTGTAAGGCACATGGGGACAGTAGAACAAAATTTAATACCCTAAACAGACAACAGACAAAGTCTTACAATAGAACCGAAAAGAGAATTGTCTTTGGCTCAGGAGGAAATGTGATTGTGAAACAACAAGGCCTTCTGTGCCAAGTGACCCCGGGAAAAGGTTGTATACCACAAAAAAACAGCATGAAGCTGTAATCCTATGCATAACTTTGCATCCCTAAAGTTATTTGTGGCCTTCTTAATGACATTTTTACTTACTAAAGACTCTCCGCACCACTTCCCAGACCTCAAAACCTTAAACTGGCTGAGCTGACTCCGTTCTGAAAGAAGCTGAATAAAGGACTTTTGTTTGTTGGCCATTAGGACAATCCTGGAGGGAGTTGACCATGCTAGACTGAACGATGACTGCAGTTCAAACAACAGCGAGGTTTTTTTTAATGACGTTCTTCATGGCAGACCCAAGAAATATCTTTTTCGGATGATAGAATTCTTATGACTGCCTGAAATTCAATTAAAGAGGTCAAAGGAAAGTACACAAAACCTGATTCAAATGCTTCTGGTGTGTTTGGACGAAAAAAGGCCTGTGGTATGTTGGTGCAGAGTTGGCTTAATTCATATGCATGAGCCCATTCGGCAGTCAGACAGTGTTCTGTGAGTGCTACTGTGAAGCTAGCATTTTGCCTCTTGCCAGTTCAATCCTTTCACGGTTTGCAGTTTCACAGGCCTCCTCCTGCTTTCTTTTGTGTGAGGCGATTGAAATGCAGCATCAGGCTTGATGGCGAGCTCACACAGACAGTGACTGACACTCGGCCGCAGACTGGGCCACATCCTCCGTAAAAGCTGGGAAGCTTGGCATCCATTGGACTGAGCTCCCACCCTCCATCTCCTTTCGCAGCTGAGGATAAAAGACGAGAGCAAGGCCCCTCACCCGAGAGCTCCCTTTTATTCGTCTGGTGATATTCTAAACTCCCCCGACACATCCAACATGTTCTCAGGCCAGAACAGAAGAAAATAAAGAAGAGAGAAGAGGGTGTGTGTGTGTGTGTGTGTGTATTTGGGGATGGGGGGTTGTCATTGTGCTGAGGCTCACAGTGTGACAGCATGTGAGAAGCTCGCCCTTGCAAGCACTTTCAATAGATCAAGGATTGAATGCAGCTCCTACTGAGACCTGTACAGAATATAAAATAATAACTGTAGACATGTCCGCGCAGAGTTCAAGCAATTAAGATGCACCATCATCCTGTGTCACCGGACCTCTGGTTCTGTTCAGATAGACAACAGCCAAACAAAGCACATTACAGGGCTGGACATAAGTGAGGCTAACTGCTATGGAAAACACACAAGTCTTCAAATATTCAAGATGCTTCTTCCATGTACAAGACAGACTCACCATCCCATCACCACAGAGTGTCAGAGCCTGGATCACAAAGCCAGTTTAGCCTTTAATGGCTGTTTAAGCCCAGGATACACCCGGTGTACCACCAAAATGGGGGTGGCTCAACTTTATAAACAAGGATTCCTAGTCCATCTCCAGTATGAGCACATTCACATGACACAGGCAGCGTGTCCCCAATTACAAATTAATCATGTGCAACAGCAAAATCAACAGATCAAGAGTTAAGTAATTAACACTAGATAAGATGAAGTGGCTGATGCCAGTGGGGACGTTGTGAAATTGGTTATTGTGACAGATGAACATTAAAAGAAACAAAGAAATTACACAACTGTAACAGAATGGTCCATTTGTTCTGACTGCAGCCCAAAGACTATGGGTGAGACAGGATGATGGAGCACAGCTGAGAGCCAGAGAGCCAATATTTCCCCAGGAGACGGCTTTTGGCAGTCACTGCCCAAAATCGTAGCGTGAGGAAAATCACGTCTTCCCTCCGAGTAGATAAAAATAACCAGCATCTAAAATCTAAAATACAATTTGCAAATCAGCTAAATCAGTAAGAACAGGTGTTGACCTTCAAGCAAAACAAAGGAAAAAGATAGAAAATAGAAAGAGAATTACAAAATGAGCAGTTTATGGGAACTTTTATAACCGCGGATACTTTTGTTCACTGATGCCAAAACTGCATCTTTGGTTGCAGTGAACTAAACATAACCCACCACCCCGAAAACTCCGTCTAGGTTGATTTCAGGCACTCACTCAAAAAGGATTCATAGTCGCACAGCCCACGCCCGCCCAAGTCCCAGCCTGCTTTATTTAGCCACCGACTATGATCTATGACAAAGATCGCTTTATGCAGAGCAGAGAGCAGGATGGTCGTGGTGACCAAAAACATCTGAATAAAGGCGAGACGTTATTTCTAGAAACCTTTCTTGCATCGTTTCTTTCCGTTTACAGTATGACCTGTTCAAGAATCGGGAGTGGTTAGTGCGGTCTTATCTGTTCACGGTGAGATGTCTTATCAGTCCAAGTTAATAAGACATTATGGGGCTGCGATAACCTCTCCAACAGTGAAGCTTAAATCAACTGTACCGTGTTCCTGTGTTCACTGAACTGTCGTCATGTGCATAATCAAATTTGCTGTGCTTTTTTTCTACCAAAGAACACGTACAGACGACTTTAAAACCAGAGAAAAATACTTTTTTCCGTTTAACTACAACTAAACAAATACACTTCCCGAGACCCGTTGATACTATTGTTTTAGTATTTGTTCCTGTGAACAAGTGCAAGAAAATTATATGCAAAAAAAGGCAGAGAGAGTGTCAAACTTGGAACATTTAAATATTTTTCTGTTGCAACAGAGTAAATCTGCAACAAACTGGTTGTTTTCACCATTCTCAAACAAATAATGTCCATATGCCCTCAATTTTGCGACGCCTGCTGCCCTGGAATGTTTTGCAAAAGTAACTTGATTTCTGGCAAAACAAGCTGGGTGTTTTGGTTTTAATGTATTTTACAAATTGGAAATACAATAAGTAAAGGAAACTTATTCAAGCTAAAGCACATATGCTGAGTCAAAAGCATGCATTCTAAAAATGATTTAAAGTCTTCACTATTTTTAAAAAAACGCTGAAGGTTTTCACAGTCTAAAACTAGCGTAGGTAAAGACAGCCAGGCTGCTCGAATATTCAAGCATGGTCTGTGCCCACAGGATGCATAAATCATTTAAAACCGTAGGTGAGCTGGAGAGTTTGAGTGTGGACAGGGACTCACCGTGTCTCCTATCTTCAAGGCAGCACACTTCTTGAGGCCTGGCAGCGGCTTTCCATCCTGGCAGGTGGCGGTGAAGGAAAGGCTGATGTCCTCTGGGTGGTCCCAAACTGTCAGCTCCACTTTGGAGCGAATGTTCTGAGGGAAAACAAACCCGAAAGGACACACAAGTTTGTTCAAATGTGTTGCTAACTGGTTTCAACGCATCCAAACACAGTGCACAGTGAATTTCTTACAGTTTCTGTTCACATATGTATTTTCAATGTCCTGAAACTAGAGCCACATGTATGTAATGTCCCCCACACCGACATATTTCAAAACCACCTCAAGTCAATCTCTGCCTGTAACCCTGCTTTGCCAACAGAGGGGAAAAGAGCTAAACACTGAGAATGCGTTGCCGTGGTTAGGCACATTTTTAAAGTTAATCTTACCATAACCACAAGTGCTGTGCATGAATGCAGGTTGTATGTGTGTCGATGTGCAACACACCCTGGCTGATTGCAGTGCCAGCTGCATCTGGCTCTGTGCAACATGTGCAGACCCCATCCGTGCCAAGTCACACATATCTACAGCAACACAATTGTTCCAAGGACAAATCAGGATTTTACCTGGTGTAACTGGGTAAACACACCCTCATTAGCTCTCTCTCACACACACACACACACACACACACACACACACTTCACTTTTCTGACCCTTAACGCAATAGCAGCAAGCAGTGGCTTTGTGGCATGGTCAAACCTGAGGAATCATTATTTGGTTACACAACATAACCGCACAGAGTTTAGCAAAGCCCATCTAACAGCCCCACAGTTGCGGATATATTGTGGCAGCAGGAATGTTAATAAGTCTCTGAGTCAAAGCGCTTCATTCAAGCTCCTTCCCACACACCGAGCATGCCATGTCTGTGCTCGACACAAGTTTCTCTAACAGAGAATACACTGGCATGGGCCAAAACAAGAAAAGTTCCTGACTGGAGCAGGGGAAAAAAGTGTGCACCCACACAGGGACGCATTTAGGGAAAGGCTGACTACATGCAGTGCAGATCTCTGCTTTCAGAAAGGGCATAAAACCAGTTTGAGAGGAATCATATTATCATCATGCTGCAGCTTAGGAGTCAGATGGAGAGGTGTGTGCGTGAATGTGCATTGCATTTAATCCTTTGTCAGAAGCTTTTATCTAAAGCCAGATTCCGTGTTTTGTTCAATGCATGTGGAGTGGAAGAGCTGAGGTTTGAACTGGCAACCCTCCGGGTAGTGGAACAACCCACAGCTGCCCTTTTGCCTTAAGTCACCTCTAACTAAAACCGAACAGAATCAGCGGCATTGGAAAATGTGTATAAGGAATCTGACTGTGGTTCTAGCTCCTTGAGGTTTACAGACACAGAGTGTGTAAGACAGACAGGCCTGCAATAACCATGAACAATGCTAAACAAAAACTAAACTCAAACACCATTTATTAAATTACATCCATATTCAGTTGGCTTAATCATATTAAGTAGTGTCAAACACCAAACACAGAATGACTGAAAACAGTTTGCTTGGAAGAAGTAGTTTTTTGTGTTTTCTATCCTGTTAACACCCTGTAATGTTGTCATGATTTGCAGGCATTTGCCAAAGAGGCATGTTGATTAATCACCACGAAGCACTTACAGCACAGACAGAATCATTTAGGTTTTTTTTTTTATAAAATTGTTGTTTATGTGCCGTTACGTGTTTTCTTGTCGTCTTTCAGGAGCCATTGGAGCAAAATAACTGATGGGATCAGAGTTAGTACTTGCCAAAAGCAAAATGCTGCCAATTGCTAATGGTTAGTGTCCTAATCTATTTTTTGGCATATTGTCAACATCAGTGTCTGATCTCAGTGACACTCTCCGGTTTGTGCTTTTGCTTAAAAACTGACTTAAATGATCATTAAGTCTATGCTTCAAAGTTAGCACTTAAAGCATATCAAGTGCTGATGGTGCCAAACTGAGATCCGCAGCATGTGTGCAGCTGGAGACTCACGACCATGACAGTGAGAAGACTTAAGAACTGCCTCGGTTCTCGTCCTGCTCTGCTTAGCCTTCTTCTCCAAACCCACTGTGTTGTTACTAATCCCCCTGACAGCACACAGACAGGAACAGCCACTCCAGGGCATCACTTCTCTACTCACATTGTAGGCCGCGATGATCAGCTGAATGACATTCTTAGAGTCCTGGTCCAGGATTTCTACTGTCGTTCCAGGTATGAGTGCAGTAAAATTCTTTGAGAGGAGAGCGACAAGAGACCATTATGTGCCTAAATATATACAGTAGCAGAGAAGAAATATGCAAGGAAGAAAAACAGAAAAAACTAAGTACCTTATAAATAACGTACAGTCGTTTTGTCACAGCGAATATAAGGAAGATGTTGTTCTCTGCCAGTTTCTCCCCCAGAAGAGCCAGAGAAGGATAGTCCTGTGCACAGAGACATGGGTGCATTGGCCTTTCCCTATTTAACTGTCTTTTAGAGGCTGTTCTTGCTAAAGTTGCACAGTTTTTGAAAATGTTTCAGCCCAATTCATTCACGTCTTTCTTTGGAATAAAGTCGGATTTTGCCAACACACTGGAAATGACAATCCAGTAATGTAGGCTTACATAAGAGCCATGTGAAGCCAGAAATCCTTAAAAAAAGTTAACCCAAAAATGGGGAGGAAAAAAACACATGAAAAACTTTGGAAACACCTACACATTCATTTTAATGGTCTTTTCTTTGTTTTGCTCAGTGAAACTTAGAAACAAAACTCAGAACAATGGTCCAATCAAATTGTCATGTCAAGCTTTAATTTCAGCAATAACTGCCTGACAAATCTGTGGCTTTCCACTTATCATTTTTTTTAGAAATTCAAGAGTGAATGCTCCTAAATTGATTGTGTATGTCCCTCCCAGGTATTAAAACTTCTTAAAATGAGTTCATGACTAATAAGCCATTAATATGAGTTTATACTGGACTCTACCTCCATAGTAAAAGTGATCTATCTGAAACAGCGTTCCATACTGAACACTGAACTGTAGATAACTGGAACAGAGTCAATGTCTGAGGTGTTGGGACGGGAGGGAAGAACATACTATGTCACACACAGAGGCGTGGAGGGGGAAACACGATGATCTGGAGATGTTTTGGCAGTGGGAGAGTGTGAAAAGCATTTTTAATATGAATGGATACCGCTCCAAACTGAAGAGGCATGCCATTCCCTCTGGGCAAGGACTGTTTGGGGATAACTTCATTTTGCAGCAAGACAATGACCCGTGGCATCCTTCCGATTTGTGGAAGAATTATCTGAAGAAGAAGGTTTGTGGCCTATAATGTTAATATTGTGAAGACTTGGCCAGCTCAGTCCCCAGATCTGAGGTTCAGGAACACTGGCCAACCCAGCACAGTAGACCTTTGGGCAGTTCTGCAGATTAACGTGCTAATTTGATTTGACCGTTACAGTGTGTTTTAAGATTTTTTTAAAAATGGAGGGATCTCTATACCAGACAGGATGAAGCCTTGAACACTGCTTTTCTTTGGGAGCTAAATAACAGTCTGTTCTTCTCACCATTGTCGTGGAAGCACTGTACTCATTCCTGTCATCGAGGTGACACTGTCCATCGTGGGGGTGAACGAGGCCTCCGAGCCTGCCGTCCAGAGCCAGGTGAGGCACATCATCTGTGGCGAACACCAGGAGGTGGTAGGCCTCTTTCCTCCAGCCTATTTTCTCCTATTAAAGGTTACAGCAGAAGATTAGTTTGTCTTTTTTTGTGCAGAAGGCTGAATAAAAGTTGCAAATTTGACAACTACTAATTCATACACAAAACAACTAGAGTGTCACAGCCAGAGTTTTCTACAGCGGGCCCAGGCCTGACCATTATCAACAGCAAACGACAGCCAGCGGCGCACTGAGCGTTTCACAGAGTGCTGACTAATGCAAAGCACTAAAGCAACATAACTGAATAAAAGACAGCTTTTGTATTTCATCAGAATGCCCAGACAGGACACAACAGGGACCTGGATGCTCCTATAGGTGGTGCCTGCGAAGAGGAGCTATAGAAACTGCCCTAAATAAATATACTGTGAGAAGAGGCTGAATTCTAGGCGTGACTACAACTATTTCCTGTTGTTGACATAAATTACTTTGCTGGGAGAAAAACTGTTTTCAGAAACTGTTCTCAAATCCTCACGAAAGAGGCATGCATGTTACAATGTGATTTTAAAACAGCAAACAGAAACCCAAACTTAAAATCATGTCCAGCTGGTCTTTTACATAAAAACATTCTGTTAGAGGATCAGCGCATGTGACATTCTCAAAAACAGGCAGCTACAGCTTTTTCCTTTATTTCCCTCCTTCCTCCTCATCTCCTGCTGACACTCACCAACTTTTGTTGTACATTATATAACTACTCTAGTTGTATATTTTTACCCTGAAATAATCTGCACATGAGCCTGATATCTGACCTAACCAACGCTGAAAAAAAAACATTCAAGCCCGACTAATGACCAGTGAGTGTTAGAAAGCTGTGCAACTTGAGTAAATTACAAGGCAGGAGCCACGTGGGAGTCATTCTCTTCCTGTAGAAAACAATTACACTGGAAGAGGGAAAACCTGGATATGACTGGGCCTGTGAGGGACACCTCCTCATATTTAACCAGCTGCACCCGGCTGCACTTCCAGTCTGTCCCATAGCACTTATAATTAACAAGCAAATAGGGCCGACCTTTGTCACTGAAATATCTCCGTAACTTCAAAGCAGTTTCCCCCCTGCGAGCTGCTACTAGATGTAGGCAAGTCAGGATTATTTCAAAGGGAGCATCCATACGACTATGAAGTAGTGAATAAACACAAGCTCCCTTTTAGAAAACGAGTGAGGGATTTGTCACCTTACAAACGGCGGCCTGCAGGATGGCGTCAAATCCGCCCTCTGGTGCATCCCGGTTGCGAGATACCATCTGCTTCTGCACCTCCTCATTAAAACGGTCCACTTTGTCAGTCAGCGGGAGGATGTGGCGGAAACCGAAGGTGGGAACACAGTTGGGAAAAAGTTTGTATCTGTGCAGGGAGACAGGCTGAAATTTAGATTTCTCTCAATGGTGTCAAAGGAGGACAATTCTCGAAGCAAAATGTTCAGTCTTGTATAATGTGCCTGTGTTCATGCAGCGCTTTAACAAAAACATGATAAAAGTGACCTTATTTTGATTAGATGAATACAAAGTCCATTAAAACCCAGACACTTTATCAACCGGAGGATCTAAATCAAGGCAATTTTTCAGCTTGCGTCAATGAAATGAAAAATATCAGATATCAGATAAAATGTAGCCTAAATCATTTGAATATTTCCCTGCCATGCCTAACTGTTGTGTGACACACACACACACAAACACACCGAACCAAGGCCATAACCCAGATGGGAAGTGAAGCGCGATGGCGGGCAGTGCAGTCTAAGCTCCAGGGGAAACCTCATGTTCTACCGTTCTCTGTTCTTTATTTATTCTGCTCCCTTTCAGTCCACTCACATCAACAACCCAGATACACGCTCGACCAATGGCAGATTGGTCTTTAAGAATTTACAGCTTCCAGCTCCATCTGCTCTATTAAATATAAAAGACTTCCCATTATTGCAACTGCAGAACACGCAGCTATGCATGATTGATGGAAAACTAGAATTGGTGGACTTTTAGGATATTTCAGGAGTTGCTTTTCATATATTGAACATTTACACCAGGAGAACAGTTCAAGCTCACTCACAGCCTTGTGTCCTCTTTGTTAGTGAGAAGACAGCATGTTTTCACATTACTTCTAAACCCAGAGTTTGAGTTTTGGCGCAAAAGCCATCAAAGTTAACCCCCCCCCCACTTGACTCACCCATTGCACGGATTCTCTTGATATTTGGGTGCTGTATAAGAGAAGGGGGACATGTTTTTGTCCACAAATGAGCCAAAACCCAGCCTGAAGTTGCTGGTGAGCTTTCCCATCTCCTGCGCGAGCTTGGTGCCGAGATTACGGATAGTGTCCAGATCGTCTTTCATGGAGAGGGAGAGGTCCATTAAGTAATAGAGATCCACAGGGTAGTCCTCCACCTGCCGCACCTGCAGCCCAAACCACGTCTGGTCTCCTATATGGGTGGATGAAAATCTGTTCAGTTATATTAACCTATTGATTAATGATGGAAGCTTGAAATATATAAAAACATTTAGAAAAATAGGACCTATTGACTGTTCTGTGTAATATTACCTCCGAATGAGAATCTATACAATTGTTACCTGGTCGGAGGCTAAGGGAGACACGCTGAGGCATAATCTGGACCACGTCGAACTGGGTCGGTCCAGACCCTTTAGAGCTCAGGGGCATGTTCTGCAGGATAGAGACGCTGCTGGTGGGGTACTCAATGAACCGGGCTTCGCAGCCCCTTTTCTGCAGGTTCTGACTAAAATCGCACCGAGATGTGAGAGTTCGCCCCCTTCCAAAATCCTGAAAGGTGCAAGGCCACAAACCCTGGGTCAGTAACTCAATAAGGATTAAGGGCTTTATTATAATAAAACAAAGGGCCAACAAATTATTGATTAACTTCTGTGGAAATGTTTGGACTATCCCCCAAGTATGCTCAGGTGTGCACCACATCTCCACCACCACCAACAATGCACCTGCCCCAGAGCAGAAACCCTGGTAATGCAGCAGGTAAATCCTACCTCTTGTGCGCACCAGGCGCAACTGGGATGGATCAGGAGGCATTCTTCACAGGAAGTGGTGCTGCCACTCATACACATGTTAAGACCTGAGAACATGCGGAGCGGGAGAATTCACATGAGATTAACTGCAGCACTTCACGGATTGCAATGGAAAAACCATTACTGGTGTATTGCTGTGGATTATTTAAAATGAGAGATGACATAAACAGAAACATCTATGTGGACTTATGCAACTCAGTTGTCACTGTGAATATGATCATTTTAACTTCTATTCCGGAGTGATCAGCTCTAAGGTTGATGAAGTAGGAACATGAGGTGTTCAGTTTTCTGACTAGTTGGTGAACTAGCCTGAGCTGAAAGCTGAGGAGAAAAGTCCTGCTTCGTCCTACCGTCGGCGGTGCGTAAACCCGCTTCCAGAAACACGCAGCACAGAGCCGCTCGCCACATCCACGTCCCCGGATTCCACATGGTGCCGCTCGACGCTCAGTGAAAAGCCGCGATGTTTTTCCTTCCTTTGCTTCGCAGATTTATTAATTTCCGCCGGACCACCTCACGGAATCGGATCCTGTCCAACAGTAGAATCGACCATGTCAGCGTCGCACTGACGCGTTTTCTCGGCTCACAAACGGGGATCCGGCTGCGGACCGGCCCGGGTTCCCATTGTATTGAAGTATGCGGAAAGTGAGCGCACAGCTCCGTCCTGTTGATCCGCTTCTCGCCTCCGCAGCCTCCCACGTCTTCACTCCTTCCGAATCTGACAGCAGCTCCGCAACTTGTCCGTCGACATGATCGTGGCGCTTCTCACGCCAGAATACGCACAAAGTCACCGCGGCGGGTCCAACGCAGAACCGAACACACGGACAAACCCAGCGGGGACTCCTCGTTTTATGTGACTGTCGCTTTCTCACTTTATCAGGTTCAGATCCCAGATGGAATCTCCGCCCATTCCAAAGCCGGATTTGGAATGGGCGGAGATTCCACCAACCCGTCGACGGCCTTGTGGTGAAGTTGAGGTTCCCACTGTCCCACCCGTCTCTGGAGCAGAGCCGGACACCTAGTGGTGGCTCAGAGTGGCCCCCAAAACTCTCCCGGGTGAAGGACTGTGAAGCTTCAGTAGTGACCACCGTCCAACAGGAAGTGTCCACACAGTTCTTATCTGTCTTTACCTCAAAACGGAAACTTTAGTATTTGGAGAATAATGAAAGTTCCCTTTTCCTTCTGTCTGGGAATGTCTACAGAGGCCCACCAGACTTTGGAGCAGTCACCCAATCAAAGAAAACCTTCGATTCCAACGCAGAGAGGCTCATGTTGAGCACAAAAAAAACTGACAGAATTTATTTGAACAAACGAAATTTTTATTGACTGGAACCAAAATAAGAACTATTGTGTGCAACCCATAATTAGTTAACACCATCTGTTATATATGGTTATCCTATTTCCTTTTGATTATAATGATCGCAGATGAATCCAATGCCACATTAAACAAATTGCAAGCATATAAAATAGTTTTGGAACAACTTATTACTCAACTCAGATCAGGATAACAATTAACTTTTTGGATGAACTGCTCGCTCTTCTTTACAGAATTTAAATTGTAAATATAATGACATCAAACAAACCACTGTTAACAAAACTGTCCAAGAACTGAACGCCTCTTATAACTGGGTGGAACTCGCTGACCTGGTCAGAAGCTCAGATGCCATCTCACTGATGGTGCCGAGCGGCAGGCGGCTGAGGACGCCCTCGTGTTTGTCCCTCAGTTCCACCAGAGCATCCACAATCTTCTGCCTTCCAACATCTGGGTGGTGCTGTGTAAGTTCTGCCATCAGGGTATCGAAGCTGCCCATGGTGCCATAGTGTTGGGGTACAAAGGTCCCCTTTGCTGTGGGCAAATTACAAACCGTCTTCATGTTCTTGATGCTGGTGCCAAAGCGTGGCTGTGTCATAAACAGACGGATTGTTGAAAACTATGTTGAGCGTTGTCAAAATGATTTACACAACTGGAATTAGAACAGATTCAAGCACATCTTAAAACACTAGTATCTGCAAAAGAATATGAAAACATGATATACTTTAGTCTATGTCAAGCTGCTGGTGTTGCAGTGTTGTGTAGGAGTAGGAGTAACCATTGACTGGTTAAAATGACAAGCACTTCCAGTAGCAGGTTATTTCAGATGTCACCACTGAACATGGATTCAACAGGTAACAGGACGCTTCCACTACTCTGCGTAGCCTGTCAGCTGAATATTGTTTGTGGGAGACTGTAGCACCTCTGAGCATCTCTTACCGTTTTCATAATGCTGTTTGTGTCAGTTTTAGGGGTTTGACCTTTGGTGTCATCCTGTGAGGACACACTCAGGGAGGATGAGGACCGGCTCCGACGCCCACCACTGTTTCTGTGGACTTTATGCTCCATGTTCAAGGTGAGGCCTTGCAGCTCTCCCTCTTCAACCTCAGCAGGATGGGATCTGCTAACCAGAGAAAGCAGCCAGTGACACAGGCAGCTGTTGAACTGAGGTTAATGTAATAATATGGAAAACAAATGTGCAATTTTACAACTTCGTCTGCATGAGCTCCAATTATTGTAGCTGATGAAAAAAAAACTAAACACTTATCATTGCTTGATGCATAAACACATACCAGGACAACAGAGCGAGCCTGATCACTAGTAACGTATGTAACATGAATGCTGACAAATAGCAGCGGGATAACTCACCTCAAATCATTGTTTATAGCAGGGAGGCTGACTTCAGATGTATGGTATTTCTCCGAGGAACACATGGCATCTCGCTTGTAAAAATTAAGCTTTCATTACAGCCTGTACTGCCCCCTGCTGCCTATCACATTAATAGATCCCGTGTCTTGAAGTTTAAACATGCATCACTCAAACATTCAGGGTTATTTGACTTTGGTTGAATTTTTTGGAAAATGTAAAACGTTTATGCTACAGTGATATTATATGATGAAAGTAGGGCATTTAAGTTGGATCACGCAAGGGTAATTTCTACATCTCAAATAATTTATGGACACTAAATCCAACAGTGGATGGTTTACCACAGCACTGGTCCACCGTTAGGTGGTCTCACCATCTTGCTCTCATGATGCCCAAAACGGACAGCGTGACGAAGAGCGCTGTTTACTGAACTGTTTTTGGAACAGAACATGTAGTGGCTGATCCATGGATCAGATTAAACTGCATTTTAGGTCCAACAGCCCTAACTGTTTGTGAGTAGTGTATATTTTACTGAATCACACAATAACCACATTACAGCTTGCTCTCATTAGGAGTACGTTAAGTCATTTCTCAGCACCCAGGCAGAGATTATTAACTCACCTTCAGCATATTACGGGTTAAGGTGGAAAATTGATGTACTGAGCTCTCTGCGTCCTCGTTGGCTGATTCTGTTGTCAACAAATCCATCACTAGTGATTTGGTTCTACAGGATGTCAAAATCTTAGTGTTTACACGCAGTGTTTTAATACTGATCGTAGCTTTTGGATTCTGACCCATTTCAACAGCTGCTGCAGGTCCAATGGCCTCCAAGTCTTCCTGAGCATCATACCATGCCTCTCTGGTGGTGGGGTCTTTGCACACAGCTGCTGTCCACACAAAGAACACACCTTTGACTCGATTAACCTCTTTCTGGGAGCTTGTTTAAATTGTGAGAAAGATTTGGCTTACTTGTCTGATTTCCCGACAGCCTGTATGGATCATAGTTTGCACCTCTACTCTGGGGCAATAGAGTGACGGCTGTCCTCATTTTGCTGTTGGGCTTAACTTGTTTTGCCTTGCTCTGAAATGACCCAAACACCCCAGCTGTTTGAACTGATGAGAACTCAGTGCCAACTGGGCTTAATTAGCTGCAATAAATACCAATAGCAAGCTGCTCAAAAATGAGTCACAGTAAATCTCCCCTTTTGGCTGTCTCAGTCTGTCTGCATACCTGGCAGTCATTTGTGACCTCATCACCTGAACATTCATTCCTGTCGCCTGATGTAGTTTGCCTCTGTGGCTCCTGGGAGCTCCTTTTGATTGCAGAAATCCATATTAGATTCTATAACTTCAAAGACTTGGTTTGATAAGCACTTGAATAATCATCAAATACACATGCATGTGCTAACATACCAAGAACGAAAATTTTGTAACAAATCCCCAGCAATCTAAATAGGAAAAGCATAGGATAAGACTAATTACAGCCATGATGGAAAATCCCAGCAGACCTGTGATATTATTCGGTTAGTAGACTTATTCTTACCTGTGCAGGGATGTAACTACTTACTGCTCTGGTTATCTTCCCAGAGTCAACCGACAGAGGCTTCAGTTTCTCCAAAGGAACCCCTTCCAGGATCTTACCTCTCATCTCAATAAAGTCAGATTTCAGTTTTTGCAGAACATTTAGAATGTTTGCAGGAGGTTCCTTTGGCCTACACAGAGAGGAACAAGTAAAATAATCTGCGGATGGACTAAACAGCTTTCCTGTTGATTTGAATAAGAATTATCTACCTAGATAACTGTGTTCAGCTACTGTAGCCGACAGTTAAAAGAGCAACTTCTACGCTCACCATCTGATTTTAATATAAAAACTGCAGGTTTTTTTATTTAAAAAAACAACTGAAGACTATAAAATATAATTTTTTAGGAGCACTTTTGCCTTGTAAATAATCTGTTTAGTAGTAGTTTCTATGTGTAAAAGATCTGAAGTTGTTGATCGGTGTATATGAAAATGACAAACCAATGAGTATTTAGGTCTCCGCTCAATGGAGTCAGTTGCTCTGCCTCAGCAGAGGCGTAGTAGAATCTCCAGCAGTGCTGCCTGCACATGTAGTACTGCAGGGTGAGGAGGCTCAGCTCTGCTCGCTGGGCACGCTGGATACAATCACATTTTTTTCTCAGTTTACAACCTGACCTGGACAAAATATACATACAATTAGTCCCACAACATGTGGAGAAATCCCTTAGTGACAAAGTTAAACTGGATATAGGACAGTCTGTCTCATACATACATACATACATACCTTTTCACCATTTTTTTCAGTTCCTCTTGAGATGTCTTAAGTTCCATAAATTCCTGAAATTTTAAAAAGGTGTTTATGACTTTGCCGGCACTACTTTTAATGACAGCCATTTGGCTTCAACCTTACCGCAGCAAGGTAGTCCAGGTCTGCCATGTGGACTTCAGTAACAATGTGCTTGTCAGCTGTTCTTGGATCGCCAGTTTGAGTAAAAGCTGACACACACGGTGTCTGCTCAGTGCCAAGCATAATGTCACAAGTACGAACACAGGGCAAAGGCGATGTGCTCTTTTCTGCGGTATTTCTTTCAATGACAGGCCGCTCAGACTTTCTCTCACAGCTAGCTGCCAGCGCTTCACCATTAGTGGTAACAAGACCTGAGTGTGATTTCTGGCTACTGCTGGCCAAACATACAAGAAAGCTCTTATCGTCTTCTGTGATGCTGTGGAAATCATCTACAGCCTGTTCCTTTGTGTTGTTTGCTTCAACCAGGCGCAGAGGACAGTTGAAGTCTTTTCGTTCTGCTGACTGGCTGCTGCACCGTTGTTAGACTCTGCTCCGTCTCTCTGGATACTTCCTACCCTGTAGCATTCAGGAAACGTTGACGATTCTGAACTGTAACAATGATGCACATACAAATACGCACTTACAAACTGAAATTAAATGCAGTGCAGCAGACTTGAAAGTAGCTTAATTCAAATGTATATTTGAATTACTCACTGTAATGGACTGATGTTAGTATGTCTGAAGTAAACACTTTGGTCTTGTGTCACTGACAAGTGACTTCTGAGCATAGGGTTTCTGCATGTCCCCTGCTCCATGTTCACAGTGAAGTTAGTTTCTGCTGCTGGATTAAAGTCATAATTGGCTGGACAGATCTGTTAACTGCTATGTTATGAATAGAAACAAGAATTACTGGCCTTTTTTTATGCCCATCTATACATAAAAGCTCATAGCACCTTTACAGACTTACCCTTCACATACACATGATGCTTGGACAGTTCTAAGGCTGGATGTCTTTGCAGAAACTGGTACAATCCTCCTTCTTCTGAGGGGAGACATAATTAAATAAAATATAATAAAACATAATTTAAAATAAAAATTAACTCACACTTCTAAACTTTATATTGTTTATGTTCTGCTTCGTTGCGCTCCAATATTCCCGCACACTTACATATATTACAGGGGCATACTGTACACAAAGTTGTGAAGCCTAGACTTTTCAGTAACTATGCAGAATTACATATATTACACTGAAATGCACGTTAATATTGTCTATATAATAAGCGTTGAGGGCAGCCCAATGGTGGAGTGGTTAGACCTCACAGCTTGAAGTCTACGTGTTCTCCCCGTGCTTGTGTGGGTTTCTTGCAAGTACTTTCCTCCCACAGTCAAAAGACATACACGTCAGGCTCACTGGTGACTCTAAATTGTGTGAATAAGAGTGTGAATGTCTGTCTGCGCATCTGTCTGTCTCTGCTTTGATCCCGAATGAGACCAGGAAACTGTCCAGGGTGGACCCCACCTTTCACCCAATGACAAAACTTCACCCCCCAAACCCTGAGGGATAGGTGGTTAAAGATAATACCGTAGATGAATGGAAGTTTTGTTTGATTCTCTTATTTTTTCACAGTTCCAGTACAGTCCAGTATATTTCTATTATATATATATATATATATATTTTTTTTTTAAACAAAATTTTGCTGTCAACCCTTAACCAGAACATACTATATCGATAGGTCTATAATGGACAGTGTCATAAACATATTTTGTCATTTTATTTAAGTCAAGACCTATCAAACCTACCTAATATGATCTTTCTGTCTTCTGGAGACAATCTGAGATACCAGCCCAGTAACTGCTGGTCAGTTAGTGCAAGATAGGGATGAGCAGCCAACAACTCGAACAAAGACCTTGAAAGATGAAGAACATAATGTTTGAACACCTTGGACAGCATCACGTGCAGTCACTGTGTTATAGATGTGTGCGTTCTTACCTGTCCAGAAAGAACTTCCTGTTATCTGGAGAAAAAAGAACCACAGTTAAACGAAGACAGGCTGGCAAACCTTTGCGCTTCACTTGTCTCCTGGGCCCAACTGACTTGTGCTTCCAATGTTCCCAGCTGTTCACCATCCAAAGTCCCTGCAGTAAGAACACGGTCGGCCCGGCCGCCGCGCTTTTCTCCCGGTATTTACGGTACGAGTACCAAGAACGGCTCGGAACAACGCGACAGCTTTTAATATTTCAAGTAATTCATAGAGTGTATAATTTGACACATCGTTTAATATGACAAATATATGTCTTAACAGAACGCATCTTACCAATTAAAAGTGTATATGTGAAACATTTTCTTTGGTTATTAAAATCAAAAATACTATGCATACAACAACTGAACGTATTTGTAACATTAAAAAATATATAGTGAAAAGGTTGGAATGGAAAACTCTTCATTCATAAAAAATGTTTTTTTAGCCTGGGAGCATCTTTGCGGTCAGAGCTCACGCAGCTTTCACGTGAGCGAACCGGCCACTTACTTCTTGTCCGGTTTCCATTCGCGGTTCTGCGCTGGTGCGGAAACACCTGCGGCGGCGGCAGCAACAGCCCCGCACAGTCGTTCGCCAGGTAGGAAGGTGTGGGAGCCGTCACGGCGTACGGGAAAGTGAGTGGGAAACACGGCCACAGGGTCTGGAAGACAGGCAGGCGCTGAGCGAAGCTCCGGTTCGGAAAAGAAGCGGACATGGCGTTAGCCGCGCAGCGTGACCCCATTAGCACCTCGGCGCGTGAAAAACCGACTTAACTCTAGCTAATGCTAGCTAGCAAGCATGGACGCGCACACACATTATCGGCGGGAAAGGAAGCAAACAGCGTTTGTCGTGTGTTTTAAACGCTTGTTACCTGCCGTGTCGTCATTTTCACAACGACGGACGAGTTCGGACGTCGACCTGTCGAGATCCGGCTACACCGGCAGACGTTGCGTCATTCGTTCGTGCCGTTGATTGCTAACATCCTGTGGCGCGCTGCGGACTGAGCCACATGTTCTCAAACAGCGGAAGGTTCTGGAGGTTCTCAAGGTTCTGGACCTCATTTATTTCACTTTTTTTCCATTTTCTGTTACTTTTTACTACATTTCTACAACTACATTTCAGGAGGATTTTTTTTACTAAAACATATACTAGAAAACGACTTCCTTACTACAAAATATAGTTGAGTAATAAATGATTGTGTAGATTATTACTATGACTTAAACACTTGTAAAGTAATTAGAATTAGTCCTATAATGACAAACTGCAGCAGTAGCCGTTTTTTCCACAGAATAATCTAAATACAGTTGGGAACAACAGTTTTCATATTTTGAAATGGCAAAAGTTTTTTTAAAATCAACATAATATTTATGCACATTCCACCAGTACAAATGTTCCTTTATCGGTTTTAGTTTATTAAGGGGGATGCAAACCTATGCATCAATATACTGTATATATATTTTATATTATTTTATTATAGCATTTTGTATACACTCTTTGCCCATTATTGTTACTTCCAAATATACAACGGAATGTTCCTTGTTATTATGTTGGTTTATGGTTTAGAGGTAAGCTTGCATCCCCTTACATGGCCTTTCAGTGTATGAGGATGTGAACATTGTCACCCAACTGTATATTTTCATATATCTTTTAATCATTTGCATTGGCAGACCTGGAAAAAAATTGTAATGCAGTTTGAGTGAGATTGGTGGCACTTTACTAAAGTGGCATTTGTAAATATATAAAACTATATATTTTATATGTAAATATTTCAGTGCATTTTAAAACTCTGACCCCATTTGGTGGGAAGTCATCTCCCTGTTCCACTTTTTGTCCCATTATTCAATAAACAGGGAAATCCCATAATCTGTTCCCGCTTCCCTAAACATGCTGGTTCTGAACAGAAAATCAAACGCCACTGGACTCCCAACACTGAGCTTGTATTCAACAAGGAAGGAAATTCCCCAACAGTTTGCTCCTATTAAACATTTTTAATCCGGTTAAACATTTTCCTTCACTTCAGTATTGTATAGTTGTGTTATTAACCTCTTCTCCTGCATCATGGTATATGTCTGTCTATAAAAGAGGCACTGATACAACGTTTTATCCAGAATTTCATTTCTAACAGCAGTTCCAACTTACACTCACACTGAAATGGGAGAAAATGTATCTATCTGATTAGCATTTGTACTAATATGTCTTTTACCATTTTGCAACAGATTTAATAATGTTATATTGAGTTACATTTTTATCTCTTTTACTGGCAACACTCTGCCAAACATGGTTTGACTCTTTTTTTAACAACAGTTCATTGATTCTTCTTTAAACTGCACTGAATGTATTGTTGTAATTTTGCTAAACTTAGCCCATTTATCATTATTCAACACATTAGTCGCACTATGAAGGGAAGTCATACGTTGGATGGTCGCACAGTTTCAGTCTCCACACCCCCACACGCCATTAAAGCCTCCTGCTGTTGTGGTTCTTTCCCTGCAGCCACAGCAAATGCAATTATATAATTCTGACGTCAGCATGTATGAAATCCAGAGAATTCAATCGAGTGAGTGCATTGTGACCAGGACATACACTATTCACATGCTCCATTTGATTTCACGCAGTTCACTTCAGTTCAGCACCTCTTGTGTGCAGCTGAAGAGAATTCAGTGTGCAGCTAAGACTGAACGCACACGTTACAGCAGCCTCAGTTCTCCACTCCCACACTACACCTACCACTTCCATGAAACACAAACAGAAAACCAGAAAGAAAGCTGTGGCCCGGGAAGCAGAGAACACTCTGTCCTCCCATTAGCTGTACCAGCTGTATTGTGTGTTTTCTTGTTGTTAAGTCTGAACTTATATCTATTTACTTGCTGTTATTAATGTATAATCAACAACTATCTGCAAAGTCTCTTCATTCAAAAACAAACATGGTTTTGGCTGATGAAATTTTCAAATTATTGGGAACAAACATACAGATCCTGGTCCTGTTAACTACACTTAACCTTAGCTCCACCCCCCCGTAAATTTTATTCAAAATAGTAAACTACCTGAGAAACCACAGAAACTTTGAACAATGCAAATAAAGCAACAGTGGACGTTTAGTAACAGCATGAAAACCCGTTTGCAGCTTTGCCGTCACTTTTCACCGAAATCACATGGAGCAGGTAACTACAACCATTCATTCTCATTCCTAATTAAGTGTTTTGATGTAGCTGTCACCTCTGTCACGTCACATGGAAATTAGCTCAAAAAGCCTGTTGAAAGAATGATTCCTGTGTGCTACATAAACTCTGAAATACTGATTCATTATATAACAATACAAAACATGACATTAATATAACGCCAAATCTTCTTGCCTGCTGTATGTGGTCAAACGTGACTTGTTGGGCGCTATTTTAAGTTCAGTGTCTTTCCCACAAAACACACTGCACACTGTGGCTCGTAAGGGATCATTAACAAAGCAATTACTTAAAGCTATGTAACGATAAATAGTTAATAAAATAACAAAAAACAAAGTTCCGAAAGAAAAGAGGAGCACTGTACATTTTGTAAACTGAACTCACGCTCTGGTGGGACATGTGTCCATCCACCAGAGGGCGGACTCTGTCAACTTACAGTGAAGACAGATCAGATATGAATGGTTGGGTTGGTGGTGGTGATGGTGTGTGTGTGTGTGTGTGAGTGTGACTATGGCTTACTCAGTGAGGACCAATGTATTTTTTTTACCAACAGACTGAGTACATTTGGCCGGTCCTCACAGTTTTCCTCTGACTGGGCTTTAGTATCAGGATTGGAATTGGGTTTGGATTAGGGTTAGGCATTCAGTTGTGATGGTTAGGGTTAGGGATTGTATTATGTCACACAAGTAATGCTGTACAAATGTGCGTGTGTGTGTGTTAGAAATCAATTATGTAACAGGGTTTTCAGAGTGAGGTTTCACCATGGTAATTAGCTTTGTGTGAACACAGTGTGTTGGCCAAATAATGTGAAAATTTTGTGCTGTTCCCTTCCCAGCAGCATGACCCATATCTCTCAGCAGTCACAGCCAGAACCGAGAGCGACCCACTCTCTCCGTGTGCGGCCGATGGACGTTTGATGTGAGTGCCTTCAACAGACTGAAGATTTAAAGGTTAAACCAAATTGTGCTGGAGTTGCCTCGACTTGTATCTGCATCATTAAGTTACGATGAAGCAGCTACTGGTCATGTGCTGTGATGTATGTGGAAAGATTCTCCGTGCTCGGGTCGAGGGCCACGCGTCGGGTCCACGGTAATAACCTGTGTATTGATTGAAGCTGAAGGGACGCACACATGTGTCGAGCTGTCCAGCAGGTCTCCAGCATGCAAACCCAGTGTCCATACCTCACTGCTCACCTTTGGCAGGTCTCAGAGTGGTGCACAAGGAGTCACTGTGTGTTGGTGACGGAGCGTTTCCAAGGTGACAGCACTTTTCCGAAGCTCAGCGCTCTCCTGTTAAATGGATCAGGGTCATTATATTGGGCTCAGGGCGTAATCCTGTGGACAGCAGGTTTGTAGTGGGAGCAAAGTTGGGGAGGATTGACAGGCTCATTTTTGGCTGCTAGCAAGTACACAAGCACCTCACCATTACTTTAAATTCAGGACACTAAGTCAAATAAAAACTAAGAAATTAAACTCCATTTTAAAAGTTCCCCTAAAAAAAACACAAAGTGTTTTGGTAATACTTTTTTTACTCTTCCTATATTTTCCAGATCATTTCCTGGAAACTTTTTTTACACAATCACTGTTATTTAGCTGATAATTAGCAGGTGTTTCTAAGAAGAACCTATTCAGACACGCTGAACCTTCACCCACTCTGCAGGTAAACACATTTCTAAAAACTTTCCTACAAGCTGGAGCTGGATTTTAATGCGCTACTCTTAGTCACGCTGAGATTCAGAACTAATAAGTCATTTTCAGTTTGTCTTGGATACTGATGTAATATTGTTACTGATGTTTAATATATATTTTAATTGTCTACTACACACTAATGTTTTTTATATGAATACAGTTAGATGGTAATTATATGTTATATTAGAAAATGTCCATTATCAACCATGTAGGACTTTTGTGGAAATGCTCCCATAAATTAACAGCTGTACCAGCTGAATTCTGGGAAGTATGAGGAATTTTCTAGGTATTTTCCAGGAAAGTGTCTGGAAAATTCAGGACCTGTAAGATTAAGTGCTAACAGAAAACACAGTGCTTGACGCTTTTTGTGACACGCACCTTTCACCTTTACGGCAAAGTAAAGTGTGGTAGTTAATAAATACAAAAATAAAGGTCTAAAGTTGGTTACTGTGGCAACTCAACGTGGAACAAAAATAGCAGCTGTTAAATGTGGACCTGATTTAAATCAAGCTGCCTCGTTCATTGTTAATTCTTAATACAAAATATATTATTATAAAACAAATTTAATCAAAACTTTACATCTAGTAACATTTCTGAATGACTGGTGAGATGTGTACATCATAACAAATGTAATCTTTCAGAACAAGAACCTTTATTCATATGTTACAACGAAGTGTGTCCTCTGCATGTGGTCCCTCCCGCCTGGGGGTAGGGTGGGGATTTATGGGTACGCTGTACAGTTCTGCACCATGTAGACCATCCAGCTGCCACCAGGCCATAGCTAGTAACTAGCGCCATTATCCAGCTGAACTAATGATAACTAATTAGGACAGTTCAGTGTCCAGCTCTTCCAGTCCACGTGTCCAGGGGACCTTCAACACGACACAGAACGCTCAGTTGTGTGAGTGTCTTTGGATAAAAACTATCTGCCAAATGACTAAAATGGAACGTTTGGGTGATCACATGCTAAGCTAACTGTGAATAGTCAACATTACAGTTGTTAATGTTAGCGGTGTGTGTGTTAGCAACTGTACCACCACCCAAATACAAATGGGCCCTGGACGTATGTAAAAATATCAACGCCCGGTGTGTATACTGCGGGAAACAACACTAGTAAATGGACCTTGTCGTGTTGTTTCAGACCGTCCGAAGGTGCGTGACGGTGAGAGATTGTTCCATCTCAGGCTGAGAGGAGCCACGGTGGAGAATTCACAGCTATGGTGAGATTATTCACATGTACGTTTCTAAAACAAATCATGTTTATTCATCAGATGCTAAATAATCAGGAGAGCAGAGGTGTTATGCTCGTGTCTCCGCTCTTCATAAACGTCCATCCACATTTGTGCTGTTCCAGGGCACTCGAACACCGTCCACCGAACGGTTTCAGTCAAAGGGGAAAACGCAAAGAGCAGCTTGGAGGACGGTTTATCCAAACCAGTGAGTGTTGGCAGCAGCACTGGCCACACACACACACACACACACACTTTGAGGGCAGGACACCTCCCATGAGCACACTAAAAGGCCTTTCATAGCATTCAAAGGCACTCTGCTCTCTCAATCAATGGGAAGTTGCCTGCCAGGCTGTGTTACTGGAGACCAGAGCTGGGCTTTTCCACTCTGTGGTTTCGATAATGCTCTGACTCAACACCAGGCTGAGTGCTGCCGGCCATCAAAACAATGCCCGAGTCCAAAGCTCCGCAGTTTCATCACACGTACAATGTGGCGTATTTCAGTTCAAGACAGAGTTAACAGCACGCTGCTACTACAAAATAGACGTGCCTTTAGAGAAGTGTTTCACGTGTCAGAAAACGTCCAGCGAGCTGCCGTTACAAACGTCACAGGATGGTCGTGAAACCACCAAGGTCTCGGCTGGCATCAACTCCGACACTGTAGTACATTTACTCGGCCATTGTACTTCATGTTGAGGCAGCGTGACGTCCATTCAGTGCTACTTTAAAAATACAACACTACATTTCACAAAGGTATTTTATGCATTTTGTCCACTACATGTATGTAAGGGTTCTAGTTTGTTAATACACAATGTATTTTCAGTTTTTAGAATGTGGTGAAGTAGCCTGCGAGGTTTTCACAGTATCTCATTCTCAACAAACGGAATTCAGGGGCCACCAAGATCAGCTGCTCGCAGAATTTTGCGTCGTGAACAATCACAACACTTAATTTAACCGATTCCACATGAATCCTGTTGCAAATTAAAACACGAGAACATTGCAACATGCATCACAATTTTTTTAGCTTCAACAAAATCTGGCATTTCAGGCTGCAACAATCACAAAAAGATCAGCGCAATCTCAGAGGGATAATAACACTGAGGCAGTAACATGATAAAATAACAAAACATTTAGCCCTAGAGTTTTCTTTGAAACGTAGAGTGCATCTTGTTACTAACAATGCTTTTATATATGCAGAACTTGTATGAGTATCATTAGTGCAGCATTACTATTATTACTGAATAAGTCTATCAGTACAGTTGCATTAATTTGCAGTTATTCTTTTTCAATTATTCCTTTTGAAATGAGGTATTTTTTCAAGAGTTCCCAACCTTCGACAGTTTGCAGGTAACAAATCAACCAAGAGCAATGTTCACAGCTCAACAAGACTAATTTTACAAGTGGCTCTTCCGAAATCAAAACAAAAATACAACTTTTAATGGAGACTGCAATCTCTACATGTTTTTTACCCATTTATGACAAGTGTCCTCAGTACTTAGTAGAGAACCCATGTGCAGTTTTGATCTGCTGCAGATACGATGCTGTGTTCTATCTCAAGTGCACCTGGTGCAATTAATGAATTATTAGTTGGATCAGGGGTATTTGAGACAATTCCCGATTTACAAATGTGTGCTCTTATCCGGGTTTTACTGAGCGGGTTGGATCATTTTGAGATTGCGATAGTCATTAAAGTTGCATTCGGACTGACTTTGGAGGAACCACTTTTAACACGAGTTACTGGAAGCTTAAGGAAAAGAAATATTTTTAACGGGTGAACAATGACTGCAGTCTGACTTGCATAACCAAGCCTCTAATGAGTCAATTAAATCTACTTGAGCATGAACTCGAGCTGAGCTTTTGCACCAGTGGTGGAAGAAGTACTCAAATCATTTACTTTAGTAAAAGTAGGAAGTGCAAAAGGGTTAGCAATAAAAACCACTTCAGCAATACACCAGGATTCAGCTAAGCTTCCTGATTATACTCACGGTTATTTTACCCTAACTAACCCTAAAAAGTCGAATCAAGTGTAGCATAATAAAAACTGCGTTATTTCTTATAACGTCTTACGTGTTACACCTCTATTCATTCTTCCGTTATTTTGGTGTGTAGACTTTAACGTCATAGTAGTTGTACCGTCGAGCACATTCATTAGATATTTTAATATTTATGGCTTACTCTGAGCTTGAACCTCATGAATAATTCAACCTCAAATAAGCACCAAACAACCTCCTGTACATGTTTTTGGAGCTCACTGTAGGTTTTATGTCATCAAACTGAATTATTTACATGACCATGAGAAAATTATACACATAAATATTTATATCTCAAAGAAATTCAATCCCATTGTCTCACGCTCTGTGCTTTGTGTTAACAACAGACTAAAGAACTGAACATATTGTGGTTTTATATACAAAGCCAGTTAATCTATGCACTTGTGGTTCAGAACCACCCTGGACTCAAACTACCCATTGACATACCAGAATGCTCACGTAAAGGAAAGGAGCGTAGGCACCAGTTGAAGCCAACCAGATGTTGCTCAAACATTTGCTGCATGTTAGAGAGAGATTAATGCGTTACCCTGAAGTCTATGTTAAAGAGTCAGGAGAGGCATGTGACTCAGAAATCAGTCAGGTCAAGCACAGTGATTTCCAGAACCAGTCAGCTGACGGACGACGTACTGCAGGCTGATAGGAGAGAAAAATGATGAAAGACACCACGGCTGAAGCATAGAGGACCGTTTATTGTACCCAGTACAGATTATCATAAACTTAGCAGTGTAAGAAACACGTTGTGAGGGGGAGGGGACTGAAGCCTATACAAGTGCAGACAATCCCTGTGTCTGGGGTTGGATCCCATAATGTGTGTGTCTGTGTGTCTTCACTGTGGCCTTCGCTTCTAAAATGGCGCGATAATAACACCTTCTCATCCATTCTCCAACCCAACACAGAGGCCTCCTAAACAGTCTGCAGTAGAAGCGTCATAAGGATTAGGGTTTTCTTTGTCCAAAGGTACGTCTATTAGAGCCAAAAGTATACAGCTTGTACATTAAAATCAAAACAAATGCAGCCTTATAGCAAAAATATATACTTTATATAAGTTTGTCTTTGCCCCCATTCAGAAACAGAAATAATTAACACACCAAAAAGAGGGAAAAAAACCCCACAAATATCTTGTTTGTCCAAAGACCGTAAAGCGATATGTTAGTCGACACGCAGTCTTGACTGATTACACCATGCAAAGAGAAGCAGAGGTCTCCAGTTGACAGCTTGTGATTGGCAGAGAGGTGTCTAAAAGAAGGTGTTGAAGTGTCACCCCATTGGTTTTTTTTTTTTAGTTGTGTCTTTTGTTTTTTTTTTTGCATGCAACATCCTGATGCTCCTGCCATACTGGTGCATCAGAGGAACTAGTACACTGCCAAGGAAACATTAAGCACCCAGACAGAAATACAAAAAAATATATACGGTATAAAGGAGCAATGTGACCATTTATTATACACAATAACTTCTTAGGCTTGTGGGAGAGTGTATTATGCATCCCTTTTGAAATGGAGGAGATGGAGTGCTAATCACCTCTAAACTTGAGTGACCCAGCGGTGATGCACAGACGTTGGGAGGAGTGTACTGTATAGACCGTGGGCTTCTACCGCGGGGTGGCACCTCTAAAGGGAAGCGGATACAATCTCATACACAGTCAGAACAATTAAAGAACATTTACACGAGAGAGCAGCCCAACCAAGTAGCCTGAAATACAGCAACGCCCTAGAAACCTGAGAGTTCTGGGCCTCAACTAAACAGCTGGCGTAGTTAAAAAAAACGAAACAAAAAAACATTGTAGACCTATCTACAGAAAAAAACTGATTTGTGGGTTCAGAAATATGTCGTGTGTTTTGTTTATTGTCAATCCGTTTTTGCAAATTAAAGCCCTTTTTACGGATTCTGTAGTTCAGGTGTGGTGACATGAAAATGGGGGTTTCAAAAAGGCAACTCTAGAATAGTGCTGCATTTACATAGAAGGTCTCATTAGATTTGTAACGTTTTTACTCTGTCTGTGATTTGATTGTTGAGAAAAGCCGATTGTCACAGAATCTGTAACAACTCTTGCAGTCTTGTACAAAGGGAGGGTCTGTCCTTTCAAAGTCAGCGGGCTCTGTGGCCTCGCTTCCTTTGGTCTCCGACAGCAGCCCCTTGCCTTAGCTTAGCAGGCAGAGCTACCGAGTCCAGTTCACCCTCTCTGGTTTCGTAACCCTCTCCCTTTCTCTCTTTCTCTGATATGGTGGTGCAGTAGAAGAGCTGTCGCAGGGTTTTCCCTCATTCAATCTTAAGCTGGGGAGCTTTTTGAAGGTTTTCCAGGGAGCAGGAGAGGGGAACCATTAAAGAGCAGAGCGCAAGGTTTTTCCTTTCCAAGCAGCCCGGCAGTTCCAGCTCTGGATTTTAAGAGTGGGTGTCGAGAGACTTTGGGAGTGTTTGCGTGTACATGTGTGTTGTGCATCAGGACCCCACAGCCTGTTAGTAGCCATAGCCGTCTGGGAACTGCAGCCCCGCCACGCACTGCTCCCCGCCATCCAGCAGGAAGGGAGCGGTTTCGTCATAGTGTGTGAGGGGTACGGTGTCGTCGTCCAGCCCGGGCAGGCTGTCAGGGTCAGCCTTCAGGTTGGGCCTCTGGTTGTCGGGGAAGGCCATGGAGAAGAGAGCCTCGGGATCGCACACGAACTTGTACACGTACCGCTCACCCGCCACCTGACAATCAAGACAAAAAAATTATGTTTTAATCCAGACCCAAACAACATTCCTTATATTTCGAGTGCAGGCATACGACCATATTCGCTCTATAAATGTGCCACTTTTGTTTCGGGCTGGTGAGTAAACAGGGCAGTGGTATGAATGTCTAACTGACCCACACATACTGGTTGTTCTATTGTTTTAATCCTCTGATCTGGTTCCCTTTTGCTCAAATTCACAACATAAACTAACATGATTTATAGAAAAATATCTGAACCCACAGGTTATGATTAACAGTATTCAGAGTACTTAGCTGCAAGCTGGATTGATAAGACTCAGAGGCTTTAATGATATTTTGTTAATTACACTTTTTAGCCCCCAAGCGAGGAAAAAAGAAAAGGTGAACGTGCCTTTACCTTCTGCATGATGCCCTTCTCGTAGTAGTAACGCAGGGAGCGGCTCAACTTGTCGTAGTTCATGGCCGGTCTGTTTTTCTGGATGCCCCAACGACGAGCCACCTGCAAGACGCACAGGCAGAAAGAATACAAAGATCACAAATGTGCAGCGCAGATGTAAAGTCCTCATATTCATATGCAGAAAAAAATCGCCGGGCCATTTTAAATTCACTTGCACTAAGTGAGAACCGACCTCCTCAGGTTCGATGAGTTTGAACTCCATGCCTCGGCCAGTCCACGCTATGAAGTGGCCATTAGCCGGGTCGTCCAGTAAAGTGACCAGGAACTGCCAGAGCTGCAGGGAGCCGCGACGCTGGTATGGAGGTCCGTCACGATAGACAGAAGGTTCCTGTTTTACTTTACCTGCAGGTGGAAGAGGAAATATGCAGAAGGAGGCGAATACAGACAGAGACAAAGAGGCAGAAGGGGGAAGAGTAAAGAAGAAGAAAAGCGTCAGTGAGCACTGTGCTCCAGCATGGCCTGAGTGTGGTTCACCATTGTGCCAGATGGTGACTGTGAAGCGGACTTGCTGTTCAATATTCACCACGAGCAGTGAAATGACTGACTCCCACTTTAGGGCCCAACAATATCCACCATTTTTTTAAACTAATCTCTTTTTCCCTATTCAACAGTGTTTTTTCAGTCCTACCTTCTAGTCTTTCGGGGACAACACAGGTGTCGTCAAAGTACAGCTGAGGATCTCTGTCGAAGGAGAAGTCTGAAAGTGTGAAAAGACAGAAATGAATCCAGTGAATCAGGTGGACGTCTAGCAGCAGAAAGAGTGTGGTGAACAGGCTTTTGTTCTGACACGAAGGTCAGTGACCACGTTCCATCCTGAGATCCAAACTGCATGCAAAGCATTATGGCCGGGCAACGTCCCAAGACTGGAGGCTTGTATTGTGCAGAGCGGCTGAGCTTCTGCCAGCTGCTGATGTAAGAAACGTTGTGTATGTGGTGCAGCAGTTATGTGGGATTCACTGTTTCATTTACGTTACCCTCACTTCATTGTTTCACTCTGCCCTCACCTGTGCCGAGCTTTCTGCCGCTCGATAAGCCGCAGGATTTTACTAATGAATACACTGAAACAGCAGAGGCATAAAAGCAAGACTTACTTTCATGGTTATTCTGGTAGAAACTCCCCGCTCTCCCAAATGATGACTGACAGTTAGGCACTTCTGTGAACAAAGAAAACAAACGTCTGTTATCAAATGTGTAATGCATCGAGATTCACATCACAGCAAAATAACAGGATTTGACTGCTGCCACTGTGTGCAAAGAAATAGGCTTTAAAACGGTATCTGCAGTCTGTGTCCGTTCACAGTGTTCATCAAGTAGGATGAAGAATTCCCATCCCCAAACACACACGCATGCATAGATATGCGCACACTGAAGAGTAGACTGAAGTTTAAATCAGAGGACTCTTCACAGCACAAAACATCCCTCCTATGTCCGTCAAGCCTTTAAATAGGATTAGCAGCACGGTTGCTGTATTAAATCTCAATGACAATCAAGTTACGCTAGTCCTTCCCACAAGGGTCAAGGCTCGTCTTCCACTTGCAGCGTCTCTTCTGTGTCTCCATCCCCATTCATTATTCTGTTTCCTGTCTACTGATGCGAAAACACTTTGATTGTCATATGTCATATGTGAATGATGCAGGGATGCAAACTGCGGCTTTATGTTTACAAAAATGATTCTAAAATGATAGGGTAACAATATGTTCACCGTTAGTATGCTGAACATGCACATTTTCCATCCGTCTGGGGCTGTGATGCCTCTGTGACGTAGGTATTTAAAGGCCATAAGAAGCTAAGAGGATTTGTCATTACATCACCCCCCAGGCCAGCGGGCCACACACTAGGCAGCAGAGGAATGGGTGAATGGGAGTGAATAAAAAATACATTTTTTTGAAGAACCGAGGAAGAGGGGATGTTAATGCAGCAGAGCAGAGACAACAGCTGGGTGTGTGGGCGTAGGATCAAACAATGCGCCGACAGTTGCTCTGGCTTGTTTGATTTGGACCATGTGAGTAAACAGCATCTCTATCTGCTATTATTGTTGGAGTCTTTGGAAGGGCGTCACTCCGTCTCTTGTGTATTCTCTGAAAACTAAGTTGAGAGTTTTTTTTTAGTTTTTTTTCCAATCAGCTTGCTGTGCTGCAGGTCACCAAGTCCTGTGAGGGCACTTGCCTAGATCTATTCCAGGTAGGATCAGTGAAGAGGATCTCTGCACCTGGCTGCATGACCCATTTACTTTGTGCCCTTGGAGGCTTACACTGAGCTAAAAGACCCACTTATACATTACTGGTGTGACTCTTGAGGAATGATGCAGATTAATCTTTATGATCGCTGTGTGTGTGTGTTCAGGCCTCTGCTGAATGCTAAAACTCACACATATTTGTTAGTGCTCAAAACAAACATGGCCGGGCACATTCCTCACCCTCTGTCTGCTCTATGTGCACACAGCCCCAGACAATTCCTTTCCCACAGCTACTAAAGGGGCGTCCTCAGACACAAAAAGCCACACAATATGCAGAAGGCTCCACTGGGACGTGCTGAGGAGTAAAGAGACCTCCTTACATAAAAGTATTAGGACTTTCCTAAACTCTGATACTCACCAGAATCAAAGCAGAAGTCACGAGGTTCTTGCTTGATGGCCATGGGGTGGAAGGCAGGCTGTCGTGGAGGGCCTGGGGGTGGACCTGGGGGGCCCATGGTGGGAACACCTTGCTCAGTGTATCGTGGGTCGATGAGCTCTTGCTTGAACCCCTGGGGAGGCACAGCCACCAATGGCTCTGACATCTGCCTGTGGTATGGTGGCCGCCCGTCACGCTGCAAACTGCTGTTGCTGGTGCTGGGAGGCTGGGGCAGGAACTGGGGGCGTCCTTGACTCTCTGATGGGGGGAAAGGTAGACATGGCTCCGACATCTGCCTCTGGAACCTAAAGATACAAGATTAAAATGTGATGTCGGGAAACAATTACTCCCCCCCCCAAAAAAAGTTGAAAACTGTGCAAAGACGACAGAACATTTTGTCTCAGATATAAAATAAGCTAAACATTGAGTGCTTACCTGTGCTCAGGTGTGAAGTTGTTGGCATCCTGGCTGATGGGTGCACAGAGCACCGCAAATGGGGGGCTGTGGCTGTGGACTGGGAGTGCCTGCTGGTTGGGAGGGCGTGCGCTTGCTGTTACAGGCTGCTGTATGTGCACCGGACGTGGCCCTAGGTTCGCATTGGCTACATGGGGGTGAGGAGGGGGGGTCTGTTCACTCAGCGGGTGCGTGCCTGCTGTGCTGGTGGGGCCGCAAGGAGAGACAGGCGTGGAAGGGGGAGTTAATGGCTTGAACCCAGGAGTGGGCTTCCTGTCACAGGCACTGTCGATGACAAGATAGGACAAAGGTTGATGAGACGTCAGAACTCCTTTAACCTGAGATTAATAATCAACATTCTGTCCACGGACCGCTGCCATGCTGCTGGTAGACTACTACACATAGAGCGTTTACCTGTAGCTGTAAAGGCACTTCTCTCCGTAGGGCATGGGACTCCTGTCTTGGCGACAGGGAGAAAGCTCGTTGGAGGGATTCAGCTCTCGTTTGATCTTGGCTGGTGGCGGGCCATGAAACATCACTAGAAAAAGGAAAAGGAGACAGAGGGGAAACAGCACAGTGAAGAGCATGACATAAACTCCAGATATCACCTAATTGAAGCCATAAACAGAAGAGCAGGCGTTATCTCAACCATGTTTGGAATGATGGATAAGTGGATGTATGGACAGTGTCTGTGTATTCCCCTGACTGACACAGCCACTTAGCAGATATTTATCATCTGCCCTATTAACAGTCGAGTCTGCGCTCTGAAAACAACCATGCTAGTTGAAAACAACTGTTAGGTAGCATGACATTAGCCACACTGTACACACACATACGCTATCAGACTTCTCATCTGATTCCCATTAGGCCAAGCCAGTACCAATACCCATGAATCAGTGTGGCTGTAATCTAATGGCGGTGAATGATTCTCCTCTGCCGTGCTGTAACCATTAGACACTAGCTGCAGCTTTCTGCATATCGGCTGCAGTTTCCGGGGCGCCACATAATAGCCAGGCAGAAACTGGATCCCTGTGCACAGAAGAGCGGGAGCCAAATAAATCACCCAGGGTGCTGATGGACTTAAGCAGAGCTAACAATGGGCACGTGAGCTCCCCTGTGTGCACTGTGAAATCTAATGGCTAAACGAGTCTCCTCACACAGACACGAAAGTAAATACAGAGGAGATAAAGACTAATGCAAAGGGAAAATGCCCCTCACGTGCACCCTCACATTTCCTCTTTGTCCCACCACTCTAAAGCAGATATAGAGTTCTGCTTCAGTGACGTCCTGCTGAAACTCATTTTCAAAATATCTGTATCTCACGCACAGCAGTGAAGGACCTGCTCCACACAGCATAAACACACAGACACACAACACTGGATTGGGCCTATATAAAAATACTTACATGTCAATGCATCAACCATAATAACATGTTACAGCACTGCAGGATAGTGGTCAGTTTACAACTCGCTCTGCCACATTACCCAAGATTGAAAAGGCAGTCCTGACAAAGACAGACAGCAACCACACCCTGTCTCCACCTCCTACGCATCAAGCAAAAACATAAACTCAGAAAGACGGAGGGGAGGGGGAGGTCATAAAACGCTCCATTGGACATCATTTAAATATATCCCTTGCCCTGCAGCCTAAAGGCTGTGCAGAGACAAACAGGACGCTGTATGGAGCATGTCAGAGAATTCTGGGGAGCAGGACTCAAACAGGCAGCTCTGAAGCTGCCCCATCCACTGGAATTTAGCCCATTTCAGCAGCAGGGCCTGAGTGCGGGAAAGTGTGAAATCAGATTAGGAGCTTGGCTCATGTGATGCCCCATACCAATCGGCTGATTAAACTCAAAATGGAGGAGAGGCAGGGAGGTGGAAGAGCAGCAGAGTTGTGCTTTGAAGATATATGTGTGTCTTCAGCAGGATGAAGAAATAATAAGTTGGGTTATGTGGACTTCTGGCCAGCAAGAGTAACTTCCTCAGAGCAAAAAGCAGAACCCGGATCTCTTTTAGTGATGAAGTCGTCCGATGCAGCTTGATTTTCAGCCTGTTCTCCCACTGCTGTTTGAATCTCTGCCCAAATCAGGCAGGAGCCAGACTGGGATAAAACATCCTAATCACGGCCAGGATTGACTGATACAAAAAAGCAGCTAAGGAACCTGTTCAGGGGACAAATACACATTCACAGTAATCAGAGATGAACAACAGAAATCAGGCACTCACAGTTATCGGACTGGAAATCTGGGACAAATTGTTCGTCATCAGGCACCTGGGCTGTGAAGAGACAGGAAAATGTTGCACATGTGAGAAAAAAAAAATCAAACACTGACCCCTTGAAATAGATAACACTGACACTTCTGTGTGCCCAAAAAAGTTGTGAAACAATTGAAATAAAAACAAGGAAGAGAGAACAATAATGTCTTGGACACGGTTTGCTGATTATTGAATAATACAAACTATACAAAGCATGTTCCTCATGCACAGGACTTTGTTCTTGTTGTAGCAAAATTTGCCTTTTCATCAAGTTAATCTTTAATGTCAAAACTTGGCCAAAATGAAAAGAAAACAAAATCAGCATTTTTTAATAAAACGCATGTCTATGCCAAGTGCAGACACTGGCAACAATTAGACAGTGAAACTACAGATAAATAAGTGTAAAACTCACCTTCTGCGATCCAGATCTCTTGTAGCTGACTGAGGTCTTGGAAGAGCTCTAAGAATACAAAAAAAGATTTTGAGCACAGGTTCCCGCACAACTTTTCCTTTACTTTGAATAATTAATTTAGCGAAGGTACCTTCTGTGTCCTGTGCGAGTTCTGTGTCAACAAATTTTCTTTTCCTGTCGTTCAGAGGCCTGTTGTGAGACGGCTCCTCAATGTGAGATTTGTGCTGCCGAGAAGAAGATGAACAAATGTCAGACCATCAGCAGAAGCTGGTGCAGATGTGGAAGGAGTCGTGCATGTTGTTAGGCTACGAGCTGAGTGTGATGAGGTGTTCTGTGAGGCTAGCATGTGTCCACTTACACTGGGTGGGAGCATAAATGGGACTTGCTGGTCATAGAATTCGTCCATGTTATCTGGGTGATTGCCGGGGGAGGGGGAGGCGTTCGCTTTAAAGCGATAGCACTTGAATCACTTTGTGGGTCACTGCAAAACACAAAATTGGGAGAGAACGTCAGTTGCCAAGTAAACTGCTCTTTATGTCGTTTCCACAGCAACACACTTTGAGAGTTTCAATAAGAATACAGCTTTAAGTCTCTTTCAGGTCATTATCAACAGTGGATAATGCAGAAACCTAGAGTCCAAGTCCAAATGTCTCTCTGACAGAACCAGGCTGCCCATTCCTCTCTGTTGTATGTGCACTGCTTCATATTTTAGTCATGTGTGTGTGCAGCAGCCTCAGTGGCCTCTGCCTCACACAACAGGGCCACTATCTTCTCGCAGCCTTTTATCGACCCAACAAACAGAACTTCGAACTGAGCCAGAGACAAAGCCGAGTCAGAGGAGGCAGCACAATGTAAACTCAGTCAGGACAGAGGACATGGAGCCGTTATGTAAGGCTGCCCATCTGCGGCCACTACTTTCCACTGTAATCAGCTTGGAGATGCCGAGTGAGAGACTTGGAAAGTGGAGTGTGTGTGACATGGCTGCACGACACACACACACACACACACACACACACACACACACACCCTGCCTAACGGGATCGAGGAGGCCGCTCTCAGAGTGTCTTTACGGGCTTTAACCTGTTGTCGGAGCTCCGTGCGTTCAGTGCCGCACAGTTCGACGCGGCAGGAAGGAAGAAAAGTTCCCTCGGAAAACTAATGAGGCACCAGTGAGGCACCGGCACCGGCCTCAGCTCTCACACCTCCCCGGGCAGAGTGATATGAGTCACTCCGCGATCTCCTGTTAATGGATGACGAATAATGGAAGCTGCTGGGCAATAATTACAGGCGCCCAGCTCACACACCGTGACACTTTACTCCACATGAACGGAAAGGATCCGGGCGAGGAGAGCCACGGTTCACACGGCGGAGCCAAGTTCTTTGGACTTTAAATGCGGGTTTAAAAAGACCTAGAGCAGAAACCGAGTCTTCGAACGAACACAGCGCGGCTCCTCCGGGCTGAGACCGTCTCACCGCGACCATCGCGCCGCGGAGACGTAAACAGCTGCCACAACACTCGCTCAAAGTTCGGTCCTCCTCAGCCGAGACTGGAGGGTCGGGCCGGGCAGGGGGGCGGGTGTGGATCACCCGACACCCCCACAACACCCCCCGCCCTCCCTCCCCGCCCTTCCCCCACTCATCCCTCCCTTGTTTTTGTCAATGAAGTGAAACTCGATCCGTGTGGAAACAGAGGGAGGACAAAAACGGCCCGTCCATTCATAAAAATCACAAACAGTCGCCCGACCGCGCGGACCAGCGCGAGTCAACCTGCGCACACACGAACCGGGACCAGCGACCCGCGGCGCACGTCGTCCGCAAATACGAGCGTCTGTAAAATGGTTGCCAATCTAAACATCTTTAAATAAGATGGCGATGCGTCCGTTAGTGGCCGCACAGAACGACACATACAAGCTGCTGCGTACCTCGCTCGTGCGCGTGGACGTCCTCGGCGTGGAAACAGAAGCGTCGAAATATCCACAAACTGGAGGAAAACAACGTGTCGACAGTGGCGGAGCCGCCTGCGCCTTCACGGGCTGATGCGCCGTCCTCGACTCACAAAACTTGACTGAGCTCTTCGCTCAGGTCCCGGTCGGTTTTCCCCTGGGCTCGAGCGGCGCGCAGAGGCGGCCGCTGATTGGCGCGTCTCGCCTGTCCGTTTAGCGGTCAGCCAATGGCCACTGTGGAGCTCATGAATAATCCACGAGCGCAGCTTGGACCAATCACGGCGCAGCAGCGGCCTATTTTTATGAATGGCTGGATTTCATTCACATTTTTTTCAACGCTCAACGCCAGGACGCGCTCGTTAAAGGGCCCGCGGCGGGCGGCTCTTTGTGCCTTTCTGCTTTCTAATAGTTCATAAGACGTTACAACATCCGCTGTTTCACATACAATAACAAACTTACGTCAGCAGCAGCGACAAGTTAGTTTTCCACTCACACGTCGAGGCCTAGAGTAAGATTCGTCAAATGTGGCGTCCACGTTTATTATGACCTTCAATCACATTTTGAAAAACTGTATTTCAGCTTATTTTGTCGTTATTGTCAAGTTTTATAGTCTTTGACTGGTTTTCACCTGTGTAATTCAGGGTAAACCAATATAATGTCTCTCTTCTCTTTTTTCATTTGCATTTCTCCCACTTTACTCACAGGTTTTATTTATTTTCCATCACTAATGTCCCAAATCTCCTTCTTGAGACAAATATATACATACTCAGTCTAAAACCACTCGTTTCCCCATTTTTGACCACAGCATTTTTAAAAACATATTAACAAAGTATCACCTGAAACCATACATTCATGTCTCCTAGAAGACCAGACCTTGTGTTTTTATGCAAACACTGGCCTAAGTTCTATCCAAATATATCAAAATGGGATTTTGTCTAATGACACTGAGAACCGCTAAGGTCATGATGGAACGTACGCATGTACATTTACTCAAGTGCTACTTGAATACATGTAGACATTTCAGATCCTCTTCGTGTAAACCCAGCGTCTACATCCACTACAGCATGTTTCACAGTTTTGATCCTTCACAAACTGAAGAAATTCTTATGTAATGTGATGCATTGTGCAACATAAACTACCTCAAACTATCTAAAAGTGATAAGATTAGACTGATATCATTAGTCAATGTGGGCTGAGAGAAAATTACATGCCAATTATTTTATAGTTGTTTTTAAAGTCACTTTTCATGCAAAACATTTCATGGTTCCAGTTAACCGATATGACTTGCTGTTTCTTTTTTGTTTTTGTTTTGTTTTCTTATAATGATTTTCTGGAGTGAGTACGTTTACTTCTATAAAGACGTTTAAGACTGAAACAGGCAATACATATTTCTTTAATCTCTATCACTGTATAAGAATTACAAGCACTGTATAAAGCCTTCACAGGTCTTAACATTTACGATAAAATAAGACAGAAGCACTTGTGTGTGTGTTTGCTCTCCAATATGTGAGTGAAAGAAGAGCAGCTGAAATCCAAAGGTTAGAGGTCGTGAATAAATAACCTTTGCCATTATCACCTCAGTCACCGAATTAGGAATCCCTCCTATCAACTGTGTGCCACTGTACACATCATTCTGAGTTTAAAACAAATTCCAGCAGCTGCTATAAAAACCATAATCCTGGGCAAATCCCTGAGATTATGAGCCTGCTGCAGAGGCAATAATAGTATGATCACACACACCCATGTAGGACACAGAGCCGTCTTTGTGGGTCGTCACAGAGGTCGAAGGCCAAAGGCAAACGGCTTGTCTTTCAGGATATTATGTGCTCCGAATTGGAGAAAAATGTGGAGCTGAGGCGGTTCAAAAATAACCACTGTCAGATTCAATTGCACATGTGTGTGAAGCATTAAATAACAGAGGACATATCTCTGGGAGATTATTTCCAAAGCCTGCAGGTCCACGGTATAGAGCACCTCTTCAGTGGTGCGGATGTGGTGGGTGGTCACTTGGAGGCGTGTGGAGAGTGAGCACATTGTGTGGCTGTTCTTACTGTTTCCTTAAATAAATGTGCCATATGCAAAGGGTGACACGCTGCTTATGTGCATACTTTTTCCTTCTCTGCATGACTGCGAGTGTGAGGGTGGGCGTCGCGAAGGCAGGGCGAGATTTAAAGCCGCTGATTTCCTGTTCCCTCGAAGAGTACTACTGTAGGTTAGTGTGACACTGACATAACAGCCAGATCAGCTGCCTCGGTGCAATGTGGGTTAATCTGGATACTGGGAATTCTAAACCAGGTGAGGAGGCTGCAAAAACAGTGCTGGAAGAAGAAGGACTTGTTCAAAGTAGCATTACAACAGTTTAAAGAGGCCGTGTTAGGCATCATTTTTTGGTAATACTTGTATTCTGGACCTCCACTGAAACACCTTTGGATTTGATCATTTCAGATGGTTAGTAATTGCAAAAAGCCGCTTATGTTCTATGTACCGTGTCTCTGTGTGTTTCTGCATCGGCTTCCGTCACTCCAAGTCCACCCTGCTCTGATTGGTCGGCCTGCAGAAGCCTGCCGGAGGGCTGAGCAGAGCGATAGGCCGGAGCAGATGTGTGACGAGACTCACAATGCACGTTCATCCTGGTTTGGACTGCCGGGAACAGTTTGGGATGGTCCGGAGAAAGTGTTTCTGGGAAGCCTTGGGAAAGTCTTGTGGTAGAGCAAACATATTTAGTATTTCTCTCATTTCTTTTTCCATCTGTTTATTTCATATTTTAGCACTTTGTATGTGGCTTACACAAAGGCATAGGGTGGCACTTTAAACATACTTTGTTACACGCACCAAAAGTACCAGCATCAACATAGTCTGACAAAAAAGTTTTAAAACTACAAAAAGTAAACACACTCGTCACTGCTGAATGATAATGCTGCAGCTTTATATGCAGCTGTGTACTTTTCTTTCCATCTCAGCTGCAGAAACACATTCATCAGCAGCGTAAAACTACTTGGTCCAGACCTCCCGGAGCACTTCCTGTTAGTCAGTGAAAGCGCTCAGTGAATTCTGCTTCACAGTGTCCTCACGATTGGGCTCTTAATTTGAAAGTAACTAGTGAGTGAAGTTTGAAATGACAATTTGACCATGGACGCAGCAGTGGAGAGACCCGTCTCCCCAAAAGATCAGTTTAGTGGCATTTGTGCAACTTTGTGTGAGTTTTTGTGATCTGGTTTAAAAAAGTTGGTACCAATTCATAATTTTGTTGGACTCATAATGGACAGTTCAAGGCAGCAGAACAAGAGACATTTCATAGTGTCCATTTAATATTCACATTCCTCCTGCTGAACAGTTTAGTCAGGATTTTGGATTTGTGATTAGCTGGTGACTAATGTAGCAGCAGAAATGAAAGGTCTGCTGAAGTCCCCCTCCAGATGCCTGTCATTCTTCAGCCCCACTGACTCACGTCAAATCACTTGAGACATTTTAGTGGCGTTCACCCATGACACTCTTTACATACAGCACAGTTTGCAGTCGCTGAGACCTGCAAACAGACCTCGACGTGTGAAAGTTGCCCTTTAAAAGCTGAGAGGTTCAGAGTTCATTGTTAAGTTGACTGAGAGCTCCAGCACAGCTAATAATCGACTTCATGCTGAGATTTGTTTTTTTCTTTCAGCTCCTTTTTTCAAAGGCGAATATGAACTTTGCACCTTAACTTTTCAACAACAATGTGCTACGATCAAAAGCTCTGAAACACCAACTAAAAGGCCCTGAAGGTGTGACTTACCTCCTCAACATTAATATTAGGACACCCACCCTTTGAAGTTTTTTTTCTCTGAATCACAATCGCACGTATTCTTGCGCTTTTGTGCAGTCGCAGATAAAATTGCAGCTCCCATAATGAAGCACAAATGGGTGAGAGCATTAATTGAAAGTCATGACGGTCTGTCATAGCTTGCAAACGTCTGTCAAAGTGAGCATTTCAAAACGAGTTAAAATGGGAAAGTGGTGCCTCTGGGCGCAGGATGCTCGCTCGCTGAGGGACACGATGTGACTTGCCTGCTATTAATAGCACTTTGGGAGATAATTCCTGCCTTGTTATCTTAGCAGCTGCACTCAAGACGCTCAGCCAACGGCAGACTCTTGTGAGGCTCTCGGTTGTATAACCAAGCTTTCTTTTATTCCCCCTCCCTTGTCTCTCATTCTTAATCCAATGCCTTTCTTTGACGTTTTCTTTTTTTCATCCCAGCCCTCCTTCTCTCTCTCTCTCTCTTTTTTGTTAACTCTGCAAGAAGCTACAAGCCAACAGTTCAAAGGGGCCAAAGGGGCTGAAACAATAAAAAAAACCATGATGAAGAGCTACAAAGCCCTCGTTTGCGCTTTGATTGGCCTATGTTGTTTTCTTTGACTCAGTCAGACACTTGACACTTGGACTGTGGTGCAGCTTTGAGCCACGCTAACGCCTCTGTGAGGATGCACGAATGGCTTAGGGCTAAACGCTGACGTCACTTGATCACAGGTTCCCTTCAGTGTCATCAGTCATTGTTGGATGCATGCGTTCGATCCCTGAAGATAATAGAAAACAGTCCTCTGTCTTCATCTGGCTCCACTAACAGACACTGATCGTATCAGGAGTGAGTAAATCTTCTGATTGCACCATCTGGCTCAAAGTTCATGCTTGGACCCGTCGTAATGTCATGGGTTGCTCAGTTAAGATGTAATTATCACCAATTCCACTATGTGGAGATTAGTTGTTACTAAATATTAACAACCGCCTGTAAATTTAATATAGAAATAGCTGATGCAGAGCTACAGCATGGAACATTTGGGAACCATGCGAGCGGTGAAATGAGAGCGTGCAACAACCAAACACCACGCTAGGCTCTGTGTTAGCAGGAACTCTGCTTCCACACAATCAGATGCAATGGTACCAAAAACAGACTCAAGACAGACACAAAACGACAAAACAGCCAAAACTACACACACTGACGTCGGTGAGCTCAGGTCAAAGAGAAGCAATGTTAACAACTGATCACGGATTTAACCGAGTCAGTGGAAGTACGGCAATCTGCAGTTATTAGGTGACGTGATGTAAATAGAGACACGGACGAAATGCAGATCGAACCTCGTGCGTTTATTAAAATGTCCATCATAATGTCAGCAGCTCACAGACAGACGGGGTGACACTGCAGAGGCTGGACATATTGATTCCTTAACCTCTTTAATCCAATCAGGTCCTGCACAACAAAGGGGGCAGCCTGCCCTTGACCCTGTGTGAGAGTCCCCCACCATCCTGACCCCGAGGGGAGGGGACAGAGGGTTTCTGTCACAGACGCAGAGATCATGAAACAGATGTTATTAACGACTGTCCTCTTGGTTGTAGTAGCTGTAATAATCTCCCGAAGCTGCTGAGATATTCCGTATGTGATTTGTGACAACGGTCACAGCTCTGTCCCAGGATGAGAACTCCATCACCCCAGTGAGGACGGCTGAAGTGGGCCAGATGACGGTGGGGAGGAGGTGGCACCATAACGGGCAGCAGATTGGAACCGATGATAGCGATGACCAAAGTGCAGCTGATGATTGTACATTTCCTTAAAGGAAATATCTGACTTCTTTTCTCACAGTGTGACACAAAGAAAATTTACCTCTGTGCAACAGCAGGAAGCTTCAGCCAGGAGGCGATGACCCTAAAATATCCCAAAGGCTGTTCACCCAAGCCTGTCCGCAAACATCACAGTATGTTTATATGCATATTTCACATGTGACATGAAAGGAGAGTTGCAAACACATTAATACTGAACAGATCAATGAAATTTTACCAATGTATTTTTGTCCACCAAAATATCCAATCGTGCAGCCAAACGTATCCTGCAGCACAATGTCCACTTTGTGTGACTGCCGTGTTTTAAAGTATTTTTATGGTTGTGTTTTGGCAGGTACAGCGGCTGGTCAGGCTCAGAGGGAGATTGAGGGCTGGTATACAACAAAAAACGTGTTTTATCACTTTTAAACTCAGCCACCGTCTTTCTCCAACCCCAACGTCAGTGGTTTGCTTGATGAGCTTTACCAGACACGAGACTGTGGAATCGAACTCGAGTATTAGGTTCGATAGCTCTGTGCTTTGTTCAAAACGTAATCACGTCACAGTGGACGGATTATGTTTGGATGTGGTTCGGGTGGCACAACCGTCACAGCACCGACCCAAGTTTGACTCCACAGTCCCATGTGTTGTTAGAACTCCAGTCATTTTCTAGTTTAATTGTATTTTTGAACACTGTTCTTACAGAAACACAATTAATACTTCAGACCGCTGTAAAAAGTTTGGGCGACGTGTGAGTGAATTCCGTGAAAAGAACAAAACCAATTCAACATTCACCCCTGTGTTTATGACTGAGACCATGGGAAATAACATTTAATGTATGTGTCACTGTCAGTTAAAGGCTGAGGGTAGGAGCCACAGACCAAAAACACAGATATTAACTCTCTTCTTTGCTCGGCTCAGGGCTCTTTTTATTTGGAGTATCTTATGTGTCATAAATGTAAATCCTCACACATCTCCGATTTCAGAAAAGTGAATAAGTTGTTGTTGTGGTTTTAAGAAACTCGACACCAGCTGTGATGCTGCAGAGATGCTTTTGGAGCGTTTGTGTGAAATGCAGTGAACACCTGAGGGTGAACAAAGTCTGACACCTTCAAGCGGAGGTAAAGGTTTTAATTGTTGTCTGCATTTCTGCGCAGATACTATCACAGTCATGCAGACAGATAATGCACTGGGCTTTTCAAGGTCCATGTAAATGTGGGATAGTGGAGTTTGGGTAAATACACCCAATGACATCACAGGGTTGCCAAGTAGTGAAGAAGTTCATCCACACTGTGTTTGTCTGAATGCGGCGGGTCAGGAGTTAAAGCAAAGTCTCGTTTTGAGGCCAATCGGTTGCTAAAAATGTTGCTACAAATAATCCTCTTTTCCGGGCGATTTCTGTTTGTCACTGAGCTCTGTGCAAAGCTGCGAGCGCAGTCCATTTATTTGTTAAGGCAATTGATTACTTCAAAGGACGAGAACAGACAGGAGCTGTGACCCACATTCAGCCGACCCCTGTGGGCGTCCGCGTTACTGCCCTTTGATCCAACGATCACACATGGACGTCGTAATGGGAGAAACGTGGGAATTCGTCCTGTTTTTATGCAGCACAGTGTGTCTTGTCTCTCTCTTTTCTTCCACATATTAAACCCCCGAAGGAAAAACACAACAAATAAATAAGGTGGATAAATGGATTTTTTTAAGGAAAGAAATAAGTTTGAAGAGTCTGATCCACACTCTTTGTTCACTCTCCTTTTGTTTCAGCAGGCATGCGGTGATGCAAGTTTGATAAAATATTATAAACAAATATATACACTTGATATAACATAGCTGTCTAAAACCATTCTTTCGATAAATGTAGAGTTCCTGTAAACATGCACTCGTTCACCACTGAGGTCCCCGGCACCCAGGCTCCGTCAGAGCAGTGATTGATGTGCTGTACGTCTTTGTTTTGGGACATTTCCACAGTGTCGTTGTGCCAGTTGTGTGAAATGGTTTTATGCTGAGCCTGATTTGTCTGAACCTCACCCCAGCTGATGCTGATGCTGTTTGGAGGAATTCTGACTCACATCTGGGTGGGTGAATATCTACAGTGTGTGAGGGCCTGGGTGCAAGAGTGCTGACTCAGTGTAGTTTTAAAGGGAATCCGGGTACACGG
This sequence comes from Channa striata, assembly GCA_033026295.1. Taxonomy (NCBI): domain Eukaryota; kingdom Metazoa; phylum Chordata; class Actinopteri; order Anabantiformes; family Channidae; genus Channa; species Channa striata. The sequence goes on from CM065177.1 coordinate 23,292,227, forward strand.
GCATCAAAGCCGGACCCTACAGTGGAGCTCAGTTCCTACCATCAGAGCGTCTCGTCAGTCTCACTCTGCCCTGATCTGAGCTCAGCAGGGTTCGAGGCAGTTTTCCACGCTCTCGCTTCATACAGAGGTTTACATTTTGAAGACATCTTTGATTAAGACCGTGTGACTCGAGCATCAAAGTGTGACTTTGACGAAGCAAACTCGCGTCCAGTTCCACACAGTACAGTCGGAGACAGGCTGATACTGGAGGCACGGAACGCTGGGATGGGGTTGGAAAGCATTAACCCATCGTGCTCGTCTGGGTTGACTGTGGTTTACGCGCTCAAACGTTCTGTGTGTGGATCTCTGCCTTCACTTTTGTTGTCTGTTCGAGTATTTGTTCTGCACGTTACGTTTGTGGAGATTTCCGCTCCTGAACGAAACGTCTGACTTGCTACGAGTTTTGAAAGTTTTATCTTGTACGAAGTCAAAATTTACCTAATACCTACAAAACCAACTGAACGTCCATCAGCTGTGGGACCAGCGCTGTGTTTAGTGCTAATTAGCAAACATTAGCATAAATACGCTTCATAACAAACATGTTTATGATATTTACACACTTTGTTTCACTCGTAGTTCGTTTTGGCCATAAACAAACTTCAGCACGTCACCACCACCAGGCCTCCTGTGTGTAATTTGATTTAGCACGATAAGCTCTTTCCTCTCTGACCTAATATAACCATCACGAGTATAAACACAGTGAAGCTGTAAAGGCCAGTTTCTGAGTGGATGAGCGTCCGTGTTATGCATGATAATTTTTAATGTTCTCAACAACCTTCATAGCCTCATTCAGCCACTTGTTAGCAAACGCCTGCTTTAGGACACGTAAAGGCTCCACAAGGAGGTAGCTGGAAATGTGGGGATGATTTTTTTTTTTAAAGGATTAAATGGGAAAATCCATTGATCTTGTGTTTCCTGCCACCTTGTTCAGGCATCCAACCATAAATCCATTAAAATAAGCCGCAGATGAAGGAGTCGGACGTGCAAAAGCACTAACTTATTTCCAGGTGGTAGGCCCCAGTCCCACAGCGCTGTCTTACACCAGCATGTGAGCTTTGTCATTGCACAACTGTCAGCACGCTGATGTCAGCGTTTAGCTCAAAGTACAGCTTCACATACCGCTAGTGTGTCTGTAATCCTATTAATGTCACTGGCCAACATCCATGCCAATGTCAATACCCGGAATCGTTCAGATAACGTAACTTCAGCTCTGGTTTCTGACCAATATTATTATTATGTTGCCACAGAAACCTTGACAATCGCTTTGAGTTGAGATTATTTTGTCATGTGTTCGATACTTGTGATGCATTTCTTAGTAAGGGACTAAAATGATCAGAGAGGATGACGACCAGCTAAAGTCGGGTGGAAAACTGCCTTCAGAGAGGGACCGTAACAGCTCTGCACAGTGAAGAATACCGACCTAAACCCTTCTATGCTAAGATTTCCACATTTACAACAATAATATATTAAAATACATTCGTGTGTACAGTATATGTGAGCTACACCTACATTCCAGAAATATACATACACTCTGCACATACTGTATAATGCAATTTGCCATATTTGTGGGAACAGTAATATTGACACATTCCTTATAAACACTAAACTCCCTGGTCAACAGTTTCTCAGTTATACATCTCCATCTTCTGAGGTTAAAACATTGCGTCTTCCCCATCTTTGTTTGATGTCGTTAAACAACCCAGCACCCTGCAGCGGGGCCAGGCTCTGGGATTTGCATTCTGACAGCACACTTGACATTGTGAGTCGATGTTTGACACAGTAATTAGGCGTAGGGTTTCACTGGGGGAGATGCAGACGTCCCTGAAATAGAGGGATAAATTTAGTTCCCCTGTCAATGCCGCGGTAAATAAAAAACCCTGGGGACCCTGCTGTTATATCCTTGAGGGAATTTATTTCAATCCTTGACCCAGCAGATGTGTCCTATGGTGAGAAATGTAAAGGAGCTGGATGGACAAAAGACGCGTTAGTTTCTGAAGAAAAGTTAGAGTTTCCGTAACCTGCAGTTTCAATCTGATGGGGATGTTTGGTGCACCACGGCACTTCCTGTGCCTGAAGTCGACAGTCGGATCATCTACAGAGTCTGTAAATATAGTTTAAAGGATCTTTTTTGTAGGCCAGTGATGCTAAGGGTCTAAAATCCCTGCGTGTTTCCACCCATTCCAGGCCACTCTTACATCCCACTTCCATCAACCCACAAACAAAATCAGTCAATAATGGATGAGGCTTTTCTACTCCTCTCATCTTCTCAGCTGTACCGTGCTGTCAGTCTGTGGGGAGGCCCTGCAGCGAGCGCTCCTACAAGCAACCGCTGTTTCATTATTCATACAGGTGATTGAACCGAGGGGTGGATCTTACTCTGTTTACTCACCGGCCTTGTAAACAGCCCTGGTTACTACACTTCAACCTGCAGTGCTTTTCTTCCTCTACTGTCTCACCTCACAACTAGCCTCTATCACTGTCCTCTGCCTCCGTTAGGGGGTTTGGGGGGGTCCAGGCAGTGCAGTACTGGTTTATGGCTGGTCAACTGGGAGACCTGGATAGAGAGAAGTAGCAGTTAAAAGTGGCTGAGAGTTAATCCATGGCTGGGACCTGGAGGTTTGGATGACGGTTACACAGGAACAGGTCAATGCTGTCTACAGTACTGAGAGTCATTCGTTTTGGGTTCCATCAGTGCAGGTTCCTTTGGGAATGTCCGTAGGCTTCCGAGTTTAGTCACTTTCAAACTCCAGCTGTTTGATGGAGGGGTGTGTGTTCTGTGTGTGTGTGTGTGTGTGTGTTTTGTGTTTGAGTGTGCGTGCACGGGTGCTAGTCGCAGCTCCGGTTGCGTTTCTTGAAGAAAAAGAACGGCGTCTTCTGAGGCGGGCCCAGTAAAATGGGAACCTGGTTCTTGTGTGTGATCCTGACCTGCAAGTGTCGGATAGAGAAGGACACGATAAGTTGTGTGTCAATGTCCTTTTTTTTACATTTCATTAAATGTACCAGGTTGATATTCATCACTTCCTGGCTTTTCACAACAGCCTGTTATAAAATAACTCAATGCAACCTTGAAAATAACCCACATAAGAGCAGAAAAGCTCTCTATCTTCTGCTCCAATGAAGGTTTGCTATGACAAAACGAAAATCCCTTGAAATGCTGTGAGGATGAATACATAATTGATTTTCTCCTCTCCCATGAAGCATACAGCTGGCCTCTAATATTTGATGGCATGACAGTGTTGGAGGTTGCAGAGGAAGAAGATAAACAGAGGAGCAGGGAAATAAGCCAAGACATGACAAAGGATGAATTACACTCGGCTTGACTGTCAAGGATGAGCCCGTGTTCATCTTTCAGGGATTCTCTCTATATCCAAGTCGCCTCGGTTCACCTTTCAACACTGGCATCCGGGGGGCTGTGTTCTAGCTGACAATGCACCAGACCCTCGACTCTAACCTTGTTCTAGACCCACATGGGAATTTATTTGATTGCAAGCCATTTAATGCATGTAAGGCCCAGGCTCTGCCATCGGGAGGCTTGGCTGAAAAATCCTTTTCAAAGTGTGAGTTCTGTGTGGGCTTGGGCATTCCTCACCAACACTGCGCGTTATTAGTAATCTGTAAATCCACTAGGGCCCAGTGCCACTGCTCCCACTAGGAAGCAGAACCTCGCAGTCACATAAGGTTATGGCAGTCCAACGTTACCCCCCCGATGGCACAGCATACTCGACTTTGTAACATCAGCGAGACGTTTCTGTTGAGTTGTAGATACCGAAGTGTTCCTGACTCTAGACTGACTCTGTGATTGTTTTGGAGTTTGGACTTTGTTCAAAAATGTGTTGTTTTTTTCCAAGTTACTGGTTAAGCCACCGACATCCATGATATTTAAACGTGCGAAATTAAGTCATCAAGGTCACATGCCGCCAACCAGTGTGTGTTGAAACGAAACCTATGACCTTGGTTATACAATACATAAGATTTCACACCTGGGGGCCTAAGGACCAAAACTCTGTCTGTCAGCTTGGGTGTATTTTCAGAGCAGTGATTCAGATTTAAATTGCTGCAGTAGTTGTGTGACAGTCTCACCGTGCAGGGGGGCTGCATCCAGGGCTCGCCGTCGATTTGCATGGGCAGGCGTCGGGACGTCCTGCGAGGAGAGAGCGGAGGGACGAGCAGGTTAGGTGTGGAGCGGGTAGGGCGGGGGTGGGCTTGGAGGTTGTGAAGGTCAGACCAGAAACACCTCAGAGGACTGAGAGGCCTGTTCACACTGTCACACTGGACAGGGTCAAACACTGCACCCTTTGTTCCCGTGAGAGCCGTTCCCAGACAGACCCCCACTCTTTAAACTCACAGATCCGCACACACACACAGAGTCGACGTTGATTTAAGACTTTCACGCATGCCTCTGTGGCTAAAGAAACACCGCATGGGAGAATGACTGGGATGAATGCACATTTACTTCTGCTCTAGGGAAATATTATGGGCAGCTTGCAGAATAAGGGAGGGAACAACTTGTAACTTATCACTGTTCTGCTACAGTAACTGGCAGCCTGTGGACGGCAAATGGGCAACAGCCACAAAAACACCTGAAATAAAAACACTTCCTTTGAATGCACATATAAGCAGAAAGTGGCCACAGTGAACGTCATTAACCAAATATAGTACAGAGTAAACTTATCATTTCCAAAGCTTTCAGCAGGGACATGTCCAGTAAATAACTAAAAAAGTTATTGTAGTAAAAACCCACAGTTATGAGGACTGGCCTAAACGTGTCCCGACTCGAATCTACCCCCTCAAAATAAAGCGAGTCACGTTGCATATAGCATGTAACTATTCATTTGTCCATCTTCAGTTATTGCCATAAAAGTGTTAACGAGAGACGGGTCCATATTTGTAACTGAGGAACTTTCTCAGAGTTCTTAGAATTGTTGCTGGAAGTCCCTCATTGTTTGTCTGCACTGCAGGAACTGAGAGTGACCACAATCCTTCATTTTAGGTCCTGTCCCGGCAAAGGGGAAGCCATGAGTGACATAACTGTAGCTGATGGGGTGAAGGCTGGACAAATGCTGCACTGCCGTTTCCATGGATACAAACCTCAGGATGCTCTAGGAGCGGAGTGCGTTTCACACCGATCAGCAGCCGCAGACAGAGATTGAGCCAATCTCAGAGCTGTTTTCTGAATTGTCATCCTACGGCTGCTATTGTAAGGTTTGATCGTTTTTCATGTGTGAAAGTCCTTATTTACACTAGACTGAGAATCTGTGTCATTTCATCCAAACTAGGTCTGTGTATTAATTTCAGCTGTTTTTGGCACCAAACTGCCAGGTGAGACAGTGGTCATCTTAGAAGCCGGGCTCCTATTATAAAACAAAAACTGGTGTCAGAACCCACAAATCCAGGTAGCCCAGAGGTAAGTTGAAACAACATTTTATCTGTGGACTCATCACAGCCCGCTTGATCACTCCACTGTTCCTACTGCTGGAGCAAATGCAAACAGACACAAAGCCCTCGAAGGCGGGAAATTGTTGGGGGAGCTCCTGGACTCGAGGCCCTAGAGCTTTTTGGTCAAAAGCGTCTTTGAGTGATAAACATTTGTACTTTCTGCAAATCAAGGGATTAATGAGTTAAATTGAAAAATGTTCCATCAGTGATGCTGAGTTCATGACGTTTTGCCCCGCTGGTGCAGGTCTCCCCAGAAAACTGTGATTCCGTTTTTTCTGCAGTGTGACATCTGACAAGGTGCAGTGTTGGCGAACAACATATTCGTGCAGTGCATCTGTTGATGATTTCTATCCCAGTGACCCATCGTTTTGTTATTAACCAAGGAGGGTGGAAGAGGATGGATCAAATGTGGGAAAAGAATGGGGAAGCAGTTAAGGGACAGGAAGTTCTGACCTGATGGTGACGTTGGCACACTGAGCCAGTCGGCGCCCTGCACTCTTCAGTCCAGTGTAGATCTGTCCCATCTCTATGGCTCCTTCCAGACCAACCACCTCCAACAGCTGGTCACTGAAGTCTGAATCAGAGAGAGTCAAACACAGAGAGAGGGCGTGTCTTTAGTTGGTCCAACATAGTACCTCTATGTTCACAGACGGAGGTACAAGTTCTTCTTTGCACTGAGCTGCTAATGGTGCCTTGTGTTGTGCAGGACAAAGTGCTTGTCACTCACTGCCAGGACTTCAATTCAAGCTTCATCACTAAAACTTCCTCCAGCTGGACCCCATCAAACAGATTGATTGTGGGAAAGTGTCTCGAGAGCTGCTCCAAATGACAATCAGAAATCAGGAAAACAAGATGCACCATGAAACTAAACTAACGTGTCATATTTACTGTGATTAATGATCAAGGGAACAAGAACTCTGGCCTTTGAGCTGGTTGGTGAGGGTGAAGCTTAAAGGTTCTGCTTGCATTCATGGACATTAGCGTCCTGTGACAGAAAGCCCCCTCCCACTCCGCTTAAGGGCTAGTTCTTCTGGATTGACTAATATACTTGGAATAGATTGGAAATTGAATTGAATAACATGTTATGAAATGGAATTTGATACGTAAACTTGGTCTTGTTCTAAATTAACTGTATTGCCCACAATGACCTTACAGACAGTAAAAGCTCTGATCTTAGCTTTAAGTCTGCAGAGATGTTGTGTATGTGCAGTTGACCAGCTGTTCTTTAATTCAGAGCACGTGGGGCAAGAAAAATACAACAATCTATTATTTTTCCAGTAAGAAAGATGTCGGCCAGTGAAGTGTTGATCCTTGCTAATGTGTTTTTAACAGTTTGTTTACAACGATGGATGAAAAAGCTAATCCAGGGGCACGCTGACAACTGACCAAATCCTTTAGAAAGGAGTCAGTTAGATCCAGTGTTGGTTTTAGCGTCTCTATAGTGATTGTGAACAATAGGATAAACTATAGCACAGACAAAAATTATTTCTTTGTCTCCTTAGGGCACATAACATACAGGTGGCCTCGTACAGCACTGCCCCCCCTGAAAGTCAGAATGCCCCCCCTGGTTTCCACCCCCCTGCCGATATGACACAATATTTATACACTTTGAATATTTTCAAAAATGTTTTAAAGTTTGAAATCGCTTTCCAAATGTGCCACCCTACTCTAAGCATGTGCCCCAGTTTGGCCAATTGTAGATCCGCCCTGGTCAGCTCACAGTCGTTAGACTCTCAGCTGGTCAAATTAAGGAAAAGAACAGGTGGCAGTGCAGAAACAGAGCGTTTAATCTCTGTTCCTCCCGTATTTTCTACCCTATGATTTCCCTTCGTGTTGTTTCCCAATATTACTGTAATATGTACAGACACGATCCTAAAGGTCAGTCGTGATGTCATTTGACATTTCACTTTCAATACACTTTAGCTTTTAAGTAACCTAGAATGATTAATAAACGATGTGCTTGTGTGGCCCCAACAACTTCACAGGTTTTACAAATGCTTTTCAAAACGAATTATTAGACAGAAATCTGAGAAATGTTTCATCTTCACAGCCAGCGTGATAATTTGTGAGGCGCTACAGCAGAATCAAATCTCCTACCCGCTGATACAACTGTGTTGGTGGCAAACTCATCAACACAAATTAACTTGGGTTGTGTACAGGCAGAAGATGGCTGCTTACAAAAAAACGTGACTTTTGTTTTGATAGTCGTGTTTAAATTTTTTAATACTTTTATTCCTTAGCTTAGTTTGTTTTGGTTTAGTTGTTCTGACAACTTTTTTTTAAGTTTCATTATTCTAGACAATGTGATGTGGACTCGTGTGAGTCGGTGTCTAACCTGTTCCCAGTTAATCCTGCAGGCTGGTTGAACAACATAACCAGACATATTAAAATGTCCAAAACTGACTGAAAAAGTGCTTCCTCTGAAAGTTCACGTGCTTTAAATCTGCATCTCTCCACATGGTGACGGGTTTGCGATGATTGCACGTTCCTGAAGTTAACACAGCTTCAGACAACTGAACTGAAGTGACTTCAGATGAAGGTTGTAGCAGACTTTGTTTCGGTGCACGGCAAGAAAAGAAGGAGGGTTTTGCGAGTCACCCAGGGAGCTGGTGAAACGCTTCCCCGAGGGTCTCAATTCTCTATCCAGCTCAGACAGGCCACGACTGGCAGCGCTGCCTGTTGTGACTGGAGCCGCAGGCTGCAGGTCCGTCTGTCTGTTACAGTGTAAACAATGTTAATAATTTCCCAACGTCGTGAGACCTCGCTCACGCTGTTGGCTTTGTTTCAAGCTACAAACAGGAAACTGTGTTTTTTTTTTTTTGCTGCGAGTCGGATGGAGCTCAGGGCAAGTTTGAGTTTTCATGTTCTGAAGAACAAGTAATGAATAAAAAAAGAGAGACATGAATACACATTAGCCTGTTTTACTTATAAACTCATTTAAAAAGCATTGTTTCTCCTGATTAAATATCAAAAACAAGTGTTCACTCATCATAAAGTATTCTGTGGTCAAAATGAAACCATGTGCAGCAGTTGGTGAATTTGAACAAATGCAATGTGTGGCATTTGAGAAGTGCTGCCATTTCCGTGCCTAGTTACAGGATGATCAGGGTATACGAGGGGAAAACTGCTGCTTCTGCTGTTGCTGCTGAGTCACTGGCACTTTTTAATATTTCAGATGACAATTCAAAAGGAAATGTCAGAGCAGGATAAGGAACAAACCTTTTAAAATCACTAAAGGCTGCTCTTCAGTTTACTCAGTCCCCTGTAAGCCTGAAATGCTCCGGGCACATACATTACTACAGATGAGCTTGTGACGATGAGAAATAAAAGGCAACAACTTGCGGTTCATTACAGTAATGTAAAAATGATAAAACTCTTATGATTACTGCTAAATTTTCGTGTTGGGATGCAGCTGTATCAGGGTGTGAACAGTTGTGTTTTGTTCTTTATTATTTCAACTATTAAAAATTCTAAATGTAGTTATAGTGTATGTTGTGGCCTGTATGCATGGTGTAAAATTATGGATTATGATTCATTAATTTAGTAGTAAAAGAGTTAAAGATTGCTAACAGGAAGCATGTCAGCCTTGTGCGTCGGACAGAACAGATTTCTATTTTAGTCTGTGCAGCTGTCTACACAGGCTACAAAGTGCTTTACACGTGCGACCACGACCCGTTTGTCCCGTTTAGGCGAGTAACTAGAGCGACTGTATATGTTTGCTTGTGGAGGACACCAGCCTGACATGGCCGATACTCCGTGCTGGACATCCAGAGGACACTCGCTGAGGATCCATGTGCTGCCGACGCTGCTCTGCTAACATCCAGTCTTTCAGAGCGCGGCTCGGGTCAAATCCCGAACGAGCCCCCAATTCATCGCACTGTTAGTGTGTAAGTCAGGGGCGGGTTAAGGATTCATATTATTTACTTCAAGGAAATAAGGAAATAATGCTGTTACTCATGTACCTCAGTGGCGTATGGAGCTGCAGCAGAAGAGATTTTGTTTGTCCAAACTAAGGATCTCAGTGCTGTTCCAAAGCATTTGTCACACAGCTGAGAACCAAACTTAATACATAATAATTGGTTTTATTTTTGGATGCAGTGTTTTGTTTAGTCTACATGAAATACAGTGTCATCTGCCTATGAGATTATGCTTTATTTGTAGTATCAAATCCCCCCAAGTTTGTAAAATCCCCAGATTCACAGATAAAAAACAACAACCAAAACAAAGAAAACCAAGACCACTGACTCAGGGTCCTTAATGGCAGCTCTGATCCTAATCACGTGTCCCTGATACCCGGAGAGTGAAGAAATGGTTCATCTTTAGACTGAATCCTGCTGCACAGGCTCACACACATATTTAGTCTCAGCAGAGCTTTCCAGGAAACGGTTATAATAGGATTGGGCTTCCATTAGGAAAAATCTGGACAGTTGAAGGCCAGGAGGATCAAGAAGAAAGGCTTGAGGGACACAGTAAATACACATCTGAGAATTAAAAAGAGGTCAAGATGTAAACGATGGCCACAGCCTGCTGTTGTCAGCTAGACAGCGCCTTACTTCATAGAAGCGTCACGTGTTGATGTAGAGTTGACGAAAGACGAGATAAAAATTGCCAGCGAGTGTTGACACGTCCTATTTTAGGATTTGAAAATAGCACTATTCATATGTTCCTTTCCTGTGCTACTATTAAACATATACAGTAAATCCCCCTCCTTCACACACCCACCTATACACCTCTACTTCCTCCGAAGGCCAAAAATGGGCATGCCGTCCTGCCCGTGTCCCAGCGCGAGAACCTGATGGCAGAGTAGCCCACTGTGCTGGTTCTCACCTCACTGATGATTCCCGCCTCATCAGATCTCTGCGCTTTTGACTCTCAGGCAAGCAGAGCTGTTACTTCTCAGTGAGGTAGTGCTAAGAATAGAATAGAACAGCCTCTTACATAACGCAGCCCCAGTGCATTCTGGGATGGGATGGCATTGCTCTGCCAAGCAGCGGGCAGCGAGAGTCGTTACTGCTGTGCTGCACTATTTCTGTGTGAAGTCACGGAGAACTCATGCATTTCCGTAAACCTTCGCCTTTCATAAACTGACTCCGAGCATCTGATACATTACTCCAGATTATCTTGTGTTCAACTGAATATTAATATATTAATAAAGGCCTGAATATTGTGTTTAAATATCCAGGCTTACCTTCTTCTAACTGTGTGTTAGAAGATTCAGATTGGACTGGAATACAGTTCTCTCTCTTTAAAGTTACACGCGTAGAAGAAACAAAAACACCAAAAAGAGGGAGATGAAAATTCAAACGAAATCATTAGGATTTGGGATTGTTATTTCCATGAAAAACAATGTGTTAATCCATGTTTCAGTAATTTTCAGTAATTGACTGGAAATTTGATCATTTCTGATTGGAATTTTGCTAAATACAGACTGGATATGAAAGACACAGCTAATTCGTGGAAAACGAAGCTTCCTTCAGGTAACGTGGCAGGTCCCATTCAGCTGCAGCAAATATTGAGCATATCCACTAAAGCAATTCTGAGAACGTTGTACACAGGCGCATGCTTCACAATTGATCGACAGTCGGTGGGTGTGCGACTATCACAGGTTGGAGCTCATTTTTGGCACTTGCTGTTAAAGAGCAGTAGCATGAATCGTAGTGAGTCTGCAGCCATTCAAGTGCGAGACGAAAGCACACAGGAGTTTCACAGGAGTTTCACAGGAGCTAGTCTCCTGGTCCCTCCTGGACATGTGTCAAAGTGTCTTTGGACAACACGCTGGACCCCAAGTCGCTCCCGACGGGTCGAGCGAGCACCTGGCATGGCGGCCGCCATCATATCACATCATATCAGCGTATGTGTGACAGGATGGAAGACATCGTAATAAGCAGACACGTGACCGTTTACAGAGCAGGCCAGAATCCCTGCACATAAGAAAGACAGGAAGATGTTTTGTTGCTATAGCAAACGGTTCAACTGTTCGGGCTGACATGGGGGTGTGATCACGGCGTGACAGCAGACACAAGTGTTATTCTAAATTCATGTCCAAATGGCAATATTTCATGTTCCACAAGGGATGAGGCTTCACACAAGAGGACAGGTGTTTGTCCCCATATTCCTGCTGTCTCAAACACACAGCGCCAATCCGGAGTCTTCCCATATTCAGGGGTAAAAACACTCCTCGTGTCCTCATGCAGGATTAGGAAACATTTGTTGCTCTAGTGAGTCCAAATCAACTACGTATAAAAGCGAACACCACCAGTCTTATCCTTTAAGTTTACAATTCAGTGACCAGTTATTTATAACAACCCTTCATTCTGGAAATTGAAAGACAAATTATAAATCATCCCCCCAAAGGAATAGCTGCAGCTTTCATTGTGCAACGGCTTGAGGTGTCAGGTTATAATTATAAGCAGGCATATTTGTGTATCCTTCCTCCACCCACTTGCCCTCCCTCCCTGACCAGCCTGTTATTGTCTCAGGGTGGTCGGAGTCGGGGCAGATGGTCAGGAGGAACTGCAGCTCACCTCGCCAGACCCAACAGAGGCAAAGGTACAAGGGGAGAGCACTTGGCCGTGCGACAGAGAACACTATGTTACTATGACAGAAGTATGAAAACACATCGAACACACTCTGTCACTGGATATTTTCTTGACTACAAGCAACCAGATGGTGCTTTTTTATTTTGTTGCCCAAAAACAAATGAGGATTTTCCCACTGGGAGAAAACCAATCCTGGGAAAAAGGACATTATAGTCCAGTTCTGTTTTAAAAGAAGCATTAAGTCATCTTTTCCATCGCCGTCCTGTCTGAAAGTGACTTGAAGGAGCTGTCATTCATTAACTCTGAGTAAATATATCGCCGAGAAGCAAGTCTCTCTCCCACCATCCGCCGAGAGCGCGACTCAGCAGCTTCACATAGGAACTATTTCCAGCCACACAGACCAGTGGGGGTGAATCAAAGTAATTATAGTCCACTGTTTCTGTTGTGTGAGAAGAAAACAATATGCACACGCGCTGGATGTGTTCGGCCCTAAATAGCTTCCTGCATGGCGTGTCACAGCTCCACTGTTGTTGGGGAAAGTGGGCCTTGGGAGGCAGGAGAAGTCAAGGTGAGGGGGGAAGAGTTTGGGGGTGTGGTGGGTGGAGCGGGAGAGGGAGGTGGGAGACTGAGCAGCCGGCGAGCAAGAGGAAAGAAAACAAATGAGTCACGCAGGGGAGACAGAACATACCTCAAACATTTCAGCTTCACGCTGTTCTGCAATTTATGGGTGAATCGTATTTGTTTCTACGTAATACGTCCTATCGCAGATGCTTTCCAGCACCTTTCAAACCCACTACGACCATTCAAAGGGCGAGTGGAAAGCACAGTGGCTCCGTGCTGTAACCCCTTCCATCGGGTTGTAATTCGATCTTTTTTCCTGAACAAGTAGCGGAAAGGGTTAAAATATTCACCATAACCATCAAATTACTTTATTTTTTACTGTCCTGTCAGCAGCTAGAGATGTGGACCAGCACCAGAGAGGAACAGACAACTTTCCAACAATGCCTGTTTACATTAGTTTTGTTCTGAAGAAGCTGATGGGGTTTTGGCTTCGTGCGCTCATATGAAGTGGCAACATTCCATAAACTGTTTAGATACTTAAAAGAAAAAAGGGATGATTCACAGGTTCGAGGTTTATTGGGACTCTGGCATGATACGTGTAATCGGGTCTGACTCTTACTTTGAAACAAATTTGAGCAGTTTAGGTCACAAACTCCGTTCAAAGAGGCGCATTGCAGTTAATGTGGTAGCCCAAGGCCCTTAATAAATTATTATTGTTAAAGTTTTATGGGTTATTTTATTCAAGCTCATACTGAATGTACGCAAAGGTAAATTAATAAGCACTATTCACTAACAGTTTTTTTAAAACATTTTGGTGTGGTGAGTGTATAGTACAGCCAACGTAAGTGAAACTGAAGCTTTATTAAAGTTCTGAGTTACTTTCATTGTATTTGCATTTTTCTCCGAGCGACTTGCTAAGTAACGAGCCCCTGGCAGTAAATTCTCGTCCCAGTTCACACGTCCAGTATAAAACTACCAGTTAACCTTATGTCTATAAACCAGTTAACCCTAACCTGGTCTGAGTTAAAGACTACTGGGTTTCCGCTTATTATATCTTTTCCAAATGTAATATTATTTTGTATCCTCCTTTGTTCTTGCAGCTTGACTGAGCCTTCATACGCTGTCACCTGGTTTATGGTTATGAACATATTGTATACAGTCAAACGTGGCCCAGCTGTAATTCAACAACCGTCTCTTTCTCAAGGTTTTAGTTGAGTTTATTTATGTGCATCCTTTCCAGCAAAATCCACTGCAGGAAGTGAGGGAAATCTGATCCAGAGCTGGGAGGAAATAAACAAGGGAGGGGGAAGGTGATGGAGAGATAAAGCTGAGGAGGGGCACAGTGATGAGGTGGGCTGACACCGGGGCCTTCCTACGTGAATCCTGTTCCTGTCAGCAGCTCCTGCCCACACTGATTTCCTCTGCTCTTCTGGCCGTTATCTATCTTCATTCAGCTGACAACAATGGACTTTTGTCTCCACTTCTCTTGAAAATTTAGACAGGTTGACTCTTCCTGTCCACCACAGAAAGCCTGGTTCACATCCACACGCTTCCACTGCTGTACCTCAGGACACTAAGCCGACAGAATGAGTCGACACAGTCCACTTTAAGGCTGAAGGCTTGTTCCGAAATCATCGATGTTAAGATTTCACGCACGATTACTCTGACATGTAAATTAGATGGTTGCTTCCTAGTTACAACTTCAAATAAACAATATTCTTAAAATTTTTTAGAGAAAGAGGGAACATTCACAAGAGAGTGGGAGAGTGTGTAGTACAGCAAAGTGAAGCGAAACTGAGGCTTTATTAAAGTTTTAAGTTATTTTTGTTTGTTGTATTTGCATTTTTCTCAGAGCGACTTGATTAGTTATACATGCCACCGAGCTACCCGCAGTAAATTCTAGTTACTTGTATGTTATAAAAGGTCATTTACAACTCAGGTCATTGCATTGTTGGGGGTTGCAGCATTAATTGTACCGGACTGACCCTGGACAATTTTGGGGTTAGTCCAGCGACAAACGTCTGTGTGGGGTCACACTGGCCTCATCTGGCCTAACAGGTGGAGCAGCACGTTCTGCTGACGTGGAGTTACGACAACAGTCCGGGGCTTGTTGTAATGTCAGGGTCTCTCCCTGTGCACTGATTGGCTGAGCCAAACAGCCAATCAGAGTGGATCGACGCACAAATGCAGATTTAACACGTCAAATCGGATCGAAAACACATCGGTGGGTTCTGATTAGCGTACGCCAACCGGGGGGGGAGACACCCTGCCAAGATGAAAACCAGCGGAGGCTGACTAACAAGCACACATCAGCTGATGGCCGACAGTTGGTGTGTCTTTTGGCTTTTTTTGGGGGGTAGTTCAACCTGTGATGGCTCTGGCACCCTCTATCACACATTTTGCTCCTGTCTAGAGTTTTATTCAATCTGGTCTTTGATATTTGAGCTCTTGCTGAGATCACACGTTGACAATCAAACCTTGTTCCCTTCTCGAGCTCTTCGGTGTGTCACTAGACAATTCTGACTCACACGAAACTCACTTTGATGCTATTGCGCATTCAAAACTTTAAGCATATTGGAAAAGTTAGCCCTCGGCCTCTTTTGGCTGGTGCGTCTGTGAGCTCATGTGTTGTTTAGAGACTGAATAACTCAGGATCCCCCGTCTGATTTTGATGATACAGAATCTTTCCTGTTTCACGCACAACTAACTGTCCCTCTTATCACTGAAAACTGATCATCACACTGGGCCTGTAGCCCTCTACCTTTGAGCCTTTTCACCGCCTTCCCCTTGCCCCCCTCTCTGTACTCACCTCAGGGCTCTGTGAACATTAAGAAAAGGAAAAGAACTTGAGTTTTCGGTTAAATCCTGAGATACAACAAAAACACAATGGATCCATGAGCGTCAATCCGCGTAAAAGTCAAGGAAAAAGTCTCTATCTGCCTCGAGTCTGCTCACAGCAGATCAGCAGATCCTTTGTTCCAGTAAAAGGACTGTTGTTTAAATGCGTAACAGATGCAATGTTTAAGTTTTAATGATGCGTGATTATATTACAATTACACCTCACTATAGACTGTCTCTGTGTGTCTGTCTCAGTTGTCGTTTCTGCTCATGCAGAACAAAAACCAGAGCAGAAAGCCAGTGACTCAGAGGACTGAGGTTTCACCACTGAGGTCAGAAGTGCCCAGGGCTTCGTTCGCTCTCTCTGGGTAACCCTAACTGATCGCATTATCTGCAGCAAATGGATTTGAAAGCTTGAGTTTACTGCACCAGGGAAACAAACTGCCATAAACAATTATTTGTATGATAAACATGCAGGCACGCGCACACACCAACAGAGGCATGCTAGCACACACACCAAGGTATCGCAGCGTCTCCCTGAAACTAGAGCACTGCTCTCCGAGTCCTCTTTCCAAATAGCATTAGCGGGAGAAGCTAATTTAATAAAGGTTAAATCCGAAGGGACGACTCTGGAGAACAGAGATTCCATCACAGAGATTCAAATGTGCACATTGAGAATGAAGTCGCACAGGAATATTTTCAAGAACAAACTGTGTGTTTTTAGTCTCACATTGATGAACGCAGTCCAAGAAAAAGAAACAATTACTTCAAAAAGAGACGTACAAATTCTCACAGCGAAAGGGGGGGGCACCTGTAAAGTGCTTGTCAATCTCGTCAATCCACACGTAATTAAAAATATAAAGCAAATTGTAAAAATCACCAATCAATTCCTTTCTGACAGCTACGACATTTCAAATATGACCCAAAACAAGGGAGTCAAAGAAAGTCAAACAAATTATCTTTTATTTAGATACAGCAAACGATGATGAAATATTAACTAAAAGTGTGAAGTGGTCGATCAGCGGTGTCAGTGTGTGGCCCTGAATTGTGCAAAAATAAAGGCAACAAACTCAAACTAACGTGTGACGCAAAGGCAGAAGCCAGCAGGGACAGAGAGAGGACGTCTGATCTTAAACGGCTTCTGGATGAACCGGCCACATTCACCCAGTTACTCCAACACCGACTCCACCCACCAGGACCCGAAGAAAGACAAAACTCAGCCCGGGGCAGGACAGACCTACAGGCCATGGCAGGTCCAGAGGACGTCCCCTCCCCACTGACAACAGGGTCCCAACCCTCAAAGACTAGAACTCCGGTAATCTCCTGCAGTACCGATCCGTCTGCCACACTACAGCCGTACGTACTCCAGCTTATTTCATTCCATTACATAATAGATAAAAAAATATATTTCTGCATCCTTCTCATTAAATTTTAATTAAAGTTTCACATTACACAAGACATCTCTCTAGAGTATCCAGATGAGAAGGACTCGTGCTCTACGTTACAAATTAAATCAAGTTTTTATTGCTACAAAAGTACAAATACATTTTTTACAGCAATCAGCTTATTATTATTTGTTTTGCCTCGTCATCTGCCAGCAGCAGTTCTACTGTCTGACGCACGTAGAATGTCCAGCACAGCCCGTCATTAACACTTCCAGCACGTTAAGATTAGCCCTCAAAATCGCTTTTAGTCGCTTCCCCTCAATTTTATAATGCAATCCAATTTTCAATAACTGCTCCTTAGAACCTTTATTAAACAAGCACCATCTCTGTTCAATCAACAATGCTCAAAAGAAAAGGTCCTTTTCTCTCTTTGTTTCATTTATTTACAATGGCTGCCGGACAAATGGAGACAACCAAAAAAAAGGAAAGCGAAATGTTTCATACACGGGCGAGATTATGAGATTGTTGAGGAAATGCTGAAAGTCGGAGCAGTGGCACAGCCTGGCTACACTTTCAAACACACACCAGTGTTAATGGATCAGCTTCTACACGGCGTCTTCTTTTTCAGAAAGATCAAAGTCCATCATATTCCCCTAAAGAAATTTTCACTAATGATAGTATGTTTACCCGTCAACCTTTGACCTCTCGTCCTCTCAGCTATGTGAGCAGCGTGTGTTACAAATGATTGTCTACCTGACAGGAGAAACGGATAGAAAGAGCGTCTGATCTCCTCTGTCATCTGTGAACAACACTACGCAGTCTCCACGTCCACTTCTGGTGGAACTGCAGGGGACATTACGATTGCTGCTTGACCTATTGGGACAATTACGCAGCTGAGACAGTGATGACCTACTATTCTGGTAATGCCAAGAAAACGTACTTTGATGGATGCAGCAAATTTCCACAAGGAAAGGTCAAAATGCACAACATTAAAAAAAATATCAATTGTAAAGTTAGCCAGGATTTATAAAAATTAAGTAAATGTATGAAATGGTTGATGGACATGTGAAAATGTAGAGCTGAATAGCGTAAAATTAAAAGCCATAAAACCAAATCAACTAAACATTTATGGGCTATAAATCCACTAATCCACAGTCACAAGGTCTAAGCGAGAGCAGGAATGAGGACGGCTGATCTTCGGCCAGGTTCACCCAGTTACTCCACACACCAAAAACACACACTCAGACCTACAGGACTGTCACGGCTCAACACTGCGTTATTTTCCTCGAGGGACCGTTTACTCCCCTCTGTAGAAGTTTGTCCTGGTTGGTCTGTGTAATGGGATGATGAAAATATCTTGAAATGAGCAGTTTATCGGCCTTTAGGAATATATGTTGAATTTAGGTCAGGAGATCAAGCTAAAGATGTAGGAAAATCCATTTATTCTAACTGTTTCCATTTTTAAAACCATTTCTGTTATTATAGGATATTAAAGCTGTTTATTCCCTTTTACCTGAAATACATTTGAACAGCTCTTGTGGACAGATGCTGTCGACGCCGTAAAGTCAGACTCGTTCAACAGCACCGGCAGCTGAGCAGAGAGATTTTTCTGGGCATCCTTCCAACCAGCCAGAGAACTTCAATGATTTCTGCCTGATTCGTTAGTGTAAGTTAAGAAGGAGCAGAGCGGAGCAGGGAGGGGACTGATTCTGGCTCTCATGCTAGCTCACATTCCCAGTCAGAAACTGGACAAATGCTGAAAACAATCATGACCTGATCCGAGGAAAAACACACAGCTAATGATTTTAGCAATGAACAACACTGACCGACCTGAACCTAAGAACACAACTCACAGCTGACCCCGAAATGTGAATGCATGTGCACACGCTGTGTATTTACACCGAGACACAGCCTGTCATCTGTAATTATTTATAAAACCCAAAGTGACTAATATGAGTCATTTATGTTTCTTCATGTGCTGTGTTGTCTTTCACTATGTCTTCCTCCTCGTGGGCTTTCTCTTGACTTTTGCTCGCTCCCTTTCCTCCAGTCTCTGCTTCAGTATTGCCGTGAGATCTCCATGGAAACAGGTTTAGTTCAGTCACTGAAGATGGGGAGACAAAGTGAAGAGAAAGAGACCAACACTGTCTCCTAAAAATCAGGTGCCTGTGTTCTGCTGCAATGAATGAAGCGCCACACTTATTAATGGGAAACGAGACACAAGGAGGTGGCTGGGGCACACGGTGAGCTTAATGACTGTCGCCGCAGAAAGGAGGTCAGAATGTATCAGCATATTACATTTTACAATACGGTATTGATTCCAGCAATTGCTGTGCCAAATTTTAATTGATAATTTACTGGCAAAGCTTCATTAGAGGTGGTTTATTTTGTGTTGTGTTTAAACCCCCAACTTGTGGATGGCAGAGTTTTACTCTATTACCAGCCATTTTATTTTATTTTTTTCCATCTTAACAACAACAGGAAGTAGCATAAAGGTGAAAGTAGAGAAAACAGAAAAGAAAAGAAGAGCAACAAGAAGCGACAGACAAAGACGTAGGGCAGGCTGATGGGGCATGTGACGGCACACACAGCTCCGAATATCCACCATGATAGATGTAGATGCAAAACGAGAAATGGAAGTTTAAAACTGCATTAAAAATATATATTGTATAATATGTGTAACCTCGGTATTGTGATATTTACCACAGATCCTCCTTTCCATCACAACCATCAAAACATTAATATGTTTGTAGTCCAACAAACTGGCTGTTGTACTGCGAGACCAGGTGTATTGTTTATGTGTTCAGTATCAACATATTTGTGATTTCTTATTTACATAATTTTTAGTGAGCACGATGGGGGAGTGGTCCGCCTCACAGACGGAAAATCTCCGAGCAGCCGCGGCTCTTTGGTGTGGAATTAACGTGTTGTTCCTGTTCGTGCAGACGTGCATGTTACCTCAAGTTATGCGATAAAGGATGGAGGTTTTCTTTCTTTTGAAAACGTGCATTTGCGTTCGTGGTTTAGTTGCACAGCAAATGGATTTTAGGTGACAGGGCTGAAAACACTGGATGGATTGATTTGAAAAAAGAAAATCAGAAGCACAGATATTTCACTGCCGAGTAAAAAGATGTTTGAACTGATTATTTTGCTCAGACCTGCTTCAGAGGATGATACAACTGTTTTCTAAGGTCAAGTAATACTCTGTGTGATGAGTACGCTGACCTTTACATGGGAACAGCCGCGGCAGAGGAACAACACTCAGGGCGGGAGCCGGCGCAGTGTTTATCTGCTGGCCACCGTAGACTGCTGCATGAAATGTCATTGTCTAGAGTGATACGGTCTTCACACACTCCCAGCATCCAATACAAACAGAATGAGCCGTACGAATGAGTCCTGAAACCTGGAAAACCTGCTTTTTTGCACTTCTGGTTCCCTGGTCGCACAGTCAATGAATTTTAGCGCCAAAGAGTTTTTTTTTTTTGAACATTATCAAGTCAAGCACGGACACTCATCTACTCGGTAATCCCTCTTTACAGCTTCATTGAGTGAATAATCTGTGAGTATAAGCTCTGTGTCACTGTAAGAAGAATCCCAAGGGCTTTGTGTCAGAAGAACCAAGCGATGCTAACGTCTGGGTTGGCCAACAAAAAAATGTCATCCTTGTGGCACATTATATTTTCAACATGAAACGCCTGCCCCTTATTTTATGAACATAAACGTGGAGAAACAGCTCGGTCGGACACTATTCAGTTGGAACGAATGAAGGTGTCTTGACGCTGTGAACACAGACAGGGAACAGGTTTGTCCTTTAAAACTAATTTATTCATTTAATAAATTTAGAAACTCACAAGCTATTTTCCCGTGTTGTGTCTCCACAGGTGAAAGCACTCACGCAAAATCTTTTAAAATCAAATGCCCATTAAAAAAATCAGAGCGAGCGATTGTGACCGCAAGGGAAGAAACGTTTTATTTTCCGATAATCGATAAATAAGTTGTTCCTCGTGCAATATGGAACACATGTCTTTAGCAGAGTGTTTCATCTTATATTGCCTGTGTGATGCCCTGTGTGTTAAAGACAAAGGATGTTTTGTGGAAGTAGACAGAGCTTCAGTGTCACAAGGACAAAACGCAGCTGCTCATGCGCACAGTGGATGTGCTCTGCAGGTTATTTTTACTGTCATTATGATCTTGTGACTTTAGAGGAGACAGTGACTAATTTAGTGTGGCTGATCTCAACTTCTATACTGCTGGGACTCTGCATTATTTCACTGCCTCGGTTTTTACCTCACATTGCTCGGTGTTTTATGACAGCATCCTGTTAAAGGAGAACAAGCAGGTCATTTCCAGAATTTTCTTTTGAGGTTTTGTTTGCCTCCATCAATACTGAGGCTACACTAGGGGATTCTGGGAGTGATGCATCCCCAAAGAGAAGGGGGGTGTTCCCGATTCAAGGCGGATTCTGTAGTGTGAGGGGCTTTCAGACATGATCAGAGTCTCCCTGACTCTCAACATGAAAGTCTGTAGTGTGACAGGAACATTGGTGGAACAATGAGAAGAAACAATCACATAGGACGGAGCGGATTGAAAGGCATCACTCAGTGGATGTTGTATACTTGGTAGGTAGGTACTAGCCGCAAACGACAGTTTGCCTCCATGTTTGTTTCGCTGTTGAAACACGTTTAATCACATTAGGTTCTGTGAGATCCCAAGCCCTTGTGTGTGTTTTGTCACATTTGGAAATATCAATAAATGGTCAAATCTGACAATGCATCCCTCATGGCTTTTAAAAATAGTTCAAACTTGAAAGTCCTGTACGGCATCACTCACCTTGCATGCAAAACTTGAGCTCTTTTGCGTCGGTGACGGTGCTGGCTGGCATCCTCTCAGGAACCTTCTTGCTCATGCGGTTGTAGTTCCTCCTCTTCTTGCTTTCGCCCCACAGGTTGGAGCCGCCGTGCATGCTGGGAATGTTGAGCACGGCGATGCCCTCCAAGGAGGTGTTGCTGAGGTCCAGGATGATCCCGTCGCACTGAAGAGAAAACGGCAGAAGAAAACATACAACATAAAACATACGCACGGCTAGTTACACGCCCGAATAAAGTAGCAGGATGACTCACCCCAGGATGATATGTAGGGACATTAAGAAGAATGTTGTGTTGATCGCAAGTTGATTACAAAAACGTAACATAACTAATAAAGTTCCTGCAGGACAACGTGCGGTGGATGAGTTACTGTGCACCTCCAGTCTACACTCACTTTGTGCTCCACCGATTTGTTTATGAGCACAAGATTTACTTAGGCCTGATTCACTGCTCGTACAGAAGCCAAGTGAGCAGTGAGACAGCAATAAAACACTGTAAGCCGTTCCAACGTCTATGCCTACAGAATGAAATAATCTCATAAACTCCTGGACTGTCTCTGAATTGCAGCATACTGCATGTGGCTCAAGTGAATTCAATAAAAAAAAGTCCACCTGATAATACCAGCGACTTGCTGCCGTGACTCAGCACTAACGCACGCTGAGTCACAGCAGCCGTACAAACGCTGGACGGAGCGGGAGCCCGACAGCGCAGAGAAAGCGTCGCGTCATCAGTGTGTGTGTGGATAAAGTACGACACGCTGATCCTGCACACGTGCACATTCATCGAAACACCAGAAACACATTAGTGTCTGTAAATCGCTTCTGTTGTGACGAATGTTGTGGTTTGGTTTGTAAAATGAGTCCGTTCAGCCAGGCAGAGAAAACCCGGAGCTTAGCTGTTCGACACTTGTAGACACTTGTCGGAGTTTAATGTTTTACTAACAGTGTACTATTAAAATCAGGAAACTGGGTACTGACCAAGTAGGGTCCACTACTACTGGCAATGATTACACCTTCTTAGGTCTTGTTGATAGTTAAAGATTCATTTCAGTGTAATTATTAAATGTGTAAATGGCTTCAACAAGCATCCAGAAACGGCTTGGATGGAGAGTCTCTCACGTTTTACACAAAACGTTTTGCCCCTTTTTGTTATTGTCTGTTTAACTCTAATTTATTTTCAACTCTGCCACAATTAGCAGAAACTGACTCTACCTGCATTTAGTGGTGGTTATTGAGGAGGTAGCAAATGGAAAAGGAGTCAGTGTCCTGAGGGTTCTTTGCCTGAAAATATGGAACCACAGGCAGCTGTTTACATGAGGACACTTTCTGTGTCACCGCTTTCACACGAGTCTTTGTGGATTTGTCTTCATTTTCACTGTGGTGCGGTAGTTCCACCGGTGACAAACACACAGTGACAAAAACCACTATACTGCTGTAGTGGGCAGATTTTCACACCCAAAGTTCAGTTACTCATATCTAGCGTGTTATGGTAGTAGTGGTGGTAGTACATGACATCACCTTGTTCCAACTGAGCACGCCCACACTAAAACAGTGCGACCAGCTCAGGGGAAAAAGAAACGATTAACTCTCTGATGACCAAACTGAATTTGCACGGAAAACGGCACGTTCATAAAGGATCCCAGCAGTCACAGCGAGAGTATATGTTGTTTCTGACTCGCCCACTCTCCCCGTCGTCTCCAGGCCATTTTCTTCCCACATCCTGTGCAAGTCACCTGATTAACATTAGCGTCTGCAGTGTACCTACGACGAGGCTTCTCGGTTTCTCATTAGACATGATGTCACTTCACACAAACGTCACACTCGTTGGAGAGAACCGAGTAAAAGGCTTAATAACGGTATTGAGAGGCCTGTCTGCCGAATGTATCTGTGTGCACGTTTCTTACATTAAAAATGACTGAAGTGGTTCAGATCAGTCATTTGTTATAAATACACACATAACAAGTAACGATTTAACAATTTACATACAGTAATATCTTAAATACTAATAATGATCCTAATAAATCAATGAGTCTGACTCCACTACTGAAAACGACACAGTTTATTACTGATGAGCGAAAAAAATGCAGCGCCCATCAAGTAGGAAGTTTTAGGAGACTGACTAATTGTTGGTCCTTTTCATTGGATATTTGTTGATATTAAATAAAACTTCAGTCATTTTCTAAATGAATCATGTTTGCAACAACTCCCACACAAAACACTAAAAACAATTAATTCACTCACATTTGGAGTCTGTCAATCTGCAACCTGGAATCAGATTTTTACCTACACTTCTGTTTTCCAAAAAACAGACCAGCACCTTCTTGTTTATTCCAACACGTTTAATTGAGAAGTTTTTTAAATAATGATTTCCCTTAATCATCTGAATCAATATAATTCTTTCACAGACCTCGTGCATGTGCAGTGGACTGGCTTACATCAGACGGCTGTACAAAGTCAGGGTGGTTCTGAGCATTTGGAGCAACATCTTTAAAAATCTCTAGCAAGCATTTTGTAAGAACGGAATGTGTCACCCAGTGGAGCGGTGTGTCTGGCTGATCCATGTTTTATTTGTGGAGAACAGCAGATGTCTATGACACAGACAAATAAGATCACACAGGCTACAGATTGACAGACGTTATCCATGAGTGATGACACTGCTGGTTTCAAAGTCTGTATGAGGCAAATTATTATTTGCTGGAGTTATCCTTTAAGACAAACAGTAACCTTTATCGGCACAGACAGCTAGGCCAATGGCCAACCAGCCTGTGTGTTCAGCTGAAAGCATAAAAAAGCAGCATTAGTTGGTTCAACAAGCAGAATCGCCTGAAAAACAGTCAACAAGGGTCAAACTAGCGCCACAAAGGAAAAACGGCAGCGACAAACACTCAACAACGGCCAGACACTGGCAGACGCCCGACCCTCAGCGTAGTGTAGAAGTCGAGCTCTGTAATATTTGTCATTATGAACAGTAAATTCAGGGAATTATCACAGAGCTCCCCCAAAATTCACCTCCGTACCATCTTGAAAATACCATCTTCTATTAGGCATACATCATTTTTCAAAGATGGAATTAGTGGATTTTTGTTTTTTTTATTTACTGGCGATACGGGGAGTTCGGGGCGTCAACACTGTGCTGGGGCACACACCGCGCGTGTTTTTTCGAAAAGGTTCTCTTCTGATGCATTTCCTTGGAGTCTTGCTGTGCTTTAAGCACCCAGGTGACACATTATGCTGCGCTGTATGACAGAATGAGGCAATCAGTGACTTTATGGAGCATTAATCTGATGATGTGCTATGAATAGCCCCCCTCATTAATACGGCAAAACTACTTTGTTGTAAATTTTTGCAACACACATGAAAGAACGACGGCAGTTAAGTCTGTCACTGAGAAGACACAATCAAACGTGCACTGTGCACATTTGTCTTTGTGTTCCATCAAATACGGTATAGCTCGAGTGTTTACAGATATTTCCTCTCTTCCCTCGCTTCCTGTCGCCGCTCATCTATTCTGCTTCAACGATGGCAGCAGTTTTGATAAGACTGTGACTCACCTCCACCTCTATGCATTCGTTAAGTTTCTTGCAGGTGGCTGATATGGTCTCAGTGGTGCCAAACTCAAAGTACCAGAGCTTGTTCTTCATTCTGGGGAGCGAGAGGGGAAACAGAGGACAGACATGTTTATCACAGACACGTTACAAAATATTCGCAGTCCTAACTTAAGCTCACGAGCACAGCGGTTTGGGCCCAGGGCATGATTTGTTTCGGGTGCGGTGGACACATATTGAAGCTGTCCGGTGCCTTGAGTCATCTCGTCATAACACTGACAACTTGTGTGACCACAGAGGTCAACACTGCACCCCTAAAGCCTTGAAGTGGGGACTGTGGCACTGGCAGCACTGGTGGCTGGATACTGACCCACAGAACGTTAACCCCCCCCCCCACCGTTAACCAGGCCCTGTGCTGGTGTCTGTTCTTTCATTTGAGCAATGCACATGTTTTCGGCTCATTGCCCTTATGCCAAGAGTTGAAATGTCAACATTGCCTGTGGTGGGGACAGCGGGAGAAACATTGCTGGTGGAGACTGTGAGTTTGGGGTAAATATTGTTGCGATTCACAACATTCAAAGAAACCCACAGGTCCGACGGAGCAATGGTTCATTTGTGCCCTGCAGATGGATTTGTCAGAGGTGACCTGGTGGACGGCGTTTTGTTTATATCCTGGTGTCATTTGTTGCAGTTCTGGGCTGAATGACACAGTTTACAGTCAAGGTGAAATATCTGCTCCACCAATCTGTAAACATCAACTGCAAAGTGATGGAAGACTAATAATAGTGTATGTAGGAATGGGGGAGAAGCCGACCGGTTCACTGACTGAAGACTCATGGAGGTAACTGTGAAAACATTGTGATACAAAAAGAGTCAGGAGTCATTCGCGGGTTGCAGTCATGCACTGTTGCTTTGTCTCTGTTAGTTGTGCTCTACGGCTTTTTCATCCTGACCTTTCTCAGAGCAAAGACATAGTGCTGGACCCCGTCAAAAACAAAGGCTTTTTTTATTTGATCTTCCAACCAAACGTCACATCAAGTGCAGGATTTGATGAAGGTCAAATAGACTTTCCACGCGTTTCTCGAACGGCAGCTGTCGTACACTCAGGCGTGTCGACAGGTGCGTTTATAATCTATCGTGCTGTTGTCATTTTCAGTGTCCATTACTACACATCTATACTACGATTCTGAACGCACATGTAATGCATGTTCGGCAGAGTGACACTGTCTGTCATTATCGTTATGCCTCATTGTCCACCTGGGTACATACAAACTTGGAGGTTGAGGAGAATTCATATGACTCATCTGCATGAATGTATTTGTGCATTTCCACTAACCAGGTTACTTAAGTGCATGTAAATGCAGTGACAGACACTGTTTTTCCTCTAATGCTCATTTTGTTACCATGTTAGCATGGATTAAGTTAAGTAGCATGTGCACATTGAAGGTCATTAAACTGCCATCGGTTTACAGGTATTACTTTAAATGACGGATTTAGCCTGATGTGTAAATTGTCCTGTTCTGGAACATGATGAGTTAATTTTCAGTAAAAAAATGGTAAACGGTAAAAAAACACTCACAATCACAGACATATTCACACACCGATGGGGGGGCTGCTGTGCAGCTGGCCAACACTCACCGGGAGCAACTAAGTGGGGATTCAGTGTCTTGCTCAAGGACACTTTGACATGTGACCAGAGAAGCCTAGAACCAACAACTGTAGGTTTGGTGGACAAACGCCACAGTCGCCCTGGAATCATGTAGGTATTGTAAACTGTGGGTACCCTACATGCACATGCACTTTGGGGGACACCCGTGACTTGAGATGTCTCCAGCTGGCTGTGGAACCTCTGGTGCAATCCCACCTGCTGTTATTATGGACAACGCGTTTCTTCAGAGCCTTCACTTGGTTTGTTAGGGTCTCCTGATGTGGCTACTGTCGTCATAGCACGAGCCCTTTCTGCAGATGTCAGACTGAGGTCTGCAAGAAACACTAGCAGCAGCAGATAAACTGGTGTGTGTGGACCTGTGTGCTGTCTCTTTGCTGAGACGGACGTCTGCGTCTTCTCTGGTCTCTGACCCGCACCCGGTGAATTCTGTGACAGTTATTCAGGTGTTTATAGACAGCTGACGTCCTTCTTATGCTCCTTCCTTTCATCGAGGTTGCGTTCACTGCAGCTCCTTCATTGCCATCATATCCCACCATCTGTTCCATTTCTAACATCCACCACTAAACTTTTCCCCTTTTACTTTGTTGAGCTGTGGCTCATCTAATAACCTGGATAAACCTGAGTACCAGCATAACCGATGTCTCCCCCTGCATTACTTCAGAAAAGACACATATGACTGTAGGTTCATTGGCATGTGGATATGCTGCTGATACTGACAACACAGCTATTGACATAACAGCTCTGTGTAATGTGGGCTGACAGGGGCAACCACAGCGCTGGGCCGAAGAAGAGGACACTGAACATCTAAACAGAACGTGACCTAAAGATAATGTCACACTGTTTCAAAAGTTAATAAAGTCTGTGTTATTCTTTTCACTCGTGCTCGGTGCAGTGACACCGCAGGCAGCCCCGGCCGTTACCCACTCGTAAAGAAAACAGTACACTGCCTTAAGCAGCTGTACGTGTTCATGTTTTCCTCCCCGCTAATTGTCTCTGTGTCCCTCGTTCTCTCTACTTCACCTTAATACCTCCCCAGAAACCTCTGCCGCCGTCAAATCAGGGGATTATGAGCATATTTGAGATCACAATTAGGAGCGGCTGTGATTCTCAACGAAGCGAGCTGCCTAACCTCATTAAGCTGCTTCCACATGAGACGGCCTGTAAAAAATGCAATTAACTCCTGTTTTTCCCCCCACTTATGAACACCGGAGTGCAACAGGGAGACAAACTACTTCCATAAGCCTTTCCTCCATTATTCCCATGTTTCTGCACAGAAGCTAATGCAAAACTAGAACAAAGGGGATCTGAAATAATCCTAAAAGAAGACTGTTTTTTTTTTTGACCAATCGTTAGTCTCTCCTCAGCTCTTAAGGTTGTGACTCCGAAGCTTCGATTAAAACCAACTAATTCTGACAAGAAAAGCTACTTATTACTGCATTCAACGTTCAATACTGTTGAGAAAATGTTTCTAGCGTTAACATTCAGAAGAGATGAAATGCCATTTCGTCAGGCCGTGGAGGGGGGCTACAGTGAAGTGGAAGGTGGGGCCATGTTGCTATAAAAACACTGTTCACAGGCTTTAAAGCTCGGGGGCTTCGAAACTCTCTGGCTGTACATGTGGGCAGCTCTTGCCCCTTTCCTTGCTACGCCTCCCAGCAGATAAGCATCTCATTTAATCCACAAAGTAAGCAGTGACCTTATGACCTCCCCAACCCCTGTTCAGGCCCAGGTCCTTCCACTCTCATAGGGAGAACACGAGGTGACAGTGGTGTCACTTTAAAGAAACATAAAAGTGAGTATCGGTGATGTTATGTATCATTTTAGAAAACTTAATCTAAAAACTCACAAAATGTAGAAACCTCATTTTCAGATGGGGTTAAGCTGAGACACTGTATAAATCAATTATAATGACAAATATACTATTAATTACTGTACTATTAAAACATAATTCAATGACTTTAAAATATTTAAAACACATTTCTCACTGCAAAATACAAAGACAACATTTTAAATTCTGAAACTCTGAAATTTAATTGGTTTAATTATTTGCTTATTTTATGTTCCAGGAAAGATCATAGTTTATCAATCAATCAATATTTCATTAAGGTTAGAGAGCCTTTATCATCATTATATAAGTAAAAAAAGGTTACATTAACATAAAAATCGGGGCCCTGATTTGGTTGATTATTGCTTTAAAACGAGATATGGACATAGGCAGCCATTCACATCAAACAAACCAAAGTGAACAACAGTGTGACTAATTGTCTAGTTCTTTAAATAAATGTTGTCCAACATACAAACAGGTCAACTTAGTCCGATAACAGGTTTTAAATAGATTTCAAAGGAATCAAATCCAATCAGAACCAGGCAGATGCCTCATGTGTTCAGTAGCTTCTTCCAAAGTTTTCTCGGAGCAGCAAGAGCGTCTTATAAGAAACAAGTACATAAAAGCAGTGGCCATTCCCTGTGGCTGAGCAGACAAAGAGTGAAGAAAATCCTCCGACTGGATCGGCAGGAGACCTAAAGAGAAAACAATGCTGGCTGCGGCGTTTTGGTACAGAGGTCGAGAATGTGCTGACATCTGATCTCTGCTAATCCAATCAGGTGATCAGATTCAGTGACCTCTTCTTTGGGCCTGACAAAGCAGCTTATCGAGGGAGCTAACGGTGACCACATTAACAATAACGGCATTACTAGCATTACTTTTTATTGATGCATTAAAGGAGCATCAGTAGTGGAAAAATAAGGTCATGTTTATGTGTGTGTGTGTGTGTGTGTGTGTGTGTGTGCATCATAGCATGAATCACGAACAGTTGTTTGTGTGTATACACGTGTGTTTTTATGAAAATAGGAAAAAATCTGCTCTGAGAACCTTAACGTGGTGGAGGGGTTTGGGTCCCAGTGACCCTGTCAGCTGTGTCGTCGGGGGCAAAAGTCTCCCAAGGCAAAGTGCTAGCAGAAAATGGACCAGATTAACGCTGCGTCTACACCAAACTCTAGCCCGTGTCACATGGGAGTGTCTGCAGAACCAGGTCCTGGACCTGTTTCCAGGGTGGTGCCTGGAACGTGTGTGTGTGCTGGAGGTGCTATATATCATATAGACAAAAAAAAAAAAACTAATCTGTGGCATTTGCCTGAGCGTTGTCAAAACGTTTGTTTGCTTTAAATCCCGCCAACAATTTGAAATAGAGAATTTTGGTTTATCCTAACTCACAGAAAGCAGACTTTGTTCTAGGGGGCTGCAGGATAAAGTCTGGGTAATGTCCAGACCGTCTACCTCTTTGGGCATTTGCATGTTAACACGCAGCGCCGCATAATAAAAGCTAGAAATGTTCAGGGTGGCAGTGCATTTGTGAAAGCAACTATTGTGCCTGCTGGGATTCATGCAACCAATACACTCCTATTTCTGTCAATCCAGCTGTCTACACGTCTGCTACACATGACCCAAAGTGCGTTTTTACACTTCCGGTGCGCATGTAAACACATGCCACGTATTCACGAGTCACGTGAGATTCGACATGTTATCCTGTCTTACAGACACGGCGTAAGAGTGATTCAGAAAAACACTAACGGTATAACCTCGGCTGGAATAAACCGGACCTGGGAGACAAGTTTGACTGTGTTTCCCTTTGAACGGCAAGTAATTAAACCAAACATCTGGCCATTTCTTTGCTGTCTGGCCAAAATTTTGGTTCAGTCTCGGCGCTTCAATACCAATGTTTTTACCTGCAGCCAGCAGTGGAGACACTGAGACTACCTGCTCGGCAGCACACGGCAGATGGAGCTGGTGGAGACCAACATGGAGCTAAAATACACACTTGCTTAACTAATGTGTCTTAAAGTGAGGGAATAGCCAAGTCAGTGACGCTTTACACAGCCATGATGATGAGGAATATGATCTTAAAATCCACTCAGAGCTTTACCCTGTGTAAAAGACAGGTTGTTCTGCTTTGTGTAGTGGTGAGTGGATAAATTGTGTGAACTATGATCAAGGGAGCAGTGTTTAAAACTGCGGTTTGTAATAATCACAGTCTGGATTGAACAAAGCAGGAAACCGTTCATCCTTTGGTCCTGAGGTAAACTGCAGAGACACAGCCTTTGTGAAACAACGTAAGCCACCAGGACTCTGTGCTTGCATGTATGTGATGACACCTGATACAAAAAAGTTAAACCAGATGCAAATGTGTCTCCATATGACGCCGCCGGTGCTGCTGGTCCCCACTGTGTAAACAAACTCCCCCATTCGGATGAATGAGGAGGGCTGTGCTTTTTCACACACAGCGAAGCTGCGTGAACACGGCTTTTAAATCCAGACTCTCCTTTATGAAGCTCCCCCACTTGGATGACAGACACACAAACAGTGACACACAGAAAGTCCACATTGTCCCCAGTGTGACAAGTCATTAGCACCTAGGCTTTGGGCTCCTGGAGGTCTGCCTGCTGCGACCATTAGAAGCTCGTGGAGCTCCGCCGGCTGAGGCGCGAGGAGTCACACATCCCCTCTGTCCCAGCAGGCCCAGCATGGGAGGGTGACAGTGGGACAGCAGACAAGCGGGGGATGGTGTGCGGTGGAGTGTGAGGCAGACATGTGGATTGTGAGTGGCACGGTGGACAATGAAGCACAGAGCTAAGTGCTACATGCGGCCATGGGCCTCTCTCTCCGGGTCAGAGGTGACTCGTCATCGGATCACTCGTCAACAAAGAGCTGCTCCGTCTCCGCACTGACTCCTTTCAGTTCGAACTGCTTTGAAAGCGAGCGGACACTTACGCTGCCAAAGCATCAGTCAGACTACAATAAAACAGTTGCAGCTGTCCATCAGCTGCCTGTTGCTGTGTGGAAGTGCTAAAGAAGAAAATTCAGAGGAACAATAACCTCCAGTGTTGGCTTACTGTAAATAGTGCACATTAGACTGTTGGCTGTGTAAGGGTGAGTGTCAATACGGTTCATGTTTTGTGAACACTCTCGCTTGGAGCTTACAGTTGGATCCGAGCCACGGTTTTGCTCACACAGTGCAGAGCGATCGGTCGGGAGAAGAGAAATAGTTTTTAGCGTCAAACAGCAACAGCGAACAACCACACACAGGCTCACGAGCTGCTGTGTGTAAGCTCTGGGTTTGTGTGTGCTGCTCCACATCTTTTAACTCTGGCCCAAGTGTAACGGGTCCGAGAGAGAACAGAGGCAGTGAACCTCGAGTGTTTTATCACCTTCTGCCTGTGACGCAGACATGGGACAAGCGTTCATCATTTTATTTATTTCTCGCCCTGTGTCATTCAGTTCAACATTTCATATTTTACTGAGTGTGTGTGTGTGTTCATACTTAGAGCTTTTAAACAAATGCCAGGACGAAGCTGCACCAGCGACACCAGGCCAATGCTTTGCATGGAGGTTTGCTTCAAGATAATAGAGAACATCGCATTCACAAATGCGCCAACTGTTTGTTAACACACACACACACACACACACACACACACACACACACTCAGCCTCATGTTACAGCCCAGCAGCACCACATACTCAACAGTCAGTCGCCTTAGGGCCACAGTATCTGTGTACAAAGGCTGAGAGCATAGCACTGCTGTTTGTTCTCTGCTGCGCATCTGAATGAGTCGTCAGAGCAAAGTGTGGCCGCAGCATAAGAAAAGCTGCTGGAAATGAAAGCGAGGAGACTTCAAAGCCAGTGTTTTCCCGACAACTTGTCGTATTTGTGGATGGTGATGCTGCTGGGGCTGAGGGTGGTTAATGTTTATTTTTTTAAGAAGTCTGGTCATATTTATTTTTTCTGTTGCCAATAAATCTCACGACAAGACCAATACCCAGCAACTGTTAACTTGCCTCTCAGTAATTCCCTAAAGCGTCACAGACACTAATTCTGGGTCCATTCGATCCTCCTGAAAATATCCAGCAAATCTTTAAAAACATCTCACAGATGTAACAGAGGTACAGCGCGGTCAGCGTGTCCTTGTATTTTCCTGCAGACATCCATGGTCCCTGCAGGATGAAGCTTAGTGACCGACTGTTCCTCTAGTGCCATCATGACGATGAGTTCCAGCCCCCCAGGGAATACATTTGAGTAACTCTGGCTATTTACCATTATCAAAAAAATATAATATAAGTAAAGAGTACTTGCTTGGTTATTAAGAAGAATACACGTTTAAATTCTCAACTTGAACATCCGAATTATAAAACTAACAGAAACTAAAAATATTGTATGCTATTTTCAAAATCACTTTATTTACTAAAATGATAGAAATGACTACTTCTATGACTATTTCACTATTTGCTTTACTGAAACCTACTTCAAACATCCAAACCTGTTATAGAGACTGAAATATCATTAATAGAGCGAACTCACAAACTCTACTACTAAACTTTGTTTTCAGAAAATAAAATGAAACCGTGTAAGTCAAGATAAAATATACGTTAACACACACACACACACACACACACACACACACACACACACACACACACACGAGTATAAATTATACTGATAAATGATTGGCTGTTTTACTCATTCACAACTCGTTCACCCTTCTTTCCGGCTGCTGATTGGTCAATTGAAGGTGCTGCTCCCTTCCCATATTCTCCTACTTCCTTAATGTTGTCTCCACTCTGGACAAACCCAGGACACTGAGGGGTAAACTGTTCCACAGTCTGGGAGCAATGATGGAGGAGGGATGAGGGATGAGGGGATCGGAGATGTAACCTGGATCCAGATCACGCAGCAATTTCAAAAGAAATAAAAGGAATTCAAGTCTATATTATATGGTAAGTAGTGAGGAGAGGCCAGCACAGAAGAAACGTGGTCTCTCTTCCTGAAACCAGTGAACTAGCTGCAGGCGAGCCAGGGATCGACTCCCACATACTGAACAAGCTGCACTAGTCAAGACATGAAGTTATGAAAGCACGGAACCCTCCAGGAGAAATAAAATGGTTCTTACATTTTTTGTTTTGTCTTTTCAAAGCATTCAACGTTTTCTACTCATTTAAAGGGGAACCTTACTGAATTTGAGTCAGTCCTCCTCCGACTGGGAAAATCTTCTGCAGCTTTGGGGCTTTAATTCATTACCCATTAAAAGAAAATGTCCCTATCAGAGCTATCAGGGTGATCTCAGATCACATTACAGATTCCACTCATAACCGAATTCCTGCGTTCAGAAGACAGATGACGCGTGGATTCGTTGAATGCATCTTTGTGAAGTCGTGCTGATAAGGGCAGTGCAGATGTGTCTTTTCATCTGATTGTTGCCTCTCTCTGCCGACCTCACTTACTCTCCTGTCAGACTGAGGCAGCTTCCAGCCTTATGTAACAGTTAATTAGATCGGTGCTTGTCCTCGTGGCCTGCCATCTGAAGATACCTTCTCTGCTGTTGCTGGTGGTGTGAACCTCCATTTACGTCATACCTGCCACCATCTGCCTTCATTCTGCTCCCCTGCAGTGTAACGGCAATGTTTCCACTCAAGTAACTCCTCATTTACCTCGGTATAATTAGTGGGGAACTTTACCTGAACCAACAAGCAGAGAATTTATTTGTGAATAAGTGCTAGTGAGGGGTTTGTCTTTGTCTTTTTAAAACTTCTTACTTCTCGTCAGCAGAGACACAATCTCCTCCACAGCAGAAAGCAGTGGAGGTATAACAACATAGACATGACATATGTTCTTTAACACACCTCACTCCACCGACTGACCCTCACCTCCTAAAAGCTGTGACACACAAACCCAACCATCAGCCACCAGGCAGCGTCAGGCTTCGACATGTTGAATTAGCGTTGACTGGCGTTGGCCCATGGGTGAATGAAGCCACTCTGATTGGCTGTTCAGCTAAGAGAATCGGTGGATAAGGGGAGACCGTGGCATTAATGTAGTTTTTTTTCTCCCCTTGCACACCAAGAGCAGAAGCTACAGGCTACGTGCTTGTCATCTGTCATCTTTCCGATGTGTTCAAGTTGTAACTGTCGACCCAGACAAAGCCAACGCGAGTTGACATAGCAGTTGTTCATCTTTGCTGCCACGTCTGTGATGCCAGCTTGGTGTGTTGCAGCCTTAAGGCTTGGGATATATTTGCTTTAAACTGTGCATTCATGTGCACATCAGAGCGACCTTGCATGTTAACACCATGCATAGGTGCGATGCAATCAGCGAATGACTAATGGGGCCGTGTCGTGTTTCCAGTAGTTAGGTAAGAGAAACCGCTTTCAACCGCCACACTTTATAGGATTGCTACATAAACAATGTTGATGTCATCACTGGTGTTTTCTTTGCCGCAATGTCAACATCAGCATTGCTGTAACCTTGACGAGGGTCGCCACGTCTTCTGCTTTGTGTACAAATGGAAGTTCATGAAGAAACACCTGTGATTTTCACCCTTAAGCCCCTTTCAAACATGCCC
The DNA here is from genome assembly GCA_033026295.1 of Channa striata. Taxonomy (NCBI): domain Eukaryota; kingdom Metazoa; phylum Chordata; class Actinopteri; order Anabantiformes; family Channidae; genus Channa; species Channa striata. The sequence goes on from CM065177.1 coordinate 23,327,494, forward strand.
TGGAGTTATCTTGACTTTTTTAGGAGGGGGTGTATGCGCGAACAAAAATGTCCAGGTAAAATGCTGCCAACATTATCCAGATTGTATCTTTTGAGCCCCCTGGTGCAATGTTCGTATTATGTGCGTGAGCTTGAGGATTAAAAGTCATTGATTGGCCACGTTTATGAAGTTTCTATGAAATTTTATATCATGTTGTGCCTCCTGGTTGTGCAAGTCGTGAAAGTCGAGCAGATTTTCACATGTCTTGGGTGAGTCTGAAAGGTCTGGATAATGTCTGAGGCTGAATTCTCCTAACAGACCCCGTAAATCCTCCCGATGTACATGTTAGTACAAACTTTTAACTCCTCAGACAGAAGCTCAAAGTTCCGACCTTCATGTTGTTGGACACAGAAAAGCCATGTGTTGTCTCCAGCCCAGGTTGCTCTGCTCTTTGCTTTGTCAGACGTACAGCTGAGGGGGAATTCAACTGTACCTGGAAACACCCGGGGAATGTTCTTATGACTGTTTAAGCCTGTCTCCTCCTATGGGTTTTGTTGCACCTCTCATACACCAGCGTTTTGTTTTGCATTTTTAGTTAATTAGTTAGTTACATTTTTTGAGTTTGTTCAGCCTTTGCAACATATGCCTGATTTGTATTATCGAATTTCATAAACACGCCTTAGATATAACTGAACCACTCTCCGTTGATGCGCCCTGCCAGCTGGTGGAAATGAGGCACCGCCAATATATTGATCTCATGACGCCGGCAGGTTTTATCCTGTTATTGATTTGCCTTTGCAGATTCATACAGGGTCACTAGCTGGTTACGAGGCAGCTTGTTATCTAATGAGTCCAATAAGAATGAACAGGGGAGAGTAACCATGTCCAAAACAAATACCCCATTCACTGACCTGCTGTTGAACTTCTCAGGGTGCTTTTCCCGCATCAGATGAAACCGATGGGCGATGGAGGCATCCTGCAGGAAACAACCCAGGAGAGAGAACATTACCAGCAGAGCATTAGTAACCCCTGCACACAAAGTTTCAACTGGTCACTTGGTGAGGCAGTGTTGTGGCAACAGAAAACATGTTACATGTCAATAAAGTTCATTCCTCACTCCGACAACAAGCAGAACCACCGTGGAAACAAGACGCTAATACACGTGTCCTCAGTGAGTTAAAGGAGTATTTAAGGTGTTTGTGGTTCATGCCCACGAAGCTACAAGGGCCTGCATGAAGGGATTATTGTCCAGACCACATGTCCAAAGAGCCCCGGAGGATGCACACTGTCCAGTTTTACCCTGTAGTTCTACAGGTTTGCACAGTACACCAACATCACCGGTGCAGACTGGGGACTTTGATATTAACAGTGTTTTTCAGTTACTGTCAGTGGAAACATGAAATGGTTGGGTTTTGAACTGTTCCTTTAAAAAAGTAATCACATTTGGTGGCTGTAGTGCAGTTGACAGAGCAGTTGTTCATTAACAACAAGGCTGGTGGTTTGATTCCTTGTGGTCACGTGTTGACCTGTCACTGGGCAAAACACTAAACCATAAGTTGTATTTGATGTTTTAGGCTCTTTTAAGCTGCTTTGGATAAAAGTGTGCGTTAGGTTCCTATTTATTGGGATAGGTCTCCTTGGACTGTTGTTTCTATCTTAAAGACTAATCAATAAAATAACAGGCAGAATAATCAATAATAAAAAGTTATGTTTATTTGTAGCACTGCTTTTATTTTATATGTGAAATTTGCCTTTGGAGCACAATTGTCCACAATTTAAGACTGACAGTGATACAAAGCTAATACACAAAGCTAATTAAGGCCATTTAGAAAATCCAAATTATTACAATTTAAATTTGTCCCCTTTTCTGCCATTGGGTGCTTTATGCCGTTTTTTTTTTCACTAACTGACATTTATTTTTGGTGCGCATATGAAGAGTGGCACCAGCTGAAGGGTCCAATAGAGTGACAAAACTACTGCTGTGTATTGTGAATTTTATTTTGCAGCCTGCCGGGGATAAGAAACTGGATAAGAACAGGTGTGAAGAATCGTGGGCTTTTAGGCTTTGACACCAGTTGTATACTGCAGTAATCCAGTATGAAGCCGGTTCGCAGCTTAAAGTACGGCAGAATACAGCGCCAGCTTCAATGATATTAACATTAGCATCCACCAGTCCTGCAGTTGTTGGTTCGATCCCCGGCTCCTGCGGCCGCATGTCTTTGAGCAAGACACTGAACCCCCGCTTAGTCGCTCCTGGCTGCTCAGCTGCTTCCCCGTCGGTGTGTGACTGTGAGTGCGAACGGGTTAATAGGAAGCAGTGTAAAGCACTTGGAGTAGCAACAGGCAGAGAGGGGCCTATATAAGTGAGGATTATTCATGTCGTATTTTAATGTAATGCAATATCGTCTTCCTGCCTAGATAAATATTCTAGTTTGTACCGTAAAGTTTCATTAAACATTAAGGTTTTACGTCTCACTGATTTCAGACACATTATAAATTTAACTTTTTACGTGGACTTTTACAGTTAAATTGGTGGTGACGATGTTGTCACAAACATAACCAGGAAGCAGTTTCGTTTTATATGCCACACTGACAAAAATAAGAATGAAAACAAAGGTCACAAGTCGACCTGACCCTTGTGTCCCCTCCCAATGTGTTTAACCCCTGACCTCTGGGGCGGAGGTGAACGTAACCCCGATCCGTCAAGAGGGGAGCCTCAGCATGACCTCACCTACACACATACACAAACACCAGCAGAGGACCATGCTGTCACAACAGCATTATCAATGCTCTGCATCTCAAAACATGCAGGCATTTAATTATTTTTTCCTCTTGCCACCATTTTTCATTTATCACCGAAATGCTTGACAACATAATTACACAGGTGTTAACCTTTAAAGTTGACTTTAGATGTGTGCCTCGTTGCCTGTTTACATACTAATAACCAATGAGTCTAAACTGAATGCTTTCATATTATTATAAAGGCATCAACATCATGCAGCCGCACAACAAACAGCGATGCTCTGGACACTTGAGCCTAAAGTGGATGTGATCACTTAAACAGAGCAGCCTCCATTTGACCCCGGCTTGAGCTTGACCAGAGCCGGTGCTCAGCCCCGAGGACACGACAATCAGTCACTGTGCACGTAAGTTAGTTCAGAGACGACTGTGTGTCAGAAGAAGCTACAGAATATAGCCAACGTAAATGTAATTCCCACGGGAGATGGAGATTGTCCAAAGCACCAGAACACGGCGGGTGGAAAGTGTCACAACGATGGTGCCGTTAGTGATGATGTAAAACTGGCTCCTCCTTTTATAAGAGCCTTATTTCATGGCCTCATCTGGTTCTGCTTAAAGAGCTTAAGAGAAACAAGAGATGAAACGAAACCACCTGCTCCCCCGTGTTAAAAACAACATAAGCAGAATCATATAAAAACATATGTAACTGCACGTTTCAGACTAGTTGCTACAGTTATTACGTAGCTGCTCACTGGACACAAACAACATGTTAATTTACTTCCACAAAGCCACAATTCTCCTTTCTAACCTCAGCTGCAGCGGGAGCCTGTGGCCACGTGCAGTGTGACAGTCCTGCACTTTGTCTGCCTCCTTTTGTGTCCAGTATGACTCCGAGTTGCCACGTTACATTATAGATGCTCATTGTAACCCGGTAAATATTCACTTTACAGATAATCTGAGCAGCATCCTCGCCTGTGCTTTTTAGCTTGGTACTTAGTTATTTTCACTTACAATACTTCTTCAAAGCTTGAATAGTATTTTCATAACTGCAACATGTTCATTTCTTTCAGTTAGTATTAACTTGTGCAAACGTACAGGTTTTTACACATTATTTGAACAGTGTTGCATACAATATGCAGCAATAACAAATACATCTGCCTTCAAATTTGAACAAGTAGTTGATGTGAATAAACTAAATGGGCTTCAGTGAAATATAATTTGATAGCAGACGAGATGTGCAGTTTTCATGATACTATTTTTATATGGAAGCTGGCACAGAATATCAGTGGCTCATGCTCTAAGGGTGTAATTTAGTAATTTTCTTCTTACTGAGCGCACTCTGATAAGTGGAGGGCAGATTGGTGAGTGCATCTGTAATTTCAGAGATATTGAAGGCTTTATAATTTCATGAAATAATAAGTGAAGAGCTGCACTTTTATTTGACTTAGGTTCCCGTAACAGCAGAAATTGGCTAAGTGTAAGGCTAATTTCTGAAAGGGTGCGACATCTTTAAATGTCACACAGTAGGCTGCAATTACCTACCTGGCTGGACGTTAAGCTGTAGGATAAAGCCGGCCAATGAGCAGGCTGCTGTTCAAGAGCCAACAAGTGCTGCTGGAAGTGTGTGTTACTCGTGTCTTATTGTGTTTCATGGAAAACCTCGGGCCATTCTGGTCAGACAGTTAATCTGTTACACTGTCTTTTTGTGATTTGAGCTAATAAAGGAGGTGTACGTTTACACTGAAGTGCTGCATTCTGTATGACGGCAGGCTGGCTCCCTGCCTGCCTGTGCAGGTGTTTCCGTGCTCTCCAGCGACGAGGCAAGACGGGCGGACGGGAGAAATTATTCACGTCCTCGCTTGTCACCTTCAAAACCCTTAAGCTGGTGCCACTGGCCTCCTGCAACGCACCTCCACACGCAGACACTCCAGCAATATGCTGAGATCTCATAGCGTCAGCAAATATCAGAGCTTAAAATAGAGACGCATCTGCTGCTTTAACTGGCTGAGAATTTGACACTGGCACCTGGGGAGCATGGAGACATCACAGCCAATCTGCTTTTCCACTTTAGTTTTTTTTTGCAACTAACCAGACAGACCTGCGGCTAACTTTGCCCAGCGCATTAAAAAATATGCTTTTCTGATTCTCATGGCAAGGTTACTCGTCAGAGTGAAAAAAAAACAAGGAAGCAAGTAGAAAACACGGGGCGATTGAGGGGGGAAGAGTTGTTTACAGTCCGCCCGAGGTGCCTCTGCCGTGTGTGAGCCAAACAGTTTACTGAGTTGGGTACATTGTGGGCAGAGTATCCAGCATAGCTGGTGGATCAGGGCCACGCGGTGACACAAAGTGCCCGCTTTCCAAAACATGACGGGCTGTTTCATGTCACAAGATCCGCTCTCAGGTCCCTGCTGCAGGCGATTCCCTGGTCAGCCCCACTTGCATGAAAAATGTGGCAGTAACAATGTATGACATTCCCCCACGCCAGCGTGATGAAGGTTGTTTTGATCTTGCCGTTTGAAGTTTTGCACATGGCGTGTGGAGGCAAGAGGACGGTGGATGATTTGAAAAGGAGCAAGGCAAAAGAGACAACACTACAAAATTGGCTGTAAAATGTCACCTCGTGTGGAACCCGCAGCGCTCGGCAGAGACCGTTCACCGCCATTGTGTTTCGCTGGCCTGTGGTGAGGGGTTGGTTAGTGTAATGACAAGAGAGAAGTCACAGTCAAGTCTCTCTGCTGGTTTGACACTGGGATGCTCAGGTTAGCCTGGAGAACGCTGAACATCGTCACTCCTGTAAGCTTTGCTAAAGAATGATGCACATTTATGGGCTTACGATTTCTGCCATGAACAGGAAATATCCCAAAGAATAGTATGTTTTATGAAATTACTGTGGCAGAGAAGGGATACGAGTCTTTGGAATCGCTGGGTGGTTCTGCGTTAACTGATAATGAAATGCGATCTGATCCTCATGTAAGCTAAAAGTAGACACACACAATAACACACACAAATAAAACCCCTGTTGACACCAAATGTACTTTGTCAATGTTGTAAATGAGGACGTGGACACATTTATACTAAATGCAGATAATTGTTCACTTACAGTGGAATGAAAAAGCTAAGCCCTCAATAAATATTAACTTGCTGGCTGAAGTAATATTCCCTTTTCAATTAACATCATTTTGTTTGCAAAGTTTTATTTTTATTTGAATATATTCCACGTTACTTTTTTCTACTTTTCCATCCTTGCTGCTGGGGTAGTTATAGGGCTGTGTAGATAATGAAATGCATGAAAGTATAAAGGTTACTGTGACCTCACGTCCTGAATGCTACAAGTCAGAAACACCTGGACGAAGTTTCGTTACATCTGGCACAAATGTCCACTTGGATACACGGGAAGGTTTAGGATGTTTTATCACGCATCAGTCAACCTAATTCTTTTGAATGAATCACTACTTCACGTTTTTGTATAAAACAAAATGGTACGTTGTTTCTTTTGCAGCAAACAGTACACGTGTAGTGCTGCGAGTTAATACAGGTTGTGCACCTAAAGGCTTTAGTGAGGAGCACCAGCCCTGCAGTGACTTCCTGTTTTGTTTCTGTCTTGTGCACAAGCACTGGAGTTCTGCCAGGGGACTGGTGACATTCAGTGATGAACCAACAACAGCAGGGAGGAAGAGGACTAGCTAGCAAAGATGGACGCACATATTCATTCAGTTCGAAGGATACACAGCGTTTGTCTGTGACGGTTCCTTCATTTCTTTACCAGTCACGATTTACCAACACGCGATCGGTTGTTTGCTTGCTGTGAATTGTTGATCATACTGCAACAACACAACGTTCCAGAAGCTTTTCAATTATTTTATGCTGGTTATTTTGTCCTGCATATATTCCATGAAAACTTTTCAGGGTTTTAATGAGCGGTAAAGACTGTCGGGGTTTACTGTGTGTTAATACGTTGGTGTGTATGCTTGTGTTTGACCGTGTGTGTGTTTTTAAGCGTCGTTCCTCGTGTCTTTAAGACCAGCCAGGTGTCACTCAGCACGGTCATTCATTACCGTGGTAACCTGGCCTGAACCTGGCAGACGCTGACTTCCTGTCACTGATACTTCCCCTGACCTTCAGTCTGTGCCAGCGCTACTTCATCTCTCTCTCTGTCTCTCTCTCACACACACACACACACACACACACACACACACACACACACACACACACACTCCTTGTGCGTGTTTTCTGAATAAACACTGACACTCTCACGGCTCAGGAGTGCATGTTCAATTTAACAGGATCTCTGTCTCAGTACATTTAAATTCCCATAAAGGGTTACATGCTGGTAGCAATATCATGGAGTAACTGTAACACCTTTGCAAGTGTTTGTAGTTTAAACAATGAACAACTCTGATGTGACTGAAGTTTCCTGACAAAACACACACAGACACACACATCAACCATTGCACACATCAGGGTTCAGCTCCCCTCAGCAGTGCAGACGTTTGCCCCCTTATAATAATTCAACACACTGGTTCCCCGTCTGAGATCCCAGTACAAATCAGGCCTGGTTAATGTACATTTCCATTTCCAAGTCTGAATGACATTAGATTACCATAAAAGCTGCAGCAGCACAAGGAGTTACATGCAGAGACACATTAAATTAAATCTGGGGATCCTTCTAAGATCACTGTAATGCAGTTGGTACATCAATTATCATCTGCATAAAATCTGCCTCATAAATTAGACAGCTGGAAACACTGTGAACGAGCTTATTTGAAGAGCAAATTCTCCTCACGTAAATCTAAAAAAAAGCTCTTTCCAGGAGAAAAGACGATGAAAAAAGTTGTACATACTGTCGGGTGTTAGCAGGCAGGCAGCCGACTCTACTCTGTAATGACGTTAAATGATGAAAATCATGTAGAAATACTAATAATTTGCTTAACGGCTGAATTGCTTTAACAATCCAACCTGTGACAGAAGAACAGAACCCTTCTACTCCCCTTTAGCAGTAACTCACTGCTGTTCGCCCTCCCTCTGTCAAACCCTGCTCATTTCCATCAACGTCCTCTCTTGCTGAATGAAGTCAGGAAACCTGTGAGAATTCAAATCAGTAGCAGCCATGAGTGAATTCACAATGAAGCTGTATATTAGCTTTATTCTTATTATGTTGTAATGATTGTAGCTTGTACATTGTTTCCCCACACGGGAAGAGGCTGGAAGAATTTATAAATTCACCCGTTCGCTTGCAGGATGGCTCGTAGAGAGGGTGAGTTGGTTGATGTGTTGACTGCTTGATTTGCTCACTGCTTTAATGAGTGATTTGATCGTGAAAGCTTTAAAGCTGTACAGTATCTTGGATCTCAGTGAATTCCCTGGTTGAAGAAACATTCCTGTCCTGAATTGTGTCGCACGTGCAGCTACAAAGAGCTTCATTTTGATCGTTTACCTAATCTGCAGTCAAGCACTGTCCTGTCAAATGTTTACTCCAGCATATTATATTTTAACTTCACACTTCCGCAGCACTTGGCGTTTCACTCAAACTGACATCCTGTCTTTTGCCGTCAGGGGCCCAAAAACCCATTTTTTACATGTAGCATGCAAACACAAATGTGTTGTCATTAAATGATTGGTAATTAAGGAGCTAATTAACTTTGATAGGAGGAGATGCATGCTAATAAGGCGTAATGGTGTGTTTGGTTGTTCAAAAATGAATGTGATTGCTTGGCTCTCCCAGCCTAGTACATTAAGCCTGTTTTTGCACAAGGATTTAGGGAAACTCCAGTGAGGTTTGTGCGACTTATATGTCCATCAGACAAGGCAAAGGAAAGTCTACACTTTGCTGGCTAAAAGCAAAGTCAGGGATTGCAGTACACATTAGGAATTGGCCATTAACACCGAGAATCATCTTGCAGGGCACACACACACACATACACACGCACACACACACACACATACACACACACACACACACACACGCCCCCAAGCCCCTGCATATACATTTACACCCGTGGACCCATCCACCGAAAGTCCTGCACAGGGACACACAAGGATCAGCTTCCTCTATGCAACATGAGGTGCCATCTTTAATGGCTGCTGACATGGTGTGATTTCCTTCTCTCAAATTACTCTCACTAGATTCTTTCCAGGCTGCAGGTCAAGTGAAGGCGATTTAGGAATACCGGTACCGACCCGCTTGTGTACACAGATGGTAAACCCGCGGTCACGATTTGCCATCGAAGTTTTGATGAATTCAAGCACATTCGAAGACGAATGCTTTATTACCTGCTAGTGATTCAGCTCCACACATTTTATTTGAGTCTGTGTTGTAACTGGGGCAGCTACAAAATGTTACATGTTACACAAGGCTCGGGCTTCACACATACTCGATTACTACTGCAATACTTTCTGCTTTCCTAAATTGGCAGCCCCCACATTAAGCTCCCTGCTCAGTGCACCTCAGACGGCTAGTTGCTCCTGCCAATAGCAAATCCACTAAAATCCTCATAATCTATAAGGATAAAACACCTTTAAGTGTGTTTTTTGTAATTTTACAAATAACTAAATGCTTGCACTTTTTGCAAACATTAACACTTATTTCTTACCCCACACCCTTCAATAAAATCTAATGTCATCTACAGTGTTTGAATAGATTGAGACAGAAATTAAATCGCATATCTCCTGATTTACAGCTCTGAGTGCCTTGGCCAAGCCCACCATTTGCTCCACACTATGTCACCCACAATTAAGTCAGCGAGATAAAGGACAGATGACTGTGGAAGCTTTCAGAGTCGGCCTTGCCAGCCTCCCGTTTCCACAGCAACCAAACCCTGAGTAGCAAGGTCTGCGATGGGATGGAAGGAAATGCAAACCCTGTATGGTTACTAAACCCGATTTGAGGGTTACTAATGGCTACATCATTGGTGTGAGTCAGAGATTGGTTTGCTCAGGTGTCGTGTGCACCGAGATACTCAGCCATCTGTCACTATGGCTCCAGGAGGCACAGCGATCTGTTGCTTTCATGGCCACATTGGACTGTTGTCAGAACTCCAGAGAAACTGCAGTTTGCACAGATTAACATTTGTGTTGAAGGTTAAAGCTGCTTTTAAAACACATGAAAATTCACAATGTGTTTGTCTTTCTCTCAGGCAACGCCACGTTTGCCCATTTCTGTAACATATTATAATTAAAAAATAGGGCAGAATATATAGTTCTGGTTTCTTGTGGACTATTTATAGTCACAGATTTTTTATGATATTACAGGAGCAGGACAGACATGGGGACATCGACTTGAAATAAACCAATGTGTCTGCTCTTGGTAAAGAACAAGCTGAGGCTTTAATCACATAATACACAGTAAAAAAATTATTTGTTCTTTTTTGTTCTGACTTTTTATGAAATGTTTTGAGTATGGACAAAAATAGAACATTAGACATCCTTTTATCTGTGAGCACGGTTAGAGAGAGATTACAAGTGGTGAACACTTGCAGTAATGTAAGGCATTAAAATTAAATTTAGTTAAAATTACTTTAACAAGCATAACAGCGGATTAGGTAAAAGTACACAAGTTCAAGTGCAAGTATTTACCCCAAGTAATATTGTATTACAAGTAGAGATACCAATTCCAATTCTTTAAGTACTAAACTACACGTAGTTTATTATGTATTTTAAACAAGATGCAGATGATAACAAATGCGCAAAATGTAGCTGTGATGGGGAAAAAACTATGGAACAGAAAATATATAGCAACCGGCAAAAAGAGCAACTAGTGAAGGTGGAGCTGGTTTTAACCACTTTATGTATCATGATAAAACGTCTATTATTAGTTGATGGCATCAGGAATCCACATGTTAATCTATAAGGTTACTAAAACTGCCAAATGTAGTGAAGAAAAAAACAACAACAATATTTCCCTCTGAATTTTAGTTAAGTCCTTTATGTCCATGACCATGAGGTAAATATTGGCACCCTCGCCCTTCCCCACCACAGACAGACTCTAGCAACAGTCCAGTTTAAACCAAGCATCTGTGGACTTTACTATAGTCCTGGACTGTGTGGAACGTGTGTTATACAATTTAGAATAAAAACAAGGTTTAAAAAAACTGAAGGATGGCGCGTGGACATTTCAAAGTCATTAATACCAAAATAATTAAAGTTAATAAATTGCTTGTTTTAAAGGTATGATATGTGTAGCTCATTCCCAGTGACAAGGCACCAACTACGGAATGTGACAACGTGAAACAGCCAAACAGACTCGTACGCATTAGTCTACGCTGACGTGCTGTTTGTCTACCAGGACACAAACGGTACACGCTTCTCAGCGGTTGTGCAACACCACTGAGTCCCATCATTATCTTGCCAGAACACGCCTTCAAACTACCTGTGCGCATGTGTCATCTTCTGTTTATTTATAGTCGTATGGACTACATATCCAATGAGCATGACTGGTATTTTTCAGCCCAATTGTGCCTGAATGTTTAAGAGAAAAACAGCAGATGGCACCTCCCGTAGCTTTTATGGTGATGACTCAGCACAAAGTTTGGCACCAAGTGAGGTTTCATTACTACACTCGGATATATAGTACACTGTGTGATGGTGTTTTTATCCTGTGTGATGGGGGGAAAGTAGAATGCAAGCTATTTATAGGATGATTGCAATGAGACAAGCTGCTGACTACATAAATATGAAACGCGAGGCAAAAGTAGATGGTTAAACTGTAGCCCGACACAGCAGTGGGGAATCCCTCCATGTCCACGGTTTTACCCAGCAAACACTAAAGCAACACGTGTGACTGACAATTTGTGCGATCTGCCAACACTGAAGCTTAAATCCGCACTGCGATAACTTCACGAAGGCCTCGTTTGTCACCTCTGTCCCTGAGCCTTAGCGCCAGTATCTCCATCGGGACAAGATAAAAAGGTTGCTAAGCAACTGGAACCTAGCAGCATGTTTGTTTCCTCCAATTAAACGAAGAAACTTGTCCATGAGGGAGCAGGAATTCGCTGATGAATCTACTAATTGCGTATGTCCACACAGACGAGATAATCTTTGTCATCATGTTGTTATTTTAACAACTATGTCTCAATAGGATGATCTGGGGGCAGGATTTCTATGCCTGATACACCTTGACATCAACTACAGCTTTAACATTCCTAATAACCAAAACGTACAATGCTGAAGTGCTTATGATCCTAGGACATGAAATACGTCCCAGGTCATTAGAACTACACCAATGGCTCAGCTTTATGTCCTAAACTTGGGTTTGTGTTTCTAACTTTTCTCTGCGAAGATAACTGATATGTCAGATATGTTTCCACTGTTTAAAAGGTTTAACTTGAATGCCAAAGCAGTTTGTTTGCAGTTAATAAATGTTTAATTAAATATTCAACCAATGATTAATTATGGAAAATCAAAATGGAACTTCATTTTCAACAGAATATTGATTTTGAAGGTTCATTTTCTAAATATAGAATTGAACATTATGCAGCGTTAATCTCAAATAGGTTTCCTTACCACGCCAATAGAGAAGTAATTGTTGACGATGCTGTAGGGGACGGGGTCTCCCTTCTCCTCCTTGTCATCAGGGACAATGTCTATGTTCCAGCGGTCCAGCACCACCTCTGCGCTGTGCTCAATGTCCCGAAGGACTTTCAGCAAACTGCCACCTTCGTAACCTGCCGAGGACAGTCAGAGGACGGCACAGTGAGCGAAGATAGGAGCAAATGAACAAGTGTAAAAGGAACACACACCGTCCCACGCTTTGTTCTAGATTGTTCCCAACATGGCTGCAGCATGCGATTATATTTCAGGCAAAGGCCTGCATCCAGCTGTTTGAATATGACTGTGTGACGAGATTTCAAACACAGTAGCTGGCTACTTTCTGCCAGCTTGGTAGAGAAGAAGTCAACCCTGAACCCAGTTTCTTTGGGGGGAACTTGCGTGGCCACCAAAAACCATTAGAGGTGGGCCTCACCGAGGCTCTTGCAGTTGCGTGGAAACAATTTCGGTGGCCAAATGTCTAAATAATTCTGTTTTCAGACATTTACGTTTCCTTCCACTGACAGATTGGTGCCACTCTGGTCAATGCTTGTGATGTTTCAGAAGCAGCTTTCCAATAAAGATATGCTCCAAGTCTATTTTTAAAAACTGTTTAACCCACCAATCAGGGAGCACTTTCCTCCTCAACCCCCCTCTGTATGTAACCATGAGGCCGCCTGAATCATTGGAGAGAAAAGGAGAAAAGCAAAATAATGCACCTCCACAAGCCACCTGACTGAAATGCTGCTAATGGAGAATGAAGTCGCCCAGAGAACGAACAAAACAACGTGTTCTGAGATAACCTCACTGCTGTGATCCAAGGTGTTTGTTGTTCAGACTTTAAATCCCACTGAAGTGATTTGGGAAATTAAATCTGATTTGATTTAGTCATTTTTAACACAGCCATCAACTAAAAGACAACAAAGTCAGGTGCTTTGTGATCGGCCTGAAAGCACATCCACCCAGAGACCTGCTCCCCTACTCCATGTATCAGTTCACACTGACTAATGCCTTCCCAAAAGCTGCCACATGTATTTTTTAAATATTTCTTCCTAGTGAAGCATAATCTCTGCAGACAGCTGTTTAAAGTTGTATCCGTAATAATTAATCAGAGCCCCCAGTGTGAATGAAATCAATGACTCATCAAATAAAAACCAAATGTGTTCTTCTTACATAAGCCTCCTGCAGTCTCCTAGAATCCTATTTCTATCCAGTAAATTTCATGAGCTGTTCTTTGAGAGCTGGTTCGGTCAGAGTCTGTGCGGATCAAACGTTTCGGCAGTGCCTTCGTGCGGCTTTTCATTTTCAAAGTGAATCCTCAATAAAAGGAAGGAATGTCGGCCTTGCAGGTACTGGATAAGTACTGGACATGTCACAATTATGACCCGATGATGGCACTGGATGGAGAGTGAGGCGACATACGTCCGCACCAAATGTCAAGAAAAGCCATTGAATTGTTGCTCATTTTATTCAAATATCAGCCGCATTGCGATGCTGGAGATAACGTTGGATCCAAAAACTACAAAAACAAGTTCCTGCTTTCACTAAAGTGAGTAGAATCTGAGGATCCATCCACTGGATTGGTTGCTGAGCCGTATCAGCCTGGATTAAAGGGGTTTGGCTAAAACCCGAAGGCGAACCTTCACACACGGATCAGTCTCACACACACCATCTTCTGAGGTAAATATTCATCAGACTTAAATGGCTTCAGCGTTTATTTCTGGGAAAGATAATCTATTCAACAAAACTCCCAAAGGTCCCCCAGGCGTGGAAGTTTATTGACAAAATATCATTCATAAGCCTGGTTAAGTGCTCTGCTGGTACTCCAAGCAGCAACAATCAGGCTGTCATAACCAGCCATTCTAATTACTGTCTCCAAGTACTGTAGCAAATCAATGGCTGGCAAAGGATTTCCAGCAGAAGTGCTCTGAATATTAACTGTTTTTAATTTGACATGGAAGAGCTCCCACTGTCCTCTTCCCATCTTTCATTTCCCCAAATCATGCACACACACATATGCACAGCTTCCTGTTGTGTTCCTGTCACACTTCCTGAGACTAAAGTCGTCCTTTGAACAGCAAACTGAAACCTAACAGTGTTTAAACCAGTATAAGCCTGCTCTGTCTTCACTCATTCAAGCTGAACCTTTAATATGACATCTTTAACTTTCCCTGAAATACTATAAGTAATGGATTTTTTTTTATCCTCGTGATATGAAGTTGCAGAATCCTTTGTCCTTTCTTCATTTCAGCCTCTTAACACCAAGAGTTTAAGCAGCTTTAAACTTGAAAATAAAAACCAACATGTTATTAAACTTTATTTGTCAGTATCATGCATATTCTATATTAACGTTTTATTTAAATATTTTTTAGCTCTTATTGAAGTTTTATGCTTAAATTTTTTGTCTGCTGGAGAAGTGCTATCCCAAATGTTCAGCCTGTCACGTCTGATGTCTTAACGCTAAACTTATTTGCATTCAGGTTTGTGATAACATTTCGCCACACAGTGCAGACCTGTAATATCTGGCTTATCTGACTGACAGGACACTGCTGACTGCTGGTCTGGTTTGGTTTTACTTCCTGTTTTACTTAAAGCTGCAACAGTTGATACTGATGAATCAGCTCAGATCAGTTCGACCTGCAGCTCCTTTAGCTTAGCAGAGCTTTCGCCAGCAACGACTATGTCGTCTAAAGATGGAATGGTTAGGTTATTATTTCTTTACTGACAGGTACGGGAGTCTATGGAGGTTTGTAGATCAGTGAGTGAGGCCGTGTCTGCAGTGCAGTGAAGGAGCAAGACGCTGCTGCTTTCAGATTATGCTGGACCCACAGAGAGATGAAGAAGAGGCACGTTTTTGAAGAAACAGCAGTAAACAGGTGAGTAGATACAGACTTATGACGAAGGGTGGGGGCGTGGTCTGCTCCTGAACTTCACAAATATTCATCTCCATTTGAAGTAACTTTCATAGCATCAGTGCTGCTGCAGCAACCAGCTGTAGACTTTATAAATCCACTGGACGCTGCCTGCTCAGCAGCAGATAGACACAGTTATGGATGTGTTGCTGCACATGGATCAGCTTTTAGCAAGACTAACGTTGATTAGGTGAATACAAACATTAGCTCTAATTAATACTAACGTTTCTCTGTACCTTTAATCATATTCATTAAAATAGTAACCATATGCCAATGTTGTGTATTTCAGGTTTGACTGTCATACATGTCTATGCAGGAAGGGATGTGCTGTGAGGGATTATACAAAACACACACAGATGATTGAGTGAGTGACTCACCTCCTCCCCAGCGTAGGCAGCGGGCCAGGTCGTTCCCTGTGCCCAGAGGGAGGATGGCCACCGGAGGGTGCCTGGCAAAGTTGGCTTTATCTGCAAGACAAACAGGTCGAGCTCATGTTTGGTTGGCTGAACTGTCCTTGAAACGACGGAGGAATTAGGTGAAAATTCAGATTCTTAATACAACAAAAATTGCTGTAATTGCTACTGATGTAGGGTTAACTTTAAGGTGTTTTGCTTTGCTTTTTATTAGTAAGATTTAGAAATTAAGTTTCTCAGATGGGACGGGAAATTTAGAGAACATATGTTACTTCCTAAAAATCTCTCATTAAACAGAACTGTGTGGGATTACAGCAACTCTAGTTTTAATAAATTACAGTTATAATTTGAAACAAATGTGGTTAAAAGGGCGTCACAATCCTGCCATGAACTGTCGGAAAGTTTTGTACCTATACAGTCGAGGATCCAGCCCACTGTGCCATCACCTCCACAAGCAAGCACCCGGAAATCGGGGACGTCATGGAAAAAGTTGAGCCTAGAAGGATAAAAGGTCCAAAACATGGAGAAACAAATGTTTTTAAATGGCCTTCATCTCCACGGAGTGAACTACAATTCCAAATTATAGGTGAGAGATCCACAGTTTGGATTTCACGATGGTTTGGACAGTGATTATCTAAGCTCTGAGTGATTTAATGAACTACCTGAAAGGTTGAGAGACCAGAGGGAGCTTAATCAATGTGAGCCCTCTCCAGCTGCGTTCACTGCCCTTGGTTTCCTAAAAACCAACGTCACAGAGTGCGCGCCCTTCAAAGGGACCTTTAATGTGTGTCGGGACAAAGGTGTCGACAGAAGCTTTCATCTCTCTCCGACATGAGACAGCTGCACACAGGACACCGACCCCTTTCACACAGACCACCTGGTAAAGACGCTCTAAAGCTTTGTCTGCGTTTTATGATAAATACAACATAGCTTATGAAGAAGTGCAGCATTATGGGCGAGCAATGCTGATGTGAAGGCTCATTCAACATAAACACACGAGTACCTTCGTATGGAAATTCAGTGCTCTTCTGGCAAGATGATAAATCTTTCAACGATGAGTCTATGCACAAATAGATCCAAAAGAATCAAATCTAATTTAGGCCAAGTTAATCCCACCTTGTAGGTAGCAGTGACAGGTGACGTGTCACAGGACATGTGGGTGGAGGACACCGGTCTTCTGCACCTCCATTACATCCCTGTAACTCCACACATTTGCTGGAAAATCCCATTTTAGGGGGTTTGTGGCCAACATTCATTCAGAAACATGTGCTGCCATGTTAAATTCTTCGCTTTACACATCTTTGTCCACCCAGACAGAGAAGTTTGACTGTTTTAAAAGGGAAATTCCTCACTGCTGCCACCACCTGTTTGATCATTAATGCCGCAGTGTTTTACTAAAACGCCACGACAGCCCTCTAACAGCCCTCTCTGACGATTCTGCAGAGAAAACCACATCAAGTTGCAGTCACATGGCCACATTTTCACAGCATGGAGCTGTGTATCACATCCAATCAAAGCCCTTCTGTGTCAGCATAAATTTTTAATTAAGCCACCTAATCCGGCCTGTTTGTGGCTATGATTTATGTATGACAGCTTAGGAGAAACGTGTGCATCAACAAAGAGCCAAATGGATTCTTACATTAATGGAAGGGCTGAAACAATGTCTGTAATGACTGAAAGTACAGAGAGCTAATTGCGTTCCCTAAACAAATTACCCTGAGTGAGCTGCCTCTCACCTCAAAGCCTGCAGAGCCTGTTGCTAGGGAGCCCATGGTAACAGTTGTGGCGAGTTCAACTGAGAGCAGGTTAACCCTCGACGCGACAACACACCGTCATTCACGGCGTGTTTATTTGTATGCATGTGTTTTTATTCATTGTGCATACTTTAGAGCCCCTCTCCTCCTCGTAACGGCAGCGGCACAACTCCCCTGCTCACCACTAACAGTGCTACACCACCTCATTTAAGATATGAAGAGGCCCCTGCACTCAGATGTGTGTTATTGGAATAAAAGACCACGTGCACTTGAAACGATGGAGCATGACAAAATTATGTAAATACTGTCCCAACCATGAAACCTGTTCTCAGAAATACTAGCGTGCAGAAAACCTTGTGTCATAAATTAAATGTGTTGAAACTATCTGGGGTGAAAACAAGTGACAGTCCTGTTTGATAATGTCCTGTTTGTGAGCTAACATGCTACTAGAAATAAGTGGTGACATTCTGGGGAGGTGATAACTTTGCTATAGCACGTGACAATTTTTCGACAGGTAAAATGATATCGATATCTTTCCAGACTAAGACACTCTCTCTCTGCACGGATCATCTACAGCATTCTCCCCTAAGACTCGACTGCGTCATTGGGTCGTTTTTTTCTACAGCGGGCTCTCGAGGGCAGCAGCTCTGCATGTCGTGACTGAGAGAGAGAGAGAGGGGAACAGACAAGGGAGGGGAGACATGCACACAAATTCAAGTGAAAGGACGAGTGCTTCACCTTCAAGGTAAAGCATTTACACACCTTTTGCTGTGCAGGGCATTTTTCGTCCATGAATGGACAGAAGGTGCAACAACGTGCATTTTAAAGTACAAGCTGTGCTCGGCTCTGATGTACGCACATGTGTGTGTGTGTGTGTGTGTGTGTGTGTGTGTGTGTGTGTGTGTGTGTGTGTGTGGAGGTCAAATGTCCAGCAAGGCAGCATTGCAGTGTTCCCATTCCGCTTCACCGCGCTCCACAGCAGGTCAGTTTGACATGAAGGTAATAGGTGGTCTGACAGCACAGCTCCCTGACTGAACCGTGTATATATGATTGTCTCTGAGACCCTGAAATATAAACTCATTTTGCAGCTTCAAGCCATTAGAATAATATAATAATTTACATGCACACCTCCATTTGACTTTTAAAAATTCTTAGTTTCTTCTCATGTATCTCTGTACATCAGTTCTTTATTTAGTGGAAGAAAGACTATTAAATATGTATACAAATGCTAATATGCAAATTCGGGTCTGTATCTAAACTCCAATGTTGGGCAAGTTGACTTTGCAAGGCACCAGTTACTTCACAGTGGAAAAAGTTGAACTATAAAGCAAAGCTACTCTAGAGAGAAATGTAGTTTGTGTAATGAAAGCTGTTTAGTTTAAACTGATTTGTAAAAACACATGAGACAGAATTATAGCGGAATATATCAAGTTTAGCCCTATAAATTCAAAACATCAAAAATTACTGACAAAATCTATCTCAAAATCTACAAAATCTCTGGATCAAAATCTACTAGTTCATGTGGTTCTCTTCGTGCTTGCTAAGCTCTGCATTGGGCATAGAATTGACTTACCCTACCATGGGTCCCCCTTGGTCCAAACTATACACCTGTCTGGGGTTCAGTAGGTACCTAAACTTCCTCAGTACCCTGGATAAAGAGAGGGACAAGACAGAGAATGATTCAAACATCCATACATTTAGTCAGCATCCATGGAAAACACAGATCTCAAATATTAGAGTTTCTGGAGAGTTTAAGTTTGAAAGCTCTTTGTGCATCCATTGATCATTTTATTTTTGTGAAATTTCTTTTACAAACTGACGGCAGTGAGCAGCAAGTTGGCCCGGCATATTCCTGAAACCCTGTGAGCGTTACATGAAAATGACTGCGTCCTGACATGCCCCTAAAAGACCTTAGACTGCTACTGATGAAACCGGGCGAAGATGCTTCATCCTTGTATTATATACAATACCCAAATGTACATGAGGGATTTACATACATAATTGAATTACTGATTGATAGGGATTGTGTTAAATTAGTTGAAACTTACAGCGTCTGTATGTAGGCAGACGCTTGAACAATGTCTGATTCAGTTTTTACACAGACAAAAATAGTAAAACAATAGCCTCTGGTTTCCTGTTCAGAATATTTTGTTTGTTCATGTAATGTCTATTAATAGAGAATAATTTCCTTTCTAATGGTAATAAGAAGTGTGTTGCTATGGGAACATGTCAGGCTGAGGCAGAGCAACAGGGTATGATTGGTCTGTGTTGTGAGGTAGGTGGGGAGCAACACAACAATGAAGACATTTATTTACAGCTGGTACAGCGCCCTTCATCTTCAAATTACAGCATTCAGAGAGACAGCGGGGAGGTGTGGAAACTATGGTGCCCTCTGTGACAGAAATCAGTTTCCTAAAGTGGGCTGTGATTTTCAGATAATGGCCCAAAAGGCCTCTAATAGTAGTGCAATTTAATCATACTATAGCTGTGCATCAAAAGGCGCAGATTACCACCAAAGACAGCGTATGAATGTGAGCCTGTGGTTCGTTCCCTCAGCAAGATGACGAGAGGCGAGAAAACAATGCAGCCACTTTCTGATCATGTGCCACAGTCATTAGTTTAAAAGACGAATAAACATCATCCTAAAAAGGGACCAGGATAATGCAATAATCAATAAAATAATGTAAAGAAAAGGAAAATGAATGAAAGTTTAGAAAAATGGCAAATTTACGAATGTCTAACTTCTCTATTTAATGGTTGCCAACCTTTTTAAACTAAAGCCCAAATCATGAATTAAAAAAAACTAAACACAGATAATGAGAATTTTATTGTTAACTATAAAAAAATGCAAAAAAAACTTTACAAAATTTCATTGTTAGTTCACACTCTTGTGACTTTATTGATGTAATTAAATTAATTTACATTAGCAGTTCCTTAACTTTTATTCTACTGCAGTAAGTGTCAGGGCACAAACAGAGCAGCGGACCACCCGTCCACAGCAGCGCGTCCTGATGCTAACTTACCGCTCCCCCTGCCTCCCTCCACTCTTGGGATTGACTAGGACCAGGAGCGGGTGAGTACCTGGGAGGGGGCTGATCTGAAGACAAGGAAGGAAAGAGAGACTCAGGCATCTGGTACCCACTTGGTTTGGTGCCCCGGTGACCACCAGGATAGATAAGCTGCTGGGTGACTGACCTGCAGCGCTTGTCCGTCTCCAGGGGAGAATTTAAACGTCTGGTTGGTGTCATCAGGGCTGGTGCTGGGCGGCGACTCCCCCTCACCACGCTTCACCACTGAGTGACGGTCCTGTTGAAGACAGCGACACTGATGATGGAGGGTCAAGAGTCTTATTTTATTTTCGTTAATTGCAAAGAGCACAGATGCAAAAAACACAAATATCACAATTTATGAAATAATTATGTTAACCTGCATGCACTTTCACCTAACAAACCAGAGCCTTGAAATGCTGAAATGTTGTATAAAACATCTACTGTGATTATGGATTGATAAATGGATTAATTCAGGTCATCAGTGACGGTAAATACTGAGGCAGATGTTTAGTGGACACAAAATGAGTCGCAGACGCTGCATCCATCCATTGTCCATCCTTGCAGCTTTATTACGGCTGTGGTAACCTAAACATGTTGCTTTTAGATTAGTGGGGGGAGATTAGTGTTCTGTAATCGCTACAGAGACCCAGCATGGAGCTTTCCGAGTGCCTTTAAACCATTCATTCAACAGTGTAAAATGAATCGGTTAAAGCCATAAACAGCTCACTGTGAAAACGTAAAATGTAAATACTGTAGGCCAAGTTTTACATTCTTAACATTCCACTTACAGTGTGAGTCCAAATGCAGCAGCTCTATCACCACACTGATCTTTCAAATCATGAAAGTCACTTTGGTGTCGTCAGAAATATGTTTATTATGTATATAACACACTGTATTTATTATTGAGGGTAAGTTAAAGGAGGTGGTGTGTGTGTCAACACATCAACAATGAACCTACGGTACAGACATGTTAAAGGAGCTGCATGCAACGTTTTTAAGGAGTGCAGGGAGGTGGTGTCGCATCACAGAAACACAGCGACAGGATAAAAGATGTTGGTCACTAATTGAAAATTTCAAATCAAATTCCTGCTAAAAATGTGCTGTTCGCTTCCTGGACGTCTGTTCTTATAGTTATCACCACAGACTTCCCAAAACAAAGTCTTCATGACTAGGGGAGGCCCAGAGAACTAAAACTTTTAAACCTCTACAGACAAACCTGATAAATTGACAAAAAGAATAGATTTTACCCATGATATGAGTTTTGTTAGGAAAAAATCTTAACCTAATCTAGTAATTACACATGAGTGGAAATATACATTTTTACTTGAAATTTAGGGGTGAGACACTTTGACTATCAGCACATTTTAAAAGTCTTTCCATTGTTTGATTTTTGGGATTCATGGCTGCAACCACAGGCTCGTCACCTTTTTACGCCCCATGATTCAATTCCCAATTGGAAACCCTCAAAAGCTTTATGTATCATGAATCTTGTACATGAGCAGCAAGAGAAAAGTCTTCTCACCAGGACAACAGGGCAGATGTACGATGGCAGGAGAGTGTGGTCCCTCAAGGCTCCTCCATCACACTCAGGCTTCACATTAGATGCACACTTATTATGGAGCTACAGAGGGGAGGAGAGGCAGAAACATAAGAACTGTGGGCGTAATCCATCTGTGAGACTGAGTGCATCAAATGTTACCAAACGCTACAAATCTGAGGTGGTTTGAGGATATGCTGAAGGTTTTCACTGCCTCATCAAGTATCAATCAGTCACAAAGTGACGGATTTGTGCGTCTCTGCAAGATATTTTCTAGGAGAACGAGTACTTTGTGAGCGTGAAAGTTACTGTTGAGCAAACTGCAAATCAGGGGTGACATCTAGTGGATTGAAAAAGCAATGCAAGTAAAGTTTGTAAAGGTAAGTGAGCTGAAAGTGATGCAGTCGAAGACAACAATCCAACCTTCGTGACGACTAGATGTTCAGATTTTACGGATTGAAATGTCAGTGTACTGCAGTGAAATGCAGTAGCTTCCAAAACTGCCTTCATAAAAGGAGGACTGTTGCATTAGACTGCTGGTTTTAGCTATAGCAGGTGTTCCTAACAAACTGGCAAATGAGTAACGTGGGTGCAGTATCCCAATTTGTGTCTGTACAAGTCAGAAAGTCAGATTCTATAATGCTAATGGAAAGTGCTCGGATTATTTACTTAACAGTGTAGAAATATGCTGTTATAACAGGCCTGTATTCAAAATGATACTGAAGTACAAAAGTATTAGCTCAGAAAAATACCAAGAGTCACTTAACAACGACTAAGAAGTTATTTTTTATTCAGAATGCGTCATCTCACGTCGATAAATATGTTATTATTATACGTGTTCATCACCTTCACGTTGCAGCTGGTAATAATGGCCCTATAAACACTTTGTATGTTTTTAATCTAATAATTTAAATGGAATTACCTAATGTCATCATCTCAGTGTGAAATTCACAAAGATTTATAATTAGAATTTGTTCATTTTATTATTGTTAACCTAAAACGTAACTAGTAAATAACGCGGAGTAAAATTACAATATTTGCCTGTGGATTTAAGTTTAAAGTATGAAGTAGCGGGAAATAAAAATAAAGTAAAGTAGAAATATCTAACAGTATTTACTCAGTTGCTTTCCACAAATAAACTTTAGGGTAAAAATAACAACACTGTATGAATGAATCTGGAATACGCTCACTGCAGATTAAGAGTTAATCGCATTTGGGTGAGGCTTGGACTCACAGTGATCTGACACCAGACGCAGTGCAGGCCCGTCAGGCCCTGGTAACACTTGATGCTTCTGTGGCAGCGGTCGCACTTGGTGGGAGAGTTGCCTTCCATCCACACATGCTGCATGGCCTGCAGAGCGAGAGCGAGAAGGCGTTGGATGATCTCAGTCAATGTAAATTATGACTTAGAGTTACAACACGTGATCCTTGAATTTTCCTGATGTTCTGTACAAAATGAAGAAGGCAGGTTAAGAATGGATATCAACATTGTTTTACTAAAACTAAGGCAACAACCCAAATCCTCTTTACCTTTTTAACGAGGCTAATTAAAATCATCTGTAGATTATTTGGCCCTTTAATGGTTTAGTTTAAAAATATCAGAAAAATACCAAAGCTCATGTGTGGATTGCTAAGGTACAGTGTAACAGACCAAAACACATATTACATCTTATATTAATTTTACAAATCTATACAGTATCTAGAACAGAAGAAGCAAATTCTCACGTAAAAATGTAAAAAATGATGTAAAAATGTAAAAAATGTAAAAAAAAGCAAGAAGTTGTGTTTTGACTTGATATGTGCAACACACACACATACTTTACCATCTAAAGACACTGTGGATGGATTATGGAGTAGCACTTCCAGGTACAGGCCCAAGTAGTTAGAAAGTTATTGTATATATAATCTGTTCGAAACACACACACACACAAAAAATGCCAACAACAAATTGCACAACAACCACACAAATGAAGCCATACAACTATTAAAAAGAGGTGCAAAATGACTAAAAACAGACATGTAACGACAAACAACACATACAAACTAATATGAACAGACTCAAAACAACCAAATTTAACACATAAATTTAATATACAACTAGATAAAAACAAGAGCAAACAAGAACAGATAATAGGTAGGGAGGGGGCCTGACAGTGAGTTTCTTTCCACCCTCTGGTCACGTCATCTCTGAAGGAAAGAGGGATGTTAACAGGATAAGAAACCTGGTGCGACTCCACAGAGCCTCCCATGATCCTCGCTGCTCTAATAAACACGACCACGACTGAGTGCGAGTCTGCTCAGCCCACTTTGCCGAGCCCATGTTTTGTTTTGCAGAATGAACTCTTTCACGTGCTGCGTGTGCACTTACGTTGGTGTGTTTACGTGACTTGGCGTAGGTGCTGATGCAGGCGGCGATGTCTTTGGACACACAGCGCTCGTGCACCGTGTACTTGCATACTGAAGGAAAAGATTGAACATTTAGTGGAATTCTTCACAGTCTCAAAATTGGTGATATGTTCTTTTTGTTACATAATAAAGACAATCTCAAACTTTTAAACTCTCATATCTTAAATAAATGCAAGTAAAAGCAAAATGTGCATGAAACTGAATAAAAAGTTTACCACATGAGATGGTTTGAGACAATAAGTGAGTATCTGCATTGGACAGAGAGCTGCTCCCTGTCTGAATTCAATCAATAATGAAATTACACATAATGGCAGTGTTAATGTTTTTTTAATGATGGCTGTGAGGACTTTTAATTGAAACACAGCATTGACCCAGAGGCACTCAGGCAAAACAAACAACATAAATCTGAGTCAGGCACGGGCAGGAAAGGGGAAAACAGCTAAAGATGGAGGTGCAGACAAAGAGGCGATGACAGAAACAGAGAGAAGAGGAAGTCAGAGGGGGCGAGTGATGGACACGAGGTGACGTGGACAGATGGGTCCGGACTCACAGGAGCAGCAGAGGCCCTGCTTGCGAACACCGAGCAGCATGGTGTGGCAGTAGTTACAATAGGCTGGTTTGTTGAAGTGCTTCAGACGCCAAACGTGTTGCCCGTCTTCCTGTACGTTCTAGGAGCAGACACAAAAAAGTGCATTCTGCAGGTTATGTTTTGCATTTCCAGCAACAAGGTGCGGCTCGTGCAAAAACCCTTGAAGTCTCCTAAAGTTCTCTGACTTGTCTTTGTGATTTGTTTGTTTCAAGCTGGATAGTCTGAACTCACTTGTCTGATGAATAAACTCCTCCAGAGGAGGTGCACGTCCAGGACATTTGGTCATTAGCAGAATCATCTTCAGAAACAGTAATGACTTACACACTGCAGCGTCCTTGAACACCTCACAAGCAGACACTAACCCTTCCACGTAGACAGTGTTTCGAATAAAAGCGAATGATGCTAACAACAAGCAGAGAGCAAATATTTAACATGAAGGGGTTCCCTGTCTTAGAACCTATGTGAGAGCTTCATGTCCCTTCACTGGGATCACCACATTGAGCAGAGTCAGCAGACTTGTTTGTTCTAAGTTCTAATCAGAAACACAGGACAGATATAGTGAAAAGAAGAGAGTGCTACCAGCAAGCCTCTGTACAAACAGACACACACATACACACTAATATGTACCGTATCCATGCCCAGTAGGACTAGTAAAGGGATGGTAGTGAGGCCTCCTCTGATCCACTCCTCCAATGTGACCGTTCCATCTCGGTCGTAGTCGATCTCTTCCATCATCTCCTTCAGGATCTAAAGCGACAGAAACACAGGCTGGACCAGATTGTTTTGGCCCTTTCTCATTCAGTGGGAAATAAAATGATGAATGCTACATTAACTTGAGCAAGTTGATAGCTTAGACCAAAAAAGTCTGTGTTTAAGTGCCTAACAATACTCCAGATACTATTAGGACTGGAGCAAAAAATGTATTGTTTATGTTTAACAATAAAATTATAAACACACTTTTATTTAAAAACAAACAAACTGAAATGCATGTGCATAGTTTAGATGAAAGTTTGAATCAGCTCAGGACTCAAAAACGAACCATAAAAAGTCGTAATTCATCAGTCAATAGGAAAAGAAGTTTCCCCTTTCAGCTCTTGTTTTTGGTTTCTATTGTACATTTGCTGATGAAATGCAACCAACCACACTAACAGGCTAGCTGTTTGTGTTCCAACTGATTTTGTGGTGGTTTTTCTGCCTTTTCGTAATACAAATCCATTTTGTGTGTGTTGTTCCAGCTGGCACCACAGACTGAGGAGACAGTGACAAAAGCTTTGTAGAAAGGGACGTTTTTGTTGTTTTCTTTTGTCGCGTGCTTGCTTACCGGCCGCAGTTCTGTCGAATCCCACTCCAGGTATTCTGCAACATGCACCATCTGATTGATGATGCGATCTAACTCCTACAAAAAGACGGGATGGATGAAATACTGTGTGACAAAGTGCTAACAAAAAAAGACCTCCTCTGAATTTACTGGGCAATAAAATGACCACAACTCCGACATTTAAAAAAAAAAACTTGAAAAACTTCTCCAGCTTTGTGCACATTCAGTCAACACTAATGTGTAATAAAGTTTGTGTGTGCCACTGTGTACACGTTCCTGATAAGTTATCTCTCTGTTTATGTTGTCACCTCAGCACATGGCTAATATTGGACCGAACAGAAGTGATACAAATGACCTTATGTAAACGGCTGTCACCGAGTGTTCACGTTACTATTCTCGGACCTGCTTTGTCTAAAGGCTAAAGAGAGACAGAGAGAGAAGAGAGGAAGACGTGCAAGCAAAGAGAGGCCACTCACCGAGCTGTCCAGAAGTCCGTTCCCGTCTGTGTCGTAAAGCCGAAACATGACTAGAGGGAAACGAGAGAACAGACATCCCATGATGTGTAATATTCAAGCGGTAACATTTGTTCCTTGGCTCCCTCCAGGTGACGGCGGGGTTAAAGACGTGGGGCATGCTACTTCTGTACTGCTGCATGGGGGAAAGTTAGCAGAGATTAGCCTGGTCAGTGTGTGCCAATACAGCCTTAGCTGCTAAAGGAGTCAACTGGGCAGAGCAGGGCTTAAACACGTCACTGAGCTGCCGTGGGTTTTACATGGGGAGGCAGCCAGAGATGGAGGGAGCAGCCTTATTGCTCTTGCTGTCAACCTGAGCTGACATACAAACACACGGCTGCTCGCTCTCATTTCCCTCTGAGAGGAGCTGACCCTTCGCCTACACACCCCATCCACATCCCTGTCACTCACACTCCAGCTTGTCCTCCGGCATCCCCCTCTCCAGCAGGGAAAGGTAGCAGACGATGTCCTTGAGAAAGACCACCTGGGGTGACGGCAAGGGGGAGGCTTTCTGAGGAGACGGGCTCCTTCGCAGCGACAGATGCTTCTCAGAGCGGCTCCTCTCTGTTGATGTAGAGCACAAGGGTTTAAAGCTTCTCACTTTTCTCCCTCGCTGTGGTTCCTCTGGTGACATGAATGGATGAGGAGAGAAGCGCAGAAGTAAATTACACATTTAGGTGTCAGTTTGACAGTTTTAGAGATTTGCGATCCCAGTGCCAAAGGAACAGACAGAGCAAAGTGAAGAATGAGTGGAGCCTATTTACAGTACAGACAGAGGAGGGTGATGCCACAGGCGCCTGGCTCAAACAACATCATATGACAGAGAAAAACCACAGCCAGAATATCAAAGGAAAAGCACTGTATCTGTAGCAGTTTGATTCAAAATTGCTCCTTAAAATAGAACAAACATCAAGACCTTTTTCTAATAGATGTAATTTCTGTAACTCGCAACCACTGAGCATTATCTCCAGAAAGCAGGATCTATATATTTTGTATTAGATTTCTTTACTTTACTAATCAGTGACAGAAGCAAAAATAATGACCACACCCAGATCCAATATTTATTTATGTAGTCGTTATTTAAGATAGGACTCCCGGAAAACACCAGAAATCATCATTAATTACATTGTTTATAAAATGCCTCAAATACCTGGAAGTTTACATTCTTGGAACAATCATCATGTTGGGGTGAGATCTTTAAATTGTGCTTTATATGGCTAAAAGGGTGATGATCAATTTTATGGTGTGAGGGCTAATTATGCATTACAATCTCTTTGCCTTTGTCATATTATAATATATTTGTGCTTCCAGCTGAACCTCTCCAGATGCCATCAATTGAAACTGTTCTCAGTTCAAATGACATGACCCGGAGGAGCGAGCGGACCAGTTTTTATACCGTACGTATGCATGTACTCCTAGTTACCCTTTAAGTTTTAGATATTGTTCCTGTACTCATAACTTAAGAACCGGGCTCAACAAACGCAAAATTCCATGCACATAGAATCACATTTTTACACAATCATGCTTTTTTTCATCCAAATGTTGTAGGTACACACAGTATGGCATTTGAGGATATTCACAGCAGATGTTCACATCTTTACAAAGTGTGTTTCCTGCCTAAAAATGCAGCCCGCTGAGGAGTTAACTAACCAAGTTCAGTCCGACATGCATCAGAGCCTCACCTGGTGAAACTTTTGGGGACATTGACGACCTGGCCAGACCAGAGTTGGGGGTTAGGGCATTGCTGCTGCTGACCTCTGAGTTTCTGACATGGGTGCAAGGTGATCTGTGGGGTCCCCCAGGAGTGTGGCCTCCGGTCCCTGAACGCAGTGAGGAGGAGCGAGATGAACAAGGGGAGGTGGTGGCTCCGGAGCCTGCGGCACTCATCACGCTGGAGTGTTCTGGTGTGGGTCGGCCCATGGCGGACAGGATGCTTTTCCCATTCATCCCTGTCGGTGCAGATGCCGAGCATAAGTTCATAAGAGAAGAGAGAAAAGAGGAGCAAGTTAGTTCAGATTACATCAGAGATATTGTGGAGATGACGGAGGGTGAGGAGAGAGCTTCACAACAACAGTCCACAAACAGAAAAACTCTGGAAGCATAGAGGGAAAGGAAGCAGATAAAATGACAACACTGCGTCAAAACCTTAAACAGGCAGCATCCAGAAAGCATCAACTCACTGTCATCACTGTTCCACAAGCAACGTACAGTACCGTGAACTCACATCAACACCACCAATACACACCAAGCACCACAGGAGCAGGAGGTTAGAGCTAAAGCAGGACTCTTGTGCCATTAAGAAGACATCACCCGGACGACGTGAGCTTGTCGGCTGCTCTGGTACCTGTAATGGGGGCACAGGCCACTTCGGTCTGAATAGAGATGCCTGCATCAATGGAGCGAGCTTCTGTGGGTCAGTCATTGTTTCGAGATAAAAAAGAAAGAGCAGCAGACGCAGCAAGAATGAGTGAAGCATCAGTGAAGCATCAGTGAAGCACTTTTTATGTCTTACATGTGGCATCTAAGAGCAGCTAGAATCAATATCTGTTCAAGGTTAGTCGGAACTTTGTGGGCAGCAAATTCTTAGGAGACAAGATGAATTAAGTGAGCACATTAAAATAAAATTCCTCTTTTGGATGTCTTGTCGAGAGACACAGAGACAGAAACAGGAAACAAGAACTAATTAAAGAGTCAGATATGCTAGAGGAGAAAATGGAAAACACAGAGTAACTGGAGTCTCAGAGCACTGCCTCCATTAAACAGTCATAAGACACTTCACCGTGAGACGCTAATGGGTTTAATGTGCACAATAACCAGCCCCATTCAGACTGGTTCACGTCATGTTATCCAGCCTCACCATGAGGTGGCAGTGCAGGCTCCAGCAGCTCCACAGTCCCTGTCGCGCTGAGTGTGTGAACAGGCACGAAAAGTCTCCATTATTTCTTTATTAAAAAATGATGTAAATAAAGAGAATTCAGTCATTTGTATCCAGGTTTCCTGAGTTTGTTCATGAGATGCCCACTCTTTTTCCATCAATGTGATTCAGGGATGAAAAGGAACATAATTAATAAATTAACCTGCAGCCTAAAAACTGACCAACACAGTTCCCCACATGGCCTTAATTGGGATTTATAATCAAATACATTTAACATTTGTGCTGGTCTTGTGTAAACTTTTAAAGTGATTCTATCTGATAACTCTAAGTAGTAGTTATGTTTCATATTAACATTAATAAGGAAAATTACTTTTATAATCACAGGAGTCTATTGATGACTTTAACTTTTACTTTATGGTAAAAATACTTTTGAAGTGAATTAGTTAAATAACACTGGAATTACTGGATACATAATATAGCCATCACGTGCCGTCTCTAATTGTAGCTAATGCAAACATGTCAGAGGCTTTAGAGTCAGATGACTATTAATGACTGATCCAACTGAACCCGTCTGCAAACACTTTACGACTTCTACAGTTATTTCTGCATTTATCAGATTATTTACAGTAGGGACAGACTTGAAGGATGGCAAAGAGAGTGGGGATCAGTGACAAATGCTGCGACCCAAAGTGACTGTTCCTCACATTTAGCTGCTCTTCACTTGTTGCCTCTTACTTCTACAAACACTGTGGCACAGAAATAGATTCCTAATTCAACAGTCCATCTGTCTCCTCAGCTGCTCTGCAGCGAGGAGCAGACAGGCACAGCCCAGTGCCAGGGCCCACGCAGCACTCCCAACGAAGGATGGAAGCAGGAACAGTTTACATACTGCACAGAGCCCGGTGCGAGCGATGACCCGCAACCACCCGAAGACGTCCGTCCTTGCATGTGCTTCTGCCCTGGACAGTGTAAAGTCTGCGAGTTTAATATTTTCAAATGTTCCTTCCAACAAAGAGGAAGTCAATACTAACTGGGCAGAGAAGACGTCCATAAAAGAAAAAGAGTTTCCACTGAGCACCATATACAGGAGGTGTTCTTTGAGGTAAACAGCTGGTGGTGCCAACTCTCCACAGGGGGTGTTATTTAAGCAGAGGAGCGGCATTATATACACACAAACGCTGCATTAGGGTTAGGGAAAACAACTTCAAGATGAGTTTACCTTGGGGGGCAACATGGCTTAGGGTTAGGCACAAAATCTTCAGGGTAAGGTCAAGTTACAAAATGAATTACATAAAAACAAAACCACAGTGACGTCACACACGTACTTCTTAATATCATAACCACGTGGGACACACACTACGTCATTACTGTATGTGTAAAGTATTAAATCACAGATGCACCCTATGTGTCGGCCTGTGATAGAGAAAGGACTGGGAGAAGTGGTGCTTTTCAACTCATCAGGAAATGATAATTGGCTGGGGCACCTAACGGCCCAGCAGCCTCCACAGAGTGGACAGTCACCAGCACAGTCAAATGACCAGCGTACCCAGTAAGCTTGTTCCGGCTCGAGACGGATCGGGGGAGCAGCCCCCCGTCTTGCTCTTGAAGGAGGTGAAGAGGTGCTGACACAGCTCTTCGGGGATGTCATTCTCCAGGTAAGTGGCCATGAAGAGCTGGAAGCCTTCATAGTCAATGGGCTGCATGGAAAAGAGAGAGCACGCTATGTTAGTATCATTGTAGGTGCACTTGTGAATGACGTTTTCACCAGCCACAAATGGACAAATAGTTTGTTAGAAAAATGAGAGAAGAGAAAAATGTGATGACGTCTTGATTCACGTTAACCTGCAGAAATGAAGCTCTGCAGCCTTGGTTTTCATAAAAGTCCTAAAAATGTGGTGAAGCCAATGACGGCCTCAACAGGTTTTGTATTAAGTCTGTAGGAGCAGAGCTGTATCTCTCTCTTAAATTAGTAAGAGCAGAGTGGAGGTGCCATGTGGATAAAACCTTGATGTTCTGATCCCTGCTGGCTCCAAAGCAAACTAAATGATGTAAAGAAAAGTCAAATGAACACAAACACGTTATATTAAGATCCCTGAGATGTGCTGCTGCGTACAAGAATGCAATGCTCGTTCCATCTACCCCCTCAAACACCCCACCCCTCCCTCCTGTGGCTGCCCCACAGCCATGTGCTGGGTGCACAGCAGCACTGAACTCAACTCTATGACCCCATGAACTTTGGCCCTTTTCCCCTCTGGCGGGTTGTCAGACCATCTGTAGCAGATAAGGCAGGGTTATGTTATGTTAGTGGACAGAATGTGCATGCAGTCTGCCGACACAGACACCACACAGCATGCAGAGCCCGCCGGGCTGAGCCTTACTTGGTTGAGAACGTCTTGCTTCTGTTTTACAGGTTGGAACAATGAAAGGGAGAAAGGAGGAAGGGAGGAAGGAGGAAAGAGTGAGGGAGGAGTGGGTAGAAGAAGAGAAGGGGTTAGCCGCTTTGCGTGACGTCAGCATCTAAGTTGTGGTGCAAATGAGGCTGACTGCATTTCTGCAGGAACTCTTACTGAGCTGCACACACCTGAGCACACTAATCTTGTTGTACCTATCCTCTTTTAAGTTAAGACTTTGAGCGTCAATTTAAGGGGTTTACCAAAGTGAGGAATAACAGCCATTTTCATGCACACAGCCACAGTTTCAGTGGCTCCTAAGTAATGAAACAAATGGCTGATAACCAGTTGGGTCAGCCAGAGGTGTGACCCGTTTCCTTATTACTTCACAATTAATCAAACAGGCAAATGGCCTGGAGGCGAGGTGAATATTTGGATTTAGTAGCTGTTAACAAGCAAAAGGAGGCCATCATTAGGCTGAAGATACAAGGAGAGGCAGCAAATCATTGGGAGTGGCCAATACAACAGTGTGGAACGTTCTTAAAAAGCTGGAATTAACTTGCAGCTCAGCAAAAGCAAAACACCTAGAAGACAACTAAGGTGGACGACAGCAGAATTCTATCCATGGTAAAGAAGAAGCCTGTCAGAACATCTAGCCAAGTCAAGAAGACTCTTACCTTAACTCAACGCTTCACAACAAGGTGCAAACCAGTGGTAACACTCAGAACCACAGAGGTCAGATTAGACTCATTGTATGGTGGAGGTGGGGTTCTGGCATGGGAATGTTTCTCGACAATCTGACTGCTGAAGCAGGATGAATTTGAAGTATATAGGGCTAAAGTCTCTGTGCTCACAGCCAACTGCAAAATAGGACACAGATTCAAACTGCAGATTGATAACGACCTAAAGCATACAGCCAAAGCTGCTCAAGGATTTCTCATTGAAAAGAAATGTGATCTTTTTCACAAGCCAGTCACCTGATCTCAACCCAGTAGAGCAACTTTTCACTTCCTGAAGGGAAGACTGACGTTATAAAGATGCACTAACCTACTAGCTGTAGGCAGCTGCATTAAAGACACGGCAAAGCTGTGCAAGGCAGGAAACCCAGTATGTGGTCATGTCCACGGGTTAAGGACTTCAGTCAGGACTTCACTGACTGGAAAGGATTTTCATCAAGTATTAAAGGCAATCATTATGTTTGTAATAAGTTAGTTTGGCTGTAATTCTTGAATGTAATGACATGAATTCTTGAATTACAGCATAAGGCTTCACTTCCATCACATCTTAAGTGCATTTTAAATTCAGTGTGGTGGTGGTGTCCAGAGATCAAATACCAAAAAACATATCAATGTTCCAATATTTTCACCTCCACCAATCAGTTAAGTTAAATGTCTGCAAAAACTTAGTAATGATAATTCATTCATGGCGATTAGTGGAAGTATATCGAAGGGCAAATGTTTTAGAGTAGACCACTGGATTTGGGAAATCTTCTTAGTTTGTAAATCAGTATTTAAGTGCAAGCAGGCCTGAATTTGTAAGAGCAGAGTCAGATTTGAGCCTAAGAGAGGACAGAATGGAAGTGGAGAATGGTCAAGATTGCAAGCTGAAATCTAAATCTATTGTGTTTCAAATCTGTGACACAGATCATTTTGGCAGGGCTCATTTTTGGCAGGTGTATGGACATTCATTGCAGGTGGTGCTAAGATATTCCACTGACAAGAATGGGACAGACATGAGGTCACACTGGCCTTTGACCTTTCGAACACTAAAATGTAATCAGTTGTCACTTGGGTCAAACCATCAATGGCTCTGAGAGCTCAACACACCGCGACTTAACTCATACAAGACGCAATGCAAAGAGGCAAAACAACTAAAGACAGATCCTATCAGTGTCAGTGGCGGTAAATGATGTAATTACTGACAACTGACCACCAGCTAAAGGTTATGCTTATGCCCCCTCCCTGATCTCTTTGTAGTAACTGTTTTATTGAAACTGCTGCCAGAGGAAGTGATCAAATCAGTGTCATCAGTCTGGCAGATCAGCAGTTGTTTCACTGTGCAGTACATAATGAATATCTCAGGTTTGAACCTGATGCGGTGCATGTAAAAACAACACTGAGGCTGATTTAACTACACCCTTTTCCCCGGAGAACATTTGCTGCACAACTAAATAGGACAAAACAAAATGATCTCTTGCACGTCTAGACTTCTAAAATGCTCTCGCTCTGCGGTTTTGGAGATGCACACCACACAAGAACGCGCCATGACGAGGATCCTCCGAACCCTGAGAGCTCCCACAGTCGGCCAGGCATTAATCACTGTCCTCTCCATTTTTGGCCAAACAAAACACAGAGCGCAACACACTTTAATTCTCTGTGCAGGGCTGGTTCTACAAATATGTACTTGTGTCCCCACACACACACACACACACACACACACACATATATATATACCCTGCACACTTATAGTCAAATCATAAAATATTAAAAGCTGTCTTCATATTTTGATGGATTACCTCAAATATACAGTAATTACACCCTGATGCATTTGTGGGAATTTTCATATTGCCCATAGTCTAGACTATGTTTTTTTTCCCCTTGAACAGGTTTAAATTTATGGCTGCCAATCTGTAAATATCTCCCAAGAGCAGCTATGACACATTTGCATGCCTCATTTACTCTTCTTTTTCATTTTGGCAGGGCTGACAGAATCATTTGATTGACTACTACAGTATGATGGCTCCTGTCCTGCTTAGGTCCCAAATTGACAGAGCTATCAGACAGACGCGTGTTAATGTACAGATTAAGAATTATCTTTATTGCCACTGTTTTAATAGGGAACCTCCAATTTCATTTTCTACTGATCTAAAACTTGTTTTCCTTTGCAACTAAATAGTGTTTTTACAAGCTGATATAAGCTTAAGGTATCTCCAGTCAGTCAAAGGAATTAAAATAGTGTTTTTTATAATCCCAGTCTGTTATGGCTTACATTTTCCATCTAAAAACTGGTTGCAGTAAGAAACATACTTAAAATGTTTTCTTTAATTAGTTTGAAGTAAATCCGATACTCAAACCAAATACTACAAGTATAAGTATCACTTTTTTTAAACTCAACCTAAATTATTTAGTACTCATACATGCTCTCAAATGAACTTAAGGTACTTCACTTTGTGTGTGTTTTGGTGGTTTTGAATTGGATCCTGTTGATAGCATGTTGGTGACGTCCAGATGTGTTTGCCAAACTCCCACAGCAGAAGTTTAATAAATGTAGTGTAAATCAGAATATTTTCTTCTGACTGGTAGCAGAGTGAAAGTAACATAAAATGGATACAAAGTACCTTAAACTTGTATTTGAGCACAGTGTTTGAGTACATGTTATTGCTTACCTTTTGTAATAATAGTAATAATAATAATAATAATAATAATAATAATAATAATAATAATAATAATAATAATAATAATAATTGTGTGATTATTATAAAATAAAAATGCAGTTATGCGCTTCTAATGTGTTGTTCTGGTTGTTTCTCTGCCACATCAACAACCCTCATATCGCAGAGAGACAGATTTAGGTTCACTTTCAAAGTGCTTTATGCTGACCAGTAAAATGGGTGTTTTTATGAGAAATCATCAATTGTGCTGTGAACACAGAGCGCCGCTAAATGACATGGTGATGCCTGATGGATATGGAGCCTTTAACTGCAGTGAGGAGAAGTCCTGGGGGGTTACGTACAGCCTCTGTCTCTCCATCAGTCATCAATCACTGGAAATGACGGTGCTGCTGTTTGCCTGCTAATCTCTTCTATGCAGTAGAGCTAACACAGCTGAAAGCGTCGGTCATTTCCTTTTTATCTGTTCTCCATCAGTTTTAAACTCCTTCAGTTTGTCTCCAGCTAGTTTAGTGGATTCCACTACAGGTGGCACATTGGACTGATGACTCATTAGCGGTACGTGCACGTGCACACACACACACTGATAAACGGCGGGTAAAGAGCCGCGGCGCCAGGTGACCGTGTGGTCTCAGAAAGCCCCACACGAACATTAAGTCTGGTTCCTGCGGCGCCACATGTCCAGCCGGGCTGTTTGTCATGTCATCACAAATACAGTGGAGAAGCTCGCAGCAGGGCAGAGGTGATAATGAAGAGAGAGGCAAGAGGCGAGCAACTAAATAAAAAGAAAAGTGTAATGAGAACGTGAAACAAAGACAGACATACAAGGTGACCAAAAGGTGCCATAGAAACGTGAGATATAGAAAAAGCCTCTGCGGGATGATGTGCCACTTCCCATCAGAGTAGAATTAGAAACAGAAGCTTGTCAGTCGCCCACGTCGACATATGAAATTACTGTGTCTTTATGCTGTGTAAATGTAAATTCATTCTCGCACCACTGGTGAAAATGGATATGACAAGCTTTGTGAAAAAATGACATTAATGCAGTGCTTTTGTCTGATCTCTGTGGATGGGAAAATGCTGTATAACTAGTGGGTGCTACTTATTTCCAATCCATCATTTCATAAAATTATGCCAAAACTAAATTCTGGCCTGCAACCCAACTGATGGTGAGCTACACCTTCAGACAACAAACCGATTAAATGGAAATGTGGAAAAGTGGATCAGAGGCGTGTGGATTTCATTGCCAAACTTAAAGTTAAAAGTCCAACAAGTGTCACATGGATGCATCACCAAACAGGCCGACCAACGTGACTGTCACAGGGATCCACAATGATGTTGTAAACAGACCCCAAAGGAACAACATGGCATCCTCAATGAGATACAAAATTTGACTAGACTACTAAAAAATAGACAAAATGACATTTACTGCAGAAAAACATGACAAAAAATAGACACGACCAACAAAAAAGTGCACAAAATGTTGCTAATTAGAAAAAACAAAACCTCAAAGAGACACAAAATATGACTGTGTCTACCCAGCAAACCATTTTTACACTTTCTCTGAGCAAGAGGCAGCTAAAAAGAAATATAGCTGTGTATTATATATATTCGCTGTTGTGCAGATTTACACAGTATAAGTATCTTCCACCTGCAAACTACATAGTTCAATCTCACAATCTAATATTATCTAATATATATAAGATACTATTCAGCTCAACTTGTAACACTGACAGATCCAGGTCCGTGCTAATTTACCCGAGTAGGGATATTTCTGTAAATACTGGTGACAATAAAACAAGTCATTCTCATACGCAGCAAACCGAGGGAGAGTTCAGACATTTACTACCAAAACTTTGACTGTTAAGCCAATGAAAGACAACCCATGGTTGTTTCAAAGGGTTCCTGCTGTCTGGCTAACAACAGAAAGGCTTCACACCATGACATAAGAACAACACGAGCAAACAAAGTAACAAATTACTATTGTAAATCTGCTCACACCATCCTCCTTAAATGTTTCACACAGAATCAAACTGCACACACGTGAAATCACCTGTTATATTTATCCACTTTTAAATACATAAATACACAAAAGAGATTCTCTTTATCTTTTAATACACTGATTGCACAGTTTGTACTGTTGTTTTTCTTCTTGTTGAAATTTAAACTAAAGTTTTTGTGTTCCTTGTTTGTATTGCTGTTGAAAAAAGGAATTTCCCCACTATAAGATCAATAAAAACATATTCTATTCTATCCTGAAAATCAGGCTGAAATTGGCAGGTGGTTCTTTTACTGTAGTAAACAAGATCTCAGCAAGTGAACCAAAGGCTCTTTTCAAATACTACATGGGTAACGCTTGCAGAGACAGAATGTAAAGACGAATGAGAGTCAAAAGTGATAAAAAGTCTGCACCAAATGCTGCTGCAGACTGCCACAGCAGCCTATGGTTCAGCTGAGAGCTGATCTGCTGACGTCAGGCGCCAAAGTTGAGACTGAGATTGTGTGTCCAGCTTTATCTAAAAATGGGGGGAATGACTAAGCACTTAGGTGATTGATATTACACCAAATGAATCAGAGGAACTTAGCAAGCGCCCGATAACGTCACTCCGTGTGTTTGCATGCACGCTGAAAGAGATTCTGAGAGTGAGAATGAGACACACAGAGAGAAAATATCAACCACAATGTGACCAGAAGATAAAAGTGGCTGTAGGTGGTGGCGTGGGGGAATTATAGTGCGCACACACACACACACACACACACACACACACAGAAACACACACCTGCTCTGGATTGTACTTAGAAAGGACTCCATCGCCATGAAACTCCTCAAGCACATCCTTCAGCTTCTTTGTGGAGTCTGAGGAGGAAAAAAAGAAACGCAGTATTCTGTTATTACATTTACAGAAATGTGTTCGCTTTGATATGCCTGGCTCACTGAAAAAAACCTTGCTTCAAGAACATTTCCTCAGGCAGTTTTTATAATCATATCTTAGTCAAAGTGTTTGGATAAAACGCTTTCTCAAAACTGAATAAACGAGCTGCATCTAATTATCAAATGCTCTGATAAATCTGTACAAGACAGTTCTGCATCACTTTAACCGAGAAAGTGACTCACCCTGTGAGTTATAGGGAAAAGGGTACGATGCGTCTTCCTCACTTTTAGACGCTATGATCCCACACCTCCCCCCACCATTACGTGTCAAACTGTTGATGCGTGCACCTCTGTACACAGCACCACCAGTACCACACATAGTTATGCATGCATACTCTCAAAATCACAGTAACTCTCAAAGTCGACTACTGATGACACTTTATTACTTTTAGTGCTCAGCAGCTTTTTGGTGTGTAACGCTTTTGTATTTCTGCATCTGACGCATCTGACGTAACAGGAGACAAACAAAACGAGGGAGGATAAGACAATCTCAGGTAATATGAGAAACGTGTGATTAGAGAACATCCATTGTATCTGCGTGCACAATGCCGTAACTGATCTGTATGTTTGCATTAAATCCGCTGAAGCCGGCAGCATTACCACCAGGGATGCAACAAAGGGTTATTTTCATTATTGTGACTGATTGTTGGTCTAAAAAACAGTGTAAAAATACACAAAGTGATGTTTTCAGCAAAATACCTTTTAACTAATTGTTGCATCTCTGTTCATAATTTCTTTGTTTAAAAGAAAACATTTGGCTCATTTTCTAAATTAATTAACGTTTAAACAATCCCCATACAGACACAAACAATGAACTGCCTCTACACATAATTAATGTCTGTCTGCATCCTGATTAATTTAGAAAATGGCTTTTAATCATTTACTATCAACTAATGGTGAAAACATTCACGACGTTCCTGAAGCCCACGATGACATCCTTTCAGATTTCAGCCTGTTTATAATGTTTAAAGCTGACGGTGCTTTAATCAGTTGGTCCTATCACTTATATATACACATATATATACACACATATATACATATATATGTGTGTATATATATATAGTAATGGGCTTGTTTTGTCCAACAACCACTCCAAAATGCAAAGGCATTCAGTTTAGTGTTTGAGTAAATGTAAAATTAAGACATTTTTTCCTTCATAGGTTAAAAAATGGTTCCTCCATCCATCGATTATCTGTAACCGCTTATCCTGTGCAGGTCCACAGGAGCTGCTGGAGCCTATGTCAGCTGCTTTAGGGCCAGAGGCTGGGAAAGCCCTGGAACGGTCTCCAGTCTATCCCAGAGTCAACACAGACAGATATACAGAGACACAGTCACACCTACAGGCAATTTAGAGTCACCAATAAAATTAACATATATGTCTTTGGGCTTTAGGAGGAAACTGGAGGAAACCCACACACGCCCAGGGAGAACATACAAAATCCACACAGAAAGGCCATGACTGGTCGGGGACGATATAAAATGGTTCATTGTTTATCAAAATAGATGCCAATCTCTCCATCGAAACATCAATCGACTAATCCGAGCGACTCAAAAGTAATTCAGTCTACAAGTTTCAAATTGTAAGTGGATTACAATGGCACAGTGGTAAAGACACATTCAAACGACCACGACATGATGGATTGTGATCCAATCCCTCAAACCACTTGCTCAACCTTGCCTCTTGCCCAGGGATCATATCCAGCACCCCGTGACCCTTTAACAGCTAAAATACTGAGGGGCTGGGTAGATGGATAGATGGAAAATCAGCAAACCCTTGCTGTACCTACGGTTCATTTTTTTCGAGCAAACAATTTTTTTTTGTGGTGAATAAACTACTACACTGAACAATCCAAAACTGAAATATATTCTTTGTCTCATCATGTGACACAAAGAAAGCAAGTTAAAAATGACTTGCACGATTAATGAATGACCCAAATGGCAGTGAGTGATAATTATTGATCCACTAATTATTTCAGTTCCATTTGATTATATGGCTTATTAACAACACTAAGCCCTCAGCCCAACAATGCTGCTCCTCACATCACTCCAGTCGCTAGAGACAAACATCGCCAGTGTCCTTCATTAAGACCTTGATTGATTAGCTGGTGACACACAAGCCTCCCAGTATGTCCACTCCTCACCATCAGTAAAAATGAGACCTTCCCAGCCTACAGGGGCGCCCCCAGCGTGCACATTTGTAATGTTTCGATTATAGCCTGTCTCCAAAACCGCAGCAGCAACACAAACAGAGTGAGGGTTAACCTACATTATTTTTGTGCTCGCTTCTTTGCAGGGTCTTAACCCGTGTAATTCCATGTGGCCTGTGTGGGTGTTTCCATACACTGTGGTACTTTCATTTCCACTTTCGAAAAACACAGGAACCATGAGGTGATTCTGTGATCAGCTACATGCAAAACCATGTAAAAAAACGCTGACAAAAAAAGTCAAAAAGGTCATTCGATTCTGGTAGCAAACATGCAGTTGATGGGATAAACTCCCTAATAAGCTACAATAAACAGCTCATATTTCACTTTACTGACCAACATTTAACACAGCTGAATCCTGGAAAGACTCAAGTTCTCTGTGCTCTAAATGCTTTACAAGCAAAAGTCACATTCCTAAATTCAAAGTAGTTCAAGTCATACAAGGCAGATACTTGCTTCCAACAGATACGTAGACATGCATTAGTTAAATCTGTCTGTTGTCTATTGTCTACATGTAGTGGCCAATGTAACTTGCTGACTACATTCACAAAAAAATCTGATCTCGGGGAACATGTGGGCTGGAGCTCCAAAGTCATCACTTTCCGGCCACAAAACGACGAGATGCACAGCTACCATAAATGTTTGCAAAGAAACCACACAAAAATACATCAGTGACCAAACCCAGGCCCTTAGCACAAACACGCTCAAAACAAGCAAAAAGGAAGCACAGACATCCACACCCCTGAACACACACCCCTTCTGTTCAAACATAGCACATGCACATTATTCTTTGTCAGTGTTTTACTCATGCTCCTACTGGGCCTCCTTCAAGCTGCACTTAAATGTGGTGTTGAATTCCAGTTGAGAATGGGCTTTATATTTGTGTAAAATAATTTATAAGATAAAGTGGAGGAAATAACGTTTATCTCCAACCCACGAGTCCTGACTAGCAACATTTTCCACAATCACTTGATGGTAACTATAAAACAAGTGCAGACAAAATCTGTAATTGTGGACAAAAATATTGTATATTGTTCCATGAGATTTGTCTTTTTTGAAAGAAAACATCGCTTTTCTAGCCCGAAGTGAAACCAGTCATCCCTCTGATTAATCAGGAATCAATATCACTCCTCATTGATTCAACAGACAGAACCCAGGCTTGATTTGGTTATCTGAAAAAGTCGGATTCATATTTGGTTTTAAATTTCTCACACTGTGTATATAAGGTATAGATCAGAAATATTAAAACATACTGTTAATTTGGTCTTAAAATAAAAACTGAATATTGATACTAAAATTGGAATGTGGATTCCTATAAAATTATTTTGTTAGGCCATCAAATCATAAAGAGGAGCAAATGAGCAATGTTAGGGTTTATTATGTGCTGTAATAAACGCAGGTTCCCTGGCCACACAATCATGTCTCCAACTCTAAATTTCCTTTAGACATAAAATAATACTAAATTTAGGTCCATAAACACGTACACTCAAACAACGTTAAGAATAATTATTCTGTATGAAAAGATAATTGGAGTGTCTCTTAGTCTGTTACCTTCCAGTCAACTAGTGAGGCAATGGGTTTTGCTGGTCTTAAAGAATGATTCCTGTATGACTGTGTAACTCCTCAACATAATAGCTTTGAGAGTTAAACTCTGTTCATCATCCACCCTGACAAGAAGGCAGACGCTCTTTTGAATAACAAATGTTGTTGCTGGGAGGGAGGAAAGAGATAGCCGTGAGGCTAATCCAGCAGGATAAGCAAGGAGTGGCAAAAAGAAAAAAAAACATGGACGAATCATCCAGAGAGTGAAGTCACTAGTATACTGCACATTGTTGGTACATTAACTGTAAATTGCAGTAGATTATATATTTTAGATTGTTTTTTCTAAGAGAGATCACACTTTATTTTGGATGAAGTGAAATGTGCTCATTATTGTTTCAGGACACAGAAAGACAGGGAAATGATGAATTAAAATACAATGTAAAATAATTTGATGATTCCATGTGTCTATGGAGTGGTGAGCATCCCTACTCACAGCTGGAAGGTCTACGGGTTCGAATTGCCAGTTGAGGCCTTGCATTTCTGTGTGGAGTTTGGATGTTCCCCCTGTGCCTGCAGGACTTTCCTGCCACAGTGCGGAGACATGGGCTTAACTGGGGACTTAAGAATTGCCTGTATATGTGACAGTCTGTGTCAGCCCTGAGGTGGATCCGTGATCTGTCCAGCGTGTATCCTGCTCCAGCACCCCACCACCTTTAAAGAGGCACTAAACCCTGGTTATTATTCTATTTTTGTACCGTATAATTACATCGAGCTTTTCATGTATATTTGATTGTGTTTAAAAAGAATTTGGTCAGTTTGGATTCAAGTTTTGTTCAGCTGAATCCTAAAACATGATGACTTGACTTTGGGGAATATCCCTCCTGTGGTAATGACAGTCATCAGGATAGCTAATAGCTATTTTCTGGTACTGAGTAGATTTAAATGGTCAGTATATCATCTATATTAGCATATTAAATGATCTAAGAGTTTTCTACCAGTTCCTAACGTTTTCTGTCTTGGCGATGTGTCAGAGTCTGGCTGTCATCTAACACCTGGCACCCCTCCTCCTTCTCCCTGGAGTTGCGGTTGTGTGCACAACCATTCTTCCGCTCCCTGCACCAGATTTTTAATATACTTTAGATGGAACGGATGAGAAACCTTGTACGAAGTGACCCTTTAACACAACAAGTGGTTTGGATAATGCATGAATGAGAGTTAGGCTTTGCTAGGCATGTTACTCTGGCAGAGTAATCGATTACTTAAAAGGGGTTAAGGGGGATACTGCTTTAGTTTTTACTGTGTGAAGAGTAATAAATGACACGTTATTTTCCTATTTTGCCTTTCCCATTAGAAATGCTATGCAATGTATTTAGATCAACAACAGCTACATGAAATTCAAACCACCCTTTTTAAAATGAATCCACTTCAGCAGGAATGTAATTAACCTTACTGGAACTCTGACATCAGCTTTGGCTTGTCTTTCAAGATAAGTTTTGCTGACGTGAGGGACCTCAGCGGTCGGCAGCATTCCACAGGACCAGTTCTCCCCACGTAAGACGTTCATGTCATTAGCATGACAGTAGCTACAA
The DNA here is from genome assembly GCA_033026295.1 of Channa striata. NCBI lineage: Eukaryota > Metazoa > Chordata > Actinopteri > Anabantiformes > Channidae > Channa > Channa striata. The sequence goes on from CM065177.1 coordinate 23,371,145, forward strand.
CTTTGTCAAGAGTCTATAAGATGAATAAATCTGTCCACTTTCCCCCTGTATCATCAGGTGTATTCCCGTATCTCCTGTTCACTTTCCGGTACATAAAATAAAGCGCAATTATTTGAATTTGTAACTGTAGTATCATTACTGCTTGGGAATTGTAATCCTTTACACATTGATTCACTAAAGGAAATTCACTTACACATATATTGTACTTAACATAAAAAAGCAAAAAATGGCAATCATTTAAATGTAAATAAATTGTAGTAATTGTATTATAGTTATAGTTCATGCATGTCCTGCAATTTTTGTAATACTGTAAAACTTTACTGATACCCTGAGATTAAATTCATACAAGTATTTTTGTACATCTGTTTTTTTTCTAAAACCATATACCCAAGATATCTATATATGTATATATAGATTCACCTCCACCAGTGTCTTATTTCCTATTTGCAGCTGTGTGTTTTGTTCTGATTATAAAATGACGAGTCACAAGAGTGCTGAAACAGATAGTCATTAAAATTCAGAGGGTTGACATCTCGACATCGAGTTGCATGAAGCCTAAGGCACATTATAGCACGAATGCCACATTATTTGGTTGTGCACACAATGCTTTTGTGCTGCACCAGACACACAAAGTCACCATCCACACTATAAAACACATAAAAAGCACAAAAGTAAATGTGGAATCTCCAGATTCAGACTGGTGGGTACTCACACTCGCTGTACTGCTGCAGCTGGGTGAACTCAGCAGGGCTCAGACATACCCAACTCGCGTCTCCCATACTGCCTGAAGCCAGAGGTGGGTGGGAGGAGATCTGTTTTCTGGGATTGTGCCAGTCCACGAGTGCCACTGAGGCACTGAGGGGGGTCGATAATTATCCTCAGGTCAAGTTGTGTAATAAGACTGTGGTGAAGAGGTTCTGGGAAGTCATCGCGGCCTCTTTATCACCAGCACCTTGCGAGCACACAGGAGGTGGGAAGTTGCAATAATTGAGGTCACATGAGTATTGATGGAGACAGAAAATAGGTAAAATCAGCAGTATTTAGCCGGTGGGGGGTTACTGCTTCTATGTGCTGAATATTGCTCCAAATATTTAATTTGTTTTTTAAAAAAATCATACAAAAATAAATAGATTTTAGACTAGAGGCTGATTGGGAGCAGCAGAGCCTGGTTCAGCTCTGCTGGTTCAGCTTGTGGCAGTGAAGGTAACTCCAAGTTAGATGAAGGTCCACAAAGATGAAAGATGTCTTTCACAATAACTAAACTACTCCTCATGATTTGCAGATCTGCAGCAAATAACACCTTCTCTGACCTGGAGTGAGACAAACACAAAGGGAAGATAGGAGAGACAAGGGGCAACATGGGAAGAAGAGTGGTTAGAATTATATTTAGACTGTTTATACAAGATAGAAATACATGAAAGGTTTTATATGTGCAGTTATTATAGAAAAAATTACAAAACATTTAAAAATAGAGGAGGGCAGATGGTTGTGATAGAAGAGGGAGGTGGAAGATAGAGCAGGATAGATGGCAAAGTACGAGCATCTGAACACTGAGGAGCAGGGAAAACAGCAAGCCGAGGAAAATGCTGCTTGCAAGGTCATGACAGGTCCAAGTCTCAAGGTTTTGATGTAGACCAGGTCCAATGAGGTCTGCATCTACGGAGAACAAACGTGCCCAACAGTCACCATCTAAATTTAAGCTTTCACAAATAAAATCCTAAATCAAATCCTAAATCAAATCCGAAATAAAACCCCTTCAAGTCAACAAAAGGTGCGAAAACTGACCAGATGTTCTGCGACACTTTAAATGCATTTTTCTCTGTGCTGCTACAATATCGACACAAACACAGACACAGTCAGCGTGAAACCCAAACTGTTAGCACGACTAAGCTAAGTTAGCAGCTAATTAATAATGTTTTTTTTTTATGGCGCTTAGTGAACTTAAAAACATTTACCAAATTTAAATCACCGCAGCCGAATATAGCCGAATGTATATATGTACATATGTGTATATATATGTGTGTGTGTGTGTGTATATATATATGTACATATGTATGTATGTATATGTATATATATGTATATATATATATGTCAAATATTCGAAATCTCTTTGTAATGTTTTAGCTTTGCATTTTAGCTAACATTTAGCGCTAGCAAGCTTTTTAGCGTAACATGCTACACTGTTAGCTTCACGTGAACATCTGCGGCAGAAATAAATTCAGCCTGACACTTCTTTTAATAATCTCAGCAGTAAAGACAGGCTGTTTACCTTGAACATAACCCATGTGAGCATTTTAATATGCGCTTCCTGCAGATGTGGATGAAGACAAATGAAGACAGAGCCCGCAGAGGCTTCACGTTTGTGGGCAACTGTTCTATTATATTTGGCGCCCTGCGGCACAGCGCGAGCCGCTGTTCTACTTCTCCTCCTTCTCCTTCCTCCTGGGCGACGCTGTCAACAGCCGCCGGCACGCGCTCGCGTCTCCACGCGCACACAGCGCGAGCCGAGCCGGAGCAGCACGTGCGGCGCCTGCGGACGGGGGCTCCCCTCCGAGCTCAGAGGGATTCTGTTTTGCTCGGAGGTTGCCCGGCAACTGTGACGTCACTGGGGTGCAGCGCCGTGACAGAGAGAAGGAGGGGGTTCGGGGAGGAGGAGGGGGGGCGGGGGGGAAGGGGGATCGTCACGTTTGCCGTGAAGGGATTGAAATATGTGATGTTTGCATGTAATTATGTCCACACACTATATTTACATGAGCACGGAGTCACTTCCATGCCTTAAAGCACAAACAATGTGTCACACGCAAATGGGACAATGTGGTGAATGTGCAGAGGATTATCAGCATCTTTCAGCTCTGTGGTTACTGTCCAGTCCATAAATGTTCTGTCTTAGTGCATTTATGGACAGTAACCACACATTTCCCCTGGTAAAACACAACAGAGCCGACACACGACTCCAAATCACTGGTGATGTTGTTCTGTAGTTCAACAGACTGGACATCACTGTGCTGTGTTTCAATGAACGTGGCAATTTTGAAAATACGTTTTTTACTGTGGCTTTCTACGAGTTAGATTAGAAGATCGAATACGCAGCACAAAAACTCCCACTCCCCATTTTGTAGGTAATTGTTTGTCAAGTCCTCACTTGTGAGAAAGACAGAAGAAGAAGATTCCAGAACGATCCCTTAAAACACTTTATTATTGTGCACATGAAACAATAGTCTTTAAAAGGTTGTTTTCATAAGTAACCGTTGGATGAAGGAGTGTGGGGGCAAATGCTGCAATTTAAGAATATTTCCCAACATAAAATATCTGAAATGGACTTGGGTGAAAAATTGTCCTTTAAAATTGGAAATTCTTCTTGGAAATCATGGATGCTGTGGCCCCCAAGCTAGAGATGAGATGGAGATGGTGGCATAGCAGCAGAAAGGTACGTGCCAACGTTTTCGATATACGTCTTCTACTTTTTTTTCAATCAACTACACGTTTAACGTACTTGCGAATCCTTGCATTTGTTCTGATCGACATTTCACAGTTTTCCAATAACTTTTCAAACAGGGTTGTAGCTTCGAAAACCTGGTCCAAAATCACTTTTCAGCACAATCGGAAATTTTTAGAATCAGGATACAATAAAAAAACACAATGTACACATACAAAATTGCCCCATTTATTCACTGTTGTGCCAGTTCCCCTGAAAACGTTTCATCTGGTTTCCTGAGTGGCCACAGCTTTTTCAGGCCTGCAGAACGAAGCAGACGGGCGGCTGTAATGAACATAATGTGCTGTGAAGGTGTCAGTAACCCTCCTTTTCTCTGATGCTCTTACTTAACACCGAGACGTTCTGTGAGTCACTGACACTTGTTAAAACCAAAGCAGGGAGGCAGCAGATTTGAAGGAGCCTCATACAGCAAACTGTCCTTTTAGTCTCAGGTCTCCTTTCATTTGCTTATAATTGGTAATTATTTAAAAGCTGTAGAGAGACTTCCGACGAAGACCTCAGTATTCTGGAAAGTGCAGTTTCTAGAGTTCTAAGAGAAATTCAAAGGTCACAGTTGACTCCTGAACCTCTGTGGCTTTTCATTGAATTTTTCATGCACATTTGTTTGTTTCAATTTGTGCCTAAAAAATTATAAGAGGAAGGTTGGAAAGTAAAAAAACAATGTAATATATTACTAAAAGCATGGAAAATTAGGTTTATATGACAAAGCAAATGTAAAAGATCCTGATGTACATGATACATGAATCATACATACTGAAAAGATCATGTGTGATGTATCATGTACATCACACATGATCTTTTCAGTATGTTTGGCATGGTGGCCAAGTGTTAAGGCATTGGTCTTGTAAAGATCATGGGTTCAACCCCCATTCATGCCTAAACTCTGTTAAGGTAATGGCAATTTTTAATGATCCCACGATGGGGAAATTTACACAGCTCCCAGATGTACAAAGCAACAAGAGTAGTGCACTAACTATTGTAATAAAGTGCATTTAATGTGCAAAAAAAAAATTCAAATCACATTACAAATGTACAATGTATAACTACTACAGAATATGTATAATATTTGAAGGTCAAGTCGGTCAGACTGTGGAGTTACAGAGTCTAATAGCGGTGGGATTGAAAAACCTGCGGTAGCGCTCTGTCCTACACTGAGGGTGGATCAGTCGGCTGATCTGTTCCCTCTGTTCCTGGTCCCCACATTAAGGAGCGAATCTTTCCACCTTCCAAAAAATTTTAAATGCTAACAAAAAGTTCAAAGCTTAATTTAAGTAACACACACTTAATTTTCATAAGTTTCTGTAAGTCTGTATTCCAGCATTAGCCGGGGACGCAGAAATCTCCCAGTTCAAATCCCAGCTCACAGCCCCCTCAGGCAACCCGCCCCCCGCAGAGACAGAGCTCAAATGTCATTGTAAGCTGCATGTGTACACGTATATGTCCCCAATGACAACAGTCAAGCTGCTCTCCCATTGTCATTTCATTTACATTCCTTATCTCGGCCATAAGAGCCTGATCTCGTTAATGATCACGAGTGTAAACACAACAAAGGTGAACCAGAGTTTCCATGTTTGAAATAATGATGTTTAATGTTCCTGACAACCTCTGTAGCCTCATTTAGCCATTTATTAGGAGTTTTTTAAATACACGTAAAAAAAAAAAACACAAGTTGGATAGTTAGTGATGGATGTCTTCAGGGAACTAATCGGACATGTATTTAATAAACCCATAAAGTTTAGGATGAGGGAGCCAGAAGCGCACAAATCTGAACTCAGTTTTTGGTTTTAGGACTCACTGGTAGAATAAAAGAGCTACACAAGGTTAACATAAGGTTAACGTTCCACTGTCTTGTCCACAATCGGTGAGCTCTGTCGGCAGGCCGCTCCCTCTGTATTTTATGGAACAGAAAACATCATCATAAATACCCAGTTATCTGAAGTCATCGGATGAACCTAAACAGGCTGTTTTAATCCTTTAGACAGATGATAAATGCTATTGTAGCGTCAGGCGGACGTCTCCTGAAAACACAATTTGAAGAAAAGAATTGAACAATTAATAAAAGACAGCAGTAAGCGGAATATAGATCCTTTCACTGCCATTCAGTTCCACACACAACTCTTTTGTTGTGGCTGCACATTCACCACCAGGAGGTGTTCCAAGACACAAAGCATGTGGGGAGAGCAGCACTGCCAAATTAGGATACCGATGATGGGTACAGTGATAAGGCTGAAGAGGAGGGAAGGGAAACGTTCGCAGAGGGAGAAGATGGAGAGGCGTCCGCCATGACGACAAACGCACAGCGTCCATCCGCAGGGGGTCCAGGTAGCTGCGTCGCAAGAGTTCAGCTTAAAGTTGTTAAAGCCGGTCACCACACAGGAAGCCTGTAACTGACGTCCCCCTGCTGAGCAGGATGCTGTGGGCTAACCAGACCCTCTTTACAGGAAGAGTGTGTAGAAGCAATAGCGAGGCACTCACACACACACACACACACACACACACACACGTTCTCTGGCAAAGCGATTTCGCTGCAGGAAGCTGTGAGACTGTGCGACCATATGATTAAATGGATACCGACTGCAGCTTTTCTGTGTCAAACATCAGTCATTTACCGTACGGAGATAATCTTCATCCAAGCACTTGCTAAATATAGAATTCCCAGCTATAACTGGGTCGTGAGATTACTAAACAACTCCAGAAACCTCAAATTCAGGCCCCAGTTCCCACCTGTGCTATGCTGCAGCTCCAACCGACGGTTGTTTTTATTCACTCAAATTCAAATCTGCTGGGCCCAGTTGCATGTTGCACTTCAGTAAAGACCTTTAGTCTTTATTCATTGCTGTGAAACCAATGTTGGATATAATAACAGGGAAGCATTTAACCTGATTAACATCTCTAACTGAAAACACGACCTCTTTACAGCCTTTTGATACCAGCTGGTGAGCGACAGAGGTGAAAGGATTGACAAGATAAGGCCGCTGAAAAGCACTGAAGTTAGTAAATGCGGAGGAATATTTGAAGTCATGCTCGTACTCTAATTGCCTCGTGGGATTTGACAGGACTGAGTGATCATAACAACACAGCGGAATCTCCAAGGACTCGTCAGCTCCGACTCTAACCCCCCTGGGCTCCAGGCAAAGACCGGGACACTGTGTCGGGAGACCCGATGTGGCATTTCAGGCTCTGCATTTCGTCTTAGCCGAACCTTTCCCTTGACATGCAGCGCAAGCACACGTGCAGACGTCTCCCTTTCCAGTAGCTGTGCGTGCAGCGTGGCTCCTCACGGCCTGCATTTTGTCCAAAATCCACTCTTTTTATCATCGTCCTCACCACTTCGCCCAAAGAAGCTGTAGTGAGGCGCCTGCCAATGACTAAATGTAAATGTAGTGAGAAGTACAAAGTCCAGATTCCACTTTGTTGTCGGGAGGATTGAAAACCAGCAATGATGACATTTGCAACAGTCGACTGCCAGATCTTTTTCTTCCTTTTTTTGTTTTTGACCCTCTCATCTTTCACTTTCTCTATCGTGCTCGTCGCCGAGCAGGTACCAGCCCTCACAGACATGAATGTGGAGTTTTCCACATTTGTGGGAGAACACTTCTGTTCTCAGAATGACTCAGACCGTCCCCTGCCGTGTGTTACACGTGTGAAACAACACCTCCGGGCAATGTCCGGATCTGATTCTCAGGTAAAACAAACAGCTGGGGGGGGCCAATTCTTCAGTGTTAGTCACTGAAACACTTCTGTCACTTCAACCACCTCAATCCTGGGACAAATTTTCTCTGCTTTGTTCAGACAAATTAGCCCCAGCAGCCCATTAGGATCTTTGCAGCTTGAAAAAAAACTCGCTTGCAGAAGAATAAGAAAAGGCCTTTTGAAGCAGCGATATGACAATGGCTGTTTACATCAAGTCACTACTGCTGGACCAGCTCGACATCACATGTGTGGGCTGAGGTTTGAACTCTTTGACAATGGAACAGCAGCGCTGCTTAGAAAAATGCACGTTTATAATATTAAAAAATCTTCTCTAATTATTATACTTTATATGTATTTAGCTCGTCTTTTTCCAAAGGGGTCCTCAGAAACACTGGCCCTGTTAGTGCACACACACAGTCGGTGGGCCAAGAAGTCGACCACTGAGCACCACGGCACACTGGGGCTTCACACTGCTGTAATAACAGTTAACGATTTCAGAAAAACTTCAACACCAACAGATGTGACCAGAGTCAGAGAACAGCGTGAAACAAACGCTGTTGCTGTTGTTGTGACTGGTCATGTGACAAATGCCATCTGACATCAGAGAAGCAGTGATTTTTGAGGCAAACCGCACATTTTTCCAGGATTTATGCGTGTTTGTTACACCAGACGCCATTTTTGTGCCACTGCTAGAGATGACATTCACCATTTTGATACCTGGAGCCAAAAAAGGTCCAATTTCAACGGATACACGAGAGGGTGGGAACAAATGTTAGGTTTGGAGGACATGTTGAAGCTGGATGTGTTATTTTTAAGTATATTTATCAGTTTTGTTTGACGTAAATTTGATCTGAGCTATATTTGTTTGTTAGTCACGATGGCAGAGGATCCTTTGTAGCCTGTTTTTGCTGCCACTTCTGCAGTTCTTTCTGCGTAATGATCAGAAGTTCCTGACATCTCCGACGTGAACAGTTTTGCCGCTTTGCTGCTCATGAGAACACATGAAAAAAACCATGTGAGCAAAGGATTCAAACAACGGTCGTTTTGGGGCTTTCGAACCTTTTCTTGCCTGAAAGACTCTGGACATCCACCGTCATTTCCATTACACATGCAGTAAAAAATAATCTGTTAAATGTCTGTGTAACAAAACCTTAAAACATTATCTATTATTGTGACCATGATGACTAATGTCTTCTCATTTTAACACAAACTTTAATGTTTACTCAAGTATAACCAAGTGGCTTTTCTCCCTAAACTTTTCCAAACATGACAAAAAGTATTTTTATTATTCAAGAGTGACTCGTGGCTATTTTAAGAGGCACAGACAAATTGTGTTATGGTGATGTTACAGTATCAGAAAATGCGCCAATGGATCAACAATGTATTTTGTTGTTTAATTTGAAGAGATCGATGGGGAAGGTTTGGCTTTTGTTTCTGTGCACATAACCAAAAATTCATTCCATGCTTTTTGTTTTCCCTCATTTCTTTAGCTGCAAAAACATTGTTTCTTGTAGATTAATAAAGAGCTGGTGAAGCTTCTTCATCAGGTCGGGTGACTAGATAAAAGCTCACAGGGGTTTCAGGGGTGTTAACAATGCCAACAGCCACAGTGCTGGCGAAACGGCCCTTTCAAATTAAAGGTTTGTGCTCAGAGGGAATCATTTATTTTCAAACTATCCTATCCTCAAAAAGTCGAAACCAATTTTGCACTTTTTTACTTTTACTTTTGCTTTTTCTTTCCTCAGAGCAAAGTTTCCATCTGAATGAGGTTTTCGGTTAGGGGTGTTTGAGGGCAGGAGCCGTTGTCTTGGTGTTAAATATTTTCAGAGAATGCGTTGAACGGGGCCGCATTTGACCTCTGGGACTTTGACTGAGCTTCATCTTTTCCCACAAAACGACACATATTTGTTACCTCTCGTCCCAGCCTATTTTCACCTCTCTGCCTCGTTATCACAACTCTCCATTTCGTCTTTTAAAAACTGTTTTTTACAAAACTCCCCGCGATAGTTCTTTTCCATCTCACGACAATGAATCATCTCGGTTTTCACCTCGCAGCTTGCAGCACAGGACTGTAAGATGAACGTCAGATCTCAGCATCGTTAGTCATCCACTGAAGTTCTAGCGCACATGTGTTTGCCCACAGCAGGTGGGCTTTGTCAAGGTTACAGGGGTGGGAAAAAGACATGAAATGTGCGATGTGCTGTGATCCACTGCAGCGACTCCGCAGACTGTGGCGGACACTCAGAGTATCTGAGGGCGCTGCAGATTGATCTGCGATTAGCTCTGCTGCAGGCGAGGCTCACGTAGGGCCCGGGCTTTGTGTTCTCTAACCTACTGGGGATGTAGCCTCACAAATACCAGGAGTATTTATGGAAGGAGTTGGTGTCATGGCAACTGGGGGATTGTGTGTAAAATGCAGAGGGGGATGGAAAGGCCAAGCTGTACACAACAACCGATTGTGCCGTATTTAAACGGAAGACATTTCTATAGATTTACATTGTCTGTCTCTGACCTGTGGTGATGAAAATGAGACCTGAATGTGTGTCAGCAGAATGCCGAGGTAATCAACTCGCTCCCAGAGCCCGGAGTTGTCCTGTGCTGAGGCTCGCTCGGAAGGCTAACCTAACTCAAGACTAAAATACAGTTTGTGTCTGATATAGTTTTTCCATAGAAATGTTCTAATAGTCGTCAAAATCTTCAGAATCTACAATATGAATGTGTAATTATTTTCAGTCCATGTTTCAAGTGTTGGTTTGGCGCCATGACTGGCTCTCAGGGAAACAGCCTTCTGTACAAACACAGTGATAATCAAGTAAAGTGGCAACACAAAAGGTCAAAGGTTCATTTTGCTGCATTATATTTTACAGAAACAGTATATTTTGCCTGTGTTGGTGGATTTATGCTGCCATAAACATCATTCTATCATGAGTGACAACACATGTATTCTGTCTGTGGTATTTCACCAATCAAACTCACGCTCAGGCCTCACTAAGATTTGTCACATCATCAAACAGCATCTCACAGAAGCATCAGTCCCATTTTTTTTTAAACATCCAATCAGACGATCATATCCACTTCACACATGTTTGCTGAGGCGTAAAGTTATGATTATGAAACCAGGAAGCCAAGAAAGGATGAAATCTTGGTTGAGAGGTTGGAGGGTTCATCTTTTCATCCTGCATTTGAATGTGGACACTTTGAGCACTTTTGAACGGCGTGTCATTTGACCCTCATTGCCTGAAGTGCACTGTGACCTTTACACTTTGAGCAGCTGCTACACGTTTCGGTCCTTCTGGTCGGCAACCTCGTGTAGCTTTCGTGGCCCACGGAGAGTGAAAAACAGGTCTACTTAAAGACATAGCAGATTTTATGCACTTGAAAACAAGACCCGGCACTCACAGGCATGGTTTAATCCAGTTAATCAGCCCATCGCTCATGGTGCGTGACAAACACTCTGACGCAGACTTTACATTCCACTGAAGGCATATCATATAACATTACTGCAGGCGTGTTATGATGAGACAAAGAAAACCACTGCCGACTGGTGTGCTGAGTATACGTCCAAACTCTACTGAATGCCTCCATTCAAATAGCATGTTGGTATCACGCTGCTGATTCAAATCATGGTGTGTCACCCTGTTGTTTTTTCATTATGTTAATTTTTTTTTTTTTATGCCATTGCATAATGTGACAACATGAACAGGGTCACTGATAATGATCAAGCTGCAAAGAATTATCACTTCAGTGAATCAGCAGTTCATTGTTTAGCTGTCCGGCCAGTAACGTTCTCACTTTCAGAGCACGGCTTTTAACAGCAGGAAGCAGATGTTTTCAATGAAAGCTCTAAAAACTCACTGTGCACAGATGTTGGTGGAGACCAAAAACACGGCTAAAAGTGAGAGAACACTGGACACGAATTTTAATTTAATTTAATTTTATTTTATTTTGTGGTATTTTTTTTTAAAGCTTGAAGGAAAAAGTATCACCCAGTTTGGATGTTATCAAGTTATTCAATAGCAAATAGAAATTACAAGGGCTAGTTGCAAAAACAACGTGGTTGGAGTTAGGAAAAAGGTTGTAGTTTGGGTTAACATAAAGTAATGACTGAGTGTATCTAGGTTCTGTAGGTCGTTCGCAACATGACCGGCCGAACTGTGTTATTGCAGCTAATAAGAGGCGCCTCTTATTCAGACGCAGATGGACAGATCAACAAAGAGAACTTTTACCATCACCTAAGCATGTTTGTCCAGTTCACGTCTGTAGAGACCAAGGACATGAACTGGTGGCACCTCCCTACTTGCTTTTCCCAGCAGTATTCCTGTCATGTTCACGGCTGGAGGAAGATGACGCCAACCCAGAAACCTGCTAGTGTTACTGACGGGTGGTACTCGCCTACTGAACTATAACTATGGGCATAGTAAGTAAGAATATGGTGGATAACAGCTGACAATGACTCAACAGCTTCAGCTTGGGGATTTTTTTTTACAGGTTCTCTAGAAAGAAAAATGACCTTTGCTATTATGTTTATTTTACACAAGAAAATGTCAATATGTCACATGTGTCAATTGGTGTAACAGTGTGTTTCTTTTCAAAATATCGGGCGTTTCAAAACTGACCTGTTGTCTTAAAATCATCGTCCTTTCGGGTCACTGCGGAAATTAAAGGAAAATATTTGAGTGGCCCTGTGCATGCCCTCGTCCTAATTACATCCCACAGTACAAGTGTGTGACCGAGCACCTATTAATCCATGTTACGAATTAGCGTCTGGTGGCAAGTGGATCATCACGGTAAGCCCCCCCCCATCTTCTCACAGAGACCGTTCACATGAATTTAACATGAACACCACTCTCATAAGAGCAAATACTGTACGAGCCGCTGACTGATCCTCCTCTCTCCCTCCTCGGCTCCCTCAGTTTTGCTCTCTCTGTTCTCTCGCCGTGTCTCACCGACCAAGTGGATGCTGTCAAAAACCCAAAGACCATCGCGTCTGGTGATTGCTTGATGACATGTAATTATGCGCGTGGACTGGAGACTAATCACGAGAAGTCGGTCGTCTCGAGCCGAGGCACCGTGGGATTTAAAGGCGGCGTGACACATGCCCCCAAACCAGTGTAGTTTGAGTAGAATTACAGGTAAACGTGGTCAAAGAGCTCATCCTTTACTTTTTAATACGGCATAAGGATAATTTGAATTATCGGTGCCACTGTAGGTCATTTGCTCGTGTTCTTATTCTGCCCTCAGATTGCAACTGTCTGACAAAGGTCACATGACAGTGAAACATGTTGGCAGCGTTTGCTCATTTCTTCAGTGAAAGACTGACACGACCCTGAAAGCTGATGCTGGACAGTGTGACCAGACAGCGGCCGATGTAACTACAGTATTGATCTAATGTTTTGTGTCCACCTGGTTCCTGAAGTACAAGGAGTCCCAGACATTTTGCTTCTCCGCCTAAAAAACACATCCACTGTCGTGCAAACCTCCTGAACTGGACGACAAGTTGCGATGCGATTTATGACACAAGTGAACCGAAAAGAAACAATTTTTTTTTTTTATGGAAAATTCTGCATCACACTGGTTCCGACGGGAAGCTGGAGTTGTGGACACACAAATGCAAAACCCCTAATGGGTCTTGGTGGCAAACGCCCCGAAAAGGAAAGAGAATTGTGCAAGAAACAAACACTGTGTGTCAACACACGAATGATTAAGAGGTAAGAATATGAAAAAAAAACGAGTGAAACAGCAAAGACAGACCCGGCAGCAGGGTTCAAAAAAAGCATGATCGCCGGCATGGAAACAAGAGGCAGAAATTAGAGAGAGGGAACAGGAGGAGTAATCACAGATTACAATCTGCCCTACCTCTGTCCCTCGCTGCTCCCGCAGAGTCCATGCAACATCCCCCTTCGGTGGCTGAGCGGAGACCCAGCGACTCAGACACACACTCCGCCGCTCGGCCAGTCAGTGGGATCCAGGATGTGCGCTGTGTGCTGGGCTTGGCTGCCGTCTGGCTCCCCGGCAAGAAGCAGCAGCTCACGCAGACACTCGGCAACACGCGGCACGACGACAGAGGCTGTGGAACCTCAGCGGGGACGGCAGCAACATCCCTCCCATCCACGCTGAATTAATTAAGCCTGTGTTCTCCCTCTCCTGCCCTCTGTGTGTGTCTCTCTCTCCGTTTCTCTTCGCTCTCTGTGATCCTCATGTGCGCATGGTTAATGCTTGTTCACTCCGTGTGTGTGTGTGTGTGTGTTTCTGCTTCCCCCTGTGTTCAGTTTCCTCCCTCACTCGCTTCCCTATTTCTCTCTCGCTGATCAACAGCTGCTCTTTCGCTCTTGTGTTTCACCTTCTGTTGGGTTAAACATTGTGGTGTTTTTTTTATTATCACAGTGAATAACAATCATTAGGAACAAGTGAAGGTGAAAACGAACAGTCTTCAGCACACGAGCAACACCGACCCAATGACTTATTGGTTGTCCATCACACACAAAACATCGAAAGTACAACTGGTGCACTGCAACTGAAACCCGGCGATTTACAGGCTCAGAACAGGCGTGTTGGACAGTGCACGTACACGGACTGGTCTCTTCTTGTCGCTACTTGAACATTAAAAACATTTCAACTACCTGTAATACAAGGCGCTGACTCCACCAGCCACTTTGACCTCGGTAATAAACACATGGTGGAATGATCACCTAAAATCCGAGAAATTCCAACCTTGTAAAAGTAGAATTAATGGCGGAGTTGCCGTATTGGATTGGATTAGATTGCACAGAAGCACCGCGACACACCAAGCCGACTCACAAGACACACTGCAGGGACGGAGCGGATCAATGCCTCCCTGAGCGCTGACGGTTCACCCGATGTGTCACGGCCACGACGATCTTGAGACTCGCCCTAGTGACCAATCAGCTGAGCAGTGTTCTGTTCATTTTCACGATGATTTGTGCAGAGCGTAGCAGAGTATGACATTGGAGGGCTGGGCGGAGCCGAGTGGGCAGATTTAGAGTTTCATGCTATAACTAGTTTAAGGTGCAGCTTTAATTAATTGAGCTAGTTACGGATTCTAAGTAAAAGCACAGCGCTGTCACACCATCACATGGATCTATTGTGGGGTAAAGGCAAACAGCATCTTCCTGTGAGAAAACACCTCATGAACAAACGGCCCATTTTGTCATTTAGTTTGAATGCGCTGTTGTGAAAACCCCCATTTGCATTAACACTTTTTGAGAAAGGGCATCCCACATTAGGTTAAAAACGTCAGCGCAGCAGAAAGACATCGTCAGCAGGTAAATGTAAAATCCTTCATAGCACAGTTTGCAACATGCTGGTTGTGGTCCAGACTCCCATGTAGCATCCAGGCATCCTAAGGATGCTGGCATAAAATATTACTTTATAATGTGTGTGATTTAGTGGTGAAATCGTCATCATATTAGCGCCACTTCATGTAGGTGCACTGCGTGGTTCGCACGGATCGTGAGGCCGTGTTTCTGTCTAGGTTAGTGAGAGCCTTCAGGTTACCTGCTAATGAAGCTGCTCTGAATTAATTCAAGTTGAATTACAAATGGACGTTGCACCAAGTTTAACCAACAGAAAAACATTCAAAAAACATGAAGTTGTTTTAAATAGCACGTTCTCTTACTACATAGTCGGTCTGTGTGTGTGTGTTTATCTTCCCCATACACCCACACACACATCCTGCACAGTTTGTCACACAACTCTGAAGGTGCGACGTGTCGGTCTGTTGTCGTGCAGCTGGATTTGTCTCTCATGAGGTTGTAGAGACAGTAACACACATGCACACACTGTACACATGATGCATCTACTACTTTTGTTTTTTCCACACACACACGTGCGCGCTCACAAGCTCGTGGCGTGTGTTGCCTCATTTCACAGAATCCTGCATCGTTTCCTGCTGCTGTTGGTGTAAGCTAAAAACGAATCTGGTCCCCTGAGAAACAAGAGGAGTGAGCCTCTCTCTCTCTCTCTCCCCCCCTCATTCTCATATTTCCTTCTTCCTGTCGGTTGGAAGCTGCGCCGAGCTTTTGTCAATTTCAGCGAATAAAATGTCTCTTCTGTTCCTTGATCGTTTGCAGTGGAGTGTGTGCTGCAAGGCCACAACCCTGAGATGAAGCCCATCCGACTGCGTGTTGCCGTAAACTAATGTGCATGAGGAAGCTGGCTGGATGCTGCTGCCTCGGCTCTCCCCCGACGCCCAGAGGAATGCGATTGTGTTGTGGAAAAACGCAGTTCACACCAAGTTTCGAGCACTTCCCAAACAAAGTCTGACATTCACTGACAGCTTCTGAGCACTGGCTGGTGGATTCGAGGCGGTCAGAGGAGGAAACGAAGCTCCTGCTGAATGTCACCGATGATGATGTAAGTGTGAAGGCAAAAGGTCATGTGTCTGGGCGAAAGCCACACTCGTCTAATTGAAACTTGAACATCAGTCATCAGCAGTGACACTGAGAAGGGGATTTCAAACAAACGGCCCTCAGCTTAATTTGAGAAGCAGACAAACGGGATAAAAATAGAGGCACGTTGGTCCTATTGTCCTGACGTCTGCATTGCATAATGAGTCAGAAACACTGGACAGTGGGACCCCTTCATGACACCCCAATCTCCCACAGTCTGTTTTAGCTCGGCTTTTGGTCTCTACCAACTTCTGAGGGAGGCATTTTGTTCTGTAGCTCTCAACGCTGCACCGTGTTCATAATGTTGCCTCTAAATGTTTATGTCTGCAGCAGTTTATACATATGAACACAGAGTTATGACAATACAGGAAAATCAGCCTTTGTAATCGCAACATTTAATGGGCTGGTGTTAGCCCATGATTATGGTTCAGCAGGCGACCTACTGTACATCATATGTCCATAAGTCTGATAATGAGGCAACATCCAGCAGCCGACTGAAGCAGTGACTGTTTGGGATGTAGTTCAAGCGAACTAATCGGATTAATACGGGATATATCGGTATTGGTATTTCGACACAGAAGAGTTTGCTTTGATTGGAGTTTGAGTGCGGTGCAGCCACAGGTCACACGGTGTGAGTCCAGACGAACGTTATGTGATGAATCCGTGATTTGAAGCAAAATCATCACCGTGTTTATTTAGCACCTAACCCTGAAAACTGCAGTGCTAAGCACGATGTCTCTCTGCCTAACACTAACCAAACGGTGTTTACACAGTTTCAATCCTGTGTTTGAGATGACAATAGTGTACCAGGAAGCATGCAATTTCAATAGGCTCCTACTTCCCTATGTGGGGATCATTTGTCCACACACTGTCCCATTAATCGTATGAGTGGGTAGGGACTAGTGAGGTGGAGGACTTCTCAGTTCTGTCTTATTCCTTTTTCTCACAAACAGTCAACATCCATTTATGTTCCCAAACAATCCACAGCAGCATTTGTTAAAAAATGCCCCCAAATGTTAAAGATGCTGAATGATGGGCTTGTTTAGGTTTAGACACTAAATCAACATAGTCTGGTTTAGTAAAACATACGTGTTTTGCTTGAATTGCAGGTGGAAGACGCTGGTCTTTTATTTTTCCCTGCTTGTACTAACCTCCTCCCTACGGCACCTGTTTATCTCTGTCAATTAGAAGGTCCACGTCAGGTTTACGTTAACCAAAGTGTGGCTTTACATGCCGATTGTATTTCAGTCTGACTGTTTCCAGTCTTCACAATAAGTCGAACTAACTAGCCGCGCGACAGCAGCATTGTTCCTCCCATCTGACTCTCAGCGAGAAATGCATTCATGTCTAAAAATGTTTTTCCTTTGACTGAGCCTGTGATCATGGTGCGTGCCTCAACACAACCATAACAAATGTTAACACACTTTACAAATGAAATGAACACAGAGCAGTACAACGTTATTACCATATAATTACTGTTGCATGAATCCATTTTCCGCTCATGCACTGAGTCATCCTGTCAATTACTGACTGAGTCACAGGAATCTTATGGGGAAATAAGCGAGAAACAAATCATCGTTTTGTGAAATTAGAAAAAAGTATTGTTACCCTGTAAATTCTGATTGTCTACCTGACTAACTGATTGTCTTAGAAAATAAACACAGGAATAGTAGTTTGGTGGGAATGAGCCGTGTTGGGCTTCAGTGTCTTGCCCGGCAAACCTCCGACCCTACGGTCAGTGGGTGGTCAGCCGCTGCCATCACAGCCTGTGTGAATGAGCTGGTGCTCAGATCAGTCGCAGCACAGTGCAGGAAGTAGCTCAACGCAACATATTTTTACTGGCAGCATCACATCACAAAAAACTCGATTTGTCCCTCCCTCCTTGGAGGGCTTCGAGGGAAGGTGGCGAGATGAAGATCAGTGGTCTTGGCTTTTTGACTCCACCCAGTTGGCGAGGCACAGGCTTTGAACTGCATCAGGGTGTTTGTTGGTTCTGCACTTGATTGAATTTGCTTCACTCAAAACAATAAGTAAATGGATTTTCCAACCTGCAGTCTCCTCTAACACGATTATATTGTTGGGTAAAGTTAACTAAGTTATCTTAGGAGGGCTACAGTTTCTCTGATTCACTGTTTTTTCCATTGACTGTATGAAACTTGTGTGTGTGTGGGCGAGTCACGTAGGTTTGGACACAGGTGGCTTTCAACCGTCTGAATGACGAGATGAGAGGACACCGGGCTGGTTTAATCACAGGGAGAAACAGCAGTTTGCCACATCAAACGCGAACCCTGTGAGTAGATTTAAAGACGCGAAGCGCTGAACTGAGTCACTTTCATGTCACATCTGCTACGAGGGAGAACAAAGACGCTAAAGCATCTACGAGAAGCAGCGGTAGATGTTTGTGGAGATCCTCTCTGAGTGTCGAGGCTCCATGTGGGTCTAAACCACAGGCTCCTCGTTCACTTCCTCCAAAAGTTCCTTTGTGCTTTTGAAACGTCACAACCGACAAGTTTCATCACCTGAGTCTCACACACACACACACACAATAATCAATATGACAAGTGCAAAAACAGGAAGTGGGAGGCAGTAATAAATGGACCAGACAGATGCAGAGCAGCTGCAAAGGCAGGGAAGACGGGCGACAACAAAACGGCACTTAGAAGCTTTTCCATTCCACTGCTTCAGCCACTCAGTAGCAGGACTGATGTCGCTCGTCCGTGATCACGCACAGAAAATAATAGTCATTCATTTCCTCTGAGCTCCATTCAACCGAACGAACGCCTCCTCTGCAGCATGTGAATCAAACAAGTTCACAGAAATCAGTCAGGGAAGCTTCCTCCACCGGTAACGTCTGAGCTCATGGCTGGTAAGTGGCTGATGGCTCAAATACTCGGAGCCGGCTGTTGTTGTTTTGTGTCATTCTGCTTCAGCCTTGACATTCAGCTTTCACTTGCCTGTCAGCCGGCAGTCATTTGTGATATAAGGAACATCATTACATGTCATTATCAGTTTTGCAGTGGATGTAAAGGACAACTTGGCTGGTTTTGAAGTTCCTTCTTTTGTGGCTAGTTCGTTTAAATATATGCAATTAAACTCACCACTGACTTCCTTATGTTAAAATATCTCTTTACTTGTAGGTGAAAAATGCTCCCAGATGACATCGCGTGGTGGAACCTTTATTTCAGATCATGTCGTCACGTTGCTCACACCATGGAGTCTGTAATCACGGTCAACCTGCTTTTCCAGGGCTCCTCCAGATGACATCATCTGTCACGAATCATATTGATGAAAGACTCCTCAGAGTGATGTCATGTGGAGGAGTTTTTCAGCTAGAAGCCAAGAAATATTTTAATTTCTCTAATATCTCTCTTGGAGATTACAGAGAAGAATTTTTATGAATTACGAGGCACAAAATGGCCGATTGTGTCTTAACTGTGGCAGTTTCACAGTTTTTCACCCTAAAAGTGAAAAACGTTGGATTTTTTTAAGCTTGCTGGATGATGTGTGACTGCAGACTTGAAACTCGCCCATGCGAAAGTTCTCTTTTTCCGTTTTGTGTGACATTTTTGTGAATGAAACTCAAAAAACTCACAAAACGAGCGACTCTCCAACCACCTGGACATGCGTGGAATACCCCCAATGGAAGGCAATGATTTCATTATGCTATTAAAGAACGCACATTATCATCCGTTTTCTTATTTAGCCTTTTTTTTTTTTTTTTTTGATAAACAGTTGCTGTCAGTGCTAACCGTGGCAACAAATATACAAATCATTTCCTGAAGGGTCCTTCAAAATAAAAGGCCAAGCCCTGTTTCAGCAGACATGCAGCAGTCACTGAATCTATCTCCGACCTGGTGTAAAAAAGGTCAGTACGTTGGATGTAAATTATATTTAAGTCAACGCGTACGTTGTGTAAACCTGTCGTCCTCCATCCAGCTGGGTCTGGTGGACTCCTCCAGCAGCAACAGAGCATTTCTTGCATCTGTCTTTTTGAAATTTACAATAAAGACAAATCACCATCTATTATTGCAGCCAACCGCAGACGAAACAAATACGCTTCCACGATAATTCACAATAATTAATAATTTAAACTTAAGGGATATAACTTTAGCAGAAGCCGTGGATAGTATTGAACCAGTGTCAGTTTCTCTGGGTTTATATTGGCTCTTTTCACTCACTGCTGCTTGAACTGCTGTAATGTGGGCAGCCGCCTCAGATACATCACAGTCAGCCAATAACGGGATTCATATTTGAAATATCGAGCTGCCTGCACTTCCTCTGGGGAGACGAGGCCTTCGAATGAGTTAACGCTGAGCTCCCACTACGATATCTGCTTTCTGATATGCAGAGGATGGAATAGGATTGATGAAAAGCCACTGCAGTAATTACTCGATATCCTTACGTTGGTATCACCCAGAAACACCAGAGAGCGTCGTGAAGTGAAGTGAACACCACTAACGGTTAATCCCCTGCACAGAGTTTGATTCTCAAATCAATGACAATGGATTTATTGATCCCCGTATGCAGCATGTGATATTTGCAGTCCAATTATCTTAAGATGTACAACTTTCTGTCATCAGTGTTGAATGAGCAGCGCAGGAAGTATAGAATTGCTTTCAGCTCGAGAAATACACTCGAACAGAATATGACACATGCACATGCACCTATTTTTTGAAGGTCTAAACTGAAATAGAGCATAAGAACCAGTCAGGGTTTCACATCCTGATTGATGGAGCATGACATCGCTCCAGATGAAAATAAAATTGTAAAACTTTTTGAATGTTGTGTGGAAAGATCTGATGTCGTTCGCAGTAATTCAATAACAAGATAAGATAGACAGTGTGTGTGTGTGTGTGTGTGTGTGTGTGTGTGTGTGTGTGTGTGTGTGTGTGTGTGGTGTCTATATGTGTGAAAGTGATTTCCCATGCTAATTAAGACTTAATGTGGAGCACTCAGTCTCTTGAAAACATCCCAGATGGCTGACTCATGTGGGTGGGTGTGGGAGGAGGCGGGATGCAGGGGAAGGCGATGAAGGACACTAAAATATCAAGGGTGGCTTTGATCCTACGAGGTAAATCCCTCTCTGATGTCACTGCCGACTGTAATGAGAAAACACAAGCCGTGTTTCCTCAGCCCTGATGGATCGGGCACAGAGGAGGAATTCGGCTTCGCGTTCAAATGCAGATAACGAATTGCTCTTCATAAAATATGAAGCACGAATAGTTATTATTAATGCGGCAGTGTAATCTCAGCGCTGTAGGAAGTCCTGGTGCGCTGCATAATTGGCCTTTAAAGTCTAAGCGCAAAATCATTTTTATTTTTTCACGCACAGTGGCCATAAATCAGAATGAGTGTTAAAGTGCCAGTGTCAACCAAAAGGCGACTTCCATTCAGTCGTGGGTCTTTGTAATTAAATGAGCATTTGTCAGACGTCTCGTTGCATCTTTGGATAATTCTCAGGGCTCCGTCATATGACGATTGATGTCCTCTCAAACGAGACAGAAAGGAAGTGGGCCGCAGCCGAAGCTTATTTACAAAGCCGACCCCTTTGTAATCGCCCACGCACCGGATGTCGTTATGTTTCCCTTCATACCCCACATTCATCAGTTAATAAATATCTAAGATGTCTCGAAGTTCTCTATAATCAAATAGACAACAAACAAACAGGACGGACATTTTACTCAACAATTTGCTGTCCTTAGACACTTAGACTCATGTTCTGTTAAATCCACTTACAACGTACTCACTCGGCATGTTGCTTTTAAAGAGCTTAAAGGCCATAAATTGTTTATGACACCCAGCATTCAAGTCAGACATTTTATGATAGAGAGATAATTAAACCACTAAAGCAGGTATAAAAGCCCAAGTTGGTTTAAGGTGAACCTTTAATAAAGTCCATCTTCACAGGCGTCCCAGCTCCTCCCAGGCATTTGCAGGCTAAAGAGATTTTGAGCATCTCCACTGTGTTCAGGCTCTTTCCCGGGTTCTCCATCCACTCCTCCAATCAACGCTGCCCACAGAGGAAACATTTTAACCACTCATATCCATGATATCATCATTTTAGTCACCACTCAAAGGTCATGAGTGAGCGTTGGAAACAGCAATTTGCTGGTAAAATTGAGACATTTTCCAGTCCCTCGTTTGGAGATTTCATAGCGGTCAACACCCAACTACCTGTTCGATGGCAGCATTGGGCGTGTTTCTAATGTTTTGTCCAGCCTGTTTCACATGAATAGAGGGAAGCTCGAAGAGATTGCTCAGCTTCACACTTTCCTTCCACAAATGCAACCACACCCTTTGGCACCTCACCCTCTGAGGGCGTGAAGGCAGATCCTCTTCAAGGTGAAAATGAAGTGAGAGGAGCGAGTGCAAGCCGAGGTTTATGTGTGACATTAGCGCAGTGGACGTCTGAGCAGACTGCAACGACGATGGCAGGCTGCAGAGTGGCAGAGAGGTCAGCGCTCGGAAATGGAAATGTCACAAAGTCCTTTGTGCTCACAACTATTTGACATTCAAATCTGTCATTTGGCATTTTTCCAGATGATGATCCTGTGTGAACCGTACAGACACCCACAGTCACACAGCTGTGGGCCCAAAGCAGCGTGTTGAGGCCAAATAATTAAAAATGATTGCTCGCACATGCTCGACTGTGCATGATGTGGACACGCCAGTCCACAACTTCAGTCCAGGTGTCTCAACAACTCTTCCGAAAGAGTTTGACATAAAGTCTGGTACATAAATTCATGTTTCCTTGGTGACAAACTTTACTGGGCCCTAAATTCTCCCTTCTTTTTATTAAATATACCTACCAAACAATTGGTGAAACAAAGAGGGGGACGTGAAGATCTGAGGATGCTTTGGCTATGGAGGAGTGGACGACCTGCTTCGTGTGATTAGCATGGTTACCTCTCCAAACTGAAGAGACACGCCATTCCCTCTGGGCGACCACTGATTGGGGATAACTTCATTTTGCAGCGAGACAAGGAGCCCAGACATTCTTCCTAGTGATCTGGAGTAGCAGGTAGATGCTGGAATACTCTCAGCTGAACCACAACCAGCGCAGCGTCTTTAAGGATCCATTTACATAAAAATGTAAATGAAACCAAAAAGGATGAAATACAAAAGAGTGTAGGTGTCTCCAAACTTTTCCCGGGCAGAGAAACATTTTTCGTTACGGTTTAAATTTTCCTGCTTAAATTTCACAACAAGCTGCAGTGAATGATTCCATGCTTACTTTACTGGAAGGATGACAATTCGTAGATAATGCACTGAAATTCTCAATTGTTTTATATTCTGAATATCTCAGTATAAATATGTTTACATACATAAAGCTCATGTTATAAACTCTTTATTAGATCTTCACATCCACATTAAAGTGATGAAAAGTTGTAATTATGTTCATGACCATGCAGTGTCCTCGCTTTGCTGTCATATATTGGTGTAATTAAGACAAATCACATTTTCCAAACACACCAGACCTAAGACCTAATGGGACTGATGTCGAGCCAAACACAGTGAAACACCCTGGTCCTCATGTCAGAAGCACATAAACTGTGTCATGAGAGGAAAAAGAGAAAGCCGAATGGGCAATTAGCGAATTAGAGAATCCCCAGCTGAACGCTCATCTGATTACTTTGGTCCTTAAGCCTCATGTGATCATCCTGGATCATTTTCATTCATTTCCACTGCTGGTCGTGGACCCAGTCCAGCTGCTGGGCGTGAACACGCTGATGTCCTGTTATTCCGCCGCCCCAAAGCTGCACGCCTAATGTGATTAGCATGCTTTAGTGAACAAGGCCCACTGTGGAAGTTCAGATAAGCAATTAGAGAAGAGACGGCAACCCCGGGGGAAAAATCCTCACAGAGCGACGGACCTGAGGACAGGAAGAAACCGTAACAGCGGGGGTTTCTCCTGCACAATCTGCTGTTTGTCTCCTACTGAGATTGTTATGAAAAATTCTCTATTCGCCTGTTCTTCACTTGGGTCCCGGCCGTAGGACCTGATATTCCAGCCACAGAAACCACAATCTTGCCTGAGGTACCAGTAAACTAATGGTACCTTTTTCAAAACCCAGACTTTTTCTGAATATTCTGGATATAAGATATGATCGTGCACTGTTGCCCTACCTCTACTGCCAGTAAAGTCGGCAAACTGTCACAGCATCCATGCAGTTTCTGTGAAGTCAGGAGCTCCTTTCATCAGCCGATGGATTACAATCCGTCGGGACGGATGTTGGATGTGTGGTTACGCTTAGGAACAAATGCACATCTAATGTTTGATCACCAAGAAACACGTGGGTGACTTACTGCTGAACTCTTCTCTATTAAGTCCGACCACAAAGTTTCCCTAACTGGAAACCATAAACCATTTAAAAAGGGAAGTCCTGAGTTTCTGCTGGCTCAGTTTAGTATGTCACAAAGGTAAAACTGGAGACGCCACCGACGCGTTAGTTCACGCTTCAGTTCGTGAATGGTGCAGACAAACTGGAGACAGCTGCAGAAGTGAAGCAACAGGACGGCTGTAAACGTGTTGGAGGAAGGAGGCAGCCCTTTGTAGAATCCTGTTACGAAGATTCACCATCATGTGTCAATAAAGAAATTCAAAAGGAACATGCATTACAGAAGTTACCTGTGCCATATTTGTGCCGGCGGTTGTTGTCAGGGGTTTTTTCTTGAACGTATCCATGATGTTATTAATACAGAATATGGGCGGTTCTAGTAAAAAACAAGCTGAAAATGTGCACTCTCTGCTACAGTTGGGGATCATGAAACAGTCAGGGGTCCAACTCTGCTGATCTGGTGATGAATTTTTAACCATTTGTCTCATCTATAATGGATGGCGCGTCGTTATCGTGCGTAAATCTGTTGTTGTCGTCACAGATTCGCAGCGATCCCGTCTTCGGGCCTGTAATGACTCTGTGTACAGAGCTCAGAGAGGACTCGGGCTCCCTGTAAAGGTTTTAATTGGCTTCCTGTTAGTGCGTTTCTGTGGCTGCCTAAACACGGTAGGAAAGACTTGTCGGCGGCTGCCAAGGCTTCTTCCACGATCGCTGTGTCTCAGCAGTTTTTAATTAAAATGCTCCATTTGTGGCACCTTATTCCAGCTGCCTGGGAGAGAAAATTTAAGAGAATAAATGGCTGCACCCGTCCGTCCCCGCTGGCTAGGCTCCGACATTTCACAGCGTTTCATTAGGACTGATATGCCGTTTTAAAACCACATCTGGGGGCTTGTTTACTGTTACTGACTAGAAACCTTGAGGAAATGCTAATTTAGAAAGAAGACAAAAGATGCAAACTGTTCTGAATAGAGATGAGGCGTCTGAAATGTCAATTAAACCACATACCTGACTGGGTTTCTTTTAAAGGATCAGTTCAGCACTTTTCAATCTGGTCTTTATCGCATGATTTACAGCTCTTGTTCTGTCCCAAAAATGCGCTTCGTAGTCCACCTGGGACTCGTGGAACTTCATGAATTATTAATCTGCATTTGTGTTTCAAATAAGCAGTTTGCTAAAGCGACACAACAAGACCTTTGGTATAGATGTATTTCAGTTTCTCTTATGTTTCAGAAACTGAGACACAAACATTTTGTTCCGGAACAATGGGAACGATGCCTCCTGCGATCAACTGTGCGCTGTTTGGGACAGAATAAAGCGAGGGTCCTACTGTTATTTTTATCAATTTTAATATTTTTTGATAGGTAGAGTCGATCAGAGAGACCAGGCAGAAAAAATGAGATATGACATGCACCAATGTCTCCAGCCCCATAACTCAGTTGTTTACAATAAGTAAAAGGAGAAGAGCGCAGCGTTCGACTCGTACCAGCGATGTTTTTCTAGTCACTGGGGAGCAGCGTTTAGTAAATGATGCGGTTGTGGACCAGTTAGTTAAGCAGTCGTCCATGAACCACAGGGTCAGTGGTTCAACATGTTTAAGCGTTTCTGGTCTGGACACTGAACCCTAACCCTCCCAGTGCCTTAAATGTGGCTGCCTGTCACAACTTCCCCCCATGGGGAATAATAAAGTCAATTAGAATCTATTTTTGGATGCTTTTTTCTCTGGACTTCATCTAAACAGTAAGCAGTCGATGAGAATCGCCTTCCCTTTCTTGCTACTACTCTTCACTTTTTCAAATGCAAACTCATCTCATTTTTTTAATGCTAAATTGTTGTGGCGACGACTCGTAGGACTGGCTGATTCTGGTTGTGCCTCACCTTTTGTGATAGTGATGATCACCGCTGCATTGCGCGGCTTCGTTTGTCCTCCGACTGTTCATTGTCAGGCTTCTCACCTCATCAGTCCTGTTGCGTGATTGAACCTGCTGATTAGCAATAATTCACTTTCTGTGCAGAGGTGAGACACAGTCAGACAGAATAAGAGTCTCACTGCAGTTGTTGTTGAAGATCAGCGGCTTGACGTCTGGAGTCGAGAATTTAGAGCGTTTAAATGAGTGTTTGTGAAGTGCCGAGCACCTCTGTTGGTCCTTCATTAACATTTTTGTTGACAGAATCCAAACCAGTTCAGTGTATGAAGGTCTGAGCCCTCATCCATCTCCCAGTGGACATTATATAAACTTTCTGAGCTCCTCTTTACTTCCTCTGACTCATTTACTCTGACCGAGCACATTATTCCACCCAGCAAATCAATTTCACACACATTCAAACAACCAAGTGTAGCAGATATTTCTCAGCGAAACAACGACAGGAAGCAGAACTTTCTTGCTCATTATGTGAGTGTCCACAAGCTGACGGACTCTGGTTTTATGATATGAATGTAAGAAAACAGAACAGGAGAATAATAGGACTTCCAACTCACTCATCTCTACAGCTGCTCCAGGTCTTGCTCAGACTGCAGGGCTCAAACCTCCGTAAGAGCATTTCATAAATGGAGGCACCGGAGTCATTGCACTGCATATGCTTAGGGTTCAAAATGAAATCGTCATAATTATCTAATCAGTTTTAAACTGCAAAAAGGGTTTTGGGGAAGAGCAGCAATAAATTGTGAATATATTTTAATGTTGTCATAATTTACATATTAGATGCCTTCAGTTATTGTCGTATTTGTCCAGCATACAAACTTTTAGCTCAGTTTTTGGTCTCCACCCACAGCTAAAGCAAATCCTAAATGCAGTATATTTTGTCCTGTAGCGATAAAATGCATGATTGTGTTCGTCCCTGTGTTTGTGTTTACATGTGTGGCTTAATTGCACCCCGTGTAATTGTGCGTGCAAACCGACTGACGTCTCCAACCCCCCACCCCCCCCTTTTTTTGCTTTCCCTCTTTGTTTTTACGCCTTCATTGTGTGTAAGACGTATGGAAACACTCGTGTGCAGAGCCTTTTATTTGCAGAGTCTAGTGGCAATAGCCATGACATAAATATAATAAGTCCAATAATTCCCTTTTGAAATGTAGTAGAGTAGAGGTATGGAGTTACAAGTGGAGGCTGTTTTGTAAGAATGAATGGAGGCAAAGTGGCTTCTGCTGAAAGACAGAAGGTCGGTCTTAGTGTCTCCGAATAGCCTGGGTATGCGCAGTGAAATCAGTACTGAAAAGTAAGACGAGGACCTGACGCCACTCGTTTTATCCTGCATGACAAAAGGCACATCTGTCGAACCCACCAGACATTAGTCAAGAGGGATCCTCGCACAGGAAAACACGCCCAGTTATTTTCACAAGATGGAAAATCTCCAGCATTTATCAAAGCCATTACTGCTTCTTCTCAGGTTTGACTGCAGGCCCAGAGTCTGCCATTTATCTGCCTCATCTAGTGCCTCCTCAGCGCAAACACAGCCCTCTCTCGCTGGGATCTCAATTACTGTGACATAACCAGTCTCTCCAAACAAACCACACTGTGCTGCTTTGGAGCAAATTTCAGTTTATATTTCCAAGAATAGATGCGGTAACTACCATGTAATACAGATCTGGTGACGTTTGAGGGAAGTGCTGATGCCTGCAGTTACGTAAAAACACGAGGGAATCAGGGGGCTGAGATGAAAGGTTGAAGAAAGGAAAATACACCAGTTCATCCCAGATATGTCCGTTTTCCACTCAGCGAGGGCTATCAATAGGCCCTTCTTTGGGAACCTCTGATTCCATTAAGAGCTTGTTTGCTGTTTCGTCTCCATGGCCATTTCCCTTCAAAGAGACGGCTACAGCGAGATAATTTCCAAAAATATGCACACACTGGACTGGAAGTACCATCGGGACGTCTAAGGTCTCCTGGTTCAAACTTCATTTCCTGAGGATTGTCACTCGGCTCTGTCCCATGGTCTCTAATTTGGACAAACTTTTACAGGCCGTGAAGTCGGGACCACCCACCCGCCACCTCAAGGACCACTGTTGTTCAAGCCATACATATGACAGTAATGTTGCTTTTGACCAACTACTTTTCTCGCTAACCCATTTCGAGGAGTAACAAAGCTCTAAATTGGTTTAAGTCCTGCGTCAAAGATCTTTTTATGACGGATGACGTATGAGTATAGATGCTATCGCTGCTTCGTGGAGTTCCTCTGGGCTTTGTTCTCAGCACTAGTTTTATTTTTAAACTACGTGCTAGTTTGCTGCAGATGATGCACTAAACTATTTCAGCTGTGAACCTGGACACTTTAATGAGATGTCCTCCATCTTTCAAAGTATAAAGGATGCCTGCTTTTCTTTTGTTGTTGGATGAGAACTTATTAAATCTTTACGCTGCTGCTGCTTGTGCCTACAATACTGCACACACGACTGTAAACTTTTAAATCTTGACTTTACTCTGTTGCATTCAGAGCTATGAGACTCATCATGTCTGTCCTTTAGTTTCATGTTACATATTTTTTAATTCAATTAAAACTAAAATCTCACTTTGTTTTGTCGTTGCTGTACTGACTTTAATCTGTTATCTAATGTTTATAATGCTGTTTAGATTGAAATGTACTAAATAAATAAAGCTGTTTATCTTAACGTGACGATGATCAGTTTTTTTCCTTTTCTAGCAGTGATGCAACAACTTCATCCCGCTCTTTGGATTCCCGGTGACAGTCCGACATTGTCACTTTGTGCATTCAGCTTTGTGTTTGGTCTGACTGACTAGCTGCTAACTGTGCACAGGGGCTTATCAAGAACATGATACCTTTTCCTGTTGTGGTACGTGAGAGAACCAAAATGGCAACGGTGTGGGCCAGAAACCGAAAGAAAGAAGCCAAAGCTGCTTAAACATTTCACAGAGTACAGGGTGTTAAGGCTGGAGTGGGTGGGGGAGAGAAGCCGAGAGATGCTGCACAGTCTGTTGTAGCAACCCAGAGAGGAAACAGAGGCAGGCAGCAGCTCTGGAGCACGACTGACTGTTAACATTCCTGTCGGCCATTACGACACGACAGGCTGAGGCTCGGGTTCACTGGCCGGTCAGGCCATCACCAGAGCCCTGCTCTCACGTAAATCCACAATGTGCTGTCCACACTGGTCCTCACCACACAAGTGAAAGAAAGGCCACAGCTTCGCCTGAACGATGCCCAGACTGCTTGTCTTCATCGTTTTGGTCGCTGAGCCTTTTCTCTGCATGTGTGGAGCAAACGGAAGGTGTTTTACTTGCATCCACTCGTCCCTTCATTAGAATGCAGCAGCAGGCTGCAGCTGCACGCAGAGCGGAGAGAGAGGAATGATGAAACCAGGGCTAAAAATAGCTCCCTCCCAGGATCCCCCCTCACTGCAAACACTCAGGCAGCACCAGCCGCGGCCCTGCCGACTGTGTGTCTGCGTGCGCGTGCACGGCCTGTGTGCTGGACTCACTGCGGCCCTCCACGCCCTCCCCCGGCTCAGTCATAAACCCGTGTTTGGTTTGGCAAACGTGCATCATGGAGCTGCTGTACAATTAAAGCCATCTGTGGGGGGATCAAGTCTGGGGAAGGCAGCAAACACACAGCAATCACCCCGATCAATGGAAGATCCCTACACGGAAATTAGGAAAAATGTAATTGTCATCAAGTAAGTACTGTCACTTTGGAAGGAAAGCATCACAACGGGCAGAATGTACTCGTTACATAAAGAGCCGGTGGCCTTTATCGCTTTGTGTCCACGTTTTATACACTGTAAGCAAACAGCGTCCACGCCTGTGCACACATCCTCACCTCTAATCTTTATTAGGCAGCACCGCAATAAAAGAGCGTAATGAAAGCGTGTCGGTGTCGTCTAAATTAAAGCTAAAGCCACAGACACAGGTCTGTCTGTGAAAATCCAAATGTTCAGTTTGAGTGCAGACACCGGTACGTCGGGACGTTCCTGTTCAGTGCACTGAAGTCAGGAGGAAAATGACGTCAGCGGTGCAGATGGAGCTCAAAGCCCCCACACAACGAGGAATCCATGTGACTGAGGGCGACAACATGTGCACAGCAGCCTGGAGAAGACAGGGGACGCCTCCGGAGACATAATGTATGTTTTTGAGACAGACGAGGACTCAAGAACCAGGGCTAAAAATACCACAGTGCAACTCCACATTCGATGTAAAGCTAAATTCCAGTGTTGAACGTTGAGGTAGAAACGCTTGGGAGGAATTAAACGTGACACACTGGCCACGTGTGTGTATGTGGCTCAATTCAACGCTGAGGAGCAAAGAATCAGCATCGTTCACATCTCAGCTCAGTTTGTTCAGTATCCAGTTCGAGCTGGATACAAATGTCCCATCTAAACCTGTTATCAGGCGCTGGAGCCAATCCAAATGACCATGTTTGTCCTCCCATCATAACTGTCTTGTCCAGAGACACGTCAAATATCTGCAAACATCTGGGAGGCGGCCGTCAAGGATTGAACGTGATCCCGTGACGTCACTGTAGCAGTGACTTGTGTGGGTAAATAGTCAGAAATCACCTTGACGCGGAGCCACCAACTGTTCTTTAAAAAGCTGGTGATGCCTGAAAGTTTATGTTATGAGTCTATAAATGGGACTCGAGCAGAGGTGGACTTTAAACAGCCAATAAAAGCTATTTATGCAGCAGTCTGTCACTAAAGGTAAATACAAAGTCGCCATCCAAAAACATTTTCACATGTTCACTCTCACCCAGTCGCCCTTCCTACATTCATAAAAGGATTGTTTCTCCGTCTGAAAAGATGATTTTCCTTTGTGTGTGTGTGGGGGGGGGGTGTCTGTGCAATAATAAAGCCTTCATGTTCTCAGATCCAGGATGGATCAGAGATCATAGAGAAATGGAGGGAGATGGGTTTCCATGGCAATGCTGTCTCTTTTTCCTTCTCCTCGGCTTGACGTCACGTCAGGCTCCCTGGTAAACCTTTAGCGCAAAGGTGTGTGCGCGCACACGGGAGCAGCAGAGGATGAATACACTGTGAATGTGCTGGAGATGATGTGAATCTCTGTCGTGAGCTGAGGCAGCAGCTCCTGCATGTCACACGCTGAAGCTTTTTACAGCTAAACAACAACGTTTGTCTCAGCAACAGATAAAGATCAATTTAACCTCTGACAAACCAGGCTGGGAACAACGCTGCAGTTCTTGGACTAATCCGTGCGGCTGTGTAAACTATGACCTACTCGTAGCTCGTGTCTCTGTGTACAATCCTGCCATCTTGTGGTGTCCTGTGAGACCTGGATTCTAGTCTAGACCTGTCACCCTGGACCCAGTCAACCACCATTTGACTTTATTAAATGAAGAAGAGCAACAAGAAGCAACAAACAAAAGGTCAGGCAGGTTGGCGGGACCAGTAAACCCGGGGAAACCTCCACAACATTAATGTCAAGCAATGGTGGCATACAAATGCAGGGAGAGGAGGGAGGGGAGGAGCTTATAAGTTATGGAGAGTATACACTGTCCGGGACAAAATAAAGTTATGTCTTTGGACTTGGCTCTAAAATGATGGTTCTACATCAAGTATATCGGACTTAATGACCTGCCCAGAGTGTATCCTGCCTCTGACCCAGTGACAGCTGGGATTGGCTCATCTCCACAGTGTGGCTGGGAGCTTCCCCTGCATTGAGCGCAGGTCCAAATTAAGGTCCCAGCAGGTCCGAATGTCTGCCAGGTTGCACAGCGAACAATGCTGCATGTGTGTGTTTTTACTGAGTGGCAGGTGTGTGTGTGTGTGTGTGTGTGTGCAGGAGGCTGCGAGGATATTGGCCAGCTGAGGGTGTGACATCACAGGGACATGACCTCTCTGTAGTCGGTCTCCTCAGAGGACGAGAGGGTGACAAGAGACTGAGAGCAAATTTATCTCGTCCGGCTACAGGAGTTCGTTGTCGGATGAGAACTGGTAAAAGTTTTAAAGCTACGTTAACAGTGAAACAGCAGATCGTATCCGTTATTCGCAGGGAACGTGAGTCACGCTTTAGAAGCAGGAGCTGCTGATTGGTTTATTTGCAAACGTGCTGAAACCCATAATTCACAGCAGGTGAAAGGGTCAAAGGCGACGTTGTGCTGCCAAGACCAGGCTTCATCGTAGGGGTGGAGGATTTTCCAGGAGACGAGTATTGATGGAGCGTCACTGAGCGCAGGAGGTTCCAGGTTTTTTTTCCATTTCACAATTACAGGCCACAATGCACCTGGGAACATTCAAAACATTTGAAGGCTTTCTACTTCTTCCTAAGTTGTGCCTCAGGGCAAAATGTTGCTGTAGACAGATCCTCTGACCTAACGTCTGGCATCTGAGATCATCACGGGAGAACATTTCAATAAATGTTGCTGCACCACATTAAAGGATGTGAATACCTGTAACACTCTCCAAGACTAAAGAGAGTTTCAGTGTAAAATTTCATGTAAAATTATGGTTATTGCGTTAACGTTGACTAGCAAAAAATACAGATTTTTTTAACCTAATAATATGTGTGTTTAAAAATATTCTAATGATTTTTAAATGTATTTTTGCTCAATTTATAAATTCAAAGAGGAATAAGCTTCAGCAGATCAGACGTACTGTAACTCTGACACAGCCACGTCCTTCACTGGGGGATCAGAGACGTTTCACAGGCAGCAGCCGTCCTATTCGTGGCTCTTGTCTCCTGGATCGGCTCCTGGTGGAACTGCTTCAAACAGGCCAGCGTGTCGTATCGCAGCCTTTCATCAGCAGCCATCACTTACCCGACTGTCCATTAGCAGAACTGCTGGGAGACGTTCGGAGGAAAACAGCTTACGTCACGGTGGCTGAAAGTCTTCAGGGCTTAGCTGCTGCCAGCAAAGGTGTTTTATCTGCTCCGTCTTCGGCCGCCTCCGGGTTTGAGCTCTGTTTTGAAATGTGCTTTTCTCTCTGCTATTTTTAACCCCGGTTAATGCATTTGTGCGGACGTCCACCACTCTTCTCCTGTCCATCCTTTTCTGCCATACAAGGTAACTCCTGCAGCCAGAAACTACATTCTTTCCTGAGGATTGTGGGGATTAACAAAGTTCCAGTTATAAATAACCGAGCCAGAGGAAACATGCAGCTGGACAGAAAACCAAAGAAAGTAAGTGACTTTCAGCTTCATTTCTATCGACACAACCTTCAATCAGTTCTGTCACTGTGACTTTTTAAATAGATGTTCCATGCTTCAAACATCAGTTCATCAGTTCCAGTTTAAAGCTTTTGTTGTTCCGCTCACTTGGGACTTTGTATTTGTGACTAATGAAACTGGTTCTGATGCTGTTTCTCTTCCAGATAAACTTCAACCTGCAGCACTAACAGCCTCCACTCGGCTGAAACGAGTGAGATTCGGCTGTGGGAATTTGCTCCTATTCATACTGAATGGAGGTAGTTAGATCCATCTCTGATGCAGGATGACCAGTCTGAGCTCCAGTTCATCCCTCTTTGCTAATATTTTTTAAGGGATGGGGCTTTGTTCAAAAAATATCCTCATTTTGATACAGAAAAGGACCAAAGTTAGAGGAGTTCTCTTGCTTCAAACATCAAGTAACCATCGAGCACTGAGGGACTTGGTCCAAAGACCAATTTTCACCTTGCTTTCTATGGCTTTAGTTTGGGGTGTAAATGCTTTTAAACTTCCCTCTGACTTCACTGTATTAAAATATTTCTCTGCTTCCAGCTGGAAAACTCCTCCAGATGACATCACTATGAGGAGTATTTGATCATTAGGAGTTTAGATGATGTCATCTGGAGGAGCCCTAGAAAAGCAGATTGATTGATTAATACAACCGCCATAGTGCGAGCAACAAGACGTCATAATCTGAAATGCTGGTTCCTCCAAGTGATGTTATCTGGAGGGATCTCATCCCTTTACATGTACAACCCAAACTAGATCCAAACCAAGCAAGTTCAGAACCGGTAAAGACGTCCTTTAAAGACTCTGGACTGCAGCTCCCAACATCCTCCACAAGAGGGTCTCAGGGGGATGTGGAACTCTGTCTGCCTCCTGTTGCCTAATGACAGCGTCGGGGGGGGCTGCAGTAAACACAGAGGCTTTGGCGGTGAATGACCCCCCCAGCTGGGAGAACGTGCTGGCTGGACTCCCTTTGTTTGTGCGAGGTCACCACGTTGTTCCGGCGAGCTGAGCGTCAGCACTAACGGCAGCTGGCACGCTCCGGCCTCTTACTGGCAAATCCCACTGAGTCATCAGCGAGCTGCCCCTCTTTGTCCACAGGTTTAGCTGAGCTCGGTGACCCCTGTCCTGCACCCCCATCAGCCCTGGGTCACACTGTCTCACACACGTTCGTCACAACACCAACGTGGAGTGTGTGCGTTCACCTCTGGAGCGACACTTCAGTCCTCCAACACGTTTACTGTGGAGGCACAGGAAGTGATGGCTGCTAAAGGTGAATAGTGCCAAATAGTGATTCCTGTAATGTAGGAATCTTCATTCATAAACGCTCGTTAGAAACACTGATGCATTTAACTTTTTAAATTATATAATCTTTTAGTTTCATTCTTTCTATCTATCCAAATGCACGGCTTACCATAAAAGTGGAAGCATTTTGTTTTCAGACACATTCGCCTTTTTAGCAAAGGACATTTGTATTTTAATTTTTACTGTGATAGGTTGGGCAGACATGGATGCATACGTTTTTGAGAAGATATACACTTTATCTGTCAAGAATACATCACATTGTCACAAAAATTGTACAAGAAGAGGTTCTCACTGTTGCCCGACTTTCTATGTACTTTGGACTTTGTACAAATATGTCATAATCAAGTACAAGAAATATGAAAAGTGTTGAATTAAAGGAGCGTTTCTTTATTTGGCAACGTTATCTTTAAATATTCATATTCTCATAAACACTGATGAACCCAGTTCCATTTGAACTCACGTGAAATGTGAGTTAAATTTACTAATGTCACACTCATGTCCATTATAATGTGCAACAAATTATAATTTATCTGTCTCACCAAGTCGCTGTAGTTATGTGTGAAGACAGTCCTCACTACATGCAGGGGCTGGGTTTGTTGTGCATCGGAGCTGAAACTGGATTTTCATTGAGGAAGTCTTTCTGGGAAAACTGTGCACCAACACCATCCTCTGAAACGTCTTCAACCAGATGTTCATTTGTAACGTTATTTTATTTTTTAGCTTTCAGTTACAAAACTCATACAAAGGTTCATTTTGGGTATTTAACCGCAACACCAACTAACATCTATAGTCTCATTCCTAAAATTAAAATCAATTAATTAAATGTTACATTTTTCATTTTGGGGAAGAGGTTAAGGTGGTGCCTCACAGCTAGAAGGTCCCTGGTGTGAATCCCAGCCGGCTGTTTCCTTTCTGTGTGGAGTTTGCATGTTCTTGTTGTGCTTGCGGAGTTTCCTCTAGTTTCTTCCCACAGTCCAAACACGTGCATGTTAGGTTACACAGTGAATCTAAATTGTCCTTAGGTGAGAAACTGAGTGTGAACGGTTGTCTAACTGTGTATGTCTCTCTGTGTTGGCCCTGAGACAGTCGGACACCTTTCCAAGGTGGACCCCACTTCGAAACAGTCGCAAACTTGTCATTGCCCAAAAACTAAGAAACACGGTGAGTTCTGTAAGTGAGTTCTGTGTTATGATTACTTATCTCTCAAAAGCAGAAAGACTGGGGCTTGTTCCAACATTATTCACACATCATCAAAGGAAAAGTGTCCAGGGTTTGGATTTTGGAGATATTCTTATTTTATGTTGTCTTTGTGAAGACTAGAAATAGAAAAGCAGAACACGGAGGGATGAACTCACTGAGCACAATTTTTTTTATTAAATGTGCAAACAATATGTATGTAAAACATGA
Source organism: Channa striata (assembly GCA_033026295.1). Taxonomy (NCBI): domain Eukaryota; kingdom Metazoa; phylum Chordata; class Actinopteri; order Anabantiformes; family Channidae; genus Channa; species Channa striata. The sequence goes on from CM065177.1 coordinate 23,406,903, forward strand.
ACCTAAAGAGAGAGAGACATTCTAAAATTCACGGACACGGCGGAAAGACCCCACATTGGGATTCATGGCCGCCCACTCGTTGAAGCGGCGATACTGTCCCCTCTCCAACAGGTACTGACGTCCACGGTAGTTGGGGAGCTCGAAGAAGACCCAGGTGCCCTCCGGCACTTGGGCAGAGTGAACCTCCCGCAGGTGCCAGCGCTCGGGCAGATTGTTCACGTCCTCGGTGCACTCCAACATCTGACCGCTGAAGTCAGGACGCTCGTAGACACGAATGCTGAACACGCCAGAGGTCTGAAAACCAAAACCAGGAGTTTAAGTCGCCCTAACCAAGTTTACTTTTAACATTTTCTAAAGTAGAGCAGATAGTCTGAATCAAGTGATGCATTCAGGGTCCACGTTTTGTCACAGACAACCATTCACACTCACACTGTTGGTTAATTTAGCATCTAATGCTGCAGGTATCATCTGCTGTTGCAGAGAATAGAAATGAAAATATGAACCTGAACCCAGGAGAAGTTTAAACTGAACTGCTTCTCCTCTGTTTCCTGGCGGAACTCACATTTCGGATGATCCTGCATGACCTTATGCTGTCGTTGTAGCCCATCCAGCTCTGGAAGTCAGGGTACTCCCCCCTGGTCAGGATGTACTGGTAGCCCAGGTAGTTGGGCCTTTCGTACAGAACCCAGGCCCCGCTCTCCACGCGCACAGAGTTGCAGCGACTGAAGTGGGTGTTGAGCTCAGGACAGTCACTGTTGCACTCATAATAACGGCCCTGGAAGTCTCTGTCCTCGTAAAATACGATCTGTGGAGCAGAAGTTGTGTTTACTGGAAACGTACTGTTGTGAGCCACATGCACGTTCACTGCAGGGAAAAGGTCAAAGCTTTGTTCAACTTCTGTCGCAGTTCTGACCCCTTCTTACAGTATGTGTTCGTCTGCCTACCTTCCCCACACGGTCCATGTTTGGGCCTCACACCAGCGTTTGTTTATCCCACCTTTCACATGCACAGCGTTGCCCACAGGCCTGCTCCAGATTTATATATACAGTGAATGTGGGCACTCTGAAATGCACTGCCAGGGACATCATTGTCATTTTAATTGCCTCAGCATTTATATCTGCACAATGGCTGATGCTGCAATTGTTTTAAAACTGCTCAGTGTTTACTCACGGCCGCCGCGGCTAACCTCAGTCCGCGCCTGATTCCAGAAGCCATTTATTGATCCGATTAAACTGTCTTCTCTGCAGCTGCCATGGGAGTTGGCTTGTGGCCACATCACACGCTGTGTCGCGGGCTTTAACGTCCGTGTTGGAGGGGACAGAAGTGTTCAGGGTGTCACACTCCACCCTCTGTGTGCACCCACACCTCAGTACACAGTCAGCTGACCCGGGGGACGGAGGGCTCCGTTTTCTGGATTCATAGCAGCTGCTGAACGTGTTTCCAGAGGACTGAAGTCCTCATGGCTGTACAAACAAAAAATGATTAGATGTAGAAGGAGAGCCGTGCATGGAAAACATTTGAATTTAATTTTTACAGTAAGAAGGTGAACAAGATAATAAAAACACGTCAGCACGGTTCGACAGCACCACAAGCCACACGCTCTAAAATTATCACAACAAAGCATGCAAGCCTCTCGGAAACCATCTGATCACATTATGACCGTCATAATGGAGGATTTATGGCAGGACTGTTGTACTAGACTTTGCTTTAACTCCTCAGAGTTTCTTTTTGTGTGATTCTTTCTTATTGTTATGAGCAGTACAGTCAATGCTGTGTGACACTAAATGATCAGGCATGATTTTATCGTTCATCTCTCTTATGGATTCAACTTCATACAGACACAAACAAGCATTAATTATTATGATTGTTTTGGTGAATATGTTCAAAGGGTGCGTGCAGATCAGCCAAATGCTCCTTTACATTCCTCGGCATTTCCTGGAAATCAGGGTCCTCGAAAAGCACAATCTGAAAACAGAGATACAGACTGTTACACAGAAATGTTTACGCAGCATCTGTGTTTGCACTTATGGTTCTTAAAGGTTCTTCTTCTTCTTCTTCATTTCTCATAACCACTGAGTGGCCTTTCCATACACAGCGGTTGTACAGCAGTACCTGCTCAGTCCAACCTGGTCTAAACTGCTGCACTAAATTAGTTTTTGTCAACTTTGTCTGTTACTTTGCATAAACTATACAATTTGAGGTGCAGGAGTTGCAATATGAGGTTTGGCGTTAATGTTATTATTGTTCTACATAATTTTCTGTGGACATAACAACAATATGTAGTGTGTTAGGATTTCTCCAGCATTGTAAAGTATGTAATTTATACGCACAATTTTTCAATTGGTGATCAAAAGGTCAAAATAAAAAGATCCCAGTTAGAAACTTAACATACAGTTGCAGCAGTTAGACTGAACAATGGAAACGTTTCAGAACAAAATAATCTACTGCATTACGCCAAAACTTTGGTTTTGCTTCTGACTATTTTATTTAACTATTAAGCCATAAATGTGGAAATGAATAATATGTCAGTTTCTTTATTGAACTTGAAATGTTTAATCTGTGATGCACTTTGCGGTGGACACTAGAAGGTGAGACTGAAAGCTGAGGTGGCCTGTAACTCAAGAACACAACAAACACTAAATATGGGTTACATCTTTATTTGATTAATGGAAAGAACAACCAGAAATGAATAGTTTGTGAATACTGGTCTCTTGGAAGACCAGTTTGTTAGGATGATTCAAGAACTTGGTATCGTGGCCCTGGACGTCTAAAGAACCTGGAATTTTGGTTGACTTCAGTCCTTGGAACCTTGCACAACTACAGTCTCTGAAATGATGGTGGCATTATCTCTCAAATAACTCTTTTTGATGGCTCTGATGGTTCTAGAACCCTGTGACCCTTCGGAAGGATCCCACAGCAGGGGAGGTGGCGCCCCAGTCCGTATAGTTGTGGTACTCGCCACGGTCCAGAAAGTACTGGTGTCCTTGGTAGTTGGGCTGATCATAGAGGACCCAAGCCCCATCGATCACAACACACGAGTGGAACTCCCAGAACTTCAAGGCTTCGTAAATCGAAGGGCAATCATCAACACACTCTGCCGCTTGACCTTCGAAATCCTGCTTGTCAAAGAACCTGATCTTCCAGGTCTTTCCGTATACCTTAAAAAAGAGAAATTTACATTATTTCCACTTGTTTTACCTGATCTTTTAGTTTCATTGCTTTGAGCTCACTCCTGCAAATGGATTTGTTGGCTGTTTTCCTAGTTTCCTTCAATAACTGATGTACATAGATGTGGACAAGCACCCTGCTGCCAAATCATGAGCCTTTTATCTCGCCTTATTGTCTGCTGGCCTTTGACTGATTACTGCTTGGTTGGTGCACTCTCTGGTATTTCATGCTGACTAGTGGACAGTGTCCTGCACAAAATTAACCCAAAAATGTTTAAAAAAGAATGTTGTATCACCCTGCAGCACTCATACCCAGTTAGATTTTCACATTGTAAAGCTACCCTAGCCTCAAAATATTACAAAAATAACTGAAGTAAGACACCAACACTAAATCAACTTTCAAGAACTTTCCAGACTCTGCTACCTGTTTGTAAAGCATGTTGTACAAAGCGTCTACTGTTTTATTGAGCTTACATTTTTGATACACCGACATGACTTGATGCTGTCGTTGAACCCCATCCACTGTTGGGGGTCAGGGTATTCCCAGGGCTCAAGATGTATTGGTGGCCAGTGTAATTGGGACGCTCATACAGCACCCAACAACCACTTTCCACCTTGATGGAATTGCAGCGGCTGAAGTTAGAGCGCAGGTCAGGACAGTCGGTGCTGCACTCATGGCTTTGCCCTTGGAAGTTCTTGTCCTCGAAGAACACAATCTGGATTAAAGAGCCAACAGCAGCATATTACACCCACTGTGGTTAAAAAAACACAAACTAGGTAAAAGGTTTACATGAGTTACAGATTCTGCCTTAAAACGTTTTCAGTACTATTTGCTCCTTACCTTGCCCATTGTTAACGATGTTGCTTGCCTCCCAGCCAGCTGCAGCTGTGTTGTGGTTTATATCGAAATGCAGAATGTGCAGACGAGGGCAAGCTATTGTCATCTAAATTAGCTCGATTTGCATATCAGCAAAATGGTTTGGTGAAGTTTGATTTCCCTTTGTCCACATGTGATGGCCACATATCAAAGAAGTGCTAAAACTGAGCAGCATTTCCTAAAAAAGCCAACAGTCATTGTTTTCGCTGAGTTCTGTCAATCAGCAGTTCTTTTTGTGGAACCAAAAATAATTTGGTAAATTGTTGAAATGATTTTGCTTTTTACAAAATCTTTTATCAATGATCGACATTAGGCAAAGGCCAATGCAGTCCTTTACTCAGCATTAAACCTTAGAACTCTGTTATTATATGGATTTCATATTCAAACGTGTTCTTGCCTGCAGTGGACTGCTCTGCTGATATATTAAGACAACCTTGAACAAGAAAATCACAGATAACATTAACATTACATTACATGTACATTAGATAACATTTAAATTCAATTTAAAGTTTAGGCATCTCTTAGATTGTGTTTATGGTGCGTTATACATCCCCATGTGTTTTATTTGTGACGGACCTTAGCTACCTCACACTGAAAACGTTTACAGCAAGACACAAGACTTTTTCTGATTTTACAGTAATTTCCCAGACTGGGCAAGGACGGTGACATGAATCACATTGCATCAGGAAGTGGGTGGGAAACATTAGGAAAGATGAAGTGTTGGAAACTGAAAAGATGGGCATGGATTTGAGCAACTTTGCCAGGTGCCAAATTGTGATGGCTGGATAACTGTGTCAGAGTACCTCCAAAAATTTTGTGGGATGTTCTTGTTGTGCAGTGGTCAAGACTGCAGAAGGGAAGAAAAACCATTGAAACCGGTCATATGTGGCCAAGCATTACTGAAGAGCACTGACTCAACCATGTCGCCTGATCAGAAGAGCTGCTGTAGCTCAAACTGCTGAAAAAGTTAATGCTAGTTCAGATTGAAGGGTATCAGGTTTCTGCTGGGAAACCTTGGGTGCTACCAATCAGGTTTGATCATCTGGACTTGCTACCTAACTAAACATTGCAGCTGACAGAGTACACCCCTTCATGGACACAGAATACCTCAATACCACATAACAAAAATGATTCAAGAATGATGTGAGAAACCCAACGAGTTTCAGATGCTGACTAGGCCTCCAGATTCAATCAAGCATCTGCAGGATGTGCTGAATGAAGGGGTCTGATCCATCAAGGCCCCACCTTGCGACTGTTTTTGAGGCAAAAAGGGGCACCTCCACGACATTAGACAAGTGGTCATAATGATATGGCTTATCGTCCTAGACCTCGCATGCTATCAACCCATTCTGTTCTAACCTCTTCTATATATGTATAAATGGGTTTAGTTTTATAGGCCTTTATCATCTTTTTCATCACGGTTACTACAATTAACATGGAATCTATGAGGTCCAGATACAAAAACAGCTTATTTAACTATTGTGGTTTGGTTGTGATTTTGATAATGTGACTTTGATTCTCGTCATAATTCCTTTAGCTCATCGAGGTCACCTAATTACTGCACATTTTTGGCCACCTTCCATCCGTTAGTCTGGTCTGCAAAGGGTTCAGGCAATTCTTAACAAAGCCCCCATGTGTGTCATTATTATTGAAAGAGCTTCTGGGCTTTTTGAACACTGGTTTGTTAACTTTGACGGTGGTTACATGTAATCAAACATTAGCTTTTTCTTGTCCCTCTAAACCTACTCATCTGAGTTCAAGAGAGGTAAAAGTCTTTAACTCAGTCCTTCTTCCTGTTCTCCCACCTTGTGTCTTCCACTTTTTCTCCCTTTGCTCTCGACCGTGATGGCACAAATGAAATTAACAGTGAAATCACAGAGCTGCTTATTCATCAGCTTCCAGATAATTTAAATAACAAAAACCTTTTACAGTGCATATAAAGTATAAAAGCCGCCTGGCAGCCACAGGTTGTTGGACAGATTCCCACAAACACAGATCATCAAACATGGGCAAGGTATGTAGAGTGTAGACCAGGAAACAAGCACAAGCTTCAGTTTAGGACAAACTCAGCCGACATCCATTAAAAAGAAGTGGAAACAAATGTGAAACAATTCAAAATAAATAAAGGGCCAAATTCAGGTTTGAAATGAATTGTGTTTGCTTTTTCAACAGATCATCTTCTACGAGGACAGGAACTTCCAGGGTCGCTCCTATGAGTGCACGAGCGACTGCTCTGACATGACCTCCTACCTGAGCAGGTGTAGTTCTTGCAGGGTGGAGAGCGGCTGCTTCATGGTCTACGACCGTCCCAACTACATGGGAAACCAGTATTTCCTAAGGAGAGGAGAGTATTCCGACTGCATGTCTTTTGGCATGAGTGACTCAATCCGATCCTGCCGTTTGATTCCACAGGTACTGTATGCAGAGATAGAAAAATGTATGATAAGAAAGAAGACACGTTGTTTATCTATGTCTTAATAATGTCATAGAAATCAAAGATTTGTTTTTTTCAGTTTCTGCTGTTAAGATGCGCTTTTTGTGAGAAAGTCTGTTAATTTTGCAGTAATGCAGTGCAGAATGCATCTTAACTTGTGTTTTTCACAACATCTTCCTGCCATCAACAGCACAGAGGCTCCTACAGGGTGAGGATTTATGAGAAGCAGAACTTCCAGGGCCAGAGTCAGGAGCTGATGGACGACTGCGACAACATCACAGACCGCTACTGCATGTCCGACTGCCAGTCGTGCAACGTGATGGACGGCCACTGGCTGATGTACGAGCAGCCCCACTACAGAGGCCAGATGATCTACCTGAGTCCCGGAGAGTACCGGACCATGAGGGATGTGGGATACAGCGGCATGAGGCTCAGCTCTGTCAGGCGTATAATGGATTCCTGTTGAAGCGGAGTACAAAAAATGAGCCGAATAAAATGAAAATCAAACACCATCTTGTCATCCTGTGGTCATATATCATGTTTTCAGCAGGCTACTCAATCATATTTATGTAGTTACATAGTTTGTACAAAGTCCGAATCATTTGCTTGGTCTTTTACTTGTCTGTTTTTTGTTTAGCAGCTGAACTCATTCCTCCCTGTAATGGTCACTCTGTAATAAAGTCACAGTCTATTGTGGTCGTAGCCACTGCAGAGAGGATTGGTTATGCCTGTGATTGTTGCCTCTGTCAGCCTATGAGCACAGCTGTACAAAGTCTTCCTGGAGGGAATTTGCAAACAAATTTCAATTTCAATCATATCATCAGGTCAGGGATTTAGGGGTAGAATCCAAGATCCTTAACTCACACCAGGAACTTAAAGACTCATAAAGTAGCTGCTTTATCAGAACAAAACCACTTCAAGCCAGGTTTGCAACACCAGTTTATTGTAATGCACTACGCAGTATGTTGCCCCCAAAAATGCTTTAACAACTTAGCCACAAGTCTAACAGGATTATGCATTTTTAAGACACAATAACTTTAAATCATTTCACTCTGCTGATAAACAGAGACATAATAGATTTTCAGTCAAGGGTTGATCAGGTTCAACTAACTTTTTAAGTCAGAGATCAAACTTCAGGGGGCCTTCTATTTGAATTTCCTTCCTTTGCTCCGTTGTATTTGGCTAAACTAAGAAAGACTAGAAAAAGGGAAAGCTTATGAGTCTTTGTTCATCTGACACAACTCTTAGAAAGTGTTTCTGAAATGAGTGTCCCTACTGTGTCAGGAGATGTGCCTCAGTTAATTTGTTGAAAATACCTTTTGATGTGACAACGCTGTGGGTAAAGTCAAGGTGAGGTTCAGTGAAAGATCGTGGTTAGGGTTACAACATGGGCTTTATTTAAAAGAAACTTTTAAACGAAATTAAGACTACTACCGGTTCATCAGGGAGGTGTAACGAGTTGTAGGAGCTGTGATTGTAATATCCTAAAGACGCTCCACTCTTATCACCCCCTTTCTGTTCCACCCCACATGCCAATACACGTCCCTTACATTTGGAGGTTCCCTAACCAACTTTCCGCAGACTGAAGTGTATTAATGTGGTAATTAGTGAAACAATGAACAAGAAGTCTAGTTGTCAGGACTTGGCTCCCAGATGTATGAATTTACATGTATATATATATATTATACACTTTTCAGAGGATCCATGGGGCTTTTTGTTGACTTTAGTCACATTCCTTTCTTTTCTTAATGATGAATTAGTCTGTACTCTAAGAGATTTTCTCTCTTTTCATCCCAACGTCTGCTTTTCAATAATCTTTTGATGGAGTTGCTTGGAGTTTTCTTTTGTAATTGTGGTCTTAGTTTTTGGCCAGGATCAGTAGAGTTTTCACTTGGAGGCCAAAGAAAACCCAAGTCTACCGTTTCTTTCTGCTGTTGACATTTCGATAGAAACACTTTTTTTCCGTTAGGTACCTACATAAGTACATATGAGCGACACTAGTCTGTTTATCATTATACCATACTCCTACTGACCACATTGCAATGTCCCCAAAGGGCCAGTCTGAAGTATGACACCAATCAGATGAAGCTACTTACTGCCAAACTGTTTCAGTAGCAACTTAACTTTAAATCTGACGGCAGACAGACCCCAAGACTAGAGCTGTGTACAGAGAAGATGAAGGAGGGAGTTTCCACGAAGGAAATTAGGATTTGTGGAGTGGCTAACTGGTAGCTAAACTTTAGCAGTTATTTTGTTGGCTGTGTCTCCGATCCACGCACGCTACAGCCAGCTGAATATAATTGTCTTCTGTTTATAACGACTTATTGTAACTTAACAATGAAGCTCAAAGTCACCTTATGTACACAAGAAAATAAAAAAATTGGACTTTACTGTATTGTAATTGATGTATTATTTGTATTACTGAAACATGATTTAAATTGTTGTGTTGCAGGTGAACTGCTGAGCTCTCTACAAGGACAATAAATCAGTCACACCACAGAGATGTAACTGAATATATTTAGGTAATGGGCTGATGAGTAACGTGTGAAAAAACAAAGTGTTTGTCACCATAGACCCAAACACTGAGAACACAAAGGGCCCCAGCTGATACAGTTCTGCTGTCACCCACCTGTACCCCATAGGAGAGCTGCAGCAGTTGGCACTGCACCAGATGCATACAGTCTGGAATAATAACCATTTACAGAGCGATTTAACAAACATTATAGCCCGTATGCTATGCTGCTGAGTAAGATATTTAAAACAATGGCTCCATAGATCATTTAGCTATCATGATGGGTATAAAAGTGAGGGACAGTTTGGCTGGGCCAAGTACCAGTGCAATCAGGTGGACGACTGAACACCAAAATGGGCAGAGTAAGAGAGCATTTCGATGTAGTTTGACGAGTTCTAACACTGTGTGGTGGTTTTGAATGCACGGTTCTGTTTTCAGATCATTTTCTACGAGGACAGGAACTTCCAGGGTCGCTCCTATGAGACCAGCAGTGACTGCGCTGAGCTCACCACCTACCTGAGTCGCTGCAACTCCTGCAGGGTGGAGAGTGGCTGCTTCATGGTGTACGAACGTCCAAACTACATGGGCCACCAGATGCTGGTGAGGAGAGGAGAGTACCCTGACAACCAGCGCCTCATGGGAATGAGCATGAGTGACTGCATCCGTTCCTGCCGCATGATCCCTATGGTATGTTATTCCACTCAGATGCAGACCTCCTCCTCACCTTTTATGATTAAAAATTCATTATCTGCCCCATTGTGTTTTATTTTGCAGCACAGAGGTCCATTCAGAATGAGAATCTACGAGAGGGAAAACTACGGAGGTCAGATGTATGAGCTGATGGACGACTGCGACTCCATCCAGGACCGTTACCGTATGTCTGACTGCCAGTCCGCCCACGTGATGGACGGCCACTGGCTGATGTACGAGCAGCCCCACTACAGAGGCAGGATGCTCTACCTGAGGCCCGGAGAGTACAGGAGCATGAGAGACATGGGTATGGGTTCCATGGACATGAGGATCGGATCAATCAGACGTATCATGGAATCCTGTTAGAACAGACTGTAATAAACAAACAAATGTAATAAATAAATCTTAATAAATGCTTCATACCTACAACAAATTCTGTAATGTATCGTTCACATTGAGGTTTAAATCTCCAACCGCTGATTGACAATAACAATTTTGGCCCATTTCTTCTTCTAAGTATGGAATGGGCTGTCACTTCATACATAACAAATGAATCATAAGCCTGTGAGATGGTGCACAAGTTTCTATAAGTTTGATAAAGTTACCAGAACGCATACAATGTATCATATTTAAGTGTTAAAGAGAACGGACATAATTGTGATTTAGGAAAGACATACGTGGTGTCAAAAGCAAAAGCTAAAAGTTGAGATATGAAGAACATTGTTGGCACAAATAATAACAATAATAATAAAAATAATAATAACAATACTGGCTCAATACAATACCAAAACAAAGTCAAACAAGACCAAATGTTGTGAGCTCACTGGTTGATGTCACGAACTCAGACAGCTCAAGCGTCATATTCAAGTCAGGGACATTTTTGCATATTTTTACACCTATCAAGCGTTGTAGATTTTATTGACCATCTCTTAACATTTCAAATACATTTGACAACCTTCTAACGGTCAGTAGAAGGTTTGATGAAGTCAGCAAGGAAAAATTGTTTTTTCATGCTTACAAAAATATGAGCCTATGCCATAGTTCAACAGATCTGATCGTTCCTCTGCCTTCCAGCTTGACTGTGTGAGGAGAAAGTGTTACCACAATACAAAATGTTTACATTTTCCTACCTGCAAAACCTCTACATATGCTGATGAGGTTATCGACAATAAATTACCGCAAAAGTTTTAGAATAATTATGTATCAAGAAGCATACCTCGAACCATGTAGGTAAAACTATTTTGTTTTTGCTGTTTTGTAGTTTTTCTAAAATCAAATCAAGTAATTATCAATCCATGTGATCAGAGATTCTAAGGAGGGTCAATTTTAACCACTCAGCTTTGCTGTGCCACTCATAAAGCTGCAAGTCCAAATATTATTACTATTTTTTTAACCAAAAGAATCAATTTTAATGATATACGTTTTAACTTGAAAGGTGCAGCCAGGAGTCTCTGACTGGGGGCAGAGATGGAACACTACCAACCTCTGAAGGACATAGCAGATATTAGCCCGTGTTCATTCAAAGGGGGACATAGGCCCACTGGATGGGCTCAGATAAAGCCTTTGGTCATGGTAATAAGCCCCAAAACTCAGATTTTTGTCTCAAAGGTCAATGACATGAAAGATTATTCACCTCTGCCTCAAGGAATCCTGTAGGGTTCAGATTAAAGCAGTATCAGATATATTGGCACACTAGGACAAGCTTTCTGATGCGTTAAACAATCCTGATTTATGAAGTGTCATAGAATAAAATAGACTCAAACATGAACTAAGGGTAACTTTCCATCATCTACTTCTTCATATTTGATCATGTTCAATGTTTCTGTCAAATAAAAAGGATGAGGTTGTATTTCTACAGCTGGTTCTGAAGTACTAACATTTAAAATAGCAGGATTGGTTGAGTGCCCAGTTCAACAAATCTTATTGAATCTTTAATCTGTTTTTTGATGCAACTTTACATGTTGTTAAACTCATACAACACTGAGCATGTAAATCAATTAATAAAAATGGAGTTTGACTTTTTGACAGTAAACACAATTGATAAGAGATTTTAATGCCCATGGATTCTATGTTCATTTTGGATGCACATTTATAGTCAACCAGCGCTCTCCTTTTGGTGAATGAGAATGTTCACAATTAATAGAAGTAATCCCGACTTGTGCCACTAAAATGCAATATTTCCTACAGTATTTATTGGGTTTTTTCTTATCAAAATCGAAAGTTTAAAGGTACAAGGCAGATTTGTGATACTAGGACCTACAACATGAACTTGACTTGACTTGACTTAAAAGTTTCAGTCTATGTCTATGCACTTTGTAATTACACAATGTATAATATTGTTGTGCAATAGCCAGGAATTGTGCAACATTCATCTGTTATCTTGTTTTCCACGGTACATTTTAGATATGACATTTTTATTCTTAATTTTGAAATACTTTGCACAGTTAATAATGATTGTTTTTTATCTTGTTTTTGTTTTTATTCTTGCTATAACACAAGAATTTCACCACTGTGGGATCAATAAAGTTGTACCTCATGTTATCTTATCATAAAATTAGCAAATCACAGTCTGAAAAAATTTTTTTCATTGTTTATTAAGAGGCAATATCCTGTATCCTGTACACTGTGTAAGATAGAGATGGCTGTCATGTTATAGTTGGAAGCTTCTCTTTATTTTCTTTATGTTAGACAACAATACTGAATGTGTACATTTACACTAGAGTGCCACAGAGCTAGATAATAACCCTTTAGTGCCCTGACTGCTCAGTAGGCTTCTATGGCATGTTGCTGGCTCAGGGATTTGCACAATAGTAACCGTACATACGTTTTTCACATGGAGCAAGTATAAAAGTAACAGTTACCACCAACAGGGACACAAACCAGCCACAACTCAGTCCTGAAGAACAACCAAAAAGACTGTGACCATGGGCAGGGTAGGTACCGGGAATGATTAATCCAGAAAGTGTTACATCAGTTTCAAATGTATTTATTAAATTACAAAACAGGCATGGAACTAATTAAGTGAAGCGTTTGCTGCGTTTCCATTAGATCATCTTCTACGAGGACAGGAACTTCCAGGGTCGCTATTATGAGACCAGCAGTGACTGCCCTGAGCTGACCTCCTACCTGAGCAGGTGTCACTCCTGCAAGGTGGAGAGCGGCTGCTTCATGGTCTACGACCGTGCCAACTTCATGGGAAACCAGTATTTCATGAGGAGGGGCGAGTACGCCGACTACATGAACATGATGGGAATGTCAGACTGCATCAGGTCTTGTCGTATGATCCCCATGGTGAGTGTAAAGCTAAGTGAAGGCTTAGGGAATAGCAGTTCAGGTGACTCTGAATCTACATCCACACTGAAACTGTTTTCCAATTAACAGCACAGAGGCCAGTTCAGGATGAGGATCTACGAGAGGGAGAACTTCGGCGGTCAGATGTATGAGCTGATGGACGACTGCGACAACATCATGGACCGCTACCGTATGTCCGACTGCATGTCCTGCCACGTGATGGACGGCCACTGGCTGATGTACGAGCAGCCCCACTACAGAGGCAGGATGATGTACCTGAGGCCCGGAGAGTACAGGAGCTTCAGGGACATGGGCATGAGTGGCACGAGGTTCATGAGCATGAGGCGTATCACCGATTCCTGCTACTAAATGTTTGACTAAATTCCACTAAATAAAGCAACCTGATCTTTTAATTTGACTCTGTCATTTACTAATTCTTTTGACACCTGGACAGCTCAGAAGGTGATGTCAATAACAAGGACATCAAATAAAGATGATCAGCTTGTTCTGTTAAGGCTACAACTGCATAATAATAGGAACAAAATCAGCATTTTAATGGCATTTATTTCCCTGTTGGTTAGTGGGGATCTGATTACGGTGGACATCCTTTAAAGAAAATATGAAGACTTACTTAAACTGATTTAGTAGGCGAATTTTAGGAGTTTGATATTTTAGTTCAAGTTTTAAGGACTGTGTTTGTGGATTAATTACAATTACAAGTGTCTTGGTCACATAAATGTGTGATTTGGTAGAAATTATATGGCCAACAGGTATTTCTCCCTCCTTCTCAGCTGTATAAAATTTTGGTATTGATTACTTTTATAATGTGTGCCTTTAAACAATGGTCTAGATTATTTTTGCTTTACATATTTGAACAAGTAGTTTAAAAAAAGTGGTAGCGGACAATTAGTAGTTACCTGTTCTTTGAAGTAACACGTCGACTCCTGCTAAAATGTCATGGTAAAAATACTTACCTTACCCAAAGTAAGGTTACTTTAGGTAACCTTACTTAGGTTACTTACTAAGGTTACCCAAACATTAGGTTACTTTGTCTTGGTAAATTGCCTGTCTTAAGTTCTTCCCCTGTTGTATCTTTGGCTTTTAACCTGAAATGAACCCACTGTTAACTGTTTGTCTGTGGGCTGCAAATGGGGACATTGTAGGTGCTTGGTCCAAGAGATAAGTCTTGAGGAGGTTTTCCCTTTGAGACATCAGATTTATAATAAAGACAGTTTAAAAAACGGCAGGACACAGTACGTGAGACCCGGGAAGTGAAGACCATTTATTTTTTGTTCTCAACTACTGGTGGGGGTTAATTTGGTAAGGTGCCTCATCAGTGTCACAGAGGCATTACTACATCTCGTGGTGATTGTTTTCTGGTCCACTAACATTAGTTTTAACATGTCAGACACTGATGACAGACAACTAAACATGAACGCTGGAGCTAATTATGTGTATAAGCGAAGTTGGTTTAACGTGAGACTCAGACAAATGAATCTTTGGGTAGCCTGTGTGAAAACACTGGAGTCACAAGAAAGCTTAAAAAATGTCTCAGAGACATGCCGGTGACATTTGACAAGTTCTTCTCTAACTGGGGCCTAATAACATCAGCTCGTGGTGACAAGATAGTAATGCTAAATTAAAGGTTACTATAAAATACTGTAACTATCTTAAAAAGTAATATTGTAACTGAACTACTTACTTGAAATGAACAGCAACAAGTGTTTTTTGACCAGAACTGTGTCTTCAACATTGGCAGGTACACGATGCCTCCCTTCCTTTTAGCAAAGACGCTGCCAGCGTGCAGATAAGAGAAACCAGGGTTAGCTTGCTTGTTAACATCCGCTAACATACAGGCTGCGTGCGAGATTAACACCTACTTTGCTATTTTGAAGTAGTGTCCAAACGTGTAAATCTTTCCACGATATTTTAGTAGTTATATAGTTTGTATAGTTGTTTCCCACAAAGCAACACTAAAAGTGGCGGACATGGCATGTACAGTGAGCGTCCTCAATGTCGACTGACTGCTCCCTGATGAGTGAACTAGTTAGTGTACATTACATAGGGGGTAGCGGGTGACGTCGGATACAGTCGCTGTGTCTCTTCATGCTAGTAATGTGACTGCTAGCATACAGGTAAGAGAAACCGGGGTTAGCTTACAAGTTAACATTAGCTGAGGTGGTTAAAAGACATAATTTTCCACAGCGGTAAGACTGGTGAAGCTAAGTAGCTAGCAGATTTTTATTTTAAATCTTTTAAACACGGCTACAGGAAAGTGAGTTTACTACTTAAACTATCACCCAGTGTCTGGATAGTGGAGAAACTCCATGTATCTTATTCTTTTTCTTGTTGGTACCTTACAAGGAAAATATGTGGCACGGACAAAAGAAACGATTGGAAAAAAACTAAATATAATAGTTGCTCTGACGTGGTCTCGTTGATGTAGCTTACACACATTGGAAAGTCGTATACAAATCTACACTCCTGCTGTAAAGTTTACTTGAATTAAAACAAAAATTTGTTTGTCTCATTACTGTCACAGTGCAAAACCCATTGGCAAAGAGCAGGACACTGAAATCCATACTTTTAAATGACAACCGATGGTGGTTAGTGCTTTGGAATGTGGTTTCTGGTTACAAAGGGGTAGGGAGAATGAATGAACAAACGAATTAATGAATGGTGCATTTTAGCTCAAAGTCCAAGGAGGGACAATAACAAATCCCCCCCTTGTCATATTATTTTAGATGCCAATTAAACACTTACGCACATTATTTCCTGAGTTTGAAAATTTTTTTGTCCACTTAATAAGCTTATTGGCTTGAAAATAAGCATTTGACTGGATCTTAAGGGGCAACTACTTTTATACTGCATACAAAATACTCATGTATAACAAAATTCTAGGCCATTTTTTAAATGTGCTCTATTGATGTTAAAGGAACATTCTGCTTAGAGGTCGTGACCTTGTTTGTAAATGTGATAGCAACTCAAAACTCTATAGGCTACTATAGTAGGTTGCTGGGTCAGGAATTTGAACAATAGAGGGGCACACAGTCTTTGTCCTGGCCAGGTATAAATGTAACTTGTTCAGACAGACAGATGGTCAGTTCCAAAATAGTTCTCTGAGAGATCTGGAAAACCACTGCAGTCACCATGGGCAAGGTAAGAAAGTCCCAGACAAAACAAGACAAAACAAAGAAACATTAATTTGACAACAAATATGTAATGGTAAAGTTTTATTATGACTTTTGTAATTGAGACCCTTTAAAATTTCAGATCATCTTCTACGAGGACAGGAACTTCCAGGGTCGCTCCTATGAGTGCATGAGCGACTGCGCTGACATGTCCTCCTACCTGAGCAGGTGTCACTCCTGCAGGGTGGAGAGCGGCTGCTTCATGGTCTACGACCGTCCCAACTACATGGGAAACCAGTATTTCATGAGGAGGGGCGAGTACGCCGACTACATGAGCATGATGGGATGGAGCGGTGGCATCAGGTCCTGTCGTATGATCCCCATGGTACGTTCTCAACACAATAATAATACTTAACTTCTGGAAAAAGGAAAAGCTCAGATTTTCTCAAAGTTGTTTTATTTTTATAAAACAGCACAGAGGCCAGTTCAGGATGAGGATCTACGAGAGGGAGAACTTCGGTGGTCAGATGTATGAGCTGATGGACGACTGCGACTCCATCATGGACCGCTACCGTATGTCCGACTGCATGTCCTGCCACGTGATGGACGGCCACTGGCTGATGTACGAGCAGCCCCACTACAGAGGCAGGATGATCTATGTGAGGCCCGGAGAGTACAGGAGCTTCAGGGACCTGGGCATGGGAGGCATGAGGTTCATGAGCATGAGGCGTATCATGGACATGTGCTAAATGTACATTTTTTTTCCAATAAATTGTTGAAATATTCTGAATTCTGGTGTTATGGTGTTTAAACAGCATCAAACAAATGACACAATACTTTGGATGAGAGCACCTGTAGTGCAACTTCCTATCAGACATTTTCTTAATTACTAGAAGCAATCTAATGCAAATAAACTACCTGTGGTGAATGGGAATGGTGTGAAAACGTGAACTATCATGTTTAAGGTTTGTATGTCAGCACTCAGAGGTTATCTGTTTCCTTTTCTCTTTAAATACACGCAGAACATATTTGCTACTCAGCCATAGCCTGTACTCTTGATGCTGTATTCAGGTGCATCACAGAAAGGTCATTTGAGCCGTAGCAACAGTTTTATGCGATTTTTAATTTGTCCGTTTTGTTTTACACTGCGATGGAAGCCTAACTATCTTGTTAGAGAGTGTTTCTCCACAAATTGTGTATTTGGCAATGTGATTAGCTTTTGTCTCTGCAAACCTTCTTGGTATCAGTTGGTAACAGCTTGAAAACTTGTTAACCTGGGTCAGTTAATAACAGTATAAGAAGATGACTATTTACCACCAACTCGTGTCTTATGTCTGCAAACCATTTTGTGGAACAGTTTTCTTTGTTATCTGGAGGTCTAAAAAAGCTAATAGACTAGCTTCATCCATTCGACCCTCTCAGGCAGCAGGGCAGATCCAGAGGTTTTTTTATTGGGATGTCAGATTGGGGCACACACTCAAAAGAGAAAATTACATTTTGAAGTAATAAACAGTATAATAAGGCTAATTGGCTACAGTCTTTGATTCGCTGAAATAACAAATATTTAACTTATCTACAATGTATTTAGTCTAATTAAACATAAATACGTAATAATAAATAGAACTTTGCAGATATAATCTGCCTACTTGCATTTGCTAGAAAACAAAATATATGACAAAATATATGAAATCACCTCAAATCTACATTATATTAAAATTGTAACTGTTTATGATATTAGTGATGTGCTCAGTTTTCCTTGTGCTGAACATTCTATAGCAGGTACCTACCAGCTTTTCACTCTGGCAGAGGGTGGTTCCTGGGTTGGCCAGTCAGATTTTGGGTGTAGACAGTGCCACCCCAGCCCACCCCTCTGGCTCTGCCCCTGTCTGGCAACTATTCCATCATGTCCAACTCGTTGCTGTATAAAGCCGTTACTGGTGGCTTATATAAAATACACAACATGTAAAGCAACTGTTGAGCCACGGAAAAACGTGTGCAATTTGTTTGGCCACCCAAGAGGTAACAATCTCCTGTCCCTGCGTCAAAAATGATATTATAATTATATAGTAAAATGACTGTAATGCGTTTTTAAACATTTTTATGGATAAAGGTAAGATAAGGTATTTTTTTAATATTTATTTATTATTTACTTACATAAAAAGTGCAAGAAAACAGGTTTAATATTATATCATATCACCCACCTCAGAAAGCTTAAATAATTAGACACAATCTGCACATTCCTGGTTGTCCTTCACTCCTCTTACTCTTCAGGATGTGAACGCTTTAATAAGCAAGATTTAACCATCCACTAGCCCTGCCGACATTTTACCTACATCTCTGATTTTAAATATGTTTGATTTGATTGGTCCCTGGATTGTGAAATGAATAAATCTCTCACCTGACAATGGACCAGTCCCCAGCTATTTTAAACACAGTATTTTAAACCCTATTCTCAAAAAGTCACATTTTGACCATTCTGAGTCCAATAAATTACAGGCTGATATCAAACCTTCCCTTTATTTTAAAAATCTAGGATAGTTCTTTTTTTTATGTTAGAGCACTTGTCATCTATTTGTGAGAAACCGACTAACTGGGATCCAAATGCTGAAGTCACAACGAGACCAGGAATGAGGGCAAACAAGAATTTATTTGAATAACACAAAACCGAAAACAAAATAACATACACAAAAGAAGGCGCTCCTGCAAAGACAGGATGATAAATAAGAAAATAAACCAGAAAAACAAATCCTCCAATTTAGGAGGATAAGAAAAAGTCTAAACCCTAAAACGCTCTTAACAAAAGGTAAGAGGAATAACAAGAGAACAAAAATCACTGCAAAACAGGACCAGAAAAGACTAAACAACAAAAACGCTTATATCAATTTGCTAACAAGCCGGAAAACACTAACGAGAGGAAATACCAACTAACAAAACCAAATACTAAGATTACGGCTACAAAGCGAATTACCCTCAACGAACGGCTGGTGGTCGGGGAATGGTCAAACGGGAGACAGGGTAGGAGAACAAGGAGACACACTAGCAACGGAGAAAACAAACAAGGGTGCTTTTAAGGTGAGTAGATGATGATGATTTTCAGGTGTGATGGCTGAGGTCAAACAGAGGAGAGGAAAACAAGATGGGCTGGGGAGACTGAAGGAACCATAGGAGAACCTCAGCAGGCCAGGAGGGGAACTACAGGAACACACAGAGCACAAGGATGAAAAACAAAAAACATACAAGAAAACAAAACCCATACGAGAAATAAAACACCTAACTTCTGACACTATTAAGACCTGGCTTAACAATAACTACCTCCACCTAAACCCTAACAAGACTAAAACTGATTATGCATGTCAAAAAGATCACCTCAATCAAACAACACTGGGCTCCTCTGTCCAACCGACCCTCAGAAACCTAGGTATTATGTTTGACCAGTCTATGTCTCTCGATTGTCACACAACATAGCTAATCAAGAACTGATTTTATCACTTGAGGAACATCTCTAAACTGAGGAAATGTTATCAAACCCGGATCTGGAAGTGATTGAATGAGGAAGGAAAAGACTCGAGCAGCCTCGGGGGACCAACAAGACGCCTTTTAATGGATGTAAGTTAATGGAGGGGTAGGGCAATGGAGCTATATCTCTTGATAAACTTCCTATAGAAATTTGCAAACCCCAAAAACCGCTGCAACTCTCTGCTTTTCGGGGTGGGCCAGTCACCCAATGCACTCACCTTACTTTGATCCACCTCCATACCTCCCTGGAGGATAATAAACCCCAGCAAAAGGAATGCTGGAGGAATGGAAGATCCATTTCTCAGCTGTAACAAACAGGTGATTTTGATGTAGTCTGATGAGCACCTTTCTGACGTGGGTCCTATGTTTGGTCTCAGAACGGGAGAAAATCGGGATGAAAGACGAAAATAAATTTGTTAATAATATCTTCCAGGACATTATTGAACAGGTTCTGGAAAACAGCAGGTGCGTTAGTAAGGCACGACAAATTACGAGCAATGGCCAATTGTAGTGCTGAGGGCAGTGTTCCACCCGTCTCCCAACGAACTCCAAAGAGAAGATGGAAAAGGAGGCCCGTTCCCATTCATCCATTCCCCATTCCCCTGCACGACTGGAAAGCAGAGAAACTACATATGCCAGTCGGAAATCTTCTGAAGAAAAGATGGAGGAGCGCATCTCAAACTTAAACGTTACCTGCAAAGAAAAGTCATTTTGGGGGGACAGGGCTGACGAAGGTGGCACATATTGGAGTCTTTCTTAATGCATCCAACTTCAAACAAAAATATCACTTTGTTGGTAACGTTTAGATTATGGAAGTACAGGACTGCATCCAGAGGAAGAGGTTGGAAAAGGAAGTTGGATGTAGAAAGGACTGAGGAAGGTAGACAGGAGTACAAGGAAGTGCAGTGCAGAGTGAAGAGGGAGGTGGCAAAGGCCAAACAGAAAGCTGACGATGAGATGTATGACAGATTAGACACAAAGGAAGGACAGAAGGTCTTGTACAGGATAGCCAGACAGAGAGATGGGGATGGGAAAGATGTGCAACAGATAAGGGTGATTAAAGACAGAGATGGAAAGGTGCTAACAAGCCAGGAGAGTGTGCAGAGAAGATGGAAGGAGTATTTTGAGGAGCTGATGAATGAGGAAAAATGACAGGGAAAGAAGGGAGGAAGATGTGGATGTTGTGGAGCAGGAAATAGGAGAGATTAGAAAGGATGAGGTGAGGAAGGCTCTGAAAAGAATGAAGAACGGGAAGTCTGTTGGTCCTGATGACGTACCTGTGGAGGTGTGGAAGTGTCTAGGAGAGACAGCAGTGGAGTTTCTGACAAGTCTATTTAACAGGATTCTGGTCAGAGTGAGAAGGAATAGAGGAGAAGCGTTCTGGTGCCGATCTTTAAGAACAAGGGTGACACGCAGAACTGTAGCAACTACAGAGGGATAAAGCTGATGAGCCACACAATGAAGCTGTGGGAAAGAGTAGTGGAAGCCAGGCTTAGGAAGGAGGTGGAGATCTGTGAGCAGCAGTATGGTTTCATGCCCCGTAAGAACACCACTGATGCCATTTTCGCTTTGAGATTGTTGATGGAAAAGTACAGAGATGGTCAGAAGGAGCTGCATTGTGTCTTTGTGGATTTAGAGAAGGCGTATGACAGGGTGCCGAGGGAGGAGCTGTGGTACTGCATGAGGATGTCGGGAGTGGCAGAGAAGTACGTCAGAGTAGTTCAGGACATGTATGAGAGGAGCATGACGGTGGTGAGATGTACCGTAGGTCAGACAGAGGAATTCAAGGTGGAGTTGGGACAACACCAAGGATCGGCTTTGAGTCCCTTCTTGTTTGCTATGCTGATGAACAGGTTGACAGATGAGGTCAGACAGAAATCTCCCTGGACAATGATGTTTGCAGATGACATTGTGATTTGCAGTGAGAGTAGAGAGCAGGTGGAGGAACAGCTGGAGAGGTGGAGGTTTGCTCTGGAAAGAAGAGGCATTAAAGTCAGTCGTAGTAAGACAGAATACATGTGTGTAAATGAGAGGGAGCAAGGTAGAAGTGTGAGGTTACAGGGGGCTGAGGTGAAGAAGGTGCAGGAGTTTAAGTACTTGGGGTCAACAGTTCAGTGTGATGGGGAGTGTGGAAACGAGGTGAAGAGGCGAGTGCAGGCGGGTTGGAATGGGTGGAGGAAAGTGTCAGGAGTGTTGTGTGATAGAAGAGTCTCAGCAAGACTCAAAGGAAAGGTGTACAGGACAGTGGTGAGACCAGCTTTGCTCTATGGGTTAGAGACAGTAGCAGTGAGAAAGAGACAAGAGGCAGAGATGGAAGCAGCAGAAATGAAGATGTTGAGGTCCTCCTTAGGAGTCACGAGGTTGGACAGAATAAGGAACGAGTTCATCAGAGGGACAGCACACCTTGCCTGTGTTAGCAACAAAGTCAGAGAGGCCAGACTGAGATGGTTTGGACATGTGCAGAGGAGGGATAGTGAATATATTGGTAGAAGGATGTTGGAGATGGAGCTGCCAGGCAAGAGGGCGAGAGGACGACCAAGGAGGAGATATATGGATGTTCTAACAGAGGACATGAGGTTAGCTGGTGTCAGAGAGGAAGATGCCCAGGATAGAGTGAAGTGGAAAAGGATGATTCGCTGTGGCGACCCCTGATGGGAAAAGCCGAAAGAGTAGTAGTAGTAGTAGTAGTAGTAGTAGTAGTAGTAGTAGTAGTAGTAGTAGTAGTAGTAGTAGTAATGTGTAAGCTGATACGTCACAAATGGACATGCCTGGTCATAGCATGTGTTGCATGTAGTCACATTATAGTTATATTAGACAAGGCTTGTTCTGGAGTAGTAGTTGGCACAGAGGCTGGGCCTAGACACTTGTTTCAGAAAAGTCATGTTAGGATCATCCTGCTCTTTATTTAATTATTGAATTTGGGGATTTCTAGCTTAGATCTCAAAGTTGTTACTTTTTTAAAGTAGAAACATACCTACAATAAAGCTAATACTGCAAATCTCCTTACTGTACAAACAGTAGCTATTACATATGTACTGTAAGCCTGTAAGGTTTTACTGCACCATTTTTTCCAACTGTAACAATATTTATTTAATTTCATACACGTTTTTTTCTAAAATTTGTCTGGACACAGTTTGTGCCTTTAAATAATGTCATAACACACTGCCATCATTTACTTTAACTTTTCCACTTTATCTGAATCAAACAGCGCATATACTGTAGTCAGCTTTGTCGAGCAGCTGTGTTTTCAGAAAAGCATAACAAACTACAGTTTCTTGTATTACATATGACACAAACAGCAGATCAGCTAAAATATGCATGTTCAACTATGATACCAAGCTTTGAATTTAAAAACGTTCACACTGAGAATATTGTAACTTGCAAAAATATTTATTGTTTTTATGTTTATGTATGGCTTTATATTTGTACAGATGTGCACTAATATACTGTCTATATGGACTTGTCAGGCTGCTGTGATAAAGAAAAAGAATACTCATGTCTATGTATTGTCCACTTGCCAGTCAGAGGGCCATACAGTGTGTTTTGTAATGTGAAAATGAGACTATTGTTTGTTACTCTGTATTGTTACTTCAAAAAATGCTCATTGTACAGACTTCCCTATGGAAAAATCCATTCTAAAGTCTTCTAGGGGATCCAGTCACATGGAAACGTGACAAACGCCCCTCAGCACTCTATAGGCCTCTATACCATGTTGCTGGGTCAGGGTTTTACACAATGGGAGCTACAGATTCTTTGGGTTTGGTCAGGTATAAAAGTAACCGTTAAAACAGGACCACCATCAGTGCCGCAGCAACACCATTCTCTGAAGAACTAACACAACCACCATGAGCATGGGCAGGGTAAGCACACTCACTCCAACAACTGGATTTGGTTGATTATCAGTTCTATCATTCTTGACTACAATTCTGGATATGTTTTTTTCCAGATCATCTTCTACGAGGACAGGAACTTCCAGGGTCGTTCCTATGAGTGCATGAGCGACTGCTCCGACATGACCTCCTACCTGAGCAGGTGTCACTCCTGCAGGGTGGAGAGCGGCTGCTTCATGGTCTACGACCGTCCCAACTTCATGGGAAACCAGTATTTCATGAGGAGGGGCGAGTACGCCGACTACATGAGCATGATGGGAATGAGAGACTGCATCAGGTCTTGTCGTATGATCCCCATGGTGAGTGTAAAACTGAGTGAAGGGTCAGGGAATAACAGTTCAGGGGACTTTCTGAATCTACATCAGCCCTCAAACTGTTTTCCAATTAACAGCACAGAGGCCAGTTCAGGATGAGGATCTACGAGAGGGAGAACTTCGGCGGTCAGATGTATGAGCTGATGGACGACTGCAACAACATCATGGACCGCTACCGTATGTCCGACTGCATGTCCTGCAACGTGATGGACGGCCACTGGCTGATGTACGAGCAGCCCCACTACAGAGGCAGGATGATGTACCTGAGGCCCGGAGAGTACAGGAGCTTCAGGGACATGGGCATGGGAGGCACGAGGTTCATGAGCATGAGGCGTATCACCGATTTTTAAAAAGTGATGCAGAGATTATATCTGAATAAGTCAAAATAATAAAACCTTTTTTGACAAGCTCCTTCTACTTGTTGTTTCATCCATTAACCTTTAGCAGAAGACTGAGCAGCTAATCGTGTAAAAAATTTTAGTACCTACTCACTTTTTTAAACATCTTTTCACTCCTAAACACGTGATCTAAGAAAGAAAAAAGTTTACTATAATACTGTAATTTGAGCTTGAATTGCATACACTGAAAAAACGAAAACAATCAGAGTTAAAGTTAAACAATAGCATCTACTATTATTTGCCATAATATGTTGAATCAAGTCAGGTCAAATTAGTCAAATAACTAATCAGTACATATAGAATAACACAATAATGCTTTGAAAGGTTTTAGCATTTGTTGAAAGGACAGCACTTATATAATTACTTTCCAACTTTTTCGACTGGCCAAGTCATTGAATGTAAACGCACATGACAACCAGGGCTTAACACCTGCCAACCCACCAAACACTTGTGGCAGGTAACATGGTCACTCACAGTAGCTACCTTGGCATTACTGGACACAACTTTGATAGTAGACCTCGATAACATTTTGCGGGATGCCCTAAGCCGAATGCTGATCCGCTATCTAATCAGACCGTTGAAAGAATATTTATCTGTTCCTTAAACTCAAGGAATTTTGGGAACTTTCATTCTTACACAACCACTTTAGCCCAGTATATGATTAAGATGCCTAGTGTGAAAATCATCAAGTCATTCCACAGTATCTCATTTGGGTTGAGGTCTGGGCTCTGACTGGGCCCCACAAAAGGCTGGTTTTGGACTTAACCCATTTTGAAGATGTGCAGATGTATCCTTGTACTCTTGTATCCTTGTACTATCCTTGAACGCTTCTCTCCACTATAACAAATGGTTCAGTAGTCAAAGTCAAGAACAGTAATGATTCCTCCATGGAACTTCATTTTTTGGATGATGTTTCCATGTTGGGGGTAACACAGTAGGGGAGTGGATAGGACTGCCACGTCACAGCTAGAAGGTCCCTGTTTTGAATCCCTGGATGGCCCTTCAGCGTGGAGTCCTGTGGACTGGTGAAATAAAGATACTGTTATCCAGTCTGAAGTTGGTGTTTGGCAAACTTCAGGTATGCTAAAGTGTTGTTTTTAGAGAGCAATCCCTCACGCTGCATCATCCTTAAAGAAAATTATTAAATTTCAGTAAGTTATATTTATATGGAACAATCCAATGATGGAATGATGCATGTGTTTTTGTCAAGGAATTTTATGACTCTTTTAAAAAGGGACTGTTCTGGCTTTAAAGTGACCATGAGGTGATACAATATTTAATATGAGAGAAAATCATTGAATATAAAAACACCCCAGCAGCATTAATGGCCATTAAGGATTTGGCCTGTTTAAAAATTGGTAGGTTAAAATTAACTGTCTTTGTAATTGTTGTGATATGGTTCTTAAACGTTAGCTTTAAATCTAGTGTCAAACCACACTGATCATCCCCCTTTGTGTCTTTGAAGTGATCATGGCTGGATGCCCACACATATGGCAAATTAGTAACAGATTTATCTCAGTTATTAGACAACATGTCTAACTGTGGACTGATGAATATCTGAAGTCTATGAGGTTCTTCCAGCGACATGCAAACCTACAAGTCTTCACAGGTCTTCTAAGATCTATTTTTTGCAAGGCATGGCTCACATGAACTGATGCTGCTTGTGAATAGCAACCTGACACTGTTTGAGCAGGTTTATAAGTCAAGGTAGTTCTGAACCAAACCTACCGTCTTGATTGAGGTTTGCTACCGCCTGACAATAAAGTGATGGTGGAAAATGTCTTCAATAAAGGCATGGAAGATGGTGATTGTGTTTTAGAAGTCTAAAATCATTGTGTTTGATGATATCTGTAACGTTGATAAAGGTAAGATCACATTTTATGACTAGTTTATGCAGACAAACCAGGAAAGTGCTTTTCTGCATAATTGTGGAAATTATGGAAACACTGACATGAGTAAGACTTTGAACCCTGCAGTTCACATTTATAAGGAGCAACTAAAGTTGATTATTTAAGTTGTTTACTTATATATTATGTTAAAAACAGATAAGGCATAGCATTTTAACCCTATTTAAATTATTGACATTAAATCCACCTCTTCTTCTAATGCACTACAGTGTGACTTCACTCCCCACTTTGACCTCAGTCATAAATGCATAGTAGAATTATCACCTTTCTGACAACTTCAACTTAAAAACTGAAAAATTATAAACTTGTAAAAATAAAATTCATGGCAGAGCTGCTGTATCGGATTGGATTAAATTACACACGTGGTTATAATATTGATGCCTTATTGGTGTGTGCAAATGTTAAATACATTTAGCTGTGAGCAAATGTACAAATCTGAGTTGATGAAGAGCAAAGCAAATATGCTTGTTAAATAGTAAAAAGACCAAATTTAGAAAAATTGGGCCTAACATACGTAACGCACACAGTTTGTAAAGGTCACATGGGCCAACCATTCATGTTATTTCAAGCATTGTTGAAAGCGCTTTCCCTAATGGAGACATGGCCTTTATAAAGGTTCCCGCTGCCTGAAAAAAAAGTACACATGCACTCTGCATGCATTCTGTGGCTTTCAATAGTACGTTGCTGAGTAAGGGGTTCTCTGAGGGGGCCACTGGTTCTTTGGTCAGGTATAAAAGGAAAGGGTTAAACCAGGTAGGAAAGCAGTACAGGAGCAGCAGCAACAGCACATCTGCAGCCAACATGAGTAACACCGGCATGAGCATGAGGGGAAAGGTATATTTAAAATGTACTTTTTACTATCCAGTAATTAGTTTCTTCACGTACTGTTTTTCCTAAGCATTAGGTTTCACTTTCTACAGATCATCTTCTACGAGGACAGGAACTTCCAGGGTCGCTCCTATGAGTGCATGAGCGACTGCTCCGACATGACCTCCTACCTGAGCAGGTGTCACTCCTGCAGGGTGGAGAGCGGCTGCTTCATGGTCTACGACCGTCCCAACTACGTGGGAAACCAGTATTTCATGAGGAGGGGCGAGTCGCCGACTACATGAGCATGATGGGAATGTCAGACTGCATCAGGTCTTGTCGTATGATCCCCATGGTGAGTGTAAAGCTACATACAGGGTGCAATGACTTCTGAAACCACAGAATTCTGACATTTTCTGACCTCACATGAATGTTTTCCAACTTACAGTACCGTGGATCCTACAGGATGAGGATCTACGAGAGGGAGAACTTCGGCGGTCAGATGTATGAGCTGATGGACGACTGCGACAACATCATGGACCGCTACCGTATGTCCGACTGCATGTCCTGCCACGTGATGGACGGCCACTGGCTGATGTACGAGCAGCCCCATTACAGAGGCAGGATGATGTACCTGAGGCCCGGAGAGTACAGGAGCTTCAGGGAAATGGGCATGAGTGGCACGAGGTTCATGAGCATGAGGCGTATCACCGATTCCTGCTACTAAATGTTCAGTGAATGTGTTCAATACCACTAAATAAAGTAACTGCTGCACTACTCTGACTTTTGTTATGTACTAACCAAACAGTACACAGAAAGATTGCACAATAATATACTAGCCATTAAGTGTAGCTTCTTATAAGCAACTGCTAGCATCTATCAAGTGGAAGTTGTAAATTTTAAAAGACATTTTACTAATAAACACAGAAGAAAGACGAACACAATTGATCTTACTTCAGGCTTTTCTCCACACCTAGTTTTGAAATTTGCATAAACATATTCAGCATATACAATCTTAAACGTAATTGAGAACAACTTTGTTTTAGAGGTACACCTGCAGTCGACCTGTGATGTCGCTAACTGTGGCCACTTAAGCTAACTGATGTTAGCTGATGGTTGTTGTTAATACAACACAGTAAAACTCAAATTCAGAGATACTAATCTTATTGGGCAATTTGTTTTCCATTTATACCACTTCAATAAGAGAATATCGAAATCCAGTTTTGTGAACTGCTAACAACTATAACAAAAATATAAGAATAATGATTTTAATGATTTTATAATTTGATGGAAAGGCTGCGCTCCCAGGAGGTTTACAAGGAATATTCCTGATATCTAAAGAACGCATTCAGTTATTTGGATGAACTCTTGATTTTACTGTAGCACCATTGTCAAGCCTAACTGAGAGCAGCCTGGTGGCTCCAAGGGTAGAGCAGCTGGATGGTTTACACGAATAGGGTGCAGAACTATGTGGGATCAAATACCCAGCCTACCCACCGGGTGTGTCCCTGAGCGAGACACCCAGCGCTAGCTCACCAGGCACCGTTGGTGGCCACCCACACCACCCCATCCCACCCCAGAGGGAGGGGCCAAATGCAGAGGACAAATTTCATTGTAATATGTATGTGCTCAGTGACTAATAAAGGTTCTTCTTCTAAGTTATGAAGATTGTCCAGCTTAAGACTCCAAGAGCATTGGTTGACCCTGAAAACACAACTCCAACAGATTATTAACATCTAAGAAATTGACATCTCGACTAAGTGCTCTACAGTTAACATTGATCCCATTCGTGCTCCCAATGATATAAATTATTTTATATCATATATGCCCCGGCTATCAAACCAGGTAGCATAGCAAGCTAAGGGCAAGGACATGTAAATAGTTCTGTCTGTTTAAATTAAACAATTAAAAAGTAAAAAAGGAAGAATTCACTTTGCATTGCAAGACATAAAACAATATCCTAAACAAACATGTGATATTATTTCAGGTCTGAAAGCTGGAGAAAAAGTTATTGGGGACCATGCACTGAGAGCAGGCAAAGACGGAGAAGTGAAATGCCAGATCAAGCAGTTAAACTTGCCAGATTCATACTTACCCCCAAAGCTACTCTCAGCAGACATTGTTTTCCTAGCTGCAACAAAAAATGGAAAAACACAGATACATGTGCATGATTTAAAATAAATGGCCAAAACCAAAAAGTAGATAACTTGATAACAAAATCTTCTTGAAACGTCACAACAAGAGCGTGTAGTTAAGATAGGGAGGCAACAGGTGACCAGTTAGTGATTAGGAATCTGTGAGATAGAAAACGCGAGAAACAAACTAAGGTAACCTGTTTATGACAGTTGCTTAGCAACACTCAAGTCAGGAACAGTTTCAAATCTACTTGCATTGACAGAGCTAAATAACTGATTAAATAAACAAACAATGATCTGTTGTCGCTTGTTACTCTCAGCTAATAAATAGCATATGTAAAACTATTGTATAAAAGCAAGATCACACCTGAGGTCGTGTTGTTGTACCAAATATGAGCATGACCGTGAAGCGGCCGCAGATTTTACAGCCGTACTCACACTCAGCACAGCAGCTCCCTCTTACGTGATACTGCTTAAATATGCTGCTCAGAAATGTAACTACATGTAGTTGTGAGTCTGTGCATGTGCCCACCTATAATTTCAGGGCAATTTTTTGCAGTTTAATAATTAAGATAATGTCAGTAAAATCATGATCTCATTTTCAAGACAGACCAGAGAACAACAAATGTTTTTAACAGTCAGCAAACAAGAAACAATGGATGTTTTCAGAGCGACAAAATATTAATTGTACTTAAGGGATTTCTGCCAAGGTTACTGTGAAATATCGAATAATTGTATCTACTGTATTGAATAGTTATGCAATACAACTGTTGTAATAAAAGAAAATGTCTAAATATACTTACTTTATAGTAATTGTGTAATTGTATAGAATGTTAGTTAACACATCAACACTGAGTTGATCAAAGAAATTAAGAGCAAAGCAAATATGTTTGTTACATAGTAAAAAGACCAAATTTAGAAAAATTGAGCCTAACATACGTAACGCACACAGTTTGTAAAGGTCACATGGTCCAACCATTCATGTTATTTCAAGCATTGTTGAAAGTGCTTTCTGTAATGTGAGACATGGTCTTTGTACCGGTTCCCGCTGCCTGAAAAAAGTAGACATAACTGTAACCTTGGCATTCTGTGGCTTTCAATAGTACGTTGCTGAGTAAGGGGTTCTCTGAGGGGGCCACTGGTTCTTTGGTCAGGTATAAAAGGAAAGGGTTAAACCAGGTAGGAAAGCAGTACAGGAGCAGCAGCAACAGCACATCTGCAGCCAACATGAGTAACACCGGCATGAGCATGAGGGGAAAGGTATATTTAAAATGTACTTTTTTACTATCCAGTAATTAGTTTCTTCATGTACTGTTTTTCCTAAGCATTAGGTTTCACTTTCTACAGATCATCTTCTACGAGGACAGGAACTTCCAGGGTCGCTCCTATGAGTGCATGAGCGACTGCTCCGACATGACCTCCTACCTGAGCAGGTGTCACTCCTGCAGGGTGGAGAGCGGCTGCTTCATGGTCTACGACCGTCCCAACTACATGGGAAACCAGTATTTCATGAGGAGGGGCGAGTACGCCGACTACATGAGCATGATGGGAATGTCAGACTGCATCAGGTCTTGTCGTATGATCCCCATGGTGAGTGTAAAGCTACATACAGGGTGCAATGACTTCTGAAACCACAGAATTCTGACATTTTCTGACCTCACATGAATGTTTTCCAACTTACAGTACCGTGGATCCTACAGGATGAGGATCTACGAGAGGGAGAACTTCGGCGGTCAGATGTATGAGCTGATGGACGACTGCGACAACATCATGGACCGCTACCGTATGTCCGACTGGATGTCCTGCCACGTGATGGACGGCCACTGGCTGATGTACGAGCAGCCCCACTACAGAGGCAGGATGATGTACCTGAGGCCCGGAGAGTACAGGAGCTTCAGGGACATGGGCATGAGTGGCACGAGGTTCATGAGCATGAGGCGTATCACCGATTCCTGCTACTAAATGTTCAGTGAATGTGTTAAATACCACTAAATAAAGTAACTGCTGCACTACTCTGACTTCCAAGTCTATTGTCCAAATGCTACACCAAAAGATTGTTCCATAATATACTAGTCAAGTTTAATTACAGTAAGATGCTAAGCAACTGCTAACAGACCTAACAGTATTTAAAGCCTTTCACCATTTAACATATTGCAAATGAAAACAAAACTCTTGGCCTAAATATATAACGGTTAGGACTGCCTCCACTTACTCACCAGTCTTATATAAATCGTTAAAGGCTTTAAGATTTTGGGGTAGACCATTTCCTGAAACTTTAGCTAGGAGAACATCAACTCCATCCAAACAAAAGGCCCAGCAAAGGTTGTACTTGTTTTCCCTTAAGAGCCAGGAAACAGGGAAGAAAGGTTTGCACAGATCCGCCACATGTAACAGAGTTCTTTTTTGTAAAAATGCTAGACATCAGAACAGTCTATGTTTGACAGGTCATTACACTCATTAACAGTTGAACACAACATACAGTACTGTATTAAAAAACCTCAACCACACATGCAGTACACGCACACTGCACCTTGGGCACACACAGAATTGAGCTGGGACTGTGGTCAATTGGATTCCATTTTACCTGAGTGGTAGGTCTATTTTTGTCACAACAGGAGAGAGCTCATCATCTCACTCCCCACTGAAATATGGTGTAGCTCAGGGATCCTTTCTAGGTCCAATGCTATTGTCGCTATACCTCTTCCAATTGGGCGCTTTTCTGGAAAAGTATAGCCTTTCCTTCTGCTGTTATTGCAGTCAACATTCAAATCTATCTCCCACTTGGCGAATAAAATGGCTCGTTACAATCTTTATTCTTTGTTTGAATTAAATTAAATCATTGATGTCTCAAAACGTTCTTTTTCTAAATGTAACAAAAGCCAAATATATTTTATTTCGGAAAAAACAATTCTACTGATCTGACCCCAATTTGCCCACTAATTAAGCAATCCGTGAGGAATACTGGAGTAAGCCTGGAAAATCACCCCAGCACTGTTGTCTTGTCCAGCTTTTTCCAGCTTCGATTGCTGCCAAAGTTAAGCCATTTTTGAGTGGTGGAGGTAGAAAAGTCAGTTCGAGCATTTATCAGCTCACGACTCGACTAAAGTTGGTTGTTAGAAATTGCTCTATAGATAAACTTTGATTTGATTTGATTTGATTTAATGTGATTTGATGTGGGAACCGAACCACGAAACCTTGAGTTCTGAGACAGTTGCTTTACTTGTCATGGTCCAGTCATGTAAAATTAAGTACTCACAGAAAACCAACCATGTACAAACATTTACTCTGTAGGGACTATTTTCATTTTTTGACCTTTTAGAATTTATTTTATATATGGCATAAGCACAGATGCTGCGCACACACCAACAATCTATGTTAATACAACCAAAAGAACAAAATTACAGCAAAAAACTTTTAGTGTTACAGTTTTTCTCTACTTAACATCCTCAGTTAATCTATGTTAGATTTGTAGTTATACACCGTTATAGTTCATCATACACTTAACAAAAGCTATTATATTATTTACAATCATTTATCCAGCCTGAACAAAACTGATCTGCCACTGGTCTGTTGAAACAGGCATAACAACTTCAGAATGGACAAAAATAGGCTTTGTGTTACCTGGTCAAAAGGGTAAAATTTCTAAAGTCTTCGAAGGCCTAGTCACGTGATTGTACGACACAGTAGCACAGGCCTGTACAGCATTCTATACCATGTTGCTGGGTCAGGGCTTTAAACAAAGGGGGCCCACTGACTCTGTAGGGTTTGCTGAAGTATAAAAGCAAGGGTTAAACTGAACGGAGCAGCAGTGCAGCGGTAGCAGTAGCAACAGCAGCAGCTCACCTACAAGTATGTCCACCACTGATATGAGCATGGGCAAGGTAAGCTTCAGGATGATTTCAAACACAAATTACAAGTGTTGTAGCTTATCCAAAATATGAAAAGGTATCTCTTTGTCTTCCAGATCATCTTCTACGAGGACAGGAACTTCCAGGGTCGCTCCTATGAGTGCATGAGCGACTGCGCTGACATGTCCTCCTACCTGAGCAGGTGTCACTCCTGCAGGGTGGAGAGCGGCTGCTTCATGGTCTACGACCGTCCCAACTACATGGGAAACCAGTATTTCATGAGGAGGGGCGAGTACGCTGACTACATGAGCATGATGGGATGGAGCGGTGGCATCAGGTCCTGTCGTATGATCCCCATGGTGAGTGTAAACCAGCATCCATCGCTGTTGCTGTTGTTATATGAACGCAAATAATCAACATTTATCAAAATTAATCTAATTTCCTTTTATTATTCCCTGAAAAACAGCACAGAGGCCAGTTCAGGATGAGGATCTACGAGAGGGAGAACTTCGGCGGTCAGATGTATGAGCTGATGGACGACTGCGACAACATCATGGACCGCTACCGTATGTCCGACTGCATGTCCTGCAACGTGATGGACGGCCACTGGCTGATGTACGAGCAGCCCCACTACAGAGGCAGGATGATGTACCTGAGGCCCGGAGAGTACAGGAGCTTCAGGGACATGGGCATGAGTGGCACGAGGTTCATGAGCATGAGGCGTATCATGGACATGTGCTAGACATTTTCATTTCAAAATAAAGAATGAGAACATGAAACATAAACTTGATTTCTTCCTATTCATATCAACAGCCTTGTCTGATTTTATGTGAAACACTGAAAAAATAATAAGGGTGACTGAGGATAAAAATATGAATCTTTGAATCTATGAATAATGAAACTTCTTGAGTAACTGCACATGAAACTATATAAACCAAAGAGGCTACATACAATAACATCACAGAGGCACCACACTAAAAACATTAATTATAGTTACAATTAAATTTCAGATATAAAACAAGTTTGCGCTCACAAATGCTCCAATAGAAAAAGTCATAAAACACAATACAAGTATTTGTGATATGATTTACCAACGTGGTACTGCAATGTAATTTGGTTTAAATCAGAACCAAAGACATTGATGTTAAAGATGTTTTAAGAATTAGCGTAAGTTCTTTCTTAATAAGATAACAAGTTTGTGATATTGTTCCTATGTTCAGATGTTTGAGTTATGATTTAGGGCATTAGCCACCAGTCTTGGGCTAGCTGGAGTGAACATATGTCCAATGCTGCTCAGAAATTACTGTTATTGTTATTATGACTATATTATAAATTATTGTTTTTTTTATTATTATCATTATATTGAATACAAACATCAGGTCACATCTGTATATCTATATATTTCTACAGTTGAGTATTAAAGGTTCCATCACTTGTTTTTATTTATGAAGAGAATTTTTTTTTTCCATCAACATAATTAATTCTTAATCCACATTCATCTACAAATGCACAAATGTTCCTCGTCAGGAGTCAAGTGAATTTTAATACATTTATCATAGGAAGCAAAATTTTGCACCATTAACATCCTTAAAATGATACTTAATTCACATTTAGCAGGTACAAACATTTATTTCATCAAGAATATAATTGAGCATAATTTTTAATCAGCTCATTAAGGAGGATGCAAAGGTTCTCACCAATATAATTCAGTTTATTTACCTTTTTTTAAACACCCTTTCACCAGTGAATACAGCAAATTAATTAGTTCATCCTGAAATACACAACATGAGGTAAACTAATGTAATCATGCAAACAGCTGATAAAACTCTGTGTGCAACCATGTTCAAATATCAAACAGACACAACAACTAAAGAAGTAATATGAAAAGGTATTTACTGTGGAATGTATTTACATTTTGTACTGAGATGTTCTTCGTAACTGGTCTTAAACTTCTGCCAGTCCAGCAGAACATTTGTTAAAACACACCTAAGCTACGTTTCATGTAAATCTTTTTGAGTGTATCACTTCTAAGCCAGAAATCATCTTGTTAAACCTCAGCGCTCTGAAATGACTGACACAGAAACCATTTGATCTAGAATGACAGAGCCTGTGGTTGCATACATAATAACCCCTTTCCCATCAGCATTCACAAACAGAGGCTCTAGCGTTGCATGCTGCTGACTCATGGCTTCCACACAATGGTCCCACCGATTGTTTGCATGTCCCGTTAGGTATAAAAAAGGCTAAAATCCAGGATAGGATTGCTATAGCATCAGTCATTGTGTCAGCCACCATGCACGGCAAGGTAGGAATTACATTGATTTTATTAATTATGTTTGTCACAAGTGGCTTATGTTTGTATTTTAATATTACATAAGATCAATAACTGTAGCTGTTTCGCTGAGATCCATCCGTTCACCTTTAATGCATGATAGTGATCTTCAGCTGCTCTATCCAATTTCAGATCATCTTCTACGAGGACAAGAACTTCCAGGGTCGCTCCTATGAGACCAGCAGCGACTGCGCTGACATGTCCTCCCACCTGAGCAGGTGTCACTCCTGCAGGGTGGAGAGCGGCTGCTTCATGGTCTACGACCGTCCCAACTACATGGGTCAGCAGTACTTTCTGAGGAGAGGGGAGTACTCTGATTACCAGCGTATGATGGGCTTCAGCGACTGCATCAGATCCTGTCGTAATATCCCCATGGTACGATGCCGGCTGATGGAAACGCAAAGCCCGACGTACAGGAAAGGTTCAATGACATGACTGATGACGTATATTTGTCTCCCAACAGCACAAAGGTTCCTACAAAATAAGGATCTACGAGAGGGAGAACTTCGGTGGTCAGATGTATGAGCTGATGGACGACTGCGACAATATCCGAGACCGCTACCAGATGTCCGACTGCCAGTCCTGCAACGTGATGGACGGCCACTGGCTGATGTACGAGCAGCCCCACTACAGAGGCAGGATGATGTACCTGAGGCCCGGAGAGTACAGGAGCTTCAGGGACATGGGATACGACAGCATGACCTTCAGCTCCATCAGACGCATCACTGATTCCTGTTAACTTTTCAGATGGATCTTTTTTTTATGTCTAAACCTACCCTCAGACATAATTTCTTTTCATATTCAAGCGGTACAGAATTTGTAATAATGGTAATCTATTAATTTGACTTGATGACATGATAAAAACAAGTGTCAGTCAAGTTGGACACAACAATGATTGTTGCTCACTAATTCTTTTTCCCTCAGTGTGAGCACCCGGATATGAGGCATTTTTTTACCCTCATGTTTTCATAGTTCTCTTAAACATTATAAAAATGTATTTTTATTCCTATTTGTGAATTCAAATGAACAAACAGTAACTAATGAATTCTTTGAAAACATATAAATTAAGTTTGCGGTTTAAACAAACACTGTAAACTGCTAATAAAACAGTTGATGCTGATGTTATTATCATGGTTTTTGTTTTTTATATACATATACAGCTGCATTTTATGAAAGATATTTGAAAGTTTAGATCTGGGCTTTGAGTAAAAAACACACACACAACATCACACTCACAACATAAAGGCTTTCAATCCAGAAGTGTAACCTCAGTTAAAAATGAAGCTGGACATGTAGCACATAGCTACACAATGAATGCAGCATGGAGTAACTTCTTTATATTTTAAGATTATTATTATAAACATCTACAGAATTATATACTGTAGTTATCACCATGACTGGGGTCGGGATTTGCTTGAAGTTCCTGAAGATGTTTCACCACTCATTCAAAGTCTTTATCAGTTCTGACCAACACGTTTTCATCCCACAGAGTCAAATGTTGACGCTTCCTAAGGCGTCAAATTGTGCCGCTTATTAACGTCCTTTGACGTTACAATTAGACGCTCCAGGGGAGCCGCTATTTGATGCCCTGGAAACAATTACGTCTGGTATTGACATTGCAGATACAATGTCAGTATTTGACGTGTCACCGTTTGACACCTCTAGAGCGACTTTATAGACACATTAAAGTACATTATGGTAACGGGAGAACAACTTCGGGGTAACATTACATTAGGACACACCGACAGTCAGGGTTAAAGACAAAAACTTCAGGGTAAGATTCATTTAAAGATAAATGACATAAAAACAAACAAATCACGCACTGTCAATCTCCAGTCTCCAGTGGAAAAGTCCTGTGTCTTGTTGCACCCTCATCCACCCCGTCCACCTCCCTGTGAGACTTTTTCCCTTAATATTTTCAAATATATTGTGAAATATTGCAGTGTCTTGATTTCTAATTAACTGCACTGAAAGCTCCAATCGCAATCACAAACCTGAACGGGTAACCTCTGCCTGTATTGCCAGACAAAGCAATGCTTTTCAACACCTCTGAAAGGAGGACGGGCTGTCGTGACTGGTCGGGAGCTCCCTACACTGAAACTGTGCGAGGTCATTAAGTCATTCACACCTTGAGGTGTCATTCACATTAAGTCATTCACACCTTGAGGCTCGTAGTTTCTTCTTCGTGTGTCGGTGTGAGGACGGCAGTAAACTGCTTGTGAGTGTGGGTAACAATTGAAGACTCTGGTCCTCATTTCCTCTTTCTAGCTTTTCTGGTTACACCTGTCTGATTTCCTCATAACATGGAATTGTGAGGAGGTCCTAGCACAGAGTTGAGATGGTGGCAAGACTCATTCGATGGCTTATTGTCATCTGCCAAAAAGCAGCCAGACAAGAGTAAAAATCTCTTTTGCCGCCAATCAGATACCACATAAAGACAAAACTTAATTGGAAATCAACCACAGATTTCGGTGCTTTGAGCAGTAAATTCGCTGATTGTTTCTTTGGGGATCCTCACAGACAGGTACTGAATCTAATCTGGCCTGGACACCCTGGACACTGGGACCTGAACACTGGCCTTAGGTTTAAGATGTTGATCGAAACTGCTTCTTGTGGTTTTTGACACTAGAGGGCAGGAACAAGTTCACAAATGCAGCTTGATATACCTCAGGTTTACTGAGTACTAGAGGCCAGTCCATATTTTCCGTATGTCCTCCAACAGAAACACACCTGCAGTACGTGGAGACATGGCCGTGACAGTGGCAGCGACAAGAGGAACCGCTCGTTTGTTGTGTTGGACTGAACTACACAAAGACATGAAACCATGGTGTAACTGACACAAAAGGACAGTGTCTAGTTTCCCAGAGTTAAAGTTACAAACTTTGTTGTGGGAAAAAAGCATTTTACGTTTCTTACAGGCCTAAATGTTCTATAGCAAGTCCAGGTCTGAGGGCACACAGCTGAGTTTCAAGAGTTTCTGTGTCAGTCAGCACATGAGCACGAAGGAGGAGACACGGAAACATGTGGGAGCATGGCCGAGATTCTGTGCGACTTCACGAATCCAGGAAGGAGAAGAAGATGCATCTCAGCTGTTTGTTCATAGACAAACACGTGGTTTAATAAAAACAAACAAGCTGCAATAAAATGCTGCATTCAAAAGTATATTTGACCCAGTTTCTGTTATTTTGTGTTGCTTTTCTTTTTACATTAAATATTCTGACCGATTGATTGTAAACTGTATGTTGTATTACCATAAAATGAAAGTACTCTCAGTACTACAGTTATAGTTTTTCTGTAACAGTTTGCATGAATCAGACTGAAAACCATAAAGTACTTCTGTTCTAAAATTCTAATATACACATATTCTGATTTGCAATATATTTTTCCTATATTTTCTTGTGCGTGATTGTGTAAAATCTGTTTATTTTCTACAGTCACTGTCTTTCATTCTTTGGATTTGTTCACTACTTTCAGCTCTGTTCTGTTCCCAGCCTATAATTTTTGCGAGCTAATTGCTCAGCTGTGTTTTAGCAAAGAAAATTGGTCTGGGCTCGTGTTTAACCCGCTAAGCGCATTAGAAATGAAGGTAACGAGCCCTTCGACGAAAGGTACATTTGTGGAAAACGCTGTTATTCAGCAGCAAAGACAATACAAAGAGGGGCCTCTTCTCACAAATGCAACCACCGCAAATCACCGTGTGATGAAGGTCACTTTGAATTGAACTGTACAGTGGGGCCTCTGCTCCATGTTGCTCTGTCAGGAATTTGAACAATGGGATCACGTATCCTTTGGGTGCCAGGTCAGGTATAAAAGCAACAGGGGGGACATGGAGAAAACCGTGCAGTCATTTTCAGCCAAAACAGTTGTAACTGTAGCCATGACCATGGGCAAGGTGTGTGCAGCTTCTGCTTTTAGCCTGTGCTGATGTGGAGGAATGATGGCGTCTTCATCGTGTTCTTTTCTGTGTGTGTTTTATAGATCATCTTCTACGAGGACAGGAACTTCCAGGGTCGCTCCTATGAGACCAGCAGCGACTGCGCTGACATGTCCTCCTACCTGAGCAGGTGTCACTCCTGCAGGGTGGAGAGCGGCTGCTTCATGGTCTACGACCGCACTAACTACATGGGAAACCAGTTCTTCGTCAGGAGAGGAGAGTACTCTGACTACCAGCGTATGGGCATGAGTGATTGCATCAGGTCTTGCCGCATGATTCCCATGGTACTGTAGCTAGTTATCTGCTCTTCATTTGTAATATCACAGATTAATGGAAAAATGTTTCCTGAGTGAAGCAGGGGGATTTAATGTTGGCTTTTTTCACTTTACAGCACAGAGGCCAGTTCAGGATGAGGATCTACGAGAGGGAGAACTTTGGCGGTCAGATGTATGAGCTGATGGACGACTGTGACAACATGATGGACCGTTACCGTATGTCCGACTGCATGTCCTGCAACGTGATGGACGGCCACTGGCTGATGTACGAGCAGCCCCACTACAGAGGCAGGATGATGTACCTGAGGCCCGGAGAGTACAGGAGCTTCAGGGAAATGGGCATGAGTGGCACGAGGTTCACGAGCATGAGGCGTATCATGGATTCCTGTTATTAGAACACCAGGGATTAAGAGCAAGATTTTAAATAAAAATCTTTTAAATCTCTTTAAAATGGACCCATCCGTTACTTTGTGCTGAGTGATCTGAAACAAATTTCAAAACGGAACGTTAGTTAAATATAGTATATACATACACATGGAAAATTATAAATGCACTAAAACATGAGTCACTGCACTTTACACCATCATATGGCAGCATCATCCCAATATTTGTCTTCACCAGTTGAGGAAAGACAACTGGTTGTGTTCTTTAGTTATCCACACGTTAATCCGTCCACTACATTAGCCATAGACAGATACAGATTACTAATGTGTGTGTCTGCTGCAAAACGACGCAGATGAAATGTAAAGAGCAAACGTGTGGGGTTATGACCTTAAATGGTGTGAAATGCATTAGTGGGAATAATACAACAAGACGCCAGGATAAGTCAGTGTTAAGTGCCGCTTTATCTAGATGTAGAGAGACACCCTTAAACTCTGTGACGCATGCATTTGCTCGATTGGGTTCAACAAAATTAGATATACATGTATGTGTGTGTGTAAGGTTACCTGTGGGTAAGGTTACGGATGCAGGTTTAATGAATAATTAAAATATTTATCAATAATCAGAGAGATAAATGTTCACCGAACCCCAGCTTGCTCCTGTGTGTGTGTTGTGTTAATTATCTAAATAAGAATTAAATGTAAGTGAGGAATAATAATAATAATAGTAACAGTAAAATGGCAAATATTGGTGATGTTAGTCATAAATGAAAAAAATATGTAGACTTTTCAAAATTAAAATCAATATTCTGTGTTGCCTCCATGCCAGGGATATGTGCAGTTCATGTGATTATCGATTTACACACACTTTGGAATATTTTTTATGTAGGTATTAGATACAGATCAGATTCATTTTTCTGTGTATTTTCTAAGGACAAAAGAATGTATTACTGGCGAAAACGTGTAGTTTGTGAGCAGTGCCAGCTTTTCAGAAAGGCTGACAGTTGAAAACTATTGAACATAAACAATGTTTGTATTCCAGGAGGAGCCACCCCGTCCCCCCGGACCACTCTGTGACACACAATGGGAACGGTATGGCGTTTTGTTCTGCTGCCGCTCTTTTGTCTCCTCCACTGTTTCAGACACATAACAATGACCACTTTGTACGAC
The DNA here is from genome assembly GCA_033026295.1 of Channa striata. Classification (NCBI taxonomy): domain Eukaryota; kingdom Metazoa; phylum Chordata; class Actinopteri; order Anabantiformes; family Channidae; genus Channa; species Channa striata. The sequence continues at coordinate 23,447,911 of CM065177.1, forward strand.
AGAGTCACAAGAGTTTTTAATTTAGCAAAAAAAATAGAGCTTCTGCTGTTATTGCAAACTAAAAGTAAAAGTTTTTTGAATGTGGAAATTTCTGTGGAAAGTGCTGGATTTTTGTTGAGTAGGGGAGACAGGGTATGGCTGCATTACTCAGCTGGGGTTCTCAAACTTTAAACTAGCCACATTTGTCTACTAGAAATGCCACTGATTCAATTCAATTTCAATTCAACTTTATTGATATGGCGCCAGTTTACAACAAGGTCATCTCAAGGCACTTTAAATAATGAAGTAAAGTAAAGTAAAGTCAAGACTATACAAACATTTAAAGAAAACCCAACAAATCCCCCTTTGAGCAGCCATAGGCAACAGTGGAGAGGAAAAACTCCCTTTAACGGAAGAAACCTCCAGCAGAACCAGGCTCAGGGCGGACGGACATCTGCCTTGACCGGTTGGGCTGAGTGGAAAGTGGAGAGAGAAAAGAACAGAGCAACAAAAGCAACAACAAAACATGGGGCAGGTAAGCAGGACCAGTAGCTGCACACTGGAAGACACGCAGCTTCAAAGCTGGTGACACCTGAAGACAGGGACAGAGGGTGTGGGGTGCTTGGTCCCCCAGCAGTCTAAGCCTATAGCATCATGACGAGAACTAACTACAAGCTTGATCAAATAGGAAAGTTTTGAGTATAGTGTTAAAAGTAGAGAGGGTGTCTGCTTCCTGAATCTGGACTGGGAGCTGATTCCATCGGAGAGGAGCTTGATAGCTAAAGGCTCTGCCTCCCATTCTACTTTTAGAAATTCTGGGAACCACAAGTAGGCCTGCATTCTGAGATAGGGAATGTCATATGGTCGAAGATGACATAGGGCACATCTATGACCCGCACTTCCTGCCTTATCTGGGGTTAGAGGACATGGTGATATTGTGACCTGCAGAGGGACCAGAATTAACTAGCTGTGGCAGCGGAGAGGAGCCATTTCCCAAGTGAGCTGAGAGGTTTCAGATTTCAACAATGCACCTGGGTCTGGACAATGAGTGACTGGTGAGGATGTATAATGTTGTGTCAAACAATTTCAGTCTTTGCGTCAAATGAGCTGAGTTAATTTCTCAAAAGTTGGATGGTATTCTCAAGGACTTAACTAAGAATCATTTGTTTAGCATGCCTGTAAACCCGGCCATTCAACCAGCACAGGTCTAATTCATATTAGGTGGTATGAAGATTTAGATAATAGGAAACTGGTTGGAATTGTGTTCTGGACTTCAGTGCTGCCTTTGATTTAACAAATCATTTGATAAACTGAAATGCTGTGGATTTTCACCGACTGCTCTGCTGTGGATGAAAAGCTACATGACTGGTAGAAGGCAAACAGCTGCTTTTCAGACTGCTGCGAAGTTAACTGTGGTGTGCCACAAGGTATCTGTCTTGGTCTGCTTTTTTATTCTGTGTCTATGAAAGATTTGCCTTATGTTTTGAATAAATCTTCCATAGTGACATATGCTGATGATTCTACTATGTTTTATTCTGCATTGACAAGTGCATTGGGACTAGAACTGTTACAGTTACTTGATTGGGTTGATAAAAATAATCAGATTTTAAATTCATCAAAATCTATGATAACTATAATTCGGAGCCTACTACACTTGGCTAACAATCCACAATTAAATTTTTCTATACAGAATGGAATAAATTAGCTCATATAATTAGAGAACTAGGCAGAATTCACACTTTTAAGACACATACAAAGACCTACTGTCGATCCACCGGTTTTAAAACAGGGCTCTGACTGGGTTGCTGAATGCCGGCTTCTAATTCTGAGCAAACAGGTTTTTGATTGTGGAGAAAAGAACTTCAAACCCAGTAGTTTGAGTGCAGTTTTTTAAGTTAAAAGCAGAGTTTAAGTTCACAGAAGAGTTTCCCTCTTCACAGGGAAAACCAACGAGAACCGGGTGTGTTAACTAATTACGTAACACCAGAACCAGCCTACTTTCCTTATCAGGTACACGGGTGCCACCAATTTTCCATTTTCATCCAGCATCAGTGACTTTGCCACTTGCCACACCTGCATGTTCAAGCTTGCTCAGAAATGAAAGTCATTCCAAGGGGCAAACTAGGAGCTTTAACAAGTCAGAAGAAAGTAAAAATTATCCTTTTTGGAGTTCAAGGCTTCAGGTTAACACTTCCCCACTGGGGAAATTGGTTGCAAGTGCAAGAACCGGGTTTCTCAAACAATGATTATACCATGTGCTGTTACATTTAGGGTTTATTTTAAAATCGAAACAACCTTTAGATAAAGTAATTTTCTCTTGGTTTCACATTAAACCCTAAATTTGACTGTTATAACAGGTTGCACTTTAATTGATGATTGATAAGCATATTCTCCAGTTTTGTTATTTTTAGAGGAGCCAACAGACTGCATGAAGAAAATAAGCAAATGGCAAGTGTGTTTATGAATTAGGCGTCATTTTATTTATTGAAGTCAGATACAGAAGTCTAGCACATGTCGGTGATACGCCTCATGCTCATCCACCTCATGCCACTCATGCCCATGTTCATGAAGCTCCTGTACTCTCCGGGCCTCACGTACATCATCCTGCCTCTGTAGTGGGCTGCTCGTACATCAGCCAGTGGCCGTCCATCACGTGGCAGGACATGCAGTCAGACATACGGTAGCGGTCCATGATGGAGTCGCAGTCGTCCATCAGCTCATACATCTGACCGCCGAAGTTCTCCCTCTCGTAGATCCTCATTCTGAAGGGACCTCTGTGCTGTTAATGTAAGACAGGCATCATGTAAGTATGATCGTACCCAAACACTTTAACTAAATGTCAAGGGATGTACAGGTGAGCTCACTCACATAGGGAATCATTCTGCACGATCTGATGGAGTCGAACATCATTCCCATGCGCTGCATGTCATGGTACTCGCCCCTCCTCATGAAAAACTGCATGCCCATGTAGTTGGGACGCTCGTAGACCATGAAGCAGCCGCTCTCCACCCTGCAGGACTGGCACCTGCTCAGGTAGGAGGACATGTCAGAGCAGTCGCTCATGCACTCATAGGAGCGACCCTGGAAGTTCCTTTCCTCGTAGAAGACGATCTGAAACAGAAGATGCATCTGGATTTAGCAATCAAACGGCACGTTGTTGGGTTTTTTGGGGTTTTTTTGTTGGGGGGGTTGGTGTGTGTGTAAAAATCTTTCACTTTCAAGTTTTAAATGTGCAGAAACATGAATAAATATAAAATTACCTTGCCCATGATGATGGCTTAGGTTGTTCCCAGTGGATGGTTCAACTTGCTCTGCCAATGTCATGATTCCATGGCCTTTTTATACAACAACCTGGGGCCCATGATGTGTTGTTATTCAAATGTGCAAAGCTGATGAATTAGCAGGATGACTTTTGCTGAACAGGGCCTATAAAAGTGTAACAATGCTTCTCCGTCCATACATTTCTGGCAGCAGACGTTTGCATTGTCTGTTTATAAGCATAAGCTTTGTGTGGGTCCCATTCTCATTCAGAAGGTTCTCCACATATGGTCTGATCATTGCTAATGGAAAGACCATCTCTGACCAACCCATGACAGACCCAGAAACTGTGCGAATACTCAGTTAGTGGAAAGAATCAAACACACTTTTTTTACACGTTTTTTTTTACATGTGATTCCAATCAAACCAATTTAATGTTAGAAAAAACAACCTTTGTTATTTCTTAACTGGTTTCTGTATTGATGAATTCCCATGAGAGACCATCAGGTGACAGTTAACTGCATCATAACCACTGCTTTGTAAGACATAACCATAACCATAGTAGATGTTGCAAATTATATGATATGCTTCTGTCAAACTGCTGCACTAATGCTGAATGTAAAAACAGCGTTTACACATTTTACACACATTTAGTCTCTTGGTGCAGCTGTGCAGTTGATGCAGGTTGTGTGAAGAACAGGTAAAGTATAAGAATTAGTTACAGCTTATTGCAACGTGACAGTTTGATGTGAAGACAATGTTTTACATGCAATGGGCTCAGTGACTGGGACGTTGTAGTAGGCGTGATTTTATTCATTACATCTATTTGTGCTTTATTTAATTTAAATCAGCAATATAGAGTGAGATTTAAACACTTATTCATTTGTCGTTTGTAGCTGTATATGTAGGACAAAAATGATTGAAACGTTTATTTGAGCACCTCTAACTGTGTCAGAAACCCGGACTGGGTAAGTACAATCCAACAAAAGTTAGTACAAGGTGTTTGAATCGGTTTTCATGTTCAGCTTGTGTTTGAAAAGCCTGAGTGAAAATGTGTTTAAATGTGGCATATTAATCCAATCAAACTGTAATAAAGATCAAAATGCAATTTAAGGTCGCCACCGTTTTTCTAAAGGATCACATGGAAGACAGTGATGTCATGTTTCCATTTCATTTGCTTCTTGGTTTTGATCACTTGACCTTTGACACACACAGACGTCCGTCCAGGCAGGACAGGTACACACACAAAAAGTCATACTATACGTTGTTATGCGTATTTCTGCAGGGCAGGTGGCCGGTACCACAATGTGCTCGGTCGAGACCACACAGGGTTGTGCAACTTTTTCTGCAACGCAATGAGATGTCATCTGACCAGTTGTTGTGCTGGCTGATCACATGCACACAAATGTCGATTCCTGGGGGATTCATTTATGACGTGAACGCCACATTTCTGCTGTTTAACTCAGGATGCTCACGAGTCTTTAAGGAAACAAACTGGACTAAGAAACAAGTTTAGCCTCTTGTTCAGAAGGCACAACGCCAACTTCTGTGTTCACGCACACTGGTTCTGAGTTCGACCTATTCTGTACCTATTTTTAGAAAGTCTAGAAAAGCTGTGGGATGGTTTTATTTGGTCCCATTCATGTGTGCAGGGAGCAAAGAAGTTTGGACAGATTACTTGACAGGCCTTCTGTTCTTAATGTTTAAAGGAGTTGAGCTAAAAGACCCAATGAAACCACAAAGAGACACTCAAAAGCTCCAAAAACACACCAAACTAAAAACATTAAGCAACTAAAAATCATCTAAAAATGTCCAAAAATGAACCAACATTTAAGAAAATTTATCATCTGGAAACCTGAATAATTACGATTTTTCTTTGTTGTTGTTGTACATTGGTCATAAGCCAAAATATAACCGTCGCCACTGTGATAAACAATGTTAGTTTTCTCTAATTGTACTTAACTGGAAAATGTTAGATGATGGCACGTTAACAATGCAAATGCAAATACTAATCTCTATTTTATAAAAGAAAAAAAGTTTGAATAATAACTTTTTTAATCATCTGGAGATTTTGATATACAGCAAAGCATTTATACAAAAATGTTGTCATGAAACTATATCATAGATGTATAACTTGTATTCAAAAGAGTATAGCAGCAAACATAAGGGTAAAAATAGGCGTCATAGACAAAAACATTGAAAAATGTAAGTGTTTATCATGTCATGGCTGCTCGTCATTACAAGCAGTAAAAAACCCACATTTTCTAATTACAGATCAAGTGCGTAGCAGCGTTTTAGCAGCTCGAGGGCCCAATCCCACCTTTTGACCTCGGACAAATCAATGAAAACTCGCTCACAGAGGAGGTTAAAAATTCAACATTTTAATTGACAAAGCGTTATTGATATTTACAGCAAGATTTCACTGGATGGCTAAAATTCGGTGACCCTCCGGAAGGAGCCGACGATGGCGCAGGTGGCGCACCAGTCGCGGTACCTCCTGTACTCCCCAGGTCTCAGGAAGTACTGCCTGCCACGGTAGTTGGGGTACTCGTAGAAGATCCAGTAGCCGTTCATAACATTACAGGAGTAGACGTGGCGGTGATGGAAACGGTCAGACACACAAGGACAGTCATCCATGAACTCCATCATGTGGCCGCTGAAGTCAGGCTTCTCGTAGATGCGCAACCTGTAGGAGCCTCGATACTGTTGGAGCAGAGGGTCGATGAAATGACACCGTGAGCACACAATATGTTCAACTTTCTTTGGTTAACGGACCCACTCACCACTGGAATCATCCGGCACGAGCGGATACAGCTGCTGAAGCCCATCCACCTCTGGTAGTCAGGATACTCGCCCCTCCTCATGAAGTACTGGTGGCCCATGAAGTTGGGTCGCTCGTAGATCATGAAGCAGCCGCTCTCCACCCTGATGGAGTTGCAGCGGCTGAAGTACGAGTGAAGGTCCGTGCAGTCGTTGCTGCACTCATAGCTCCGACCCTGGAAGTTCTTGTCCTCGTAAAAGATAATCTGGTGGAAAGTAAAAGTGTCGTGGGCTGTAGGTGGAGTTGGAGTCCAGCTCTGTTCAGAACATCAGAACATCTAAGCAGAGAGGAACAGCTGAACTTACCTTGCCCATGGTCTCCGTTGGAGAGATTCCCCATGTTTTCAGGGCTCTTTATACCGCCTCTTGACAAACAAAGCATTGTTATTCAAATTCTCTCATAGTTGAAGGCTACTGGCACATGTTTACCTTTTTGTTGGAGCACAACATTGGGTCAGAAATATGGATTTGTATTTGGAAAAAAAAGAATAAATAATTAAGTGGTTTGGTGTTTTGACATGCATGGACAAAGGAAAGGACTAGTATGGTATCCACACGTCCTGTGGACAAAGGCTGCAGAACAACATGGAACGGCCTCTTTCACGTTAAATATGTTGCGTAACAGAGCAGGAAGCCATTCACTGCCCCCCTGCTCTCCCTGAGCAACTCTATGCAAATATGTAAGTGAACGCTGAAGCCAGTAGCATTTATATAGTGCGCGTTCATATTATTGGAATATACACGTTCCAGACGTTTATGTCAACTTTAAATTCATTTCCCAACGCTGCGCCTTTAATTGTAGCCGAGCTGCATCGTTCATGTTCAAACAAACTACGACTCCCTTGATGTATCACGGACGTTTCTGACTTTCTTGTGGCTTTTCCCTCCAAAAACAAGGCGCGACAGAGTCTGAGTATGGACGCCAGATCTGCTAAATTATGAATTTATAAATAATAATCATAATCATAATTTTCATTTATGACATTTGCATCCACCTCAGCCAGTGTGTAGCATCTGTTTAATTGTTTAGTCGTTCATACGCCTTCATCCCCAAACAACATGTGGCGTGATGTCATGTGGTGACACAAGTAAAAATTATATAATTATTTTACATTATTTAACATTCGTGCTCACTAATAGTTATAGCATGTGTATATTGCCACAGCGACTGTAAATGATATGTTTTGTTTTAGTTTTACTCCTGTATATGAACCTGTTGTGCTAGAATTACATGTCTGATAATGTTTAATACAAATGTTTAAATGTCATAAAAATAAATGTTGAACAATAAATTGTACTTTTAAAACACCACGCTGACATTTTACTTAGTTTTACGCAGGGAGTTCGGTTTATTTTCACTGGAATATTATTTTTGTGGGGGCAGCTTTATGCAGAATGTTCATGTCTCATCATTTAATGTGGTATAATTAGATGAATTAAGAGCTATGGTAGCCACATGTCATCTGAGATTCCTCGCATTCCTTAAGCCGGTTTATCTTGCGCTGGTTTTTCATTGGGGCTGAAATTGTTCATGTCATTGTTCATATTACGTGTGTGTCCTGCCTTCGTGGATCCATCTTTATATTTTCCTGCTCGTCAAACTCTGCTGCTCGCAGCCCTAACTCATTTTCACAACTATTGCTTGGATAAAACCAGCTGATCCCATCAGCGGGGCACAAACTGTTGCTGTGGCTTTGCCTCTGCACAGAGGGTTTTCATCCACAGTGCTACGAGCTAACCGGGACGCCAGCTGCCTGACTGAACAGATTTTCTCTGCTGTGACTGGAAGATGGATTTTACAAAAGATCTAAACGTGAGGTGAAACTGCAGCTGAGACGCTGCACATGAACTGAGTGAAACACGAGGGTTTTATTAAGCAGCTACTTTTTATTGGGAAAACAGAAAATGCATTTGAACGTGACTTCAGTTAAAGTCGGTGATTCTTCTGATGGAGCCGACTCTCGGGCTGACGCCTCCCCAGTCGCTGTATCGCCTGTACTCTCCGGGCCTCAGGTAGTACACTCTGCCCTTGTAGTTGGGCTGCTCGTACAGCAGCCAGTGGCCGTCCATCACGTTGCAGGAGTTGAAGTCGGACATGCTGAGGCGGTCCTGCACGTTTGGACAGTCGTCCTCCAGCTCGTGCATCTGGCCAGACATGTCGAAGCGCTCGTAAAGCCTCACCTTGTAGGAGCCTCGGTGCTGGCACACGAAAGAAAACCCGATTCAGTAATCACATTTAGGGTGTTTTTTGCTGGTTTTAGGTTGGGAAATGTATCACAGGAAGAAAAGCTACACTTATCTGTACTTCAAAATAATACAAGGGCTTGACGACCCACCTGGGGGATCATGCGACAAGATCGGACACAGTCGTTGATGCCAATCACGCGCTGGTTATCAGAGTACTCCCCTCTCCTCAGGTAGTACTGGTTGCCCATGTAGTTGGGCCTCTCGTAGACCATGAAGCAGCCGCTCTCCACCCTGATGGAGTTACACCTGTTGAAGTAGGAGTGAAGGTCGGCGCAGTCGCTGCTGCACTCGTGAGAGCGCCCTTGGAAGTTTCTGTCCTCGTAGAAAATGATCTGTGGAAGCAGCGATGGGATTTAGTCGAGCAGTGACACAGTAGCAGCAACTGACAAATGCAATAAAAAAACAGGTAGGAAGTGAGAAATCGATTTAATTTTCTTTACCTTTCCCATGTTGGCGTCAGACAGTTTTACCAGTGAATGCTGTCCCTGAGCCAAGCCACTGTGCTTTATAAAAAAACCCAAAGAAAGAGCAGCAGTGTGATTGCACAGCATAAAGTATTGTCATTCAAATACATCCCTCGCTGTGATGATGGTCCGAGGGGGGGGTGTGGGTGGGAAAATCTGTTTATGTATAGATGACTCTTGGCGTGCAATGAGTTATTGTTCTTTCCTCCATGTTCATCACAATTTCCTCCCGAAAATGCCAGGCCACAATGGACTGCACTGCACAGCATCAGCAAGATTCAAGTGATATTTAGCAAGTCAAACACATGACTCTATGTACAATCTGTCGGCCGCAGAGGTGCTTGGAACAACGTGCTGAATATTACTTCAAATCGAGGCCTTGCATTAACCTCTTTCTCATCTCGGATCAATTGCAATCTTACTTTAATAGCACTAAACTCTCAGAAGTTGCAGTTTTCACAACCCATGCACTGTGATTAAATGTCTGAGGTCCTCTTCAAAACTCAGTGGACTATGAAGACGCCATTTTGCAAGTGCTTTATTACAGTGAGCGTTCAAACAGGAGCAGCTCCAACAGCTGTGTTTTGTTGCTCTTGATGTAAGGTGATTGTTTTAGCTCTGTTTAATATTGCAGAAGTTTTAGAGGAAACTAAGGAAATGACTTCATGTGACACACATTGTCCATTACTCCCCAACAAAACCTGAGGGGTCCTCAAAAGCACGTCAGTAGTCCATGATGCGGCGGATGGAGCCGACCCTGGCGCTCCTGCCGCCCCACTCGCTGAACCTCTTGTATTCTCCGGGCCTTATCAGGTACATCCTGCCCCGGTAGTTCGGGTGCTCATAGAAGAGCCAGTTGCCATTGGTTACGTTGCAGGAGAAGATGTCAGTTGTGTGGAAGCGGTCCATGACGCTGGGACAGTCGTCCACAAGGTCCATCATCTGACCCCCGAACTCGATCCGCTCGTACAGCCGCATGTTGAAGGAACCAGGCTCCTGCTTTTGGGATGAAAACATTTGATAAATCAATCAAACTGCATATGCTACAAAGGACAAAATAGGACATATGGGTTTAAGTATGCGTTAAATTCTTACAATAACAGATTCTGTTCCATGTGATGTTAAAGTGTAACTGTAATGGCGATTATTTTATTATATAAAGGATGCCACAACACACATGGTTATGTGACGTACATCACATCACGGTGACTGTAAAATGTATGCCAGCGTTTGATCTGAGGTTTACGTTTTTATCCATTTTTTGTCTGGTTAGCAGTGAAGCTCAGTCGACGCCTGTCACGGTTGGTCTAGGCTGAAATATCTCAGCAACCACTGGATGGATGGAAATTGTGTGGAGACACAGACACGACTTCTTGAATTCTTCACTGTCTCAGTATCTACAGGCTGGACCTGCACGAAAGTTGCTGCAGGATTCAGTGGGGCTCACATGATTTGTCTTGCTGGCCTTGCTGATCCCCTCATGTTTCCTCTAGCGCCGCTGTGAGGATGGCATTTGTAGTTTTCAGTGACAAGTTTAATTTTCATTGGTCACCGTAACACTAACTAACATAGCAAATCAAGTCAAGTATCTACAAAACTTTTCTGGCACTAAATCTTCAGTCTCTAATGCAAAACGGCATCGTAACCAAAGCAAGAAACTAAGTGTAGAGATAAGCTGTTGTGGTTGTAAATAATTTTCAGCCTTCTCCACCCTCCCAAGGATGTGATGTCAATGTTATTAGACCTGTGTATCTGTGGCTCCTGTGGTTCAGTTTTTGGCTTTGCCCAGACACAGGAGCTCACCGTGGGGATGAGGCGGCAGGAGCTGATGGAGTCGTTGGCACCCATCCAGTGCTGGACGTCAGAGTACTCCCCTTTGCTCAGGTAGTACTGGTTCCCATTGTAGTTGGGTTTTTCATAGACCATGAAGCAGCCGCTCTCCACCCGGATGGAGTTGCAGCAGCTGAGGAGGCACGTCAGGTCTCCGCAGTCAGCGCTGCACTCCACACGGCGCCCAGAGAAGTTCCTGTCCTCGAAGAAGATAATCTGGAGCAGAAAATGTTGGAAAATGCTTTGGTTTGAAAATGTCCCCTTTGTGCATTTGATCCTTTTAAGGCCATTTTCTGTTTCCTTTTATTTGGATTTTTAAAAACTCATATAAGAGTAAAATTAAAATCAATAACAAAAACACAGAGGTCTGTGCATTTTTACATTTTTTTTGTCACATAAGCACAAACAACACGTTGTCGTTGGCCTGGGAGAGCGCGCGTTCGGAGCAGCGATGTTTACCTTCCCCATTATGGCCAGTTCGCCTGCCTCCGGCCTTGTCCTGTGTGATCCATCCAGCCCTTTGAAGACTCCCACCTGGCGCATTTATAGTGAATGTGAAATGCAGACTCTGCATGTGTCATTCACAGTGTAACGGGCAGGAATCTTTGGCATCTGTGCTATGGCTTTACCCTGAAGAGACGTTTGCGAGCGATGTTTGCACAGGTGAGAGCTGGCTGCTTGTTCTGCTCTGGCGTTTGGGAGTTTATGATGAGCTCTTAGGGGGATTTGTTTGTCTGTGTAACTAGTTCCATTTTCTCACATTCTGTCTGTATTTAAAATAAATTCTTATAAAATGTGATATTTTTCTTCCAACATGATTATTTGTAGAAAAACTACAGCTCTTTTTATTAGTTTTTATTTAGCTTAAATTCTCCAACTCCACTGTTTTTATTGTGTCAACATTGGTTAGACATGTCATTTCTAGCTCTGCCCTCTGGTGGAGGGCCCCACACAAATTAATGAAACCTTTCAAAGCTTCATATGCATTTTTAGATTTACTGAATATAATTATGTTCTTAGTATCCAAATAGTGCCAAGGTTGGGAAACAACAATGTTGTTTCAGCACAACATCCATTCAATCACCAATCATAATCACTTGATGAAGTCATGAAAAGTTTCAATTTCCAATGATTCAGTGACCTCTGACCTCACAGTGAGGTGTTCACTTTGAGATCTTTTTAAGTTTTGAATAATTTATGGTCAAAGAAAAGCAGAAATGTAAAGTTCCTTCGGCCCTACAACAGACAACACTTGAGTCTCGGTGTGGTACGTGTCAGTGCTTGGAGTACTTTATTCAGTGCTCTGATGAGAGTCACGATGTCAGGCCATGACCCTGTTACGACCTCCTGGGGAAACATGGCCTCCAGGTGCAGAGAGCAAGAACAAAAGCGAACGCGCTTGAGCACCGACACCATTTTAATCAGCGTGTGACATTTCACAAGAACCGTTCCCCTGTCTTTAGAGATCCACGAGGCGCCTGATGGAGCCGATCCTGGAGCTATTGCCGCTCCAGTCACTGAAGCTCCTGTACTGGCCAGGCCTAAGGTAGTAGTGACGTCCCCTGTAGTGGGGGTGCTCGTACAGCAGCCAGTGGCCGTCCATCACAGTGCAGGAGTTGAAGTTGGACATGCGAAGTGGTCCATGAGGCTGGGGCAGTCGGCCGTCAGCTCCATCATCTCACCTCCCATGTCAAAATGCTCGAACAGCCGCATCCTGAAGCTGCCAGTGTGCTGAAGAGGGCAGGAAGGTAAAAGGTGCCATTGTTCAGCTGTAAATCTTAAGAACAAAGGTCAACATGGAATGGAAATAGTTCAACATTTTAGAAAATAGTGTATTTGCTTTGCCGAGATGAGGGGATTGATACCACACACGCCTAAGTGGTCAAAGTGAAGCTACCAGCTAGTTATCTTAGCTTAGCATAAGGGTTGTTAGCCTGACAACTGGGCCCAGCCATGAAATGGTATTTTTTTATTTAAGATTTTGAATGGGCCAAACTTACGGAACTCTAGTGGTGTTGGTAGGCATATTTTGTTAGCTAGTTAGCTAGGCTAACTATTTCCTCGTTTCCAGCTCTTGTGCTAATCTGGGCTAAGTGGCTAGTGCTAAATTTGTTAAATGTCAAACTCATTTAAGAATGGAAATTATTCTCATTCAGTTTTTTATAATTGGCATCAAACTAAAACTTTTGGTTTATGCAAAAGAAAGTTGACTGATTGAGTTTTGTGATTAAAACTGCACAATATTATGTTTTTCCTGTTTTCTGTAAAATAAGTCCTCAGTTCATCCGTTACTATTTTTTAGATCTGTGACACTGTTTAAATATAAACTCCAAATCCCTTTAGGTACTTAATTTTGTATTTTGTCTCGCTAATTATGTTAAAAAAGTAGTAGTAGTATAAATATTTTGGTGGCTAAAATATGGTTTTAAAATTATAAAATGTGTTATCAGAGGGGACAAAAAAGTGTTCACTGTGTATAAATATTCATGGAAAAACCATCTTATACTTGCTTACAACAGAGTTATCAACTGCTTCTCATAATGCTTATACCCCAAAGTAGGGGGGCTTACGATAAAATGCTTCCATAACCCTTTCACTTAATATCGACTTCGAGTTTGAATTTAGAGCATTTATAGTGAAATAGTTTGGGGCAGTTACTTGTGTACAAATTTAATTCCCTGAGGTGAAGAGTTTAAAGACAGTTTAAGGTTTAAGAATGAAGGACTCTGTCCAACATATGACAACGGAAACACTCGCGTTCCGCTGAAGGCCTTACCGAGGGGATCAGGCGGCACGACCTGACACAGCTGTTCATGCTTGTGGTGCTCAGGTAGTCAGAGTACTCTCCCCTCCTCATGAAGTACTGGTTCCCCATGTAGTCGCGGCGGTCGTAGATCATGAACATGCCGCTCTCCACCCGGATGGAGCGGCAGCGGTCGAACATGGAGTGCAGGTCGGCGCAGTCGCTCACGCACTCATAGTAACGGCCTGCAAAGTTTCTGTCCTCGTAGAAGATGATCTGATGGAGCAATGTGAGGCACATTTTAAAACCTGAGTTCTCGTTGGACATTGTCTTTATTTCTGCTGTAATAAAGCGCACAAACCTTTCCCATTTTGGCTGCTGTTGGTCAGCCTGTGTGTGGTTTTGTTTTTTTACCATCGTCTTTAAATATATATATATGAGCCTGTGGGAGCAGCTGCTGCCACGTGTTGTTATTGAAATGAAGCCTGGTGTCAGCACAGACTCGACAGGAGCCTCTCCCGTTTGTCCTGTCCCGTTTCAGCGCTAACACATGGTGTCCAGCTTCTAGTACGAGCCACTGCCGAGACCGGAGCTGGAACAGTCACTGCTGAGCTTTCTCACCACCTTGTCTTTGTTTGAAACGAGATTCAGTGCGTCCATGCAGGAGCATTGGAAGCTGCGTGAAATACTGACTAAACATGGGGACATATGAAAAACTATAATAGTTCCTCTTTATGTTCTGCACTGAAGCTTGTAGCAGATGAATAATGTGCATCGTGTCACTTGTCCGAATGTCCCACAGTCGTTTAAAAGTAATAGAATAATAATTAGATGTTGTGTGTTAGTGACTGTCTTAGATTAATGCTGCTAAAACATTTATGGTCTTTTTTGGAGAGTGTAAGTAGTTATTAAGTGTTGGAAACAGTGTTTTAATGAGAATAACCTAAAAATAACAATAATTATCATTCATTTTTAATAGTTGTGTCCAGACACAAATCTAAAGATTGTTTATGTCTTTTTGTGATTGAATTATTTCAATAAGTCAGTACGGAAATGTTTATTCACAAGCACAGAGGAAACAGTTCACAGTAGATCTGTTTATTTAGTTATTTAAAACAATATCATATTGATAAGCCGCGCCGCTCTTTAGCATAGCCAAATGAAACATCCCGCTCCACATGATTTGATTAACATTAGCAGATGCCACAGATAGATGAGGGAAAGGGGCCCTGTAAATAGAATCTGGATTAAAAATCTGTAATTCTGCGGAAGGACCCGGTGGTGGCACAGGTGGCCCCCCAGTCACTGAACTTGCGGTACTCCCCGGGCCTCATGAAGTACTGGCGGCCGCGGTAGTTGGGGTGCTCGTACAGGGTCCAGTAGCCGTCCATGACGTTGCAGGAGTAGATGTCGCGGCTGCGGAAATGATCCTGCACTGAGTCGCAGTCTTCGCTGAATTCCATCATCTGGCCCTGGAAGTTGGGCCTCTCGTAGATGCGGATGCGGTACGGGCCCTCGCTGGTCTGCAGAAACAAAGTGAAGTGAAAGGAGAGAATTAGGATAAAAGCCCTTGCTGCTTTGTCCTGAGGCTATGATTATCTTTCAAAAAAATTACATAAAATTACCAGCATGGAACCTGTAAGATGAATAATACAATTCCAATTTTTAAACATCATTTAATAAGAACACTGGTTTTCAAAAAAATACACTGTACATTTTTAGGGCGAGGAAACACTTTAAACTAAATCCTTAATATTTCATCAACTGTCTGGAGGGATCATAACACAATTTTTTCAGAGTTATCACTTCACTGGTTGATCTAAATCACTTCACACACAACTGCAACATCAGCTCACATAAGAGAAGGTACGGCAGGAGCGGATGGTGTCGTTGTAGCCCATCCAGCGCTGGTAGTCCGGGTACTCCCCTCTGGTCAGGACGTACTGGTAGCCGGTGTAGTTGGGCTTCTCGTACAGCACCCAGCAGCCGCTCTCCACCTTGATGGAGTTGCAGCGGCTGAAGTGGGGGTGCATGTCAGGGCAGTCGGTGTCACACTCATAGGAGCGGCCCTGGAAGTTCCGGTCCTCGTAAAAGATGATCTTGATGCCAGAATGTAGGGAAAGAAACGTCAGTTTGCCATGAATTCGCCGGCACTATGCTTCATTATGCTCGTGCTGCTAGAAACAATTTCATGTTCAATACGCAGCAAAATAGTTGCAGTAACTCCCAAGTCCTGAGCAGCAAAAGACAGTTTTGTCTATAAGCAGGTCACCCTAACAGCACACTCGCAGCATTTGTATCTGACACATTTTTGCCAAAGTTGGTCCAGCTACATCTGCTCAAAGCCCAGATGATGATCACTTACAGTAAATGTGCTGCTGCTGCTGCTGCTGTTTTGTCCAAAAATAGATGAAAACTTTTAAAATATCATTAAACTCCTTTACGTCCTGCAGTGCACTGGCAGTAATTGTGGCTCGGGTTATTTGCAGTCACAAATAAAACATGATGCTCTCTTACCTTACTACTCATCCTGCAAAGAGCGCTGGGGCCAGTGACCGACAGACAACGGTGGTCTCACAAAGCAGGAGCAGAGCCCCGCTATATAAACCTCAATCAAAGAGTTAGCAGATCCCACTTTAGCTGTTTGTTCAATGAGCGGGGATTTAACGCGCTGGTGTCGCTGCCAAAAGTCTTGATCCTGGGCATAGAGCAAAAATCCCTGACTCATCAATGCAAAAGTCCTGCCTGGCAAATTACTGACCCACTGTGCCCTTTTTATTGATATGGACATCAGAGACACGTTTCATCCACTCATCCATCAACCAGAGGATTAAAGATTGCGCGCAGAATGTCAGAGGTCATCACAAAACAACACGACTTGAAACTGATGGATGTGAAAGAGAAAACGTGATAGAAAATGTCAATTTCTATAAAGAAATGCTCTGCTTGTACATTCAGTGATTCCATGAAATTGTCTTTAATCGTCTGTACCGCAGGTTCCGAGCTACAGCCACCGTTGTTTTAATGCACTTATCAGCAAAATCCAGCTGGATGATGCAAACGCTAAGAAGGTTAATCACTGTTTGACAGTCTAAACACCACACGTAAAGACAGCACACACGCAAACATCAGTTTCCAAAAGAAATCAAAATGATAAAAGACAAAGTTCAGCGTGACAGAAATAGTACTGGACTTGACATCAGTCGTGCAGAGACTCTTGTGAACCCTCATAGTGCCCGGCCCTCTCCTCATGACCACCACTGCTGTCCTGCGAGAGAAACACAGCTGCCGTTAGACATCCACAGGGCGGCAGCAGAGGCCCTGCAGGCGTCCAACGGTCACATCTGAGAGACTGGGCTGCTGTAATACCCACACTGAGGAAGGAGTGAGATGAGGAGGAGGAGGAGGATGATGATGAAGAGTGCACGGAAACCCGCCGAGGTGGAGCGCTCGCCTTCGCCCGCTCAGATTTCCATCTTTTCAGCTTCAGATCTGCAAGAGTGTTTGTCATTTATTAGATGCTTACATTTAATAAATCGGTTAGTTTTTGAGGATAAAACTGAGAAGAAGAAATGTCTGTGCTCTTTACGCAGCTAGATTTAATAGATGGTTAAAGACATACACCAATCAGCCACAACATTAATACGGCCGTGAGGATTGTATGTTTTCAGCATGGTCGACACACTGCATCAGAGGGCTCGTACTGATCACGTCTTAAAAAACCACCAGGGATGATAATGTTGTGGCACATTGGAGTATGATAATCAGGAAACTCGCCCTTATGTAATAATGCATCAGCTCTAACAAACGTAACAATGGAACATGGACATTTTCTGCAGAACTACTTTTACACACTTTAGTATATTTTACTTCTAATATTTCCGAGCCTGAATATAAAAGCTTACTTGTGATGTACAAAAGCATAAGCACTCGAGTAAAAGACATAAACGGTTTTTTCACTACTGACAAACAGAGTTTTTGTTGTTTTCAAAGCTTTTCACCACGTCTCGTGTTTTCTCAGCAGACGCAGCTGCACATGTTGTGCTGGACAGTAAAAATGAAATAAAGGATGAAAGTTTTGCCACTTTGCGACATTACTCTTAGTTTAATTACTGACAGCACGGGGTCGTGGGGGCTTCAGCGGACTCAGAGGAACATTTCCACACACTCACTGTGCTGCTTGGAGTGGTGCACGGCTTTGTAGGAGGCGAGCATGGCAAAGGGATGGTAGGACAGAGTGAACGGATAGACGATAGAGCCCTGGGATAAAAAAAGGAAAACATGCAATAATATACAATGATTCTGTTTACGCAATTCAGCCACAACATTACAACCAACAGGGGCATTCAACGTTGTGGCTGATTGGAGTCTTTCCCAACTGTGTAGAAAAGAATGAGATGGTTCATGCCGGTGGCGCTGGTCCTGGTTGTACCTTGGACTGCAGGCTGGGGTATAAAGCAGCCGGTTTACGTCTGTACAGACCCAAGATTTCCTCCACCGGCAGTTTATTCTGAAAACACAAAGCATGCAAATATTAAAAGAAAGCATTTAACCATCGAGTATATTCTCCTCATTATCTTTATCAGAAAATTCAAGCCCAGCCTAAAAACACCCAAAGAGCATTTGCATTCTGTCGCTTTGCATAAAGAAGCCAGTGAGATGACACTCACCATAATCATTCCAGCAAAGGACGACAAGATCATGGCCTCCCGCTCCAAGCGGTCGGGGTACTGAGCACATCCTGAGCTGTGTGTGGCTCCACTGTTGGACACGGAGAGTGGGATCAAATCCTTTTTTTTCTACCTAAATATTATTCTAGTGTTTGTGTTGTGTTGGGTCTAACCAGAATAACTAATTCCTGTACAGAGCCATGAGTTAATCTGATTAGGCAGGACTTTAAGGTTCTGGAATTATTTTCCAACAGATTAGATTAGATTAATAGAAAAAGAAGTTTCCCCCACAACAAAAACAAAATGTGTTCCCACATTTCCTGCCTTCACACGTACAGGAAGCATCATGGGGAAAACCAAGAATCATTTGAAATCACAGAGCAAATCTGGTGTAAAACATCCTAGTAGTTTAAAACATTAGTCTCCTGTTCACAGTTAAGAACACAGGTTTTTGACATTTAGGGAGATTTTTCATATTTGTATTTATTATTTAGTAGTTTTTTTTTAAAGATGGACGCCCCCCTTTTTAGAATAATACAGGTGGTTGTGAAATTCAATCTCTCAAATAAGCCTGTGTGGCTTTGAACGCGGCACATTTGTAAAGATACACCAACATACACACAAGCAGCTCACATGGCGTCTCCGTCGAGCACTTCCCCGTCGTCGTCCTTGTCCAGCCACCACAGGGCAACGTTGATCGCGAGATCATAGTGAGCCTGAAACACGCACACAGCAGATAGTGTCGAGGCAAACACTTCATAAAGATACGTGTGGATGGAGTATGTGCAAGGTTTCCATCATTTTGCGCCTATTGTGGATTTCGTCAGGTCGTTGTTAATCGTTTTCGAGCTGTTGTGCATCACAGAATAGTAACTTCAGAGGCTTCTCACAGAGAAGTGAATATCTTCTAATATCCACTGTGCCACAATAAACCAGCTCTGCTTCAGACACTGACGAGAACCACGACGTAACGTCGAGCCTTTACCAGGTCGTCCAGCGCTGTGGACGTCCCTTTGCCCTTTGGATCAAAAGAGTTTTCTCTGAGTTTCAGCCCGATGTAATCACCGCTGTTTGATTAGAGAAAGGTGAGTCACCATGAAAAAAAAAAAATAATCAATCCACGACCTTTTCATCCGGGGTTTAACACTCACATCAGGGCCTCAACGTTCCTTTTGAGCTGCCTCGCTTCCATTCCCTGATTACTTCTTTTAAAGTAGACCTCCTGCAAAGACAACAGGGAAACTTCTCTGTACCGTCGTCACCATGGCAGTGGCCCAGGCTCGCTTGCATAACAATGTTAAAACGGGATTCATTTACTGCTGCAGATGCATTGTGATACAGTCGGGGCAAGAACCTGATATCTGTGACCCACACCAGCAGCTACAAGTAAGCACACGGGTAATAACTATGCACACATTCGACCTTCTCTGTGACTAACGAGCAGCAAATCCAAAAACACGACTCACGCCTCCTTCAAAGTAAAACGTTTAATGTTGAGCTACAGAACCAAACGTGGCACATAAGAAAACGACAGATACAAGCATCAGTACTCACCGAACGAGTCAGTACCACTGCAAAACAAAAACAGGAGCTTACAATCGTTCAGCTCACGTGAGGATACAAAATCCTACACACGCTGTAACTGGCAGCGATGAGGCTAACACTTCTCAGGTGAACAGTCTGAACTGAATTATTTATAAGCAACCCCCCTCCCGCTCATCTCATCTGGACATTTCCAAGCAGATATCAGAGGGATGCTGTGGTTATCAGAACGCGCAGATCAGTTTCAGTGTTTGTGATGTAAAATGAGCAGCATCAAATCACAAAGTGTCTCTCTGGTCAACAGAACTAGTCGCAAGCAAACAAAAGTTCAAAGTGACTTCAAAATAAAATTTAAAAGAAAAACTAAAACTTTATTCAGCTTAAAACATTAAACAAACCACAGGGAAAAATGGAAATACTACTCGACCAAAATGGATCTTTCCATTGTTGGCTCCTTTACAGTCTTCTTCTGCGTCTTCTTCTTCTTGCCGTCCTTAAACACTGGGGACCTCAGAAACATGCTGTCTGTGAATTTATCTCCACGCCTGATTTTGCTGTAAGAAATAAACGAATAACAATGTCTTCCCTCCTTTCTGTTTGCAGGTATGATCAGAACTAAAACATGGCTGAGCTTTTCCCAGATGACAACTCACCTGTTGAGGGTCGGCTCCTTGTAACTGACGACACACTTTCCTCTCCTGGTTCTGCCTCTGTTTTCACTGTCTGACGGCGTCATGGTGTTTGTCAGGGACGTTAAGACTCTTCCTGCTGTGGCAGACAGAACATGTGACCCAAGTGACTGTTTGCTACACAACAGTCAGACAACAAAGCTCGGAGATTTGCATGTTCCTCCACTCGTCAGTTCACTTTGGTTTTTTACAGCCAAAGCATCTGAGACGAGCACATTTCATCTGTAATGCGGTTTGGGTTCTCGCTTAGATTTCTCTTTAAATTGAAAAAAGACTGAAGGCAATGACTTCCACCAAGATCCAGTTAACAACTCAAAATCACAAAAGTTATTATCACACATCATAATTTCCACTGAGGTACAAATATTTCGAAACTTGACAAAAAAACAACCACAATAATCTGCTGGGTTCTGCACATATTTGAAAAGTTCTTGCATAACTTCTTGTGATAAAACATTTAACCATTTTAAACCTTTTATTTCAATGTAGACAAAAGTTTATTTATATTCTTTTAGCTATTGATAGAGGTATATTATGAATAAGGCACGATAAAGTAAGGTAAATTAAACGACACACCTATAATGAGAGTTTTTCTCGGATTAACCAAAGCCTAAAAGCTGAGACTCTTTACATTTAACATCAGTGGAGAATGTACAGTAGAGTACATTCTACTCTAATAAAGTCATTTTCCATTATTTAATCTATATTTCATATCCATAACCTTTGAAATAAAGTTGCAGTCTGCAACATTTTTCAGATTTTTTAACAGAAATATGCTCCAACACTGTGGAGAGGTGCGGCTGAAGATGAATCCAGCCTTCTACATTTGAATGAGATGATTTAAAAAAAGCGTCACTTCTCTTATTTGAGGAGCGGCAAGAGGCAGGGACATACAATGTGTGAGAGTTAAAATTCTCTGATTGATCGACAGAATGGGTATGACTGCATTCAAGTTAGCAGGTCGTGCTCAGTGCAACTGGAAAACGGTGGGTGTATTCGAGCAACAGGCACAGCTACAGAGGCTCCCAGGACGTGAAGGTGATGCCCACATCCCCCAGCAGTTAACAGGCTGCGATATGAATTCATGTTCTGTGGACAACTATATCTGAGTTAATCTGGTGTGTGTACCCTCGTAAATGTATGAAATGAATGCAAACGAATAAGTTACACACCTGGAGAGGTTTCTGTTGTGACAGGAGCAGACTTCTCAGTTAGCGTGTCTCTCGTTGGACTCGTGAGCAAAGAGCCCAGCTCGGTGTCAACCACGCTAACGTCTGTGGCCAGCCATGGCGGCACCTCATCCATCAGCAGGCGTCCCAGACTCTGATGAACTGCTTCATCCCTGTAAATGTGGGCATCCGAGTCACCAGACATCTTTGTACCGGTCAGTGAAACAGGGTCTTGAGGTTTGTAGACAACAAACGTCTCCCGAAGATTTCTAGCTTTAGTGGACGTTTGCAGCTTTGATTTCCGTCCACGCTGTTTTGAATTCAAATCCACACTGGACTTTGACTCGGTGGGTTTTGAATCAGTTAAAAACGCGTCACTGATTTCAGAGTGGGAGTCACCCTCTGGTAAATCTTCTGGTGGATATTTATTTCTATCAAGTTCAATGCGACGGAGACGTGAGGGATCATTTGGCTCCGGAACATCTGTTAATCCAACATCAGATCTAAAGCCTTTGGTTCTACAACTACTTTTTTTTTTCTTTTTCTTGTCATTTGAATGATCTTCACACTCCTTTTGCAACGCTTTCTTCTTGCTGGATCGGCTCTTTTCTTCTCTCCTGGCTTTTTTAGTCTTTTGAAACTCTGTGTCTGAGGAGCATTCTTCATACAGGAGCGGTTCATTATGGTTATTGTTGCTATTGGCATCTAAATCTAGGCTTCCTGAATCCTGAGTGGCCACCCAGGGACGCTTAGAGGAGCTCTGCGTGTCCTCAAAGGTTCTATCGCCGTGCCAGTGTGGTTCTGAGTCCAAATGCTGCAAAACAATGCTTTCATCCATGAGTGCTGATGGTTTTTCTGCATCACAGTTAGATCCTGGACTTGGAAGAAAGCCCTGCTCTACGGAGCCCAGTTCTCGTGTTTCATTGTTTGATGAGGTTCTGTCCATGGCCACTGAGACCACAAATGTCTCTCTGCATTTCAATTTATGGGTTTCCCCAGAATTTGCCATTTTACTGCCCTTAGACGAGAGACATCTCACTGACTGTTCAGACTCTGGATATGCACCTTCATCTGCACAAAACAGGAATTCTTCTGGCAGTTCTTGACTTTTGCATGCTACAGGTTTTCCCATATTTTCCACTTTACTACAAAGTTCTTCCAAATTCGAGTGATTGCTCTCACTTTCATAAAATGGAGAACTGACAGTTTTCCTAGTGACTGGAGACTTCCTCCTGCCTTTAGTCCTCGACCTCCTACATGTAATTTTGGAGACTGCTTCTTCTGCAGTGTTCTTGTCTGGTGGTACATTGTCCCTGGCTTTGACCAGTTTAAATTGAGCATCTGTGAAAAAATCGTCGTCACCTGCGACAGTTTCAGGGGAATCTGTCTGTGACTTGGTTTGGTCTTGGGATTTGAATTTGGTCTTTCTTGAATTTGAATTTGACGTTTTCTGAAGGTTGCCAGCTTCAGCTTTGCTCAGTTTAGGAATGCGAGAGGTAATGACATTCCTATACAAAATTTTGGATGACTGAGGATTCGCAACTTCTGGGTTTTTAATTTCCTCTAGCATCCAGTCGTCTGTCTGTAAAACGCCATCCGTGGAGCCACTATGATCCTCACTCATCTTAGAAAGGCAGAGTTCTTCACACTTGACCCAGAGAGTTCTTCCTTACTGTTCGTGTCTTTCAGCTTGCCAGAGCGGCCTGCTTTCTTGGCCCTGGGTTCCACAGTGAATATCTCACCAGCATTGCTCAGCGTCATCTCCATTGTTGTATTCAAAAGCACCGTTTTCTCTTGTTTGTTCTGATTATCTGGATCACTTGCTAGAATTGAAGCACAGGGGAAACTCACATCGTCACGGAGAGGATGTGTGGATTTTTCACATGTGCTGGTTTGAGTGTTCTGAGAACAGGGGGCTGATTTCATATCAAACCCAGACTGAGAGAACATCACTGACATTCTCTCTATCTTATCCCTCAGGCTGCTGGAAAGACGGGACGTTTCAGTTTGGACAGTTTCTATACGCTGACCTGAATGCCTTTTTTCAGCCTCTCTTTTTTCTGTGAGAAAGCAGTTAGAAAACATACAAATAACTTTGAGTAAACAATACATCAGTGTCACAGGGTAAGTATAAAATAGTTCATGTTGTTTCACTCACACCCAACGTCCTCCTACCATTGGAAAAATCTGTGGTCGTATCTGTGGCAGATCCACTCACGATGGAGAAGACACTCTCATCTATGTTTCTTGGGAGGAGGTCCGCTGTTTTATTCTTGCTGAGATGCGACAATTCTGAGATTTCTGGCTGAGCAAGTACCTGTTCTGTAAGTCTGATATGAGAATTGTTGGAAAGGGGAAGCAAGACAGATTGAAAGAAATATTGGATGAGATTTACTGTAGATATGCTTAAAACAAAACAATCAATGTGAATACAGCTGTAGTTCACCTCGACAGTGCAGGACTCTCCTCAATGGTGTCACCGAATAAGCTCCTTTTATCCTCAGAGGGCTGAAAAAGACCCTGTGGGTAGTAAGTATAGTTGGAATCACAGGTTAATACATGTGTAAATAAATATCTAAACAAATGTATAAATTTGGGGAATAAAAGGTTTAAATGTGTGTTTCTTGATGTCTGGAAAACCATATATAAAATGGTCCTTTTGTCACATGTGGCCATTTCTTTAAAACAATGATAATTTTAGTTATTAATATGAACATTAAGTATTTAATTAAAGTGGTAAGTGGTTCCTCACTAGTAACAAGACCTCACAGAAATATTTAAAGTTATCTTTCTAAAACTCACTCAGTATATTATCTCTTTATTGCAGATTATTGCAGTGAATAACTATGATCACACAATCTTTTAATTGTGGAATTATAGAGAGGTCTCCAAATCCTCATATTTATTAGAAACTTATCGAAAAAAAAATCTCTGAGTTAATGAATTACATATTTTAAAAAGTCCTGATGGAACAAACATACGCCTTATTTTTTATTATGATGTGTTGTATACTGCAGAAAATGGGATGAAAAAGTGATGTGTGGAGACTGGTGTGATGGAAACTGAATTGATCTATGTTCACCCATGCATCACCTGCCATATAAAACAACCGTCCTTACACTGTCAGGAAATAGGTCAGCCACCATGTCAAAATGCTGCAGAGTATTGCTGTGGAGACTTTGCAAGATGAGGACCTGTGATAAAAAAAACATAACATATCACAAATGCAACTATGATTGCCTCCTCTCAAAAGCTTTTTCTAAACCACTAAAACAATCACCATTTTTCTCTCCTTGTATTTCCTGGTGGCCAGCTCAAAGCACAGCCCCTCCACTTCTTTCTGCAGGTATACAATGTCCTTCTCCAACTGCTTGTTCCTTTTCTTTTGGGCCTCCAAAGCAAGAGCTAAGGCCTTGTTGTTGGTCTTCAAAGAGACTTTGAAGAATGAGGACGTGTCTGGAGTGGTCACAGAAACAGGAATTCTCGTGAGGAGAACAACATTTTCTTTTCCTTCAGCTAGTGTCCAGCTTGCAGTATGCTAACTATAAGGTTACCATAAAACAAAAGAAATGATAGACTCACTGAGAATCTTGTTTTTGATCTTTGATGCTGCAGCTGAAGTCTGCTTTAAAGCAGTAAATGGCGTCCTTGCTTTCACAGGCAACATAATGAGACGAAAATGGGGAGTCGCTTGTGACCAGAAACAAACAGCCTGAAAGATAATAACGTTTTTAGCTTGTGTACACAAGTAACTTAAAGGTGCATCCAACAAATTTAGCATACATCGGTTACAAAAAAACACATAAAGCTCACTAGTAAACATATCCATATGATGCACAAGCTTCACAAATACAATATTAAATAGATTGTTGCCAAAGTATGAGGAAATTGTAACCAATACAAAGTGTTGTTTCGTGTATTGATACCCAATCCGTTTGTGATACAATTACAATTAACCACCTGATCAACAGAACATTTTGATAACTGATAAATCATCATGGAAACTTTTCAAGCCAAAATTCCCAAACATTGGACGGTTTAAAATTGCCACACGTAAGGAGTCATCATTGGTAGCAGTCGAAATGTTGAAACTGACAAAAAAAAATTCATCACGTTGGATTATACCCCAGCACTTTAATTCACAGAAATGACAAGAAAATAGCTGAACAATAATTGAAAAATAACTGAATCTACTTTGACAATTAGCTAAGTGTTTCCTTTACTTTACTGCCAGTTTGGTTAGCTTCCCGAAATCCGCTAACGATGTGCTAACGTGCATTTTTTCACTACAAGCTAGTCTCGAATTGTGGACAGAACTTACCGGTAATACAAGTTACTCCGCAGTAAACTCTGCTACGTGACTTGCAAACAAAAGTTCTCAATAGATATTTTTTAAATAAAGCTGATTATGAGCTTTCCAAACATGTCGTTAAAAATGCTGCTAATGCCATTTTAAACATAAACAAAATATCCGCCGAGCTTCTGCGCAGACGCACGAAGGCGGATCCTACAAGCTCGAGCCAATGAGATATGACATCAGCCTGACGTCACCCCTGTGCAAACTGCTCTACCAATCAGATCATTAGGTGTGAGGGTTTGAGGAGGTCTTTACTTTTGGGAATTAGCAAAACTGTGATGAATATTTAATGCTTTTAAATTTGATGTTAGAGTCGATTTTATTTAGAAAAGATTTAAGTGTCCACACATGTGCATACAATGCAACAAAGAATATAAAAACAAATCGCTATCGCTAAAAATACAAAAAATATCTTGTCTTTCTTAGTTCAGCTTTAGTTTGTTTTCAACAATCACATTTTTATTATACAGACAACAAAGAGGAAACAACTCTATGTAGGGCAATTTTATTATTGAAACCATAATTAATATGACAATAGATAATAAATATAGGAATAACACTCACTGGCCACTTTATTAGGTCCACCTTTACGTTCTAATAATTCAATCCAATACAGCAGCTCTGCCATGAATTCGGATTTTACAAGGTTGTAATTTGTCAGTTTTTAAGTTGGAACTCTCAAAAAGGTGATAATTCTAATATGTGTTTATGACTGAGGTCAAAGTGGTTAGTGGAGTTGTACTGGAGGGCTTTTAAGAAGATATGGTTCTAATTTTTTGGTCACCATGTTTGAAATTAATGGTGTGGCCAAAACATTAGAATGTATATTGTATTAGATTGTACAGGTGTACCTAATAAAGTGTCCAGTGAGTGTTAGTCACTGTATATTGTTTATAACTTTATTTATCAGTGAGCATGCACAAAAACAATAATGTTATGCCAGGAGGAGTGATTTACAAAAGTTAGCTAATATCTAATTTGTTTCTGCAATCCCTTGGCAGCTTAACACAATACACCAAACAAAAGATAGGCAAGTAGAAATATGTATATACAAATTCCTCCTCTTCTCCCTCCAATTTATCACCTTTTTGTTCATTTTTATATACGCCTATGACTATATGTAAAGGACACATAAAAGTACTGTGCCTGTAATAAATTAATGTTGGGGTTTATTAAAGTAACATAAATGTATATTTCTGAAGCACTAAGTCAGCTGTACTTCTGTACACTGCTTGAATAAATGTTATTAATTGCGTCACCAATAGATGGCATCCTGGCCGGGTTCACTCGATGTTTCTGGGCTCTGCTACTTTTCACCTCGATGTCTATAGTTCAAAAGTTCAGACCGGCTTCGATTGGTCAGGGCTGCCTGTCGGCTCGGGACTCGGCTGTTTTCAGATGTTTTACAGATGCCTTCAGCGTCAGAGGGCTTCACACGGTGATGACGAATTCGTATATTAAACGGGTAAATCACATTTTTAGCTGTCATCCCCGTCCATTCGTGTTTCATGTTTCAGCTGTTCTGAAAAGAGGTTGTTGCTGCAACCGGCTAGTTAGCACAGCAGGCTAACATTAGCTACATTGGTTGAAGACAGCTGTGACGCTAGGTGCTACTGGACAATTAGCGGTAACGCCAAGTGGATGACCGTTAGCAAACTTCGTGTTTTGGCTTATGTACTTGCTGCATAGAAAGCATTAGAGTAGTTGGCAAATGATGCTTATAGCAAAAACACTGACGTATTAGTTTAATTAAACAATTAAATTAGGTAGGTGAACAGGCAGAATAGTGAAGTTGGCTTCCGATTCGTAAGCTAGCTCGTAATCCGTCCGTTAAGTTAACGTTAGCCACTTAACGTTAGCCTCTGTGAAATGGGACTTAACGAAGACGTTCTACATTTTGGTCACGTGTGCGACAAGTCAAAGTGGCTGGTAATCGGGTCACGTGTGGTCAACATCGGGGGAAACGGAGACATTTCCATTAGCTTCGTTTTCATACAGGTGTCACTCTTCTGAAAACGGCCTATACGCAGCATTAAGGCTTTACCAAAGATGTCCAACGCATTTTAGAGAAATATGTGGGTAAAAACCGGTCGCTCGATGTTTTCACTTCGAGTTTCCATTTAACTTTCGCCTTAGCCTCCGAACCGGAAGCCAACTTCAGCGTCGTCAAAATTTGTCAAAAAGTCAATATACGTTTGGGGGTTTATTAGCATCTCTCTGCAGATTCAGAGAGCATCCTAACACGACCCCGTGTGAGGAGATGTGGGGGTGTGATCCCCCCTCCTCAGTCACGGTGTCGGAGCTCCGGCCTGTTATGATCACATGATGAGGTGGAGACCGTCATAGTAATGCTAATGCCTTTTCCACCACACATGATCTTCCGTGGCACGTATCTCACTCAATGTCTGTAGCTTTCTTCAAAGGGTAAGTGTAAAGGAGAATTTTGTGTTTTGTTTTCTTTATGGGAGATTTTAAGCAAATCTCGGCGTTTTAAACACAGTAAATCAATACTTGCTGCTGGCAGGGTAAAATCCTGAGGGTGAAGGGAAAACGGAAATTCACAATCACAGAGAAACATTTAAAATTCTCCGGTTCTTCCCTAATAATAGGATCCAAAAACTTATTGAAGGCAGTGCTGACATGTACTAGAAAAGCTAAAAAATATATTTTTTAGTATTGTTAATATTAATTATGTAACATTTTCAAAACCCTATTGAACATGGCATGTAAAGGTTGACTTCCTCATTAGTTTTGGTATTTTATAAGTCACACTGGGTATGTCATTGATGATGCAATCTGAGGCCTAATTTATCAGAAAATATTTTTGGTCAGCAATTTAGTTGACTAGCATGCCTTTGTTTCCCTGGTTATATACCTGTGCACATTTTTGCAAATGATTAAATATATGCAAGTAGCTATTTAGCTGTTCATCTTTGAGCTGTATCCATGGACTCTCACTGTACTCTGTTATCACAGCAATGCTTTGATAATGAAGAAAACATAAAAGCTCGATTATTCTTAAAATCTTGGAGTAAACACAACTTTTAGATTTGTATTTTTTATAAGCAGCAGCAAATTCTAACATTCCACAACATAAATATGTAAAATCTTTTTGATGAAAAAATGGCTTGCGCAATTAACGGATTATCAAAATAGATGGTCGTTTATTATTATTTCTATTAGGAATTTTTTATCAGCTACAATAACGAGTAGCTTCTGTGATCTGTCAGTGGAAGAAAGTAAGTTCATGGTGATCATGTGAAAGGGATCAAATGAAATACAGAACCTGGTGATATTGTTGAGTACACAAATAGATTTTATTTCAGACATGAACATCTGTTCGGTTTCTGCTCTGCAACATAAGCTCAGTGACTGTCACATTTGGACTTGAGTCTTTACACAGTTTAAGAAAACTCGATGATCACTTATAACTGTTCGGTATTTTCTTTGACTCTCAAGCAGGAATAGCAGTGACATGGCTGCTGATGACAAGTCCTCGCCCTCAGCCTCAACGGACTGGAGCTTCGAGCCGCCGATAATTTCGCCCACTAGCCCCTCCCACCTGACCCAGTTCAAACCTCTGACTCCAGAGCAAGATGAGCCTCCTCTCCGCTCCGCATACAGCTCATTTGTCAACCTGTTTCGTTTCAACAACAAAGGTCAGCGGATCACATCCACACGCAAATCTAGATTCAGTTTAGGGTGTAGCCTCACTGTAATGTACCAGTGTTTTATTTTGATAAAGTTCCATAGAGTCACACCATTTTATGTGTGAAGGTGATGTTTTAAACTATAGTTCAAACCACTTAAAAGTGTTGCTGTTGTCAGTAGTCAAATTATAAATATAAGGCAACAACTTCTTTTGGCAGCCATGTCCTCCATCGTACTGCACAAACAAGATGGTAGGCTTTCCTTCCCTGTAATCTGCTCTTTCTGGTTTTCAGACTGGGATCTGTACTGAAGTGTTCTCTTGATTTGTGGACTTTGTAGCAGTTAAGCCTCGTCCCAGGGGAGTTTTAATCTGGCCAGCTATTGTAAAGAGGTTTTTGTTCAAGATGAAAACACTTGTTTCATCATCCACCACAGTTTTCCGGCATTTTCTATTTTTGTAGCTACACCAGTGTGGTGCTTCTCTTTGGGAATATACCAAATAATTGATTTGGTCATTTGCAATGTTTTTCTTCTCTCTCTGATGGATTTGTTTCGGTTTTTAGGCATAATGATGGCTTTCTACACTGGCAGTGGCAACTCTAACAATAACAAATGCACATGCAAGAGAAACACATGAAATCAACTGTAGACTTGTCACTATTACTTTTTAAAAAGGAATATTTTTTACCACTTAAACTGAATGGCAAAAATGTTTTTCAGTATATTCAGCGGTTTCAATTAAAGCTGAGAGCCGACAAATCCCTTGTAGTACAGAGCCAAAATGATAACAATTGTCACTGTTCAAATACATAAATACCTCACTTTTATCTTCAGTTTGATTAAACATCCTCTTAGTAGTATTTTGCAACAGTTTACACAAGTAACAGCATTAACCATGGTCTTGTGAGATCATGTGGTGAAAATTGCCTGAATCAGAGCCACATGACTCACGTGTTTACAGTCCTGCATCTAAAGTCCTCTAATCATACATGGCAGCATGTGTCTTACTGTTCTGAACCCTCACTGAATAATGTAAAATATTGTGGTGCAAACATGAGCTAATTATTGTTTGTTTTTTTATGTGCTGAAGTAAACCCCGGGAATGAAGGCAAACGTTTTTTTAAGAATTGTAGATTATTTTACTAAAATATGAACTCATAAGATTGTAGCTCATTTCAAATATCTTATTTTGTCTCTCAGTTTGTTAGTTTTTTTTTTCTGCAGTGTCATTTAAGGTTTGTGAAAAGATAACCCAAGGATTAGATTCAAGTTATTAATTACCGTATTTTCCGGACCATAAGCCGCTACTTTTTTCCGACGTTTTGAACCATGCGGCTTTTACAGAGATGTGGCTTTTCTATGAATTTTTCTGCAGCCCTCAGATGGGCGCAGATCATTCAAACAAAAAGGTTTTTATTCTTAGGTGTAACCCAAGAATAAAGCAAACATCAGCACTTTTACTGCGCTGGTACAAAAGGTGTTTTTATGGTACAAAATCTTTTGTTGAGCGCAGCAACTCCTGCGTAATTCGTGAAGAATAAGAGACGTCTTCTCCTTTGGCTATGGAACAAGCCGTTTATTTATAACAAGGACGTTTTTGTCGGCTCTGTACATTCGACATGTTTTATACCAGCCACACATACACGTAAACGCACTCTTTACCGTAATGCCGGTAAAACAGCGCACAGAACATCCTCATGCCTACTGTGAACAATGAGTAGGAGCGCATACAACAGACATACAGATCTTAACATCTTTCTCTGTAAATATTATTTCTCAGCCTGGATATTGGCGGCTTATAGTCCGATGCGGTTTATATGTGACAAAATATATATTTCTTTTAAATTTTAGCGGGTGCGGCTTAAATTTTGGTGCGCTCTATAGTCTAGAATTTACGGACTTTTAATTGAAAGCGGTTTCACAGCACTAACAAATAGTGACTGTTTTTGACCCTGAGAGTGTGATAAAATGAATAAGAGTGGGAAATAAACATTAATATTCTTACCTTTGTATTTTATGAAATTCATCCATCTGTACATTATTTTAACCACTTATCCTGTTTAGGTGAAACGAAAAAAATGAAAGTAAACATGAAATTTGTTCTTTTCGGTTCATACTGTACCAATTGTTAAATTGGTGACAGTTAAATTGAATAATGTTTCGATAGTTACATTTTCCAACCTATTGCATACATTTTGCAGAGGTCCTTTACTCCCACCTAAATAAGAATACAGGTACCTAAAGTATGGACGCACCTATGCAATTAAAAATTAAAGTATAATGGAGTTCTAGACTTGAAAGGTCATTTTATTTTTCTGTCTTATTTGTGTGTGTGTCTGCATGTAGAGGAGGGAAAGCCTCCCTCAACTGTTTCAGAAAAGTCAGATGTGTCATCGCCTTCTCCTCAGTCAGAGAGGCGCAGTTGGTCTCCCAGTCCTTCCCACTCCCTTCACGGGCAGAGGATGCACAGGAAACAACATCCTGAACCGCTCAGACGTACTTCAACTGCCTCTGGTAAAAACGCACGCAGTAAAAGCTCTAAAAGCTCTATTCTTCTAAAGCTTTATATCATGAATAATAAAAATATAACTTCTCACGACCTATTAATGATCACAATGTTAGGCTTAGAGTGTTTGCTTAAATTAGTGATTAGTCAATCTTGCAGCACCGGCAGCAGTACAGAGAGATTCAGTTGTTAACGTTTTAAACCACATTTGCCCTTCTGACCTGTTATTTGATTTCCATAATTTCTGCAGCCAGCACAAGAGTGTAAGCGGGCAGGGAGAGGGTCTCATTCTAGAACTTGCTTAGGTTGCTTATTGTAGTTTTGTTTGTTTGTTTGTTTTTTGAGAAATGTACCAATGCAATCAGCAGATGTTTGGTAAAAATCGTTGGAACAATTTTAAGAAAAATGATTGCATGTGCAGCGTGTAACATCCGTTCTCATGTCTTTTCTGATTACAGTGGATTGGCCAGGTGAGGGGTCTTCTGCACTGTGTTTTACTAAAGATGCTTTTAGCTTGACCGTAACAACGCGGCCTGAAAGAATGGCCATACTCAAAGTGTGTTGTGTAGCTGCGTGCATGTGTGTTTTGATATTTGCATTTTTTCAATAAAGCCCTTTGTATTACCCTTTGGTTTGCTATAATATTTCCTAATCAGGTACTAATAATGGTAATGTTCGTTATGAATGATGGTAAAGCTAACAATCTTTAGTCAACATGTTCTGTTTCTTAGCCAATTTTTTTTTTTATTGCATCAAGTGTTTTTTTTTTTTCTCTCATTCACTTTTGAAGGAAGTTATTTGTGTGGTGTTTATTTTGGATGCATTGTCAAATTTTAGCTATCAAGTTTAAATTCATTGTAATCAATCCTACTTATTTTTGAAAATGGCATATTTGACAATGCAGCCTGAAGGCATTTAAAGAGCAACAAAGTTACTGTTCGCCTGTGTGTCTGTGTGTCTGTGCATGACTGTAGATGGCAGCAGGAAATCGGATGCATCTCTGAGTAATCACGACCCTCGCACAGCTGTGCAACTTCGCACTGCACTGAAGAGACTGAAGGAGATCATGGAGGGGAAGAGCCAGGTATTTGCAGACACTTCATTATACATTTCATCTTTATGTCATGTCTTAAAAGTACAGCACCCATTCCAGACCACCAAGTATTTGGAAGAGCTAACGTATTTTAGCTCGTGGTGCTCTCTGTGTGTACCCATGTAACTCTCCGTATAAGAAAGCCGTGTGCTATGGCTGTTGTCGCCCTTCAGGACAGTGATCTGAAGCAGTACTGGATGCCCGATAGCCAGTGTAAGGAGTGCTATGATTGCAATGAGAAGTTTACCACCTTCCGACGCAGACACCACTGCAGATTATGTGGACAGATCTTCTGCAGCCGCTGCTGCAACCAGGAAATCCCTGGAAAGTTCATGGGCTACACAGGCAAGTGACAAACTTAAGATGAGTTGACTTATGAAAGTGTCCTAAGACTGATTGCGTTTTCCTGTAAAAACACAAAAACATTAACCGTTAATTTGAATACCTTTTGTTTCCATGTCCCTTCTCTCATTTGTCATTTCTGCCTCTTTCTTGTCTTCTGTGCCTACCTAGGAGACCTTCGGGCCTGTACGTACTGTCGTAAACTAGCATTAAATTATGCTCACTCCGCTGACTCGGGGTCCATCGGAGAGGACCTGAGCGCCTTGTCTGACTCTCCCTGCTCTGTGTGTGTGTTGGAGCCCAGCGAACCTCGGACACCTGTGGGTGGGCGTAAGGCCAGCAGGAACATCTTCCTTGAGGAAGACCTAACTTGGCAGAGGTGAACACACACACACACACACACACACTGTGCATACAGTGTTAAACATAAAACCCTGTTAAATCAGATCACAGGAATTTTGATCTGATTTAACCTCCAACCAAAATCTCCATTAGTGCATGCACTGGTTTTGCAGTTTTGTTCTCGTGATGGACTGCCTTAGTGTTGTTTCTATTTCATTCCACCTGTGCTCACTCTTCTGTTTTTTTTAAACTTCATTTTTACGCTTAATTCATCTTTGCATGTACTGCCCTCTGTGAACGTGAACATTTGAATCATTTGTGTATATATCATGACTAGTTCTTTGTCACCCAAAGAAGTTTATGATAAGCCTGCAGCTCATGACTCATTAAGCTCAAACACATATGACTGACTAAATTTTTCAGCATGTGATCCTACAGGACAGTAATGGAGTGTGGGAAATTATAATTAGTTAATAATTGGTCTAATCTTCCTCTTTAAGTTACATTTTTGGTAATTGTTAATTGACTTTTCTGTTATCGTGCACAGTACAGAGGAGGTACATTTTAAACGCTATATTCATGGGCTTTTATCTTTAAAGGCTTGTCCAACAATACATGCTTTTCATAACTGCACGCTTATTTTACCGCTGTGACGTCAAGTGTGTGTGTGTGTGTGTGTGTGCTCCTTTCTTCTTTTCTCTATCAATCTTCCTCAATGAAAATCAGTTCTGTTTTCATCTCTCTTTCTCCTGGCATAGAAAATCTCCTATTGGGATGAGAAAGAAGTGAGTCTTGGTGTTTGTTTTATTCACTTTTCTCATCTGTCTGAGCCTTAACTGTCTGTAACTAAATGTTAACGATTTCCTCTGCAAGGAAATAATTCTGCCCACTCAAATTCACTGACCATGTATTTTATAGAGACTAACGGTAAGTTCAGTACAGAAAGGGTATACATCAGAGTTTCTTTGTGTGTTACTTAGTATTATTCACCAGGAGCCTCAGACCAGTGGCCTCACTTCCAGATTGACAACACTACCAGAAGACAAATCACCTGCTAGGAAGAGGTCAGTCTGTGCTTTTGCTTGTAGAGCGCAGTGAGTTTCTGCACGAGTCCGGACTGTTAAGCCAAGCCCATATTAAAAGTGGTCCCTGGTCCCTTGTCTTCACCACAGGTCTGCCAGCGTGACCAACTTGTCTCTGGACCGCTCTGGATCCTCCATGGTACCTTCCTATGACAGCTCAGTCAGCCCGCCAACCACCCGAGCCATGTCATGCAGCAAAGGTGGCACCAAGCTTGACCACAGTGAGGAGGAGAGGAAGATCCTACTGGTAGATGCTTTATTCTTTAAATGCCAGTGCTTTTCTTGTGCTTTTTCATTTCCTTTTCAATATACTATTAATATAATCGTCTTGTATAAATTAATTACGTTTTGATTATGCAATTTTTCTTGCAGGACTCCTCACAGCTAAAGGAGTTGTGGAAGAAAATCTGCCACAACAACACCGGCATGGAGTTCCAGGACCACCGGTACTGGCTGAGGACCTACCCAAACTGCATTGTGGGAAAGGAGCTTGTCAACTGGCTGCTGAGGAACGGAACCATCTCCACCAGGTAACCGTTTAATGGATAGATATGGGGGTTTTTATTTTCTATGATTTTCTTTGGAAGAACTAACTTGACACTTTGCGAGATGGCTTGCTGTACAGATCTGGGAGCAGTAATACTCTTCTTGTTGCAAACAGCAGATATCCTTAAATGTCAGACAGTGTCTGAATTTTTTGAAGTGCTTCTAAAAACATCCATGCATTCATTACCTGTACCCACTTAACCTGTTCAGGGTTGTTGGGGGTTGCTAGAGCCTATCCCAAATATGACATGGTTTAGTTAGGGTGGGTGTTGTGGATGTCTTGTGTCTTCATCTTTGTCTTGTGTTGCAGGGCCCAGGCTATCGCCATAGGCCAGGCATTAGTAGATGGTCGCTGGTTGGACTGTGTCACTCACCACGACCAGCTGTTCAGGGATGAGTATGCTCTCTACCGCCCCCTCCAGGTAAGGATAAGGCTGATGAGTAAACACTCATCCACACCAGAAATGAGATGGTATAAATATAAAGAAGTAATCATTCGCTACAGCATGTTTGGATATGCCACGTGTTTATATTGGTTATTCATCCTGGTATTTTTATTATACAAGAGCGTGCATCACTAACTGCTACGACTATCTCAGTAACAAAGTGATCATGGTGATGTCCCACTGTCTGGTCTCTAGAGCACAGAGTTCTCTGAAACGCCGTCTCCAGACAGTGATAGTATCAACTCGTTGGAGGGACACTCGGAGCCATCTTGGTTCAAAGACATCAAGGTTGATGACAGCGACACAGAGCAGCTCGCAGATGAGTGTGAATATACCACATCCAGTACGTGTCTCATATCTGATGAATGGATTTTTATTTTACTGTGTTGCCTTGCACACTTTGGGGGTTTTGGATGTCTTTGGTTTAGTTTCTCACTGACCTGCCTCTGTGTCCAGACTCTGCCAGCCCAAGCAAGAGGACATCCGTTGGTAGTTTCCAGTCAGTGATGGATAGTGACTCAGCTGCCTCCATCAACCTCAACATGGAACAAAACAATGTGAACTTCCACATCAAGAAACAGTCCAAGTATCCACATGTGCCCCCTGCTGCTGAGCAGAAAGGTAAACATAAAAAAATCAATTTTAAATAACTCACAATTTGACAGTTAAGTGATTCTGCAGTTCAGCACTCAGAAAAGTATAGATTTGACCTGTGACCTCACCTGACTAGTGACTAATTCATAATACAAATCAAAATGAGTTTTCCAACGAAAACAATGCCCTATTATAATTGACTGAACAGTGTTTTCCAGTGGTACAAGACGTAGTCGGGTCCTTTGCTCCTGTAAACCACCTTCACACAAAATAGCACTTAGCTAAAAGTTTTAGATTAGCTGTATAGATAACAGGGATGAAATGGGGAATTAGAAACAAAATATAATTTAATTGTCAAGGTAAAATATCTATGTATTTATGGCTCCTGCCAGTGTTTCCTAATATGATATAATATTCCAATACGTTTACAAATAAGCTACAGTTTGATGCTGGAGCTGGTGGGGAAGGGTTAGAGAATACCATAAATTAGAACCCCTATAATCTTCCAGGACGGGATCGTTAGGTGTCGTCTCCTTAGTGGAAGTTTGAAATGGTTTCAATCAGTGAATGAAAAGTCAGTGTGGAAAGTGGGAGACAGATTGTTCCTGAGGCCTCAATCTGGACATATATGGCTTCACATACTCTCCTCTCATACTATGAGCCCATCCAGGTCCAGTGAGAAACTAGGCTAACTCTACTCTAACTACACTAATCTTTGTGTCTAACAAGCTGGTATGTGTCTTGCTTTCAGCTGAATTTCTCGTGTCTGAGGATGGAGGACAGAACATTGTCATAAGTGATGCCTTCCTCAAGGGTAGGAGTTGTTCAGTATTGTGTTGATTTAAGTGGGCGACATATTGAGTTGCTTTTTGTGATAAGCAAACCTGCTTGATGTTGCTGCAGAGTCTCTGTTCAACCGTCAAGTGGAGGAAAAGCCCAAAGAGATGTTGTTTACTCCATTGGGTTGGCACCACAGCTCTCTGGACCAGCTCAGAGAAGAAAACGGAGAGAAAGCGGCCATGGAGAGGCTGCTGTGAGTGGACAAAACCTCATTTTCTGGGTCCAGTATGATTGTATATACAGTCTCCCTAATGAGCCGAAATAATATGACCGCTTTTGTCTAGTATTGCATTTGGTCTCTAAATTCTTCGCTAAAATTCACTTGAAATCTGGTACAAACATATTAGTAACAGTTCCTTTGAGGCCGGCAAGCCTCAATAAATAATTGTGGCTCTGTATGGGATGTTTTGGAAATAGGAAAAAAAGTAGAAAGTCATTGGCTTTACAAAATATATTTTAAAGAATAATTTTTAAAATATATTCTGGAAAGCTCTAAGATCAATACAGTAAATTAAGCATATGAAATGATAAAATGTTTTTAGAATAATTTTTTTAAGGACGACAAAAGTGATTGAGTTGACAAAGGATGGAACAGAGTTTGGATTGGGATTTTCTTTCTTTTCTGTAGGACTCCTCATTAATTTGTCAAACATTTCCTTCCCTCAGCTCTGCCAACCACAGCCACATGATGGCGCTGCTGCAGCAGCTGCTGTACAGTGAGTCTCTGTCTCTGTCCTGGAGGGATATCATCGTCCCTGTGGTTCAACAGGTGGTCCAGACAGTACGGCCTGACGTGCGCAACTGTGATGATGACATGGACATCCGTCAGCTGGTCCACATCAAGAAGGTCAGACTCTTGGCACATTAGTTCATAGTCAGTATGTCCCTCTTTGGACAATATGTTATTCATTTAGTTGGTGGTTTTTAGTGGTCAAACTCTCTATTTGTGTTATAGATTCCTGGAGGGAGAAAGTTTGACTCTGCAGTGGTGAATGGCTTTGTGTGCACCAAGAACATTGCCCACAAGAAGGTAGCGTGAATTTATGTGCAGCTAATTGTAACATATTGTGACATTTTAGGTGTTAGATTAAAATCTTTTCCAAATCTATAGAAAACCATTCAATTAGAGTTTTTATCTAATATGAATAATCATTTAATCATTCTCCTTTTATCCTCAGATATAAAAACAATGAGTTTCATAACTCAACTATGTGTACAAACCAATGTTAATATTTAACTGTTTATAATATTTGTCTCACTTGTTTGTCTATAATTAGATGAATCCCTATATCAAGAACCCCAAAATTCTGCTGCTGAAGTGCTCCATAGAGTATTTATACAGGGAGGAGACCAAGTTCACCTGCATCGACCCCATTGTGCTTCAGGTCAGTAAGTCACTGCTTGCTTTCCTTTTTTAAAAAAAAAACAATCCACAGATTAGAAACTAACAAATGTCTTTTCCCCAGGAACGAGAGTTTTTAAAGAACTACGTTCAGCGAATAGTAGATGTCCGTCCAAACCTGGTGTTAGTGGAGAAGACGGTGTCGCGCATTGCTCAGGACATGCTGTTGGAGCACGGGATCACACTGGTCATCAATGTCAAACCAGTCAGTCATGCTCATACTGTCAGTGGCTGTTTTTGAAAATGCCCACGTATCTTAGTAAAACAAGAAAATCCTGGAATAATGGCAACAAAATGGTTCATAAAAGAACAGTACACTCAGTTATGGGTAACATGGAGTAGACCAGTGTGCACTCTAAGCAACTTGTTACACATTTTTACAAATGCCTTTTGCACAACAGTATTTATTGACTATATTTTAACATTTTGTTTCATTAAAGAGTGACTATTAACTGTGGGACCTGAAATTGTATAGACAAGTTTATGCTGTAGATATCTTCTTATCAACAACAGGTCATTTGCTTTCTGCAACATTGTCTGTTCTTCAGTGTGAATTGTGTTTTATATTCTGTTTTTCAATTTAGCAAGTTTTGGACCGGGTGAGTCGTATGACGCAGGGAGACTTGGTAATGTCCATGGACCAGCTACTCACGAAACCTCGTCTTGGGACCTGCCACAAGTTCTACTTGCAGCCGTTCACCCTGGCCAACAGTAAGTATGTCTGCTCTGCACCCCTCAGTGACGTCTGCTCTGAGGTCATAACACCCTGTAACTTCTTTTTGTCTGTCCTTTCAGATGAGGTGAAGACTCTGATGTTGTTTGAAGGTTGTCTTCCTCACCTTGGATGCTCAGTCAAGCTGCGTGGTGCCTCAGAGTACGAGCTGTCTCGAGTGAAAGAGATCATTTTGCTGATGATGTGTGTAGCCTACCACTCACAGCTGGAGATCTCTTTCCTCATGGATGAGTTTGCCATGCCCCCCAGTCTGGCACAGAGCACCTCGTTTCCCTGCCTGCTGGAAGGTTCCCCTGTGTGGGAGGAGGCAGAAGGAGAAGGGAAAGGGAAGGAGACAATCAAAAGGACTGAAGACTCTTCACTGGGCGGACAGTCCGAAGAGGACATGCTTCTCTCAGAGTCTTCTGTGAAAAACGGTGAGACAGACGGTCTCCAAGAGAAACTAAACCCCAAATCACCTTCCTCT
This sequence comes from Channa striata, assembly GCA_033026295.1. Lineage (NCBI taxonomy): Eukaryota > Metazoa > Chordata > Actinopteri > Anabantiformes > Channidae > Channa > Channa striata. Next base: position 23,487,722 of record CM065177.1, read on the forward strand.
CTCCAAGAGGAGGCTGCAAACACAGGAATGACGAAATCCTCTGCATTTTCCACTCCACCACGTTTTTCTCCTCCATTCCTCATGGAAGAAGACCAGGTGTTGTCAGACGCTGTGGTCAGGGAGACTGAGGTGGAAACGGAGGAAAATGGAGACCTAGTGAAGGGGGAGACGCTAAGTATGGAGGACGGGGAAGGTTCAGAAACGCCTACACCCAGATTGTTTCGAGACCCTCTGCAGGATGACACGGGAATGTTTGTGGCCGAGCAGGTGACCTCATCCGATGACCGTCTGAAAACAATCTCTGCCGTCTTCAAGCAGGAGCTGAAGGACATCATCCTGTGCATTTCCCCATTCATCACCTTTAAAGAACCATTCCTTCTCACACGTGCTGGGATGCACTGTCCTAGCAGGGATTACTTCCCTGAGCAGGTACACAGCTGACTTGTTGTCCTTCGATCTGGTTGAGTTTACACTGGCCAAACAAGCTGAAACAAAAGATTAATTTTATTTCAAAGGGCAATATGGTGATGTCTGGTTTTGTCTGACCAAGCAGATGTAAAACCTACAAATATTCTTTTCACAATGGTTTAAAATCTGAAAAAACTACATTGTAATATTTGTTGGGCTGAAAATGTTTACAGTATGAAAAGTTACTATTATTTTTCTGATGATTGATAAATTGACTAGTTCCTGATTCTCTAAATTGTGTTGTTTCCTAGATTTCTTTTATTTTTTTTAAATATATTTCCTGTCCCACAGGTCTACCTATCTCTTCTCCTAAACAAGGACTTTAAGGAGCTGGACAGCCGTAGAAAGCGCCAGCTTCTTAAAGACTCTGCACCCTCTTCCCTGGTTGGAGGTCAGCCCAACGGCAGTGGACCACAAAAGGCTCTCAGTGTGCTTCCCTGCCACAGTCTTACCAGTACCCGTATTGTGGAGCAGCTGAGCAGCAACCAGGATCTGGCCAAGATGTTGGCGGACTACAGAGCAAAGGGGGGGCGCATACGGCAGAGAGAAGCCACAGACCCCTTCAGCACTGCTGGTACAGCAGCTCCTGTCAGTGGCCAGAACAGGATGGGGGAGGCACCGGTGAAACAACCCGTGAAGAGTGACAGCGAAGAGGAGAAGCCGAGTAAACAGAATGACATGAGCTGGTCACCCAAGGTGAGCAGCCAGTGGTTAGAACATTTATTATCTATAGGTGACAGGATGTGAGAAAACACTGGTCTCGGTGGCTTTTATCCTGCTTTTGACTCGTTTGTTGTCGTCTTCAGCTGGACTGTCTGAACCCTGTCAATCATCAGAGGCTCTGTGTACTCTTCAGCAGTTCGTCAGCTCAGTCCAACAATGCACCCAACCCATGCGTCAGCCCGTGGTAAACTGTTTAGAGCTCGTCAGCAAACCAAATCTCACAGCTTGTTTCTAGTTTTAGTCACCAACTCTGCTCTTTATAGGATTGTCACAATGGAGTTCTACGGCAAGAATGACCTCTCTCTTGGTGTGTTCTTGGAAAGATACTGTTTTAGGTAAAGTGATATTAGTGTATTTGAAATACATTTTTAAAGGATAGAGATGTAATGTTGACAGGCTTTACAAAACTGGTGCAATATGTAAAGATGCGTGTAGAAAAAAAGGATTGTTTGGTCCAAAGAGTCTCAGTTGTGTACGTGCTGTTTGTGTTCTGCAGGCCGTCCTACCAGTGCCCCAGCATGTTCTGTGAGACTCCCATGGTGCACCACGTCCGTCGGTTTGTTCACGGCAACGGCTGTGTGCAGATTGTGCTAAAGGAGTTGGACTCCCCTGTGCCTGGCTATCAGCACACAATCCTCAACTACTCGTGGTGTCGGATTTGCAAACAGGTCAGTAAAAATGCAAGAGGCATAAACAAACTTGGATAGACTGAACTTTGAATTTAGTTGTTTGCCCTGTGCCTTGTTTTTTTTTTTTTTTTTTTTTTTTTTTTTAAGGTGACACCAGTGGTGCCTCTGTCCAACGACTCGTGGTCCATGTCTTTTGCCAAATACCTGGAGCTTCGCTTCTATGGCCACCAGTACACTAGACGGGCCAATGCAGAGCCCTGTGGACACTCCATCCACAAAGACTACCACCAGTACTTCTCCTACAATCAGATGGTGGCCTCCTTCAGGTTGGTCAGATCTCAGTTTATGCTTCTGTCCATTTACCCAGATTTGGAGATTTCTATGATAGTTACAGCTGAAATCGCCTTTGCTAGAATTAGTCTTGACTTTGCTTTTTCCCTTTTCGTCTTTCTCTGGTTCACACACAAGTAAGATTAAGAATAAGAAACCATTTGACATCTCATTATTAAAATGACAAATACAAAGAAAATGTGTGAAGTGACTCTACATATGAAAAGGCAAACAATAGAGGCTTACAAAAAAAAGACGAATAAATAGCAATAAAAAGCTTTCAGAATCAAAGTAACTAGTTAAAAAACATTTCCTGCTTCTTCTTTAGCTACACTCCAGTAAGGCTGTTAGAGATTTGTCTTCCTCGTCCCAAGATCCTCATCAGGAACCTTGGACCTTCCAAAACCAACCTGCAGCAGGACCTGAAGGACTTCTCTCAAAAGTAAATCATCGTCCGTCTGCATTAACATGACATACCAAACACACAGGAAAGACAATAATGAATGATGCACTTTGACCAGTTTATCCTGGTGTAAACACAGTAACATTAGGCAACAACTAATGGTGCTGAAAAGTTAAAAAAATCAATGCTTTGCAAGTTAACAATTGTTGGTCTGTGGATGGTTTTGCATAGTCTCAGTGAAAAATAAAGCAATAAAAATATGTTTAGGGCACCTTCAATTTGCAGTTTATTTTTTTCAAATATCACCCAACCACCACCGTTTCCCTCTGGTTTCACCTCAGAGTGACTCAGGTTTACTTGGCCATTGATGACCGCCTCACTTCCCTCAAGACAGACACCTTCAGTAAGACGCGAGAGGAAAAGATGGAGGACCTCTTCGCTCAGAAAGACGTAGGTTTTTCCCCACCGGTGTGTCTTCACCTGTGTGTGCTATGGTCGTTTGTGGGCTCACAGCCGCGTTTGCGTGTGTGCAGATGGAAGAGGCCGAGCTGCGGAGCTGGTTTGACAAGCTTCAAGCTCGACTGCAGGCCTGTGGCGTGGATTCTCCTCAGCAGCTGCAGGCTGTTCTGGAGTCACTGGTGATGAAGAAACAGAGCTTGTGTGAGATGTTGCAGTGCTGGAACAGCAGGTCAGAATCTCGGCTTTTCCTGCTCATTACTGCACTTTAGCATTTTAACGTGGAAGTAAAATCAGCATTTATCTATCAAACAGCACCAGTCCTCCTCACTTGCACAATGTTTTTCAAGGTACTTGGAGATGGGTTAATGGGTTGAAAAGGGCCGCCCTTACCCAGGCGTCAAGTCTTTAAACTACCAATGTGTCTTGTGAAAGCAAAAGGTTCAGCAGAAATGAAGCTGTCTTTCTCAAATTTTTCACTAAAAAACAGTTTATGTTTCCAATGTATTACACAGGTTCCACATTTTCTGTTGAAAGTTAAGTCTTGCTTTGTTGTTTGTCGCCATCCCAGGCTTCAGGACCTGTTCCAGCAGGAGAAAGGCAGAAAGCGTTTGTCTGTCCCTCCCAGCCCAGGCAGGCACAGACAGACCACAGCAGAAGACACCAAGGTTGATTACGTCTTTCCCTGTATAAAGTAGCTCATGTTATGCCTGTAATCAAGAAATGAAACGACATCCCAGCACATAAAATCCTAGTGACACCACATTTTCAGTAAATTAAAATTCATTCTCATCGTATTTAGTTTGTAATATAATGCAACGCACTTGTATCTTAAATTTTGCGAATGTTCACATATAATTTAATATTAGAATTGTCTTACCTAGGGCCCTCTGGATGCCTCTCCTCGTAATCCATCTCCTGTGGTACAGAACGGAGACAAGGGTAAGTAAAATGAGCCCTGGATCACGGTGACTGAATCACTTTGTGTTCCTGACTGGAGCTGAGGATTCGCTTTCTTTGACAGAGGATCGTCTCCTCAGCACCATGCCCTCGGCCTCCTCCTCCCTGCTGCCATCACCAGGAGACCCTGGAGCTGAACCGATCACACCCGTTCCTTCTTTCACCGAGCAGGACTCTGTCAGCATCCCTGAGGGTAGGCGCACACACCCTGCACCGTTTTATATACACACTCACCGGGCACTTTAGTAGGTACAGCTGCACATTCGAATGCAATCCAATATTTATTAGCTTATAATTTCTCAGTTTTTAGGTTGAAACGGTTCAAAAGCAATAATTCTACAATTTGCTTATTATTGAGGTTATAGTGGGTGGTGGAGTCATACTGGAGGTAGTTGTAATGTGTTTTGCCCCCCTCATTCATTTTGAATAGCTGGGTGTAATGTTTCAGCCACCATTTCTATCAAAGACAGACACATCCTGTGTCTCTAATATTTCCTCTGCCATTTAAATTCTTTGTGTGCTTGTTTCCAGATGTGTTTGATGGACACTTACTGGGCTCCACTGACAGCCAGGTGAAGGAGAAATCCACCATGAAAGCAATCCTTGCCAACTTCCTCCCTGGCAACAGCTACAACCCCATCCCCTTGCCCTTGTAAGTAAAACAGTCCTTCCAGAGGGACTGTGTAATGCCATAATATCGTGGGATGATAGGGAAACATCTATTCTTTTATATTACGCATATATCATTGATACATTTATACATTTAAACAGCGGTACACCACCTCTTCTGACATTTTAAACATATTAACAAACATCCGATCACTATATTGTACGAACACAGATGTGATGACACTAAAACTGCTACTGAACACAAAATCTTCTTTACGTATTGTTTGAAATGTTATATTGACCACATATATAATATACAAAAGCTAAGCGTTGATGCAGATATAAAATTAATTATTATTGAGCAGTATTAGTATACAGTGGCTGCAAGAGCAGGTAACATAATTTAATGACGTATCAGTGACTTATATACGTATACAAAAGAGAGTTTGGATATATTGTCGTCAGATGAGCTGTGCCAATACTCTTACTTGACTTAAGAAGCATTTTTAGTTCTACAGCAAACGGTAAAACTTTAAATAGGTCGTCACCCACTTACAAGATCCAGCTAATTGTACCAGCCATAAGATGATCAGAGCAATAAAACATGTAAAGAATGTGCTAATATTTATATTAAAGCCCAAAGCTCACAGTTTACACACAGATGACTACAAGCTTCCTGTCTCTGACCGTTGTGTGATCTGTGTCGACAGTGATCCAGACAAGCACTACCTGATGTACGAACATGAGCGAGTGCCCATCGCAGTGTGTGAGAAAGAGCCGAGCTCTATTATAGCCTTCGCTCTCAGGTGATGGCCTGCATCCACTCTCAGATTGTGGACTTTAATTTTTTTTTATTGATTGCTTTATTTTACATAATGTTATTGTGTTTTGTATTTGACTTTCAGCTGTAAGGAATATAAGACAGCACTGGATGATCTGTCCAAGTCATCGAATGGAGCAGGGGATGAGATGCCCACGCTCGTCAGGTAGGCAGGAGTTGAGCTAAGTTGTAATCTGTAGTGGACCTAACCATTTTTAAAAAGTCGGACGGACAGGGATTGTTCGTAGTGCTGCACCTGCAGAGGGGCTCCAGCTGAATCTGCAGCCTCACTCGGCTTTACAGAGAGTTTCAACAGAATGTTTAACTGTCACAGCTTTGATTCACTCCCACAGGGTTGTTTTTGTCTGCAATAATAATAATTTCAAACAACATTGTGCTGAATATTCAACAACAGCATACTGAACCCAGACAGCAGCTGAGAAGAGAAATTAGTATGACAGATAACAAGACTCACGTAATGAGAAAGAATTGGTGTGTGGACATGGAGATTATGTTTATGGAAATTAGCTGGATAAACAGAATCAAAGAGGCATAAAGACTTTTTGAGCTTCATATTTAACCTTTGTTGAGGATCAGCAGGAGCTCCAACAGATTCATGTGAAAAATATTTGTGGGTCTACTGAAATGAACAATTTCAAAAGAATTATGCTGTTTTAACAACAACAACCACCAAATAAAGTTCGGTTTCCTCGACAGCGGTGGGGAGAGTCGGGCTAAGAGCAGCCCGGCCAGGCCTAGCGAGTCTGCTTCATCCCTGCAGAGCCGCAGCAGCATCGAAGCTGATCCCCTCAGTAAGTGTTGACGACCGCTGCTCAGCTACGGCCGCAGTTCAATTAATGAGTGTTTTCCTCAAGGTCACTTCTGTCCCTGTTTGTGCAGAGGAAGCAGAACTGGCCGACAAACAGAAGAAACAGACCTTGAATCCACACGTTGAGCTGCGTGAGTGTTTGGTCGTCGTCTGCATTTAGAGTAACGTGTATTACCCGAGTTATTATTCTTATTGTCTACAATCCCACTGAAGATTCATTCAAAGTTAAACATAACGAGCAAGATTAAAAGCTGCTCCTTTTTTGTGACAAATTTTAAATGACAATTAAAAATGGAAATGTTTGTAATTTGAACAGTCAGGGGTCATAAAGCTTTATCTAGTTAAAAGATGTTGCCTTTATATAACACAAGGCTGATAAATTACTCCTGACCTTTTCCTTGTCCGTTGTTGAAATTGCAGAGTTCTCTGATGCCAACGCCAAGTTCTACTGCAGAATCTACTACGCTGAGGAGTTCCACAAGATGCGCGACGTCATCATGGAGAGTGCAGAGGAAGACTTCATCCGCTCGCTGTCTCACTGCGTCAACTGGCAAGCTCGTGGCGGGAAGTCCGGAGCCGTTTTCTACGCCACAGAAGGTTGTATCTGCCATCTCCTTCCCTTCTCATACCGAGAGGCTTGTACACTAGCAGAAAACGGATCCTTCTGTACTGCCTGTTCTTCACCTGTTTGCACTTTTGTTATTGGCCTTTAAATGTAGGGAGGTTTGTGGTTGACCTGTTTTTATGAAGAGAGCAGACAAAGACACACATTGTACTTTCACAAATCATGTTTGCTAATTAATGTGTGCAGTTATCAGATACACTGGACGTTATCGTAATGTTTATTTCAAGATATCTCGCAGCATACAGCGTTATCTGAGGATTTTAGAGATTCTCTTTTTTCCGTCAGTAGTTTTGAAGGGTGTTTTAAACGTACCAGGTTCAGCCCAGTTTGGTTTCCCCCTTGGTACAGTTTGAATGGGCAGGTCTGAACATCCTCCTTTTATGGGACATGCTCTTTACTGGGCTGCTCTTACGCGACTTCCCGTGATGCAGTTTGGTGTGTTTTCATTTTTCTATGTATGAAGGGAAACTGAACTGACGGGAAAATTGCCCATATTTTCAAAGGGGTCCACTGACTCTGACCAGAGCAAACAAACTTCAGCCTTGAAAACGCCCGTTCTTAAATAGTGCAGCTCTGCGTGCCCTTCTACTGTCACACTGGAAAAAAATACACAAATTATTAATTGAAAATGGACGAAGCTGTGGAAAAACTTTGATTCAATTTAAACCCATATGGGAAGAATTTGTACAAGTAGTGAGCGCATAAAATTAAGCTTTACATTTTCTTAAATTGAATAGCTTTAGGTTTTGGTAAGACTCTATTAACTAATAGTCAAGCTTTTTCTTATCATCTTAACAACGTGAATCTTTTTTGTCCTATCAGACGACCGGTTCATCTTGAAGCAGATGCCTCGGCTTGAGGTTCAGTCTTTCCTGGACTTCGCACCTCACTACTTCACCTACATCACTGGAGCTGTGCAGCAGAAAGTAGGAATCCTTCAGACTAGTAAATAAGGTTTTCATACAGCAGCATGTAAAGCTGTGATCCCCACAGGAATCAGGGGAAAAGGGGGAATCTGAACTTCTTAGCTGATTTCCCCACTTGTAAAGAGTTACCGTAACCACGTGTGGAGAAGAGGAGCGTGTGGACACTTTTTCCATGTCTGGAACTAAATGATGTTTTTGCACCGCAGAGGCCGACTGCTCTGGCAAAGATCCTGGGTGTTTATCGGATCGGTTACAAGAACTCTCAGAACAACGCAGAGAAAAAACTGGACCTGCTTGTGATGGAAAATCTCTTCTACGGACGCAAGATGGCTCAGGTGAGACATGGGACACACTTAAAAAGATTTTACCGGTAACAGGGCAGTACATGGGCACAAACAAACAGTTCAAAGGGGGTTAAAGGTCTAAAATAATTAATTTACTCGCTGTCTGTCGTCTGTTCTCTTTGCTACTTCAACCTCCGGCTTTACATCTTCTGGTTTAACTATCATAGATTTCTTTAAATATTGTCCTCTGTTATGTTTGAGTTGATGCTTCGACATCTTCAGATTTCCCCACGTTCTTCAGTGCTCTAAGCTGTAGCATATTCTCTGCAGGTGTTTGACCTGAAAGGTTCTCTAAGGAACCGCAACGTGAAGACCGACTCAGGGAAGGAAAGCTGTGAGGTGGTTTTGCTGGACGAGAACCTCCTGAAGCTGATCCACGACAACCCACTGTACATCCGCTCCCACTGCAAGGCCATCCTGCGAGCCGCCATACACAGCGACGCCTACTTCCTCTCTAGCCACCTCATCATCGACTACTCCTTGCTGGTCGGGCGGGACGACGCCACCAATCAGCTCGTAGTTGGGATCATCGGTGAGAAGAGGAGGAGAAACGTCTGAAGTATCATTTGGTCATTTTTATGTTAAGGTTTGTTGTTTATTTTTCTTGTTGTTCTGCAGATTATATTCGGACATTTACCTGGGACAAGAAACTGGAAATGGTCGTCAAATCCACTGGAATCCTGGGAGGTCAAGGTAAGTCGTTTCAGTCCAGAATCCGCATATAGGTGGTTGTTGTTTTTATGAACCAAATTTAAAATTAAATGTTCCAAAGTAAAGTGTACTATCAAGAAGACTCTTATACAAAACTACTGTGAATGACACGGAAGCTAAAACAGAGCGGTTGTCCACCAGTCCTGCAGTTGCTGGTTTGATCCCCGGCTCCTCTAGTCACATGTGGACGTGTCCTTGAGCACTTAGTTTCCCTTGGTGAGTGTTGGCCAGTGGTTGGTCCCCATCAGTGTGTGAGTGTAAGCAGCAGCGTAAAGCGTTTGAGTAGGTAGAGACGTGTCTTATAAGTGCAGAGCATTTATCATTCATACACTGACTGAGTGGCCAGTTTTCCTATATTATCATATGTGAGATAAATCGGTGTCTGTGTTGGGTGAGTTGATGAGGAATATGATTTACCCAAATGTTATTCCCATTTTAGGTTGTTTAGAAACAGTGAAACTGTTATACAGTACACACACTGTTTATTATTTAGCTGTATGATGACACATTCACAGATAGCAGAATTATAAAATATTATAAGGTCTTAATTTCTAAACCTAAAAATGTGGAGATTGGCTTTAAAGTCCAGCACAGAACAGGCTGTAATTTAAAGTAAACAATTTCCACGAGCTTATAATAAACTTTTATGTATGCAGTGGTCGTTTGCCAGGACCATCAGAAGTAAACAAGCCCAACACTCGAAAGTTCTTAAAAACATCATAAATCTAGAAATCATTACAAATACTTCAAAAAATGTAAATATTTTCTCTGGGGAAAAAAACCCTTAAACATTATCAACAGCAACATGAACCAGTCCAGTCCAGATTTGTTCCACATGAATGAGGTTTCTGCAGAAACCTGAAATATTCAGGTCTTGTTTGGTTTGTGTACAGATTGAAGATGAAAACTGCTTCAAATAAACGGATTTCTATTTACTAGCAATTTTTTCTAAAGCAAATGTTGGAGGTTACTCCAGTGAAACTTATGTGGAGAAAATATTTCAGAGTTTGTTCCAAACGTAACGTAAATGGGAATATTACCTCCCAGCTCTGCTTGGCCTGATGATTCTTGTTTTGTGTCTCCAGGGAAAATGCCCACCGTTGTTTCTCCGGAGCTGTACCGAGCTCGTTTCTGCGAGGCTATGGACAAATACTTCCTGATGGTACCAGACCACTGGACCGGCCTGGGCATCAACTGCTGAGCGGTGTGGGTGTTTCCACGTGCAGTAAGACACAACAGAAACACACAGGAACTCCATCTTGGACTCTATGCACAAAAATCCATTTCCTGGACAGTATGTACTACTTAGTATGAGCACACTGGACGTTTGTGCAGACTGAAGGGACACAGCACAATATCATTCCACATGAGCAGAGTCACTCTGGGACTGAGGCATTACGGGACGACTTAAATCAGTTTTTAGCGCTGGGGACTGACTCATTGCAGCTATAGTTCATCTCCCCGTGGATCCTTGCACAGAGGATTTGTTATTTAGTGCCAAGACTCCAACAGTTTCAAAAGGACCTGCTAAAAAACATTCTGTGGTTATAGTTTGGTCCAAAAACAAATTAATGTAATTTAAAGTTTGTAAATGTACAGAGATTATGTAACTATTAAAATATTATTAAGACAGATTTCTTACAGTTGCATTTGATTTTTTTTTTTCCCCTTGCAGATACTCTTTATAAAAGTGGGATTTATTAAATGTTTGGACAACTATCCTACGTACAAAGAATCTTTAATCTGAAAACAGGGGAGGGGCTTCTACTTGTCTGCGTCTCCCATAGTGATGCGACTTCATCTGCTTTGACACATTAATGCAAACGACACTAAAACACTAGGGCTTCTCATCTAGGCCAACCTCTGCGAGCTACCTCTGGATTTCAGATCAGCTCTTGCTAATAACGTGAACAGCCTGACAAAGTAGTGTGTCCAATAATTACAGTTTTACATTACATATTTAGGATTTGACATCTTCTGCTGGTGCGTATTTATACCATGTACTGTGATCTGAACACCTTTGTCAGGTTGTAAACAAGAATTATGGTTCTTAAATCTCTCTCATCAACCTGCAAAATTGCGTTTTTAAATTTGAGTACAAGTTAGATGGAGAGGGAAGGGACTAACAGGAAAAAACCACAATAACTCAAACAGATTTTTATAATTGTTGAATTTATATAAAACAAAACGGTAGCTGACAAACAGCCCTCAGCATGTCGTACTGCATCAGGAACTGGTATGAAAATCATCAGACACATGACGATCGCGATTGTCAGGACTGGTGAAACTCATCTTGTGGTAGAACAACAATAATACTGGCAGACAAACGGCGTCTTTCAGCAGGGACAGAGTTTCAGCAGAAGACTGTGCTTGTTAACAACATGTGCTTATCAGGCCTTTCACTCTAACTGCAGCTAACAGGGTTTTCCGTTCAAAATGAAAATAAATTCATTATTATTCACACCTTTTTATCCATTCTGAAACAATAGGGCAAATAAAAAATATTTTGTATTAAACCATGTTAAAAGTCCTCTTTGAGGGAGGTTTTTTCCGTACAAAGCTTTACGTCATTATATACAAAAGCAGGTACACTTCATGAGTATCTAAGCTAACACACTTGCACACATCCTAATTTAAAGAAACAAGCTGGTGATATTGCGTATTTTTGACATTAAAACCCATGAAAAGACCAAAATCAACCGTTAAAAGTAAAAGCCTGATAGAACACACACACACTGCAGAAATCCTCGCGAGAGTAACAAATATTAATTCATCCACAGCTGAAAGTGGTCCCACCAAAAATGCACGGATTCATCTTGTTTGAATATTGTTTGATGCAAACCACAAATGTATTTAGTTTTTCTATTTTAGGATCGAATGAGCTTGGAGTGAAAAGCATCAAGATAACTTTTTGGTTTTGACATCTTAAATTATTATTATTTTTTTAAATCTTTTAACAAAATCAAAAATATAAAATATCACCAACTCTTAAGACAGAAAGCTGTGAAGTGAGAAACTGAAAATAAACATCTGCATAATAATCATGCAGAGCCTCTCAAACGTTGTCATCTAATGTAGCATAAGCTCTCACATTATGTCAGACGCGCACAATGTATTTACATCATAAAAGATGATGAAACATTGTTCACATATTCTGACCACCTAGTGCATTTTTGAAGCAAATTTTTCTCGTAATAAATTGAAATAAAAAAACAAAATTAATAAACTCAGGTTTAGTTCCACAAGTAACTGTTAGATTGACAAAATGTCTTTCAAATCTTTAAATTGAAATCCAATTGGCTCTTGTGGAGCTTTTGATCACTGATACCAGCGTCTTATTTTGTGAACTGATCCTTTGAAATAAAAACATTAGAAAGTAGAAACACGGGATATGTTAAAACAATCAACATCAAGGCACTGGACATATTTCAGACAATGGCACATATCTTGGTGGGTACACAAACCGAAGGGAGAACGGGGGAAGGAAAGTGGTCAAGGCCCTGTGTTGTTTTACATTTAAGTGCTGGTAATATTATTTTGTACCATCGTGTCATAGATAATAAATAGCACAACAAACTGAGGAGACTTTAAAGAGCTTCTTTTTTTCATTACAGGAATTTGGTCTTAATGGAGAATCTTGGGCTTGTGTGACTGGACATTTAGAGCTGCCCAGGTGGGAAAGTGTTACCCTGGTGTAGGTGTGCAGCTATCAGAACAGGTAGGGACAAGCATGTAAGACAAGACAGGGCGGGCGGCCGTTCCCGGCCGCGGGTTAGAATGCATAAATTCGCCTGTTCACCAGTGGGTACATCCCAGCTCTCTTGTTTGTGCGTTTCCCTCTTAAATCAGTTTCTTCCTTACAAGTGATGCAGTCGTCCAATAGTTGTTGGGACTTTTCACTTGAACAAGTGCCACCAACAGACAAAGCAGCGTTGTCCTTTTTCTTGCCGTCAAAGCTCACATCCTCCTGTTCTGTACTGCAGAACCTGAACAGCCCCAAAAAGGCGACATCGTGGTTTCCACGCGCCTGCAGAAAGAGGCGGAAACGTCCCAAACGCGGACAAACGTGGACCCTCGGCGAGGGGTGGAAACGCAGACGCGGTGAAGGGAACTGAGATGTACCTGGCGTGTCCTCATTTATCCATATTTCAAACTACTCTGTCCGTCTTAGGAAGGCTGCACCATTCACATTCCAGCCAAAGTTCTTCGCAACCAAACAGCAAAGTCCAAATTTGTGCTTCAGCTGTCAACAGTTAAAAACGAGCACTAAGTACCTTTTCGTATGTAATTATCAACACGTGGAAGTCAAATATTTGGTACAACAACGAGCTAAAAATAATACAAATGTGAAATTTACACGGCCTACTTCATGTTGTACAAACAGTTAAAAATGGCTTTTTGTCTCGGAGGCGGATTGCTGTGCCATGCAGAGACCGAGTACAGAGGTCGGTTTGGATTTAAGCACCCGTGAGTAGAAAGAGCGAACCGTGGTGTGGGTGAACACAAACATGCAGACCGAGCCACAGCGGGTCACACTGGACCCCTCCTCATGGAGCAGCAGCGTGTCCAGGTCCAGGCAGTCAGCGTCCACTGCAGCTGCTCTCCTCCTCCTCCTCCTCATCATCATCATCATCATCATCATCATCATCATCATCATAATCAATAATAATAATATTATTGTTGTTGCTTTGTAAGGGCACGGGGGAAAGTGGCTGCAGGGCCTCCAGGCTTCAGGAAGGAGGGTGATTCTGTCCCACAGACGCTGCGCTGTGAATGTGTTCAATATTAAACCAACGAGGAAGAAACTTTGGCAGCGACAGAGGTGGGAGAGGAAGTACCTTTACTTATTTGTTTAAAGTAATAAAGTAATAGTAAAGTAATTTAGTTGGAAATGCTTAGCTTTTTTTTATCTTTAGTAATAAGCCTAATTTAGTAAGAGGCCCATATTAAGATTAATAACATATCCTGTCGTAGATTAAACCATTTTCACAGTTTTACATTTAAAATAAGTAAAAAAAAAAACTATTTAATTTTTCGACGTTCTCAAATCCATTTCCTACTTAAATAAGCATTTGTAATAATTTTCAAACGAGGCCTCTGGGGAATGTTTTAAACTTTTACAAATAAATAACTTAAGAAAATATTAAGATTTTCAGTAGGGGGGAAAATATTCATTTGTGGCAGTCTTACTTTCGCTTCATCAAACTAGTTATAGCTAGATATATAATAATACTGGTCACAGGAAACATTTTCACCTACTACTTTCAGTAACTGCATTTTAAAGCAGCATTTCCCCGTGTAAATCATTATTTTTGTGTTTGTACACGATGTGAATCCTCCCCAACCCCTGAAAATCTAACACGAAAACACTATTTGTAAAAATTTTGATTACAAAATAATTTAAAGTTAAATCGATAGTTTTGCATATTTGTGATAATGTAAATGTTTAATGAACTTTGGAAGTTCACAAAACATTTTGAAAACAGGCATGACTGGGAGAACACTTTAAATTAATACTGAAATAACTTAAATGCTTTGATTAATTTAATATTGAACACTCGGCTCCACAGCCGTGTCAGGACCAGGTCTCTGCCCTTCTGTCTGAAAAGTGAGCGCACAGACGAAACGCTGCGGCGCTCCTCGAGCTGGGGGAGGGGTGACGAGTTCCGGCGCACACGTGGAGGTAGCAGGGCAGAGAGTGGGTTCGCAGGGGTCAGAAGGTTTCCGAGTCTTCTGAGTCGTTCTCGGTGGTTCCCTCGCTGGAGGGTCTGGAGGGGTTCCGGGGGCTGCGCGGGCCCCGGGGGCCAGGGCGGGGCCGTTTATCCCCCTGGTGGGGCAAATGCCTCAGCAGGGAGCCTGGGGAGGGAGCCCCGGAGCTGCAAGGGGAGCAGAAAGGCATCATGGTAGCCAGAATGAGAGCCAGACAATCAGCCACCTCTCTGCTAGGAGCACAAGCCAGAGCAGGCGTCAGACCTGAGGTAGAGAGACAGAGAGAGACGGACAGACAGACAGGAGGGAGGAGGAGGGCGAGACGTGGACGCAAAGCGGGAGACAAAAGAGGGGACGGAGCGGCATTCCATTAGTGTTCAGCCAGCTGACATGGGAGGGGGGGGGGCACAGCACACGGGGACAAACACCGCCGACGCCTGTTACTACGGAGCACGGGAGGGGACAAAGTCACCTGATACTGAATGAACACGTCCTCCATAGTAAACACGGGTACAGCCGAAACGATAAAGAGGTTCATTTATTTCAAAAAATCAGCTAAAAAAAGCAACGTTTCATGCAAAAATGTCAAATATTTAAATATTTCATGTTTGTCACGTATGAGCATTTGCCATTTTTTCTTTTACATCATTTTAATTTGTCCAAAATCCACCGGCCTCAGCACAGCTCTTCAGCTATGAGTCATTATGAAATTCTGCAAAACTTGCTGATTGGGCAGAAATAATCAGGCCTGTGGTTCCTGTTCACCTACATGTCGACCACGGCCGCATCCAAGTAGCTTTGTTTTTTCCTGTGGCTCGTGACAAGACGCGCGTTTGATTTTAAGCCAAGATTTAGCGACGTGCTTCAAACAACGACAGCACAGATAATAATATAAACCAGGGTTCCCACTGGAGGCTCGAGGAAAAACTCGGATGTACAAATATACACCTGCTGAACACACAGGAATTAAAGAAGAACAAAATGACAGAACCACTGTATTAGTGAGACAGAGCTCATGCTGGAAAAGAAGGAGAACACGCATGCACACTGACAACACGGCGTGCAGCAGCTCGAGCCTGTTGGACCAGAGTCGCCCTACCGTTCTCGTCCACTGTCTGGACGTTGGCTCCTCGGGACAGCAGCTCCTGGACCGCCTGCTTCAGACCGCTACGAGCCGCCAGGTGGAGAGGTCTGAAGTGCAAAGACAAAGATTGTCGTCAAACTCTCCTGCTGCCGACGAATCCACTGTTTCTGTGTTTGTCTCCATGTACCAAAAGGTTTTCCAGTGTTTGGAGAGAAGAGTCACGTTCTCTGCAGGGCTCATTTCTGGAAAGGTTGGACATACTCACGTTTGCAGCGCTGCGTTCGTGGCGTTGATGAGCGCAGGGTCCGACAGCTTCTCCAGGATCAACAGCACACAGTCTTCCTTCCCCTGTGGGAGAAGGATGAAGGGTTATTACACGCCTCGCCCTACGGCTTCACTACGTCCACAACGAACAGCTGCTTTGATTTGGCTGTGGACACTCACGTTGCTGCAGGCCAGATGCAGGCAGGTGTTGCCGTCTTTGTCCGTCAGACTGTGGCTGGCGCTGGTCAACAGCACCTCTGGAGCACAGGACAGGAAATAAACAGCACATATGTTGTGGGGGTGAAGCCTTGTAAAGCTCTGAGTGACCTTTAAATCACCGCGCAGAGAAACTGATTGTTAATGTGCAGTGAGAACATCACGAGGCTCAGTGACAAGAAAATGATCAGGTTGTAGTTTTTCTACAGCAAGATTAGATTTTTAAGTCGTGATGTTCACAAAGGCTCATCCTACGTGACAACTTCGTCCACTTGAGGAGAGGCTTTCGATCCCATTGAGAATCTGTGGCTTTTAAATTCATTCAAGTTGATATGGAAATGGAAAATTGTGTTCATCAAATTACACTTTCAATTTGTTAACAATATCAACTGGAACATCACAGCGATTCCCAAAATGTGCTTATTACAGTCAGCCACAACATTATAACCAACAGGTGGTGTTAACGTTGTGACTGAGTGACTACAGCGTGGGTGTAAGAAGTGTCCGTACCCAGAGCTCCGGCCCTGCCCTTCTCGGCTGCCATCATCAGTGCAGTGCAGCCTGACTCGTCTGCGGCATCGACAGGTGCATCGTGGGAAAGCAGCAGCTGGACACAGTCGGCGTGGCCTGCGAACGCCGCAGCGTGAAGAGGAGTCCTGCAGGAGGAGGAGGAGGAGACGGGGGTGAATGACAAACAGGAGTGTTTACAGTCTATCACACACACACACACACACACACACACACACACACACACCCCCCTTACCTGCCCTTAGCGTCCTTGCGCCCGGCGACATCTGACCCCATGGCCTCCAGCAGCAGAGATGCACAGGCCTCGTGATCATTGATCCTAACAGATCAAAGACAAACAGGGTCTTAAAAATCTCCCTGATGCTCTATTATAATAGAACATATTGTTTAGCAGTTTCATTTTTTTATGTTAATTATATCCTTGAATTAGATCTAAACATCCACAGTCAGACCAGATCACATGCAATCCGTTAGAAAATGTGAAATTTACATTTCATTTCATTCCACTTCATTGCTTTCAAGCGTGTGGATATTTGTGTTAAGAAATGAGTTATTTCGTGTGTGACTTACACAGCACAGTGCAGAGGCGTGAACGGGTTCCCGTCCATAGGGCAACACCCTTTCTGCTCCAGCAGGACCTCCACGCAGCCATCCTGACCTGCAGACGAGAGAAGAGTCAAAGAGTCCAGCCTGACAACGTAATGGCCCAAATATCAGGCGCCGTGGCGACGGCACATAAAACTTGCATTGCCCAACACTAACCGTAGTAGCAGGCCCAGTGCAGCGGCGTGTATCCACCGTGGTCCCTCAGCGGCGGCGGGGACGGCGGCTCCGAGCAGGCGATGGTCAGCAGCTCGCTCAGCCAGGAGGCGTGACCCCGGGCCGCAGCCAAGTGGATGGGAGTTCGACCGCGAGAGTCGCCGAGCAAAACTGAGGCTTCCTGCTCCAGCAGACACTGGATACACTCCTCCTGACCGCACAGCAGCTGCGAAGAAAGTGTCAAACACTTACATCAGCAACGCAGGACAGAGAGGACGGGAGGAGGAGACGGGCATGAAGACGTTTTACGGCTTTTTAGCACAGAAACACGCAGCATCATGCTCACCCCGAGGTGCAGCGCAGTGAGGCCGTGGTTATCGGCCACATTGACGTCAGCTTCCCTCTCCAGGAGCAGCGACACGGCGTCCACGTGTCCTCCTGCCACTGCCAGCATCAGCGGGGTCCTGCAGATGAGGAGGCGTGAGAGAGAGATCGTGAGGAGGAGGAGGAGGAGGAGGAAGGGGGGGAGTTAAGATGATCACTTACTGTCCCTGAGAGTCAGCAGCGTCGACGAGGTCTGCACCGTCCGATTCGTCCAGCAGGAGGCGAACACACGTCGTATGACCGTTCATCACTGCAGGGACAACAGAGGAGGGTGAGAGCTCAGTGAGATCACAGATAAGAACCAGAGTGAACAGAAAACCGGAATATTCACAATTAATAACGTGTTAATCCGTGTGTGAAGAGGTTAGTAAATAAGAAAAAACTCAAACACCAGAACCCACCTGCCAGGTGAGCGGGGGTGCGTCCGTGCTGGGTGTCCGTGGTGCGCGGCGACGCCCCCCGGCTCAGCAGGGTGTGAACACAGTCGGTGTGGCCCCGGAGGGCGGCCAGGGCCAGTGGGGTCCTGCCCGCCTCGTCCCGCTGGTCCACCTCCCTCTCGCCCTGCAGCAGCACCTCCAGAGCCTGAGCGTGTCCGTGGTAGGCCTGCACCGAGACAGAGACTCTAGCTAAGGAAGAGCGCGAACCGTCAACACGTCACACAAATCCAGATGTTTCCCAGAAACTAAACAAGGATGTGCTGCGATTTCACGTAGTACGAAAGAGGATAAGTTTCGTTTGTTCCCGTAAAACATCTGAAATGTTCCACTTGGTGAAGGTTTGAGAACAAATTAAACGTCACTTCAGATACGACTTGTTTGCTTTGAAGATTCAACTCTACAGCGGGAGCAGAATTTAAAGACCTTTAAATTCAGGTCCCGAACTGATGACCTGCATGTTTAAATCATTAGAAAATGCATTTTGAACTGACTTCCTGTATAAATAATAGTGCTGTAGTCAAGACCCCAAGACCAGACGCTCAGCAAATATTGCAAAACTATATAGATTTTAAATGGTCTGGTCTTCAGGGGCTGGGATGCAGAGGCCACAGGATCCAGTCCAACCCGACCAGGTGTGGCCCCACCCAGTTATCCAGGGCGAGCTTGCTGCCCGCTCTGAGGTCGATAAAACAGGAAGTTGGGGCAGGAGGGTCTTGACTACAACACAAATAAATAAGCTGGATTTGCATAACTTGTGGGAGACTCACGGCGAGGTGCAGCGGGCTCCTGGCGTTCGGAGACCCGGGGTCGTCTTGGTGGCTGTCGTCTCTGTCCAGCAGCTGTAGGTCACAATGAGACGACGTCAAACACACTGGACACGAAAATGAACACGAAGCCTGAAGCTGACAATCAGTCTTTCTATCGTGGAATTACTTGAAGTGTTCCAAAGGTTGAGGTCAGAGAGGCTTATTAAAGTTCGTACGACGGATTTCACCAACATCTTTGTCTTAAGATGCTTTTGGAAAATGAGGTCGTGGAATGTGGATAAAAAAAAAATAAATCAGCCGACAGACAGAATATCTAAGATGTCTGCAGACGCTGAGCAGCCATGCAACTATTTATGGCCTCAGGCTGTTACAGGCCTCTGTGTGTGTGTGTGTGTGTGAACTGACCAGTTCCAGACAGTGCCTGTGTCCGTAGGCTGCAGCGTAGTGAACCGGACTGTAGCCCTGCTTGTCCTTCAGAGTCGCCGTCGCCCCTCTGAAGCAGCAACTCTAAACATCTGCAGCACAAAGACACAAAGTCGTCATCTCCAGCAGCTCGGCTTAAAGGAGCGTCACCTGTTTTCAGGTGTCTCAGAACATCAGAGCACTGAAGGAGGTTTTCTGTGCTGGACACGTTCCTCTTGTTCAGACTTCCGTTTTTCGTGTAAGACCTAGTCACTCCGACTTTAATAAATGGAATGTAATAGTGGATTTTGAACTAAACAGCCTGTGACTAACTTTGATCCCATTTTCAGCTGAACATATTACAGTCAAAGTTCCATGCAACCTTGCAAGTAAACAGCTGTGGATAAGAGCCTGTAATGTTCTGTGGTGTAGCATAGTTCATCGTTCTAGTGCAGAACACAGCTGTAGAACTGCAGAGATAAGGGACAATTCAGCAGGACAGAACTAGAGTTAGACTTGGATCACATAAGCCGCTTCGTGTAAAGGCTGATTCTAACTCATTTTTGCGGAGGTCAGACCACAGGACATAGTAAACGTCTCTGTCAAGTGACAAGAGAACGCATTCGGTTCTCGTGGGTGAACCAGTTTCGAGCCAGTATGTAAATGAGGAAAAATAACAGCCAGTAGCACGTGTGTCAGTGTTCACGTGGTCCCCGATCCTAAAGGGGTGAAAAGACCACGTTTCTGTCGTGTGTGGACTCACAGAGCTGCTTCCTTCTCTCTCTCCGCCTGAACTCCTTGACTCTCGGGCTCCAGAGCAACACGCCGCCTGTGGAGGAAGAAGGAGGAAAAACAGACATTTTTAAACCACCAAGTCTGTGGGCAAGTACATTGTTGAACTGTGGGGCTGCTGACGATGGAGGCTGCGCCTGACTCCCATCGCCTCAGCATCACCTCCAGTTACCGTGGAAACATGGAGGTGTGGACCGTCGGGTTCTATATGTGGTAACAGCGCGCAGCTAACACAGGAGGAAAAGTGTTGTGAAGACGAGCGTGTTTCCTCGTTCTCTCATCACATTTAACTGCTTGTACTTTTACTACATTCAAGCCCGAGTGGTTTTACAGAACAGTTCAGTTTATTCACCTTTTAATTAAAGGTGTTTTTGGACTTAAATAGGAATCTAAACTTGTTTTAGGTCGTCTTTATGCAAATTGAGAGAATAAAGTGACTCGTATCGAACTTAAAGATAACAACATTCACAGCTCGTGTCTGATTTGGATGAAAACATCCGTGGAGGATTTCAACATCGTCTCTCACCTCCGGTCCAGGTCCGAGGCAGCGGCGTAGTGCAACGCCGAGCGCCCCCACTGGTCGGTGGCGTTGATGGCGGTGCCACAAGCAACCAGAGTCTCCAGACACTGATAGTGACGACTGGCCGCCGCGTAGTGGAGGGGGGTCCTTGGTTACGACAGAGAGAGAGGAGATCAGGCAGAGGGACCACATCTGCACGCCAAAAGTATGTGGACAGACACGCTACGTGACGATTGAGCATGTGGGCAGCATGAGGGCGATGGAAGCTCTTACCTGCCACAGTTGTCCCTCCTGTTGTGATCTCCACCACTGCTCAGGAGCAGCTTGACACACTCCACGTTACTGCACACAGGATGGATGGAAGCATTAGAAGGTAGAATTACTGCACAAAGACCATCAGGCTGCATCAGCCGTCTACATCTAAGTCACGTAGAAAACCTGTAAGCGGCCTGTGTCGACCATGTCCAAGTGTCCTTGGGCAAGACACCAAACCCCCAGTTGCCCCTGGTGGGCCAGATGAGCACCCTGTGTGGTGGCCATCACCACTGTGCACATGTGGACCAAATTACTCCAAGGTGCTTTGGATAAAAGCGTCTGACTAAATGTACATCTAAGCAAAGTGCTATCTATCAAAGAATTGTTTCACGAGAGAGCAAATTTTCAAGTGCAAAGGAAGATGCAGAAGAGTTGTGTTTGGTTGCAGAGCGTGCGTGTCCGCTGATGCTCGTTTTAATTCGATCATCTCACTACATTATGTCCACCTGCAGCTCCAGTGGTGATACAACAACGTTTATTTGCATTTTCTTTTGACTATTCGTTCTAATTTAAGCCAAGAGTCAAAGGAAGCGGAGACTGGATGTGCAAAAACCTTCCATTATCATTAAAGAAGCAAAGGAAATAATAAATATTTGAATAAAGTCTGAGTAGCATATAAAGCTAAAATGAATGTGTTCCAATAATGAAACAACACATTCCTGCATGTAAACTCTCCGAGATTATTTTGTGTGATGAACTGCAGGTGCTCACCCTCCGGCTGCAGCGGCGTGCAGGCAGGTCCTCCCCAGGCTGTCCGGGGTGTCGATCTGGAAGCCTGCACACAGGACCGAGTCGTTACACATTATGCTAAACCTCCGGCCTGACGAGGGCAGCGCAGGGAGACAACACAGAGAGACAGACACAGAGAGAGACAGACAGGAGGTGGAAGGAGAGACAGGTGTTAGTGCGACAGGTTGGGGGGCAACAGAGAAGGTAAAGGACGGAACCAAATGCACATCAGACACGGAGACAGAGTTTGGACCAGAAGCGAAAACCAGGTGAGGCTAAGGACAGCGAATTACAGCCGTTACTGCACATTATCAGACACCAACATGCATCGGATTCTGCTCATGTACAGACGTGTGCTTCTTTACACCCTCACTAAAAAGTGAGGGTCAAAGGTCACACATGGTTACACATAATGACACATCAGCATTTAGTGGTACGTCATATTTTTGGAAAAGACCAGCAGGTGGTTTTAATGTTGTGATTGAGTGATTTTTGGGAAATTTCAGTAAAGGTGCAACAAGTGGAAATGTGACTGAACATCCACGTCTCTGCGTAGCTTGTAATATGAACTAAAGAGACACGTTATTATAATAAGAGCCATTTGTTTCTGTTATTTCTCGACTGACAGTATTTTCTTGTTGTTATGCTTCTGATGAACTGTGCTGGTCACAGACAGAATAAAAATTCTGATTCAAAAACAAAAGGTGTGAATATAATCTGTTACAATTCAAAATAGAACCGGTGTTGAACCATTACTTTACCAGTTCGGTTTAAAAAGGATTTTCTGCTGCTGACTGAGCAACGAACACACTGCTGCTCCCGAACACAAGCGGCTCAAACCCGTAAATGTCCCCTCCCCTTCGTAGGAGCCACGTGAGGAGCTCCGAGGCTCAGAAACCGATCTGATCCACGATGGAGCGCTGCCTTTTCCCGCTTTGCATGGGTTTGACACACCTGGACGTCACGGGATTCCCTCCCCCAGAACCCGCCGCGCTACGAGGGACGAGTGGAAAGACACCAACTCGCCGCCGCAAGCCACAGGGCGCCTTCACATATCAACCAGTGACATTAAAATGCTGCGGGAGTGAAATCCACCAGAATACAATCGCGTCCAGAGGGAGATTTGTGCCATGAGTGAGTAATTAGAGCGAGAGCGAGGCCTTGTCTGCTCCTGGAACATTGTGACTTGGATTTGGCCCGAGCTGAATACGTGAACTTGTGGACTAATTCCCCACAGGGAGCAAGAAAAACAGCCACGGCTCGCTGAGCTGTGCACTCAGAGACGATGGCGAGGCCAAAACAAGCCCCGAAGCAGCACATGCTGACATCTAATCCATGTGCGTGGAGTCGCATATTAATATTTGTTTAACACAAACTGTATATGTTTATGTTGTTAAACTAAAGACATAGACGATAAATGAAATTTTTTTTTGGGGTTAAGTTGCATTTTGGAGCATTAATACTTCAGCTCGAGTAAAGAGTCTGAAGTTCTACGACCTTTGGATGACTAATACAGAAATATATCAGAGGACGTGACAAATAACTGACAGATTTCCACTTGAAGTAACTGGCTGAAGAGACAAAGCTCTGGCTAAATTTGTCCCGTCTGTAAATTCGTGTCATATTATGCGTCTCCATACTTTGGACACACTTTCCAAAAGTCAACTTTTCCTCTTGATTTTGGAGGAATTACGTTTCGCTGCAGAAAATCTCACTACGTCTGCACAAACGTCCACTTGCCCTCATGGGTGAACTGATTAGAAAAGAGTCTGGAAACAGAAACGTTCGTCGTGGTCCAAGTACCTGAGGAGAGCAGCTTCCGGCAGCAGTCGGAGTGAGCATTCAAGGCAGCCAGGTGGAGCGGGAACATGCCGTGGACTCCTCGCCTTCGGAGACAGGTGCAGAAAAGTCACCGCGTTTTTTTTCTAGCCACTTTCCATGGAACTAATAATATTTGTGCTGAAGATTAGGACAAACCTGGTGCAGTCGGCTCCACTGGTGATGAGCGTGTTGATGAGGAGCTCATGACCGTAGCGGGCAGCGATGTGCAGAGGGGTGTTGCCGTCCTTGTCCACGCTGTCGATCTCCCCGCCTGAAACAAAATGTGCGTTTATAGAGAGAACGCCAGTGGGTGGAGGAGACCCAAAGACACGGAGCTGCACGATGAGGCCTCACCGTTCTGGATGAGGGTCTGGGAGCGAGTGAAGCGGCCGTGGACCGCCGTCATGTGCAGAGGACTCTTCCCATCCCGACTCTGAGGAAGGACGATGAGAATTTAGTGTTTAGTGAAAAAACGAAAAGTGCAAAAAGTCCACGTTACTGACATGACAACCACAGAGGGCGAGTTTACGATCACGGGAAACAGGAAAGGTGGCAAATATTCACATTTCTGCTCCATCTGTACTGTAGAGGAATAATTAATGTGAGTATTTCCAATATTTTACTCCACTTTATTTTATTCGACATTTATTTCGAAGGCAAAAAAAATGCTGAGCTGACTTTTCTGTACTTCTTTCACCTTTGAGAATTACAGAATGGGTTTTTGTTCCCAGAGTTTTTCCTTCAGGCCTGCTGCAGATGTTGCTCGTGGGGAGGAACAAAAGTCTCCTGTTTGCAGTAAACACCCACAGATTACTGCGTGTGAAAGGCTGCAAACAGCCTCTAAAAAACCTCTACGGCCTGTGACGCTCCGTGTGAGAGCCGGGCGTTCGGCCGGGCATACCTGCACGTTGACGTCGGCGCCGTTGTTGACCAGGAACTCCAGGCAGAGCGCTCCGTGGGTGGAGGCAGCCGCGAAGTGCAGCGGGGTGAAGCCCTTGTTGTTGGGCTGGCTGACGTTGGCGCCGTAATCGATCAGCTCGCAGGCGACGGCGTCCTGGCCATTGAAGCAGGATATGTGGAGCGCCGTGTTCCCAAACGCGTTGGCCTCATCGATCTGTCGGGAGACAGAACAAGACCTGCTGTTACAGACACTGAGAATAAGACTGAGAGTGTTGAGCCTGTGAATCAGAGCCGTTGTTTCGCTGAACAGGGACCGTGTGTTATTTTCCTCCGGTGCAAAGTCGACCGAGAGGGCGAAACCTCTGCAGGACAAAGCTGGTCTTAAACGTCTGGTTTTGAGAGCACATGTCTGGAAGCAGGACATTTTGACTGGGCCTCCTCTGGGACAGACTTTCACCGCACTACAGGTTCACGTTACATTAAGGAGACGCACCACAGAGCCACAACATCACATCACTGTTCTAAGGTCATAAATACATAATGAAGAAATACAAATAAATCATTTAAACTACTCCATCAGTCTCCAGCCCATTCACTCATCCATTCCAACTGCTCCTCACTCTGCTGCAGTTCCTGAACCAGCAAAGAGTCAGTGCTGCTCTAAAACCAGTTTTTCTGGCACAGAACTGGAAACCTTGATGAGGAACTGGTTCAAGATCAGGCTCCAGCCTCAAACCAGCCCACAATCTGCCTTGGTGGACAAGGGGCATGAGTGAAAAACCGCCGGTTTCACAGAAGAAACGTGTGTGTGTGTGTGTGTGTGTGTGTGCTGACCTCCACAGCCAGGTTGAGCAGGTGTTTGACCACAGCGATCTGTCCTTTGGAGGCGGCCGCGTGGAGGGGCGTGTAGCCCCGTTTGTCCTTACAGCTGATCTCTGCCCCCTGACTCACCAGCAGACACACTACGTCCAAATGGCCTGTGGAGGACGTAACGTTTTCTTTAATTGTCGAGTTCATCTCAGCAGCTCTTTTTGGGAAACTTTAATGACATTTCTCTTTGCACGTGTAGTTTCTACGTCCTTGATGTTCTTGTGTCTTACCCTTGAAAGCTGCCCAGTGCAGCGCCCGGCCGTCCTTCTTATCGAAGGCGTTGATGTTGGCTCCTTTGGCAAGGAGGAGGTTCACCATCTGACAGAGGGGGACAATGTGGATATTATAACATTATTATATTTCTTTGTTAGGGAGCACGTGGAGAAACGCGAAGCAACGGCCAGTAGCTCATTTCCGTCTGTGGGTAAATGAGAATACGCCCTCCCACCTCCGCCACACACACACAAACCCACACACACGTTTCCTACCCAAGCCGCCGCCTTCACTGTTCCTGTGAACACACAGAACAACAAATGTGGGGATGTGTGTGTTGATCTTTATATAACGTGAGCCCTCAGAGAAAGAAGCACAAATCCGTGATCCTTCCATTCAGCCCGGCTTCACTAATCTGCCGCCTCTCATCACTAATTTTAGATTCTGCACATTTGTGAATGATTCTGCAACCGGCCCACCTCGCCCACCTGTTTCCTCTGGCACAGTTACATCACAGCTGCTGCACCAGTGTGACGGCTGAGCGAACACAGCAGCAACGGCTATTTCAGAGCCCTGACAAAACACGTCTTAACAGTCAGTCCGTCCATGCGCTACCTCAGCGTGGCCGTTGAGGGCGGCGTGGTGCAGGGCGGTGCGCCCGCCGCGATCTGACACGTTGACGCTGCTCAGCAGTGGGATGATGACCTCAGCGCAGCGCAGCGAGTTATTGGCTGCGGCGACGTGCAGCGGCGTCTGCCAGTTCTTGTCCCGAGCGTTCACATCCGCCGAGTGACGGATCAGGACTCGCACCGACTCCTGAGGAAGAGAGAGAGATAGAGTTTGTATTAAGAACTCCCTCCCTCCTATAAATTCACCCCTAAACCCATATAAAACTAACAATCCACGAACAAAATGTCAAACGAAATTCTCTACTTGCTACTAATACTTTACTCCAGTTAAAGTACTTGCTCTCCAATGGACTTTAAGTACAGGATCCACTAGGAAAGTGACACATCGGGGCTTCAGCCATCACATTTATGATAAAAAAACGAGTATTTTAAACATTACTGGACTTCTTGTTATGAGGTGTATGTGGAACAAAGCTGGACTTTAACTACCAACCACATGGTTTCTGCAGAAAATTTGTAGTTAGAAGCAATAAAAAAAACTACAACATAATAAAGTATTTATCGTGCAGAATTAGATGATAAATTGTGCATTATGAAATTAAAATTATCGACGCATTTAAGTGCGGCTAATGCTGGTAAAGGCCGAGCTAATGCTAATTAGTTTGGACTGAATCTGGGTAATTCATCAAACACACAATCAACTTTTATTAGCTGGTCAAGAATGTGCTAAGTGTCTGAAGCTGTCAGATAAAAGACGTGAGGTGAAAGGTAAAAGCCGTAAGATTTGACTACAATTACTTTGGCATTATATTTATTGTCTGGCCTGATTCCCACAAAATGCATAAAACTGAATGGACTGAGAACTGGTTTATGGCATGTCCACTCAAGGCTTCTCAACCCCGGTGATCCCTACCCCCACTCTCTGATCACCTGCATCAGAAGCTGGAAAACACCAGGTCTGACTGACCACACCTGACCCAGGTCATCAGCAGTGAGTAGCGCTGTGGGCCTGGAGGACCAGGGCTGAGAAACCCTGATGTCGCGTTTGACACAGATTAGAATCAGGTTTTGGTTCGGGTTAGTACAGAAAGACAAGCGTGTGTGTGTGTGTGCGTGTGTGTGTGTGTGCGTTGACCTCGCTCTGAGATGCCACAGCGCGATGGAGAGGGGTGAGCCACATGTTGTCTTTGGCGTTGACCCGGGCCCCTGCAGAGCGGACAAATGGGGGACAGACAAGGAACTGGTGAGGTTTAACATCAAGTTTACCTTGATTGTGCGTTAATATTAACAGTCCTGGTAATGAAGCTCCATATAGGGAATTTAAAATGGCCATGATGCAAAAACTGAAAACTGAAGAACTGAAGCCTTTTCAGAGCAGATCAACGTGACAACTTTTACCCGAGAGGATGAGGAGCTCGGTGATCTCCGCGTCGCCCAGGAAGGCTGCCGCGTGCAGCGGCGTGCGCTTCTCTGCATCCTGAGGGAGGAAGTCAGACAGTTGGTAGTTCAGTGCATCGTCATCAAAGGTTTCAAGCTCGATCAGCCAAGATCAACGCTCAGCGAAAGACAGTGAGTTTTTAAAAAAACGAGTCAGGGCCGGTTCTTTAAAGCCCAGCAAAGTCACGTGTGTTTAACCGTGAGTTTAGTTTGACTTCACGTCTCCACCTGCTGCAGGTTTATTTCCACACGCCGTGAATATGATTGTACAAGTTAAAGAAGCACAAATAAAATCACACATATACATAAAACGCCTGAAACAAATTCCCAGATCAATTTCTTTTGTTTCAACTAAATCCTACAGAAGTTCCGTTTGGCATCATGTGAGACAAAGACAATGAGGCTTGTCTTTGTCTCATGATGGAAGAGGTTTTCACTTCTTCAGTAGCCGTGTCCCTCACACAGAGGCTGTGACATCACTTGGCTGGGATCAGTGACATCACAGCCGTCAGTGTCAACACATCTTTTGTCTGCGTCTCCGTTACCGTCCATGTGACTGAGTCGAGTGCAGTCTCTCCAATAGAAGAGTCCCGTCTCAAGTGGACGGTGCCTCAGAGCGAGTCCACATCCTGTGATGTCACGAGACCACAGGCTGATGTAAACAAGCAGCCACTCTGAACTTTGGCTGTACTGACCCCCCCCCCACACACACACACTGGGGCGCTGGCTGCCACAGGAAGTGATGGGGGAAGAATGAGTGGAACGTAGCTGCTGTCTGAGTTTATTTTAAGCTAAAAGCTGAATGAGCTGAATGAAATGCTGATTTAAATCCAAATCAATTAGTAAAAAATAATCAGAATTTTATGGGTGTGTCGAGCTCGGGCTGAGGTGGCAGGAAGACGAAACTACATCCTGCAGCGTCACTGATCCAGTTAAACTTAGTGTTTGGATCAAGCAGGTTCTGATGTCAGACACATGTCACAAACATTTACTGTAGCTCATTAAAAAGATTATTGGGAACGTATCACACCTGGGTTTGTATGTGTTGATGAATTGCTTTGTGTTTTAGTCGCTGTGCAGTTAAAATAAATGTTCCAAACGTTTTAGAAGCGGAAAATGAGTTGAGATCTCGGCCTGAGAAAAGCACAATCCCCAGCTTTGTGTTTAAGGACACAACAGCGTGTCTGAGGAATAAATCGTGCAGCGTTAACATTTATCTGATGAATCAGAAATTATTTTTTAAAAACTTTTGAAAAGATTCTGGACTAATTTGGCACTCAACAAAAGCACATTTGTCTAACATGAACTGCAGCTTGGAGTCGAGACAAAGGCTAATTATTACAAAGACACACATTAGTGAACAATGAGAGACAGGAATGACTGTCCGAAGCAAAATCAGAACGTTGAGTTGAAGGATTGAGCGTGTGTGTGTGTGTGTGTGTGTCCCCTCACCAGAGCATTGATGTCTTCAGACTTGTATATGAGCATGCGGATCTCTTCAGGGTCTCCGCTGAAGATCGCCTGGATGAGAGGAGGCTGGGGAGGGGACGAAAACACAGGGAAGAGAAGCTGAGGCGTGTTCACACACAAACCATTTACACTGTGACTCTGAGCGTTTCCTGGACGAGAGCAGAATCCTTCCCACGGTATGGAACCAAGTGTTGTGTGTGTGTGTGAGCAGCTGGTCGACTTTAGGCTGCTGTGTTTAGAGAAGCTGGAGCAGAGGGGGCCACTACAAGCCTGATGGATTATGGGACGTGGGCCCCCGAGTACAGACGTGAACGGCCCACACATCAAAAGACCCCGTCGCCGTCGCACATCTGTATTCAACCACTTTGTGTCTCTTTCTGCTCAGTTTCAGCCCGTTTGTGGTCGTTTTGCATCGCGATGTGGCTGTTCCGTCTCTTTGTGGTCATTTTGTTCCAGTGCTTGTTTAGGTCTGTGTGGTGTTTTTTTTGTAATTGTACGTTTTTTCTGGTCATTTTAAGTCTCTCCTGGATCAATTTTCAAACTATTTCTGATCACTGTGCGGCATCACCTGACTGTCATGTCTCTTTGCAGTCTGTCTGACACTGGTTTTTTTCCCTCTGCAGCTGTTTTGCATCTCTGTGGTCATTTTGTGTCTGTGCGGCTTCTGTTGTTTGCACGTCCTGTTGCTCATTTTGCATCTCTGCAATTGTCTGCTTGACGTTACCGGCCATGGATCAGTCAGACCCACAGGTACCGTGGGACTGTGCAGATAAACGTCATAAGAATATAAAGTGTGTGTGCAGAGAAGGAGCTAAAGGCCTCAACGGGGAGCTCGTGTGTTTAAAGCCCTTATTTACTTTCATGGATCATAGATCTGATGTTAATAGAGGTCGAACACACGACGAGGTTTTAGCGAAACGGAATCAAGTTTCTCAGTTGAGATACGTGAGGAACAGCAACACGTCAGTGACTTAAGACACGACAGAATGGAAGTCGCGCTGTGTCCTTCACCAAGCAGCAGGTTTACGGCTGATCTTGAGGCAGCTATTATCTCACTAACTCAAACCTCACTGAGCTTTTCTCAGCGACTTCCAGTGTTTATTCATACGACAGTGAATTAAGTGACTGATGCAGGTCGAAAAAAACACACTTTCAGTCTGCAGAATAATGTCACTGATGAATGTTTGTCAGTGAGTTCCTGACGCTGCAGTGTCACTGATGACCACTAGACGCTAGATCCAAAAAAAAACTGGCCCAGTTCTATTAAAGAAAAGGACGTCGACCACGAGCTGAAAATGACATGATTTCAAAAACATTTAGATGCAATAAAGTCAAAAGCCTAAAAACCAGGGGATTATTGAAACGCGACGTCTGAGATTGTGTCAAACGCTCTGCAGAGGCAGGAGACTGCTGCAGGTTCGCCGATGAATCCGATCGAGTAGCCGCTGGCCTCACTTCACTTCCTGTGCGTTTCTGCCACCTCCTAGCTGCCTCACTTCCTGTTGCACAGTCTTGCCTTCTCAGAAACATAAGAGAGGAACCACAGAGCAGCGTTTCACTTCTGTTTTACAAACGGAGCAGGAAATGATACCAGTTCATCATCTGACATTTTATTAGTTCACTTTTATTCTGGTGTACGACCACATCACCTTAATTCTAGGTGAATCCACAGAGGCGGGTTCGAAATAAACGTGTCTTACATAGCAATGCATCCGGATCCCAAGTGATTTTATCTTGACTCCTTTAAAGCGACCTGTCGCTCACACACGGACATCTGCACAAAGAGCATTTTATCATATTTTATGTCCATGTGCAAGGAAACATTTATGAACATAAATCTGAGAAAGAAAAAGGCTTCAGACCTTTCTGCACTGTCAAAGCTGCCCAGTGATTGGTGGCCGTGCATCCACTGGCACACTGCAAACAGGAAGTGCTAAAAGCGAATTCAGCAAACTTTAAATAGCACCAACACACAGGCCTGTTTGTAACTGACACAACAGATCGTTCTGTCTTCACACTGAATCTGGCACATCCATAAAAAGCTTGTATGATTCGATGGATCCGAATAACAAAAGCATATTTGACTTGTCTGTTTTTACACAAAAGTCAAATTTCACACTAGATTGATTTTAGAAAGGACAAGAACAAACTTGCCACAAAAACAAATGCGAGGGCGTCTTTCTGAACAGGATTTAAATTAAAGGAGGTGACGGCAGCTGTGACTATTACTGGGCTGGAGACACGATGACAATCTCAGATGGTTTAAATCGTCTCCCCAGTGCGAACGGGGCCTAAAATGGACTCGTCCTGCCTCCGTGCCTGCACCTCCACCTCACTAACTCATCTGCTACAACAGGAAGACGCACGCTGGCTGGTTTCTACACATCTGTCACCTTTTCCTCTTGCACTTATTCTGCATGCCAGCTAACAACGCTAAATATCAGCAGAGACGATGGTTTTCACTCTGATGAAGCTGATTCGGATTCAGGAAGAGCAGAGAACCAGCTGGAGATGAAAGGGGGGTTTAAAGAGGCAACCCACACACACACACACACACACACACACACACACACACACACGCACACGCACACGCACACGCACACACACACACACACACACGCACACGCACACACACACTCTGCTGGCTTTGTGCACTGCCTCCAAAACATGAATGGAGACTCCTACACAACAAGCACATTTTCGCTCTTCAGGTCCATAAATACCTCCAAATAAATAATAATACAGTTTTTCACTTCCATTTGAGTACTCGCTCATGCCGAGTACGGATACAAGTACTAAACGGTTTTGCTTTTACTAGGAGTTGACAGTGAAGTTAAGCGGGTCCAGGTAATAAACTTTCACTTAAAAGAACATAAAGAACCTAACGAAGCAGGTTTGGGGGAGAACCTGAACTGTTGAGTCTGCGTACGAATATGACGGTACAATACTTCGGGTAACGATGTAGTTTCTGTAAATAACCCTTGTTGTTGCAAATGTCAGTCACAAACACGAGAACACGAGCACAACTGTTCGTAAGTAGCTCTTCGGCGCAGCGCAGTTTTTCTTCAGCTGTCGTCATCAATTATCCTAAAACGGCTCTAAACCAAATGGAACAAATAACTTTTGTGTCCCTTCATTCAAATATGTTTAAATGTCATAACTCGGCACAGTTAAGGAAGGAATAAGTTCGACAGATGGCGAAGCTGTTCGTGTGAATACCAACGCCCCAGTGTTCTGTCCCAGACATTAGCTGGATCTTCTCCATCCAGCTCCCTGGTGCAAAGTCGGGATTATCTCCAGCTGAGCCCATGGGTGAATAGAGGAGGTGACACTGCGGAGGGGTCGCCACGAGTGAGGGAGCGTGTTGACGGCGTCATTGTCCCGCCACTGCCGCGAAACTGGGCAAGTACAAACCCCCCAAGGTGAAGAAGAAGAACTACAACCTTTATTCGTCACTTCGAGCACATTTACAAGAACTTGTACTAATACCGCGGATAAAACACATTTATTACTGATAATGAATGTGTTTGGGCATGAATTGCTGGAGTTCGTCCTCCATCGCCATCAGGGAAAACACGCCCAACGTCGCTCCCCCTGCTCAAAGTGCCCAGAACCTCCCCTTGCCCAATTATGCAGAGTATTTTTCACAAGTGGGAAGGCATCTCACGGGACTGCCCCTCGCTGTGGGCTGCATGTCTGAAAGGGAAACTCCTGACATCCTATAGAGTTCACGTCTGAAACCGGCGTCAGAGACTCGGACCCTCCCCATCCCCCACAGTTCGTTCGCACAAATGCCGTCAGTCTTTAAACTAAACTACATTTGGGTCACAGTCACACCCCCGACTCTAACAGCACATCCACGGCTCACCAATCAGCACTGGCCAATTTCTCCTGCCGTTCATTCGGCCGCTCACACTTCACTTCAGTGACATTTCGTTCAACTTCCCTCTTTAGCGACGCAGCCTATAGACCGTCTGTCCTCAAATCCGACCTGTAAATCTGCCACAAGCAGCACATTTGCACAAACAAGTACAGAAACACAGCAACGGCTGATGTCACAACATGCACTGAAACAGGGACGGGGCTTTTCGGAGGAAATAATCGGTCTTTCGGTTCGGCTGTTGACTTTAACAAACACTAAGTCCCATAAGCCCTTAACTTTTCTGCCGTTGTTGAAGCTGAAACAGAACAGATTGGTCGAACGTGCAAAGTAAAGCCCTTAGATGTTTGGGAAAGCCCAATGTGACCTTGCTTTGAGTTAGAGTCCGGCCCAGATGTGGCGTCATGACTTCAGCTCGTTACACAGGTCTTGCAGGTTTATCAGTCAGGCTCCACCAGCATAACTTCAACATTGCTCAGAGTTCACCGCTGCATCACACACATTTCAACACAGTCACACTGAAACATTTTTGCTTTAATCCGCAACCTGTGTCACAATGAGGAAAGTGTTGCAGCCTCCAGTAAATAGTCTGATCCTGAGACCACGCCAGGACCCCGACGACGCAGCTGGAAGGTCGTTACATTTCATAACTCTCTTCCTCTCTACACAAACTTCCTCCATCAGTTAATTCTGTTTTCATTCCACAGACCTGCGGCACACACACACACACACACACACCTGCATCACACAGTCAGTGCATCCTGTTCAGCGTCTCTCTCTGTAAAAGAAGCCTGTGCTCTGCACAGTCGTGTCTCCGTTTCCTCTGCTGCTGGATCGTCTCCTCCTCTGGGTCTGCGACACACCCTCCTTCCTACTGGCAAAGTCCGAAATCCAAACCCACTATTCTGCATAATTTTATTCCCTCAGTCCGAGTCTTTCGCCTCCTTAAAAGTAACAGACAATCCAGGAAACCGCTCTCTTCAGCTGGACAGGTTGTTATAATCTGTAACGTTCTGACTTTTCAGGGTCCGAACTGATGAGGACCGCACGAGCTGAAAGTTCTAGAAACAACAGGAACTCGTCACAGCTCAGTCACACGTCAACACACACACACGGTTCACACATTGTTAGATCCTGTGTGACTTTGAAACCACTGCTGCATTCCAATGCAAATCTCTTCCTCCGTCACTCTCACTAGTTCGACTGACACTAAATTCAGAAGGCCCCTGTTGACCTGCAGTAGCTGATGGCCGACAAAACATTCACCGGCACAGTTTCTGTCACGTTCACCAAATGAAAGTTACTTGTTAATACCACAACAAGTTGTGATTCTTTTTCCCGGTCATACCATCGTCATACCATCGTCATCACCATCGTCTAATGAGAGCGTGTGATGCTCAACAGGACTACGGGACACTGGCCATGAGGCTCATGGGATCTGTGATCTGCTAATATTCCCTTGTCTGAAAGTCACAGGGCTCATTTAAACAGAACACACATGCCACACGATCCCAAAGAGAGACAGCGTGACTGGACTGAGAGCAAGCAACCACAATCTATTGCAGGACAACTACAAAAATATGGTTAATAAACATAAAGATGCAAAGACACAAAAAACTACAGAAGATTCTAAATGATCCGGCTACAAAAAGAAAGATACAACAAGCAAAATAAGATGTAAAATGGCCACAAAGATAAAGAAATCAACTACAAAGACAAATACGATGAAATTATGCAAAAAACAACTGCAATGAGACACAGTGTCACCACAAAGACTCTGACAAGGGCTGCAGAGACGCAAAGGTAGGAACAAAAAACTATAAAGAGACGTTGCACTGAAATGAGAAAAAGATGCACAAATGACCACAACCAAACGGCCAAAGGCTGAAACCTAAAACAGTTTGGGACCTTTGCAAATCAAATTTAAGGCTTTTTAATGTGTTGGGAGAACTGGACTCAGATGTTCTGGGTTCCAACAAACCCTCCTTGTTACAGGACACGTAACAGGCCGTGATCAAAGGCAGACAAACAAGCGGAGCACGGCTCAGTGTCACCGCTTAAAAAAAGAACTCGCACTGGCAAAGTGTCATGTGACCCGCCGTTAAACAAGAGCTGAGGCATCCAGTTATCAGACATCATCAGCATGTCGTCTGAAAATAACAGGAAGTCCCACAGTGGCGAGCTGCATGAAAGAGCAGCTCCTCTACTCCGAGCGGACGTCACATCTGATACGACGATGTCCACCGAGACTCGGGCTCGGTCGTCCCGTCACATGCCAGTTTGTCCCTGAGTTCAAATCACAAGTGAGAAACCGGTTCCCAAGCTGAGGTTCAGGGACCTCACAGAGGCCCTCAGAAAGTCCACCTGTTTGACCGTCAGACAGCAGAATATTGGCGGAGCCTTGCAGCAGAACGAGCAGACGGTTTAAAGCTAAACATCAGGAATTTGTTTATAGCTGCAAAAAACTAAGAAACTATTCGGATTATTTCAAATTTTCTAAGGAAAATGAAAGAAATGCATTTATGTCATTTGAAACCAAACATTAATGGACAAACCGGGACAAAAAATAGATGCTCGAGAATGGAGCCTGAACCGACAGTTTGTCAATTAGCCAAACAACCAAAAATAATCATTTCAAAAGGACAATATGTCAAATATCCACCAATTTCTGGTGTCCAGCCTGAGAATATGCTGCTTTTCTTTCTTTTGTGTCGCTGTAAACTGAAGATCTTTGACTTTCTGACTGTACGTGCAGCCAAAAACCGTCTCGAATCTCTCGAATGATGATCTGGTGTTTCCATACAAGACAAACTCTATGTCTGTGGGCAGTGGGCTTGAAGAAGGTATAAATAGATTTTTTACATCTTCTAAAAACTACCAGTGTTTCGAGGACGTAATCAGCAGATTAGTTGAAAAGGAAATAGAAATTATTACTAATAAAGTGTATGTGAACGGAGGCTTTGCTTCTGAGTGTCCGGCTCATATGATACTACAGTCAGCACACAGACCCAGTAGCAGAGGAATTCATTTTCATCCAAAAATAATATCTTTTTGTTTGCAATTTTAGGTCCTTCACGTGAAGAGCAACACGGATTTGTGCAAAATGTTAAACTACAGACAAACAGTGAATCTGCACTTAGCTCCAGCTCAATTTTCAATAGTGAACATTTGCACAGGACGTGTGAATGTACTTTATGAAATAAGTAATCATAACTAAAAGCATCCGGTGAGGAAACGATTCACCGTTACATCATAATCCCTCCTGAATGCGCGTGAGCAGCGTCTCATCTTTAACGGGCAGTTTTCTCCCCGGAGCGGAAGCACGAAGCGGCACCAGGTGAAAAGCGCCGAGCTGCGCGCAGCCACTTCCCGCTGCAGCCGCCTGCACAGGCGAACAGGAAGTGGGTGTCCTCGTCTCAACGGGACGCCGAGACCTGGAGCCGAGACCTGGAGCCGCGACCGCACGAACGAGCTTGCGTGTGCGGGACGGAGACGCGTCTTTTGTTCGCCGGGACGCGCCGTGGAAGCACAAGGCGCAGTGCGACGTGAGGCACGTCAGACGCAAAGCGCCGCGCCGCCCGCCTGTCACGGGCTAAGCTAAGAGCGGCTAGCGGCCGTACCTGCTCGGCCAGCTTGAGGACGGCCATCTCCGGGTCCGCTGCGGCCGCTCATCCACTCCCTCCGACAGCGCAGCACCGAGCACGGCGCGATGCCGCGGCGCAAACGCGGCTCCTCCTCTGCCTGTCGCGGCTCTGCGCTGATGCGTGCGGCTCTAGCAGACACACAGGCGGGCGGCGATGATGATGATGATGATGGTGGTGGTGGTGGTGGTGGTGCTGATGAAGGCCGGGCCGAGCCCCAGGGCCATCAGCCCCGCTCCGCTGACGCTATCTGCGGCGACGCTGCTGAGCCGAGGCGGCCGCTCGGAGTCGCGGGGAGGCGGGGAAGCAGGAACCGGAGCTGAGCCCGCGGCCGTAAACGATCCACATTTACGGCGGATTCCCGCCGCTGGTTCTGCTCGCGCTGCTTGTGGTGCACGGAGGTCAGCGCGTGCGTCCGAGCCATGCGGCGCCCGCAGACGCCTGCGTGTTCCCGGGTGTGCGGAGCTACGAGCCTCCCGGAGAGGCGAGCAGGCAGCCGAGCGCGGATCTCACAGGAAGTCGGTGCCGTCTCTCCTCCTCCCTGATGCAGAGGTGGAGGAGACGCTTCCTCAGCATCAACGACAAGCCGCCGAGCTCCGCGCTGCTGCCGCCCACCGGAGGCGCTGCAAACTGGTCCACCAGGAACCGGCGGGGGGGGCGGGGGCTGCGACACATCTGCAGAATCACTCAACTAAAAGCACAAAGACTTTTTTAAATAAAACATAATGTTGCGAAACAGACATGGATCCGGAAAAGACACGAGACATTTTAAAAAAATCCCTGTAAAACCGTCAAAGATTTTACACAACAACAAAACAACCACGTTTCAGAAACCATGACGTTTCAGAATCATCAAATAAAAGTTTTGAAAGTCCACGAGACTGAGACGGTTTCATTTTAAAAATGCGTTTTAGGAATCTTAGGAATCTTAGGAAAACAATCTATTTGAAACAAAATCCAAAAACTGATATTTCACAAAAATGTAAAAAACACAGACGACGTTTTAGAAAATTTATAGCAAACACAACACGCCACATTTCACAAACACATTATTACACACAATAATTTCTTTAGAAACCACTGTCTCAGAAAAAAATGACATTTTAGAAAAAGAAATTATTTTTAACAAAAAAACCTAATATTTCGAGAGTACAAAACCATGTTGGAAAATGTTTTATAAAACATACAACAAATCTAATTAAAACCAAATCTGAAAACAGAGAAAAACAGTGCATATTTATATTTCAAATGTTTTTACTTCCCTGAACCAACTCACATGACAAATCTGTTAATATGTTTTTTACATTATGCAACTAATATTTGTGGGATCTCAAAGACAGGTCATTCACCAGTAGAAGAGTCTCTTAAAGTTTTGCTTGTGATGCCTTTATCCTGGACGAGGCCACCGACACCAGCAGACGCAGCGAGAGTCACTGATCAAATATTCTTTCATGGGGTTTTTCATTTTCACTCTCTGCTGCTCATGTCACTTCTTGTGAAAACATTCCTAAACGCAGGTGTGTCCCTGGGGCAGCCTATAATCCAGGAAGGCGTAGCTGTTTCTTCAACACACATCATCATCACTACATATTATGATTTCTTCATGGTTCACTGTGTTTTGGAGATTCATTCCAAAGGCGGAAGGAAACCAAAGAGGGTTCTTATTTTGTCATGAAGATAATAACAAAGTGTTTCAAGCTTTGGTTTCTTTATTTAGGATCATGTTTGATTCCGAGTTCACAAAGTCGGTGTCACAAACGTGCTTACAAGCAATTTCTAATGGGGCAAAAATATTTCAGGATCAATTTGGTTTGCTTTTTTAATCAAAAGTTTCCAACTTTCTGATTATTTCCAGATTTACATGACATCACTGATTTGTAGTGAACATCTCACTTTTTAATCAAGAAAAGCTACAATAACTAAAAGATTATCTCCACCTCAATAAGCATGTCACATATATGACGTGTAATGGAATTAGTGTCATTTTTATGTGTTTTTAACGTGTACTCGGTGAAGGATTGGAATTCTTCCTCCAGGACTGTCTGCTGCTGCCGCCTCACACGGCAGACCTCCTTCGTCCTCAGATTCTCAGACCCAGATCCCAGCCGTGTCTGCTGGGGAGAATCTGGGTCAAAGCACACGAGCCTGGCTGAATGGAAGAGAGGGAGGAGCGGGGCTGGTTTTTCCTCGGCTCAGTGTGTCCATGCTTGAATGTGTGAACTGCTTCTCTGTGCTTTTATTTGCAGTGCAGGTGGATTCCCAGCTCAGTCATTAGCTACATGATGGACTTTCAGACCTGATGTTGTAGTGCTCACTCATGATCCCTGCACACTCGGACCAGAAAGCAGAGTTTAAAAAAAAAAAAAAAAAAAAAAAAGCTGCTCGCTCCAAGTCCATGTGTTGTTTCCTGTATGTGACAGATGACTTCATCCTAAACAAGGCCACCAGCACTATCAGACACACAGCACATGTCACTGCTTATAAGCAGTTATGGTTCCCCTCACCTCAGGCTAATATGAGTAAAAGATTCATGAAAAAAACAACAACTCATTGACACACAAATGGATTTTTATACACAAACATTTATTTCGGTTAAATAAAGCAACAATCTAATTAGAACAGAGGTGGTGTGAAACATGGAGAGGGTGTGAACAGATGCTACAGAGGCCTGTCAACAACAAAATATCAAAAATGTTTAAAACTTTGAGACGACTGCTCTGCATTCCTCAGTCTAGGTCGGGGAGCGACCATTCCCTCCACAGAATGCTCAAAAAAATTAGACAAAAAAAAAAATTACTGACTCCACATGTTCCTTCTTTTATTACCGCTCGTTTTTAATTCAGCATCAATACCTGGTTTTCAGGTGATGGACTGTTTAGGAAAGACCCACATAGTTTCTAAATAAAAACTGACTCAATCCTAGGCTGAGACACAGTAGAGGAGGGAGAGCGATAGTCGAGGGGAGAGAGAAACAATGATCACTTAAATTTGTATTTACAAGACGTACTCGAGCTCATAGCGGACGAAAATGTTTTTCTCGTCATTGTAGACTTGTGGATAGTGGGCGATGAGGGCGTCCTGTGAGCCGATGTAGATGGAGTTGTAAATCTTCCAGTAGACGTCTCTCACCTTCCTGGCCGGATGGAACAGGCCCTGGAGGTACAAGCAACAGACTCATCAGTGACACTTTAAACGGAGCAGTTTGCTTTTAGAATACAGTCGCATACAAATGCATTTTGGGAAATGTGATTTGTGAATGGTTAAACTGTGTTCAGGCAGGTTACAGTTCCTGAAATACTGTGTTTTTGCACCATCACTGGTCCGGCACTGCAGGTTCAGCGGCACTGAAGCGTATTCATGAGGCCCGGTCTTACCTGTAAGCAGTACTGCAGCATGCGGCAGGGCCCGATGGCCACCCTCAGCCCCTCCAACGCGCCCATAACTGCCTGGATCACGTGTGGCGACGTCTCAAATACATTGGGCCACACGTAGTTGAGTAAGTGGTTGAGGGAATCTTCACACCCAAATCCGTAGACCCCCAGAGACATGTGCTGAACCACTGCGCTGGCCGTCTGTCTGTGGACCAGGTCTCTGCAGGACGACACACACAGGGTCACACTCAACACTCAGTGGTAAAATCTACATGCAGATTGGAAATGTAAACCTGTGGGCTCTAAGGAATTTTCCTGCTACTGCTGCATCTTTAAAGATCAATTATCTTGCTATGAAAATTCAGAGTTGTAAAATACAAGAAACTTGAGTAAATTATCACATAAAGCCATCTTATAACAGAACACAGACCTCATATCCATATTCTACATACACTGTAAAAACCACGTGAGTAAGTGCAGCCTAACATTTTACTGAAGGGTTATTCTGATGTGTATATTTTACCCAGGTAAAAATGACAGCAGTTTACGTACAGAATCCGTCTTAACTCACCTGTCCATGAGCGCGTCTTCCAGCAGTGGCGTCACAGCGTAGATGTAGTCTTTGCCCATCTCTCCGATGTACTCGAACAGAAAGGAGAGGGACTTGAGCACGCCGTTCTGCACGTTGAGCTCAGGCACGCGGTATTCGTTCATGAGTGCCGGCAGCACTGTAAATGGTGAACAGGTCTCAGCGACGATGGCAATGGCCACAGTTGTGCAAACTCTGTTTTGACGCTCCTGGACCTTGAGGTTATTGAGCAAAGTGGCCAAGACGTCATGGGGGCTGGGAGAAGACAGGGAGGGGCAAAGTCTCAGTCAACATGACCGCTAGAAACAGATTGGTTTTGAAGCAATTTAGTTCTTCAAGACTTAATTAAATATTTCATACCAACCAAACCAACATGGCTGACATAAAACAATATTAGCCTGTGACTGTTTTGGGAGAAAACTAAATTCCTTTTCGAAGGTCTTTGACTACGAATAAAGAAATGGAACTCACCCAATGGCTTTGGCAATATAACCAAAGGTGTTGACGGTGGCTCTGCGGATGGCCTTTTTGTGAGCTTTGAGCAGTTCAAGCAGTTCAAAACATATCCTCATCCACTCCCTGGCTGATACATATTCAGCTCCCCTAAAACGCAACAAAAAGTTAGGTCAAGGTCCAGCAGAGAGAGAGAGAATCCATTTGATTTCAGTCTCAGGTTTCACACTACTGACCTGTCAGCGATCCTGCCCACCAAGTCAATACAGTTCTCCTGCACCTTCTCATGTCTGTTCTTCAGGATGGGAGTCAAACGAGGAAGCAGATCTTTGATAGGTGGCGTCATCTTGTGCATACCTGCAATCGTTAAGAACATTTTTCATTAGCTATTCAAATTTTCTTTACTAACACACAGGATTATGTGTGCCGTTGAAGGTGACATACCGATAACATTAACAATGGCCTTCAGTGCACCCAGGATGCTACCCAACACCTCCGGGTACTCCTCTCCCAGATACTCATACAGCACCACACCCAAGTGACCCATCAGCTTCTCCTGCAGCGACAAACATGAAAAAAAATGGGTTAGTCTCTAAAATAGTCCATGTACCACAGTATGTTTTTTACAAGTCTTTGTACTGTACCTCCTGGCAGGTCTTCATGACCACAGCCGTGCGGGAGATGAGGTCTGCAGCCTGCTGACGGACTTTGGCAGATTTGTTGTTCAGACGCCACAGCACTGTACCACAGATCTGAGGCAGGTATGGTTTCACACGCTTCCCAAGGGCGTTTACCACTGTGCCAAAACCATTCAGCATCACAGAGTCCTGAAGAAAACAGAAAAGGGAGGACATACATAAATAACCTAAAAGATTATTCATAAATTCCTCTTTCTGTACTGAAAAATCATCACATAACCGCTTTAAGTGAAAATGAAAAGACATCATCTCTCTAACCTCTGTTGTCTGTTCCTGGAAGGCATACAGGATACCATCAATTAGCTGCTCTTCCAGCTTGTGGTCGATGTCGGCCGCGCCCAGGTTTCCCATTATTTTTTCGATGGTTTCCATCACCATCTTTCTGTACTGCTCTGCCTCATCTTTGAGGTCATCAACAATGCGGGAAATGATTTCGGCTGCTCCCACTTTGTTGGCCAGCTCCACTGTGGTGTCCACCAACTGTTTGAAAAGACAGATTAAAATGTGTCAGGTAAAAGGACGGTTTTATAATCAATACTGCAGGATTTCTATTTTAAATGCCTAAATTTCAAGTTATATTGTAATGCATACATAACGTTTTAAGATCTTTGAAGTTTAAAATGTTTTGCTGTACTTTGCAGACAGTCTTGTTTTAATTCCAAGAAACAATATCAAAACTTTGAAAATATTCTTACATTTGTCATCTAGTATTCAGTGTTTCTATCACAGTTTTGTCCACAGGAAGTGAGATCACAGTCACATAATGACCAGAAAAACATGGTGACACTAATGTTCCATGGGACCACACATCAGCAGAGTGAAAATTTAGGGAACCTTTGATTTCTGTAAACATTTAAACAAAAAAAGCATCTGCTAACCTGTCTGTAGTTGCGTCTGTCCAGAGCCATCCTGTGCTGCCAGAAGTGCTTGAAGAAGGGTGGTAGGATCTCAGTCTTAATGTAGTTGGCTTCCACACCATCAGTGCCGCAACACTGCTTCACTACCTACAAGATAATGCACAAATACAGGTCTGAGAAGGAAACACATTAAACCTGATAAAGCTCAGATTGGTCGCCCGATGATTTCTGGTGTGTCAGACATTTCGAGCATCTGCATTTAAGCTTTTTATCAATCAGGTCTCCCACGGAAACACTGTCAAAAGGTTTGTTGGCAGATCTGCAAATTATTGTTGCCTCCTTTGCCATTCTTTTTAATCGCTGAGGACATGATCGTCTTTAATAGATAAAAGAAATGTCAAACGAGTTCATGAATGTAACCAACAGGGTGCAGGGTGAGAAAAGAGAGGACACAGTTGTCAACTCTGCTGATTCTCATGTTGGTGTTCATGTAGCGAACTACTAGCCCTGCTACAACCACGTATTGGCTGAACAGGCGAGAATGAGTCGCAGGAACCTCCCAAGGTGTAGAGAATCATGGAATATCATCACACTCACCTTCAGTACAATCTTTTTCATTTCCTCATCAGGAGACTGGAACTCTCTGATGAGAATCAGCATCACCTCTCTGGTGTAGTAATTTGCGTACTCAGCATCCATCAGTGGAATCAGGTAACCAATAGCTTTGAGGAAAGCAGCCAATCCCTGGTGAAGAAAAGGGATAAAAGCAAATGTAAACTCACACTTTGCTGACAGATATTTAACTGTATAACTAACTAATACAATAATGTGTCTGGTGCTCCCAGCAGAGTAATAATGGTCTTTAAGCTGACCTCTACTGACAGCAGCAGCCCCTACAAGGAGACACTATAGCAAGCAAATATTCACACTGTAGCCACACGCAGGCTTAGTGTTGGGTGTTGACCTTGCTCTGAAAATTGTTTCGTCTTCTTCAAAATAAAATATGACAAAGTCTATTTTAGCACTCTTTTGATCTCACCTTTCCTCGGTGCTGTCTAATACCCTTCCACAGTGGCTTGAGAACTGAGTCAAAGGACTCAATACCGTAGGGTGTAGCAGCTTCAGCAAGAGCGGCTATAGCCAGGGCACTGATAGTCCTCACCTTCTGCTGCTCGTCCACGAGACCTGTGGCATCACACAGTCAAAACCAACAGAGTCAGAGCCAAAATACATTTCTTTCCAGACACTGCAACGGTGTGTTTACTGCAGGTCTCACTATCTTTTCAAGTTCAATTTAAGTATGTTTGGAATCGATTTTAATAGAATTATAATAACATATTAAAAATGCAAACAGAAATTAAATGTTTCCAAAATAATACATTTAATAACTGCATTTGACAGTTAAGAGAGACACAACTTACCGTGTTCGATAATCTCCACCAAGCTGCGAAGATGTGGAAGGATAGCGCAGCCCATAAGAATGGCAATCTGCTGCACAATCTTAATGCCTGTGTGTCGGGCCTGCCAAGACTTCTTACTCTTACACACGGCTTTGAGGAAAGGCAGGAGAGACGGAATACCAAGGGCAGATGCCACCACAGCAAAGGCTCGAGCCGTGGTGTTTCTGACATACTCATCCATGTTGTCAATATCAGGTCGCATTGTAGAGATCATTGTAGCCAAACCAGCAGCCTGGGATAGT
Organism: Channa striata; assembly: GCA_033026295.1. Classification (NCBI taxonomy): domain Eukaryota; kingdom Metazoa; phylum Chordata; class Actinopteri; order Anabantiformes; family Channidae; genus Channa; species Channa striata. The sequence goes on from CM065177.1 coordinate 23,531,992, forward strand.
GGGGAGGAAAACAAATATTTGTATCATTAGTTAAATTCAAATTATATGATGCATCCCACTCAGGAAGAGGCAGAGATCAATACCTTTAATTATGATAACATTAGCAATTAGTATTTAAAAAAAAAAAAAAAAAAGATATAATATATACTAACAATGTTAATGTAACCAAATGGTGCAGGCTGAGAGCAGACAGGGTATAAATGCCAGGTCTGCTAATTCTCATATTGGTTTTAATGTAGCGAACGTCTAGCCCTGATCTGACCACTGACTGACTAACCAGGCGAGAATGTTCGCAGAAACCAGTGTGTATGACTGATAAACACAGAAAAATCATAGAAAAAAATGAACAGGCTCTATGTTACCTTTGCCAAGTTGGAGATGATCTCTCTGCCTTCCACTCTGGCATAGTAATCCTCATCAATCAGCAGAGGCTCAATAACCACCAGGATCTGGACACAAAGAATAATCAGTTAGTTCCTCAGACATAATAAACTAAACCGGATCCTTTGGCTGTTGAATATCAACTGCATTGAGCCTACCTTGTGGACATATGGTCGGACGAGGTCATCCAGTTTGTAGAGAATGCGGTCAATAACTTTAACCAGAAGGTGGCGTTCCTGGTCTTCAAGGGTGGGTGACATGAGCAGTGGCAAGATCTGGTTGAACAGAGGGCCTGCTCCGAATTCTCGAGCTTTATCTGTGATTTGGCGCAGTGCAGCCTAGAACGACAAGGAGGAGAGGATCGGTCAGTCTGCAGCTGCAATCATATAAAATAAGATTTTCTTCACACCTGATTATTCCTGTCTGCTGCTCCAAGCAGGGCATCACTGTCTACACTCTGCTTCTACTGAAAGCAGCAGCCCCTTACAAGATTCTTTAGCAAACAAATATTCAAACTACAGCCATAAAAGAGCCACTATTAAAAAGTAACTTACAATACGATCCATGACTGCTATAAGCCATCGATCTCTTCAGTATATTAAGAACATAAAAAAATGTAACCCAAGATGCTGAACGTGAACACAGTCCACATGGGGCTGATATAAAGATTAGTCTAAGAATTTAAAAGTAAGGAAGCAAGAACAGCCACCAACCTTCCTCATGGGTGGTGTTCCATTTTTAATCTTCAGTAGCAGTTTCATGATTTTCCTCTCTTTCTGCTCCTCGGGGCTCAGTGTAGACTCATCCACTTCAACCTAACAGGAACAAAGAACCAGACATGATGGGTTTCAGAATGGACCAACAGGTGGCTGTTGATTTTAAAACATTTTACGTGTCCAGTTCTCACCAGCAGTTTGTCAAAATACTGGATGTCATCAGGTTTGAGGAAGGGAAGGTTTCCAGAAGGCTGGTCATTCATCTGTTTTGTGGTGCGGTCTTCTGCCTGCATGTGGAAGCCTGTCATGCCTCCAATGGGAGTGGGCGTTGCTGAGAGCTTACGGGCCGGAGTGCGGATAGGTACATAGCCTGCTGGTGGAGGCAAGACCTATAGAGAGAGGAAGGGAGGGGGGTCAGTACTGTAACAACATTTATTAACTACTCATGCCTGTGTATCTACAGAGATTTGCGATAAAAGGACCACAGACCTTGTATCCCTCTGGGAACATGGCGTCAAGCTCCTCATCTGTGAGCGGCCGGTTCCTCTCATCAATTTCCCTCTCCCACCTCCATGCCTGCAGCTGCTCTGGAGTCATGCTCATCAGATGGCCTAAAGAAAATGGGGAAACTAAGTTAATATGGGAAATTCGTAAAGAGACCAGGAAGGAAACATTGGGTTGCTCTTAGATTTTGCAGCCCAGTGAAGTTTTAGTCTTAATGGTATTGACACATTCCATTGTTCACCTAAAACTTTGGGAAAATATCTTAATGATTTGACTTCAGCAGAGAAACAATTCTTCCTTCATACAAGTACTTGACAGAAAATTATAGAAATAACATTATTCAACAGTCAAGGTTTGTTCACCTGGTGTTGGGGTAGCCATGTTCATGGCTGGTGTTCCCATGGGTGTTTTTCCTGGGGTGAGCAGTGGCGTTGATGATCCCATCTGACTGGCGGGAGTTTCATCCCATCGAGACTTCCTCTTACTGGCACCTGGGGTTGGTGTCTCACCCACGGATTCATCTCCTCTGTCTGTGCGCGGGGTTTCAGCCCAGCCACTCCCATGTCCTGGGGTCTCCCTTTCTGTCTTTGGAGTTTCGTCCCAGCGGTTCTTGCGAACGCTACCTGTGGCACCACCGTGACCAGGGGTGGCGTGGCCAGGTGTGTCCCTGCCTGGAGTGGCAGCACCAGCAGGTGTGTGACTGGGAGTGGGATCCCACATGCGGGTGCTGGGAGTAGCCCCTGGAGTCTCACTACCTTTAGGCCGGCCAGGGGTTTCATCCCATCGGCTGTTTGAGGGTGTGTGGGCAGGAGTGTGTCCAGGAGTCTAGAGAGGACCAAAGAAAATGTCATTAGTAACATGGACTATTTATAGCTTTAAATCAGCTGCCCTAAGCACTTAAGTGATAATAATTGCTAATAATAATTGCTAATAAGCAATTAGTTGGTGAGTTAAATTGGGGTGGCGTACCTCAGTAGTGGCATCAGCCTGGTCCCAGCTGGACATCTTTTTGGGTGCAGCATTAGTGGGTGTTTGGTCTGCTGTCTGGTCCCAGCGGCGCTTTCGCTTTGTGGCAGCTTGACTGGCAGCGGACCCGTTGACAGCTTTCAGCTCCCCTGATTTAGCCTTCTCTACCAGCTGCTGACGAATCTCTCTCTGCATGAAGAAATGTGCAAAAAATTTAGGAATACATATATAAATAATACAACTGTACTGCAGGATTAACATCTTACAGGTCTATCTATAAGCAATATGGAATATTTGACTCTCAAAGAAAACAATGGATAATCACTCACTTCTTCTTTGGACAAGTTCTGCTCCAACATGACGTCCACGTACGACCTGACTTGCAGCTTGGGATCTGGCGTTTTGCCCCCTGCGCGAAAGAGCACGAACAAGAACATAGGACACTCATCAGTATACGCTCCACGGACACAGGTTATTACATCACAGCAAACACAAACACAGCCAGCTAACCCTGACTCTCTTTACCAACAGATTAAATTATGTTCCTTTTTATTTTTAAAACATGTTCCTAGTATAACATACAAATATACATTTGTCTTTCTTAGATACAGTCATAGCATTCTAATGAAAAACAAGCAGATACATAGAAGAGCTGAGGTTGTGGTGCTTTCTTTAAGTGGATTAAGAAGTTATAGCCATCACTGATGCAGGGTCCTGGGCTGTGCTCTTCAGAATACGTACACTTTCAGTGCCAAGGGTCCTTCTGCAGTCAGACTTCAACCGGCAGATAAGAAGCCTAGAAAATTTCTCTTTACCATTAGTAACACTTTGGAAAAGGGTTTGAACTCACACACAACAGTATACCACCTGTGTTGCATAGATATACGGCACTCAAAAAACAAAGTATCTTCCAGGGGCATAACCAAAGAACTAGAAAAAGAGAATTCATGAGACCCTGTGGTCCAGATTCCCAAACATTTATACTAGCAGATAAAAAAAAATGAAGTCAAGATTTCAAGACTACATCTAGTAGTGACATTACCACAGTACAATCAAAAACATGAGTATCTGCCTTTACATTCAAACATAAAAATGAGACCAAAGATAAGGATAAATGAAGCCCAAATGTCAGATAAAGGGTACTACGACATGCCAGAGCCACTCATAACAGCACTGGTTTTATACTCAATCCTCATAGAGTAATATCTTGACTTCCTTTCACGACAAAGGTATGGGATAAAATAGGTTAAAGATCAACTGTCAAATACTTAGAATTAGGCCATCGCTTTCAATTGTGAATGCATGGGAACAAGTATCTAAAGTTGTTGGAAATAGAAAAGCCTAATAAAATAGTAAGGCTAGTCGGGGGCTGAGATTTGTTGTAGCTGGGCTGCATCTGATTCCCCTCATGGGCCCCAAAAATAAGCCAGTGGACCCTGACCAATTTGACAAGTGCACACTTCTCTGTGTTCCCCATAACCTACACAGGATGAGTTGCTGCACCCTTAACAGAGTGCAGTACAGGACTGGCAAAGCAGTACTGCTGTAGGAGAGAAATTAAGGACAGTTAGTATGGGCCTGTGGTATTGTGGTACACAATTTTCTTGATAACATATTTCTATTTTACAGAGAGAGTTGTAAAATAAAAATATATTTACACAACAATTTTGTACAAAGAGCTCTCTCTACATGCAGGCTTCAGATAACCCCTACCTAGACCAAATCTGTGGGCATTTCAGCTTATAATGTCATAGGGAGTTTAAATTATTTAAAAAGAAAAAAGTATACACTAGCTCACTCAGTTATCACTTGTGGCTTTGCGCAAAATACTCCTGTGTTTTCACAATTATAATGTCTTTTTCAAGCACTTCTAAAGTCTTTTAAACCTACAAAAAGTTAATTTCTGATTAGCTACATAGCTTAAACCTAAGCCTGGAAAGGATTATTGGTTCAAATTTAAATCTACATACCTAAACCTTTCATGTAATGCTTTATATTATCAAGGACTATGCATACATGTCAACAGACAAGGTTTAGTCCCCATATGAGAAACTTAAATTACAGCCCAGACAAAAACAAATTGGGCAGACAAATGAGACCTGAATGCAATCTGAACCAAATTTTTTCTCTCCCCCACCTTCCCTGCAATCTGGTTCTGCCTACCCGTGAACAAGTTATTCTTCATCAGCTATTGTGGTCAGCGTGGCAGAGCAAAATACATTAGGAGGTGCACTACAACTTGGCTAACGTTCAAATTTACTCTTTTTATTTTCCATATTATTAAAAGCAGACACTGTACTTCTTTCTTTTCCATAAATAAGCCTGAAGCTCACATGGGATTGTTAACCCTTCGACTCACACACAACCCATCTGCAACCCATGTTTGTTAGGTGAATGATCCCTTTAAACACCTAACCACCTATCCCACTGAAAAGCATGGTAACCCTACAATGGGTTTATTTCACTGCACACACAAGACTTTCATTTGTACAATAACATAACAATATTCTTCCAAAGTACAAAATACTGAATACACACTAAGCCCACACAGACATTTGTTGAAAGGATTGAGATAATAGATTAGGAAGAAAACATAATGGCACAAAATGTTCCTGGACCACAGAGGATTGACCACGGGGAAGGCATCGAGTCTGGGAAGCAAGCTATTGCATTGTGGTCGAAGGGTTGAACAGTAAAACTATAGGGTGTGAAACCACTGGTAGTCATGGGGGGTGTCACAAAAAAAGTGAACAGTGTAAAGGGGAGAAATGAGGACGATGTAATGAAGACAGGAAAAAAAGCAAATTTTACCATCTGCAAAAGGGTCGAGACGCTCAGGTGAGATGATCATCTGTCTGCGCCGGGCTTTGTATTCATCTTCTCGCTCTGCAATCTTCTGTGGACGATGCTCAGCAAATGGATCATACTGCAAAACAAAGACGGTAATATATTGTGTTAAGTGTATTCTAAATAAAAAATATTCTTTAATTTTAACAGAGTGGAATAGATGGCAAGAAGTGAAGGAGGAAAAGTCTTTTTGTTGCAATAAATTAACACATACTTGCTCATCAGACTGAGGAATAGCATTAAGTATTGCCACTGGCGCGTGGTACCCTGGCTTCTTTTGCACCAGCAAACTTGTTGACGTATCATCTTCATCATCCTGAGGGGAAAAAGAAAGAGGAGTCTAGTCATGTCTAGCCAAAATGGCAAGACTCTCCTAGCTCACAAGCAACACGCAAAGGGGAGCATCAACTGGCTTTCCATTGTCTCAACCTAGGGTGTACATGTATATTGACGCTTTTAAACTTCCCTCTGACATCCCTGCAAGAAAATATGTTTCTGCTTCTGGCTGAAAACTGGGTAGGCACTACTTACATCCTCCTGTTCATTGGCAGCTATAGAAGTGACATATCCAGCAAAGCGACTGTCACTGCCTCCATAGATCTCCTGGTCATAAAATCCAGTAGAGTCAAGACCCACTCCCTGCTCTCCTTCAGTCTGCAGGGAAGCCTTCATCCCCTGGATCTCCAGGATCTGGGCCTCAATATCTAAAAGAAAATGAATGATCAGGATAAGGAGGAAAATATACACATTACCAAAATATCCAATTGGCAGCTGCAAGAATATCATGCTTTTTAGGAATACAACCCACTATTTTCTGCGTGATTTTGTTGTTAAAGTATCAGCAACATACTTGTTGGTTCCTTCTGGTATTTAACTATAAGTATAATAGGCAAAACTGCCCCACTGTTTCAACAATGTGAGAACTGACGTCATCAAGTATGTCCTTCAGCACAACATCCATTTTTTTCAACCAACACAGGGAATATGAACAAGTTAAGATGTCAGCTGTCCACAAAAGGGTAAAACCAGCCAGGTTGCTAGAACAAAAACACAATCATTCCTTATCGTGTTCTGTAGAAGTATTAGTTATTAGTTCAACTGTTGAACCTTTGAATCAATAAATCTTCAGTGTTGTAAAATACGATGACCTCTGAAATGTTTTGTTGGACCACCGGACACTAGTAAGCCTGCCTCTACACCCCCCGACTCCTGCATCAGTGTTGTTTTGGTTACACCAATGACTGCAAAGATAGTCTAGGACTTTCTTGTGTAAGCCTTCATATCTTAAGAAAGAACACTGTATGCAAAATCTGCTTTGTTAATTGAGTTCATTAGCACATAGATGAACGTTTACTTCACTATCTAGTGAATATGCATAATATCGATAACAATGTGCTGGGCAAACAAACATGGACCAAAAACAAGGCATGATCAATGCTGGACAAAGAAAACTAACAGAAACATATGACTACTATGTATGAACAACTAGGTGAGAATAAGGGCAATCAATTAACTGTTTTGTTTTTTTTTCCAAAATGGCAAAAACATACGATGTCAATACAGAAGCCAAACTGTTTCTTACAGTTGTAAAGGACAGAAGTGCTGAATATAATAGGTGCATTACTCTTCACACTCAAGGAAAGAATTAATACTGCATTGGTAAGGTATTAGTTCTGCACAGTGTAATAAGCATATATACACACACATACAGAATGTATGTTTTAATGTGCCAAGTCAATGATATATACAAGTTACCAGTAAGTAAATTAATCTGAAATTCTTTCATAATTTCAATGAAAAACCCTATCTATCTATTCTATCTTAGCTTTGCCTGCTTGTTAAATGAATTTGAAGGCTATTATGATGAAGTGTATTTTTGATTGATGCTGTAACAAGAAAGTCTAATCGTCTATACAACATATAAAATGTAATGGAGCCGGAAAAAGGACGCGCGGACACACATTTCTAAGCGCTATTGTGTGTTGGTAACGTGTGGCTAACTGAGCTAGCTGTGTAAGCTCCACAAGCTCCGCGCTCTATGTTGGCAACAGACCGAGTATAACCACAAGCAGTTACCAGGTAAGTTACCAAGTAATCCGATGTGCTTGAACATTATGTTTAACATGTCGACATGTCTGGTGGCAAAGTTGCAAATCTATTTCCACAAATCTCTCTTTTTTTTAAAGCTGTCGTTAGCTAACAAGCTAAAGCTAAATCGTCAGCGGCACGCAGCGCCATTATCTAACCTCCGCGTTGTGTCGTATCACGGCCTGCTGCTCAGCGCCCACAAAAACGACGAAGTCTGACAGTCAAGTGGGCTCCGAACAACGCAGCTTTTACTCTAAATGTTTATGTCACATTATATCCTAAAATTGGCCATTAGTATGAATTTTAATAGTATATTTTTGCAAATATCTTACCTTCGTGCGTTTTGGCGATCTTCGCCATTTTGGTGGTGGTTGCTCGACTCTGAAACCGGATGTATGTTACCGTTGACTTCCGTCTCTTTGTAGCTGTTCCCAGATCAGTCCACTAGTGGTTATTACTTCATCAGCTTAAAACAGACACAAACAGAAATGGTTGTAGTTCTGTGTGAGCCAACAGTAGTTCCCGCTGCATTTGTTCTACTCGGTTTATCCTGTGGAGTTTGCATGGAAACTTCGGCAAAGCGGTTGGAACGTGACGACTGTTTGTTTGCACTGTTTAATAACACAGGGACGTTAGCAACGAGTGTGTGCAGCCATGGAGGCACGTGGTTCTATCAGCTCAATGTGGAACCCAGAGTTCAGTAGATCCTTGGTGTTTAACATTTACCTCAATCTTCAACTTAGGAAAAGTATTTGTAAAAGCCACATAATAGTGAGAGACACTCGAATGCAGCTGCAGCCAGTTCTGTCATGTTTTTATCCAAAGGTTCCTCCAGTCTTCAAGTGTCCCTGTGTGTGAGGATTGCTCCTGTTCTTACGCCACGTCAAACAATCCTTCCCAAAGGGATGAGTGTCGAAATTTACAGTGTAAAATTAAATGAAAAACTTTAAAAAAATTTGTTTAGAGTGAAGCAATGTTTTGTTTGTGTCATTAACATTCCACAGTGTTTACACTAAAAGAGAATGTAACTTCCTGCTACTTTGGCATATTCAGCTGAGAAAATGGATGAAAGCCTCTCACGTTCAGACTGGTTTAGCCCAGAGTCTGAAGTAAAATACAGATTTCTGTGACATTTACATATATGTGCAGCTACATACAGGCCCTGATCTCTCAGGCAGATTAATTTTAGAAAACATTTAGACAAAAAACGAGCCTGACTTGCATTAAAGTCACATTAAAATGTATGTTTTGAAGGCCTGTAGGAACAAGAGGAACAGCTACAGCAAGTAAAAACCGTGTTGATGCACAAATTGTGAACCCCTTGTTTAGGACATTTAAAATGATCTTAATGTGCAGTGAAACATAAACCAATATGTGTTCTCAAAGAGTGTCAGTTTAACTCATTAACAATATATTCATAAAACCACCTTCACATTTCTTCAGTCACTGCTGTTTAAAAGCAGTGAAAACAAAATGTCTCCTGAATCATCATGGTGTCGTTCCCAATGTTGAGGGAAGTTAGAAATCTGCATATCACACTGCTTTAAGTTGCCCATTAGCCAGGAATTATCCTCCAAATTATTTGACACAATCATGCTTGTGCATGCTGGTTTTCTCTCCTAGAATGAGCAAATTCTGCACATACAGTCTATCATTCTTATCAGGAATATGGAGGAGTACTGTTTGCAAACTATAGGCCTTTTCTAGTAAAACCCAAAGTATTATTACTGCTTATGTAGATATGCTAATTTGCTGTATTATAATTACAGAGTAATGGCGCTTATAAAGGTGCTTTATTCTCCCCCGACCACTGCTGGGTTGTGACTTGTAAATTCCTTCCCCCTCCCCCCTAAAGACAATACAGTGACAGCTGGAAGAAGAACAAAGGTAGAAAAGGGTGGAATGCTGTGCTTTATCTGGTTGTTGGGTCTCAGCAGGGTGATAATGAGAAAAGTAGTTTTTTTGTGATGCCAGTCTCTAATCCCCCTTAACCATTAACACTTTAACAGCCAGCCAAACCTGTAAAGGTCAGATGGGAATGTCTGTGTCAAAGACCTGCAGTTTAATGGCTGACACTAAATTGTCTATAGGTGTGAATGTGCGTGTGTTGTCTATCTCTGTATGTCTCTACATGTCAGCATGCAGACCTGTCCATGGTGGCTGTGCCTCGCCTTTCACCCAGAGGCAGCTGGGATGGATTCCGGCGTCTGGGACATTTCATAGGCTAAATGGTTCATAGAATGGACAGGTTGAAAGTCAATTATTAAATAATTTGTTTTGCGAATTGACCAGTGGTTGGGCTGCCAAAACACATGTTTTAGAATTGTCCCTTTCTTTAACTCTAAATGCACGATTGCCTCTTTCCATTCTTAATTTAGGAATGTTGTCCCACTCCTGCAGGTTACTTCAAGTCCTGAGATATTTTTAGCCAGTCATGCTGACATAACATGTTTAAGGTCTCTTTTCAAAAGCTTCAGCTTGGGTTTCTGAATGTAGTTCTTGGTGGGTTTTAGGATCCGCCTTAGACAAGCATTCAGTTGTAAGAGACAACCGGTTTTCAGTTTCACTGTAGAACTGACCGTAAGTGCTGACAGTGGGGTGCCCACACATTTGCACATGCAACGTTACTGTGTGAAAAGATTCAAAGACTTTCAGAAATGTGGCCAATGGGGAAGGAAGTTCTTGCTTGTCGCCTGTTCATTGGTTACTTCTTTTTTTTGCCTTTACAAAAGTGATAAATGAAAAAATATAAGACCACTTGCAGCTTATTAGACACAGTAATTACAAGTAATTGGAAGTTGTTTTTTATGTTTTGTTTCACTTGATATTGAAATATTTCTTGTGATATGCACCTAGTTGGGTCCTGTATGAATCCTAAAGTAGTTTTCAAGGGAAAATGGGTTCAGTGGGTTGCATCATTTCTTTTAGACATTTTTTTCTTTTTTTAAATGCAATTATGAAAACATGAAATGCCTTGTGAGCTTGTGCAGGTGTGGTTTAATATAAATCCCTTATCAGTCATGACTCAGCACCTCTCTGACCCCGATCACAACGTTCACACAGTGGTTCGACCCGACTGAATTAGTTTTAGCTCGTTCTAACAAACAAACTGGCTAAAACAGCACATTAAACAGAGGGTGGGCCGCGTTTGCACCAATTTGAGCCCCACACTGGGCTTGTGTGTGTGTGTGTGTGAGTGTGCGTATGTGTGTGTGTGTGTATGTGTGTGTCTTTAGGCCAACGGTGTAACCCGAGCCAACATCCCGTGACTTTCCGCCGTGTGCGCGTTCGTGCACGCGCAAGGCGCCTACGTCAGCGGTATTGCATGACGAACGGCAGAAGTAGCCAATGGAAACGTAGCAGATCGCACGAGTTGTCCAATAGTAGGCCGACATTCCAACTGCATGTGACGTAAGTGGGCGGGGGCGAGCGGTGGGTCCCGATGACTGTCTGTCAACCGAGAAGCGAGAGACGAAAACCGCCTGAGAAGGAAGATGGCGAGAGGTTGTCGGAGCTTGAGAACAGTAGCGGAGTGTTTGAAACGGTTACCCCCCAAAGCCAGCCGGGAAATACCGAGCAGAACCAACGTGAGGTAAAGTATTTGACGTTTCTGCTCTCGACTAAACCTCGAAAGTGGGACAGAAGACACGGCATCAGCCCGTAAAGCAGCCGTAGTATCGGTAACGTAGCAGTGGTATTAGCTTAACTAACCCGAAATTAATCCGCCGACTAGCGGGTTGAACTTGTCAGTGTTTAAGAAACAGCATTTATGAACATTGTTGAAGTTGGTTTTATAAGAAACTGGCGCTTTACGAAGACCAAGACACAGGCTGAGCAGTGTCCGTGCGTTCGAGCCCTTTAAAGCGCAAACAGGCGCTTTACGCCGCTGACGCAGCGCCGCGTTACTCACCGCGGCTCACGCGAACTTTACAGCTGCGGCGGCTGCACGTGAAGCCAAGGCTCGGACACGCTTGTACTTGTAGTAAAAGTGATTCTCACAGGACACGGCGGGTTTTCTGCACAACCGGACCAATAGTCTCTTCTGTCGCTCAACAAATATTGATCAACTCGCTCTTTTTTTGGTGGCGGGGCTAATTGCTTTTAATCAAGTAGCGCAGCTGCCAAAGTGCAAATCTGAGGTGATTCTGACTTCGATCGATTGTTAATACCAAAGTAAAGGTTTGTGGTTAGGCAAAGACAAAGTAAATACACCTTGAACAAAATGTGTAAAAAGATTTTGCAAATTGGCATATTCGGTACTTTCGTTTTTGAGCAGCCCGCACTGAACTTAAAATGTTGAAAAAAAAATCTATTAAGACATATTTCAAATATTATTCACGTACAGCAGAGTAAAAAGAAGTGCACATTTATTTTACTTAAGGTAATTAAGGTCCCAAAAGAAATGAATTTTTATTTTTTTTTAAAGAAATGAAATTCAGTCGTCACTTACTTTCCATTTTAGAATAATACGTTATATTGCTTGACTGATATAGTCTCTGATTTCACAATGTAGCCTAAGCAATGATAAAATTTGTTTTAGAAGAGGTGGTGGTACGTCTACTTTAATAAAGTGTAAAAAATGTTTCTATGTTAACTTTAATCTTTGGGCAAGTAACTCGTAATGGTACTTAAGGTTATAGATGTACTAGCTAAAAGTCAGGAAGTGATTTTGGCTCCAGCTACAGGGCGTTTCGTCTGGACATCAGGGGTTTTATTGTCCTTTGGGGGTTTTCATGATGGCAAGTGTTAGGTAAGATAAGACGGCTGCCAATATTCCACAGACTGAAATACAACTGAAATCCAAGTTTGCCTTTGTCAGAATGTGTAGAAGGTGGCAGATTATTAGGAAGGGTTTCTTCTGGAGGAGAGGAAACGAAACACATACAAAAATGTTTGACCTTTAAACCAATTTTGTCACCTACATTAAACATCTAAAAGCTGGTTACATTCAGTTTGCAAACTACCTTTCTTTGTGTCCTGTTGTGCTTTTGTCCTGCACACTTCAGGGTTGTGTCCTTCATGTATCTTAAGTCCAGGTTCTTAACCACAGCATTACTTATCTACATTCATGCACCTGCATGAACTTATCAGTTTGAGGTCAGTGCCACGTGTCATCTGTATCACATTTCAGATAGTGGTGAATGGAATCTTTGAAGTGACCTGTAGGACAGAAATGGTGCAGGAATTTAAAGCACCATGTCACGATAATTGCAGAATAGGTATCATGGGTTTACATGGATGATGCCATTGATATTGTTATGGCACATTGAGCTGTGACATAATGGTTGGGTAAATCCATATATAGATGCCCTGAGAGCTGTGCCAGGGACGTTGTGAACCACAGGTGCCCAGGGTGGCAGCAAGGGACAATGGAGAACTTGGTCAGTCATAGCTATGCATGGCAGAATTGTTAGGTGTTTATAGTTGCTGTGAAGGTTAGAAGCCAGTTTTTACCTAATCTGGATTAGTAGTGTTCCCATTCAGTGTTTGAGACGATCCAACACTTTTGCTCATCATTAAATGACACTGTAAAACTCTCAAATGCCAAATGATAACTGACAATTGTGGTCACAATAAGACCCTCTAGCATGATAATACACCCTTTGTTAGTTCACACATCAAATGATGAAAACAAAAAAATATTTTTTTGATCCCATTGAACTCACTAGTGTATCAGCGCACCAACTGTCGTGGTTAAGTATTAACCATAAATTTTATGCAAGAACATTGACATTAAGGTCATTCTAAAACATTGTACTCATTTTGTGCTTATGCAACAAACAGATTGAGGCTGTGAAAGAAAACATGGGCGGTTATCTGGAAAATTATCCTGCATTACGTGGCTGTGATAAAACAGAAACCTAATCATTAACCTTATTCTGCTACTTCTTCCCCCAGGCCAAACAGAAAGGTCATGTGTAGAAACGTAAGCAGGCAGGAAGTCACAAAACAGGAACAAGCAAGCCCAGGTGGTTAAGCTATGTAAGGTTTCCAAATCTAATATTCGGTGTCCTTGACCCTGCTCCATTCGGATTTCCTGGTGTCTGTACTACACCTCTGTGACCTGTTTAATTCGAGGTTTAGACAAAAGTGTTGCCTTAAGACACATGCTGCTCCTCGGGGAGAAAGGTTTAATTACAACCTTTAATCATATAATCAAGTAGAAGTTCTTGTCCTGGTAAAGCGTTGTGTACACTTTGAAATTTTGCAAAATCTTGTTACGTATAGAGAATATAAATTAAGTTTAGATGTAACCAAGGGGAGACTTGGTTGCATGGCAGCAACATTTGACTTCCTTTCACAGGTGTTTGAATCAAACACGAGTTGTATCGTATTTTGTTGGTTCAGGAAAGTTTTTACCATACTGATGTAAACCCTCAGCTTGGTTTTCGGACACTCTTGGTCTCATCATTGTTTGTTTTGTGATCAGACACCTGTCGTCATGTGGGATTCTGATGACGCGAGTGCCTCCCCTGCTGGGTGCGGCCATGCCGGGCCGTAGTGTTGTATTGCCTGCCCGTAGCTTCTTCAACCTGGCTGATTCTCTTTCCAAGAGGAAGGAGTACTCAGAAAGACGCATCATTGGGTGAGTCTGAAATGTCCTCTAACTTACAGTACACAGGTGATGTTGTTTTAGAAAATTCATTTTCAAGTGGGTTTTACTGTAGCTTCTTGTTTTCCTTCACTAAACATTTCATAATATCCACAGTTTGTGTGCGTTCTCCAGTGCACATGGTGTGCAGGGCACGGGGGTCTGCATTAGAAGGGAAGCACTGCACTTTTAGTTATATGTAAATATTGTCGTTACCAGACTTAAAAATTGTGAAGATGACCTAGTAAATGGATTATATAATAATAATAATAATAATAATAATAATAATAATAATAATAATAATAATAATAATTTTAAGGGGAAAAAATGACAATGCAAATATCAGAAGTGGTACTTTACAGAGGATGAATTATGTTAGTAATGTTTCCAATTGCACTAAAGACACTATTCAAGTACAATAATTTCAAATATTTTTTTGTTAATTGAAAAATTTGTGAGCCTTCACAGATCATACATGCTTGCCCTTTGTGAGGCTCTAAGTATGCGTCTCAGTGTGACGCACTAAATGTCCTCCTGTGTCCCACTGGGAGGTCACAGGCACTAAATCTGGCTGTATAAATAGACGCAAGCGGCAGCAGCAGCAGCAGCAGCAGCAGCTACTTTTCCCTCAGCTGGAGTAATGCAATTACATAACAGTAGAGCTGGAGACACTCATTCACTACATCCCGTCTGGATTTAGTTTATTTCACTGCCCTTTTTCAGTTTTATCTGTTTTTTCATCTCGTTCTGTCCTCTCTGTCTCTCTGGTCCTCATTGGCCTAGTTCAGACTGCACTGGGTTATACAGTGCCAGCATTGTGCACTGTTCAGTATTATGTCACAATTGCTGACCTTCAGCTTGTAGCTCTGCATGAATGTATTTGCACACCAGTAACTTACAACTGTATCTTTGACTCCTCAGGTATTCCATGCAGGAGATATATGATGTGGTGGCCGGTGTGGAAAATTACCGCCTCTTTGTTCCCTGGTGTAAAAAGTCTGATGTGGTGTTCCAGCGATCTGGATTCTGCAAGGCCAAATTAACCGTGGGTTTCCCTCCTGTGGTGGAGAACTACACCTCGCTTGTGACTACAGTACGGCCCCACCTGGTCAAGGCAAGATACAGCATGTGTTGAATTCTAGACCCCAGTTACTTCAGTCTTTAACCTTTGTATGTGTGTCCTATGTTGCTATATTCGCTAGATGCTTGTTACTTGACACAAACTGGTTGTTTCAGCCTTAGGATACTGGATATGTGCATTTTATTCTCACTGGAAAGCACTAAGATATGTGATAATTATAAATAATCGTAGTCCGTAAAACGTCTTTAAAAGTCTCAGAATTCCCAAAAACTCTACGCATAATGGGCATTTTTTTTATGTGAAGCTACCTCTTCTGCTGTTTGTGGACAAATATGTTCACTAAGAGTAAAACAGAGATTTACAATTACTACAGAAACTCAAGTCATCAGGAAAGATGATTGAAACCTTTAGACTCAGACAATGTGCATTCTTTTTGTTACGGTTAAAAAAAAGTGCAAGTGCGTGTGGTTCTGAATGAGAACCATCAGGTTGGTACCTCAACATGCTCCATCTCTACAGATGCCTGTCAGTAAAAACGGAGGCAAAAAAAATTGCACTTTACACATTTTGTGTTTTATCACATGGTTCAAGCAGCTGTCAGCAGTGATATCTGCATTATCTTCCAGTAACAGATGAATAATCAGTGATGATAATCAGTAGGGCTTATGCAGAAAAAACATTACAAAAGAGCAGTAACAAATCTAACTTTATAAAGATAAAAGAAAAAATACAGAACTTGTAAGTTTTCAATAAAAATAAAATCTATAAAAGTGCCATTCATTTATTACAAAATAAACGTATACGGAATACCAAAAACCCTAAAACCTCATAAATAAGGATACACCGCTCACTTTTCTTTGCCTTGTCATAAGGTCTGCTCTGAAATATGTGGACTGCTCATTCTTCTGTGCATATGTCAGTTATAAACCTGTCACATTCTGTCAGAAATTAGCGGACAATCAGTTGCAGTATCAAACTCCTGACCCACATTTTCTCATTTTTCCCTGCATGTCTGTTAAAATTAATGTGTATATGTTGTTTTTTCAGGCTTCCTGTTCAGATGGTAAACTGTTTAACCACCTGGAGACAGTTTGGCGTTTCAGTCCTGGCCTTCCCGGTTACCCGCGAACTTGCACCGTGGATTTTGCAGTAAGTACAGGCAGTTTGCCTGCCATGTTAGTTCAACCCCCTAAAAGACATAAAAGACGGTGCAAATGTTTTAGACACTAAAACTATGGCAACGATGCTTAAGAAAAGAAAAGCACCAAACCTAATGAATTTTGCCTGTAAAACATCAGTTTGGAGCCAAAGGGTTACAGTGCATGCAATGGAACCGCACTATTTCCTGTTTGCGTGTGGCTGGGGTTAAATGTCATACAAGGGGTGTGACATTTGCCCATTTTTCCTACCCACATCCTAGTAGCACCAAATAGAAAAAGCAAAAAGGCCCCCCTCGAAAAATCCCTTGTATAAATGATACCCTAACTTTTCCACGGTGCACTTGATCAAGTAATGGGCAGGTTGGACGTTCTGAGACGTTGCCACCTTTGTTCTGTTGCTGCCTCTGGGCCTTTGGTCTCTTCTTGGCTCTTCTTGTCTCAAAGTTATAATTCTGACTTTGTTTGAGCTTGTTTCTAGCTGCAATGTGAATTTGGGACTAATCAGATGCCACCCTGCATGATGAAGAATCTAAACATCTAAAGTGCCCAAAACCTATGCACAGTTCCAAATAAATATTTTAATAAATGAAAAACAGTTAGTTATTTAGGGATATTAATTCAAAAGAAACAGGGAAAGATTGTGGTCCAGTCTTTATTCTGTGTGTGCCCTTTTCTGTGATCACATGCTGCTTCTTTCACATGCTCAGTGTTGTATGTCTCATTGGATCTGTGTCAGATTCAGCCACAGCCACCTCTGACGTTTAAAAAGTAGCCTATGAAATTCAGCTGCTAATTTTATTCTTTCCACTCCCTCCTTGCTTCCACAGATCTCCTTTGAGTTTCGTTCCCTCCTCCACTCCCAGCTGGCTCACGTCTTCTTCGACGAAGTGGTGAAACAGATGGTTTCGGCATTTGAGCGCCGCGCCTCCCACGTATACGGCGCCGAGACGCAGATTCCCCGCGAGTTGATGTTCCATGAGGTTCATCACACGTAGCATCACCCCAGCAGCACAACCAGATACGCACACACAATGCCTGACGCCAATGCTAGAAAGAGGGATGAGGTGTAGAGAAAGAAGAAGCTACTTCTGTTATTACTGAAAACTGCAGTGCCTTTCTCACACCAGCGACCAAGTTTTTTCCAGAAATCCAAAGTACTTCTTCATATTTAATAACTGATGCGGAACCACCAGCAAACTTTCACCTTGGTGCTAAACATATGCAGCCTTGTTACCATTTCTTTTCCTGAACTCAGTCTGTGCCTGGTTGTGAAACTGAGTTCAGAGGTTGTGAGTGTGAAGTAAAAGTCATGGTCCAGCTGTCGTGGTATAGCTCATGTCATCTGTAACTGGTAGCTACACTCAGTCGTTACAGTCGGCAGTTAGCGGCACTGCTCTAACCACTACCACACGGATGCAGAGGTGTTTCCTGTTCTCTGTAGTTCAGCCTCTGACCCGTTGATGAACTTGAGTTCGTTAGTTCATCATCTAATCACAAGGCAGTGAGCAACAACAGTGTTTTTCTGGCTCGTGCATTGTGAAAGGTCTGTGAGGATTAACGGTTTAGGTCGGGGGTGTCCAAATCTGGGCCTTTAGGGCCACAGTCCTGCTGATTACGACCTCTGCACAACTCACTGCTGATTACTGGGATCAGGTGTGTTCAATAAATCAGCAGCTGGAGAATGAGGGTTGTGCAGGGGTCCGAGGCCCCGAGGCCCGGAGTTAGACAACCCCGGTTTAGGTGTTTTTTTTTTTTTTTTTTAAAAAAAGCAGTTTTCTTCCGCAAATGCATATCCCAAGTCCATCACCTTACTTGTTCAGGTCCAATCGTTCTCCCTTCCTATGACAGTTGACAGATATGATGAGTCAGGATTTCAGTGGGAAAGGATTAAACAGGATCCAGTGAAGGTTTGACTCAGACTCAGATGTGATACCTTAGAAAGTCCTCGTTGCATCTGCAGAATGCCCCAAAGAGTGCTGGAGGAAAAAAAACACGTGAGAAGCTGGAGCCCGAAAACACTGGTACTGTCAGCTAAATGATTGTTGATTAATGAATGTTCCAGCTTTTGAGTGAATATTTTTGTAATATCTTTTTGTAATTTGGACTGTTGACTGAATGAAATAAGACATTTGACTACCTCAGTACACCGTATAGGGACATGGCATTCGTGCCTCTATTTTCCACACTGAATAGGAAAACTGCTGAATTAAGTCACTAATATGCAGATTATTTGATGATGAACCTGCAGTAGATCACAAAACTATATTTCCCCGTCTTGGTTGTTCAAACTGGTTAAAGCAGTGCGGCTCACTAATGAGGGTAGCTATCTGCAGCAGAAATGTAGAAAGTGCTTGTCCCACATGAATCAGAGAAGTGAGAGTCTCAGGGATGATGGTGTCATTATAAAATCAATCAGTGGAAGACCAAGGCCCAGGTTGTGTTTTAACCTTGATGAATATCTGTGATGATGGATATGAGAGGCACAAGTATACACCGTGAGAAACCTCCCTCATGGGTGAACTGTTGCAAAGATGACTAACAGTACTCCCTGGGCCCCATGTATGAATCCATCGGTCTCAAATAGTCAAAAGAAAACAAACATGTGGATAATGCCCCATGTATATTACAAGAATAGGATATATTATAAGAATAAAGGGCAGAGGCAAGTTAGACACTGTGTCACTGGACATTTTGTAGACAGGAAGTGCAGGAGCGTGTGTTGTAATGACTGCAGATAGACGTACTAAATGTACTGTAAACCGTCAGGAATCCACCTTTCAGAGGGTGCTGAACTTTTATGTTATTTCTGTGGTGGGAGGGTGTCTTTTTTTTTTTTTTTTTTTTTTTTGATGTTATGTACACTATGCGCTCTTGTCAGTATTAAGAGAGCAATGCTGGATATAAGAGTTACAGCAAAGGTTTTTTTGCCTTAAGTGTGCAATATCAGCAGTGTTATTTTTAAATACAGCTAAGCAAGCATGTAGACCCACTGTGGATATAAGTAAGGGCCCAAATTGGCTGGCTAGGCAGAGGCAAGAGCCCGTATTTATCAAATGTGCAGCAAGTGCTTAGTGTGGAAAATTTATTAATAACACGTCCTTAGAGCCAAATATACATTTTTTAAAATCCCACAGCTTAACAGTGGTGTGATATTCTGCAAGAAAAAGAAGATGGATATTCTCCCGAAGTAAATAAATTATACATATTTATAATAGGTTAATTTGTAAGTAGGGATAAAGCGACAGAAAATTGGCTGAAGTGGAAAAAATTCTGCAGCATCACAAACGTCCCATAACTGATAAATGACCATAACATTTAAAATGTAAATAATGATATTAGGAGCATATAAAGTCATTAGTTTAGGAGTAGTAAAAGTAGTTAGTTAGTCGTACTAGTAGCGGAGTGAAAGTGCTGTAATGTTTCCTGTTTGTAGCAGTTTGGTAAAGACGGGCCCTGGTCCGGATGCCGTTTCAGTGAAGCCGTCCTCCGTCCTGAAACCGTCACCATCCAAATCCCTCACACGGTGCCTCCTGGCCTACTGGCAACATATTTATCTACGTTTCTGAACATTATACTCTTCGTGACGTATTTATTATTTAGTGAAAGTGTAAATATTGGTTTGAAGCTGGTATAAGAAAGACCTGTACACACTGGTTTTAACGACAGTGTGTGTTTGATGGGACGGAGAAAGAACTTGTGGTGTAAATGATGTTTGTGTTTTATGACATCAGACAAATGTACCAACTGCATGATGTATAAATGTATTTTTTCTAAAAAACCCAAAGCGTTTAGTTTTTTTTTCTTTGTGTTTGCATTTCTCAACACTGCCACGGGGAGTGGACTGAAATAGGGTCATCACATGACTAGCAAGAATAGATCTGCCACCTCCACAACACACAGCCAGTCATAAGGTTTGGGAATGCCACTGCTGGAAAAGGTCACAGTTTATAATATTTTGACAGGGTAATTTTGAACACACAGGAAGCATTGTAACATATTTTAAATAGTTTTGCTTTGTTACACAGCTTTATTTGCAACGTCTCAGTTTAAAGATCTCTAGGATCCGTGACAAGATCAGATGAGATTGGTTGTTGGGACATAACTGTGAATGAGGACATTTACAGATCATAAGCTCTGGAAAACTATTAAATTGACCTAATGGTATTTTCCCATGTTCTTTCCAAATGTTAAATCTTGTCGGCCAAAGGGAACGAGTCTTAACTGCTCAGAAAAACGGGGGGTAATTAACGTGGAAGCTGATCACACTGTCATGCAAGGTGCTCATCTTACACCCTGTCAATGATGGTTTCATACACATCAGCCATAACATTAAAACCAGAAAGACCACTAATCGCTGGGAACACCACTCAGATCCATAGACTGTCAATTCTTTCTATATTTTTAAAAACTTACAACAGATACAAGCAATGTTTTTGTCTGTTTGCTGCTGTGATGTTACATTAGGAGCCAAGAATGAAAAGTGTAATGACAAAAGTTTCACCCATTTTCCACACAAAGCAAGTGGTAAATGTTAAAACTTAGTTTAATCCAGTGCTTCTCAATTATTATCTGTTACGTCCCCCTAGCAAAAAGAAAACAATTCACGCCCCCCCGTGAATCTAATCGCGGTGGGGGGGGCTTCACTGTAATCACCGTCAAGCGAAGCGCTACATATGCTTCCTCATATTTCCTCGTCTTAGCTTTCGGTGACTTTCTTTTGTCTCATTATCTTTCTTTTCATCCCTGTTAAAATCTCTTCATGTTGTCTTCGCGTTCGTTCACTCACTTCCTGTCGCCTGCTCGGTGCAAAATAAACCCGACACCATAGAGCTAATCCTCCCTGCGCACTCTGACAATGAGAGCGCCACTGCCAACTACTGGACTAGATCCGCAATTACACTTTATTCTAGTACGGCAGAAAAAGCATGTTCCCCAGGGTCACACGCGCCCCCCCGGCAGCGCACCACGCCCACTGGTTTAATCCAATATTACACGTTACTGCTGGAAACCTTCAGGCCACGATGAGCTGACATCACTTTCTTGTTCTCTAGTTCTGAAGAGTAAACGTTAGTGATTCCTTAAGGTAGGAATGTGGATAAAAGTGGAATTACAAATGCATCGCCGGTCAGTATTTGGCCAGTTGGAAGTTAATTCCTCATTTATGACTTGACAAACACTCTTAACTTTAGCATTTAAGCCAGTGTCAATGACAGACCCTGAAGTGATTCAAAGTTCTGTTAGACCAAAAAAAATGTCTCATTGTGAGTAAGTGTTTAAAAGGAATCTAATTCATAAACACATCGCAATTTAGTTTATTGAAAAAAAAATTATAAATCACCATTAATCAATGTGAACATCGTACAAAACAGAAGTCAAGCGATCACTATTTGTGATTTTGCAAAGGAATAATGTTCAAGAAGAGAAGCAATCACCTGTTGAGTGTTTTAATGTTTAACAAAAAAATAAAAAATACTGCCTATAGTTTTCTGTGAATTGCAGTGGATGCAAAGCTGAGATGCGTTTGTGGGATCACACAAAATGAAGGTCGGTGTTTAACAGCACAAGGACACCAGTTTGCAGCTGAGACCTTGAACGCTGTGTCCAGTTCTTCGCTCTCACGATCAGCCATCAACGATGTCAAGGTCGGCTGCCTGCATGCAAATATCTCAAAGGCTTGAAAAGGAACAAACAGAGTTTAAAGAGGCTCCAGCTGTGCTCAGGTAGAAACATCAAGTAATCAGTTCTTGTTAAGACGTTACTTCAGAGACAGGAAATGCTCAAAATCCGTAACAAAAGTAGTTTAATTAAATCAAATAACAGCTTCTTCCCCACACAACATTAGCTAGAGAAAGAAAATGACATGTATAAAACAAAAGAATTAACAAAATACTATGACAAACAAAGGAAAGAGACACATTCCTGGCTAGGCATCTTTTCTTGGACAAGCCCTGTAATAATACACATCAATGTTAGTTTCTACCGCTTATGGAGATCAGAAATCACCTGTATGAGCTTTTTAAATAATGAACTATGAGTTTTGTGCATGTTGACGGTCACTGCACAGAGCTTTTAGGGCCGAGGCTGTAGTAACTGGGCTTGATGTCACCTCCTCCTCCTTCAGACTGGGTAAACTGGACAGAGCAGCAGAGTCCAGGAACCCAGACAAAGAGGCAGGAGACAGAATGAAAGGATGGTACCAGCTCCAACAAACTCATGGCTAGTCAGTCAGTCAGTCAGTCAGCGTGGGCAGCAGCGTCTGGTCGAGGGTATTGGAGGGTTTCTTGTTCCTCGGCCTCCCCCAGCACTGCTCTGCTGATTAGTCTGTACAGCAACGAGGCAGGAGCATTGGTTTAGAAACCCATGCCCCCTCCCATTCCGCCCATTCCACCCATTCCACCCATGCCTCCCGGCATCTCCTTCTCCTCCTTGGGAATCTCTGTGACTACAGCCTCAGCAGTGGAGAGTAGAGAAGCTACGCCTGCAGCGTCCAACAGTGCCGTCCTGACCACCTGTAGAAGGGCGACAACTTAAACATTTAGTTTGAAGCCTTTTATGCCTGGCATTACAAGCTGATATTAGGTTTTCTTTAGGCGTCGAAGTCTCATCGGCAGGCTGTGCTGTACCTTGGTGGGGTCGATGATGCCCTTCTCCACCATGTTGACGTACTCCCCCTGCATGGCATCGTAGCCGACCTCAGCTGGTCCCTGCAGGATCTTCTCCACCACTAGTGAACCCTCTACGCCGGCGTTTTTGGCGATCGTCATGGCGGGAATGCGGAGCGCCCGTCTGATGATGTCCACGCCTGTTTGGAACAACAGTTAATAATAAAGCTGGAACAATTTCACCCGTTTTTCCACATTGTAGAAAAACTGACGTCAGTACAGCCTTTTAAATTCAATCACTCTGGTTCAGTATGTATTTCTAATTGGATAATCAATAAAAGATGTAAAATAAAAGATGTAAAAGTATGTAAAATTTAATAACAATTTTTAATACATCTCAGCGTTAAGTTTGTTAGTTAATTTTAATAACTGCAGATTTTACCTATAGTGATGTAAAAAATTTAAATTAGCAGCACAAAAAAAAATGTGAACGTTGAAACACAAGTAGACATAAAAGACGAGATAAAATCTGCGCCCCGGCTTTACTAACCAATCTTCTGGTCGGCGTTGGCAGGCTTGAGGCTGTCGAGGGACGGGATGCAGCGCAGCAGAGCGCAGCCTCCACCCGGCACGATCCCCTCCTCCACTGCTGCCCTGGTGGCATTCAGGGCATCTGTCACACGGTCCTTCTTCTCATTCACCTCCACATCACTCGTTCCTCCGACCTGAAACGGAGAACGTGCGTTACAGCGTTCTGTTTCTACAGCAGAGCCACACTGATCAGTCTGCGCCGTCTCTCGCTCTGTCTGAGCTCTACCTTGAGCACGGCCACTCCATCGGACAGCTTGGCCAGCCTCTCGTTGAGCTTCTCCTTCTCGTAGTCGCTTGTGGTGTTCTCCAGCTGCTCGGCGATCTCTGCTGCCCGCTTCTCGATGTCAGCTGGGCTTCCTCCGCCCCTCAGCAACAAGGTGTCATCTTTGGTGATCTGCACCTCACCGATTTTACCGAAGTCATGAGCCTGGATATCTTCGAGAGCCACACCCAGAGCCTCGTCTCCAAACACCTTCAGAGAGGAGGAATCAGAGAATTCGATTTCTAGACTCTATTGTGCATTCTTAGGCTGTTGGTTGAGAAAATGTGTTCAAAGACTTCATGACTTTTCTAAACCTGTAACATCCTGAATTGAAAGACAAACTTACAGTGCCCCCGGTGGCGATGGCCATATCCTTCAGCTGGTTCTTCCTGTTGTCTCCGAAGCCTGGGGCTTTAACGGCCACCACCTGAAGTCCAACCTTTAGCCTGCAAAAACAGCCGATTTAATTGTCATTCACATACACTCTTGTGTCTCCATGTTCTGAAAATCTGCAGCTGTGACATCGGGGCAAAAACACAAGGTACCTGTTGAGAACCAAGGTGCTCAGGGCCTCTCCATCCACATCCTCAGCTACAATAACCAGGGGTTTGCGGTGCTGGTTGGCGATCTCCAGAGCTGGCACGATGCTCTGCACACTGGAGATCTTCTTCTCACTCAGAAGCAGGTAGGCATCCTGGAACTCGCACTTCTGACCTGGTGAAGACATCAGGTTTAACATGTTGGCAAATTGGCATGACCTGTTGAATTTCAGGAAATTATAACGCAGAGCACAAAGACAGTGTGAGCATCCTTACCTTTAGCAGTATTGATGAAGTAAGGGGAGATGTAGCCACGGTCAAACTTCATTCCCTCAATGATCTCCAGCTCATCGTGCAGAGTCTTCCCATCCTGACACGCACAGCACGTAAAAACTACATTAACTCAAATGACAGAACAAAGCCGTTTAAACATATTGATGAAGATGCGCTCGAATCGAACCTTGACTGTGAGGACTCCTTTGCGGCCGACTTTCTTCATGGCGTTGGAGATGATGTTGCCAATCTCCACGTCTCCATTGGCTGAGATTGTAGCAACCTGTAAGACAGAGTAAATGTAAATCCAAGATTCAAGATCTTTTTGGGCTTTGACTATTTACTAAGAGAAAAATTTGCTCTTTAGCTGCTGAACGCTCCACTGTGTCTACCAGCTGGTCTCTGACTGGGTCTCTCTACTTTTTACCCCTGTGTGTAGAGGGGTTTTACCTTCTCTGAGAAAAGCAGCCTACTCTGGCAGTATCAGAGCTTTGAGGGGCGCAGACACTAAATGAGCTGAAACTTAGCGTGAGGCTCAATAAAGTGGAGGTGGGCGGCAGATTTGGCTGGCATTGTCTTCAGGTCCATCACCAGCTAACGCTGCAATTTGATTAACTGAACAATTCCAAAACCATTAACAAATCTCATTCCAACTTTACTCTCGTGATTTCCTACTACTAACCTGTGCAATCTCCTCAGGGGTCGTCACAGGCTTGGAGAGCCTTTTCAGCTCATTGATGACGGTTTCTACGGCCATCATGACTCCACGCCGGATCTCCACAGGGTTAGCGCCTTTGCTTATTGTGTCGAAGCCCTCTTTGGCAATAGCACGGGCCAGCACCGTGGCAGTGGTGGTGCCGTCACCGGCCTCCTCGTTGGTGTTGTTGGCCACGTCCTGCACCAGCTTGGCACCAATGTTCTTGTACTTGTCTTTCAGGTCGATGGCCTTGGCCACTGTCACACCGTCCTTGGTGACCTTGGGGCTGCCCCAGCTCTGCTCAATGATGACAGTGCGACCCTGGGGTGAAAAAAAGTGACAGTGAAGTCAGTTAGGTTCAAATGTTGAGGTGACTTAATAATACATGAATAAAAGCAAACGCCATTTCTGTAGAGAAGATTTTTAACCCTACACAGAATATCTGATTCACCATCATACAAAACTCCAAAGTTTAATGCCTTCTGTCTTTCAGACCAGAAGACACCTGAATCAAAGTTTACCTTCGGGCCCATGGTGACGGCCACAGCATCGGCCAGCAGGTCCACTCCTTGCAGCATGAGGGCGCGAGCATCAGCTCCAAACTTCACATCTTTAGCGTAGGCTCGCGTCAGGTGAGGAGCCAGTGCCCGGCACACAGGCCTCACCTGCTTCATGATTGTTGGCAAACGAAACATGTCTATAGGAAAAAAAGAGACACAGGAAAATTTATGTATGTCTGAATTCCCATCTTTCCTTTAAGGCTGTGTGTGGGTGTCCACTGCTCTCCCCAGTGGGATAGGGTAACAGACAGCACACTTCAACGTTACACAAGTACTCAAGGTACTTGGCAGTACAAAACAGACGTTTTCGGCTTCTTCCTGTGCACTTAAAACGAGTTACTTGTAACTTGCATCTCGTGGAACAGAAACACTTCTTTGCTTTGATGTTTTCTCCTTGACTTAGATTTTGTTCACTTTGGATAAAAGCATCACAGCTGAGTTTCAAAGTGCGAGCGTGAATCTTTTATCCAGAGCAGCAGTGAAGGTTTTTGGAAGGGCTGAATGTTCATGGCAGGAGAAGCCAAAGTTCACCTGAATAATGATTCTCTAGAACTGTTCATCCCTCCCCCAGTTTGAAAGGAGGAGGGACAATGTATGACAAAGGTCAACCATCCTCCTACTGGCCACTCGTAGTATAGAACGGAGAATGAATGAAAAGTTACAGAACAAGCGTGGATGAAGCATGATCAACAGAAACAAGTGATTGCACAGACTTTGCTGGTTTTAAAGGCTGACCACATATCAAATATTCAATATAGACAAGTTAATGAGGACTGCATTCACAAAGAGATTCTACTTAAACTATAACTATAACTGCTTTTAAATTGACTGGGATAATTTGCCTAATACCTTCAGATCTATTTTCTTTCAATGATTCGAGACGTCTTTGTTCAACCGTTTATGCTCTTTACTTTGTAAAATCATTCACTAAATTTAAGGAGCTGGAACATTTAAAAAATAATTTTGACGTCTAAAAAGGTTAAAACACGAGTTAGTCCTGTCGACCATATAAAACCACGGACAGTTTGAACAGAAAGTGATGGAGGACACATTCACATTCTTTGGCCAAGTAAAAGCAGAAGTGCAGTCTCACCCCAAGGACGTCTGACGCCAGTTTGGGTGGATAAACATCTACTTTGTAAGACGCTGGAGGAGGATGAACACAGGTTAAAAATCCTGAGCGTGTGATTCATTGTATGTCATTAATATTCCATGAAACCGTCTCTAAATTACACATATGCATTTACATGAAGACGTTACGAGGATTCATTGATCCCGGATCGGTTCTCCGTGAGCCCACGTGTGCTCGTCACAAGGTCACATTGTAGCAGCGTGTGCGGAACCTGCCTCCACGTCCCGGATCAGGTCGGGATCCCGAGCGACCACCACACTGTCTGCAACGGTCTGAGCATTAAGAACCTGCGCAGGTAAAGTCTCACACCGTCTCCGGGCACCGGAGCCGCAGAAATCAACCGAGAGAACCTCAAGTCTTCCGTCAGTCAAACAGCTGAGCAGCGAAATGAATTTTAAAAAGAAGAAACCACGTGTGTCCTTGTGGTTCAAGGGAAAAACCTGCCGGCCGAAAAAACGCGGCGGTTTCACAGCCGCCGCCTGACGCTAGCTAACACGGAAGCTGCTAGAAAAGACGGTCGATTTAAAGAAGTGACCAGAAATCACGACTTACTTGTGAGGGAGGAGAGACAGCGACAGCAGCTACAGGCTCCGTCCGACGGAATGATATAACGACTGGAGGCGAGGACAGTCGTGTGGTGCAACCAAGAGGAGACGGCACATGGCCTATCACATCCGGGTAACGTGCCGGCCCGCCCCGCACCCTGGATGACGCCAGACGGGCTGAACAATTAGCTCACGTATTAGCGATGGATCCAAACAAACATATGTACACGTTGTATTTTTTATTATTTCTGATACGCCATGCTATGAAATGCATGTGAACTTTAAACGAGTCCTGCATATTTTTTTCAGAATACGTGTCCATGCTCGTTCCCGGGCGGGCGGTTCCAGAAACTTCTCGCGTGCCATTGGAGGAAACAAACAAAGGTCAAAGTTGACGTGGTGCAATATTACTACAACAGTAAAACGGATGAATGAGACCGAAGTCACTTCATACTGTTTATGTAAAATTATCCATATACAAATTTCGATCCGACTGTCGACTTTATATAAACATGCGCTGATGCTTAGCGTTAAGTATTTCGTAATAGATGTACTAGAATTTTCTGGTAGGTCGTGAAGATCAGGTCGATTTTTTTCAACTGCAACTTTATTAACACCCCAGTACAATTACAATTACAAGTCATAAAACCTGAGCACAAGAGATGAAAATGTAAAAAATGAATATCTAGATTTCTATTGTTTAACACACAAAACAATAGAAATCTAGATATGTACCATGATCTAATCTAATCACTGAAGAATTGTTTAGTTCACTAATGAATTTATTGTCAAAACACGTACATATTGTTACATACAACCTCCTTGCTCATGTCAGTCTGTCCCCTACAAATCGTTTCCTTGACAACTGATTAGGCAAATTTCATATGAAAAATTTCAATGACGAAGTTGAAGTTTATTAATTGTCTTGGTAAAACAACGTAGAAGAAATAGAGAGAATACTATTGCTGCTCATACATGCAACATTCAAGTAAAAGTGTGTGTACCTTCCGGAGGAATGTATTCCAGTAACACTCAACACATGCTTTTCCCCTGGTTGAAGTACTAGGCACATGCTCTAACAGTTGTGGCTGAACGTCAGTCTTACTGTGTAAATATAGTTTGATGGAAAATAAACCTGATTTATGCAGAAGGATGAGTAATATTAGAAGATTATTATTGCTGCTTTTCTGTATAAACCTGTTGCAGCTGGTACATGCTGATATTAACCAATTTATGTACTAGCAGGCAGCTTAATATTAATAATACACTGTAATTTAATACATTACAGTGGAGTAAATGTGGTGTGTGGTGGATTAAACGCAGCTTGAAGTCCGCTTCGCTGTTTGATCCTACCACTGTTTGTTAATAAAGTTTTTTAAGGCGCGTACTGCGCATGCGGCTTCTGGAGCTTTCCTCACGTGGACTGAGCTGCGTCTCCTCCGTGTGTCAGAGCGTCGCTGGCGGAGAAACCGGGTGCAGCTTCACGCCGATTGTCAGACCTGCACACATGGTAAGAGGCTTTGTCCAAAAACCGCCCGTGTTTGTAACGAGAACCGCCGAATCCGAACACTAACGCAGCGGATCCGAATCGATCTCTGATTCGTGTGACCGTCGGGCTCCAGGACCGTTAGCAGCTAAGCTAGTGGTGCGTTAGCCATGTGCAACATCCACCGACAAGGTCAAGCGGCGAAGTTCGGGGTGGATTCAGTGATCTCACGATCACCTGTAGAAACGGTTACAGGAGGAGACGGACGGATTCCGCCGGTACAAAATCTGATTCACTGTCTTCTAATTTTACTCACACGTTGAGGACACGTTCAGCTCCGACCATGTGCAGCTGTTTGTGCCGGTCAGTGCCCTGCTCAGAGGCACTTGGGCTTGGACCGGAGGAGCTGGAGCAGTCGGGGATCGAACCGGCCAGTGCTCAGACTCCACCGAGTGACCCGGACATTGAAAGAAACGTCTAGAAACAAGTAAAGATCAGATGGACATGTCCACACACGTAGACGTGGTGTAACGCAGCTTCACATGGATTTCAAAAAGTACAGAACTTTATCTACTAATTCACATTTCATTAAAAAAAAAATAGAATCTACATATTTAATTGATGACGTTTCGTGAGAGATTAAGCTCACCAGCAGTTTCTTTACCAGCTGTGACATTCTACATAAGTAATTATTATTGATTTGAAATAATTGTTAAAAATAAATGCCGTCAGGTAAATGTTCTAAAAAAACTGGGCTGCACCTGCATCCAATGCTTTTATTGAAGGTACAGTTTATAACGTTTTGGTGAGAAACCTTTTTTGAAAAACTTGTGTGTTACAATTTGCAAATGTAGAAACTAAATATTAGAAATACAGAAAAATGCAGGATAATAAGTGAAAGCTTCGAGATGAGATGTTAAACAATTCCCCTCCCATCTCATGCAAAGTGGGAAAAGAAGCTTGTGGAAAACTGGACAGACAGGCCTTGGACGTTATCCTGCAGGGACACAGTCCTCAGCAGGTTATCGGTGAGGTCAGCAGGAATTTTCTTTCCAAAGGACAGTGTGTGTGTGTTTTTTTTCCTCATCGTCGCCTCTTTCTCTGCCCAGTTAACAAACTGGAATTCTCATCACAAGACAACCTTCGTCCAAGGTCATTGCTTCACGTGCAGTTTGTCCTCGCTCTGTCACGTTGTCCATGCCAAACAGTGATCATCATGAAGATGGTTGACTTTTCTTACAAAACTGGTTTGGAACTGTTGACTTGAGAAAAGCAGCTTCTGACTTATTTGAGTTAATACGTAACTTGCGCCCCCCCCATCCTGATCCCAGCAGGACAGACAGACAGCCCACTGTGGCCGAGTAATTGTTCCTGTGTTTTAACCAGATGGTTAACTAAGTTCGCTGTAGTTTAACAACAGCACATGTGTTTTAAGGCTGTCCTGTAATTGTACATTACTTCAAACTCTTACAAGTAAAAGTGCAGTTTTTCTTCACGAAGTCTAAAGTGCAGTAAATTAATAAATGGAAAAAAAGAAATTTCTAGCTTAATTCCTACTAAGGTTTTTGATCTAGTGAATAGCAGACCTTCACCTAATTCACACTGAAGTGGAAGTGTTCACAGGCAGATGCTGTGAAGATCCTTTAATAGCAACATATTTTAAAGTATTTATTTGAGTAAAAGTATTTCCTTCTGTCCAAAAACAATAAATGGAGTAAAACTGTATTTATTTTCATAACTGTGATTTAAGAGTGAAATGAAGTACAAGTACCAGCAATTGGACTTGCAAAATTTTCGATTTGCAAGATCTGCAATTTTTTTGATTCTGCAGATGTTGCTTAACCCTCTTTAAAGTCCAAGTGAAGGGGTCAGGGGTCAAGGGTCACCGTGTCTGGGTTTGTGTAACACACAGAGTCTGACTCACGGCCGCCGCCCGGTGGTCATATTGTGATCTTACAGCAAAGTTTTCTTATTTGCTCATTTCCTGTCTTTCTGTTCACTTGCAGGCCTTCCGAAAATTCCTCCCCTTGTTTGACCGGGTGCTGGTCGAGCGCTTCACAGCGGAGACGGTAACAAAAGGAGGCATCATGCTGCCAGAGAAGTCTCAGGCCAAAGTGCTGGAGGCCACAGTAGTGGCCGTAGGTCCCGGCTCTGTCAACCAGGTAAGTGTCAAGCTGCAGCTGCTGCGTATTTGTGCAGGAGGGACGACAGAGAGCCACACAGTGCTGTCTGACTGACGACCTCTGTATGTACAGCGCGTGGTAATTTTTATAATTGTTGGAGTCATTTACTCCAACGTGATGTGGGCTGTGGTGGACACGCATGATTATTTTGTAGGTGTAGAACATATACTGAAGTACGACACTCACCCAGTCCTCCTCTGCTGTCTTTTCGTGTTACAGACTTTACTTTTAAGTACAACTTCATTCCAATATTTAAATTTTACTGTAATATGAAGATGTTGTACTTTTACTCCAGCTTATTAATTTGTAATCCTTGTGTAACTCTTTTTTCCTAGAAAGGAAACTTGTTGCCGGTCAGTGTGAAGGTTGGAGAGAAAGTCCTTCTACCAGAGTACGGAGGAACTAAAGTCCAACTGGACGACAAGGTCGGTTTTTCACCTGAACCGGTTTGAATTTGTTCTTTGTGCCTTCGTTGGTTTCACGTCTTCGTTTTTGTTCTCTAGGAGTATTACCTGTTCCGAGATGGAGATATCCTCGGGAAATTTGTTGAATGAAACACTGTCATTCCTGGAGAGAGGAGAATAAGTTGTCTCTTCATGTCTGTTTTTTTTCTGTTCCAGTGTAAATATTACTAATCACATTTTGGTACATTAATAAAGGTGAACTGTCGACATTTGTCTTTTTGTCTCATGAACTCGCACCTGAATTAATCAGCAGCTGATATTGATAAAACATATTGATGTAAACGGTTAATTAATGAACTTTTATCTACCTGTTGATTGTATGGCAGCGGTTTGTTTGTTAGCAAGTCAACCACTCGGTTTCATAAAGATAAAAGAATCTGTTCAATTTTACTTCATATGCTCAGTTATGATTAAAAAAACGAATGTAAAACAAAAAAGTCTCAATCTGGATTTTGAGATCATTCCAAACAGGTCAAAATCAACAACATGATTCTAATTTTAAAAGAATCAGCGAAGCCAAAACAGAATTTAATGTAACTTTTGAAGACAGAGTGAAATATATGTTGAACCCATTTCATCCATAAGTTCTTGTCCTTTTTATTGGGCCCTTGTCAAGAAAATGTAGTGACAGGATTTGCTCACAGGCTGATACTGTCAGGTCTTTCACGCTGGTAGGAAGAAGCTCATTAGTGTAAATATAAGTATCTCATTTGTGGTGGCATAACAAGTAATAAATGCAGAAAGATGTGAAAAATGACTTGCATATATTAAATATTACCCCAGTGCATGCTGGGAGGTTTGTAACAGCCAATCGAACGTCTGCCGATCGTGGTTTCAAATACTGACTTTTTTACAACTTCCAGGAAGAACTAATCCATCCTTGAGCTGCTTTCCAAGAAACAAATGAACACAATAATTTTTATTACTTAATACAACTTTAAAGAAGAGAACCATGATATTTTGATACTTGAGTATTTCCACTTTATTATTGTTACTTCACTACGTTAATTTTTCAGTTTTAGTCATTTTGTAAATAAATATTCTTCGTACGAAACACAGCCATCTAATCATAATAATAAAGGCTTATGGTTGGTTAAAATGGTTAAAATCAGCTCCACCTTTATCTGCAACATCACTGATATTTAAAGATTATTGCTTCAACACTTATAACTGTGTAAACAGTACACATGCATGTATGTATCCGTATTTACTGCAGGTAGGTGGATTAAAGCAGCTGGTCTCATATTTGCTCCCTGTTGGACCACTGAGGCTCAGCGGCAGGGGGAGACAAAGACTGTCCAAAACAATGACAATTTCTGCTGCTGCACCATGATATTGTCTGTCATAAAGCATCTATATGTTCAATTCAACGTTCAGTTAACGCCTCCAACAGGCAGCCGAAGGGGAGCTGTGCCGTGTGCAGGTTAATCGGCTCTCTCTAATTTACTTCTCTAAAACAATTAGATTTTAAGTCTGCAAAAGAAGTTCATTGTCACAAAAGTCAAAGGCCAGAATAAAAGGATCAAAAGGCAGAGAACGGATCAACTACCCACCTGACTGGGTTTTTCATTTATTTTAAACTTTATTTACAATTATTAATATCTGTTTTCTTTATTAGGAATTTCTGTGTTGACACCTTGTCAACCAGAAATCCCGCCGTAGATGAACCTGATCCTGAAGGGTCTGAATATGGGAGGAAAGGCGAGGCCTGGTCCAGGCCAGCACCTGCTACCACTCATCCCTGAGTGCTTATACCTAGTTTGGTTTGTTTAGTCTCGTTGTGCTTTGTTCTTTAACACATTTTGCTGTGTCACATCTTGTCGAAAGAACTTTGTTAATATGTTAATATGTCATATTCCTCAGTGAATGCCCATGTCAGAGTCATACTCCAAACCTTTGAGGCCTGACAGGATCCTTGTGTTGTTGTGTAGGAGAACTGCACATCATGTTAAGTCTCATCAGGTGAAACACTGACAGTAGACAGCAGAGGGAGACGCAGGCCGTGATTCCTGCCGCACACACTCCATCACAGGACCTCTGCTCGTTTTCCAGCTCGCCCTGCTCTACCCAGCCCTGATTGGCTGAGCAAACCAGGTCCAGCTAATCAGCAGTGGGTCGAGCAGGGAGGGTTGGAAAACGAGCAGGGTGGGGGTCCTCGAGGATGAGGACTGAGAACCACGGCACTGCAGGCACAGATGTGTCAAATTGTATGTTACAGGATTAAGACCGGAAGTAGAATAACTACATGCAAATACTCTTACTATTTTTTTAAAATTAAGTTTATAATTTGATTAGTCAGAAAAAAGCCCAACAGTTTCTCCTTCGGCTCCCAGTTTGCGAGTGAGTCTGCTCAGATCCCATTTACACCTGGTTCTGTAGGTTAGTGTATCAGTGTCTGTTGTGTTGCCTGGTTGCAAATGTGTGGACCTGAGAAGGAAAAACACAAGCACAGTTAGAACCTTCAGGTGTCCCAATAAACCACAGCACAAAAAATGCAATGGAGCCAGAGGGTTCGATGTGCACATGCGCAGCAGAACGGGTCCAAAGTTAGGAGCTCACGTACGAGGGAATGTTGACCTGTCTGTCAAACAGAGGACAGCACCTGACGCAGACTCTGTGTGTTTACAGCTGCACGTGTGAACCTTTGCTGGACTTTGTGTGGCCCGCTTGTCCGAGATATTGCATGGACCAGAAAATGAATTCACAAACACAAAACATGCAAAACACGTGTATTTACAGAAGCTCAGGCCTTTTGTGCGGGAGCTTATTCGTGTAGCCTGGTAGGTAGCAGAGGGGGACGCGTCGCCTCCAAAGAAACAAGTGGGCAACATCAGATCTCGCTCCATTTTTATCCACAATCTACGCTTTAATCATTCCACACGGATTTGTGGTTCAGCTCAAGCATTCGATTTAATGCCAAAAAGCTTGTTGTGATTTTGCTGCTCGACTCGTACGTGTCACAGTGTTTGTGTTGTAGGTTTTTTGACTGGATGGGACGAAAGGCAAGAGGCAGGAAATGTGCACAGAAGAACTAAAGTAGTGGAAATACACGACAAGGCCTCAGCGAACAGCGGCATCGTTATTGACTGACGCACACGTGAAAGTTTTCATCAGAGTTCTTTGATGTGCAGAGTTTTTCCCTGTTGCTGTCATCAGCTGAGGTTGCATCATGTGCGTTTGGCATCAGGTTCACTTTCAATCATGGATTTTTTTTTTAACACCTCTGATTGGATGATCCCTCAGAGGTTACAGCTTCAGTCATCTGACATCAGCACAACGAGAGCGGGTCATCAGAGAGTCATTAGCTGCACGTGGATGTTTGTTGTGTGAAACCGAGCCTCATGGGAACTGAGTCGGTCCGACAGAGAGTGAGTGTGTCTCAGCTGGTTATCAAACTTCCAACTATTAACGGCAAATGTGAAAAGTAATACAAAGAAAAACAATGAAGACAAAGTTGGAGGTCAAAAGAAAATAATGAGAGGAAAAAGTCGACATAAGCAACAAAGAATAATTCTTATTACACAAAGTGCAGAGGCACAGATAAAATACTCCATATGTTCACATACTGTTAAAATGTTTTTGCTGTCAAAAAATCCCAACCTTTCTCAACCTTTAAAGCTAAAACTTCACTGCGGGTTTCAATCTTTGATGGGCTGAAATGAAAATCACCGACTTTATCCTTTAGACTTCGTGAAGTTCTCGTGAGGAACATTAGCCGCTCAGCGCATAAACCCGCTGACCCTGGAGGTTCTGTCCGACTCTCCGCTGTCCAACTGTAGGACGAATCCTGAAGTTCCAGACTTCCAGAACTCCTGAGGCCGCTCTGCTCCTGGTGTCGCTCAGAGCTTTAGCAGCTGCTCTGCACGCCATCGTGAGGCCTACACACAGTGGGCGTTTGTCACAGTTGTTGTGTTTGTGGATTTCTATAAATTTGCTAAATCATACATGCTGCACATTTAATTTTCATTTTCAAGTGAAAACTAAATGCACAACGTGATACTTTTTGTGCGTCTGTGCTCTTTGACGCCACTCTTATTTCTGGAGTTGGTTTCTTATGTCGTCCACTGTCCTTTTCACCTCTTTCCTTTAAAAGTGTCCAAAGCCCATTCAAATACAGTAACACTGAGTAATAAACTTTATTTTATGGGATTTTTAGAATTTCCTTCAGAAACACCTTCAGAAACTGGTACCCCAACCAAGAACTTTAACAGTGAAGAACAGATACCTGGTGTCTGGACTGGACCTGGCTGACAGATCTCACCCACTGCTCCGTCTAAACCACAAAGACAAAGGTTGAACATGGCAGCTGCTACATCGGTTCCTGGTGAATCTCCTGCTTTTTGCAAAACACAAATGCTCATTGTGTGAACTCAAATGATCGTTTGTAGCCTCAGTGTCTGACATTTTCCTTCACATCGTGTTCCAGGCGTGACACAGGTTCAGTGCACAGGAACCCCGGGTAAACAGCTGCATTGGACACACTTCCCCACCTCCTATTTCCTGGCTCATGGATCTGAACTGTGACGACAGAAGCTCGAACACACGAGGCTCAGGCCTGCTGAGGAAGTTCCCCAAATCCAAAACCCGATCTGCTCTACTTCAATATCTCGTTCTTATCCGGTCAAGTGGATAAACTTTCAGGGCATCATCTAAGCAAAGGTTTTAAATCCCTTTGACTCTCTACTGTTGTGCCACAGGGCTCAGTTCTTCATCCATATTACAATTTGCTCATGGAGCTTCTCCACTATGTCGACGATGCACAGCTCTTCCTGTCCTTTCCTCTGGGTGTTCACACATTTATTCCCGTTTCTCGCATCTTTGACTGAAAGACAGTCCTTGGCTGAACATTTTCTGAACTGTCATTCAGAAAAAGTTCTGAACTGGCATTTAAATCTCATGAAACTCTCTCATCCCAACAAAAATTCCACTGCACTCAGGGGAATTTTTTAATGTAGAAATAATGTATGTATGTTTGTATAAAAAGTACCAAATTCAAGATGGCTGTGTCCATAGATGCTGCAGGCACGCGCTCCTAAAATTTAATTCAATTCAACTTTATTTGTATTGCAACAATTCCAAACAAAGTCATCTCAAGGCACTTTCCATTTAGACATTTAGAGAAAAGCCAACAAATCCCCCTTGAGCAGCTATAAGCAACAGAAGAAACAGGAAGAAACCTCCAGCAGAACCAGGCTCAGGGTGGGCGGACATCTGCCTTGACCGGTTCGGCTCAGTGGAAAACACTGGGCATGTTGGTAGGACCAGTAGCTGCTCACTGGAACACACACAGCTCCAAAACCGGGGACACCTGAAGATGCCACAGAGCCCTAAGGACCAGCAGGTCCAGACTCAGGAACAGTTTTTACCCAACAGCCATCAGGGAACTGAAATTTTACTCTCCAGCACCTATTACCCCCACTGCCACCACTGCTTAGTTAACTCCAAACTCAGGTTGTGGGTACAGACAGATGACTGTATGAGCTCAATCTCCACGGAGAGAATCGAGAGGAGGAGCGGGTAGATAGAGATAAATGACGTGTATGACAGTAAGGTTCGGTCAAAACGCTGCCGGAGTTCAGCAGCTTCTCCTCTCTGCTGATGGAGACGTCGGAGGGAACTGAGCTCTGTTTTCCGCAGCTCCTCAACACTTCCTGTGTGAGGACGAAGCGTCCTCACTTTGAGACCATGCTGACTTACGTCCTGCTGTTCTCTGTCTCTCTGCTCACAGCTTTTTTCAACCTGCTGGTCGTCATCTCCATCTCCCACTTCAAGTATCTACATACGTCCTGAATTACTGAAACTAGTGGAATTGAAAGATTTTAAATGTTGTGATTTTAAATTTGTAATAAAGAAAATAACGACTGAATGCCAATTGCTTTCATCACTCATCATGAAGACAGTTTTGTCTTTTGTCTCCAGGCACCTCCACACTCCCACCAACCTCCTCCTCCTCTCTCTCGGCGTCTCCGACTTTTTCATCAGCTTCCTCATACTCTGCCAAATTGTGCTGATAGATGGCTGCTGGTTCCTGGGTGACCTCATGTGTGCTCTGTATCAATATCTAGCAGCGATTATTACTGCTGTCTCGGTGGAAACCATGGTGCTCATATCTGTTGATCGCTACGTGGCTATTTGTGATCCTCTGCATTACCGCACTAAAATCACACAAACAAAAGTAAAGATCTGTGTTTGTCTGTGTTGGTTTGGTTCTGTAATGTACGCAAGTTTAAATCTAAAGGACAATATGAAACAGCCAGGCAGATATAATTCCTGCTTTGGAGAGTGTGTCTTTGTCATTAACTTTATTGCTGGAATTGTTGACACTATTATTTTCTTCATAATTCCCATCACTGTTATCATAATTCTGTATATGAGAGTGTTTGTGGTGGCCGTGTCTCAGGCGCGAGTCCTGAGGTCTCACGTTGCAGCTGTGTCGCTCCAGTGTTCGATGAAAGTAAAAGCTCAAAAATCGGAGCTGAAAGCAGCCAGGACTCTGGGTGTTGTCGTAGTCGTGTTTCTAATATGTCTCTGTCCATATTATTGTGCGGCTCTTACAGCCCACGACAGCCAGATGAACGCGTCATCCGCTGCCTTTGTCATATGTTTGTACTATTTTAATTCCTGTTTAAACCCGCTGATCTACGCCTGTTTCTACCCCTGGTTTAGGAAATCTGTTAGACTCATCATCACACTGAAGATCCTTCAGTCTGACTCCTGTGAGGCACTGGTGAGCTAAGTGGATGGAACTGTTACAAATTATAAGTCTAATAAATATAGGAGGTTACTTTTATTAAGAATGGGAAAAAACACTTCTCACGGACACTTTAATAGCCAAAGGTGAGGAGAGACTTCAGGCCGACTGAATGTGGACTCAGTACGGAGGCTTTACTGTGACCAGGCTAACTGCAAACATCCAGATGTGATTCACACCTGTAAAAAAGCTTCTTGACTTTCTTGTTTTGTTCTCACTGCTTATTGTAAGTGCTTTCAGTTTGGTGGTTCATAAAATGTTATTCATCCAACACGGACACTGTGTGTAAACTATTTATCAGAGGCTTGTTCCAATAAATACATTTACATCCATTTTAAACCTGTTTCAAACCCACATTGTAAACTGTGATCTGAACGTGTCATTCATGTGCAAATCTGACTGATACATGAGCCACATGGTCACACTGACAACAAACCTTTTATTTCTACTTTAATTACAGGTCTTTGGAGTTAATATAGAGCAATTATTATTTATATTAGCACATTAATAAGGTTTTGTTCAGTTCACACTAAATTCATACTTGTGTTTGAATGTTAATGAATGAAATGTGACTTCACATTTACAAATAAAATACTTTAACTGAGCAGATGTTTTAAAGTTTTTCATGAGTGTCTCAGAGTCTGATCAGTTAACTTACACCACAAATTTTAATCATGTGCTAGACAAAATCAGGTTTGTGCAGCAACAATTCCTATAAAGGTTATTGAAACAAGATGGCTGTGACCTTTGTGTTGACAAAAAGAATGAAATATAGCCTCACTTTTCATTAATCCACAATGAAAGGAGAACAATAAGGGGTAAATTATTAATATTGAGTCATGGATAAGCTGAAAGACCCATAACATGAAAAATATTTAATATAAAATTGGGCCCAAGGTAAAATATCAGACAGGCATGACTGGTTTACTTGTGCTTACCTACAGAACTTGGGTTTGGCTGCGCAGTGGACAGAGAGATATGTCAGTTTTAATGGAATCACGCTGAGTTTGAACCATTGTTCATGACGATGCTTTAGCTCCAGCAGCGCTCGATGAATTTGTTTGTTGGCACGACATCCTAACATGAGACAAACTCTTAGTTTTGATGACACACAGCTGTCCCCGTCCTTTCCTCCAGGGGAATCTATTGTCTCATCGAACTTCTCTGCATGTCTCTGACGTCTGTGTTAGACGCCAACAATCCAATAATAAATGTTCCAGTGCTAAACTTCAATTTATACAATATACAATTTAAAGTTAAAATGTATGAAACTGTATCCAACCCAGTGTCTTCTCATGGATTTATGGTTAAGAGATGCAACGTCTTCTCAAAGACGTGTTGATTGTTTTGTATGTCACCTGTAAATCACGTAGCGACATTTTCTGCCAAATGACTGAGTGCAAAAGTATTTGTGGGTACAGACAGATGACTGTATGAGCTGAATCTCCACGGAGAGAATCGAGAGGAGGAGCGGGTAGATAGAGATAAATGACGTGTATGACAGTAAGGTTCGGTCAAAACGCTGCCGGAGTTCAGCAGCTTCTCCTCTCTGCTGATGGAGACGTCGGAGAGAACTGAGCTCTGTTTTCCTCAGCTCCTCAACACTTCCTGTGTGAAGACCAAGCGTCCTCACTTTGAGACCATGCTGACTTACATCCTGCTGTTCTCTGTCTCTCTGCTCACAGCTTTTTTCAACCTGCTGGTCGTCATCTCCATCTCCCACTTCAAGTATCTACATACGTCCTGAATTACTGAAACTAGTGGAATTGAAAGATTTTAAATATTGTGATTTTAAATTTGTAATAAAGAAAATAACGACTGAATGCCAATTGCTTTCATCACTCATCATGAAGACAGTTTTGTCTTTTGTCTCCAGGCACCTCCACACTCCCACCAACCTCCTCCTCCTCTCTCTCGGCGTCTCCGACTTTTTCATCAGCTTCCTCATACTCTGCCAAATTGTGCTGATAGATGGCTGCTGGTTCCTGGGTGACCTCATGTGTGCTCTGTATCAATATCTAGCAGCTATTATTACTGCTGTCTCGGTGGAAACCATGGTGCTCATATCTGTTGATCGCTACGTGGCTATTTGTGATCCTCTGCATTACCGCACTAAAATCACACAAACAAAAGTAAAGATCTGTGTTTGTCTGTGTTGGTTTGGTTCTGTAATGTACGCAAGTTTAAATCTAAAGGACAATATGAATCAGCCAGGCAGATATAATTCCTGCTTTGGAGAGTGTGTCATTGTTGTTAATTACATTGCTGTGGTTGTGGATGTCATTATTTTCTTTATTGGTCCCATCACTGTCATCGTACTTCTGTATATGAGAGTGTTTGTGGTGGCCGTGTCTCAGGCTCGAGTCCTGAGGTCTCACGTTGCAGCTGTCAGACTCCAGGGTTCAGTGACAGTGACATCTAAAAAATCAGAGCTGAAAGCAGCCAGGACTCTGGGTGTTGTCGTAGTCGTGTTTCTCATATGTCTCTGTCCATATTATTGTGTGGCTCTTACAAGCCCAGAAGGTCGGACGAACGCTTCATCTGCTGATTTTCTGTTGTGTTTGTACTATTTTAATTCCTGTTTAAACCCGCTGATCTACGCCTGTTTCTACCCCTGGTTTAGGAAATCTGTTAGACTCATCATCACACTGAAGATCCTTCAGTCTGACTCCTGTGAGGCCAACGTGCTGTAGAGACAAACGGCTCATGTTAATCACTGAGTTGATCAAATAAATACATTTACAGCCATTTGGAAAGGATTAAAGGCCTAATCTTCAAATCTGATTTTTGATGTTGTTTTGTGTCAGTAGTTTGATGTAAGTGACATTTTTTAGCTCTGGTGTGAACATGACAATGATCCTAAACTTTAATGCATGTGCAGCCAAACCTTTTAATCTAAACTTTAATTAAAATACCACAGCGTTAATGTAGTGCAAATATTATATATATCGACACATTAATAAGGTTTCATTCAGTGCAAATAAAAATCATGCTTGTATTTGAATGTGTATGTGTATCTGAAAGTCCTTCAACAGCACAGCTGTCCGGAGCTTTTTCATTCGTGTCGGCGAGTCGTGTGAACTTTGTCATTTTTGCCATAACTGACGTTTCACGGACTGTGAGAATGTCTGCTGCATTATTTGACCTGCAATTCAAGTTGTCATGGGGCAGGACTGTTCACTGGATCAACAATGGGTGCTAAATATTTAATAGACACATAACATGGAAAATAATAGAAATAAAATTGGGCCCAAGTGTAAAAATAAGTCGGGGCTAAAATCAGGCTGAATCTTTACAGCATCTGCTTGCCTAAAACATCTGCTTGCAAAGTGGACAGAAAGATTTGTAAAAGTTTGATGTAAAAATGTGGAGTTTGAGCCAAACCTTGACACACAAGTCAGTATCTGAATCCCTTCAAAAGCCGTAATACCGATAATTATTACAGAGCGGCGTGGATGCCAAGGGCTCCGCAGTAAATACCCATTTTTTTCAAAGTAACTGCGGCTTGTTACGAAGAGTTTAAATTAGTCACAAGCTAACGGATGCTCAAACTCATCTATTCACAGGCTTTTCTGGTACATCACCGTCTTGTAAGGCGCAGCTCTGCCTCACTACACAAGATCTGCACAAATAACAGAAATAGCGGAATGTCAGAAGCATGAATTTTACAGTTAGGACAAACAGTGACGTGTCCAACATGGTGCAAAGGGATTCATACAGTTTTTCCACATATTAGGATTGTCTTGACTTTAAGTGCCTTTAATTTTCAATTCAATTCAATTTTATTTATATGTCGCCATTTTACAACAACATCATCTCAAAGCACTTTACATAATAAAGTCCAGAGTAAACAGACATTTAAAGAAAACCTACAAATCCCCCTTGAGCAGCTATAGGCAACAGTGGAGAGGAAAAAAGGGCGACTTTGTTATGAATTTGCACTATATGCATAAAGTTAATTGAATTCATTTGAATTGATGGACACTGTATTTCGATCAGGTAGCCAGTTCTCATAATGCATCGGGGAAACTGTGCGCAGTTGGTAGCGCTGTCGTTCACCACGTCCTTGAGAAAGACACTGAACCCCGCTTAGTTGCTCCCGGTGAGCGTCGGCCAGCTGCACGGCAGCTCCCCCACCGGTGTGTGAATGTGTGTATGATTGAATCCTGTGACCATTTACCACATCTATGTTTAGCAGCTTCTTGGTTTGCCACTTTAATGGTCAGTGGTTAAATCTTACTGCTTGCTGATTGGCTGGAGCAGCAACGATATGATTGGCTGTTTTTTCCCCTGTGTCAATACAAGTACTTACATTTGAGTCCTCACTGATACCGATACCGATAGTACCGAACAGTTTTGCTTCTAATACGGGTTGCTGGACAGTGAAATCCTGTGAGAGTGGAAGTTCGCGTGTGTTCTTCTGCCTAAAGGAATATGATATGACGCTGACCGGTGCTAAATAAATGGAGCAACTTTCACTGAAAAGAAAATGAGAAAAGGCATTCGAGAAGTTTTATGAGTATGAGAACAAGCAAACGAAAGCAAAACACTGGTACCGACATCAGGACATCAATAATCATTTATAATCACTTATAGCAAAACACTGGTACATCAGTCTGAGGGGTTTTGCGACATCAGGACATCAATAATCATTTATAATCACTTATAGACCCAACAAAGGTCCTACTGACCTTTGACCCGGATAAGAAATCATCAGTCTGAGGGGTTTTGCTTAGTTGCAAAAAAATGCAGGAGAAACTCAGCATCTCGATAAAATTAATTTTGAAATGATCCCTGAACACAAATATATATTAACTCTTTATTCTTCTTCATAAATTCTAATCTAGCCACAGGGGTTTCAAGCCAGTAACTTCTGTGCCGGTCCCAAGCCCGGATAAATAGAGAGGGTTGCGTCAGGAAGGGCATCCGGCGTAAAATTTTGCCAAGTACAACCATGCGAGTCATCCATACCACTTTCATACCGGATCGGTCGAGGCCCGGGTTAACAACGACCGCCACCGGTGCTGTTAACCTACAGGGTGCCGGTGGAAATTGGACTACTGTTGGTCGAAGAAGGAGAGGAGGCAGAAGGGTGCGTGGTCAGAGAGAGAAGGGGAAAGGCAGGAGCTTAGATTTGAGAGTAGGGACTCTTAACGTTGGAACAATGACAGGGAAAGGTAGAGAGCTGGCAGACATGATGGAGAGAAGGAAGGTAGATGTACTGTGTGTGCAGGAGACGAGGTGGAAGGGTAGCAAGGCACGTAGTATTGGAGGAGGATACAAACTGTTCTACCATGGTGGGGATAGGAAGAGAAACGGAGTAGGAGTGATCCTGAAGGGGGAGTTTGTGAA
The DNA here is from genome assembly GCA_033026295.1 of Channa striata. Taxonomy (NCBI): domain Eukaryota; kingdom Metazoa; phylum Chordata; class Actinopteri; order Anabantiformes; family Channidae; genus Channa; species Channa striata. The sequence continues at coordinate 23,575,764 of CM065177.1, forward strand.
CAATGTTCTAGAGGTGAAAAGAGTCTCAGACAGGGTGATGAGCCTAAAGCTAGAAATCGAAGGTGTGATGGTGAATGTAGTCAGGGGGTATGCTCCACAAGTTGGCTGTGAGTTAGAAGAGAAGGAGAAATTCTGGAGTGAGTTTGATGAGGTCATAGAGAGTATCCCCAGGAGCAGACTTCAATGGGCATGTTGGTGAGGGGAACAGTGGTGATGAGGAGGTGATGGACAGGTTTGGTCTAAAGGAAAGGAATCCAGAAGGACACATGGTAGTGGACTTTGCTAAGAGGATGGAAATGGCTGTAGTCAACACTTACTTCCAGAAGAGAGAGGAACATAGAGTGACATACAAGAGTGGAGGTAGGAGTACACAGGTGGACTACATCCTATGTAGAGGAGGTCATTTGAGAGAGCTTAGTGACTGTAAAGTGGTGGTAGGAGAGAGTGTTGCCAGACAGCACCGCATGGTGGTGTGTAAGATGACTCTGGTGGTCAGGAAGAAGAAGAGAGGAAAGTCAGAAAAGAAGACCAAGTGGTGGAAGCTAAAGAATGAAGAAACTTGGGAGGAATTCAGGCAGAAGTTGAGACAAGCTCTGGGTGGTCAGGAAGAGCTTCCAGATGACTGGGAAACTACAGCAGAGGTAATCAGGGAAAATCTATGTTTAAAAGACCTAAACTCCAGACATCATGTCACATACATGGACTTTCTTAAGCCCTTTTTTGTAAAAGCAACACTGAGATACGGCGGATCTCTGCAAAACGTACTTAGTTTTCACCTATTAAAACTTTCCACAAACACACTGCACTTAGAGATAAAACAAAGACCATCAGCTTGACCGCAGAAGTGGGAAACGGCCAAAGTTGGACATAACTACAATCATTTGCTTCACTGATAGAGATGAGTTCAGGAAAAAGTAATGTACTACGTCAACCTCTACGGAGAGAAAAAGAACCTCCTGGGGGAGGGGGAAGGAAGCGCGAGCAGGAGGGTAGATATAAAAACCATGTATAACAGGCAAATCTAGTCCAAACGCTGCCGGATCTCAGAAGCTTCTCCTCTCTGGTGATGGAGGCCCTGGAGGAAACTGAGCTCTGTTTTCCGCAGCTCCTCAACACTTCCTGTGTGAAGACCAAGCGTCCTCACTTTGAGACCATGCTGACTTACGTGCTGCTGTTCTCTCTCTCTCTGCTCACAGCTTTTCTCAACCTGCTGGTCGTCATCTCCATCTCCCACTTCAAGTATCTACATGTTTTATGCATTTATATTAGAGTAATTAATGGTTCAGAGTTTATGATATCGAAAAAAATAATCACTGTATATCATTTCAAGCAAAATAGTCATGTTAAATGTTGTGTTGAATATTTTGTTCGATTTTATTTGAATGATAATTTATAATAATAACTAATGATAAGCTTTTGCTGCTGTTCCTCTGCAGGCAGCTCCACTCTCCCACCAACCTCCTCCTCCTGTCTCTGGCCGTCTCAGACTTTTTTATCGGGCTCCTCTTGTTCTTTCAAAGTTCCATCATGGACGGCTGCTGGGTGCTGGGTGACCTCATGTGCACGATGTATCAGTATCTGGCGGCCATTGTTACCGGTGTGTCAGTAGAAACCATGGTTCTCATATCTGTCGACCGCTATGTGGCTATTTGCGACCCTCTGCATTACCACACAAAAATCACCAAAAAATCGATTACAGTTTGCGTTGGCATGTGTTGGATCGGTTCGACAATCTATTCAACTGTGGCTCTGAGGGAGGTCCTGATACGTCCAGGCAAGTATAGTTCCTGCGCCGGTGAATGTGTATTTGTAGTTAACTTTGTTCCCGGGATTATAGATACGATTATTTTTTTTGTAATTCCCATTGTTGTCATCGTCGTTCTGTATATGAGAGTGTTTGTGGTGGCCGTGTCTCAGGCTCGGGCCATGAGGTCTCACATTGCAGCTGTGTCGCTCCAGTGTTCGATGAAAGTAAAAGCTGAAAAGTCGGAGCTGAAAGCAGCCAGGACTCTGGGTGTTGTTATAGTCGTGTTTCTCATATGTCTCTGTCCATATTATTGTGCGACAGTGTCAAGCCAAGATAGTATTATTAATGCATCATCTGCTACCTTTGTATTATATTTGTACTGTTCTAACTCCTGTCTAAACCCTGTGATTTATGCCATTTTTTACCCCTGGTTTCGAAAATCTATTAGGCTCATTCTCACACTTAAGATTCTGCAGCCTGACTCCTGTGAGACCAACATGCTGTAGAGACACACAGGTGAAGCCTGTGGCCCCCGAGAAATGGAGGAGATACTTTGCTCTTTGAGTTTTTCTGCGTACTTAGTCATTCCTCTGTGATTCAACGCACCTCACTTTGTTATAAGCAACAGTGCAACATGTGAAAGCACGTCTCTGCATGTGACAGCTGGCGTGAGGCTCAGGGCTGAGGGTTCACTCACTGTGACCTCAGGAACCCGCCAGCTGCTGCCCTTTCCTGACGCTGGGCTTCGTTTCCTCACACGGCTGTGAAAGAATCACAGTTACTTACAAATGTCATCCACACCTGGAAATAAGCTTTTCTCTTTTTTTGTGTTCTTGTCACTGAATATGGCTTTTAGTCTGCATGGATAATGAAATAAATGTTATTCGTTCAACATAAATATTATGTGTGCAAATGTGCTCTCTACTTAAAGTATGTGGCTTCTACCTGAGATGAAAATGAATGTTGTGAGATTTCCATGTTAGCTTGGAAATAATCCGAAAGAAACACAAGAAGTTATCACATGATGTGAAACGATCAAGGTTCTGAACCATTTTTAATACAAAAATCAAATTGAATCCTAATTGTTGAATTGATTGTGTTAAAAAACCCGTTAATCAGGCTTGTTCGAGTAAATTAAATTCTATTCATTTTAACCAGTTATGATTAAAGAATCTTTTTATGTCGACAGTTCGTGTTAATGTTTCCAGCTCCAGTGTGAACACTCCTGAGGTCCCAAACTGCCACGTATGAACAAATCTAACACAATTATGAGTGACGTGGTTACAATAACAACAAATCTTTAATTTTTTAATTGTTTTTTTGTACTCTACAATTATGGCATTAATTTTATGACAGTATTGTTTATGTGTGTGTTTTATAATCCACAATGGTAAATTTTCTGGCCCATGTGTTTTCTTGCTTATTGTGGGTTGAAAAGCCACACGGCGGGAGGTCGCTAGTGTTCATGGACCAAAATAAACCAAAAGGATGATCAGGTTTAAGTGATAATAATCTGTAAGAACAAGAATTTATTTTGGTGAAGAACTTAAAAAAAATAAATAAATAGGTGCCATATTTTGATGTTTCTAGTTCTCATAATCCATCCGTGATTTTGTTTAGAAAACAAACAAAAATAGCCCAAAAAAGATCTGAGGACCCGAGAGACGCAAATTTGCATGAACAAACATTTACAATTATAAATTTTGCTTTTGTGCACAAGTTTCCCAATACAAATTTACATGCGCTGCACAAAACCTTTTTACTTTTGCAAATCCTAAAACACATGTAAATAATATCAGTACTATTTTAACACTTTATTCTTTACCATAAACAAGGCTTTTCATCTCTGACAACTCCAACTTGCAAATAGAACATCAACACAGTCGTGCAGGGAATCCAAAATATTAATTGTTGAACCATCGGAAAATCACATTTTTATCACACAAACTTTTAAAGAAAAGACAGTAGTTGTAATGTAAGGAAGCTGAGACATTTACTTGGATTTTGACAAATGATCTTCTCATGAGAAAACAAGCTTTGTTGTCCTGAGATAACGAGATCATTATTTTGTGGTTAATTATCCGTAAAAGCCCTGCTCATTCTTGGCTTCCGTAGTCTGACGTCAATCTCTATGGAGAGAAAAAAGCAGCAGACAGGAGAGGTAAGAAGGGCTGAGAGGGAATGATTTAGCTTTAGTCAGAGTTCAGCAGCTTCTCCTCTCTGCTGATGGAGACGTTGGAGGGAACTGAACTCTGTTTTCCGCAGCTCCTCAACACTTCCTGTGTGAAGACCAAGCGTCCTCACTTTGAGACCATGCTGACTTACGTCCTGCTGTTCTCTGTCTCTCTGCTTAGTGCAGTTCTTAACCTGCTGGTCGTCGTCTCCATCTCCCACTTCAAGTATCTAAATATTTCATATTTTACCAGGAAATTAACAGGACTATTTTGTTGTATTTCAGTATGTGTTAATCCGAATCATGATTGATAATACACATAATGACAAATAAATTGCTTATCGTTCTCTCCAGGCAGCTCCACACTCCCACCAACCTCCTCCTCCTCTCTCTGGCTGTCTCAGATTTCTTCATCGGCCTCCTAATGTTTTTTCAAATTATTCTCATAGACGGCTGCTGGTTCCTGGGTGACCTGATGTGTGCTCTGTATCAATATCTGGACTACATTATTTCCTCTACCTCCGTAGGAACCATGGTTCTCATATCTATCGACCGATATGTGGCTATTTGTGACCCTCTGCATTACTCCACCAAAGTCACACAAAAAAGAGTTAAGATCTGTGTTTGGTCTGTGTTGGATTTGTTCTGTGATCTTTCAAACTCTAATTCTGCAGGATGTCCTGAACCAACCAGGCAGGTATAACTCCTGCGTGGGAGAGTGTATCATTGTCATTAACTACTTTGCTGGACTTGCAGATGTTTTATTTTCCTTCATTATTCCCATCACTGTCATCATAATTCTGTATATGAGAGTCTTTGTGGTGGCCGTGTCTCAGGCTCGGGCCATGAGGTCTCACGTTACAACTGTCACACAGCGTTCGGCAAAAGTAACGGCTAAGAAATCGGAGCTGAAAGCAGCCAGGACTCTTGGTGTGGTTGTAGTTGTGTTTCTAATGTGTCTCTGTCCATATTATTGTGTGGCGCTAACAGGCCAAGACAACTTGATGAACGCGTCGTCTGCTGCCTTTGTCATATGTCTTTACTATTTTAATGCCTGTCTAAACCCTGTGATTTACGCCCTTTTTTATCCCTGGTTTAGAAAATCCATTAAGCTCATTCTTACTCTTAGGATCCTGCAGCCTGACTCCTGTGAGACCAACATGCTTTAGAACAACATCACAATAGTATTTGGTCATGGAAAAAGCGGGTCCATTTAAGGTATTAGGTATGTGCTCATAAGATGGAGTCCAAATCTGGAGGTGCATCATAGAGGAGGAAGAAATAAATAATTTTTACAATCTGCCTTTGCCATCCTCTGACATTGTTACAGGACGTTCTACTGCCTTTGCTTTATGAGCTTGTTTGCTCATCAACTAAGAGTAACCAGGTTACTTATCACTCAAACATCAAAAGGTGATCACTTTTAAAAATGGAATAGATACAGCGATGATGATGATCTACATCCTGATACTGAGCTAGGAAATTTAATGCATTAGAACAGGGCTGGACAACTCTTGTTTTCCAGCTACCTCTGCATGACCTGCTGCTGATTAACGGTTATGCAGGACACCCCTGCATTAGAATTACTCGTTTTGGGTATGATTCTACACTCTTAAATTATATTTTTGGTCATTTTCTGCATAATCAACCTATAGACAGTATTGCAACATTGAAGCTTTGTTTCTCAAGCTTGGTCAGCTGTCAGCTTGCAGCCTGGATTCACTCAATGATGCATGTAATTGACCTCTGTTTACCAAAAACTGTTAAAACCCATCAGCCAGACACACAATACCACTTAATGACAGGTTTCCTAATTCGAGAACCCAAAACCTTTCTGTTTTTAACGGACATAGCACCATATGCTCCGATTCTGAACTTTGGCACATGAAGTTGTAGAGTGTGTGTTAGTGTGTCAGGCTGGCAACAAACAAGTGACTCCAGGCTACAGCCTAAAAAAAAAAAAAAAAGAAAAAAAGCCAGCAGTAGAACCTGAGATTGTGCAGGGTTTGGGCTTTAAGTTGTTAATCAGGTAATAAAGGTTCTAAGGATGCCTGTCCCTGTAACCACGGTGACAGTGATGCTCCCTCCCATGCACAGAGGTTTTCCTCCCCTGCTGGATTTTTCTTAACCCAATTGTGTCAGTCAAACCCAGGTAGCACCAAGCTACATGGTGGCTTAACAGCATTGTCTGTGTAGACAAGTTGGGCTGTGGTCCCCCTCATGTCCTTGTCCTCCTCTGGGATTGGGCAAGGAAGTCCACCTTCCAGGATTCCATATTGTTGTCTAAACTACATGCCGTCATCGTTCTATTCCCTCTATGTGAGTGTGAAACCTGTCAATCCGTACTCTGTTTGCAAAATAGGGCAAGATGGGAGCAGGTCCTGGGGGGCAGCTTATTGGTTCTCTTCCCATAACCAAGAGGGGTTGCAGAATGTCGCAAACACTGGACACTATTAACCTCCACTCCTGTCCAAAGGAGCAATAGGGACTGTAAGCAGGAAGCCCGCGCAGGCTAATCCAACCTTAAAGGTGTAAAACCCTCATCCACTCATTGTTAAGAGAATGAGGCATTTGGCGAATGGTCCACTGCTCCAACTCTATTGAGACAAGCTACAGATTCCACTGATGATTTGTGATCTTCAAGCTCCTCAGCACGATTCTGACCCCTGACAAACAGGAGTTCACTCTGGCTTTGGCCTCTTTGAGTTTCAAATATGGACGAGACTCAGCTTGAGATGCTTCTTTTGGCTCATGGGTTTGATATGACTTCAGCCCAATTGGTTCCCATAACTTTCGTGCAATGAGGCCTTTAAAGAGCTAGACCTGGACAATGTGCTGAATCTTAGATCCTTTAAAGTTAAAAAGAGGCTGTTGATGGCCAACCAGCTGACGGAAGTTTCTGCTTGGATGCCATATTTATTACAATTTATTACGTAAGGTTCAGGTTACTAACCTGCTCTTTCTGCTGTATCGTCATGTTAGCTTCATTGACAGCATGCGTGATCGAAAAACCAGGGAGTGTGACAGATTGCTGCTCACAGAGGCACAGAAGAATGTTGCTGTAGTGTCTTTCTGCACAGCGAACATGCAGCGACATTATGTTTAGGGTTCGTCTGGCAACATTTAAACTCCTTCCACATTTTCCCGCTGGTGTTTTAAGTTGATTATGAGCTTCCAGTTTTACCTCACAAAGGCAGAAATACATGCAGTAGCAGTTTTACTGCAAGTACAAAACTTCACTCCAAGCATTTTGTCTGTTGTACAATCAGAGACAGAAATTGTAATGTTTATTTGAATCAAAACTAATATGAATATATCTGACACCTGCCCTTCACCCCAGCTCCTGGCCAGATTCTTGCCCTTGCTCCCATGTCCTTGCTCCCTTGATGACTTTGTTTTTTGGATTACCGGACTCCCGCATTTCCACCGACTCTCAAGCTTTTGGACTCTTTGCCTGTTCTCCCCATGTCTGAGGTTTGGTCTCTGATGTTTGGTTTTGGGTTTTGGTTTTTGGTCCTTGTGTGTTTTGTTTGGTATTCCTGTGTGTTCAGTTCTTAGTGTTTCCCTGTCATTGTCAGCCAGCCCTTTTTCCCCCTCTCTCGGGTTTTTCGTTGTGTTCCCCTTGGGCTGACTTTGTTAGTTTAATTTAGTTACATGTTCACATGTGTTATTTTTGTCCGTTTTGTTAATTGTAATAAAGTTTCACGTTCCATTTGTACTCCCTCTCTTGTTGTCCTTTTGGGTCTTCTAATTCACCAACACCCCGACAAAATTACAACGTGTTATACTTCATATGCATGTGCTACTGTATGTTTGGAAAACTCATATGAATTGTGATGGTGATGGGTGGGTACGTGGCATCACCAACAAGGTCTTACATGGAGGACAATATTTGTGGCCTTAGCCCTTCCAACATTGACCACAGACATGTTGCATTTGGCCATGAGTTGACATAGTCATCACCACCACTGAAGAAGATGGAAACAAAATGCCTGAGTGGCCTTCACAAAGAGCAGATTTGGGGTGTGGAACGGGAAGGGAGGATAGAGAGAAATTAGATGTTGGACAGAAGGATTTGGTCAAGAATCCGGCTGAGCTCAGCAGCTCAGGTTTTGTCATCAGCTTTGACGTGTTCTTTCATGGGGAACCCAAGGAAGCGCTGGTGCTGTTTGAGTCTCTGTTGGAGTCCAGCTCCTAACTGCTCTCACCTTTTTAGGATCCAGGTTAGGTTTACAAGAAGGTTAAAAAGGAGGGACAAGGAGTGAAATTTACATTTTTCTGCTTTTACGTAAATATGCTTCTCCAACCCTGCTCGGACCTGAAAGTCGTTAGTTAGCCCCAAAGGAATCAGCAAGTAATGTCAGATGAGAGCATCTCAATGCCGTCTGCCCCTTGTCCCTTCCCCTGTTATGCAGTCAAATGTAAATTCCAATCATGCGGGAAAAATCAACGGTGACCATGAGTCATTCCTGCCACTGAGGGGGATGAATTCAGAGGATGTAGTACGTCAGTCTCAATGGAGAGAAGGGGGCTGGGCAGGGAAGATAAATCAGATGTAAAATACCGAGCTTTCGTCCAGAGCTCCGCAGCTTCTCCTCTCTGCTGATGGAGACGTTGGAGGAAAGTGAACTCTGCTTTCACAGCTCGTCAACACTTCCTGTCTGAAGACAAAACGGTCTGACTTTGAGGCCGTGTTGACTTACACTCTGGTTTTCTCCATCTCTCTACTCACAGCGTTTCTCAACCTGCTGGTCATCATCTCCATCTCCCACTTCAAGTATCTACACATTCTATTAATTTATGGAATTGGTAATTGTACATAAATTGTTAATTGACGTTTCAATTTTAACCAGAAAACTTCTCCCAAAAAACAAACAAATGCAAACAAAAACAAATCATATTCCAGCCTCTTTTCTGTCTGCTTTCATCTGAATTGTTTTTGATAATTTATAATATGGAAATTTTAATGTGCTTACTTCCTCTCCAGGCAGCTCCACACATCGACCAACCTCCTCCTCCTCTCTCTGGCTGTCTCAGACTTTTTCGTGGCTCCTCTTTTGCCGTTTCAAATCATGCTCATAGACGGCTGCTGGTTCCTGGGTGACCTCATGTGCACCATGTATCACTATGTAATATACATTATAACATTTGCCTCTGTAGGAACTATGGTGCTCTTATCAGTTGACTGCTATGCGGCTATTTGTTATCCCCTCCATTATTCAACGAAAGTCACACAAAACAGAGTCAAGATCTGTGTTTGTCTGTGTTGGATTTTTTCTGTTATCTTTCAAAGTCTGATTCTGATGGAAAACCTTCAACAGCCAGGCAGGTATAACTCCTGCGTTGGTGAGTGTGTTATTGTCATTAACTTCATTGCTGGACTTGCAGACGTTTTATTTTCCTTCATTATTCCCATCACTGTCATCATAATTCTGTATATGAGAGTGTTTGTGGTGGTTGTGTCTCAGGCTCGAGCCATGAGGTCTCACATTACGACTGTCACACAACGTTCCACAAAAGGAACATCTAAAAAATCTGAGCTGAAAGCAGCCAGGACTCTGGGTGTTGTTGTTGTTGCATTTCTGATGTGTTTCTGCCCGTATTATTGTGTGACTCTAACAGGCAAAGAAAACTTCAACCCTTCATCTGTTGCCTTTATAATAATTTTGTCCTATTTTAATGCCTGTTTGAACCCTGTGATCTACGCCCTCTTTTACCCCTGGTTAAGAAAATCTGCTAAGCTCATTCTTACTCTTAAGATACTGCAGCCTGACTCCTGTGAGGCCAACTTACTGTAGCACTGCAGATGTACAGAAAGATTTAGTAGAAATAATAAAAATGTACTCAAATATTGTCAATAGATATAGGACCACAGAAAGACTGTAATGGGTTGTAAAAAAAGCCAAAATTTCATTACTTTTTGCTTATTACAGTCTCTGAAAACCAAGTTATTTAAGAGAAAAATATATACATTCATGATTAATGGTGAGCAAAAAAGAGAAAAACTGAAACAACAAAGCAAAGCTCTTAAAATAAGTTAGTTTCTTAAAATAAGCTCCATTTTAGGTGATTTTAATAAATAATGACATTTGCTCAGCGTAGAAAAGTTGTTTGTACTTTGAGTCTTGCAAATATTTTTGAACAGATATGTATTTAAAATCCTTCCACCCTAAGATCCCTGCAGTGCATTACTATTAAAGTCACAAAGACTAGAGGATGAAGTGCATCACAGTGAGGCCGACGTTTATCTTACATCTAAACTTGTATTTTCATATGAGTCCTTACTGTACAGTTTGTTCTCCCCAGTCATTCATATCATGCTGTGTGTATGTTGTGTGGCCCAGAGTGCACTTGTCATAATGGTAAAAATGAGAAAATAAAAGAAACAGAAAGTTGTCTGAACGTTGTTATCTAAAAAATAAAAGTTTTGTTCCTCTGCTGGGTCATTAGGCAGATTATTGTTCTCAAAGTTAAGCATGAATAACTTATTGAGAAAATGTTGGATATAATTATAACTGTAAACCATACGATCAGTCATATTGTGTTTGTTCCAGAAATGATTTACATGTAAAAACATTCTTTAATATTAGGAAAATTTATTGTTGAGGTCAGTGAGTATGTGTCTGCTCCCACGATTAGGTAGAAAAGGTCTACAAGTGCAAACCGTTTATCATCCCTGAATAACAGGATGTATAATTAATATAGAAATACAGAAATATTAATGGAAACTAGCACTTTCTCTTAATGGAGAGCTATATTGCTGTTAAATGTAAACTGAGTTATTCACGTTGATGCATGTCTGAAGTGGTAACTGTGAGCTGTAAAATGAAATAAAAATAATTAGAAGATCAGGACATTTATGGGTAAAATTCTTACACACACAGCGTGATGGAAATCGTGTACAGTGTGAACAGAAAGGGGGACTTGAGATTGCCCCCCGTGCTGCACACGACCACATCCGACACACATTACGAACTGCGGCCTGTGAGTGAGGTAGTTTATGGTCCAAACAGCTGTCAGTCCACGCCTGCTACCTCCAGCTGACTCCAGTTAGGAGCCCTCAGTAGAAGGAAGGGCAAAGTGATCTGCATGGAGCTGAGGTGAGAACAACTGCAGTTGGGAGGAGACGACTGGCCTGGAGAGATGTGAAGAGGAGGCCGTGTGGATTTGGCTTTTCCCAGAATTTCCAAAAGTAGAATGGGAGGCGGAGGCAGAGCCTTTAGCTATCAAGCTCCTCTCCTGTGGAACCAGCTTCCAGCCAGATTTGGGAAGCAGACACCCTCTCTACTTTTTAGACTAGACTCAAAACTTTCCTATTTGATCAAGCTTGTAGTTAGTTCTAGTCCTGCTGCTATAGGCTTAGACTGCTGGGGGACCAATCCCTGATGCACTGGGACAATTTCCTCCTCTCACTCGACAATTATATGTCAGCACTGTGTGACATTAACTCTGTGTCTTCTTTGTCCCGTAGTCGTCTTTCTCTCTCTCTGTCCCTGTCTTCAGGTGTCCCGGATTTGGAGCTGTGTGTCCTCCAGTGCGCAGACACTGATCCTACTAACCTGCCCCAGTGTTTTCCACTCAGCCCAACCGGTCAAGGCAGATGTCCGCCCACCCTGAGCCTGGTTCTGCTGGAAGTTTCTTCCGTTAAAGGGAGTTTTTCCTCTCCACTGTTGCCTATAGCTGCTCAAGGGGGATTTGTTGGGTTTTCTCTAAATGTTTGTATAGTCTTGACTTTATTATGTAAAGTGCCTTGAGATGACCTTGTTGTAAACTGGCGCTATATAAATAAGGTTGAATTGAAATGAATTGAAAAAAGTTGTGGTCAGAGCGGCCTAATATATCCTACTCATGGTCCTACTAACTGTGGGCAAAAACCACCTCACTCACCTGGAGGGTAAAAGGTTTGTGTTAAAACCTGTTTCCCCATCAGAGCGTTTCCCTGAAGCTACTTTACCTTGACCCTAACCTTTCCAGTCGGCCGTCATAAAGTCCTGCTACTCAGTCTAGTTATTATCTCATTTAACAGAAATACGTGTATATATTAAGTTTCTATTTTTTGAGATGATTTATTGTGGGTGTAAAATGCCTTTACCTGCTTGAAGTAGTTTGTGTTGACTGTGACCAGAGCTGTTCGTCGTTGTTGTAGGTAATTGGGAAATTCATACGTCGTGTAAGTGTTCGAGTGATGTGATTGGCTGAGGGGCGGGAGTTGAGGAGAGAGCGGTAGCATGAAGGTGTTACGAACAAAACTGGACGCAGTCTGTTCAGTGACCGTGGACCGCGGACCGCGGGAAGTGAGGAGCTGCCGACGTTGTTTGGACATGCTAACCGAGTAGCTAGCTTCATCGTAGACCTGCAGATGGCTGCTCCACGTTAACAGGAACAAGCTGGACAAAGTCCTCCGGTACCGAGGGACAACGACAGACGTCTCCCCGCCGGATGGACCGGTTCAGGACAGGACGTGAGTTCACGAACTTTGATTTCTGCTTCTTGCGGTGAAAGGGCCTGGACGTTCCCAGGCGTCATCCAGGCCTAAAGGGGGTTTGTAGTATTATATTGAATTCATTCATTGTTATTACTGGCCCACTAGTTTTTCAGTTTTAAGGTCATCACTATTTACTGTCATCTGTGTCCCGAAAGAGAGAGAATTTAATCCAAGGTTATCAGGAACTTAAAGCTGCACATATTTGGTCTGTCTGTAATATTTTGTAAGAGCGGCTTAATTAGTAAAATATAATTTTGAAGAAGAGTTCTATTTGTAAAGACAACTTTTTTATTTTGTCAGTCCAATTTAACCATTAAATTTGAATATATTTGGGGACATAGTTGCGTGTTTGTCTTGGTGAGATAGTAAAAAAAAACCCGTAACAAGGTGAAGGAATGTTTGCTATAATAAAAACTAAACCTTTAATTCATGTAAGTCATGTTTTGTAAAGTAGCTTATTATCAACTCAAACTAACTCATAAGCTGTTTATTTGATTTCCCACGATAAGCTATCTCCACCTTACATTTTGCAAAAAAAAAAACATAACAAACAAGCTGTTTCTATAACTGGAGTCGCCAGGCTCGTCGCACTGTATCGAAAATCATTTGCATGTCTTCACGTCCAGTTCCAGCTGTTTCACCACATCTGTAGACCGCGAAACGCTCTCTTGCCGCAGTATTTGCACCAAGTTGTACATCGGCAAAGGGAGACAAAGTTTCTCTCACCTTTATGGTCCTTGAATTACATCTCAGCCGCCGCAGTCAATCGCGCCATTGCTGAACGACATTTTGTCTCTGTTAAGTTGTGTGCTGCTTTAAATGAGGCCTCTGTTGCTCCACTGCTCTTCTTCGTCAGCTCTTTGAAAACTTGCTGTGGACTTTGGGGAAACGAAGCTCCATGTTAAATCTTGCTTACGTTGCAGATCAAACAAACACTTATCGCTTCAATTCGTAAAAACAAAACTCTGTTTCTCTCTTCGTGAAAATTGTCTTTAGTCTCTTATTCGTACGGGTACCTGCAGCGGTCATTGATGCTGCCCATTTTTCAAAACTCCAGGCTCTATCCTGTGTTTAAAGGATAAAGAAAGCTCTACGCCATGACTGTGGGGAATGTCCCTGGAACTCTTATGCCCCCACTGAGTGATAAGCACTGATTGCTGATTCCTCTTTGAGTTAAAACTCAATCCAGTGAGCTTCTTACTACTACAAATATTTCAAGTCAGTTTTTTGCCTTCAGCGAGTCAAAATCCTCAGTATCATGTGTCCAATCTTGATAACAGTATTAACATTTGCACTAATGTCTGAGCAGATGACAATTTTGCAGTTAATAGTTAATTAACTTGAGTTGCCCTATTCCTGAGAATGAAAAGTTATAGTCAAATATTATTTCCAAAAATTAAATGTGACCATGAGTCATTGCTGCCACTGAGGAGGATGAGTTCAGAAAACTTCAGTACCTCAGTCTCAATGGAGACAAGGGGGCTGGCTGGAGAGGATGGACATAAATCAGGTGTATGGCACACAGCTTCAGTCCAAAAGCTGCCAGAGAACAACAGCTTCTCCTTCCTCTGGTAATGGAGGCATTTAGGGAAACTGAACTCTGCTTTCCTCAGCTCCTCAACGCTTCCTGTGTGAAGCCTCAGCGTCCTCACTTTGAGGTCCTGCTGACCTACGTTCTGGCGCTCTCTCTCTCCCTGCTCACTGCCTTCCTTAACCTGCTGGTCATCATCTCTATCTCCCACTTCAAGTATCCAAATATTTCTTATTCATATCAACCGGCTGCTTAGTAAAATTTGAGAGGAATATATAAATGTAGTATTTCGGTCTTTGTTTTTTTATCTGAATAATAACTTATATTGTAAGTAATTAGAAATATATTTCCCGATCTTCTGCAGGCAGCTCCACACTCCCACCAACTTCCTCCTCCTCTCTCTGGCTGTCTCCGATTTCTTTGTTGGATTCCTCTTGTTCGGTCAAATTCTAGTCACAGACGGCTGCTGGTTACTGGGTGACCACATGTGTATTATGTATCAGTATCTAGACTACGTTATCACCTCTACATCAGTCGGAAATATGGTGCTCATATCTGTTGATCGCTATGTGGCTATCTGTGACCCTTTGCATTACCCTATCAAAGTCACACAAATAAGAGTTAAGATCTGTGTTTCTCTGTGTTGGATTTGTTCTGTGATTTTTCAAAGTCTGATTCTGAAGGATGTCCTGAAACAACCGGGCCGGTATAATTCATGCATTGGAGAATGTATCATTGTCAATAACTACGCTGCTGGACTTGCAGAAGTTATTTTTTCTTTCATTCTTCCCATCACTGTCATCATATTTCTGTATATGAGAGTCTTTACGGTGGCCGTGTCTCAGGCTCGAGCCATGAGGTCTCACGTTACAACTGTCACACAGCGTTCGACAAAAGTAACGGCTAAGAAATCAGAGCTGAAAGCAGCCAGGACTCTTGGTGTTGTCGTAGTCGTGTTTCTAATGTGTCTCTGTCCATTTTATTGTGTGGCGCTAACAGGCCAAGACAACTTGATGGACGCTTCATCTGTTGCCTTTGTAACAATTTTGTATTATTTTAATGCCTGTTTAAACCCTTTGATTTACACCCTTTTTTACCCCTGGTTTAGAAAATCCATTAAACTCATTCTTGCTCTTAGGATCCTGCAGCCTGACTCCTGTGAGACCAACTTGCTTTAGTGAAGCACAGTAAATGTATTCGGATTTGGTAAAAGTAATAACCCGTAAAGTTACTGCGTATGTGACCTAGCCAGCCATATTTATTCCAAATGGATACTCTGTACGTGTGCCTGCAGCATAAATCATGTAGTAGTAACTATTTCAATTGATTGTGTTGGTTTTTAACTAAGATGTTTGATATAATGATATGAGCAGTCATTTTGTTTTGTGTAAACATGTATTTCAACACGTAAAGTTCAGTGAGTACCTATGTGCAACGACACATTTAGACTGTGGCTCAGGAAGGAGAGAAGTTGTCCATCAATCCTGGGGTCAGATGGTACATTGTGATCTCCTCCGTCCTACATGTCAAAATGTCCTTGGGAAAGACACTATACCTCATGTTAGTGCGATGAGACGGTATGAGTGATTACCATTTATCCTCTATGAATATTACAGGGAATGTAGTTGATGTAAGAATACTAAAATATTAACAGAAACCAGCCTAATTTCTTAATGCAGACCCACTGAGTTTAATGTAAGTAATCTGCAAGTCTTAACTTTGACAATGAAGAGAAAAATAAGTAAAGCATTGTAAAACAAGGTCAATCTTGGAGTAAAATTCTTATTTTCACGCCCGGGTAAGACCAAATAAGGTGTAATGTTTTATTATTATTATTATTGCAGACTTCTGCTCTGCGTTAAACTATGCTGGTTGATGGACACAGATTCCTGTCGAAGGCTCAGGCTCTTGAGAAGAGATGTACTTTCAGTTGTTTATGTCAGTCCGGCTCAGTTTCAGGTGAAGTGCAAGGGTTGGTGAGGAATGTTGCTTATGGTGTGTGGATGGGGGGGTGTAGGTGGTGTGTGAACAGAGAATCCAAAGCATTTATTAACAAGGTGAGCGAAACACAATAATGCTTTTACAACCTAATGCTGAATATCACACTGCAATTGGCATAGAAGGAGAACAAATTATAGTAACAAGCAAAAACAGTCGTACCATGATACTGTGAGACAGAGGCGAATAATTAGCTACATCCTGACAATTAATTAAATCAATTAAATTTCCAGAAATAACAACTGCTTAACAAATTACAAATCAACCCAAAACAAAAATGATGTGTCATTATTAGATATGTCCGCCAGAGGGCACTGCTCATCTTTCCATCATTTATAATATTAATAATATATATAAAAAAAAAGACCAATCCATTAGGTTATTAAATGTAGGACTCCACAATTAGCTTTCTGTCCTACCCTAATTAAAGTTCTGTGTAGCAACAGTAGTTGCTGAGTTTTCAGTTTGGCACACAGGAGTCAAGTACTTAGACTCAGTGTTAACTTTGTCGTCACTTCTACGCTCGGTACCTTACAAAAATAACGCAGTAACAACAGATGTAAAAGTCTGGGTAAAGTGAGAACAGGAGAACAGTCACAAGAAAAACTAAAGTCGTGTTAGAATTTCCTGCTTTTCTGCATGTCAAATAAACGTGACGCTGATAAAACACAAATACTTTCGATCTTTCACTTCTTTTTTTTTTTTAACACAACTGTTCAACGTACAAGGTGATGGTAGTAAAAGTAACGGCAACACTAAGTTTCTGATGTCACTACAGGAGTCATGTTTTCGACATCCTGAGGTCCAGTAACTTCAAGGAGTAGAAATGGAGATGATCTGGTGCTGTGACTGCTCTCCATAGAAGTAGATCACTCCGACCGGGAGGCTGTAGCTCATCCACAGGGTCAGTGGTTTGATCCCCAGTCCCTATTGGCTGCGTGTGGAAGGGTCATTGGGTCACACGAGCACCTTGCATGGCAGATGGCACCTGTGTGGGTGTGTTTGTGAATGGGTGAATAAGTGACTATTGACCTTTACCATTTACACTCCAAAAGCACAATGGAAAATGCTTAATGAGGTAGAAAAACGACTCAGGAGTAACGGCTAAAGACTTGGAGGATTAAAATCTCTGTTTGTGATTCAACCAAAAAAAAAACATTGAACGGCCATGGTATCAGTGGCAGGACACCACTGAGGAAGGCGCTGCTGTTCAAAGAGAACATTGTAGCACATCTGCACAACACTAATGTGAAATGTTTTTTCCTCGCCCTTTTCCGTGGACACTGATGATGTTCCAGACCATTTGCAGCTGGAGCCCATTGAACTGCAGTGTGACGCCGAGAGCCGCAGTCGGCACCAGCAGCTTTCTCTCGCCAACTTTTACCGACAGCTGGATGAGGACAGGTTTCGAGCGTTTGCTAAGAAAATGCTGAGCTTGTTTGGGTCGATGTATTTGTGTGAGAAGACGTTCTGAACTTAAATAAGAGCCGTGTGAGGACACGGCTGACGGACTCTCACCTGCGAGACACCTTGCGCATCAATACCGCTGCCTTTGAGCCAGACCTGGCCTTTGTGCTGCAGTCCAGATCTCATTCATGCAGACAAGTCATTTGTCATTTACAATAAGTCTCTAAATTCATTCTTGTTAAGATCAAAATCGGTCATAAATTCAGACAAGTTGTCAGTTTTCACTCCAGAATAAACTTTTAAAAGTTCAATTAACATTTATATTTACTGATGTCATATTTCAAATGAGCCCTGCAATCATGGATATGTCTATTGTTTGCTAATTTCTCTTAGTTTATTCAAACGTTCTGTGAACATTGAACAGCCATGGTGATTTGTTTCATGTTTCAAATGTAATTTGCACTCAACAGTACAATTACTTCTGTTTGGGAAAAAAAGTTAAGTGAATATTCAATTACATGTGATATGCATGTTCAAATGAACCAAAAGACATGCTTAAGAAAAAATTGTTAAAATTAAAATAAGGCAAATGTGAAACAAAGAATGGCTTGCTAAAATTTGTTTAAATATACTGTTTATATATATATGTGTGTGTGTGTGTGTTTAAATATATTGTGAACGTCAGCCAAGGTCGGCCCCCCCCACCTTTTACCCCATCAAATCTGGCCCCCTTTGCAAAAAGTTTGGACACCCCTGGTGTAAGGGAAAATAAATCTTCAAGTTTATCAAAGTATCCTACAGGATAATATCAGGGTGACCGTCTGCAAGCTGAACCTCGAAGGGAGCTGGGGGACGCAGGAGGACAATGACTCTAAACATTGAGGTAAATCTACTACAGAATGACCTCAGAGACCCAAAAGCCAAGTTTTGGGGTGGGCCAGTCAGACTAAGACCTCAACCCTGGGCAGTAGCAAGGTTAGAAATAAATCGGGCCAATGATAGAAAGCTTTAGTCAGAGAGCTGCCACATCTCAGCAGCTTCTCCTCTCTGCTGATGGAGGCCTTTGGGGACACTGAACTCTGTTTTCCACAGCTCCTCAACACCTCGTGTGTGAAGACGAAGCGTCCTCACGTCGACACCATGCTGACTAACGTTGTGGTGGTTTCTCTCTCTCTGCTGACAGTGTTTTTCAACCTGCTGGTCATCATCTCCGTCTCCCACTTCAAGTATCCAAACGTTTCAAATTCATATTTACTGGTAGATCAGAAACAGCAATCAACAGCAATAGTTGATTTTATAATTCAGTGTTTGTCTGTTTTTCTCTGAATAATAATTCGTATCATAAGGCTTGATACAAATGTTTCCTGATCTTTGTCTACAGGCAGCTCCACACTTCCACCAATATTCTCCTTCTCTCT
The DNA here is from genome assembly GCA_033026295.1 of Channa striata. NCBI lineage: Eukaryota > Metazoa > Chordata > Actinopteri > Anabantiformes > Channidae > Channa > Channa striata. The sequence goes on from CM065177.1 coordinate 23,594,523, forward strand.
CTGGCTGTTTCAGATTTCTTCATTGGATTGCTCTTGTTTTTTCGAATTATGTTTATAGACGGCTGCTGGTTACTGGGTGACAACATGTGCACTATGTATCAGTATCTAGACTACGTTATCACCTCTACGTCAGTCGGAAATATGGTTCTCATATCTCTTGATCGCTATGTGGCTATTTGTTATCCACTGCATTACTCCATCAAAGTTACACAAAAAAGAGTTAAGATCTGTGTTTCTCTGTGTTGGACTTTCTCTGTGATCTTTCAGAGTCTGATTCTGCAGGACATCCTGAAACAACCGGGCCGGTATAATTCATGCATTGGAGACTGTAATGTTTTTATTAGCTACATTGCCGGAGTTGCAGATGTTATTTTTTCCTTCATTCTTCCCATCACAGTTATTGTCGTTCTCTATACAAGAGTGTTTGTGGTGGCCGTGTCTCAGGCTCGGGCCATGAGGTCTCACATTGCAGCTGTGGCACTCCAGTGTTTAACAAAAGTAACAGCTAAAAAATCCGAACTAAAAGCAGCCAGGACTCTGGGTATTGTTATTGCCGTGTTTTTAATGTGTTTCTGCCCATTTTATATTGTGGCTCTAACAGGTGATGTTAAATTTATGAATCCTTCACATATTATCTTTGTGACGATGTTGTCCTATTGTAATGCCTCTTTAAACCCTGTGATCTATGCACTTTTTTACCCCTGGTTTAAAAAATCAATTAAACTCATTCTTGCTCTTAGGATACTGCAGCCTGACTCCTGTGAGACCAACTTGCTTTAGAGATGAATGTATTCGCATTTAGTGATGGTAATTTTACGCCTGTTTATAGACCCTGCACATGTGACCTAGCCAGCCACATTCATTCAAAGCAGATACTCTGTGTAAGTGTGCCTGCAGCATAGTCAACCAATTTGTGGGCTTCAAAAGATAAATCCAAGTATTTAAATGATGTGTTTTGGGCCTATAAAACCACTTTCCTTGCTTCAAACACTGAGTGTGAGACCGTTTTTTTTTTTTTTTTTTTTTTTTTTTTTTTTACAACACATATAAAAATCTGTGACCATCAGCATGTCAGCAGCAGATAATGATAAGATCACTCATTTTGTGATATTTTCAGAAACATTTTACAGCTAAACAACACACTGTATTTAAGCAAGGTTACTGTTGCTGTCAGTTAGTATGTTTTCCACAAAAGGTCGAGACTGTTGCTCAGGAGGTCGAGAGGCCGTCCATCAAGGCTGGGATTGGAGGTTTGATCCCGACCTGCCAGGACTCAGTGTGCAAAATGCAAATGCTAAACAAGTGCTTTAGATATCAGTGAGGTAGAAAAGAGTTTTACAAGCAAACCATTTATCATCTGAACTTTTTTTTTTTTTAAATCAGAATTATAATTAATATAGGAGTAGTACATCTTTGCAGAAAACTCACTGCCCCTTAATGCAGAGCTACTGAGTTTTTAAATGTAACAACATTGATCTGTTAATAATGGTGCAAACGAGTGTGCACAATATTACTTATATTCAAATAAAATATGCATCATAAAACAAGGTGAGGACATTTATGCCCAAACTTCTTACATTCTCAGAAAAAGACAAAACAAGGAGTAATGATCATGTAAACACATTTAAAAAGAGACAGACAGATGGTGTTGATAAGTTGACACAAAACAGAGACTGCGTGAATCTGAATAAAGTTTAATTTTGTTTGAGGTTAAATGGCTCCAGGGTTTTCACTACCACTGCTTTTTGGACAACCCACCAGAAAATATCAGTAAATAAAGAAATGAGTTGAGGCTCTTATGTCCTGCATTCTGTCTGTGGCTCAAACAAAAAATAAACCACTAGCAAGCCAGTTATTACTGAATGTAACTTTGCACCCAAGAATATATTTATTTAACTATAACTTTAAATTTATTATGTGAGGGTGTGAGGTCACATGATCTCCCTATAAATGTGGACGCCTTTAGGACTCCGTGTATGCATGTAAGGACTGATTCTGACTATCGGTTTAAACAGGACTTAAACGTAGCCTAGCTCTGCATGTAAAGTCATGGTCACTTTCAGTTCATGCTACTGATGTTGATGAAAAATTTAAATGTAATATGAGTGGGTCATTTTTCCCATTAAAAAAAGTTGTACACAAAATTTCTTGTTTTTCTCCAAGCCAACATAAGCTAAGAGAGGTGACAGAAATACACCTGTGACACGGGTTCCCCTATTCTTGCCAAACTGTACATTAGTGCAGACATAGTGCAGACAAAGGCCCTGAAATAATTCTTAGGAATGGCTCCGACCCAGTAGTTAAGATACACTATGTTGACAGAAGTATTTGCTCGCCTGCTCTGACTTGCATATGAACTTTAGTGACCTCCCATTCCTAATCCGTAGGGTTCATTATTCGATGTCAGTTCACCCTTTGCAACTATAACAGCTTCAACTCTTCTGGGAAGGCTGTCCACAAGGTTTAGGAGTGTGTTCATGGGAATTTTTAACCATTCTTCCTGAAGTGCATTTTTGGGGCCACACACTGATGTTGGACGAGAAGGCCTGGCTCTCGGTCTCCGCTCTAATTCATCCCAAAGATGTTCTATCGGGTTGAGGTCAAGACTCAGTGTCTGATGTGGATGAACTTGATTGGTCTGCACAGTCATCCATGTCTTCAGGGGCCTTGCTTTGTGCACTGGTCATGTTGAAAGAGGAAGGGGCCAGCTCCAAACGGGGCCAGCTTCCCACAAAGTTAGGAGAAGGGAATTGTCCAAAAAATCTTGGTATTCTGAAGCATTCAGATTTCCTTTGGCTGGAACTCAGAGATCAAGCCCAGCTCCTGAAAAACAACCACACACCATAATCCCAAGAGTTACGTGTTAGGATGAATAAAGTATGTATGTGTCTTTCTATGCATCAAAATGCAGGAACTATAGACACAGGAAATTAACATCAGGTTCATCAGGGAGGATACCAAAGACTTTCTGGGCTGTGAAGTTAGTGTAGAGAACTGTGACAACCTGGAAGTAGAACCTACAACAAACAGACACTGAACAGCACTTACCTGCAGTCTACTACTACTACTACTTTCTCTTTCGGCTTTTCCCATCAGGGGTCGCCACAGCGAATCATCCTTTTCCACTTCACTCTATCCTGGGCATCTTCCTCTCTGACACCAGCTAACCTCATGTCCTCTGTTAGAACATCCATATATCTCCTCCTTGGTCGTCCTCTCGCCCTCTTGCCTGGCAGCTCCATCTCCAACATCCTTCTACCAATATATTCACTATCCCTCCTCTGCACATGTCCAAACCATCTCAGTCTGGCCTCTCTGACTTTGTTGCTAACACAGGCAACGTGCGCTGTCCCTCTGATGAGCTTGTTCCTTATTCTGTCCAACCTTGTGACTCCTAAGGAGAACCTCAACATCTTCATCTCTGCTGCTTCCATCTCTGCCTCTTGTCTCTTTCTCACTGCTACTGTCTCTAACCCATAGAGCAGAGCTGGTCTCACCACTGTCCTGTACACCTTTCCTTTGAGTCTTGCTGACACTCTTCTATCACACAACACTCCTGACACTTTCCTCCACCCATTCCAACCCGCCTGCACTCGCCTCTTCACCTCTTTTCCACACTCCCCATCACACTGAACTGATGACCCCAAGTACTTAAACTCCTGCACCTTCTTCACCTCAGCCCCCTGTAAACTCACACTTCTACCTGGATCCCTCTCGTTTACACACATGTATTCTGTCTTACTACGACTGACTTTAATGCCTCTTCTTTCCAGAGCAAACCTCCACCTCTCCAGCCGTTCCTCCACCTGCTCTCTACTCTCACTGCAAATCACAATGTCATCTGCAAACATCATTGTCCAGGGAGATTTCTGTCTGACCTCATCTGTCAACCTGTTCATCAGCGTAGCAAACAAGAAGGGACTCAAAGCCGATCCTTGGTGTAGTCCCACCTCCACCTTGAACTCCTCTGTCTGAGTTGTTAGTTTTCCTGCATTACTGTGGAAAGGCCCCCTAGTGAACAACCAGCTCAGTAGGTTGTTTTCAGTCACATGAAAAAATTAAATGGTGGCCATGTTGGAAAAGGTGCCAGAACACGCAATGCGTCACAGCTCTCACAGTAAAAACAACAAGATGATTCACTTTGCACTTGTGTGCTTTAAGTAAGGTTTCTTTGTGGATTCAATTTACTCAAAAGGTGAAATGGGTTTTTCATGCTAGGTGATAATTATGACTTAAGCCCTGAAAGCTCTGACCACAAAAAAATAAGGCACACAGGCAAAGGTGGATAATACACAGGCCAAGTCATCCCTGGCATTGAAGAGGCGTGTGTGTAAGAGGTGTAGTACAGCGGTTCCCCCTGGTAGAGTATGTCAGTTGCCATGGAGAGTAGGGGGCTGGCTAGGAAGGATCGAAATAAAGGAGGCGTATGAGAGTTAGATTTGATCAAAAAGCTGCCGGAGCGCCGCAGTTTCTCTTCCCTCTGGTGATGGAGACCTTTGGGGAAACTGAACTCTGCTTTCCACAGCTCCTCAATGCCTCGTGTCTGAAGCCAAAACGTTCTTACTTTGAAGCCATGCTGACTTACATTCTGGTGTTCTCTATCTCTGTGCTCACGGCATTTCTCAACCTGCTGGTCATCATCTCCATCTCCCATTTCAAGTATCTCAATTTTTCATGAACTAATCAAACTGCTGATAGTAATTGTTTGTCCCCCCCCAAATTATTACCATCTTATTTAAATTGGGGTTAAACTTTTACTTTCAAACTTTCTCTGTCTTTGTTCTGCCTGCTTTTATCCAAATGTTGGTGTCATAAATGCTGATCAACGTGTTGCTGATGTTCCTCTCCAGGCAGCTCCACACATCTACCAACCTCCTCCTCCTCTCTCTGGGTGTCTCAGATTTCTGCGAGGGGCTTGTCTTGCTCTTTCAAATCGTGCTCATAGACGGCTGCTGGTTCCTGGGTGACTTTATGTGTTCTCTGTATCAGTATGTAGCAGCTGTTGTTACCTCTGCGTCAGTAGGAACAATGATCCTCATATCTGTCGACCGTTATGTGGCTATTTGTTATCCCCTCCATTACTCCCCTGAAGTCACACAACAGAAAGTTAGGATCTGTACTTGTCTGTGTTGGATTTGTTCTGTGATATTTCAGACTCTGATTCTGCAGGATAACCTGAAACAGCCAGGCAGGTATAAGTCCTGTGTTGGAGAATGTGTTATAATCACTAACTACATTGCTGGACTTGCAGATGTAATTTTTTCCTTCATTTTTCCAATCATTGTTATAGTAGTTCTGTATATGAGAGTGTTTGTGGTGGCCGTGTCACAGGCTCGTGCCATGAGGTCTCACATTGCAGCTGTCACACTCCAACATTCAACAAAAGTAACAGCTCAAAAGTCTGAGCTGAAAGCAGCCAGGACTCTTGGTGTTCTTGTTGCTGTGTATCTAATGTGTCTCTGTCCATATTATTGTGTGGCTCTTTCAAGCCAAGACAACTCGATGGACGCGTCGTCTGCTTCATACGCCTTTGTCGTATGTTTGTACTGTTTTAATTCATGTCTGAATCCTTTGATCTATACGCTTTTTTACCCCTGGTTCAGAAAATCAGTTAAACTCATTGTTACACTTCAGATCCTGCAGCCTGACTCCTGTGAGGCCAATATACTGTAGAGAGATGTTAGTGATTATTTTTTAGGTGTAGAAGCCTCGGATGCCCTCAGATGGGTGGGCATTAAAGAGAGAGAAGAAACATTTTGATTTTATTTGCTGTTGAAATGTTCCTTTTGCTTAAATTTTCTGTTAATTATGTGACAGCAGTAGATACCAGAACAAATTCAGGTCTACATAATCAATAAATATTACAGAAAATATTAACTGTATGTCAGGGTTAACAAGTTTTGGAGTTAAAAATATTAGACCTTATGACATAACATGAAGTAAAAATGTTTAAGATTCGACATTATCTAGACAGAAATCATTGAAACTTTCTGTGGCATTGACATGTTATATATTAATTTTGTACAAATAATTTATAGACCCTCCAAAAAGTATTGGAATGACAAGGCTAATTCATATTTACATATTAATTTTTGCTGTACACGAAAGACATTTGAGTATTTATTTAAAAAGAATAAATTACAACTTTTTTGTTCTGAACATGCAATTTGTAGCTTATTTGCTACAAATGTGTAAATTAAAGACGTTTTGCAATATAGTTCTAGACTGTTTTGTCATAATTGATTAGGAAAATTAATAAAAGTTGCTTTGAACATATTTCACCCTGATGGTTATTTACAAGTGATTCATGACATTATGGAACCAACTCACCCTGTGCCCCTTGAGCACAAATTTGAAGCCCCACATGCTCTCCACCTTTTGTGCCACATAGAAATGGCGGAGTGAAGCTCAACTTTTTACAATCTTTGGTAATGGATATGGATGTAAAATTACACGTATTGTCGGTGGGAACTACTTGGTTCACTGAGATGCTACTATGCATGAACCGAGATTCTTCTCCTCTTGGCTTAAACACGCAAACAGAGCTCCTGGATCACACGTTGCTGAGAGGGAGGCGTGGCACAGGGGATCATCTCTTGTCACACAGTCTAATGCCTAACGGAGGTGGCCAGGGAATAGCTGAGGGTGGAGGGAGGTTTGAAAAGCTTTTTAGACCAAATAAACTTTGGTGTCTAGGGCTCTGACCGGTGTTTCAACCAGTACCCGAAACCTAGTGGGTCCCTGAAATTTAATTAAAGAAGTAAAGTTTCAGCTCGCTTGAAAAAAACAATGGGTTCGGAACATGTGCAATGCATCAGCTTGGCTAACTTTCACGATAGATCTGTAAACCGGGTAGTGGACATGCAGATAAACATCCCTGCCATCAAGGAGGTTGTCACTGTAAAGAGAAAAGCCGCACATAGAGTGAACGTGAACAAGGGCTGAGTAGCGACAATAGAGATAAATCGGAAGTGGGATAGAAAGCATTGAGTCGAAGCTCAGCAGCTTCTCTCTGGTGATGGACACTTTGGAGGAAAGTGAACTCTGTGTTCCACAGCTCCTCAACGCCTCATGTGTTGCTCCCGTTCACCCATTCACAAACTGATGACAACAACTGCTGTGCAAGATGCTCACCTAGCTCACCAGGGGAATCTGGGGGCTCAGTGTCTTGCCCAAGGACACTGACATTTAGCCAGGAAGAACCAGGGGCCGTTAGTTGAGCTACTGACAACAGAAAGTTTTTTGGTGGCGGCCGTACAACTGAGCTAAAGCTGCCCTAGCATTTCCAGCCTTCAGGTGTCCTTTTTGGAGCCCCAAAGTGCTTGTGTATGTGTTTCTTCTAAATTGACTTGGAGAAAAGCTTTAAAAAGACCAATGGAAAAAACATATCTGAGATCAAGTACATATGCCAATACCAAGTCAAATATCAATGTCAATGGGCATTTTTATTTTTATAATTTTTTAAATTTTACCAGTAAGTCAGCCAAGGTCGTTGGTCAGCTCAACTGACTAAAGGTCAGGAGCTATACAAACTGGGGTGTGTTCATGTCCAGAATTTGGACTTTGCTGACCCAGCTTATGGGACATACATTACCCACACGGACCACCTGGCTGTAATTATTGGTCTGACCTCAGTCTACAGTAGGAGAGCAATAATGTCTCACCACTGTTTCACTCATGTATAATAGTAAGTGATGAATGGGAACGAGTTGGCAGCCAGCAACAACACAGAATAATAACAAAGGTGTTCTCTTTTTTTTCAAAATTACAACTACTGTCTGAAAAAATAGCCTGGCTTACCTTGGCCTCCTGAAGAAAACACCATTGGTCATCAATACCAAGAAGATGAGCAAAGAAGGCACAGTAGTTCAATCCCCACAAAGAAACCGAAAGCAGCAGAGGGAGGGGGGTGAGGGCTCGGTACTGAGGGTGGAGATAAATGTGCAACAAAAAGCTGCCAAAGTTCAGCAGCTTCTCCTCTCTGCTGATGGAGACTTTGGAGGAAAGTGAACTCTGCTTTCCTCAGCTCCTCAACACTTCCTGTATGAAGCCACAGCGTTCTCACTTTGAGGCCATGCTGACTTACGTCCTGCTTTTCTCCATCTCTCTCCTTACTGCATTTCTCAACCTGCTGGTCGTCATCTCCATCTCCCACTTCAGGTGAACAAACAATTTAAGAATTCATAAAACTGAATCTTTTTCAAAGAATCAATTATTTTACTTCAGTGTAATTATCAAGTTCTTCTTGGTCTTTGTTCTGCCTGCTTTGATCTGAATGATGATTGATATTATCACTAATTATAAAAAAAATGTTCCTGATCTTTCTCTCTAGGCAGCTCCACACTCCCACCAACCTCCTCCTACTCTCTCTGGCAGTTTCAGATTTTTTCATCAGCTTCCTCATGCTCTTTCAAATTATGCTGATAGATGGTTGCTGGTTCCTGGGTGACCTCCTGTGCATTCTCTACCAGTATCTAGCCTACGTTATTACTGCTGTCTCAGTGGAAACCATGGTGCTCATATCAGTTGATCGCTATGTTGCAATTTGTGATCCCCTACGCTATCCCACGAGAATTACACAAAAATCAGTAAAGATCTGTGTTTGTCTGTGTTGGATTTGTTCTGTGATCTCCCCAGGTCTTAATCTAAAGGATGTTCTGATACAACCAGGCAGGTATAATTCCTGCTTTGGAGAGTGTGTCCTTGTCCTTAATTTCATCAGTGGAGTTATAGAAATAATTGTTTTCTTTTTTGTTCCCATAACCATTATTGTACTTCTGTATATGAGAGTATTTGTGGTGGCCGTCTCTCAGGCTCGAGCCATGAGGTCTCACATTGCCTCTGTGTCACTCCATCATCCATCAATGAAGGTAACAGCTAAAAAATCTGAATTGAAAGCAGCTTGTACTCTTGGTGTTGTTGTTTTTATTTTTCTAATGTGTCTCTGCCCATATTACTGTGTGGCTCTTACAGCCCAAGACAACACGATGAATGCTACATCTACTGCCTTTGTCATATGTTTGTATTATTTCAATTCTTGTATAAACCCTATGATTTATGCTCTTTTTTATCCTTGGTTTAGAAAGTCAATTAAACTCATCATTACACTTCAGATACTGCAGCCTGACTCCTGTGAGACCAACATGCTGTAGAGACACATTGCAAATGTTATTGCTTAAGATGTTGAAGGGCAGCTGCCAACTGTGACAAATGATGCCCAACTGTGACAAATGATGTGAAATTAATTGCAAACAGACGATTTAAATAAAACCTCCCCCCCGCTTTTCAGTCCACCTTTCTATTGTTCAAGTGACGATAAGACTATATGGCTCACAAGCTGCACTGGTTACTACACGCAGACTGGACTGGGGTTGTACTCATACTGTAACGGTAATCTGTGCAAGAGTCACATATAGGTAACCAAATTACTTAGGAGTCATTGATATATCATGATGCACACCAGGATAATCCATAAAATCTTGAGGATGTGAATGGAAATATGCTTTTGGGCATTTAGGTGTTTTACCACTGATCACTGTAAAGACTCAGTCTTTGTGGATCATGCAATAAAGTACATTCATTAAATATGAATAGTACGTGTATAAAGTGTAAGCGTGCTATTAAACAATGTAGTAAACCAATATGTTCAAACATGGGGGGGTGTCTTGTTTAAATTGTGTGTATTTGGTCTCTAGGTTCAAAGCTCAAGGCAATGGGGTTTATGATTGACCAATGAACAAATACTTGTGGCCTTCAGCTTGTCCAGCACCCGTTCCTGCGCCAAGGTTGTCCGGTGCTTGCCAAGCAGCTGCTTGTCTAGTAAGTCCCCCGGAGGGGTACAGCCGATGCTGCCGGGCTCCCATCTGGACTCCAGTTTGTTCATGGGAGGGTTTTTGCAGTCTAAATGGACCTCTAACCATGAACTCTGCCATATCTTTTAGTATAGAAAAGAATAGCCTCTGTTGTCATTGCAGATCATGTATACAACAAAATTGTATGAGCTCTTGGTGCAAACAATGCAATAAAAATATATAAAATATAAATAGTATCATAAAAAAACACGCGTCTCCCACACTCACCACTGTCGCTGTCCAGTGTTGTGACAGTGTTGTAGAAGTTTAGATTTGTATATGAGAGTTATGTGGTGTTTAGAAGTCTGACAGCCCAAGAATAAAACCTGTTTTTCAGCATATTTGTCCAGCTTTTTATGCTCCTGCCCTGCTCCATGCTCTTGCCCGAGGGCAGAAGAGTGAAGAGACTCTGAGCTGGATGTGAGTCGTCTCAGGATTTTCCTGGTCAAATTGTAGTCTATGAAGAGCATTCTGACGTAGTTCCCAGGTTTCTTAAGGTGGCTCAGAGCACCATGTAGGGCAGTGGCGATGGCGTCCCCCGTTTACCTATTTGCTCTGTGGGCAAATTGTTGTTAATCAAATTTTGGTGGAAGGCAAGACCTGAGGTGCTGAAAGACCGGTCTCTCAAAGCTCTTTATTACTACAGAGGTTAGTGTGATAGGTCTGTCATGCTACTTATGGCTGTTCTCTTTGGGACTAGGATCATTGTAGCTGCTTTCAGGCATGATGGGACTCTAGCCAATTGCTGAGAGGTGTTACAAACTCTTGTAGGGACCCCTGATAGCTGGTCAGCCCAGGCTTTTACTACTTTACCCAGTACCCCATCTGGTCCTGCCTCTTTGTTGGGGTTCACAGCCTTCAAAATTGCTCTCGCACGGTGCTCCTGCAGGATGAGTGCCTGAAAGTTGGAAGGCCGTTTAGCCGGAGCCACCTGGTAAGGTCTAGTAATCTCATAGCAGGTAAAGAAGACGATCAGCTCCTCTACCATTGAGACATTGCGGTGATTGTCTTCATTAGGCTGCCCCAGAAAAAAAAGCAATCCTGTAATTGCATTGCGTATGTTTGATAAGTATGTTGAAGCACTGTATAGAGATTTAATCTTATCCCCTAGTAAGATATTGGGCAATGTAATAGATTACTTTTATCGTTAGGAGTACCAGCATCAAGGAAGTTCGCACATACCCTGTTTATTGTTGGTAGACAAAGCACCTGTTTTCAAGTTAGGATGTTGGATGTACAGGACTGTGGTATGCACGGTTTCTTGTTTTGCCTAGTTTAAGGGGGCCAGGATGTTGGTGCAGTAGTTGGTGTGTCCACCTCACAGGATGAAAATCCCTGGCTGACTTCACCAAAACTCTTTACAAATGAAAAAGTACAAGACTTTGGTCTCAAAGTTTGTTATTTTGTCTAGTTTAAGGATGCCCAGCCTTTCCGTCAGAAGTTTTACATGTCTAAGTTTTATAAACTGAAAACTGTTTTATGACACCAAATATGTCACTAAAGACTAGTTTGCTGATTCTCACGACGCTTTAAATTTTCATTTTAAGTCATGACAGTACACACACAGGTGTGCCTATAGCTTACCTAGTGATACATTTATTTCAATAATTGCAGTTCTGCAAACATATTAAGATTGCAGGCATTGAACACTTCAGCAGTGAAAAGAGAAAATTGGAAGCCCTGGACAATTTGGACGTTAAATGGAATGGAAGCTGTTTACGAACCCGCCAGCCTACTACATGAAATCTTTCCTCTCCAACATGGAAAGCTTCTTACTTGCTTTAGAGATGACGAGCAGGCGGCGGACGGGCTGCAGGCCACGGGGAACGCCGGACGACCTCTGCACAGGAACAGGAACTGGATGAGCTGCAGCCAACCTCAACACGGGAACAGGCCGAGCAGGAGCTGGAAGAGTGCCGGGCAACCACAGTGCCAGAACGACAGCTGGATGAGTAGGTGGCCGACAAGCTGCAAGAACTGGACAGGCAGGAAGTGGAGAGACGGGACAAACAGGAACTAGCTGGGCGTCGGCCGATCTCTGCATCCTCGGGGGAGCCTGACAAGTGACGACAGTTTTAGCGTTGACATGGGAGGACCTCTTTGGCCCGCAGGCGGCGTCGACGTGTATGGGAACCAGCACAAACAGACCTGTGCGGACCGTGGTTCACCTGCCGATACTGGGGAAAATAATATTAACATAATAAACAATAAAGAACCAAAAAGGCTAAGGACTAACAAACACTCTAAGCAAAGTAGAAGTTAAACAAGGAAAAAAACAAGTAATCAATTCTAAAACCTAACAGAACAGACTAACAGAGACTGAAATAATAACTAAATTAAAAATAAAGAAAAGAGCTAAACAAAGACAAACAGGTGAACCAGAAAACTAACTCAACACGAGGGTACTTACACAAATAGACAAAGACCAAACAAGGACAAGACGAAGAAACTAAACAAAGCAACCAAACCTCAAGGCAGCAATCAAGAACAAACGATAAATCGGTGGACAAACTAGCAAACACGTGAGTGGAGAGCTGGGTTTAAATAAATGGGAAAAACAGATGAACCCAATAAGGACCGAAAGAAAAGTAAGTAAGAAAGTAAGATAAGTAAAGCAATAATACAAAATAAAAGAGCAAGACAGGATGTAAAAAAAAATCCATAATCCTGACATGGCCGTTTCAATTTGGTAGTTCATTTACAATTACTTGACTATTATTTGTGAAATACATACAAAAGGTGAAAGGGATAAAAGACTTGGTTCTTTGCTTGGTCTATAACCTAGGACACAAGGTGCTATACACTGGTTTTCACCAGGGTGAGCAGTGTTTTTTTTCTTGTTCTGCTCATTAAGCTGCAAACCAACTGTTATTGAGAATAAAAACTATATAAAGCAAAATGATTTCCACGGTGGTCCTCTTGTGGGCTAAAAAGATAGCAGATGGTGAGTTAGTTAATTGTTTTGTTACTGACCCGTTAACAGTGAACTCTACCAGTCACAGCAGGACCACCACCTGCTTTAAATGTTGAAGTGGACAGGAAAAGGTTAAACAGCTGCCGTGATCGACATCTGTCAGAACACACAGTCACCTGCAGCCTGCTGTGTGTGGGCTGTTGTGGACTACTGTTCACCAGATTAAACCGATATATTAATGTTATGGCTGATTGGTGTATACAAAGTATTGAATGTTCAACAACTATTAACAAAACCATTGTAATAAAATATTTCGGACCTCTGGGGTTTATTCAGATCTATTAAAAAAGGCAAAACTATTCTCCTATTAAGGTCAGCATTTACAGGTTTTGCTCTGACCACAAATTTGTGGCACATACGCAAAGGTCAACATTTTTCACACCACAGATGGCCCTGCTAATAAAATGGACAAGAATGCAATTACTTTAACGTCCATGGAGAGGAAAACAAGGATGGAGATCACATTATATAAAGCTTTAGTCCAAACGCTGCCAAAGCTCTGCAGCTTCTCCTCTCTGCTGATGGAGACCTTTGGGGAAACTGAACTCTGCTTTCCACAGCTCCTCAACGCTTCCTGTCTGAAGCCACAGCGTCCTCAATTTGAAGCCATGCTGACTTACATTCTGCTGTTTTCTATCTCACTGCTCACTGCATTTCTCAACCTGCTGGTCATCATCTCCATCTCCCACTTCAAGTAATCAAATATTTCATGTTGAATTTATGAAACTGATTATAATGAAATAATGGAACAGGTAAGCATCTGATACACGAGACAAGAATAGTATTTTTCTGATAAAATGTTTTTTATTCCAGTCTTTGTTCTGTCTGCTTTTATGTGAATTACATTTTATGTTGTGATATTATTCATAAATAACGCTAAATATATTTTCTCATTTTTCTCTGCAGGCAGCTCCAATCTCCCACCAACCTCCTCCTCCTTTCTCTGGCTGTCTCAGATTTCTTTGTGGCCCCTCTCTTGCTCTTTGAAATCATGCTCATAAACGGCTGCTGGTTATTTGGTGACCTTATGTGTTCTCTGTACCAGTATGTAACAGCTGTTGTTACCTCTGCCTCTGTAGGGACCATGATCCTCATATCTGTCGACCGTTATGTGGCTATCTGTTATCCCCTCCATTACTCCACTGAAGTCACACAAAAGCGAGTTCAAGTCTGTGTTTATCTCTGTTGGATTTTTTCTTTAATTTTTCAATGTCTAGTTCTGCAGGACAACATGCAACAACCAGGCAGATATAATTCCTGTGTTGGTGAGTGTATCATTGTCACTAACTACATTGCTGGGCTTGCAGATCTTTCTTTTTCCTTCATTCTTCCCATCACTGTCATTGTCGTTCTGTATATGAGAGTATTTGTTGTGGCCGTGTCTCAGGCTCGAGCCATGAGGTCTCACGTTGCAGCTGTGTCACTCCAGTGTTCAATGAAAGTAACAGCTCAAAAATCAGAGCTGAAAGCAGCCAGGACTCTGGGTGTTGTTGTAGTTGTTTTTCTAATATGTCTCTGTCCATATTATTGTGTGGCTCTTTCAAGCCAAGACAACTCGATGGACGCTTCATCTGCTTCATATGCCTTTGTAGTATGTTTGTACTGTTCAAACTCCTGCTTAAATCCTATGATTTATGCCTGTTTTTACCCCTGGTTTAGAAAATCAATTAAACTCATTGTTACACTTAAGATACTAGAGCCTGACTCCTGTGATACCAACATACTGTAGAGAAGCATTGGTCATGGTGACTGCAGGGGGCAGTTTAGGCATAGTTGATGTTGGTGGCACCACAGCAATAGTTTGACATGTTAAGTTCCTCTCTGTCAAGTGCAGTCCTTTAAATACATTACCAATGTAAGAAAGGACAGCCTGACGATGAGAAAAAAGCTACTGGCCAACAATTGGTGGACTCCCCACCCTTTAGCTGCTGCTTCTTTTATGACCATTCGGTTCATTGGCTCACGCAACTGTGTAAGAATCACATGAAAGTAACAAGGTAACTTATCCGAATGTCAAGATGTGAACCAGAGCAGGGAAATGCGTAACAACTTGTGGAAACTTTGTGTTTTTTTTTTACTGTATTACTGTAAGGGCTCATGCATTATAAAATAAACTTAATGTATTTACTATGGATACTTTCTATACAAATGTAACCTCAGCTGAAATGTTGTACTTGAGTGGATGAAAAAGGAAAGTTTACAGTTATGAAAACAATCTACATCGTGAAACTGACGTCCAATGCCAATGAAATTCAAACACTTGATTGATTTGTTTTTGATAACAGCAGTAGCAGAAACATTTAGTAACTTGGAAAATCACCTCTGAACCTTTAGATGTATGAGCGGCTCAGTGACAAGAATATGAAAAAAGTTAATTGCCAGGTATTTATGCAATACGGTTTAATGTTCACACAGATTCACGTGATTAATTATTATTACTGAAAACACTAACAATTGATACAGTGTAGTCAATAAAGTCTGAGACCTCATGAAAAATAGTAGCTTTGTATAAACTTGGAAGTAAATAGAAATGGTCAACACTTTGAGATAGATATTTGTGACAATAACCATAGTAAGCCATGTACAAATGAAGTTATTTTTTTCCTTTCCATGTAACGTACTGATCCAATTCAGTTATTTCATATAACGATAATAATTAATCGGTTGTAATTGTCTCATAATTCAGCCACGTTTAGCTATTATTCCAACTATATTTGAAGTGTGTACACGTTTATCATGTAAATTATGTAATGCATTTAAATTAAACTATATTGCATTTACATTAAACCTTACTATTTTCAGAAAACCATTTTTTACACAATTTTTGGCATAAAAAAATTAATACAAAAACAAAACCTTGTTACACAAAGTGTGTGTTTAAACTGGATGTTGTAAAATAACTAACAACATCTGATCATTGAATCGAGTCTTTACATGTATTTATATGTATTTTAATGTTGTGATTTCAACATCAAATAGAATAAATTAGAACGATAAACTTTCCATCAGATAAGCCAGATGTCTAATGGACGGTTTCACCCCGTTTAAATCAGATGGTGTGACAGAGCAGCATGGCTAAAAAATGTGGTCTGGCATTTAGAAGTAATTCAGACTAAATAAAAATACGTTCAAACAGGATGTGACTCCTGTCGTTCCCTCAGTCACAATGACTCATTACTCATTTGAGTCCCAGGGTTTTTATACATGATGCGATGGTGTGAATAAATTTGACAGCAAAACAAAATTTTCAGAGGACAAATAAACTCAGTACAAATATTAACCTAAAATGTGAGGAGGTTCTAAAAATTTGTTCTCCACTCATAGATGTCACATTGGACACTGACCAAGAAGACTAAGAGTCATTGACTAAGCAGGGATTGGATGCATCCACCGTTGAAAAGAGGAGGTCAACTGGCAGCTGTCTAGCGGCTGTACCTAGCCCGCTCAGTAGCTCTTGCAGAGTTTGTCCTGTCGGCATTGTCTCCTTCGGTCATCTTGTCTGGGGTCTGGTCTGCGTTATGGAATTTATTTGACTGAGGCGTGGCAGCGGCTGAGCGACTTTGTTGAAGTAAATCAGTTCACTCCAGCTGGGCTTGTTTACAGCTGTCAATCACATGCTGGTAGGCGGGGTGGAGGCCGCTGCTGTTCTTCGCAAATCAGCTATCAAGGTATCCTCTCTCTCTCTTTACACGTTCAGCTCATTTAAATCTACAGTTCTTTAACACGAAGGCCCAGTTCCAAACATTCTAGCTACAGTCTACTGCCCCCCAAACCAAACCCGGATTTTCTAGATGAATTCTCTGCCTTTCTTACTACTCCCTTTCTACATTATTGACGACTTCAACATGCACATATATACAATCAACAACACTCTTACTAAGGTCTTAACATCAGTTTTAAACAGTTTCGGGACTTCAACGATACGTAAACTCTTCCTCACACACTAACGGTCATATCCTGCATTGTTTCGGACCATCCTATCACGAATCAGTACCAGGTCGTCAGCTGGAACATCTGTTACAAAAAAATGGTCTCACTAGCCCCAAGGACATGTTTCTCACACATAATTCACTATCAAGAAGGCAAATCTATCCACTGGTTATTCCTTGTTAATTCTTTCGTTAATGTTGGTTAAAATTTTATCACAAACATTATACATGTCTCCCTTACTTTAGGTATTGTCCTCCTTGACAACTGGAATTATTTCTCCCAAACTGGTTCAGATCCTTCTAATTTTATAGTCTTTAAACCAATTATGAATTTACAATTTCTTTCAAAAATTGTGAAAAAACAGTTGCTGCTCAGATCAGATCAAACAATTGTCTGCATGAACAATTCCAATCTGGTTTCCATCAGTCCGGCATCACAGATGCTATATACACCTGGTTCACTTCATACATGTTTCGTTCAGTTGTTCAATTACAGAGCTACACATTTTAAGCTACCCCATTAATATTGGTGTCCCCCAGAGCTCAGTCCTTGCCCCCCTCCTCCTCATTATGTACCTACATAATGTTAGTCTAGTTCCACTGCTATACAGATGACACCCAGCTCTATGTGTCTCTAAATACAATTTTCTCAAACTAAAAAGCAGTAAAACTGAATTTTGTCTTGTAGAAACTAAATCCATATTCTCCAAAATCAATAGTTTCTCTGTACAAATTAACTTCTTCACTATCTCACCTTCTCCTCAGGTCAGGAGTCTGGGTGTCATCCTGGACATTACCCTCTGATTCTCTGCCCAAAGCAGTAACATAACAGAGTCTGCCTGCTTCTACATCTGTAATATCACCCGTGTCCGACCATCACTCAGTCCCCACAGTTCAACCACTCTTATCCATGCTTTGGTCACATCTTGTTTAGATTATTTTAATTTTGTCTTGTTTATTTTGCCCCAAAAAACTCTCCATAAACTTTAGCTGGTTCAGAACTCATGTGCTTGTAATTTTACTACAAGCCCCTTCATGGATCATGTTACTCTCATCCTTAGACAACTTCATTGGCTCCTGGTCCATTTCTGTATTAACTATAAGATTTTATCCTTCACAATCAAAGTACACCATAACCTCACACCCACATACCTGTCCGGCAGCTTCCAGCGATACACACCCTCATGCTCCCTACATTCTACCTCAGCCCACCTCCTGTCCACTCCACAGGCTCACCTGTCTTCTGTCGTGGCTAGAGGATTCATTTGGTTTGCCCCCCATCTGTGGAATTACCGTCCATCAGACCTCCGATCCATAGACTCTTTCCCCGTGTTCGAGTCTCGTCTTAAAACTCACCTTTTCCATCTTGCCTATTCCACCTAAAACCAATAATCAAAAACATTTTCAAAAGTATATCGAAGTTGGTTTTTAGCTGCTAGTTTTGCTAGTTTGTTGTTTTATCCTGGGTCTTTTAGGTGACCTTGAGGGTTGAGAAAGGCGCCTGTAAATAAAATGTACTGTTATATTGTTAACTCTGTTTTCTGTGGTTCCTCCCCCAAGTCAATATTTTTGGTACCTTGTGTCTGCTGCTATCTCACCTCATTATGGATTGTACTCCCGCTCTACAGTGACTGGTTTATGCCAGGGTGAGCAGCTTTTCTTTTCTTGACCTGTGGATTACTCACCGTAAGCGACAAACATTCCGTGTGTGCAAACCACATGTTGTTGAGGACATAAAAACGACATAAAAAAAAAAAACCTTCCACTGTGCATTGCAGCTTGCTGTGAATGGGGCCGTGCGGCCACAGTGGTTATGCTCACCACTGGTCACAACATTAAACCGACTGGGTACTTATATGGTTATGGCTAATTTCTGTATACAGTCAAAGTCCAAAAATGTTTCAATACAGTATTTTGAGGTTTGAAGTGTCAGTTTCTGTATCATTTGCTGGGGCAACATTTATAACTTTTGCGCTGACCACAAACATGTGGCACAGAGGCAAAGGTCAACATTATCCAGTCCACAGATACCCCTCCTAATAAGAAAAGACAAGTACAAAATGCATCTTATTATTTTAATCTCCATGGAGAGAAAAACAGCCGCAGAGGTGAGGGGGGCGGAAAGAGATAAATCACATAATGTGTAAAGCTTTAGTCCAAACGCTGCCAGAGCTCTGCAGCTTCTCCTCTCTGCTGATGGAGACCTTTGGGGAAACTGAACTCTGCTTTCCACAGCTCCTCAACGCTTCCTGTCTGAAGCCACAGCGTCCTCGATTTGAAGCCATGCTGGCTTACATTCTGGTGTTTTCTATCTCTGTGCTCACTGCATTTCTCAACCTGCTGGTCATCATCTCCATTTCCCACTTCAAGTATTCAAATATTTCACATTGAATTTATGAAACTGATAATAATGAAATAATGGAACAGACTTTGTTCTGTCTGCTTTTATCTGAATGACATTTAATGTTGTGGTGTTAATCATAAATACGATAAATATATTTTCTCATTTTTCTCTGCAGGCAGCTCCAATCTCCCACCAACCTCCTCCTCCTTTCTCTGGCTGTCTCAGATTTCTTGGTGGCCCCTCTCTTGCTCTTTGAAATCATGCTCATAGATGGCTGCTGGTTACTGAGTGATCTTATGTGTTCAATATATCAGTATGCCGCAGCTGTTGTTACCTCTGCCTCAGTAGGAACCATGATCCTCATATCTGTCGACCGTTACGTGGCTATCTGTTATCCCCTCCATTACTCCACTGAAGTCACACAAAAGCGAGTTCAAGTCTGTGTTTATCTCTGTTGGATTTTTTCTTTTATTTTTCAGTGTCTAGTTCTGCAGGACAACATGCAACAACCAGGCAGATATAATTCTTGTGTTGGTGAGTGTATCATTGTCAGTAACTACATTGCTGGATTTGCAGATCTTTCTTTTTCCTTCATTCTTCCCATCACTGTCATTGTCGTTCTGTATATGAGAGTATTTGTTGTGGCCGTGTCTCAGGCTCGAGCCATGAGGTCTCACGTTGCAGCTGTGTCACTCCAGTGTTCAATGAAAGTAACAGCTCAAAAATCAGAGCTGAAAGCAGCCAGGACTCTGGGTGTTGTTGTAGTTGTGTTTCTATTATGGCTCTGTCCATACTATTGTGTGGCTCTTACAAGCCCAGATAACTTCATGGACGCTTCATCTGCTGCATTTCTTTTTGTATTCAGTGTGTACTGTTCAAACTCCTGCCTCAATCCTATGATTTATGCCTATTTTTACCCCTGGTTTAGAAAATCAATTAAACTCATTGTTACACTTAAGATACTAGAGCCTGACTCCTGTGATACCAACATACTGTAGAGAAGCATAGGTCAGGTTGACTGCAGGGGGCAGTTTAGGCATAGTTGATGTTGGTGGCACCACAGCAATAGTTTGACATGTTAAGTTCCTCTCTGTCAAGTGCAGTCCTTTAAATACATTACCAATGTAAGAAAGGACAGCCTGACGATGAGAAAAAAGCTACTGGCCAACAATTGGTGGACTCCCCACCCTTTAGCTGCTGCTTCTTTTATGACCATTCGGTTCATTGGCTCACACAACTGTGTAAGAATCACATGAAAGTAACAAGGTAACTTATCCGAATGTCAAGATGTGAACCAGAGCAGGGAAATGCGTAACAACTTGTGGAAACTTTGTGTTTTTTTACTGTATTACTGTAAGGGCTCATGCATTATAAAATAAACTTAATGTATTTACTATGGATACTTTCTATACAAATGTAACCTCAGCTGAAATGTTGTACTTGAGTGGATGAAAAGGAAAGTTTACAGTTATGAAAACAATCTACATCGTGAAACTGACGTCCAATGCCAATGAAATTCAAACACTTGATTGATTTGTTTTTGATAACAGCAGTAGCAGAAACACTTAGTAACTTGGAAAATCACCTCTGAACCTTTAGACGTATGAGCGGCTCAGTGACAAGAATATGAAAAAAGTTAATTGCCAGGTATTTATGCAATACGGTTTAATGTTCACACAGATTCACGTGATTAATTATTATTACTGAAAACACTAACAATTGATACAGTGTAGTCAATAAAGTCTGAGACCTCATGAAAAATAGTAGCTTTGTATAAACTTGGAAGTAAATAAAAAATGGTCAACACTTTGAGATAGATATTTGTGACAATAACCATAGTAAGCCATGTACAAATGGATTTAGTTATTTCCCTTCCATGTAAGGATTTTATATATATATATATATATATATATATATATAAATTTTATATATATATATATATACAAATGTATATTTATATATATATATACATGTATATATATATATATGTGTGTATATATGTATATATATATATACATGTGTGTGTGTGTGTGTATATATATATATATATATATATATATATATATATATATATATATATATATATATACACATGTATGTATGTATAAAAAAAAAAAAAAATTCCCCACTCGCCCCTTCTTTTTTTTTTTTTTTTTTTTTTTTTTTTTTTTTTTTTTTTGGGGCGGTCTTACTTACTTCTTCCTTCAAGCTCGGGTCCTCTACCAGAGGCCTGGGAGCTTGAGGGTCCTGCGCAGTATCTTAGCTGTTCCTAGGACTGCGCTCTTCTGGACAGAGAGATCTCAGATGTTGTTCCTGGGATCTGCTGGAGCCACTCTCCCAGTTTGGGGTCACAGCCCCCAGGGTTCCTATCACCACGGGCACCACTTGTGCCTTCACCTTCCACATCTTTTCTATCTCCTCTTTCAGCCCTTGGTATTTCTCAAGTTTCTCGTGTTCCTTCTTCCTGATGTTGCTATCGCTCGGGATTGCTACATCTATCACTACAGCCTTGTTCTCCTGTTTGTCCACAACTACTATGTCCGGTTGGTTGGCCATTACCATTTTGTCAGTCTGTATCTGGAAGTCCCACAGGATCTTAGCTCTGTCATTCTCAACCACCTTTGGAGGTGTGTCCCATCGTGACTTCGGGACTTCCAGTCCGTGCTCGGCACAGATGTTCCTGTGTACTATGCCAGCCACTTGGTTATGGCGTTCCATGTATGCCCTGCCTGCTAGCATCTTGCACCCCGCTGTTATGTGCTGGATTGTCTCAGGGGCATCTTTGCACAGCCTGCACCTGGGGTCTTGCCTGGTATGGTAGATCCCAGCCTCTATTGATCTTGTTCTCAGAGCCTGCTCCTGTGCTGCTAGGATTAGTGCCTCTGTGCTGTCTTTCAGTCCAGCTTTGTCCAGCCACTGGTAGGATTTTTCAATGTCAGCCACTTCTTCTATCTGCCGGTGATACATACCGTGCAGGGGTTTGTCCTTCCATGATGGATCCTGCTCTTCCTGTCCTTGCTCCTCCTCTGGTTTCTGCTGCCTGAGGTATTCACTAAGCACGTCATCACTTGGGGCCATCTTCCTGATGTATTCACAGAGCTTAGTTGTTTCATCCTGGATAGTGGCTCTGATGCTCACTAGTCCTCGGCCTCCTTCCTTGCGCTTAGCGTACAGTCTCAGGGTGCTGGATTTGGGGTGAAACCCTCCATGCATTGTAAGGAGCTTCCTTGTCTTGATGTCAGTGGCTTCCATCTCCTCCTTTGGCCAGCTTATTATGCCAGCTGGGTACCTGATGACCGGGAGGGCGTAGGTGTTGATTGCCCGGACCTTGTTCTTCCCATTCAGCTGACTTCTCAGGACTTGCCTTACTCTCTGGAGGTACTTGGTGGTCGCTGTTTTCCTTGCGGCCTCTTCGTGGTTACCATTTGCCTGCGGGATCCCAAGGTACTTGTAGCTGTCTTCCACATCTGCTATCTTGCCTTCTGGTAGTACAATCCCCTCAGTTCTGACTACCTTTCCTCTCCTCGCAACCATCCGGCCACACTTGTCCAGTCCGAATGACATTCCGATGTCTTGGCTGTATATCCTGGTGGTATGTATCAGCGAGTCGATGTCTCGTTAAGCTTCTGGCATACAGCTTGATGTCATCCATGTAGAGGAGGTGGCTGACGGTTGCTCCATTGCGTAGTCGATATCCGTAGCCACTCTTGGTGATGATCTGGCTGAGGGGTTCAGGCCTATGCAGAACAGCAGCGGGGACAGGGCATCTCCTTGGTATATGCCGCACTTGATGTTGACTTGGGCAATTGGCTGGAAGTTGGCCTCTAGCGTTGTTTTCCACCTTCCCATTGAGTTCTGGATGAAGGCTCTTAGACTCCTGTTGATCTTGTACAGTTCTAAGCATTCCATGATCCATGTGTGCGGCATCGAGTCGTAGGCTTTCTTGTAGTCAATCCAGGCAGTGCACAGGTTGGTATGTCTGGTCTTGCAGTCTCGGGTGACCGCTTTATCTACCAGGAGCTGGTGCTTGGCTCCTCTGGTGTTACTACCAATTCCTTTCTGTGCTTTGGTCATGTATTGATCCACGTGCCTGGTCATCTTAGCCGCTATGATGCCCGACAGGAGCTTCCATGTTGTGCAGAGGCAGGTTATTGGGCGGTAGTTGGATGGGACTGCTCCCTTCTGGTGGTCCTTCACGATCAGTACTGTTCGTCCTTCCGTTAGCCATTCAGGGTGGGTTCCATCCACTATTAGCGTGTTCATTTGTGCCGCCAGTCGCTCATGAAGGGAAGTTAGCTTCTTTAGCCAGTAGGCATGGATCATATCAGGCCCTGGTGCTGTCCAGTTCTTCATGCCTGAGACCCTCTCTTGGATGTCTGCCATTGTGATGGTTACTGGATCTTGTTCAGGAAGGTTGCTGTGGTCTGCTCTCAAGTCCACCAGCCATTGGGCATTGCTGTTATGTGTTGCCTCCTTCTCCCATATGTTCTTCCAGTATTCTTCAGTCTCCAGCCTTGGCGGGTCTGCTCGTGTTATTACCCTGCCACTGTGAGTACACCTTGGATGGCTCAGTGGAGAACATCCTGTTTATTCTCCTGGTTTCAACTTCTCGGTGTATCTCTTCAGCCGGGTAGCCAGGGCTGTGAGCCTTTGTTTGGCAGTCTCAAGGGCCTCAGGTATGGACAGGTTGTTGTATTTCTCAGGCAGGTTGTACTTCTTCATCATGCCTTTCTGTAATTCCGATAGTTGGCTAACTTCTCTCCGTGTTGCCTTGATCTTAGCCTCCAACCTCCGTTTCCATGGAGGATAGTGCACCTTATTTGTGCTTGTGTTGATCTTATAGCCAAGCACCTCAAGGATCACAGTTGCTGTGCTGTATATCAGCTGGTTGGTTTCAGTGATGGTCGTGGTTGGGATTGTCTGTAGTGCTGTATTAACATCCTCTAGGAGACTTTCAGAAGGTACTTCACGTATTCTTGGTAACCGCCACGGGGTTGCCGAGTCCATCTTAGCCATGATTTTCAATCTCAGGTCAGCTGCTCTTGCATTAAGCTCTGTTGTTATTGGGGCTTGGAACCCAATCTCCGATTGTGGGGATGATGATGATATCTCCCCTCTGACCTGTCGTCCTGGCTCCCCCTTGCCGTAGCATTTGTGTTGTACCTCATCAATCTCTAGTTGCGATGACGCAGGTGTTTCTTACGGATATTAGAGCACTGAGCTACTAGCTGTTTCGGTGTTAGTCTAGATGTTGGGTTTGAAGTACCTCCAGCGTCCATAGGTCCCACATCCTCCGCATGTAACCCCTCTCGCTAGGGTTACTTGAGTAGTAGCATTCCATTAGTTCCCTGTTCTCATCTCTAGTCCATGAATGCCTAATTCTTGTTCCAGTAGCCCACTTCTCATCAGGTTGCCCTGGTTCCTCGACACCTGACGCGGACCTTGTTAACCCGGCGACCCCAGGTGCGTCCGAGCCAAGATGCTAGGTCTGACTCTAGTATTTGTATCACTCATTAGCGCAACGAGGTTGGCAGGTAGCATTAAGGGCCTTGCCAAAGGGCCCACACTGGATAGCAATGACGCCCCTATGCGGGTATCGACCCCACGATACCCGCATATATATATATATATATATATACACACACACACACACACACACACATATATATATATACACACATCGATTTCCATCACCCAATTCACTCATTTTATATAATGATAGTAATTCATCCATTGTAATGGTCTCATAATTCATCCACGTTTATCACGTAAATTATGTAATGCATTTACATTAAACCTTACTATTTTCATAATTCCATTTCTTTACACAATTTGTGGCATAAAAACATTAATATAAAAAACACACTTGTTATACAAAGTGTGTATTTTAACTGGACGTTGTAAAATGACATTTTGCTAGAAACATCTGATCATTGATTCGAGTCTTTATACGTAAATATTTCACTACGTTTGTAATGCTTTGATTTCAACATCAAATAGAATAAAATAGAATGAAAAACTGTCCATTAGACGAGCGAAATGTCTAATGGACAGTCCCCCCCCCATCTTAAATTAGATGGCCACAGATGGCGCAGTAGTCCACCAATCCTACAGTTGTTGGTTCGATCTCCAGCTTCTCTAGTCACATGTTGAAGTATCCTTGAGCAATATACTGAACCTCGCTTAGGTGCTCCCGTTGAGCATCGGCCAGCTGCATAGCAGGTTTACTATCGGTGTATGAAGATTGATCTTCCCTTCTGTATGCAGAGGGGAAGATCACTCTTCATACATACAACATCCCCCACGGAGAGCCATACACTCTGACCCACCCTATTCTTAGGAGCAGGGCTACGACGGCCTCTTTTTCACTAGGTTTCAGTTCTCCCTGTCTTGCCGCCCTGGTCACAAAAATAGCAAAGCTGGCGCTTTTTCCCACCTGTTCAACACTTCGCCAGACCCCAAAGAACCCGGGATAATTCTACCACAATCTGTTCTGAAAACAGGCTGTGAGTAAGAAGAGAAGGAGAGATTCTGGAGTGAGTTTGATGAGGTCATCAGACTATCCCCAGAGGAGAGAGACTATTTGTTGGAGCAGACTTTAATGGGCATGTTGGTGAGTGGAACAGAGTTGATGAGGAGGTAATGGGCAGGTTTGGTGTAAAGGAAAGGAATCAGGAAGGACAGATCGGGGTGGACTTTGCTAAGAAGATGGAAATGGCTGTAGTCAACACTTACAAGAAGAGAGAGGAACACAGAGTGACATACAAGAGTGGAGGTAGGAGTACACAGGTGGACTACATTCTATGTAGACGAGGTCATTTGAGAGAGGTTAGTGACTGTAAAGTGGTGGTAGGAGATAGTGTAGCCAGACAGCACCACATGGTGGTGTGTAAGATGACTCTGGTGGTCAGGAAGAAGAAGAGAGGAAAGACAGAAAAGAAGAACAAATGGTGGAAGCTAAAAAATGAAGAAACTTGGGAGGAATTCAGGCAGAAGTTGAGACAAGCTCTGGGTGGTCAGGAAGAGCTTCCAGATGACTGGGAAAATACAGCAGAGGTAATCAGGGAAACAGGTAGGAAGGTGGTTGGTGTCTCATCTGGAAAGAGGAAAGAAGATAAAGACACTTGGTGGTGGAATGAGGAAGTACAGGACTGCATCCAGAGGAAGAGGTTGGCTAAAAGGAAGTGGGATGTAGAAAGGACAGAGGAAAGTAGCCAGGAGTACAAGGAAGTGCAGCGCAGAGTGAAGAGGGAGGTGGCAAAGGCCAAACAGAAAGCTTACGATGAGCTGTATGACAGGTTAGACACGAAGGAAGGACAGAAGGACTTGTACAGGATAGCCACACAGAGAGATAGGGATGGTAAAGATGTGCAACAGATAAGGGTGATTAAAGACAGAGATGGAAAGGTGCTAACAAGCCAGGAGAGTGTGCAGAGAAGATGGAAGGAGTATTTTGAGGAGCTGATGAATGAGGAAAATGACAGGGAAATAAGGGAGGAAGATTTGGATGATGTGGAGCAGCAAATAGCAGAGATTAGGAAGGATGAGGTGAGGAAAGCTCTGAAAAGGATGAAGATCGGAAAGGCTGTTGGTTCTGATGACGTACCTGTGGAGGTGTGGAAGTGTCTAGGAGAGACAGCAGTGAAGTTTTTAACTAGTCTGTTTAACAGGATTTTAGAGAGTGAGAAGATGCCTGAGGAATAGAGGAGAAGCATTCTGGTGCCGATCTTCAAGAACAAGGGTGACACGCAGAACTGCAGCAACTACAGAGGGATAAAGCTGATGAGCCACACAATGAAGCTGTGGGAAAGAGTAGTGGAAGCCAGGCTTAGGAAGGAGGTGGAGATTTGTGAGCAGCAGTATGGTTTCAAGGTGGAGGTGGGACTACACCAATGATTGGCTTTGAGTCCCTTCTTGTTTGCTATGCTGATGGACAGGTTGACAGATGAGGTCAGACAGAAATCTCCCTGGACAATGATGTTTGCAGATGACATTGTGATTTGCAGTGAGAGTAGAGAGCAGGTGGAGGAACAGCTGGAGAGGTGGAGGTTTGCTCTGGAGAGAAGAGTCATGAAAGTCAGTCGTCGTAAGACAGAATACATGTGTGTAAACGAGAGGGAGCAAGGTAGAAGCGTGAGGTTACAGGGGGCTGAGGTGAAGAAGGTGCAGGAGTTTAAGTACTTGGGGTCAACAGGTCAGTGTGATGGGAAGTGTGGAAAAGAGGTGAAGAGGCGAGTGCAGGCGGGTTGGAATGGGTGGAGGAAAGTGTCAGGAGTGTTGTGTGACAGAAGAGTGTCAGCAAGACTCAAAGGAAAGGTGTACAGGACAGTGGTGAGACCAGCTCTGGGTTGGAGACAGTAGCAGTGAGAAAGGAGTGACAGCGACAGCGGCTGAGCGACTTTGCTGAAGTAAATCAGTTCACTCCAGCTGGGCTTGTTTACAGCTGTCAATCACATGCTGGTAGGCGGGGTGGAGGCCGCTGCTGTTCTTCGCAAATCAGCTATCAAGGTATCCTCTCTCTCTCTTTACACGTTCAGCTCATTTAAATCTACAGTTCTTTAACACGAAGGCCCAGTTCCAAACATTCTAGCTACAGTCTACTGCCCCCCAAACCAAACCCGGATTTTCTAGATGAATTCTCTGCCTTTCTTACTACTCCCTTTCTATATTATTGACGACTTCAACATGCACATATATACAATCAACAACACTCTTACTAAGGTCTTAACATCAGTTTTAAACAGTTTCGGGACTTCAACGATACGTATACTCTTCCTCACACACTAACGGTCATACCCTGCATTTCTTCTGACCATCCTATCACGAATCACATCCTAATCTCCTTTATAGTCAATTTACCACTATCAAGGAATCGAAATTAAGGTCTCTCATGATCGAATAAAGCCTCAACTTGCTCAGTAGCTCCTCTATCGATGCTTTGGTTTTTCACTACAATAAAGAACGTCATAAGCTGCTAGACTCAATTGCTCCTCTGTAAACCCCATCTGTTTCTTTCTCCCGCTCTGCTCCATGGTACACCTCGTACACCTGGTACGCCGTCACCTGGAACATCTGTGCAAAAAAAAGTGGTCTCACTAGTCACAAGGACATGTTTCTCACACATAATTCACTTTCAAGAAGCCAAATCTATCTACTGGTTATTCCTTGTTAATTCTTTCTTGAATGTTGGTTAAAACTTGTCTCCCTTCTTTGTCTACTTTTATCACCAATATTATACATGCCTCCCTTACTTTAGGTATTGTCCTCCTTGAAAGTATTTCTCCCAAACTGGCATCTTTCAAACAATTGTCTGCATGAACAATTCCAATCTGGTTTCCATCAGTCTGGCATCTCAGACGCTATATACACCTGGTTCACTTCATACATGTTTCCTTGAGTTGTTCAATTACAGAGCTACACATTTTAAGCTACCCCTATCAATATTGGTGTCCCCCAGGGTTCAGTCCTTGGCCCCCTCCTCTTCAGTATGTACCTACATAATGTTAGTCTAGTTCCACTGCTATGCAGATGACACCCAGCTCTATGTGTCTCTAAATACAATTTTCTCAAACTAAAAAGCAGTAAAACTGAATTTTGTCTTGTAGGAACTAAATCCATATTCTGCAAAATTAATAGTTTCTCTGTACACATTGACTGCTTCACCTTCTCTTCAGGTCAGGTGTCTGGGTGTCATTCTGGACGGTACCCTCTCATTCTCTGCCCATACCAGTAACATAACACAGTCTGCCTGCTTCTACAATTTAATAATAAGTAATAAGTAATAAGTAATATCACCTTTCTCTGACCATCACTCACCCCCCACAGAACAGCCACTCTTATCCATGCTTTAGTCACACGGCCACAGTGCCCATGCTCACCACTGGTCACAACATTAAACCGACTGGGTGCTACTATGGTTATGGATGATTGATGTACACAATCAAAGTCGAAAAAATTTTCAAATAAAGTATTTCGAGTTTTGAAGTGTCAGTTTCTGTGTCGTGTGCATTTATAGCTCAGTTGGTAAGGCAGTCGTATACATGATCAGTCGCTCTATTCCCGGTCCCCCCCGCTGTATGTCAAAGTGTCCTTGGGCAAGACACTTAACCCCAAGTTGCTCCCGGTGGGCCAGATGAGCACTGTGCATGGCAGTCATCGTGTGTGTGTGTTTGTACTAAACTACTCTGTAAGCTGTTTGGATAAAAGCATCTATTAAATATTAATGTATAACTTTTGCACTGGCCATAAACATGTGGTACAGAGGCTAAGGTCAACATTATCCAGTCCACAGATACCCCTCCTAATAAGAAAAGACAAGTAGAAAATGCATCCTATTATTTTAATCTCCATGGAGAGAAAAACAGGTGCAGAGGTGAGGGGGGCGGAAAGAGATAAATCACATAATGTGTAAAGCTTTAGTCCAAACGCTGCCAGAGCTCTGCAGCTTCTCCTCTCTGCTGATGGAGACCTTTGGGGAAACTGAACTCTGCTTTCCACAGCTCCTCAACACTTCCTGTCTGAAGCCACAGCGTCCTCGATTTGAAGCCATGCTGGCTTACATTCTGGTGTTTTCTATCTCTGTGCTCACTGCATTTCTCAACCTGCTGGTCATCATCTCCATCTCCCACTTCAAGTATTCAAATATTTCATATTGAATTTATGAAACCGATAATACCAATTAATCATCTGATTCACAAGACAAAAATTGTATTTTCTGATAAAATGTTTTTCATTTATTTTAGTCTTTGTTCTGTCTGCTTTTATGTGAATTACATTTTATGTTGTGATATTATTCATAAATAACAATAAATATATTTTCTCATTTTTCTCTGCAGGCAGCTCCAATCTCCCACCAACCTCCTCCTCCTTTCTCTGGCTGTCTCAGATTTCTTGGTGGCCCCTGTCTTGCTCTTTGAAATCATGCTCATAGACGGCTGCTGGTTATTTGGTGACCTTATGTGTTCTCTGTACCAGTATGTAACAGCTGTTGTTACCTCTGCCTCTGTAGGGACCATGATCCTCATATCTGTCGACCGTTATGTGGCTATCTGTTATCCCCTCCATTACTCCACTGAAGTCACACAAAAGCGCGTTCAAGTCTGTGTATGTCTGTGTTGGATTTGTTCTTTTATTTTTCAGTGTCTAGTTCTGCAGGACAACATGCAACAACCAGGCAGATATAATTCCTGTGTTGGTGAGTGTATCATTGTCAGTAACTACATTGCTGGATTTGCAGATCTTTCTTTTTCCTTCATTCTTCCCATCACTGTCATCATAGTTCTGTATATGAGAGTATTTGTGGTGGCCGTGTCTCAGGCTCGAGCCATGAGGTCTCATATTGCAGCTGTAAAACTCCAGCATTTAGTGGCTAAAACTCAAAAATCTGAGCTGAAAGCAGCCAGGACTCTTGGTGTTGTTGTAGTTGTGTTTCTATTATGGCTCTGTCCATACTATTGTGTGGCTCTTACAAGCCCAGATAACTTCATGGACGCTTCATCTGCTTCATATATTTTTGTTTTAAGTGTGTACTGTTCAAACTCCTGCCTAAATCCTATGATTTATGCCTATTTTTACCCCTGGTTTAGAAAATCAATTAAACTCATTGTTACACTTAAGATACTAGATCCTGACTCCTGTGATACCAACATACTGTAGAGAAGCATAGGTCAGGTTGACTGTCATAAGTTAAACAAAAAGAAGTGATAAAAAAAACTACAATCCGCAAGTGACATCTAAAGCCGATGAAACTGTGTGATTTGTTTTTGATACCAGTCCAGAAACTGTCACATTCACGTTTGTGCTCCATAAGATGCTGAACGTTCAGCCATATGACCTCTTCAGTGACAAAATATAAAAAAAATTCCCAGGTAATTATGTGATACCGTTAAATTTCCCAACAGATTCACATTAATTATTATTACTGAAAACCTTAACGACTGTCACAGTGGGGTCAATTAAGTCTGAGATCACATGGAAAATGTGTTATATTTTGAATAAGAAGTGTCAACACTTAGAGATAGAAGAGGGTAAAATGTATTTATGTCACTAACCATAGTAACTCCATGTGAGGTTAGTTATTTGCCTTACGTTTAAGTATGTGTTCAGATAAAACTAAGGTGGTTTTGATCTACTGATCTAAAAAACAACTACCCTTAATTCATAAAGACTGTTTATATTTGATGTTGAAAGTAACATTTGGCTAAAAACATCTGATCATTGAATCAGATCATTGAATGTAAATATTTAACTACTATTTTAATGTTGGTATGTCCAATTAAACTGAATAATAAAGAAAAATAAAATAATAAACTCTTCATTAGACAAAGCAATAGAAGAAAAACCCTTACTTGTCATTGAACACATATGCATTTGCACAGGCATGTCCCTCTGATGGGAGTGGGGGGGCTGCCCAGGGGATGGCGCTGGGTGTCCTGCTCGGGGACATGCCTGGTGGGTGGGCTGGGGATTTTTTTGTGGGTAGGCTGGGATCTGTTCCTTTGCTGTTTGTGTACCATCCAGCTGCTCTACCCAATGAGCTCCCACACCCCCCACCTGTTTTTTAATCAGATAGTATAACTTCTTGTTTGTCATCACACAAACACAACATTCAGCATATATGCAGATATTTAAAACATAACTAAACACACAAAAATCAACACACAAAATAAACCAAAAAACCATGGTATTCAAACGAGATTTGGCTCCCCTCATTCTCTTTTTCACACGACTCCAGTTTCACCAGCATATCTATATTTTATATAATCTTAATCAGTGTTTATGTCACATCTGGAATAACTTATCTTTGTGTTACTAAGGTAATTAGCAAATGTTTGGCAGAAGGTAGGGCTGGTAGAGGAATGAAATGAGCCATTTTAGAAAACCTGTCAACGACGGTGAGTATTACTGTGTTACCCTGGGACGGAGGAAGAATGGTGACAACATCTACAGCAGTATCGGACACTGGACATTTTGAGTCCTGGGGACATTGACTGGACTTGGACTGAGCACAGACCGGGCAAGCTAAGACAAATTCACGAGTGTCTTCCATGACAGAGTGCCGCCAGCACCACTGGTGGACAATAAACAGAGTGCATGACACGCCAGGGTAACAGAAAATGTGCGCACCTTAGACCTAAGTTCCTGAGGCAGGAATAGAAAACCGGGGGGACAGGAAGGAGCAACAGCTTGATCATCTCCTCTTCAATCTCAAGCCTGGTCCGTGCTAACTGAACAGATTGGGGTAGAATTAACTCAGGTTCTTTGGGGCCTGGTGAAGGCTTGAACAGGCGGGATATTTTTGTGACAGGGGCGGCAAGATAGGGAGAACTGAAACCTAGTGAAAAAGAGGGACCAACTAGCCAGTCGGGAGTTTAGCCTCTTAGCCGTTTTAAAATACTCTAAGTTCTTGTGGTCAGTGAATACAACAAAAGGGAATTTAGCCCCTTCCAGCCAATGTCTCCACTCCTCTACACTTTCTTAGCAGATGTGAGTTGATGTAGGGGGGCGGAGATATTAATATAGACCTTAATGAACCATTGATAAAAATGAGCAAAACCCAGGAAACGCTGCAACTGTTTACGGTTCTCAGGAACAGGCCAATCCCTCACTGCACTTACCTTCTCAGTATCCATTCCAATACTATCCGGGGAAATGATGTATCCCAGGAAGGATACTGAGGATGAGTGGAAAACACATTTCTCTGCTTTGACAAAGAGGTTGTTCTGATAGAGCCGGTGTAATACCATTGCAAACGAGTGTAACAAGCTTGGTTTCAGACCGGGAGAAAATCAGTATATTATCAAGATAGATAAACACAAACCTGTTCAACATATCTCCCAAAAAATCATTAATCAAGTTCTGAAACACTGCGGGGGCATTGGTCAAGCCGAAAGGCATAAGCAAATATTCAAAATGTCCTGCGTGGAAGTTAAACCCAGTGTTCCACTCACCCCTCCACGGATGCAGATTGATGGTAAGCATTTCTGAGATCTAACTTGGAGAAAATGTAAGTGCCCTGCAGAAGCTCAGAAGCTGACGAAGTAAGTGGGAGTAGGTAACAATTTTGGACATTAATTTGGCTTAAACCACGGTAGTCAATGGCCGAAGATCTCCGTCCCTCTTTCCCACAAAAAAGAATCCTGCACCTGCAGGTGATGAGGAAGGACGAATAAGTCTGGATGCCTGGTAGTAACTCGATAGTGCAGTCATAAGGCCAATGGGGGAGAGTGAGGTGGCTTAGGTGTAGCTGAACACTAATTTTAGATCATGGTATTGTTGTCGGATGTTAGAGAGATCAAACCCGTCTGTCTGAGGGTCCTCGGAAGATACAAGTATGGGTTCAGGGGCCTGACGGAGGCAGAGACTGGAACATGAAGCTCCCAAACTCACCACCCTCCCCTTCCGCCAATCTATGTGTGGGTTATGGTGCACTAACCAAGTAGAACAGACGATGAGTTGTTGCTGGGGTGATTGGATGACCTGAGAGGTTATTTGTTCGTAATGATTATCTATGTGTAGGCTTAAACGAGTAGGGGGACACTAGCTTTGGTCTCCGGTTTGGACACCGGTTACTGGAATCTTAATTAGGTCATGACGGGGTTGAGAAATAGGTGCACATCGATCAGGTTGCCTCTTGCTCATCCTTTTATCTACTCTCGTACATAAATCTGTTAAGGAATTCAGAGACTCAGACAGCTCACAGGGAGCCAACTCGTCCTTAAGAGTCTCAGTAAGACCCCGATAAAACCTCTCCCGGAAGGCTTGTTCGTTCCAACCGCTCTCTGCAGCAAGTGTTCTAAACTGAACAGCATATTCAGCTACCGAATTGGCACTCTGTGACAATTTAGAGAGAAGACGAGAGGTGGAGATGAAGGCCCAACCCCTCTTCCACTCTTCTGTCCCCCACATGCCAGCCCTCCCTGTGAGGAGGGAGATCGCATAGGCCACACTGGGGTCATCTGTGCGAAAGGCAGAGTGTCTGATTCTGAACACCAATTTACATTTTGTAATGAAGGTCTTACAATATTTGGGATCCCCGGAGACGGGCTGTGGTGAACACACGCGTGATTCCAAGAGAGGAGGAGGCCAAAGACCAACTGGCAAAAGCTTGTGATATGGCATTGAACTAAGTTTGGAATTGGGCTTGCTTGGTGTCATGCTGGGTGATCGTGCTCTCCACCCTAGCCTTTCATTCACTTGTCCCTGTCGGGTCCATTTTGGCCAGACTGTACTGTAATTATGTGGTATTAGTAAGGACCCGGTTACATACATTTATTTATTTATGTAGAATATGATGAAAAGATTAGATTAGATTAGATTCAACTTTATTGTCATTACACATGTACAAGTACAAGGCAACGAAATGCAGTTTATGTCTAACCAGAAGTGCAATAAGCAGCAAGTGCAGGATATAGGTTATAAATTACCTCGAGAAAATATGTACACAAGAAATTATGGATCATATTTACAGATGCTATGAACATACTATACAGGGTGTTGTTAACTAGAGCAGAAATTTACAGATTGAATATGCAAGTAGATATGAATATAATGTGCAGTTTGCTATTTACAGACATTTTACAGACGTGTATTTACAGGTGAGTATATACAGGCTAGTGCAATGAGTATGTGCAATATTGAATAGTGCAATATTGAGTAGTGCAATGGTTTGGGGAGAATGTCGGGGTGTATGGTTGTGGCAAAGAGGTCAGTGAAATCAGTGGGGGCAGAGTTCAATAAGGAGACAGCTCTAGGAAAAAGCTGTTCCTCAGTCTGGTGGTTCGTGTCCGGGGATATCTAAAGCGCCTGCCTGAAGGCAGGAGAGAAAACAGTCTGTGGGCGGGGTGAGAGGAGTCCTTAAGAATACTGCGTGCTCGACGCAGACAGTGTTTCTTTTGAATGTCCTCAATGGCTGGAAGTGGAGTCCCCAGAATGCGTTGGGCAGTTTTCACTACCCGCTGCAGTGCCTTACGCTCTGCAGCAGAGCAGCTCCCATACCAGACTGTGACACAGTTGGTTAGGATGCTCTCTATTGTGCAGCGGTAGAAGTTCACCAGGATAGCCGAGGGAAGATGGTTTTTCTTGAGTGTTCTCAAGAAGAAGAGGCGCTGGTGAGCCTTCTTGATTAGGCTGGAGGTGTTGGTGGTCCAGGACAGGTCCTCCGAGATGTGGGTACCCAGGAACTTGAAGGATGAAACAGGCTCAACGGCCATCCCGTTAACATGGATGGGATCGTGTGAGCCTCTTTTCTCCTTCCTGAAGTCCACAATGAGCTCCTTGGTCTTGTTGGTGTTAAGGAGCAGATTATTATCCCTGCACCAAGTGACCAGATGCTGGACCTCCTCCCTGTAGGCAGTCTCATCGTTGTTGTTGATGAGACCGATCACTGTTGTATCATCTGCAAACTTAATGATGGTGTTAGATCCATGCATGGGCTTGCAGTCGTGGGTGAAGAGGGAGTAGAGGAAAGGGCTCAGCACACAGCCCTGTGGTACCCCAGTGTTGAGCGTGATGGTAGTGGAACAGATGTGGTCTGACCTAACATGCTGAGGTCTGTTGGTCAGAAAGTCCATGATCCAATTGCAGAGCAATATGTTAATGTCCAGGTCTCTAAGTTTGGTAATTAACTTAGAGGGTATTACAGTGTTGAATGCTGAGCTGAAGTCAACAAACAACATTCGTGCATAAGTGTTCTTATTGTCCAGGTGTGTTAGCACAGAGTGCAGTGCAATGGAGACTGCATCCTCTGTGCTCCTGTTGCCACGGTAGGCAAACTGGTGTGGGTCTAGTGTGGGTGGGAGACAGTCCTTCAGGTTTGCCAGGACCAGCCGCTCAAAGCACTTCATAATGATGGGCGTGAGTGCTACAGGGCGATAGTCGTTCAGGCATGTTGGGCTGGAGTGTTTCGGCACTGGCACAATGGCGGTGGATTTAAAGCATGTTGGCACAGCTGCTTGGGCAAGGGACATGTTAAAAATGTCTGTGAATACCCCAGTAAGCTGCTCAGCACATGCTCTAAGAACGCGTCCAGGGATGCCGTCTGGTCCAGCAGCCTTGTGCACGTTGACCTGGCTCAGTGCGGTGTAGACGTCTGTGGAGGTGAGTGTGATGGGTGAGAGGTTGGTTGAAGGAGTGATTCTGGTGGCAGGTTCTTTGTTGTCTCCTTCAAAGCGAGCATAAAAGTCATTAAGCTGGTTCAGGAAGGAGACATTTGTGTCCGGGAGGGTAGAGTGGCTGTGTTTGTAGTCCGTAATAGCCTGGATGCCCTGCCACATGCGTCGGGGTCAGAGTTGGAAAAGTGCTCCTCTAGCTTTAGTTTGTAGCGGTGCTTGGCCTTTTGATGCCCCTCTTCAGATTTGCCCTGGAAGTGCTGTAGGCTTCTGCGTCACCGGATCTGTAGGCAGCATTACGTGCCTTCAGCAGGAGGCGCACCTCCTTGTTCATCCATGGCTTCTGATTTGGGTATGTGGTGATCTGCTTCTGGGATGTAACACTGTCTATGGTGGCATTAATGTAATCCAGAACAGAGGAAGTGTAGCTGTTTATGTCCGTGTGAGAGCCACTGGTGGCCTGGGAAGCAAACGAACTCCAGTCTGTGTGTTGAAACCTGTCCTGGAGTGTGAAGTCAGCCCCTGCTGGCCACACTTTGATGTTCCTCACTGATGGCTTCACACGGTTGATGAGGGGTGAATACTTGGGGTGAGGAACAAAGAAAGGTGATCTGATTGTCCCAGGTGGGGAGGGGGTCACAGCGTAGGCTTCGGCCATGTTTGTGTATACATGGTCCAGCGTCTTGTTTCCTCTGGTGTGACAAAAACGTTTTGGTGGAATTTGGGGAGCACTGCCTTTAGGTTGGAGTGATTGAAATCTCCAGCAACAATAAATGCAGCCTCCGGGTGAGCAGTCTGTTGTTTGCTGATGGCCGTATGAAGTTCCTTCATAGCGAGCTTGGCATCAGCATCGGGAGGGACGTAAACAGCAGTTGTAATGGTGGAGGTGAACTCCCGTGGCAGATAGAATGGTCTACACTTAACCATGAGAAACTCTAGGTTAGCTGAGCAGTGTCTCCCAAGAGTGACAGAGTTCGTGCACCAAGCTTTGTTAACATAAATGCACAGTCCTCCTCCTCTGGTCTTACCGGATTCATCTGCCGTTCTGTCTGCCCGGAACACGTGGTGGTCAGCTAGCGTGATAGCATTGTCCGGTACACCGCTATTTAACCAAGTTTCGGTGAAGATTGTGATGTTACAGTTCCAGAGTCTTTTGCTGTGGTTGATGTTGAGTCGAATCTCGTCCATTTTGTTCACCAGCGACCGTACATTAGCGAGGAAAATGCTGGGCAAAGATAGCCGGTGTGGTGTTAGCCTTAGCTTAGCTCTTAGCCCTCCGCGTTTCCCCTCTTTGTTTACGGTCGCGACGCCGCCTCTCGAGCACTTCCGCCCGGCCGGGTAGGGTGCGCGCCTCGGGTGTTCTGGCGATCTCAGGGTTGAGTCGAAGAATGTTGGTAAAACTGTCGGAAATGTACAAACCAATATCCAGAAGCTCCTGTCGGGTGTACGATGTAAATGCACTACTGTTCTGAACGAACAGACCCGAGATGAGCAGGAAAAATACTGCAAAAATGCAGAAACTGGAGAGACACCGGGCCTCGCGATGTGCACGCGCCGCCATCTTGAGTCGAAGATGTGAAGATGTGAAAAGTGGATGGTTTTGCCGCAAGGAGACATAAAGAGTATGGGAGAGATGAACTGGATCTGGGGAGGAGAGACAGGTAAGTAAAAGTGATAACAACAGGGAGAGCTAATCAGTGAGAGGACTCTTAATGTAGGGTGTTGAGGTCGTGGAGGCTGAGAGAAAAAACCAGTGCAGGTGAGAGCGGCCTGTCATGGGGAGGAGGAGACACTGGCAGGAAACCAAAAACCGGCTGAAAATATAAGGAAGGAGAGGAGACAGAAGGGTTCGTGGACAGAGAGAGAATAGGAAAGGCAGGAGCTTAGATCTGAGAATAGGGACTCAGGCACAATGACGGGGAAAGGTAGAGAGCTGGCAGACATGATGGAGAGAAGGAAGATCGATGCCATTTTTGCTTTGAGAATGTTGATGGAAATGTACAGAGATGGTCAGAAGGAGCTGCATTGTGTCTTTGTGGATTTAGAGAAGGCATATGACAGGGTGCCGAGGGAGGAGCTGTGGTACTGTATGAGGAAGTCGGGAGTGGCAGAGAAGTACGTCAGAGTAGTCCAGGACCTGTATGAGAGGAGCATGACGGTGGTGAGATGTGCCGTAGGTCAGACAGAGGAATTCAAGGTGGAGGTGGGACTACACCAAGGATCGGCTTTGAGTCCCTTCTTGTTTGCTATGCTGATGGACAGGTTGACAGAGGAGGTCAGACAGAAATCTCCCTGGACAATGATGTTTGCAGATGACATTGTGATTTGCAGTGAGAGTAGAGAGCAGGTGGAGGAACAGCTGGAGAGGTGGAGGTTTGCTCTGGAAAGAAGAGGCATGAAAGTCAGTCGTAGTAAGACAGAATACATGTGTGTAAATGAGAGGGAGCAAGGTAGAAGTGTGAGGTTACAGGGGGCTGAGGTGAAGAAGGTGCAGGAATTTAAGTACTTGGGGTCAACAGGTCAGTGTGATGGGGAGTGTGGAAAAGAGGTGAAGAGGCGAGTGCAGGCGGGTTGGAGTGCGTGGAGGAAAGTGTCAGGAGTGTTGTGTGACAGAAGAGTGTCAGCAAGACTCAAAGAAAAGGTGGACAGGACAGTGGTGAGACCAGCTCTGGTCTATGGGTTAGAGACAGTAGCAGTGAGAAAGAGTTTCGGACTTCAACGATACGTATACTCTTCCTCACACACTAACGGTCATACCCTGCATTTCTTCTGACCATCCTATCACGAATCACATCCTAATCTCCTTTATAGTCAATTTACCACTATCAAGGAATCGAAATTAAGGTCTCTCATGATCGAATAAAGCCTCAACTTGCTCAGTAGCTCCTCTATCGATGCTTTGGTTTTTCACTACAATAAAGAACGTCATAAGCTGCTAGACTCAATTGCTCCTCTGTAAACCAGATCTGTTTCTTTCTCCCGCTCTGCTCCATGGTACACCTCGTACACCTGGTACGCCGTCACCTGGAACATCTGTGCAAAAAAAAGTGGTCTCACTAGTCACAAGGACATGTTTCTCACACATAATTCACTATCAAGAAGCCAAATCTATCTACTGGTTATTCCTTGTTAATTCTTTCTTGAATGTTGGTTAAAACTTGTCTCCCTTCTTTGTCTACTTTTATCACCAATATTATACATGCCTCCCTTACTTTAGGTATTGTCCTCCTTGAAAGTATTTCTCCCAAACTGGCATCTTTCAAACAATTGTCTGCATGAACAATTCCAATCTGGTTTCCATCAGTCTGGCATCTCAGACGCTATATACACCTGGTTCACTTCATACATGTTTCCTTGAGTTGTTCAATTACAGAGCTACACATTTTAAGCTACCCCTATCAATATTGGTGTCCCCAGGGTTCAGTCCTTGGCCCCCTCCTCTTCAGTATGTACCTACATAATGTTAGTCTAGTTCCACTGCTATGCAGATGACACCCAGCTCTATGTGTCTCTAAATACAATTTTCTCAAACTAAAAAGCAGTAAAACTGAATTTTGTCTTGTAGGAACTAAATCCATATTCTGCAAAATTAATAGTTTCTCTGTACACATTGACTGCTTCACCTTCTCTTCAGGTCAGGTGTCTGGGTGTCATTCTGGACGGTACCCTCTCATTCTCTGCCCATACCAGTAACATAACACAGTCTGCCTGCTTCTACAATTTAATAATAAGTAATAAGTAATATCACCTTTCTCTGACCATCACTCACCCCCCACAGAACAGCCACTCTTATCCATGCTTTAGTCACACGGCCACAGTGCCCATGCTCACCACTGGTCACAACATTAAACCGACTGGGTGCTACTATGGTTATGGATGATTGATGTACACAATCAAAGTCGAAAAAATTTTCAAATAAAGTATTTTATCACAAACATTATACATGTCTCCGTTACTTTAGGTATTGTCCTCCTTGACAACTGGAATTATTTCTCCCAAACTGGTTCAGATCCTTCTAATTTTATAGTCTTTAAACCAATTATGAATTTACAATTTCTTTCAAAAATTGTGAAAAAACAGTTGCTGCTCAGATCAGATCAAACAATTGTCTGCATGAACAATTCCAATCTGGTTTCCATCAGTCTGGCATCTCAGACGCTATATACACCTGGTTCACTTCATACATGTTTCCTTGAGTTGTTCAATTACAGAGCTACACATTTTAAGCTACCCGTATCAATATTGGTGTCCCCCAGGGTTCAGTCCTTGGCCCCCTCCTCTTCAGTATGTACCTACATAATGTTAGTCTAGTTCCACTGCTATGCAGATGACACCCAGCTCTATGTGTCTCTAAATACAATTTTCTCAAACTAAAAAGCAGTAAAACTGAATTTTGTCTTGTAGGAACTAAATCCATATTCTGCAAAATTAATAGTTTCTCTGTACGCATTGACTGCTTCACCTTCTCTTCAGGTCAGGTGTCTGGGTGTCATTTTGGACGGTACCCTCTCATTCTCTGCCCATACCAGTAACATAACACAGTCTGCCTGCTTCTACAATTGTAATATCACCTTTCTCTGACCATCACTCACCCCCCACAGAACAGCCACTCTTATCCATGCTTTAGTCACACGGCCACAGTGCCCATGCTCACCACTGGTCACAACATTAAACCGACTGGGTGCTACTATGGTTATGGATGATTGATGTACACAATCAAAGTCGAAAAAATTTTCAAATAAAGTATTTCGAGTTTTGAAGTGTCAGTTTCTGTGTCGTGTGCATTTATAGCTCAGTTGGTAAGGCAGTCGTATACATGATCAGTCGCTCTATTCCCGGTCCCCCCCGCTGTATGTCAAAGTGTCCTTGGGCAAGACACTTAACCCCAAGTTGCTCCCGGTGGGCCAGATGAGCACCGTGCATGGCAGTCATCGTGTGTGTGTGTTTGTACTAAACTACTCTGTAAGCTGTTTGGATAAAAGCATCTATTAAATATAAATGTATAACTTTTGCACTGGCCATAAACATGTGGTACAGAGGCTAAGGTCAACATTATCCAGTCCACAGATACCCCTCCTAATAAGAAAAGACAAGTAGAAAATGCATCCTATTATTTTAATCTCCATGGAGAGAAAAACAGGTGCAGAGGTGAGGGGGGCGGAAAGAGATAAATCACATAATGTGTAAAGCTTTAGTCCAAACGCTGCCAGAGCTCTGCAGCTTCTCCTCTCTGCTGATGGAGACCTTTGGGGAAACTGAACTCTGCTTTCCACAGCTCCTCAACGCTTCCTGTCTGAAGCCACAGCGTCCTCGATTTGAAGCCATGCTGGCTTACATTCTGGTGTTTTCTATCTCTGTGCTCACTGCATTTCTCAACCTGCTGGTCATCATCTCCATCTCCCACTTCAAGTATTCAAATATTTCATATTGAATTTATGAAACCGATAATACCAATTAATCATCTGATTCACAAGACAAAAATTGTATTTTCTGATAAAATGTTTTTTTATTTCAGTCTTTGTTCATTCTGTTTTTATGTGAATTACATTTTATGTTGTGATATTATTCATAAATAACAATAAATATATTTTCTCATTTTTCTCTGCAGGCAGCTCCAATCTCCCACCAACCTCCTCCTCCTTTCTCTGGCTGTCTCAGATTTCTTGGTGGGCCCTGTCTTCATCTTGGAAATCATGCTCATAGACGGCTGCTGGTTATATAGTGACCTTATGT
The DNA here is from genome assembly GCA_033026295.1 of Channa striata. Classification (NCBI taxonomy): domain Eukaryota; kingdom Metazoa; phylum Chordata; class Actinopteri; order Anabantiformes; family Channidae; genus Channa; species Channa striata. The sequence continues at coordinate 23,636,462 of CM065177.1, forward strand.
GTTCAATATATCAGTATGTAACAGCTGTTGTTACCGCTTCTGCAGTAGGAGTCATGATCCTCATATCTGTCGACCGTTATGTGGCTATCTGTTATCCCCTCCATTACTCCACTGAAGTCACACAAAAGCGAGTTCAAGTCTGTGTATGTCTGTGTTGGATTTGTTCTTTAACTTTTCAGTGTCTAATTCTGCAGGACAACATGCAACAACCAGGCAGATATAATTCCTGTGTTGGTGAGTGTATCATTGTCAGTAACTACATTGCTGGATTTGCAGATCTTTCTTTTTCCTTCATTCTTCCCATCACTGTCATCGTCGTTCTGTATATGAGAGTATTTGTGGTGGCCGTGTCTCAGGCTCGAGCCATGAGGTCTCACGTTGCAACTGTCACACAACGTTCGACAAAAGTAACGGCTAAGAAGTCTGAGCTGAAAGCAGCCAGGACTCTTGGTGTTGTTGTAGTTGTGTTTCTATTATGTCTCTGTCCATATTATTGTGTAGCTCTTACAAGCCAAGACAACTTTATGGACGCTTCATCTGCTTCATATATTTTTGTATTAAGTTTGTACTGTTCAAACTCCTGCTTAAATCCTATGATTTATGCCTATTTTTACCCCTGGTTTAGAAAATCAATTAAACTCATTGTTTCACTTAAGATACTAGAGCCTGACTCCTGTGATACCAACATACTGTAGAGAAGCATTGGTCATGGTGACTGCAGGGGGCAGTTTAGGCATAGTTGATGTTGGTGGCACCGCAGCAATAGTTTGACATGTTAAGTTCCTCTCTGTCCAGTGCAGTCCTTTAAATACATTACCAATGTAAGAAAGGACAGCCTGACGATGAGAAAAAAGCTACAGGCCAACAATTGGTGGACTCACCACCCTTTAGCTGCTGCTTCTTTTATGACCATTCGGTTAATTTCAATTCACATTTGAATAAGAGTCATGTTACTAACCGGGTAGCTTGTGGTTTGCATCTTAATATTCACATAGCAGGAAAACGTCTAACAACTTGTTGGACAACCATAAAAGAAATAAGCTTTGTGTTTTTCTTTATTGTACTTCTGTCAGGCCTCCTAGGATATATGCAATAAGTCATTCATTCACTGTGGATACTTTGTGTTCACGTGTAACTGGAAACTGAAATCTGATTGTCATCACTTAAACAAAAAGAAGTGATAAAAAAAACTATAATCCGCAAGTGACATCTGAAGCCGATGAAACTGTGAGATTTATTTTTCATACCAGTCAAGAAACTGTTACATTCACGTTTGTGCTCCATACGACGCTGAACGTTCAGCAAACAATCATGCATGATATTTATATTACACTTTATTACCAGAATACCATTATTTTAGAAAGTTTTTGGCATGAAACATTAATCTAAAAAACATCTTAATACACAAAGACTGTTTATATTGGATGTTGAAAGTAACATTTGGCGAAAAACATCTGATCATTGAATTGGGTCATGTATGTAAATATTTAACTACTATTTTAATGCTTTGATGTTCACACCTGCCCAGGGAATGGCGCCGGGTGTCCTGCTCGGGGACACGCCTGGTGGGTGGGCTGGGGATTTTTTTGTGGGTAGGCTGGTATTTGGTCCTGTGCTGTTTGTGTACCATCCAGCTGCTCTACCCATTGAGCTACCACACCATCTTGTCTGTCATCACACCAACACAACATTCAGCATGTATGCAGGTATTTCAAATATAACCAAACAAAAAACAGCATACAAAAAAAGAACCAAAAAACCATGGTGTTCAAATGAGAGTTGCCTCCCATTATTCTCTTATTCACAACCGATACTAGTGGCACCAGTAGCTTTATAATCTTGCTCAAGGTTTATGTCACGTCAGGAATAAATTACCTTCATGTTACTGACCAAATGCGAAATGTGCAAAAGAAAACCACTGAAAATTTTTCAGGCTTTTCAAAACAGAAAGTGAACAATTTTAAGCAGTGGAAATTTCCGAGAGCAGCACAAGTACCTAGTCTGCTACCATTACTGTTAGCCAATAATACAACGGCAGACCCTAGCATTCAGCTACATTTCCGTTTACATTTAGATTTAGCCATTTGGTAAAAACATCAAAGCAAAGACCTGTCAGACGTAGCGTTTCCATTTGCATTTGATGAGAGGAAAATTTTATTTAGGGGCCCAGGAAGATGTGGAAGAAGTTCCGTGTTCAACAGTTTTTTGAAAATTGGTGTTGCTGAGCTACGTATTGTTGCAGCTATCCCCATCAGAGACTGGAAAACTCAGATGTTTTTATCACTTCAGCCTCAAGATGACATTGGTTCAGACCTTGTCACTGTCACGGTTGTGACTTTGGACTCAGGAGGAAGGGTGGGCGGTTGGGTTGTCTGAAGGAGGGCTTGAGCCAGATCATGTATTGAACAATGGGGCCGGAGAGGAAGCCGAGCTGGAGGCCGAGGGCAATGGAAGAAGCCCTCTGGGGCGCCAGATGACGGCCCCCTTGTAGACTGGATCAAACAGGACCACTGGTGAACATGAGGCTGAGGTGTGAGCAGATGCCAGGAACAAGACAGGAGCAGAAGCGGGTTCTGGCAGTTTGTTAAGAATCTCGGAGAGCAGACCGTGATCAGGAAAGTTAGTGGCTGACTCAGAAACTGGTCGCAGAATCAGGGCAGAAATATCCCTCCTGAAAGCGCTTACGCCGTTCCATGACCCGGTGCGGCCCAGGTGGATCCAACAACCAGGGCATTTAAAAAGGCTTGCCGCTGCACATCGAATCTCAAGGTCTCCTTGGGTCACAATAGTCTCCCCAAGTCTTAGCATTAACTGACCAATAACCGGACATTGCTGACGCTTGGTGAAGTCCAAAGCGAGTTCAACTGATAGTGGGGAAGGAGAATGAATCAGAAATACAGTCAGAGGGAGGTTGAGGGCTAGGAGACCCGGTGTGGCTGGTCGTTTCTTATGTGAATCTGGTGTATTATTGGGAGATATGAGCAATGGGGAAAGCAGGATGTCCGATGAACTCAACGCAGGAATTGGTGCTGGCGAGGAGGGCGAGCAAGACGAGGGACAGCAACAATAGCAGAATCAGAACCAGGGTAGACGTTGACCGACCCAGGGGCAGGAACAGAACCAGAAGAGGTATTGGCTGACTCAGGGGCAGAAGGACAGGAGACTGTGGCTGGGACTGGTGTGCATGGGGTCTGAGATTTGGGCTTTGTTTTGTGTCTGAGGCCTTTGAAGTAATAAGGGTCCACTTGACGTCTGGGATGAAGGGCAAGCCAGGAACCCTCATAAATGCTTGGGTGGAAAGACTGATTGTGTTTAATTTGTGTTCTGTATTGAATCCAAAATTCCATTGCTTTAATTGGGTTCATTGTGAAACCTCCTCAAGTGTCCTGGGGTCCAAAACCTGGCCAGATCGTACTGTCAAGGTTGTATTTTTGGACCTAGAAGTACAGGGCTCAGGAGAAAGTTTGAGGAAGTTTTATTGACAATGGCAATACACAGAAATGGATGGCAGATCAACAGACCAGCAGACAGGCAAACAGGCAGGTGGCAGGTGAGCTGCAGGTCCAGCCAGTGAACATGAAAAGCCAGGCCAGACCAGATGAGCAGGCAGAAAAACCAGGTGAAGTAGTGGATTAGCAGGTAGATTCACTGATTAGTGGCAACTTGTCAGTTTATCAGCAGACAGGATAGCAGACTAGTGGTATCTTGGCGGGTAGGTTATAAGTAGACAGCGTTGGCGAAAGCCGGCCATTTTAAAATCTACAGAGCCGCAGTTACGCCAAAGACCAAAGAGCACAGTGAGGATTTGCTTGCATTATTAAAGCTCAGAAGGAAGGAAAACGATACAGAAAAATTGCCAAGCACTTTGCAGTGCTTCTTTCAATTGTGCGAAGTATTGTCCCAAAAAAACCAAAAGTTTAACACTATGAAAACTCTCCAAGGGTTGGGTCAGAAGGCAGTAGTGTCAACTCAGCTTGCTATAAGGATTCTGCGACTGGTGCAGACTACTCCAAGAATTACCCCAAAGGCTGTTTTGCTGGCGTGAGCATATCCGTGGACAATCCATCAAGGAGCAATAAAGACTCCTCTCCTTCAACCAAAGTATGTGAAAGTGCACCTAACCTATAAAAACTCTAAGACAGAAAAAGATGGAAGCTTTTGGACATCTTCTGTGGGTCAAGACTGACCTGTATGGGCACAGAGATGAAGTTTTGTGTTGCAAAATTAAAATGAGGCCTACAAACCAAAGAACACCATCCCTACCGTGAAGCATAGGGGCAGCAGCCCAATGTTTTGGTTTCTTTGCAGCAAGAGGTACTTGCAACGTGGTTAAAGTGGAAGGCATCATGAAAAAAAAGAGCAGTAACTCAATCTCTGTTGGACTTATCAACTTATCAATGACACAAAACAGAAATGATTGCAAGACAATTAAGTGAGGGTTTACAGGATGGCCTAGTCAAAGCCCTGAAGTCACCCCCATTAAGAACTTATGGATGGAACTCAATAAAAAGGCCGCAGGAGGAAGGCCTTCCAACCCAACGAGCTTGGAAGCTCTTGCTGAGGTTAACCCTTACTAAGGACTTTGGTAGGACAACCTGCAACAACCAGGCAGGTATAAGTCCTGCATTGGTGAGTGTGTTATTGCCACTAACTATGTTGCTGGACTTGCAGATGTTGTTTTTTCCTTCATTCTTCCCATCACTCTCATTGTCGTTCTGTATATGAGAGTGTTTGTGGTGGCCGTGTCTCAGGCTCGGGCCATGAGGTCTCACATTGGAGCTATGTCACTGCAATGTTCAACAAAAGTAACAGTTAAGAGATCGGAGCTGAAAGCAGCCAGGACTCTGGGTGTTGTCGTAGTCGTTTTTCTAATGTGTCTCTGTCCATATTATTGTGTGGTTCTTTCAAGCCAAGGTAACTCGATGGACGCTTCATCTGGATTGTATGCCTTCGTAACTTCTTTTGTACACTCTTAATTCATGTCTAAATCCTATAATCTATGCATTATTTTACCCCTGGTTCAGGAAATCAATTAAACTTATTGTTACACTTAGGATATTTCATCCTGACTCCTGTGAGGCCAACATTAAATAGAACAGGGCTATGATTTATAGCCATAAGGAGCATGGGTTTTTACACTTTGATATTTTATTCAGTGTTTTCTACAAATTTTACCCATTTTCACGGGCAAATTCTAAAGTAAAATTGTATTGTTCTGTATTGGCATCTTTCTTCAATCCCCTTTAAGAGAGAAGAAAACGATTTGAGGGATATGAGTGCTTTTCTTGAACAAGTATTACAACAACAAAGGCAGCATGTTTAAAATGATTTGGGGGCATTGCTTAATACACCATAATGATAAAGTGAAAACTGAATTTTAGAAATGTCTGTAATGTATTGAAAAGAAAAGAGAAAAGCTGAAAAATCACATGCGGATATAACATTATGACTCCCCGTGCAATTTAAGGGAATCCAGTGCAGTGGCTCTGCCTTAAATTCCAACACTGAAGTACAACCTCACTACCCACTTTGACCTCAGTTATAAAAAAAAATAGTAGAATTATCATCTTTCTGATAGTTTCAACCTAAAACCAAGAAATTAAAACCTTGTATGTTGCCGCCGTATTGGCTTGTATTACATTGCACAGGTGGTGTTAATGTTATGTCTTTTGGTGTATATCATCACTTTGATCTGTACAGATCTATTTGTCTTCAAGGTCTTTTGAGCCTCCTCTGAAATTGTGATAACATTTCTTACCTTCTTAAAAATACCATAATTGACGACAGATAGTAACTTCTTTCAGAGGCATTAGTGGCCTCTCTTCCTGGTTCAGAGAACTGCAGAAAATAACCCAACTAATAGACCACGCAGAGCGGTACCCCCATCCAACTCTGTCACACTTCTCGTGGTCACTGGCATTCATTGTGCCAAGTGTTCTGAGAGGCTGCTTCTGGCCCACCTCTCCCTCCCTCTATCACCATCAGTTTGCCTACCATCCCAAGATAATGCCATCTGACTTCAGTTTATGGTTCCACACAGTTATCCCCACTAAGCTTATCTCCACGAGGAGTCAGTTTGGGACTGTGATCATCACATCCATCTGCAACTGAAGTCTAGACTTTCTAACCTACAGATCACAGAATGTTACTGCAGGTTTGACATCTTCTCTTCGTCTAATCTCTGCCTAAGGTCTAGAGTGTCTTCATTGTCTTTGGCATGGAGAACCCAACTTCTCTTATGTCAGAAAGCTGATCTGTGGCCTGGTCTGACTCATAGATTGTGTGTAAAAATGGACAATGCATCCCCACCTCTTGCCAATATGCAATTATGAAGTCTATAAATCACATTTGCAGGAGCTAAAATCTGGGCAGTCGAGCAGCGCAGTCGTGAAGTTACTTACCAGCTAATATGAGAAGGGACAAATGACCAACCTACTGAAAACACTGCAAAAAAGCATCCATCATAGCTTCACTACATTCTCAACAAATACACAAGTCAACATGAGTAATACCTTGACAGATAAATGACCACTTCAACATCAAGCAGTATAATATTATGTACTGAAAATGACAGAAACAACCATGAAGAAATATTCACTTGATTTTTAACTTTAATTACGCGTTTGCCTTATGTCCCAATCACTGACACGCTTTAGGCGGGGCTTCTGGTATGAGCTCATGTAATGGCATGGTAAAGACGAAGATGAGTAGAGAAGACAATAATTCAATCTCTAAGGAAAGACAAACATCAGCAGAGCTGAGAGGGCAGCATGGGAGAGAAGGAAGGGTAGAGATAAATGAGACGTCTAACAGTAAGTTTAACAGTAAGGTCCAAAATCCGCCGGAGCTCTGCAGCTTCTCCTCTCTGCTGATGGAGACCTTTGGGGAAACTGAACTCTGCTTTCCACAGCTCCTCAACGCTTCCTGTCTGAAGCCAAAACGATCTCACTTTGAGGCCATGATGACTTACATCCTGCTTTTCTCTGTGTCGTTACTCACTGCATCTCTCAACCTGATGGTCATCATCTCCATCTCCCACTTCAAGTATCTACATTTTTATCAGCACATAAACCTTGTTGCTCACAGTAAATAGTTAAGAATTCTGCGGAAGGAAATTTTACCCACCTGATCTGAACTACAATGAAAACTGAGTGTTTTTGTATTTTATTTTATGTTTTGTTGTTTAGGTGATTAGTTTATGTGATTTGTTGAATTGATTAAATAATGTCACATCTGTTGCTTTTCCTCTGCAGGCAGCTCCACACTCCCACCAACCTCCTCCTCCTCTCCCTGGGTGTCTCCGATTTTTTCGTGGCGCCTCTCCTGTTCTTTCAAATCTTGCTCATAGACGGCTGTTGGTTCCTCGGTGACATCATGTGTACTCTGTATCAGTATCTAGCTGCTATTATTACCTCTACCTCTGTAGGGACCATGATCCTCATATCTGTCGACCGTTATGTGGCTATTTGTTATCCCCTCCATTACTCCACTGAAGTCACACAAAAACGAGTTCAAGTCTGTGTTTGTCTGTGTTGGATTTGTTCTGTGATCTTTCAAACTCTTATTCTGCAGGACAACCTGCAACAACCAGGCAGGTATAAGTCCTGCATTGGTGAGTGTGTTATTGCCACTAACTACATTGCTGGCCTTGCAGATGTTGTTTTTTCCTTCATTCTTCCCATCACTGTCATTGTCTTTCTGTATATGAGAGTGTTTGTGGTGGCCGTGTCTCAGGCTCGGGCCATGAGGTCTCACATTGCAGCTGTGTCACTGCAATGTTCAACAAAAGTAACAGCTAAAAACTCTGAGCTGAAAGCAGCCAGGACTCTGGGTGTGGTTATAGTCGTGTTCCTAATGTGTCTCTGTCCATATTATTGTGTGGCTCTTACGGGGCAAGACAACTCCATGAACACTTCATCTCCTTCATATACCTTTGTAGTGTGCTTGTACACGTTAAACTCCTGTCTCAACCCTATCATCTACGCCTTTTTCTATCCCTGGTTTAGAAAATCTATTAAGCTGATTGTGACGCTCCAAATATTGAAGCTGGACTCGTTTGAGGCGAACATACTGTAAACACACTGATGGGGAAGAAATCTCTTTTAAAGAACAAAGGGAACCATTTAAATTACCCATGTGAGAGATGCGCTTGTTATTAAACAGCTGATACTGGCTGAATGTAGAGTCGCTCTCAACCTGCTGGTTTTGTTCGGTAAATTTGCTCACACAGCCGGATCAAATACATTAATCTGATTAATTTGGATCTACCCAAACCTCAAAATACCAGCCACCCCAGCATCTTTTAAAAAAATATGTCATGGACCGGATGAAAGCAAACCTTTGGGCTTTTCTTCTTTTCGCTCAATTACTGTACGTGTTTTCAGCGTGTAATAAAATGCATTGATTCTGTACGGACGCTGTGTGTGCAAGTTTGCTCTCAAAAGAAAACCGACAACAGCCAGGAACTCAGTCTGAGTAAGAGAAGTTTAGACATTTTCATCGTTACCTTACCTGTATATATTTTTCTTCTTGGAACAATAGTCATCAAAAACACCTGACTTCTCTGCATTCAAACAGAAAATACAACATGGCAGCTGGTTTCAAGTTTCAATATTTTACAAATTGTTTAGTGCCATATTTTAGATATACCACAGCATTGAACATTTAATGTATAATGCTGAGGTCAGTGAGTATATGTCCCCAGCTTCCTGCCTGCAAAATATGCCTGGGATCTATCAATATAATTGTAGAAAACGTTATTATAATCTAGGTAACAAGCCCTGTATTTCGTTGCCTTGTACTTGTACATGTGTAATGACAATAAAGTTGAATCTAATCTAATCTTTAAGGCTGCTTGAAACCTTTATAATCCCTGTAGATTTTTCTCTATTTTCGCAAGATAAATTATATAAAACCTACTTTTTTGTCTCGTTTGTTTAACTGGTTCCTTTTATCTATTTATAGGAAATCTCATCACATTTTAGGTCAGACTTAGGCAGAACTAGTGAAAATTCAAAAAGGTTCTTGGCTTTCAAGAACCAGTGTTGTCTCTTAATGCACATCTTGTCAGCTACCGATTAGATCTAAACTGATTTCGATGTTAAGTTCATGTTCGAGTAGAAAGTGTTGATTCATTCTCATCTTATTATGAGATTAGTGGATGTGAAGTTATGGATATGATGTTCATGGTTTTACCTGTGGTCTCCCCATGTTCATTCCCAAGGCTTCAAAAAGTCAAGTACATTATTTCATGTTTAAATCAATGAGGTAATATGTAAAGCAGAAATTCCTCATAAAAATCTTCAGTGTGAGACAATGTGAACTTTAACGATGACTATTGTCAAAAATGATCCACGTGGTCATCATTGTTTTCACTGTATGTAGGTATTTACTCATTTAGTTTTTAAACTTACCCCCATGACCCATCGTTTCTGTGCCTAACCCTAACGCAGTTATGTGTGCACGCCAAGTTGTCCACATGGCATCAAACAGTGGCTCTGCTGGTTGACGCCAAAGGGCCCCAGTAGGAATATTTAATGCCTTGTGCAGCGTCGTTACTGAAGGATGTGAACATGGCGGTATAAAGTGTGGGCAGCCACAGTGAGTCTTTGGCCAACCACTAATTGCTATGAAAACGCTGACATAATATTTGTATGTCACGCTAACCGTAAAGCTAAAGTTGTCCTGTACTGTTACTTCATACCAAGATCTAGTGAATCTCAGTGGAGAGAAGACAGGACCAGTGAGTGTTGGCGACAGATTTCTGTGTTCATTTTAAACCTCACCCAGTGAGTAATATCAGGGCTGATTTTTAATTTATGGGATATTTTAACTCTTTTCAGTTCATTAGCTTAATCAAATCAGTACCATCAGCACTGTGTGTCAATCAAGCAATCTAACAAGAGGATCTAAGAAGTCCACCTCACACCATGTGTTCAGCAGTAGGTGCCCAGACCTTCTCCGACCTAGGCCCTGAGTTTAATGCTCTGCGTGGAACAGTGAATTTTTCCTCCTCTCCTTGTTGGGAGTCTCTGTGAAGGGGTGGTCCACCAAGACGGCTGCCAATGGATCTAACCTGTCAGGGTTTATCTTTCTCCACAGACAATAACAGGCCAGACCATGGTGAAATGCATGCCTCAGCGGCTCAGAAGAGGTGACTACTTTCCAACATTTCATTGGGGGGGTACAATTCTGGCTCTATTACTTTTTCCTGTCTCCAACTTAAACCTTCCGCCACTTGTTTGTCGGCAGTCTCGACCAAGGGACAGCAGACACACTGCAAATGCAGCATCTGGTTCATGTTGAAACGAGCCCTGAATCCTGTGTCAGACAGCCAACCATGGCAGATGTTTCTCTGGTACCTGTCAGAAGAGGGTGCAACTGAAAATAATGTGCGTGGAGGAGCCTCACATGAGTCAAACCACATGAGTCAAGGCCTGAGGACTAACTGCTGGCTCCAGGGTCTATGTTGCATAAGCCTGTTACAGCCATATGACATAAAAGACTCTTCTTTTTTTTTGACTTCTATTTGTTTTGGTATTTTTACAGACAGAAAATCTAACGATGGTCTAACGATTACAGATGGGAATATTTACAGCTTCAGCTCAGCCGAGTTTGACCACAGACACGGTGCAAATGCCCAAAGGTGGATATATCACAGGCCACGGTCACGACAACAACTGTACAAGTTCAGTCTCCACACAGAGAAAAAAGCAGCAGAGGTGAGGAAGGAGGAGGGGGTAGAGATAAATGACGTGTATGACAGTAAGGTTGCGTCCAAAAGCTGCCGGAGCTCTGCAGCTTCTCCTCTCTGCTGATGGAGACCTTTGGGGAAACTGAACTCTGCTTTCCTCAGCTCCTCAACGCTTCCTGTCTGAAGTCCAGACGTCCTCAGTTTGAGACTATGTTTACTTACGTTCTGGTTTTCTCCATCTCCCTGCTCAGCGTGTTTCTCAACCTGCTGGTCATCGTCTCCATCTCCCACTTCAAGTATTTTCAACTGTTTTTTCAACTATATGCCACAAATTTAAAAACTGGTCTATACTTATAGAGCAAGAGTTTGTGATACTGTAAATTAGAGTAATTTGATTTAGTTTTGAGGAAATTTGTATTTTTTTCCAAATGCTGTTTTGCTTTTTTAATGTTTGTTCTCAAATCATAAGAACAAACATTCTGAATCAAACTGAAGCATAAATGATCTTGTAAATACCAAAACGTATATTTCCTGATCTTATTCTCCAGGCAGCTCCAGACTCCCACCAACTTCCTGCTCCTCTCTCTGGCTGTCTCCGACTTCTTTGTGGGCCTCCTCTTATTCTTTCAGATTGAGCTGATAGACGGCTGCTGGTACCTGGGTGACATCATGTGCTCTCTGTATCAATATCTGGACTACATTATTTCCTCTGTCTCAGTCGGAACCATGGTTCTCATATCTATTGACCGTTATGTCGCTATTTGTGACCCTCTGAAATACTCCAGCAAAATCACCCAAAAAAGAGTTGAGATCTGTGTTTGTCTGTGCTGGATTTGCTCTGTGATCTTTCAAACTCTGATTCTGAGGGACGTCCTAATACAACCAGGCATGCACAACTCCTGCTTCGGAGATTGTATGTTTTTCATTAACCAAACTGCTGGACTGGCAGATCTTACTTTTTCCTTCATTGTTCCCATCACCATTATTGTCCTTCTGTATATGAGAGTGTTTGTGGTGGCCGTGTCTCAGGCTCGGGCCATGAGGTCTCACATTGCAGCTGTGTCACAACATTCGACAAAAGTAACAGTTAAGAAATCGGAGCTGAAAGCAGCCAGGACTCTGGGTGTTGTCATAGTCGTGTTTCTCATATGCTTCTGTCCGTATTACTGTGTGGCTCTTACAGGTGAAGACAACTTGCTGAATGCTTCATCTGGTGCCTTCACAATATGTGTGTACTCCTTTAATTCCTGTCTCAACCCGGTGATCTACGCCTTTTTTTACCCTTGGTTTAGAAAATCCATTAAGCTCATTGTTACACTTAAAATCTTTCAGCCTGACTCCTGTGAGGCCAACGTACTGTACAGAGACACTGCGTATGTAGTTGGTCCTGCTGAAAGAAAACTTTAACATGAGTCATGAATTATTAACATGAGTCAGAATGTCATGGCCACTCTGAGATTATATAGGTAGTCACCTTGCTGAATGCAAGATGGAGAGTTGTAAAATTGTAAAGGGTTACAAAATATTATGTGAACACCTTGGTAGACTTCCAAGTTTTCCATGGTTTTGTCACATCTCTGAATGTATTTCACACTGCTGGGTAATAAAATGTGTACCTACGGACTGTATGTCTGGTAGTCGTAAGGTTTTGGCTTATCAGTGTATTGTATGTACTGTATGCCTTTTGACATGTTGCCTTAAAAAACTTCCTAAGATTTTAACATTGCATTTTCATGGCAGTGAATATATGTATATTTTATCAAGTCCATGTATATTTGCCAAAGGTACAAACTTTGGGATCGAACTCTTTTGCTCTCTATCATCTCATGTTAGCTCCGTGTGCTGAGGCACATTCAGTCCAATGTTCACCAATGTTTATCAGACCACGTCAGAAGGTTGACGAGATTTATTTCGTTACATGCAGGATCTCAGCGCCTTCTAACGTCACTATGACGAAACAGAAGCAGCAGTAGTTACCTGCTGTTCACCTGTTTGGAAGTGGATTTTTAAACTGTTCCAAAATAATAAAATCACAAAGATCATGAATTGAAAAATGTTCTTTTCCCCCATATCCTGAACCGCTGATGAATGGATCTGCAGGGCAGATTTAATTTAAAAATAACTAAAGTTATCTTTCATGCTTAAAGATGAGTAGGCCTCCTGTGATTTTTCCAGTGAAGAGCTGTGAATCATTAATATGAAACGGGCGCTCTGTGGATCTTAAAATATGCTCCCGCTGATCCAAACTCTTACTGCCCTCACTCATAGACAACTGATATCCATCCAAGTTTCAGTTTGTTGTCAAAATCACACGAAAAAACACCAAAATGTGTTTGGTCTGCCACTGGGATCTGAGAAACAGAAAACCATTCCTCAATCTAATATAAAAACAGTTTCGACCAACGTGGCCCTTCAAGACATTTTCTTTAAAGTTTTCTCCTTCTTTTTCCGCTCATCTGCCAGCAGCTGTTCTTTGGTGCATTTATGAAGCGCTTTAACATAAGCAACTGCAATGAATAAAATGCAACACAGACATTATTAGCAACAAAAAAATAAACAAAATAACACTATATATAGTTCCAGGTGGGGATTCTTAATGGTCACTGTAAGCAACAGTTCGGAGCTTCCCCGCTAAATAACGCACAACCCCCAATAACTACGCTCCCTATGAGGCTACGTTTGGTGGGTATTTACACTTGGTTTAGGAGAGCGACTAGCAAGTTGGCAACCCACCTATAGCCACGGATGTAGCTCCCAGGCAAAGCTTCACCCATGTTGCCCACAACACTAACACACCCACCGACGACCGCAAAGAGGAACGCCTTCCAGGGAAAACTAAACCCCACCTAACTGGCCATGTACGCGACAGAATCTATCGTGGCTAAACCTCTCCAAAAATTCCAAAGTAGCTAACGAAGTTCATCAAAACAGCGCCAGAAGCAACGCACTTTGCAGCACAGTCTTTCCAAACATCATTGTCCTTTTCCCTTTAGGAAAGAAAACCTCGGACTTAAACGGCGTTCTCAATGCAAAGAATTTTATGCCTGTATCCGAATAACTGAAAGTACCCATTCAAAATAGGGTATTATCACAAACAGAACCACAAACATACCAAACAAACCTTGAAATCACATCCACTAACTCGCGGCTCATCAGTTGTACCCAAAAAGAACTTACAAAGCAATTTACAAACAATCTACGAACAAACAAGATTCCAACTAAATATGACTTAGACGAGCCCCCATCTTGTCGTAAGTGGTTTCATAGACCGTGACAGAGACGGGAAAAGACACCAAAATTATCCTTACCTTCAAAATTTATTAAAAAATAAACATAAATCAAACTATGGGAGTGTATGTTAGCCATAATGGCTTTGTACATGTGGATGTGAGTAAAAATAGTAACTGTTTTTTTGTGTAAAGTGCCTAATTTTCTAGCTTTTTTTCTAAAACTTTGTTTCCTGTTTTAGTTACAATGATTTTATTTTAAACTAAACAGCTTGAATAAAAGATGACAAGGTAATCACCATGATTGTAAGTATTAAATTGTTAAAGTATCTCCTGAGGCTTGTGCTTTAGTGATACAAAAGTCCTTCAGTGAGCTTCAGACTGTGTTCATGGTAAATGTGACGATGGGGAGAAAACTGAAAAATAAAACAAAAACTGAGCAGAGCTGGAAAAAAAACGAAAACGAGACTGCAATCCCATTAACCGAGGTTACACCGGCAGGACGTCTGTGAGCAGGGAGAAACCAGACCACTGCTGAGGCGACGTGGGAACAAGCAGCTCCATGGACTTGGATCTGTCAACTTGTCCTTTAGATTTCACATCAAAGTGAAGAAGAGTAGGAAAGGAGGAAAACATCTTCTGGCCCGACAGTTTCCCAGTTCTAAAGCGTCCTCCTTCTGAACATACACTCTTACTTTCCTTTGGCTGCGTGGCTTTGCTGGCTGGCCGGCGTGGAATTCTGGCGCACTCCGAAGTAACCGGAACACCAGAGGAAAGACAGCACACTGATGCTCTATGGAGAGCAAACGTGCCACAGAGGTGTGAGGAGTGGTGGGTGGGACGGATGGAGATAAATAAGGTGTATGACAGGAAACCTGGGCCACAGGCTTCACAAGCTCAGGAGCTTCTCGGACCGACTGTGATGGAAACGTCAGGGGAAAGTGAACTCTGCTTTCCACAGCTCAACACCTCGTGTGTGAGGACAAAACGTCCTCACTTCGAGACAGCGCTGACTTACACTGTGCTGTTCTCCATCGCTCTGCTCACTGCATTTCTCAACCTGCTGATCATCATTTCTGTCTCCCACTTCAAGTATTCACATTTCTCATTCATTTATGAACCTGTGTGTAATAATTGGTTATTCAAAAAATACCTTTGTCGATGTTTGTGCATTTCAGTGTTTGTCATTTATCTAAATGATCATTTATATAGTAAATAATGATGATCTTTCTCTGCAGGCAGCTCCAATCTCTCACCAACCTCCTCCTCCTCTCTCTGGCTGTCTCAGATTTCTTTGAGGGCTTTCTCCTGTTTTTTCAAATTATTCTCATAGACGGCTGTTGGTTCCTGGGTGACTTTATGTGTGCTCTGTATCAGTATCTGGACTACATTATTTCCTCTACCGCAGTAGGAACCATGGTTCTCATATCTGTGGACCGATACGTGGCTATTTGTGACCCTCTGCATTACTCCACCAAAGTTACACAAAACAGAGTGACCGTCTGTGTTTGTCTGTGTTGGATTTGTTCTGTGGTTTTTCAGACTGTGATTCTGAAGGACAACCTGGAGCAGCCGGGCAGGTATAATTCCTGCTACGGAGACTGTATATTTGTTATCAATGAAATTGCTGGATTTGCAGATCTAATTTTTTCCTTCATTCTGCCCATCGCTGTCATCGTATTTCTGTATATGAGAGTGTTTGTGGTGGCCGTGTCTCAGGCTCTAGCCATGAAGTTGCACCAAAGTCATGTTGCACCTGTCACACTGCCTTTAACTAAAGTAACGGCCCAAAAATCGGAGCTGAAAGCAGCCAGGACTCTTGGTGTTGTCGTAGTCGTGTTTCTAATGTGTCTCTGTCCATATTATTGTGTGGCTCTTTCAAGCCAAAATAACTTGATGGACGCTTCGTCTGCTGCATTTGTCATATGTTTGTACTATTTTAATTCCTGTCTAAATCCATTGATCTATGTCTTTTCTTACCCCTGGTTCAGGAAATCAGTGAACTTCATGATTACACTAAAGATACTGGAGCCTGACTCCTGTGAGGCAAATATGCTGTAGACCATGATCAGATATGTATATTTGCTTATTGTAATAATTGAGAAAACATGTAGGAGCATGTAGCTTTTTACGTTCAGATTAAATACATGATACAAATAATAACAATAACTTCACAAATTATTTTATAAAACCTGCTCATCCCAAAGTCTGAGAGACAGATGTTATGTGCACAATGTGTTGGATTAAGGAGAAAAGTGGTTTTGCATAACTCAGACCAGTGACAGATTGCCCATGCAAGTCACACTGCTTTTGCTCGTCAGTGTCCATGTATGTGTATTTACACAGTAAATATTCCAAGATAATACTCTGACAGAAGTACTGTTTTATTTAGGGCTCGTTCATTCTCATTCAAAGTATTCTGACAACCACTTTAGTTACTGGGTGTATCAGAAAAGTGTCTAAGGTTCAAGTCCCGCTTCTAGCTGCAATTTGAAGGCATTTATAACCACTGTTTATTAGAGAACAGGGAAGGAAGTTGACCCTGAAATATACATCACTATGTAAACTATGAAGCTTTCAAGCTGTTTCCTGTTTTAGTTACAATGATTTTATTTTAAACTAAACAGCTTGAATAAAAGATGACAAGGTAATCATGATTGTAAGTATTAAATTGTTAAAGTATCTCCTGAGGTTTGTGCTTTAGTGATACAAAAGTCCTTCAGTGAGCTTCAGACTGTGTTCATGGTAAATGTGACGATGGGGAGAAAACTGAAATATAAAACAAAAACTGAGCAGAGCTGAAAAAAAAAACAAAAACGAGACTGCAATCCCATTAACCGAGGTTACACCGGCAGGACGCCTGTGAGCAGGGAGAAACCAGACCACTGCTGAGGCGACGTGGGAACAAGCAGCTCCATGGACTTGGATCTGTCAACTTGTCCTTTAGATTTCACATCAAAGTGAAGAAGAGTAGGAAAGGAGGAAAACATCTTCTGGCCCGACAGTTTCCCAGTTCTAAAGCGTCCTCCTTCTGAACATACACTCTTACTTTCCTTTGGCTGTGTGTCTTTGCTGGCTGGCCGGTGTGGAATTCTGGCGCACTCCGAAGTAACCGGAACACCAGAGGAAAGTCACACTGATGCTTCAGATATTAGAGAACAGCTACACTTTGTATGATCACGCACCAATTTCCAGGCTTCCCTTGAAAGTTTTACAAGCTGACTGTGTCATAAAGGTGTCGGTGGGAAACGGAGGCAAAATGTGGTTTTAATTGTAGTACAGACAGAGGCTTTATGAGAAGTGTTGTGTAGATGAAAAACACCCGTGTAACTCTGGGATTGAGAGATCCGTCCATCTCTGCTACTACACAATCCGATTAAGGAGAAACTTGCTCCCCGGACATAGGAATGATTCCAACGTTTGTTTTAGTCTTTTAGAAGTTGCTTAGAAGGAAAGTAAACCCTGGGTTTATTTGAGCTAATCCTTTCCTCTACAGACACATTACATTGTTTGAAATAATAGGTTGGAGATCTGCTTCCAGAAGTTTTCTAACGTCTGCCTACACAAAACCAAAGGGGGAACATCTGAATGGCCACAGATATGCAATGATATCTGCATGGCCAGTTCCTTTTACACCCAAAGACAGAGGAACAAATACCAGTTAGGAAGCACATTGTAGCTAGAGTACTGTAGCTTGACATTTGCATGAGAATAGTAATAAATCATCCACATATAAGTTTACATTTAGTCATTTGCTAGATGCTTTTATCTGAAATGACAAATAAATGTACAAAAGTAAGAGGAAGCCAAGAGAACACATGGAAAACAAAGTGCCTTGTCACTCTGTAGGCAGCGTCAACGCTTTGAACCTGCTATTGGCAGCAGATAGAAAACAGTGCAGAGACATTAGCACTGGTGTGGCCAACTGGTGGTTTCATTGTGCTTACTGGAAGTCCTAAGACTAGTGCCTAGACTAGATTATTTTGATCTGAAATGCCCGATTTGCTGACAGCTTTCTCCAAAGCATTTCGCTGCAGGTGGAATTGATGTTATGATGTTTTAAATCGAAAGGTCATACAGAGTTCACAGGGAATTGGTTGAATGAATGAAATCTCAAATTCCTGGAGGGATGGATTAATCCACAACATGCCACATCCATGACATTTCTAATTCCCCTCTTTTCATACTTTATTTCCTTATCTCACTGGGCACCAATGATGAAAACTCATGCATTTGCCAGTGTTTGTGGACCTTTAGGTGATTTAGGCGGGTGCTGATTGGAGGACTCACCGTTGGCTTTTGTCTCCCTCCTTGGACTGTGGACAGACGTGCAAGTATTACTGTCCACAGACACACTGAAACAAAGAAGTAATGTGTTACATCCGGAGATAATCTTGGTAAACGGTTAATAAATGACTGGTCACTAAAGTTGGACAACTTTTAGAGATTCATTTCTGCCAACTCTGGCCGCATGCCTGAAACGGATGTAAATAAAAACACATGGCGTACTGCATCAGTCTCCATGGAGAGCAAACGTGCCACAGAGGTGTGAGGAGTGGTGGGTGGGTCGGATGGAGATAAATAAGGTGTATGACAGGAAACCTGGGCCACAGGCTTCACAAGCTCAGGAGCTTCTCGGACCGACTGTGATGGAAACGTCAGGGGAAAGTGAACTCTGCTTTCCACAGCTCAACACCTCGTGTGTGAGGACAAAACGTCCTCACTTCGAGACAGCGCTGACTTACACTGTGCTGTTCTCCATCGCTCTGCTCACTGCATTTCTCAACCTGCTGATCATCATTTCTGTCTCCCACTTCAAGTATTCACATTTCTCATTCATTTATGAACCTGTGTGTAATAATTGGTTATTCAAAAAATACCTTTGTCGATGTTTGTGCATTTCAGTGTTTGTCATTTATCTAAATGATCATTTATATAGTAAATAATGATGATCTTTCTCTGCAGGCAGCTCCACACTCCCACCAACCTCCTCCTCCTCTCTCTGGCTGTCTCAGATTTCTTTGAGGGCTTTCTCCTGTTTTTTCAAATTATTCTCATAGACGGCTGTTGGTTCCTGGGTGACTTTATGTGTGCTCTGTATCAGTATCTGGACTACATTATTTCCTCTACCGCAGTAGGAACCATGGTTCTCATATCTGTGGACCGATACGTGGCTATTTGTGACCCTCTGCATTACTCCACCAAAGTTACACAAAACAGAGTGACCGTCTGTGTTTGTCTGTGTTGGATTTGTTCTGTGGTTTTTCAGACTGTGATTCTGAAGGACAACCTGGAGCAGCCGGGCAGGTATAATTCCTGCTACGGAGACTGTATATTTGTTATCAATGAAATTGCTGGATTTGCAGATCTAATTTTTTCCTTCATTCTGCCCATCGCTGTCATCGTATTTCTGTATATGAGAGTATTTGTGGTGGCCGTGTCTCAGGCTCGGGCCATGAAGTCTCATATTGCAGCTGTCACACAACATTCGACAAAAGTAACGGCCCAAAAATCGGAGCTGAAAGCAGCCAGGACTCTTGGTGTTGTCGTAGTCGTGTTTCTAATGTGTCTCTGTCCATATTATTGTGTGGCTCTTTCAAGCCAAAATAACTCGATGGACGCTTCGTCTGCTGCATTTGTCATATGTTTGTACTATTTTAATTCCTGTCTAAATCCATTGATCTATGTCTTTTCTTACCCCTGGTTCAGGAAATCAATGAAACTCATGTTTACACTAAAGATACTGGGGCCTGACTCCTGTGATTCCAACATGCTGTAGACCATGGTTGGAAATATGTATTTGGTCATGGTGATAAGTAATTATCAGTCAAACTATTACATTAATTAGGCAGATTTTTTTACAAAAGCAACACATCTTAAAGTCTGAGATATAAATAAAAAATATTGTCTGTTCTTAGTTAATGGGTTGGATTAAGGAGAAATGTGGTTGTGCATAACTGCTTTTGCTCCTCAGTGTCCATGTATGTGTATTTACACAGTAAATATTCCAAGATAATACTCTGACAGAAGTACTGTTTTATTTAGGGCTCGTTTATTCTCATTCAAAGTATTCTGACAACCACTTTAGTTACTGGGTGTATCAGAAAAGTGTTTTAGCAGCTTCTAGCTGCAATTTGAAGGCATTTATAACCACTGTTTATTAGAGAACAGGGAAGGAAAGTTGACCCTGACATTTAGTCTCAGACACTTTCTATGCTCTTTAATGTAAAACACAAACTAAAAGTTAATAAAAGATAAAACCTCAAGCTATCAAGCTGTTTCCTGTTTCAATAGCTTTGTTTATTTTAAACTCAAAAGCTTGAAAAAAACATGATGAACAAGTGGTTAAAAAACTATTAAACTTTCAATTCAGCTTTATTTATATAACGATAATGGTACTGAGTGGAAATTGGTGAGAGAAAAAAACAGGAAAGAGGAACAAAAGCAACAGCAAAACATTGGGCAGGTTGGTAGGACCAGCAGCTGCACATTGGAAGACACACAGCTCCAAAGCCGGGGACACCTGAAGACAGGGACAGAGAGGGAGACAGAGAGGGAGAAGGAACTTTGGGAGGAAGAAAACACAGAGTTAATGTCATGTCAGAGGAGCTTGATAGCTAAAGGCTCTGCCTCCCATTCTACTTTTGGAAATTCTGGGAATTTTCCGAAATAAAACATTGTCCAATAAATAAAGCTAAATAAAAGGTTCATCTAAAACTGAAATAATGTAAGTTATGTATTTCTTCTGTGCGGCCTGGTGCGAATTGACCCACGGAACAATACCGGGGTTGGGGACCGGTGGCCTAGAGGAGACATAGACTAAAGAGTATTGGTCCTAACACAACTTGTGCAACTCCATAACTAACTTTTGTGTACGTGAAAGATACATCATTAACATAAAAAAATTGGAATCTATCTGATAGAAAAGATTTAAACCAACCTAGTGCAGTTGAATCTAAATTACATGTTTCAGCCTCTGTAATAATATTCTGTTATCAGTGGTGTAAAATTCAGCACTAGGATCTAGCAGAACTAGTATAGAGACAAGTCCATTATCTGAAGCCAGAAGAAGATCGTTGGTGACTTTAATCAGTGCGGTTTCTGTGCTATGATGAACTCTAAATCCTGACTGAAATTCTTCAAACAAGTCGTTTCTGTGCAGGTGGTCACACAATTGCTAATAATAATTGGGAAAAAATAATAGGAACGTGTCTAATAAGGGTAGAGTTTCTTTGAGCAGTCTAACTGGAATAGGGTCTAGCAGACATGTTGTTGGTTTAGATGCCATAATAGTTGAAGTTAACTCAGCAAGGTCTATGGGCACAAAGCAGTCTAAAAGGGACTGAGGACTTACTGATGATTCTAATTCTGTTGTATTTGTGGGGAGGGTCTGGTGAATTTTATTTCTAATAGCTATGATTTTGTTTATGAAGAAAGTCATGAAGTCATTGCTGCATAGCGTTGAGGGAAAACTAGTCTTAACTGAACTATGGCTCTTAGTCAGCCTGGCTACAGTGCTGAAAAGAAACCGGGGGTTGTTCTTGTTTTCCTCTATTACTGATGAATAATATGCTGTTCTGGCTTGAATCTAATAATGAAGTAAATGTCGTGTTGAGGGAGTTACTGTCAGCATCTACATGAATGTGAAAATCGCCCACTATGACGACTTTATCTGCACTAAGCACTAAGTCGGCTAGAAAATCTGAGAATTCAGTCAAAAATTAAGAATAAGGGACTGGAGGACGATACACAATAACAAATAGAAGTGGATTTTGAGTTTTCCAAATTGGGTGTGAAAGTCTCAGAGTAAGACTCTGTAATGAGTTATAACTATGTTTAGGTCTAGGGTTTATCGGTAAGCTTGAGTGATAAATTGCTGCTACTCCTCCGCCTCGGCCTGAGCTTCTAGGAACATGATAGTTAATATGACTTGGGGGGGTCGACTCATTTAAACTCACATATTCTTCCTTCTGCAACCAGGTTTCGGTGAGACAAAATAAATCGAATTGATGATCACTTATCAAGTCATTTACTAACAGAGATTTAGATGAGAGAGATCTGATATTTAATAATCCACATTTTATAGTTTTAGGTTTTTGTTCAGTAAGGAGAAACAAGATCATTGCTGAAGTAACAGGGGGAAAAGCAGCTCCATGGACTTGGATGTGCCAACTTTTTCTTCCGATTTCACATAAAAGTTAACAAAGGTAACAGGAAGAGTAGGAAAGGAGTTCAAAAGCATCCTTCCTTAACATGTAAATTATAAAACCAACCAGACCTGCCATCACATCTAGTTGGTGCCTGTTTGTCTCCATAGAACATTTGGTGACGCTCGGACCAGCCTATAGCTGCTCTGCTGTACATTTTTCGAAGCTGCAGGCAACAAACCTATTTTGTTATAATGTAACTTTAAAAAACAATACTGCCACATAATTCAAGTATCAATGTGCACTTGCCACTTTTTGCATATTTAGGACATGATTTACAAAGTTTATGTGCATCAAAAACAACGTCAGCATAAATTATTATGACTAAAGTATGCGTGACGGGTTGGAGCAGAGACGTCCGTGTGGTCGTTAGCTGCCTGCGTGGACATGATCTCACACTATAGTGGTCTTAGTGGTGACAGCCTCCAGAGTCTAACTAATCATTAAAACACCTGGACACCACTGGGAAAATGGTTTGAGTTCATCACGGGCTTCTAATTCTGTGTTCGCAGAGAAAAACAGCAGTGGGGGAGGTGGGGGAGGTCGGGGAGGGGGAGTCGGGAGGATGGAAATAAATTGCATGTATGGCAAAGAGCTGTAGTTCAAACTCTGCCGGATCACAGCAGCTTCTCCTCTCTGCTGATGGAGACGTTGGAGGAAACTGAACTCTGTTTTCCGCAGCTCCTCAACACTTCCTGTCTGAGGACCAAGCGTCCTCACTTTGAGACCATGCTGACTTACGTCCTGCTGTTCTCTCTCTCTCTGCTCACAGCGTTTCTCAACCTGCTGGTCGTCATCTCCATCTCCCACTTCAAGTATTCATCAAGCATTTCTCGTTAATTTATAACCTTTATCACAAAAAGTTATGGTTTGTGAAAATAGGAAGTAGTAACCAGCTGACATGAAATTAGGGAGAATGTATGAAATCATTTCATATTTCAGCTTTTAATGAATTTGCCTTTTACTTTAATCTACTTTACATTTTATCAACTATACAAAACTTGTTGATATTGACATGGAAAAAGGTAACATTAATATTAAGAGAAAAATAGTTAAAAGATCATGTTTTGCTATTTGTTACTGATTGATATTTGAATGTTTTCATATTTCCGTGCTTATGCTGTTTGCTTTCACATGAACGGTAATGAGCACTATAAATAATGGCAAATATTTTGCTGATCCTTCTCTGCAGGCAGCTCCACACTCCCACCAACCTCCTCCTCCTGTCTCTGGCCGTCTCTGATTTCTTTATCGGGATTCTCATGTTCTTTCAAGTTATGCTGATAGACGGCTGCTGGTTCCTGGGCGACCTGATGTGTGCAGTGTATCAGTACATTGCCTACATTATTACGTCTGCCTCCGTAGGAACCATGGTGCTCATATCTGTGGACCGATACGTGGCTATTTGTTATCCACTGCTTTATTCCACTGAAATCACTCATAACCGAGTCAAGGTCTGTGTTTGTCTGTGTTGGGTAAGTTCTGTGATCTTTCAAAGTCTAATTCTGCAGGATGTCCTGAACCAACCAGGCAAGTTTAACTCTTGCAATGGAGAGTGTGTCTTTGTCATTAACTACATCGCAGGAGTTTCTGATTTCATTCTGACCTTCATTGTTCCCATCACCGTCATCGTAGTTCTGTATCTGAGAGTGTTTGTGGTGGCCGTGTCTCAGGCTCGGGCCATGAGGTCTCACGTTGCAGCTGTGTCGCTCCAGCGTTCGGTCAAATTAACAAAAAAATCGGAGCTGAAGGCAACCAGGACTCTTGGTGTTGTTATCATTGTGTTTCTAATTTGTCTCTGCCCGTATTATTGTGTGGCTCTTACAGGTCAAGATACTGTGATGAATGCATCCTCTGCTGCCTTTGTCATATGTTTGTACTATTTTAACTCCTGTCTCAACCCTGTGATCTACGCATTTTTTTACCCCTGGTTTAGAAAATCTATGAAGCTCATTCTTTTACTTAAGATACTGCAGCCTGACTCCTATGCAGCAAACCTACTTTAGAGATGCCGCTTGGTGCCTGAAATGAGGTTCTGACCAAAACCAGAAAAATGTATTAGATTATGGTGACAAAGCAACACATGTTAAAGCCCTTTTACTGTACATCCAGGTGATATACATGAGCCAACACATGCACGACCAATTAAAAGGAAACAAAAATGTAAAGACACTGTAAAATGTGTTAATCAATGAACGCTAAGGTCTGGGATATGGACCAGGCCTGAACAGTTCGTTCTTGTCTGAACGTATTGGATGCAGAAATGTGTAGTTGTGTTTGCATCACATCTCCACATGCTTTGTGTGCGGCTGTCATCACTGCACATGTCTGCATATTTACACTGTGAATGGTTATAATAATACACCTGTTTCAGAAAGTAGGTTTGACCAAAGCGGAACCATTAGGTTTCAGCCTGGCATTGGCAGACACGTGTGTCCACGCCAAAAACTCATCAGCTGCAACCAGCACGCTGCTGTTTTACTGACCCTTGCTGTCTACGCCGCTCACGTGTCAGCTGCATATATTTTAAGGCCATTTTATGCTTCATCAGTGTTTGGAAATGTAGCTTTATTCAGTATGTACCTGTTGGCGTCACTGTCTGCCTTTTCTGAAAACGTCTCCTCTCCTTGAGGGAAAACGTGCTGCTCACTCTACAGTCCGGATGTGACCCAACAGTGGTTTGTTCCTCTGAAGAGTCAAACCATGGAAACCTCACAGCATCAGAGAAATACTAGATTCAACAAAATGCTAAAGCAGAACCTTGGAAAACAACCTGGTCTGAGAACTTTGCTGGTGCTGCGTACTGCTTCCTCGGAGTTGGAATTTCCCTAAATCTGCCACAATGACCTCTTTGGTTACAACAGCCACATTACCTGCATTTGCTCCACTGACTGGCACCTCCCTGGTATTATTCTCCTAGGCGCCGACTAAATACTCTACTGTAGTACTGAGCCAGAATACACAACACTGCTATCTATAAAAGAAAAAGTCAGTCAGTTACTCGGTCCGCCTGAGATGCTGCATACAACACAAAAATGACTGCTCACACACGTCTGGTCTGGTGGGTGATTTTTTTGTTTCATCTAATCCAGTTGATCCAATACTATTTTTGGCGCACAGACTGTATGATTTTTAGCCAACAATTCCTCCAAACTTAAAGCAGGATTATACATCTGCAATGACTGGCTTCACATACTTTCTCTCGTCATTGAAATTTTTTGTGAAGTTCAGTTCGGTACACCACATGTCAGCAGAGCATCCTGCCAAGGAATCATTCCTGGGCCTGAAAAAAGTTCATCAGTTCCATTTTATTGTTGCAAATAAAGGTTTGTTAAGTGTGATACTGCCCCCTTTGTGGACATGAACGTCTGTGCAAAATACAACGTACAAACCTGTGCCAGTCTCTGAAACCAGCAGGTGTCTTGCCCTCTGTTGCGCCCTCTTGGAGCCAGGCACCAAAATTGCAGCTACCATTTCCTACAGTGGCACTATAGTGTTACATAGCTTTCGAACCTAAACAGTCAAATATGCTGGATTAAAACTGTTCAAAAATATGAGTTTGTTTTGGCTCAGGCACTAAATATGGATTGTTAGGTTAAGGGGTTGTATTAACGTCATGTATGTATAGGAGCTACATGCATAATGGCACGTAATGTTCTCATTGTCACACTAACAAGTGATGCTGACAGATGATAATGAAACATTGTGACAATCTGTTCTCTTTTCTATATTTCTATGTATATCTGGACGTCAGTAGTAAATATTAAAGTAGTTACATCCAGGGTCTTGTGTATAAAGAGTCCCAGGTGTGACCAACGTTTTATTGTTGATGCCCTGATAAAGATCCGGTGTGGTCGAAACCAGCCTGCACTTTAAACAGTTTGCTTTTTTGACTGTAACATTAAAAACACAAGCAAGATCTTCTCAACATATTTCGACTTTGAAGCGGTGCATGGCTGGAGGAGGCAGACAACACACCATCCGCCACTGAAAAAAATGAACACATGAGGTGTAGCACTTCAATCTCTACAGAATGAAAACAGCAGCAGAGGGGAGGAGCGGTGACAGACATAAAATCAAACGTACAACAGAAAACGTATTCCATAAGCTGCCGGAGCTCTGCAGCTTCTCCTCTCTGCTGATGGAGACCTTTGGGGAAACGGAACTCTGCTTTCCTCAGCTCCTCAACGCTTCCTGTCTGAAACCGAAGCGTCCTCACTTTGAGGCCACGCTGACTTACATGCTGGTTTACTCTATCGCTTTGATCACTGCAGTTCTCAACCTGCTGGTCATCATCTCCATCTCCCACTTCAAGTAGTCAACTATTCACATTTTATCAAATTTATAAAACTTGTTGATAAAAGTAAACGTTAAATGTTTGTTTTGACAAAGAAAAAGATAATAATATTATTGAGAGAAAAACTGTAAAATTATCCCTTTTTTGTGTTTGTTATTGATTGATATTTTAAGGTATTAATATTTCAGTGTTTATGCTGTGTGCTTTAACATGAATGATAAACTGTGTTATGAAAAGTTGTAAATATTTTGCTGATCTTCCTCCCCAGGCAGCTCCACACTCCCACCAACCTCCTCCTCCTCTCCCTGGCTGTCTCAGATTTCTTTGTGGGCCTCCTCATGTTCTTTCAAATTATGTTTATAGACGGCTGTTGGTACCTGGGTGACATCATGTGTACCCTGTATCAGTATCTAGCATACGTTATTACCTCTACGTCAGCAGGAACCATGGTTCTTATATCTGTCGACCGCTATGTGGCTATTTGTAGACCTCTCCATTATTCCGCTGAAATCACAAAACACAGAGTGAAGGTCTGTGTTTGTCTCTGTTGGATTTGTTCTATTATCTTTCAAACTCTAAATCTGCAGGATGTCCTGAAGCAACCAGGTCAGTATAATTCCTGCTTTGGGGAGTGTGTCTTTTTCATAAACTACATTGGTGGAGTGTCCGATCTAATTTTTACCTTCATTCTTCCCATCACTGTCATCGTAGTTCTGTATATGAGAGTGTTTGTGGTGGTTTTGTCTCAGGCTCGAGCCATGAGGTCTCACGTTGCAGCTGTGTCACTCCAACGTTCAGTTAAAGTGACAAAAAAATCGGAACTGAAGGCAACCAGGACTCTTGGTTTTGTTATAGTGGTGTTTCTAATTTGTCTCTGCCCGTATTATTGTGTGGCTCTGACTGGCCAAGATAATTTACTGAACGGCTCATCTGCTGCTGTTGTATTATGTTTGTACTATTTTAACTCCTGTCTAAACCCTGTGATTTATGCTTTTTTATATCCCTGGTTTAGAAAATCAATACAACTCATTGTTACACTTCAGATACTGCAGCCTGACTCCTGCGACGCCAACATGTGGTAGAGAAACAATGCAAGTGTAAAAAGTGACCACTACAATGCCTGTATGCAGTAAAAAAATGCAATGATTGTGAAATACTTTGCAGATTATATATACATGGCAAAATATTACGACCCCTGAAAGATGATGTGAATATCTTTAAACAATGATGTATAACAGTGTCTCGAATGTATCAGTGAACGTTGGGATGTGACAACAATAAAGAGGTGTCAAAATCTGAGCAACTTTGATTTAAGCCAAGAAACATTCATGATTAATGCAAGAAGTGAACAAAGGCTGTTTGTGGATGTAATTCACGCTGTTTATGATGCAGTATTCAGTAAAGTTTTCTGAAACGCAGCTGATCGAAATGATCCATAAATACTGTGCAGTTAAAGATCCAGGTTTAGATTAGATTAGATTAGATTCAACTTTATTGTCATTACACATGTACAAGTACAAGGCAACGAAATGCAGTTTATCTGTAATTTTTAGTTGTTCAGACAAAACATTTGAAGGACTGTGAAGAAAATGATGCCCTTGTTTTTACCTAACTTATTTAGAGTTATAATTTAGACACTAGATGTATCTTGAAGTGAATATATACTCAGACATTTTTTCCCATATTCATAACAGATAGCCAAGTGCAGCAGCCAGCTTTATATCAACCAATGCAAGAAATCGCACTCTACCAGTTCCGTGTGATTGACAGTCAGAACAAAAAGTAATAGCCTTGTTTGCCTTTTCCTGCTTTTCTGCAAAAATTGGTCATAAAATGTGATCTGATCTTCATGGAGTCTTTAACAATATCAACCAACATGATCTGTCATGTCTTTACTAAACATACAAAGTGATGATGGCAGCAAGAGCCTCAAGCAAGTGTTGTAGATTAAACCTGCACGATGTTGAGATGACAGTTTTGACCACACTCACAGAACTGCTTCAGCTCAGCCATGTTCTAAGGACGCCTGATGTGAGCAGCTCTTACTAGGTATTCTGTATCTTTATTTTAATTTTATTTTTAGACATAAACTACTGAACTGAAATGCCTTTAGATAGAATCATTGAACATGTCGAATAAAAGTCGAATAAACAATCTTAATTGGATTAAATCAGCAAATGTGGCACTTGCCTTAATGTAACAGATTTATATTTCTCCTGATATCCGCCTGTTCTTTTGAACAATGTCATGTTATTTTATTCTGTATTCGTAACTTTTGAAGGAGCGTTTTATTTTATTAATTTTTGGTTCTCACTTCCGGCAGAATTTCTCGGTTGGCTCGCGGTCGTGCTGAGCAGAGGTGAGTCATTGCGGCTGCTCGGGTTTTTATGACGGTAACAGGTGGTTCAAAACTCCCGTTTAAATCTAATTGATTTGCTGATTGTTTTACCTGCATCTGCGCTAGAGGTGGGAAATACAAATCTTTTGACTGACTCGGATCTTTAACTGTCGAACAGTAAATAGAACGAATCATTTTGAGTCATTTCGTTCACTTCGTTCATCTTACACCACGTGACGCTGTCGTCCTCTTGTGGGCCGCGGTTCTCAAACACTATATACTGAAGACGACATGGTT
Source organism: Channa striata (assembly GCA_033026295.1). Lineage (NCBI taxonomy): Eukaryota > Metazoa > Chordata > Actinopteri > Anabantiformes > Channidae > Channa > Channa striata. The sequence goes on from CM065177.1 coordinate 23,665,521, forward strand.
TGATTCAGCTGACAAATTAAAATACACAAACTACCACAAACAATTTAAACCATGTGAAAACCTAGCAAAGCAAATACACACCACAATAAAGTGACTCGTGTCCTACATCGTTCCTGCCATTGTTGTTTAACAAGCATGATAGTGACTCGGTACCTGTCATGTGACAAATGAACGAAACAACGATCCGGATGAACGACTCTGAAAGAACTGTAGTTCTTTCTGTTCGCCACGGAGCGGCCTGGCTGTCACGTGACAAAAGAACAAGGCCGCACAGCTCAGTGAGTCGTGAATCATTTCTGTTTCCTGTCCTGCTGACTGAGCTTATGGAGCTGCTACCATGTGGCGAGAGAAGGTTCTGCAGGAAAATGAACGAATCGTTCACTGAGAGGACTCGTTACTCCCAAGTCACATGCAAGATTCGTTCACATCGAACAAATCACTCAGGAACGAAACATCAGTAATTTGCGCAGTTCTCCGTAGATTTTCAGATCCATCAATGCGGTCGAAATGTTCGCCGTTTTTAAGCTAGGCTAGCAGTGCGGACACCTGCTTTGTCCCGCGGTCCGCTCTTTTTGTCAAATGGAGTCACTGTTCTGATTTTTGTATTTCATTTTACGCTGTATTTCAGCGTCCTCAATGTTTATTTGTTCATATTTATATTTATTTGAATTTATTTCCCTTTATTTTGTTGTTCAACTTTATCTTTTTGTTCACTCTGGAAATTTCATTTATATATAAAATTATAAAAATTGTCACTGGTTGGTGGAAAATGAGCTTTTAAAGACAAATTGTTGGCTAAATGAGTCCATAATTGTTTTATATGATCACGCTTATTTTATTTTTATTGGACTTTGGTGTAGTCAGTTGGCTAGTGGTCTCACTGAGGAGAGGTGTGTGTAGAAGTCCGGTCAAATGAAGTAGCATTACTGACTTTTTAAAGCATTTTATTTTACACAGAACTTTGATGAGAGAGAAAAATGAGAAAATTCTCATCATCAAAAATTTACAGCACAATGCAGGTTTTTCTAGACATAGAAGAGATGAACCAGCTGTGGCTCCGGTTACACAAATGACAAAGTAAGAGAATTACAGACATTTACTCTCAAAATGTCTACTGTTTTAATCTCAGACTGTTACTAAGTCCAGTGTAGAAAGTGTAGAAATAAAACTGAAAAACGATCAGATCAGAAAACAGCTTCAACTAATCATTTATGTCTGTTTCATTAATGAGTTAAAAAAACAACAAAACAACATGAAACAGCACTGGTAGCACCGGTACTTTTACCTTTAATACTTTAAGTAAAATATAAATCATGTACCTACTTACTTATTAGAAATGTCAGTGGGTACTTACTCTTACTAAAGAGCAGTTTTGAGTATTTGTACTTTTACTGCTACAGGCTGCTGTAGATTCTGATGCTTTCTAGAAAGTGTATGGGTAAGACCAGTCCTGATTTGAGACTCAGGAAACTGATGTCAAGATCTAGTCCCCCCAAGCTTTGGCCTGACAGTAACCTATCAAGTTATCCTTCAACCTATCGTACTATGACAAATAGGCCTGAAAACATCAGGCTCCTGGCTGGACATACAGAGAATGGCAACGGATTTGACTCCCATCAGCTAGCCTCCCTCCCTATCTGGAGAATAGGAAGCTGGTCCCCATTTTGTGGGTCTGTTAACCATCTTGAAAATGATAAACCCTGTACCAATCACACCACTGTCTATTTACCTAACCTTCCACGTCTCCCACAAAACCTAAATCCAGAACAACCTGGTTGGAGCTGCCTGCTCTACATGTTACTTCCTGTCTGTCTTGATCTTTGCAGCCCCGTAAACCACAATTTGGCCATTGTCAAAGTCCCTCAAGTCCTTTAACTTGCCCCTGTTTTTTTTTTACTTACTTAGGTACTTTCTGAAACCAAGGACCATTGCCTAATGGTTAAAACTTTTTTTTTGCATGGATCAACCACAGAGTTAAAAAAAAGTATAATTTTCCCTTTACGTTCTATAAGTTCGCAGTCGGGCTTTTTTACTAATTAACCAATACTACTTCAATCTCTACGGGGAGAAAAGCAGCATCAAAGGTGGGGGAGAAGGAGGGGTTGGTGGGGAGGTTCAGGTATATGACTGAAAGCTGCTGGATCTCAGCAGCGTCTCCTCTCTGCTGATGGAGACGTTGGAGCAAACTGAACTCTGTTTTCCTCAGCTCCTCAACACTTCCTGTGTGAAGACGAAGCGTCCTCACTTTGAGACCATGCTGACTAACGTTGTGGTGTTCTCCGTCTCTCTGCTCACGGCATTTCTCAACCTGCTGGTCATCATCTCCATCTCCCACTTCAAGTATCTAAATATTTTATGAATTCATGGAACTATTAGACAATTGACAATTAGTGGTAATTGATAATATTTTGCTGTATCTGCTTTAATCAGAATAATAAATAGTATACAGAATTAATCTCTGCTCAGAATGATTTTCAAGCTATGTGCATCAACTGTATGTCCCTCTTATAGTTTTTATCTTCTGGTGATACAAAAAATGATAAATATATTGCTGGTCTTTCTCCCCAGGCAGCTCCACACTCCCACCAACTTCCTCCTTCACTCTCTGGCGGTCTCAGATTTCTTCATGGGCCTCTTCATGCTCTTTCAAATCGATAGCTGCTGGTTTCTGGGTGACCTCGTGTGTGTACTGTGTCAATATCTAGTATACATAATTAGCTCTGTCTCAGTTGGAACCATGGTGCTCATATCTTTAGACCGTTATGTTGCTATTTGTTATCCATTGCATTACTCCACCAAGATCACAAAAAAAGCAGCTAAGAAATGTGTTTTCCTGTGTTGGATTTGTTCTGTAATATATCAGGGTGTGTACCTAAAGGATAACCTGACACAGCCAGGCAGGTATAACTCCTGCTTTGGACAGTGTTTTGCATTTATTACCTACATTGCTGGACTAGCAGATCTTGTTGTTTCTTTTGTAATCCCCATCACTGTCATCATGGTTCTGTATTTGAGAGTATTTGTGGTGGCCGTGTCTCAGGCTCGAGCCATGAGGTCTCACGTTGCAGCTGCGTCACTCCAGCGTTCAGTGAAAATAACAGCTAAAAAGTCTGAAATGAAAGCAGCCAGAAACCTCGGTGTTGTTATAGTCGTGTTTCTTACATGTTTCTGCCCATTTTATTGTGTAAGTCTTACAGGTCAGGACACTGTACCGAATGCTTCTTATGCTGCTGTAGTGATATATTTGTACTACTTAAATTCCTGTTTCAACCCCGTGATCTACGCCCTATTTTACCCCTGGTTTAGAAAATCAGTTAAACTCATTGTTACACTTAAAATACTGCAGCCTGACTCCTGTGATGCCAAGATGCTGTAGAGAGACACTGCATAATATGTGGAATAAAACCTGAAGATAAGAACAAAAATGTCTTATTCCATTTACAAAGTAAACTACATAAAGTAAAACTAATGCACAGCTACCATAACTTGATTATCAAAGAGGAAAACTTTAGCCCAGATCGGCAAAACCTTAAGCACATTCTCAGTGTCACACTTGTTTTTGTGAAACACTAAACACAATTTGCTATATCAAAACCATAAATCAAATGCAATGTCACTTCTTTCTCATTTTATTGCATTATCTCAAACAAAAGGATGTTAAACGTGGTCATTTTTGTGAGCAAAATAAAAGGGACTGTATGGAAAAAAACTGTTCATATGTAGGGTCATTCATATGATGACATTTATGATTTTTGATTGTATTAAGGAATTATTTAAATAGATAAAAGTCATTTTAAAAATATTATCAGCAGTATTTAAACAACACCAGGTTGTATTGACCAGTTGACAGGAAAGTCGAGGGAATTTTATGACTAGAATATATAAAAAAAGGTTTTGTTTTGCAGGGATTAACACAAAGATCATGGAATAATCAAATACACAAAATTTTAATATTTTATTACAATGCATAGTATGAGCCTCTCTCCTTTGGTTACAAAACCAAGTAGACAAATTCATAAATGTTATTGAAAACAAACTTACAGGTGTATACTCAGAAGGTTTACACTTGAGCGACACTAGTGAGCACCTACAAGTTTTCGCTGTTATAGAATGACAGAAAATTAAAAATTGATGATAAAGACTGTAAGATAACTTGATATCAAACCCTAAAGACAAAACAATACGAAGAAGCACTGGTCCTTAACACAGCAATAAATATAAATAAAACCTTGGAAGATTAAATAACAACAACTTGATGGCAAACATAAAACAAAAGCATTTTTTAGGGAATTTCATAGATAAAGAAGCTGAGACAAAGAGTGTAAATATAAAACATTTAAAAACTGACAAGTATTTTGAGAACTCAAAGTAAGACATGGTGTGATTATACAAATTATTGTAGAATAATATGAATATCATTCAAGGTACCTGGCAGCTCAGCCACAGCTCGCTGCACAAGCCAGTGCACCCGCGGTGCTGGTCCCAGATAAATGGGGAGGGTTCAGTCAGGAAAAGTATTCAGTATAAAACCCAATCCAAATGAATTATGTCTGCATTGGTTCTCAGGCAGGCTGACACTCTATGAATTTAACCCATTTTAGCCCAAATCTGGTCCCGCCCCAAAGATTTTGGAGTGATGCTAAATTTCAGACTCATTGGTTTTCATTGGACTTGCAGTGTGAGCCGGGCTCCTGTGGCCCAGTTACACCAAACGAGCAGCAAGGCAACTCCCGACCGATCCATTTCTGGACGTCTGTTTTGCAGTTTGAGCAATTCCATGTTTTTTCTCATGGCTGCTGTAAAAATATATGTTGTAAACCAAAGTGGGCTCTTTTAAACAGTACTGGAGTCATTTTTATTGTTTTAGCTACATAAAGATGAACCTGATGGATGTACAGACCAGTCTGATATACAGAACCTCACTGGAGAAGAGACACAGAATATGTGCATCTTCCAGCCATCCACAGCTTCATATTATTCCCGTGTGGAACCACACACAGTAAAGCTGTATATACAAAATTACACCGTGTAATAGCTAGATATTCTCACCTGCTGTCACAATAACAAAACAGCCATTTGCCTTATAACATGCACGATTAGTAATAGTGGGACCAGGCTGTTTCCTCTCCGAGGAAATTAGTTTTTTCTTTTTTGTAGATCTTATAAATAAACACAGTTTATTGTAAGGTATATTGGAGGAACCTTAATCTGGTTCATTACATAAATACCAACTTTGATGTACTTTCTGACACCATGAACCATTGTCTGTACTGCCTGTACTTCAGTTGGTAAGACCGTTGTCCACAGACAAATCCTGGTCCCCCTGGCTATATACAAGTGTCTTTGGGCAAGACACCGAACCCCAACTTGCTCTTGGTGGGTCAGGTGAGCGATTTGCATTTCGGCCATCGCCATTGGTTTGTGTGAATGCGTGATTGAGACGCTGCATTGTAGGGCCCTTTGGATAAAAGCTCTGTATGAACAGAATTTACCATTTAGGCTAATGTTAAAACTTATAAGCACGGTTTTTGCCAGTATGGGTATTGAATGTACGGTCAAGGACAACAGTGATCGCTGCCACTCTGAAGTATGCTTTCTATACATGTCTATCTCTATGGGGAGAAAAGCAGCATCAAAGGTGGGGGAGAAGGAGGGGTTGGTGGGGAGTTTCAGGTATATGACTGAAAGCTGCTGGATCTCAGCAGCGTCTCCTCTCTGCTGATGGAGACGTTGGAGCAAACTGAACTCTGTTTTCCTCAGCTCCTCAACACTTCCTGTGTGAAGACGAAGCGTCCTCACTTTGAGACCATGCTGACTAACGTTGTGGTGTTCTCCGTCTCTCTGCTCACGGCATTTCTCAACCTGCTGGTCATCATCTCCATCTCCCACTTCAAGTATCTAAATATTTTATGAATTCATGGAACTATTAGATAGTTATATAGAGTTGACAATTAGTGGTAATTGATAATATTTTGCTGTATCTGCTTTAATCAGAATAATAAATAGTATACAGAATTAATCTCTGCTCAGTATGATTTTCAAGCTATGTGCATCAACTGTATGTCCCTCTTATAGTTTTTATCTTCTGGTGATACAAAAAATGATAAATATATTGCTGGTCTTTCTCCCCAGGCAGCTCCACACTCCCACCAACTTCCTCCTTCACTCTCTGGCGGTCTCAGATTTCTTCATGGGCCTCTTCATGCTCTTTCAAATCGATAGCTGCTGGTTTCTGGGTGACCTCGTGTGTGCTGTATGTCTATATCTAATATATGTATTAAGCTCTGTCTCAGTTGGAACCATGGTGCTCATATCTTTAGACCGTTATGTTGCTATTTGTTATCCATTGCATTACTCCACCAAGATCACAAAAAAAGCAGCTAAGAAATGTGTTTTCCTGTGTTGGATTTGTTCTGTAATATATCAGGGTGTGTACCTAAAGGATAACCTGACACAGCCAGGCAGGTATAACTCCTGCTTTGGACAGTGTTTTGCATTTATTACCTACATTGCTGGACTAGCAGATCTTGTTGTTTCTTTTGTAATCCCCATCACTGTCATCATGGTTCTGTATTTGAGAGTATTTGTGGTGGCCGTGTCTCAGGCTCGAGCCATGAGGTCCCACGTTGCAGCTGCGTCACTCCAGCGTTCAGTGAAAATAACAGCTAAAAAGTCTGAAATGAAAGCAGCCAGAAACCTCGGTGTTGTTATAGTCGTGTTTCTTACATGTTTCTGCCCATTTTATTGTGTAAGTCTTACAGGTCAGGACACTGTACCGAATGCTTCTTATGCTGCTGTAGTGATATATTTGTACTACTTAAATTCCTGTTTCAACCCCGTGATCTACGCCCTATTTTACCCCTGGTTTAGAAAATCAGTTAAACTCATTGTTACACTTAAAATACTGCAGCCTGACTCCTGTGATGCCAAGATGCTGTAGAGAGACACTGCATAATATGTGGAATAAAACCTGAAGATAAGCACAAAAATGTATATTTAGAAACTGAAATGAAGAGTGGTGCATATAATGCTCTTTTATATACAGATCCATTTATGGTATAATACAGTCTTTTTTTTTAGAAATGATTACAAACATACCACTTACATAGAACTGTAAGGATATGAACTATTATTCCTTATTTGTGAACAGAATACAAGAGTGGAGCTGACTCTATATATTATGTACAAAAACTGTTCAGATTTAATACCATTCATATAAATAAAAAAAAAAAAAAATTGAAAATATTATCAGCTGTGTTTGCAGAACACAGGTTGTATTGACCATTTGACAGAAATGTTGAGTTAAACGAAGACTAGGTTTTTTTAAGTAGAGGTTTGATTACAGCTGCCTTATAGGCCTTTGGTCCATATCCTGTCTGTAAAGATAGATTAATGATATCTAATATGAACGTGTCTAATAAGGGTAGAGCATCTTTCAGCAGTCTAACTGGAATAGGGTCTAGCAGACATGTTGTTGGTTTAGATGCCATAATAGTTGAAGTTAACTCAGCAAGGTCTATGGGCACAAAGCAGTCTAAAAGGGACTGAGGACTTACTGATGATTCTAATTCTGTTGTATTTGTGGGGAGGGAACTTCCTTTCTAGTTTTCCTGACGCCTGCTTTAAATTGTGTGTTTGCGAGCTGGAGATCGCCTGTTCAGAATTACTACCTTCTTTTTTAGAGGGGCAACACTATCAAGTATGGAACGTAAAGATGCTGCATAATTATCAGTCAGGTAATCAACTTGTACAGGAGTACAGTTAATGAGGCTACTCTCAGTTATATCAGTACATGTTGAAGTAAATGATGAAGGGATCATTTCCTTAAATTTGTTCACAGTGTTTTCAGATAAACACCTACTGAAGCAAATCTTTTTTCTAGCTGCTGTGTAGTCCAATAAACTAAATTCAAAGGTTATTAGAAAATGGTCAGAGAGAACAGAATTATGAGGAAATACTGTTAGTTTATCAATTTCAATACCGTATGTAAGGACAAGGTCTAGGCTGTGACTAAAACAGTGAGTAGGTTCATTTACATTTTGAGAGAAACCAATTGAATCTAATAATGAAGTAAATGCTGTGTTGAGGGAGTTACTGTCAGCATCTACATGAATGTTAAAATCGCCCACTATGACGACTTTATCTGCACTAAGTCGGCTAGAAAATCTGAGAATTCAGTCAAAAATTCAGAATAAGGGACTGGAGGACGGTACACAATAACAAATAGAAGAGGATTTTGAGTTTTCCAGATTGGGTGTGAAAGGCTCAGAGTAAGACTCAAATGAGTTATAACTATGTTTAGGTCAAGTGCAGGGTTCGGCAACCTGCGGCTCTAGAGGAAAAAAAAATAAATAAAGGGTATTTCTTAATTAATTTTCATTAATATATTATGATTATTAATTTATTTTGTTGCACAGTTATCTTAACATTTGAGTTGATGCCAACTAAGTTTACAAAAAGCAATTTTTAATTTATAATTTGTCAACGAAAATATACGTCACAGCCCTCGCCTTTACCTGCTGGCGGCTTTTGGAGTGTGCGAACCCTCCAAAGTATGACTTTTCTGGAAAAAAAAGACATTTGTTTAGACTCCGAACAAAGTCAATCATGACACGTAAACTGGTCCTGGATGGAAATTATTAGTGAAGCCCACAGCAACTAAATGGTTTTTAGAAAGTGCTGGTTCCTTCACCAACACAGTCAGTGGTTCCTTCAGCACCAAATGAAACCAGCGATTGTCATCTGTACGTACACGTGTGCACTGGAAACAGGAATCAATAGCAGCTGATTGGTGAACCTTTAACGTCGCCTATGTGACAAATGTAAAGAAATGCAGGTGACAAACAGAAGCCTGTAGCTCTCTGAATCTAACATCACAATACATGAAGTCAGTGATGACTTTTTAAAAATCCGAATAACTGTGATGCAGGAATGTTCCTCACTTATATCTCTGTCGGCTCTTTCCAGCTGCTCTGCCACACTCAGCTCGGGTTCATCTTCTTCGTTCTTTTCTCCACTTTGTCTCTTCACAACCTGCAGACAGACAAGTGACAGAGTTTCTGCTGGTGTCCAACAACCAGGGAGGAGAAAACGTGAAGCTGATGGAGGTTTTTATGAGGCAGATAGTGAAAATGTGCTTTAAACGTTCAAGTGCATGTAACTGAGTCTGAAATGACTTTGGTAAAGTCGGTGTCATGAGGACGATGGTGTGACACGACTAAAAGCTCCAAACTGAACAATGTTTAGTCCTGTTGCTGCAGATGAATGAAGACCTGAGTGCTGACCCCAGCTGTGGGACTTACCCCGGCCTCGGTCCAGGCTGAGACTGTGAGCAGGACCAGGAGACCCAGGATGCACTTCATTGCTGCCATGGTTCTGAAACAGGAAACAGGTCAGACCTCCGGACTTCAGCTAGGAAAGCAGGAAGTGTGTCGCTCTGTGGAGGCACCGGTCACCTGTTAGCACAACATGCTGAGGATCACCTCTGTAATCCTGCACCAAACTATGATGTTTACTTCCTCATTCAGATGTTTGGGGTTGTCACTGATGTCCAGCCTTAGCACACACAGTATACAAGCAAAGTGATCCACGTCCACGAGGGACGTGTTTCACCACTGGGTATTTAGTTAAATTGCTAAAACCCACTGACACAAATGAGTGATCTGGAAATATGATGTGATTAGATTTGAGAAGAGCTGATCACTCTGAAAACATACAGGAATCGCTAACTGAACGTGTGTTTAAAGAGGCCAAAGAAGTGGAGAATCAGCACAAACCCCCTGCAGGGCTGGATCAGCAATGATCTACTGATCCGTCCTTCTGACCTTCTTTATATCCCACATCGAGACGACAGTAACTAAAGAGATCTAGTAGTTCTCAGGCCAACTACATTCTTTTTCTTATTCAACACATTATTATAAACCTCTTTTTTAAACCCAGTGACAGTTTCACACGTGTTTTAATTGATCCTCAGATTTGTTCCTGTAGCCAGGTGACAATAGCAGTGCAGTTGCGGGGTTTGCCACCAGAGGGTAACCTGGCGAGCACAAGGGATGCTGGGAACACCTGGAGCGGGCAGGAAGCAGGAAGTCGGGATCGATACTGCAACGCTAAATAACGCTGCGCTCTCCATAAAATGTTGACTGTTTTGTCGAGGTATATGTGCTGAAAGTTATATAATCGATGTATTTGTCTTGTATTGTTCTTCTCGTTAGAGCGTGGTCTGCCAGGAGTATATGTGGGATACTGCCGTATGTTTAACCGTGCCAAGACATTAATGTAAGATGATGACACAAAGTCTGTGTTCTCCTTGTGTTGTTAGGAGGAGCCGCCACAGTTATTTTTGTATTTCTTTGTGTTCTTTTGCCCTCTGGTAAACCAGTGGTGAAGCCGATCAAGGCACTTGGTGTTCACTGTGAGCGGTGCTTCAATGTTTTATTTTATCATTTATTTGATTGAACTTAAATTTTATTATTCAGAGTAAAAGAACCCCAAAAGAAATTGTTGTGTGCTGGGATTATTATCTTTCACAAGGCCACATTCCATAAATTCATCGTCTGACGGCAACACATCTGCTTTTCAAATTTGTTCCGGCTCTGACCATCAACCTCTAATGTGTTTTGTAAGTTATTGCAGTGAGTGTTTGAATGAGGAGTTGATTCTTCTTTTTATTAAGAAACAAATTTCATTTCTACACCCACAGTACGACACATACACAACTTCAGTTTTCTGAGCTTTTTCCTTTTTTAAGACTTGCCCCAAGTGTCTTTGAAGCATCTGCAAATTATAATTTACCTCATTTTGTTTCCTCTCAGGTGTTAAATATCCAGATGGAAACGTCTGGCTGGGACAGTGAAGCCACTGCACGACTACACAGTCAAAGGCCGGACAGTTGCTGTGTCCTACCACGGAGAGAAAGAGCGAGCGCTTAAAGAATCTTCATAAAACAATATGAGGTTGAATATTTATGTGTCTGTGTGATATAAATGACAGCTGTCAAAATGACCTGTGTTCCCCAACATTAACAGTGTTTGTCTGTTATTATGTGCAGTATAATTCAGGAGTTAATCTGATATGATACATTTGTTTCAGATTTGTTTTATAGTTTTCTAGGACCCGAGTCATTTGGAAGGATTTCACCCGTGTCGTTTCCTGGTATTTCTGCCGGTGAGTCACGGAAACTGGAGACAGGTTTGCGTCATTAGATCGTCTCAGCAGCCTGAGACCCTGTGGTTACTTGTACAGGTGGTGGGGTCCAGTTAGGTGAAGTGGAGCAGGTCCATTTACAGGCTGTCAGCCACTTTAGGGATGAAACGTAGGCTGGTACTGGACGATGGAAGGTATGTTATATATATGTTCAGATAATATATTTCTAAGTATGAATTATGAGAATATTTTTTTTAGGAATGAGATATAAAAGATATCTTTAGCATTATTACTTATCGATTAAAATGAATATAGACGTTTATACATAAAGATTTTGTGACATGGAACTGCATTTATTCAACGGAATAAACGATTATCTACAGAGTTTGAACGTTTAACGCACAATAACAGGCTTAACAGATTTTTACAAGGTCCAAGAAGATTCAGCGTAACTAGTTTGAACAGTACACACGGAGGATGGCGCTGTAGTTCATCAGGTTATTGACTGCAATAACCAGGATTTTGGGGTCGGAAACAGCCACCAAGGTGGGGTTCATATTCTTGGAGAAAGCCCGACTGCAGAGAGGAGACAGCCAGAGCCAGTGAATATTCTGAATTTTGATGATCATGTTTTGATTATAAATAGATTATTACAGGGCTGTTAAATCACTACCTCACAGTAAATATTCAAACTGTCATTACAGAGATGATAAATTTATACTGACTTGTGATAGTGCATGATCGAGTTGTGGTCATAAGGAGCTGCCTCATTCAGAGTGTTGCGCTTATTAAAGTTGATTTCCATACCTGCAGAAGAAGAAAGAGCACAACAGTATTTTCATCACAATGTACAAAGTGTTAATAATCAGTCAGTTCAGTAATTATGATGCACCACTGCCTCTCTGTGCTAAAAATGTTTGGTTTTGGATATTTGATGCTGCTACATTTAAAGATCAAGGATCATCAGGCTGATGTTTGAAATCTGGATCTGTAACAATCAACCGACACTGATAAAATGATCAGAATTAAAAAGTTGATCTTTTTGCGGTGGAGGCATAATGCTGATTAAAAATCTATATGTGGAGAATAAATTTCATTTCTAATTTTAAAGGATGCTGTCAGTTGGTGGAGCAGCACGTGAAGACGTTGGTTTTTCCTGTCAGGTCATAATTTTGCTGTATCATCTAATCATAAAGAGCTGAAATAATGAATAAATAAAGACATCATCAAGATGCAACGAGCTGTGAGGAAACAATTTTTGTGCCAAGATCTCTGCAGCCTACCAGAGAGGACGTTGTGCATCTGGACCTGGACGTACTGGTCCCTGTCGGAGCGACGATGCTCGTGGTCAAAGCCCAGGACGTGGAGCAGCTCGTGTTGGACTATTCCAAAGTGAATACAGTCATTACTGTTCAGAGACACGGTCTGAGCGTTGCCCTGGCGACCCATGAACGAATAGCAGCTGCATGTTGGAGAACACAGGAGAATGGTTTGTTCTACAGCATCCTTCCACCTCGCTGCTCTCTGCCACTGCAGGAACTGAGCCCTGACCTGGAGCCGTCCATAGATACTGGCTGTGTTACATACCCATCCAGAGACTGTATGTGGATGTAGTCTGTCTCAGTGGTGCGGGGGATGAATGAAACACATTCGGAGCTGGAGATGGAGTTCATGGCACTTGTGATGACAGCGCGATGCTCCGAGGCTGAAGGTGGAAACAGACAGACGGAAAAAACTGTCAAATGAACTGAGAACGACATCACCGTGAGAAAAAAACGTTCATTCACAAAATGAGATGGATTCAAAAGAAACTATTAAAGTTTCTATTGAACGTGGACTTGTGTCTTACCTCTATCAGAAAGAAGAAAAACTACAAAATGCACGAGGTTTGTGTCTGAATGTGATATTGTAACTTCATAAACTCATTATAAACTGCAGATCTCTGGCTTCTTTCTCCTCTTTCTTTTTCCTTCTCCCTGTCTGTTGGTACTAAACATGTTAATGGTGAAGATGTTTTATTTCTGTGTCACTTTAAAAAGGATTAAGTTGGTAACACATTCAATGAAAAAATACTGGAAGCAGCATTTTTCTATAATGAATAAACAAAGTGACGATAACGGCAAAATCACTGGTGCGTTCGTCTGTCTCTGAACTTCATGACAGAACATGTCAGACAGTGAAATATTAGCTGTGAAGTTGGACATAAACCAAACAGCATCAGACACAGTCTACAGGGGGACGGATGGAGGTTCTTACAGTAGCTGTTAGAAATGACATAGGGAACGTAGACGTTGCCGTCAGAGGATTTAGGCCATTTACATCCATCCTGGACACAGGAGTCTGTGTCACTGTTGTTGGACACAGCGATGTCTCCTTGTATCTGGACACCACCTTGGACAGGGTCTGCAGAGACAATGTGCAAACAGTCATGACAGAAACACTGGCCCTGGGTGGAAACTGTTGGTCAGTTTCCAAACAGAGACTATGATTATATATCAAATCCAAAGTGTGAGACATTTGACATTTTTACATCACTGAGGTGAAGGTTTGACCACAAATTGGTAAAATAACGTGTCAAGTTCAAACTACATAGTCTCAACAAATCAAATCTTTTCTCTCGTTTGTTGTTATAACAGGAACATTTGACTTTCAGGTTAAGAAAAGAATCAGTATTAGATCCTAAATATATGAAGTTTGGTCATTTGAAAAACCCTAAATCAATAATAAGAGAATGACGATGGATGTTCCTCACTGAGATTTCTGTTGGCTCTCTCCAGCAGCTCTGAGAGGAGTCGCTCAGCTCGTGTATTGTCTCCACTTTGTCTCTTCACAACCTGCAGACAGACAAGAGACAGAGTTTCTGCTGGTGTCCAACAACCAGGGAGAAGAAAACGTCCCGTGAAGCCGATGGGAGGTTTTTAGGGGGAGGTGTTGGTGGTCCATGAGGCAGATAGTGAAAATGTGCTTTAAACGTTAAAGTGCATGTAACTGAGTCTGAAATGACTTTGGTAAAGTCCGTGTCATGAGGATTATTATCCCTGATGGTGGGACACGACTAAAAGCTCCAAGCTGAACAATGTTTAGTCCTGTTGCTGTAGATGAATGAAGACCTGAGTGCTGACCCCAGCTGTGGGACTTACCCTGGCCTCGGTCAAGGCTGAGACTGTTTGGTAATTAACTTAGAGCAGGACCAGGAGACCCAGGATGCACTTCATTGCTGCCATGGTTCTGAAACAGGAAACAGGTCAGACTGAAACATGCAGCAGCATCAGTGCAGTTTCAGCAGCTTCTGCAGCAGACAGTGATATTCACTCACCTTTACCTCTGGACTCAAACTGTGAGCAAATGGTTTTCGTGCCCAAATGAAGTTCTGCAGTGGCGACTGGTGGTGGATGAGTGTGTTTTATACTTTGTTCTGCTAATAGTCCGACCTTTGGTTGGAGGTGGCAGCCCCACAAGCTCTCGCCCCTCCACCAACTGATTCCTGGAAGTTCATTTAGTTCTAGAGGTGATGAAATCTAAATTGCGCAACTTCTGTTTTCTCTCTGTCTGTTGTCACTAAACATGTTAATTGTGAAGATGTTTTATTTTCCATTTTACTTCAAAAAAAACATCAAATTTTTAAAACATTATTAAGAACATTAATATAGAAAAAATAATCACTTGGGGCAACACTTTCCTAAATCGTGAAAATACTGGTAAAACTGATGAAGGACAACAACACAATCAGTGGGTCATTAGTTTGTGTCAGTATGACAAAATTCGGTGAAGTCGTCCTGTGAACATCAGGCCCATTTCGGCAAAACATTTTTGAATTAAATTAGATGAAATAAAAACGTCTGCTTAGTCCGACCTTTGCTGGAGGTGGCAGCCCCACACTCTCATGGAGATCATTTAGCCTGTTCAGAATTACTGCCTTCTTTTCAGAGGGAAGATTTTATTTTCAACAGGATCAAATATTGAAACGTAAAATGCTGCATAATTATCAGTCAGGTAATCAACTTGTACAGGAGTACAGTTAATGAGGCGATTCTCAGTTATATCAGTACACGTTGAAGTAAATGATGAAGGGATCATTTCCTTAAATTTGTTCACAGTGTTTTCAGATAAACACCTACTGAAGACAAAACCTTTTTCTAGCTGCTGTGTAGTCCAATAAACTAAATTCAAATGTTATTAGAAAATGGTCAGAGAGAACAGAATTATGAGGAAATACTGTTAGTTTATCAATTTCAATGCCGTATGTAAGGACAAGGTCTAGGGTGTGACTAAAACAGTGAATGGGTTCATTTACATTTTGAGAGAAACCAATTGAATCTGATAATGAAGTAAATGTCGTGTTGAGGGAGTTACTGTCAGCATCTACATGAATATGAATGATAAAGTCGCCCACTTGGTTTGAGTGATGGTTTGCTGCTACTCCTCCACCTCGGCCTGAGCTTCTAGGAACATGATAATTAATATGACTTGGGGGGGTCGACTCATTTAAACTCACATATTCTTCCTCCTGCTGCAACGTTTCAGTGAGACAAAATAAATCAAATTGATGATCGCTTATGAAGTCATTTACTAACAGAGTTTTAGATGAGAGAGATCTGATATTTAATAATCCACATTTGATTGTTTTAGGTTTTTTTCTCAGTAAGAGGAGCAGTCCTGATTTTTATGAAGTTATTATGATTAACTCCTCTTGTGATCAGGCTTTGCTTACTGTCCACTGCTTCCGCCTATCGTTAGCAAACAGCAGCTAACATTAGCTAAATCTAAGCGTCTCCAAGTCCTGTTAGCTAATACATTTACTGAATAAACAGTCCCAGGACAGAACGATGATGAAAACAGATAATGAATTGGACAGGAACAGGGAAGAACAGGACGTAGTGTGATGTGAGGGGATCAGATAAAATCGATGGGACAGTTGATACTGGGAGAGAGTTAGAAGACAAGCCGATGTCCTCCGGGCGTCCTTCCGCCTCCTCACGCAAACATTTCTGTGTAGAGAAAAAGTGACTCTAACCGTCAAAAGGAATAATGCAACAAATGCAAAGAAACACAAGTGGTGGGATGATGCAGACGACACTAAATTAAAGACTGTAACCAGGAGTCGAGCAGACAACACGTCTCTAAACATTGTCAATAATTTGTCTCCTGTTTATGCTGCCTTTCATACAAGGGGACAGTCGAGGCTTAAACGATGCTGCTGCTCAGATGTGATCACTGTGGCCTGGATACGACTTGTGAAAGTTGACAGAATATCCCAGCTCACACGCGTTCACCTAGAACAGTCACCAGTCTACGACAGAGCAGATTCATACTCGTGTGTAACTATGGAACTTCCTGTTCACCTTTGTACCATGGGAGCACGTGAAGGTCATCAGCACAGACCCAGGGAGAACATGAAATCTCAGAAGTCGCCGTAGTGAAACGCTGTCGGGCTTTTTGCTGATCAAGTTGAATGTGTGTGTGATCCGTTAGCTCCTGTTGTCTGACATCTATGACACAACAGCGTTTCAACAAAACGTCCTACGACATATTTGCACCGAACAGTTTGACGGCATCCAACTGTCACTAGTCTCTGTGTGAACTCTCCTCCCGTGTGACACGTACAACCGTCCCCCGTAACCCAGGACAGGTGGGAGCTACAGTCACTTTTAATCAGTGTGGTATATTAAACAATTAAAACATACACCCAAAAAGAATACAACGCTGTAATCAGTGTAAATAAAAAAAAATCCACCTGTCCAACAAAATGTTACAAACGTAAAATACATAACTTTGCTGTTCAGGTCACAAGAACTTTTACGCAATAAGACAACAAGCAGATGTTTGGGATTTAACGTTTCTTACTTAGGTAAACCTGACCTTTATCTGCACGTGTTAAATTCATCTCAACGTGGCGACTTGATGTTGAAGTCGTGGTAAGGGCTTCAACAAACGTCTGTATGAGCAGAGATGTTTCAGAGTCGTTAGTTGGAGCAGTACAGCAGGTTGATGCGCTGGATGTCGTTCTGGCTCATCTGCTTGGCTGTGCCAAAAACACCGTGGAGCTGGGAACAGCCACCATGGTGGGGCTGACGTTGTCCTTGGAGACAGCCAGTCTGCAGGGAGGAGACAAGCAGAGTCAGGGATTCTTCTGAGGACTCACACATAGACTAAAGAGCTGCTGAACAGTTTTTCCTCATACATGCAAAATAATTTGTGTGTGCGCAGTGAAAGTATTTTTAATACGACGTGTCATACGACTTAAAGCGTCTATAAATCCATCGCTTTGTCACAGTCTTATTATAAGCCGTGGTGTGCAGACACTGAACGTCACGCAGCCAGTTTTCCATTAGGACAAAGCTGCTGGATTTTTACTGACCTGCCGTAGTGAATGACAGAGCTGTAGTCTTAAGGAGTTCCCTGGTTCAGGGTTTTGATCTTGGTAAAGTTGGATTTCATACCTGTTGGTTAAGATTCATAAGAAGGAGCACAACAGTTCCACCTCACACAAACTGACAAAGGACTGTAGGACTCATAAATGTCCGTTCCTGTGACCTGATCAATGCAGCCTACCAGAGATGATGTTCTGCTGCAAGACCTGGATGTGCTGGTCCCTGTCGGAGCGGCACTGCTCGTGGTCGAAGCCCAGGGCGTGGATCAGCTCGTGTTGGACTGTTCCAAAGTAAATGCAGCCGTGACTCATCAGAGACAGGGTCTGAGCGTTGCCCTGTGACCCACGTAGGAGTAGCAGCTGCAGAAATGTTGGAGAAAACACAGGAAGTTTCTCATCAGACTGAGAATGGTTCGTCTTTCAGAAAGATACAGAACAGAAGCTGCAACTGCACAAACTGACACTGAACCTGAAGCTTCTAGAACCTGAACCAGGTAGATTTTACACCGGTTGTATCTTAAGTAGGTGTGTGTGTGTTTTAACACTGTGCTTGTTCTGCTAATTCAAGACAAGACAATGACCAACCACAGGTGACACACCCCACAGTTTCCTGGAAATTGATTTAGATCAACTTTCTGAGAGGTGCCCACAACAAAGGACAGTGGAAAAAAAGCAGAACCAAGGAGGACGCTTCAGGTACGAGTCGTCCTGCAGCAGAAAAGCCACATAATGAAATCTTAAATATGCTGGGACTGATACTCACCCATTGTACGACTGTATGTTGACGTAAGCTGTCTCAGTGGTGCGGGGGATGAAGCGGATGCAGGTGGAGGAGGAGAAGGAGTTGATGGCACTTGTGATGACACTGAGCTGCTGAGAGGCTGAAGGTGGAAACACACTGAGAGGAACAAAGTTTCCTAAATCCATATGAAGATGCCAAAAATGAAGTGTTAGTCTGTGTTAGGACTTTATGACCTCAGTGTGTGTCAGTCCGTCTAACGCTGCACCACAGCGTCTCACTGAAGATCTAAATCTTTCAGCTCACAAATGTTTCGTTTTGTCTTCTCAGTCCAATTAATACTGCTCACTCTGTTACTATTACTACTATCAGGACACTGAGCAGGACGGTTAACTGTGCTTTTCTTGGACTATTTTGCTTTTTGGTGCCTTGAGAATGAGAATGTGCTGGAATGGATGGAGGTTCTTACTGTAGCTGTTAGCAATGACATAGGGAATGTAGATGTTGCCATCAGAGGATTTAGGATTTTGCGTCCATCCTGGACACAGGGGTCAGCGTTTCTGTGGTTGGACAGAGCGATGTCTCCTTTTAACTGGACGCTCTCTTCCATGGGGTTCTGCACAGAGAACAAAGTAAATCATGACACGTAAATTGGTCCTGGATGGAAATTATTAGTGAAGCCCACAGCAACTAAATGGTTTTTAGAAAGTGCTGGTTCCTTCACCAACACAGTCAGTGGTTCCTTCAGCACCAAATGAAACCAGCGATTGTCGTCTGTACGTACACGTGTGCACTGGAAACAGGAATCAATAGCAGCTGATTGGTGAACCTTTAACGTCGCCTATGTGACAAAATGATAAGAAATGATCAATTTTTTCAGCAGGTGGAGCTCTGACAGTAACTTGGCATGTTTTCACCTCAAATCAGATCATCTCCCCTTCCTGCTAAAATAACAGTAATGTTTAATTGGGTATTGGAATAGATATAATATATGAAGTCAGTGATGACTTTTTAAAAATCCGAATAACTGTGATGCAGGAATGTTCCTCACTGATATCTCTGTCGGCTCTTTCCAGCTGCTCTACCACACTCAGCTCGGGTTCATCTTCTTTGTTCTTTTCTCCACTTTGTCTCTTCACAACTTGCAGACAGACAAATTGACAGAGTTTCTGCTGGTGTCCAACAACCAGGGAGGAGAAAACGTCCCGGGAAGCTGATGGAGGTTTTTATAAGGCAGATAGTGAAAATGTGCTTTAAACGTTCAAGTGCATGTAACTGAGTCTGAAATGACATTGGTAAAGTCGGTGTCATGAGGACGATGGTGTGACACGACTAAAAGCTCCAAATTGAACAATGTTTAGTCCTGTTGCTGCAGATGAATGAAGACCTGAGTGCTGACCCCAGCTGTGGGACTTACCCCGGCCTCGCTCCAGGCTGAGACTGTGAGCAGGACCAGGAGACCCAGGATGCACTTCATTGCTGCCATGGTTCTGAAACAGGAAACAGGTCAGATCTCCGGACTTCAGCTAGGAAAGCAGGAAGTGTGTCGCTCTGTGGAGGCACCGGTCACCTGTTAGCACAACATGCTGAGGATCACCTCTGTAATCCTGCACCAAACTATGATGTTTACTTCCTCATTCAGATGTTTGGGGTTGTCACTGATGTCCAGCCTTAGCACACACAGTATACAAGCAAAGTGATCCACGTCCACGAGGGACGTGTTTAACCACTGGGTATTTAGTTGAATTGCTAAAACCCACTGACACAAATGAGTGATCTGGAAATACGATGTGATTAGATTTGAGAAGAGCTGATCACTCTGAAAACATACAGGAATCGCTAACTGCACGTGTGTTTAAAGAGGCCAAAGAAGTGGACAATCAGCACAAACCCCCTGCAGGGCTGGATCAGCAATGATCTACTGATCCGTCCTTCTGACCCTCTTTATATCCCACATCGAGACGACAGTAACTAAAGAGATCTAGTAGTTCTCAGGCCAACTACATTCTTGTTCTTATTCAACACATTATTATAAACCTCTTTTTTAAACCCAGTGACAGTTTCACACGTGTTTTAATTGATCCTCAGATTTGTTCCTGTAGCCAGGTGACAATAGCAGTGCAGTTGCGGGGTTTGCCACCAGAGGGTAACCTGGCGAGCACAAGGGATGCTGGGAACACCTGGAGCGGGCAGGAAGCAGGAAGTCGGGATCGATACTGCAACGCTAAATAACGCTGCGCTCTCCATAAAATGTTGACTGTTTTGTCGAGGTATATGTGCTAAAAGTTATATAATCGATGTATTTGTCTTGTATTGTTCTTCTCGTTAGAGCGTGGTCTGCCAGGAGTATATGTGGGATACTGCCTTATGTTTAACCGTGCCAAGACATTAATGTAAGATGACTGACACGAAGTCTGTGTTCTCCTTGTGTTGTTAGGAGGAGCCGCCACAGTTATTTTTGTATTTCTTTGTGTTCTTTTGCCCTCTGGTAAACCAGTGGTGAAGCCGATCAAGGCACTTGGTGTTCACTGTGAGCGGTGCTTCAATGTTTTATTTTATCATTTATTTGATTGAACTTAAATTTTATTATTCAGAGTAAAAGAACCCCAAAAGAAATTGTTGTGTGCTGGGATTATTATCTTTCACAAGGCCACATTCCATAAATTCATCGTCTGACTGCAACACATCTGCTTTTCAAATTTGTTCCGGCTCTGACCATCAACCTCTAATGTGTTTTGTAAGTTATTGCAGTGAGTGTTTGAATGAGGAGTTGATTCTTCTTTTTATTAAGAAACAAATTTCATTTCTACACCCACAGTACGACACATACACAACTTCAGTTTTCTGAGCTTTTTCCTTTTTTAAGACTTGCCCCAAGTGTCTTTGAAGCATCTGCTAATTATAATTTACATCATTTCGTTTCCTCTCAGGTGTTAAATATCCAGATGGAAACATCTGGCTGGGACAGTGAAGCCACTGCACGACTACACAGTCAAAGGCCGGACAGTCGCTGTGTCCTACCACGGAGAGAAAGAGCGAGCGCTTAAAGAATCTTCATAAAACAATATGAGGTTGAATATTTATGTGTCTGTGTGATATAAATGACAGCTGTCGAAATGACCTGTGTTCCCCAACATTAACAGTGTTTGTCTGTTATTATGTGCAGTATAATTCAGGAGTTAATCTGATATGATTCATTTGTTTCAGATTTGTTTTATAGTTTTCTAGGACCCGAGTCATTTGGAAGGATTTCACCCGTGTCGTTTCCTGTTATTTCTGCCGGTGAGTCACGGAAACTGGAGACAGGTTTGCGTCATTAGATCGTCTCAGCAGCCTGAGACCCTGTGGTTACTTGTACAGGTGGTGGGGTCCAGTTAGGTGAAGTGGAGCAGGTCCATTTACAGGGTGTCAGCCACTTCAGGGATGAAACGTAGGCTGATACTGGACGATGGAAGGTATGTTATATATATGTTCAGATAATATATTTCTAAGTATGAATCATGAGAATATTTTTTTTGGGAATGAGATATAAAACATATCTTTAGTATTATTACTTATCGATTAAAATGAATATAGACGTTTATACATAAAGATTTTGTGACATGGAACTGCATTTATTCAACGGAATAAACGATTATCTACAGAGTTTGAACGTTTAACGCACAATAACAGGCTTAACAGATTTTTACAAGGTCCAAGAAGATTCAGCGTAACTAGTTTGAACAGTACACACGGAGGATGGCGCTGTAGTTCATCAGGTTATTGACTGCAATAACCAGGATTTTGGGTCGGAAACAGCCACCAAGGTGGGGTTCATATTCTTGGAGAAAGCCCGACTGCAGAGAGGAGACAGCCAGAGTCAGTGAGCATTCTGAATATTGATGATCATGTTTTGATCATAAATAGATTATTACAGGGCTGTTAAATCACTACCTCACAGTAAATATTCAAACTGTCATTACAGAGATGATAAATTTATACTGACTTGTGATAGTGCATGATCGAGTTGTGGTCATAAGGAGCTGCCTCATTCAGAGTGTTGCGCTTATTAAAGTTGATTTCCATACCTGCAGAAGAAGAAAGAGGACAACAGTATTTTCATCACAATGTACAAAGTGTTAATAATCAGTCAGTTCAGTAATTATGATGCACCACTGCCTCTCTGTGCTAAAAATGTTTGGTTTTGGATATTTGATGCTGCTACATTTAAAGATCAAGGATCATCAGGCTGATGTTTGAAATCTGGATCTGTAACAATCAACCGACACTGATAAAATGATCAGAATTAAAAAGTTGATCTTTTTGCGGTGGAGGCATAATGCTGATTAAAATCTATATGTGGAGAATAAGTAACATCATTTACAATTAGAAATAAAGTCAGTTGGTGGAGCAGCACATGAAGACGTTGGTTTTTCCTGTCAGGTCATAATTTTGCTGTATCATCTAATCATAAAGAGCTGAAATAATGAATAAATAAAGACATTATCATGATGCAACGAGCTGTGAGGAAACAATTTTTGTGCCAAGATCTCTGCAGCCTACCAGAGAGGACGTTCTGCATCTGGACCTGGACGTACTTGTCCCTGTCGGAGCGGCGATGCTCGTGGTCAAAGCCCAGGACGTGGAGCAGCTCTTGTTGGACTATTCCAAAGTGAATACAGTCATTACTGTTCAGAGACACGGTCTGAGCGTTGCCCTGGCGACCCATGAACGAATAGCAGCTGCATGTTGGAGAACACAGGAGAATGGTTTGTTCTACAGCATCCTTCCACCTCGCTGCTCTCTGCCACTGCAGGAACTGAGCCCTGACCTGGAGCCGTCCATAGATACTGGCTGTGTTACATACCCATCCAGACACTGTATGTGGATGTAGTCTGTCTCAGTGGTGCGGGGGATGAATGAAACACATTCGGAGCTGGAGATGGAGTTCATGGCACTTGTGATGACAGCGCGATGCTCCGAGGCTGAAGGTGGAAACAGACAGATGGAAAAAACTGTCAAATGAACTGAGAACGACATCACTGTGAGAAAAAGTGTTCATTCAAAAAATGAGATGGATTCAAAAGAAACTATTAAAGTTTCTATTGAACGTGGACTTGTGTCTTACCTCTATCAGAAAGAAGAAAAACTACAAAATGCACGAGGTTTGTGTCTGAATGTGATATTGTAACTTCATAAACTCATTATAAACTGCAGATCTCTGGCTTCTTTCTCCTCTTTCTTTTTTCTTCTCCCTGTCTGTTGGTACTAAACATGTTAATGGTGAAGATGTTTTATTTCTGTGTCACTTTAAAAAGGATTAAGTTGGTAACACATTCAATGAAAAAATACTGGAAGCAGCATTTTTCTATAATGAATAAACAAAGTGACGATAACGGCAAAATCACTGGTGCGTTCGTCTGTCTCTGAACTTCATGACAGAACATGTCAGACAGTGAAATATTAGCTGTGAAGTTGGACATAAACCAAACAGCATCAGACACAGTCTACAGGGGGACGGATGGAGGTTCTTACAGTAGCTGTTAGAAATGAGATAGGGAACGTAGACGTTGCCGTCAGAGGATTTAGGCCATTTACATCCATCCTGGACACAGGAGTCTGTGTCACTGTTGTTGGACACAGCGATGTCTCCTTGTATCTGGACACCACCTTGGACAGGGTCTGCAGAGACAATGTGCAAACAGTCATGACAGAAACACTGGCCCTGGGTGGAAACTGTTGGTCAGTTTCCAAACAGAGACTATGATTATATATCAAATCCAAAGTGTGAGACATTTGACATTTTTACATCACTGAGGTGAAGGTTTGACCACAAATTGGTAAAATAACATGTGTAAGTTCAAACTAAATAGTTTCAACAAATCAAATTTTTTCTCTTGTTTGTTGTTATAACAAGAACATTTGACTTTCAGGTTAAGAAAAGAATCAGTATTATATCTTAAATATATGAAGGCGTCATTTGAAAAACCCTAAATCAATATGAGAATGACGATGGATGTTCCTCACTGAGATTTCTGTTGGCTCTCTCCAGCAGCTCTGAGACGCTCAGCTCGTTATTGTCTCCACTTTGTCTCTTCACAACCTGCAGACAGACAAGAGACAGAGTTTCTGCTGGTGTCCAACAACCAGGGAGAAGAAAACGTCCCGTGAAGCCGATGGAGGTTTTTATGAGGCAGATAGTGAAAATGTGCTTTAAACGTTAAAGTGCATGTAACTGAGTCTGA
The DNA here is from genome assembly GCA_033026295.1 of Channa striata. Lineage (NCBI taxonomy): Eukaryota > Metazoa > Chordata > Actinopteri > Anabantiformes > Channidae > Channa > Channa striata. Next base: position 23,689,999 of record CM065177.1, read on the forward strand.
AATGACTTTGGTAAAGTCGGTGTCATGAGGACGATGGTGGGACACGACTAAAAGCTCCAAGCTGAACAATGTTTAGTCCTGTTGCTGTAGATGAATGAAGACCTGAGTGCTGACCCCAGCTGTGGGACTTACCCTGGCCTCGGTCCAGGCTGAGACTGCGAGCAGGACCAGGAGACCCAGGATGCACTTCATTGCTGCCATGGTTCTGAAACAGGAAACGGGTCAGACTGAAACATGCAGCAGCATCAGTGCAGTTTCAGCAGCTTCTGCAGCAGACAGTGATATTCACTCACCTTTACCTCTGGACTCAAAATGTGAGCAAATGGTTTTTTTGAGATGAAGTTCTGCAGTGGTGACTGGTGGTGGATGAGTGTGTTTTATACTTTGTTCTGCTAATAGTCCGACCTTTGGTTGGAGGTGGCAGCCCCACAAGCTCTCGCCCCTCCACCAACTGATTCCTGGAAGTTCATTTAGTTCTAGAGGTGATGAAATCTAAATTGCACAACTTCTGTTTTCTCTCTGTCTGTTGTCACTAAACAAGTTAATTGTGAAGATGTTTTATTTTCTATGTTACTTCAAAATAATAATTTTAAAACATTATTAATAAAACATTAAAAGAGAAATCACTTTTATTTCCTAAAGAGTGAAAATACTGGTAAAACTGATAAAGGGCAACAACACAATTAATAGGACATTAGTTTGTGTCATTATGACAAAATTTGTCCTAATGACACCCTTGTCAGGGTTGTGACTTTGGACTGATGACACAAGCCCTCTGGAGGTCGGATTGACACAAACCAATTAAACTAACTAACTGTTTTCCAGGGGATCGTCGAATGCATCAGTCACGCATCTGACCCAGAGACTGTTCCCGGGGGTACCGTGGACTGCACAGACCCCTTACCAGTTCCTGTGCCAAGGTCAGCTGTGGCTCGTCCCGTTCCTGTTCCTGCGAAGAGGTTGTTCGGCGCTCGCCTGGCTCCTGCTCACTCAGTTTATTCACCGGTGGGCTTCAGCTGCAGACGCCGGTCACCAGAGGGATTCTGCTGTCGTTGCCGGCATCCTGCCAGGCCCCCGAAGGGCTTCTTCTGCTGATGCCGGCCACCAGCTTGCCGTCCTGCCCGGGCCCTGGAAGGCTTCTTCCACCAACGTCGGTCTCCTGCTCTGCCTTCTGTTCTTACGAGAGGCTCTGTCGTTTGAGTCAAGGCTGGCTCCCAGCTCGACCTCTGGAGGGTTTTTTCCCTCATCTTCAATGCAGGCCTCCAGGTTCGCCTCTTCTCTAAGTTTTATTTATGTAATTTTGTGTATTTTAACCGTTTTATTACAGTACAGCGCTTTGTTTGATGAGTGCTTTATAAATTAAGTTATTATCATATTTTTACAAACTGAATTAAATTATTATTTCCAGCTTGATAATGAAGATTTGCAGTAATGAGGTTACCTGATTCTGTGAGCCAGGTCTGGCAGACAGATTTGGCCCTGAGCAGGTTCACATTTGGTGGTCATTGCGTTATATTAAACAATTAAAACACACACCCAAAAAGAATAAAACGCTTTAATCAGTGTAAATCAAAATAAATTAAATCCACCTGTCCAACAAAATGTTAGAAACATAAAATACATAATAACTTCACAAGAACAAGCAGATGTTTGGGATTTAAAGTTTATTACTTAGGTAAACTTGATCTTTATCTGCACGTGTTAAATTCATCTTAACGTGGCGACTTGATGTTGAACTCGTGGTAACGGCTTGGTAACAGCCCCGTTTTCCTTGGAGGAAGCCAGTCTGCAGGGAGGAGACAAGCAGAGTCGGGGATTCTTCTGAATTTGACTTTGGCTCAAGTGTTTATCTCAACTGTTTCCTCTTTTCTTCAAATTTAAGTTGCTACTTGTGAGCTGCTTCTAAAGGTTGAAGTGTTCATTAAGGACCACTGGGTTTGAGGCAAAATGCAATAAACAAGGAAAAGAATTCACCATGTATTAATAGACGAACACACTGTAAGTTTTAGTGTTGACAATAGCAAACATAAAGAAAATCACCAGCTTTGAACAAAACAACCCCGTCCCTCTAATAGACACTTAAGCATCAGTGCAGATATATGCAGCTTAATCACTTTTGTGTATAAATAGCAAATGTGTTTGTATAATGTACAGATGTATCATGTAGACATTTACTGGCATATTCAACCAATTTTCATGAAGCAGGATTTTGAAAAAGATTACATTTTCATTCATTTTATAATAATGTGTTACCATGTTTAGTACCGACAGACAGTGAGAGGGAAAAAGAAAGAGGAGAAAGAAGCAAGAGATCTGCAGTTTATAATGAGTTTACGAAGTTACAATATCACATTCAGACACAAACCTCTTGCATTTTGTAGTTTTTCTTCTTTCTGATAGAGGTAAGACACAAGTCCACATTCAAAAGAAACTTATTCTAAACAGGTTTCTTTTCAATCTATCACACTTTTTCTCACGGTGATGTCGTTCTCAGTGGTTCATTTAATATTTTTTCCCTCTGTGTGTTTCTACCTTCAGCCTCGGACCATCGCGGTGTCATCACAAGTGCCATGAACTCCATCTCCAGCTCCGGATGTGTTCTCTTCATCCCCCGCACCACTGATACAGACTATATCCACATACAGTCTCTGGATGGGTACACTGGACCTGTCGGCAGCCTTTCACACTGTAAACCACCTCTTGACTACAGTCTCTAACTTGGTGTCTCTGGACCAGCTCTGGCCTGGTTTCGGTCCTACTTGTCTGGACAAACCTACAAGGTATCCTGGCAGATGTGTGATTCTAAACCTTATAACCTCTCCAGTGGTGTACTGCAGGGCTTTGTTCTTGGTCCTCTTCTTTTTTTCATCTATACTTCTTCCGTGGGCTCTATCATCCACTCACATGGCTTTTCATATCACTGCTATGCGGACGACAGGCAGCTCTTCCTGTCCTTCCCACCAGACGACTCTACTGTCTTGACACGCATCTCTGCCTGTCTCTCTGACATCTCTGTCTGCATGAGAGTAAGACATATTCAGCTCAACATCTCCAAGACTGAGGTTCTAGTCTTCCCAGCCAAGCCAATGACGCAGCACAACATCAGCATCAACACTGGATCCGAAGTGATTGTTCCCGCTAAGTCGGCCAGAAATCTGGGCGTCCTCATTGACAACCAACTGAGCTTCACGGAACACATGTCCTCAGTCTCTAGGTCGTGCAGATTTGCTTTCTACAACATCATGAAGATTAGACCCTACCACTCTGAGTACATGACTCAACTCATCGTGCAGGCATTCATCATATCTCGTCTAGATTACTGCAACGCACTGTTGATGGGGTTACCGGCATGCACGACCAAACCTCTGCAGATGATCCAAAATGCAGCAGCACGCCTTATCTTCAACCAGCCAAAACAGGACTCACGTCACTCCGCTTTTCAGATCTCTGCACTGCCTTCTTGTAGCTGCTAGGATTAAGTTCAAAGCTCTGTCTCTTGCCCACCGAGTGGTTAAATCAACAGCTCCGGCTTACTTAAACTCATTCATTCAGGTCTACAATCCCTCCCGTCCACGTCTGGTGGTCCCAGCGCCACACAGAAGACACCAAGGAAAACTCTGCAGCTCAGTGATCCCACGGTGGTGGAATGAGCTGCCAAATTCTGTGCGTGTCATGATTCAGTTCCTCACTTCCACTTCCTCCCCTGCACTTTTATTTTGTCACTCCACATCCTGTCCTGCTCTACAGTTACTCTGGCAACTTCACCACCCTTGATTGACCTCAAGTGGTTTCACCTGTTCCCCCTGTCTATTTATACCTGGACTTCACCACAGCTCGCTGCCAGATTGCCTTTCCGTATGACGGCCCTGCTGTTCTCCAGGAAGTTCTATCGCCATACCGGATCTCATGTTTGGACTTTGTACTCTGCTTGTCTGCTGGCCTGCTGGCCTGCTGGCCTACTTGCCTGTTCCTTGGTCAACCTGCCTGCACAGCCTTACCACACCGGATTTCAGGTTTTTGGACTTGTACTCTGCTTGGCTCCTTGCCTGTTTGCCTGTTAGCCTGTTCCTCAGTTAACCTGCCCGTAAAACCACACCTCATCCACAATTCAAACCATCTTTTGCCACGACTCACCTCATTATTCACAGTATTTATTGTATTATCAATAAACATTCACAATCTTCCTGCTGTGTCCTGTACTTCTTGGTCCAAAGAAAAACACATTTCTGACAGTACGATCTGGCCAGACAATTGGACCCCCAGGACACTGGAGCTAGAATCACCATGAAACCACATCCCAATAATCTCCCCTTGTCAGCAACCTCCCTTCCTCCCAGACGGTTCTGGATTCTGACCCAGTCTTCCTAAGTCCGTTGGAGGCAAAGGAAATATGGAAGGAGTTAAAGGCACAAGCCTCTGACTTCCTTTTCTCTCCATCAGGTCAGGATCCAGAGACATGCCCCACATACACCCCAGTGTTGCTTCATCAAGTAAGAACAGCCAACAGAAATGTCATAGAAAACGTTACACCCACACCCAGACTCACATCCCATGCACACTATCCCCGCCAGTCACCTGTTCTCCTGTCCCTGAGTCAATCAACGTCTTGCCTAGTTCTGTTCCTGCTGTTGCTCCTGTCCCTGCACCTGTTCGTCCAGCTCCTGCTCCACAGTCTGCCTTTGTTCCCGTTGATTCTAAGCCACAGCCCAACGACACCTCCACACTCAGGAAACGACCAGCCAGACGCCGTAAGTCCCACCACCCGAGTTCTCCTAGCCCTCAATCTCCCTCTAACCCAATCTCCAAGACTCATTCTCCTTCCCCACTGCCAGCGGACCTTGTTCTGGACTCCACCCAATGCCAGCAATGCCCTATCGTGTGTCATTTACTGTTAAAACTTTGGGAGACAACTGTGACTCCATGAGACCTTGGGGGCTCGCTGTGCAGCAGCTGGCCAGTTGGAGGGCCTCTTTAAATCCAGGCCCTGGTTGCTGGATCTGCCCAGGGCACACCGGGTCCGGGAAGGCGTGAGCGCTTTCAGGAGGGATATTTCTGCCCTGCTTCAACCACATGTTCCTGAGCCAGCCAACTACTCTCCTGACCCGGAAGTTGTCTCCAAGTCTCCTAACCACCTACCAGAACCTGCTGATGCTCCTGTTCCGGTCCTGGCCTCTGCTCATACCTCAGCCTCACTTTCACCAGTGGTCCTGCATGGTCCGGTCTCCACGGGGGTCGTCGACTACGGTCCCGCACCTGTCCCTCGTCCTGTTTCCACGGGGGCCGTTGACTGCAGTCCCGCACCTGTTCCTGATTCTGGTTCCAAGGAGGTGGATAACTGCACCAGTCCTGCACCTGTCCCTCGTCCTGTTTCCATGGGGGCCGTTGACTGCGGTCACGCTCCTGGTCCTATTTCCACGGGGGCCGTTGACTGTGGTCCCGTACCTGTTCCTGGTTCTTGTTCCAAGGAGGTGGTTGACTGCACCGGTCCCACATCTGTCCCTCGTCCTGTTTCCACGAGGGCCGTCGACTGTGCTCCTGCATCTGTTCCTGGTCCTGCTTCCACGGGGGCCGTCGACTGCGGTCCCGCACCTGGTCCTGGTCCTGTTTCCACGGGGGCCGTCGACTGCGGTCCCGCACCTGGTCCTGGTCCTGTTTCCACGGGGGCCGTCGACTGCGGTCCCGCACCTGGTCCTGGTCCTGTTTCCTCAAGGATGGTAGACTGTGCCGGTCCCACGTCTGACTCTGAGGTTGTTCCCAGGGGGGAAGTGGACTGCACACACCCCGCACTAGTTCCTGTTTATGAACAGAGGTCGTCTGTGGCTCGTCCGGTTCCGGCTCCCGAGCCAAGCTTCAGACACAGACGCCGCCTGCTAGACAGACTCTGCTGTTATTGCCAACTTCCTGCCCTGTCACCGAGGGCTTCTCACATCACGCCGGCCCCCAGCTCGGCGCCCTGCCCAGCCGCAATCTCGGCGTCCTGTCTGCTACCCAGAGGGTTTCTTCCGTCGCCATCGGCCTCTAGTTCGACCTCCAAAGGACTTCTTACATTATCACTGACCCCAGCCCAACCTTCAGTCTCTATCATCAGCCTGGCTCAGCGACCTCACTCACTACATTTAAAACACTGCTAAAAAATAGAACCTGTTTTTCCTTTAAGAAAAAAAAACCTTCCTGCTTTTTCTTTATTTCTGTACTTGCATCTCATGAAACCATAACACTTCTTTGATAGCACTTTACTTTGATGTTTTTCTCCTTAACTTAGATTTTATTGCTTGCCTGTTCCTCACTTGTAAGTCGCTTTGGAAAAAAGTGTCAGTTCCTGCAGTGGCAGAGAGCAGCGAGGTGGAAGGATGCTGTAGAACAAACCATTTTCCTGTGTTCTCCAACATGCAGCTGCTATTCATTCATGGGTCGCCAGGGCAACGCTCAGACGGTGTTTCTGAACAGTAGTGACTGTATTCACTTTGGAATAGTCCAACACCAGCTGCTCCATGTCCTGGGCTTTAACCATGAGCATTATCGCTCCGACAGGGACCAATACGTCTAGGTATTTATTCATTATTTCAGCTCTTTATGATTAGACAATACAGCATTAAGCCCTGACAGGAAAAGCCAACGTCTTCATGTGCTGCTTCACCAACAGACTTTATTTCTAATTCTTAATGATCCTACTTATTCTCCACATATAGATTTTAATCAGCATTATGCCTCCACCGCCAAAACAACCTTGTTTTACATGAAATGTAGCAGGATCAAATATTCAAAACCAAACAATTTTTTGCACGGAGAGGCAGTGGTAAACTGCCTTACTGAACTTACAAAACATTAACACACTGTACATTACGATAACTATATTGTTGTGTTTTTTTCTTCTTCTGCAGGTATGGAAAACAACAATAAAACACCTTCACAATTAACATGTTAAGTAACAACAGACAGAGAGAAAACAGAAATTATGCAATTTAGATTTCATCACCTCTAGAATTAACTTCCAGGAATCAGTTGGTGGAGGGGCAAGAGCTTGTGGGGCTGCCACCTCCAACCAAAGGTCGGACTATTAGCAAAACAAAGTATAAAACACACTCATCCACCACCAGTCGCCACTGCAGAACTTCATTTGGGCACGAAAACCATTTGCTCACAGTTTGAGTCCAGAGGTAAAGGTGAGTGAATATCACTGTCTGCTGCAGAAGCTGCTGAAACTGCACTGATGCTGCTGCATGTTTCAGTCTGACCTGTTTCCTGTTTCAGAACCATGGCAGCAAATGAAGTGCATCCTGGGTCTCCTGGTCCTGCTCGCAGTCTCAGCCTGGACCGAGGCCTGGGTAAGTCCCACAGCTGGGGCCATCAATCAGATCTTCATTCATCTACAGCAACAGGACTAAACATTGTTCAGTTTGGAGCTTTTAGTCGTGTCACACCATCGTCCTCATGACACGGACTTTACCAAAGTCATTTCAGACTCAGTTACATGCACTTTAACGTTTAAAGCACATTTTCACTATCTGCCTTATAAAAACCTCCATCGGCTTCACGGGACGTTTTCTTCTCCCTGGTTGTTGGACACCAGCAGAAACTCTGTCTCTTGTCTGTCTGCAGGTTGTGAAGAGACAAAGGGGAGACAATAACGACCTGAGCGTCTCCGAGCTGCTGGAGAGAGCCAACAGAAATCTCAGTGAGGAACATCCATCGTCATTCTCATATTGATTTAGAAGGGTTTTTAAAATGACGCCTTCATATATTTAGGATCTAATACTGATTCTCTCTTAACCTGAAAGTCAAATGTTCTTGTTATAACAACAAACGAGAGAAAAGATTTGATTTGTTGAAACTATGTAGTTTGAACTTACACACATTATTTTACCAATTTGTGGTCAAACCTTCACCTCAGTGATGTAAAAATGTCAAATGTCTCACACTTTGGATTTGATATATAATCATAGTCTGTGTTTGGAAACTGACCAACAGTTTCCACCCAGGGCCAGTGTTTCTGTCATGACTGTTTGCACATTGTCTCTGCAGACCCTGTCCAAGGTGGTGTCCAGATACAAGGAGACATCGCTGTGTCCAACAACAGTGACACAGACTCCTGTGTCCAGGATGGATGTAAATGGCCTAAATCCTCTGACGGCAACGTCTACGTTCCCTATCTCATTTCTAACAGCTACTGTAAGAACCTCCATCCGTCCCCCTGTAGACTGTGTCTGATGCTGTTTGGTTTATGTCCAACTTCACAGCTAATATTTCACTGTCTGACATGTTCTGTCATGAAGTTCAGAGACAGACGAATGCACCAGTGATTTTGCCGTTATCGTCACTTTGTTTATTCATTATAGAAAAATGCTGCTTCCAGTATTTTTTCATTGAATGTGTTACCAACTTAATCCTTTTTAAAGTGACACAGAAATAAAACATCTTCACCATTAACATGTTTAGTACCAACAGACAGGGAGAAGGAAAAAGAAAGAGGAGAAAGAAGCCAGAGATCAGTTTATAATGAGTTTATGAAGTTACAATATCACATTCAGACACAAACCTCGTGCATTTTGTAGTTTTTCTTCTTTCTGATAGAGGTAAGACACAAGTTCAATAGAAACTTTGATAGTTTCTTTTGAATCCATCTTATTTTTTGAATGAACACTTTTTCTCATAGTGATGTCGTTCTCAGTTCATTTGACAGTTTTTTCCGTCTGTCTGTTTCCACCTTCAGCCTCGGAGCATCGCGCTGTCATCACAAGTGCCATGAACTCCATCTCCAGCTCCGAATGTGTTTCATTCATCCCCCGCACCACTGAGACAGACTACATCCACATACAGTCTCTGGATGGGTATGTAACACAGCCAGTATCTATGGACGGCTCCAGGTCAGGGCTCAGTTCCTGCAGTGGCAGAGAGCAGCGAGGTGGAAGGATGCTGTAGAACAAACCATTCTCCTGTGTTCTCCAACATGCAGCTGCTATTCGTTCATGGGTCGCCAGGGCAACGCTCAGACCGTGTCTCTGAACAGTAATGACTGTATTCACTTTGGAATAGTCCAACACGAGCTGCTCCACGTCCTGGGCTTTGACCACGAGCATCGTCGCTCCGACAGGGACCAGTACGTCCAGGTCCAGATGCACAACGTCCTCTCTGGTAGGCCGCAGAGATCTTGGCACAAAAATTGTTTCCTCACAGCTCGTTGCATCATGATAATGTCTTTATTTATTCATTATTTCAGCTCTTTATGATTAGATGATTCAGCAAAATTAAGCCCAGACAGGAAAAACCAACATCTTCAGGTGCTGCTGCACCAACCGACTTTATTTCTAATTGTAAATGATGTTACTTATTCTCCACATATAGATTTTAATCAGCATTATTCCTCCACCATAAAAAGATCAACTTTTTATTTCTGATCATTTTATCAGTGTCGGCTGATTGTTACAGATCCAGATTTTAAACATCAGCCTGTAAAATATGATGCATTGGTAAAGACCCTTGTTTATCTTGATCCTTAAATGTAGCAGCATCAAATATCCAAAACCAAACAATTTTTAGCACAGAGAGGCAGTGGTGCATCATCATTACTGAACTGACTGATTATTAACACTTTGTACATTATGATGAAAATATTGTTGTGCTCTTTGTTCTTTTCCAGATATGGAAAACAACTTTAATAAGATCAATTCTCTGAATGAGGCAACTCCTTATGACCACAACTCTATCATGCACAAGTAAGTATAAATTTATCAGCTCTGTATTGAAAGTTTGAATATTTACTGTGAGGTAGTGATTTAACAGCCCTGTAATAATCTATTTATGATCAAAACATGATCATCAAAATTCAGAATATTCACTGACTCTGGCTGTCTCCTCTCTGCAGTCGGGCTTTCTCCAAGAATATGAACCCCACCTTGGTGGCTGCTTCCAACCCCAAAATCCTGGTTATCGCAGTCAATAATAGTCTGCCGAGGGACTTCAGCCGCACCAACCTTGTGTACTGCTCAAACTAGTTACGCTGAATCTTCTTTGACCTTGTAAACATCTGTTAATTCTGATATTTTGTGTTAAACATTCAAACTCTGCAGATAATTGTTTATTCTGTTGAATAAATGCAGTTGCATAGCATGATATCTTTACATATAAAAGTCTATATTTATTTTAATCGTTAAATAATATTGCTGAAGATATTAGACACATTCCAATTTGATATCTTTAATCTGTCTTTAGAAACGGGATATATGCCAAAGTCCTATAAGGTAGCTGTAATGTGTCTCAGCCAATTACAGACCAATATCCAATCTCCCCTTTATTTCTAAAATACTTGAAAAAGTAGTTGCAAAGCAATTATGTGATCATCTGCGCAGAAACGAGTTGTTTCAAGAATTTCAGTCATAGCACAGAAACCGCACTGATTAAAGTCACCAACGATCTTCTTCTGGCTTCAGATAACGGACTTGTCTCTATACTAGTTCTGCTAGATCTTAGTGCTGCATTTGACACCATTGATCACAGAATATTATTACAGAGACTAGAACATGTAATTGGAATTAAAGGAACTGCACTAAACTGGTTTAAATCTTATCTATCAGATTCCAATTTACTCATGTTAATGATGAATCTTCCACGTACAAAAAAGTTATTTATGGAGTTTCACAAGACTCTGTGTTAGGACTAATACTCTTTACTCTCTATATAACATAAGAGAAGATAGAACTTTATTAATCCCACAGTGGGGAAATTCTTGTGTTTAGCAGCCAGAGACAAAGAACACAGAATCTGCACAGAACAATGTGCATTATAGTTTAACTGAAAAGGCATTTAAAATTTAAGGGTAAACTAAATATATACTTATTTAAATTGGAAAATGCAACAGATGAGTATTGCAACATCCGGTTTATTGCACAATAAATAAGAATATACAAGTAAAATTGCACATTGTGTGTCACTGCAGTGACACATTGTACAGTCTGATGGCTGTGGGGAGGAATGATCGACGGTAGCGCTCCTTCCTGCACTGTGGGTGTAACAGTCTAGTGCTGAAGGAGCTGCTCAGAGCCTCCACAGTGAGGTGCAGGGGGTGGGAGGGGTTATCCATGATGGATGTTAGTTTGACCAACATCCTTCTGTCCGCCACCTCATCGATGGAGTCCAATGTGCAGCCCAGGATGGAGCCAGCTCTCTTAACCAGCTTGTTAAGTCTCTTCCTGTCTCTGTCCGTGCTGCTCCCAGCCCAGCACACAACACCATAGAGGACTGCTGAGGCCACCACAGTGTCGTAGAATGTCTGTAACAGCTCCTGCACACACCAAAGGACCTCAGTCTCCTCAGCAGGTGGATCTGGCCCTTCCTGTACAGAGAGTCTGTGTTGTCCGTCCAGTCCAGTTTTTTGTTTAGGTGGACACCCAGGTATTTAAAGGTGTCCACAACTTCAATGTTTGAGCCCTGGATGCTCACCGGTGTGTGTGGTGGAGGGTTTCGTATGAAGTCAAGCACTAACTCCTTTGTCTTACTGGTGTTCAGGAACAAATAATTGTTCTCACACCAGTCCACAAAGCCCGAGATGACCCCCCTGTATTCCTGCTCATTCTCACCAAGTACACAGCCAACAATGGCTGTGTCGTCTGAGAATTTCTGCAGGTGACAGAGGTGGGAGTTGTACTTGAAGTCTGACGTGTAGAGTGTGAAAAGAAAAGGCGAGAGCACCGTCCCTTGAGGTGCCCCCATGCTGCAGACTACTACATCCGACACACAGTTCCGCAGCCTCACGAACTGTGGCCTGTCCGTGAGGTAGTTGACGGTCCAGGCAGCTAGATGTTGGTCCACGCCTGCCACCTCCAGCTTCCCCCCAGCAGTGATGGCTGGATGGTGTTGAAAGCACTGGAGAAGTCAAAGAACATGACCCTCACAGTACTCCCAGGAGACTCCAGGTGAGACAAGGCCCGGTGCTGCAGGTAGATGATGGCATCGACCACCCCGATGTCAGGTCAATAGGCAAACTGCAGCGGGTCCAGTGCTGAGCTCACCTGAGTGACATTGGCAACATTATTAGAAAAATTTTCACTGCTACGCTGATGACGTGCAGTTATATCTATTTATGAAACCCGATGAAAAAAATCAATGAATCAAACTACAAGCATGTCTAAAAGACATAAAGGACTGGACGACATATAATTTCCTTTTTCTAAACTGAAGTTATTGTGTTTGGGCCTAAAAGTCTAAGTCCTAAAAGAAACATGTTTTCTAAGCATATTGCTACTTTAGATGACATAACTCTTGCCCCCAGTAGTACTGCAAGGAATCTCTGAGTCATTTTTGACCAGGATTTGTCATTTACCTCACACATAAAACAAATCTCTAGAACAGCCTGCTTCCATCTACGTAACATTGCCAAAATTAGGAGCATCCGCTCTCAGAGCGATGCTGAAAAACTGGTTCATGCATTTGTTACTTCTAGATTGGACTATTGTAATTCTCTACTTTCAGGCTGCCCCAGTAACTCTCTAAAAAGCCTCAAATTTATCCAAAATGCTGCAGCAAGATTGCTGACTGGGATTGGTAAGAGAGATCATATTTCACCTTCTCCATTGGCTTCCCATTAAATGTAGAATAGAATTTAAAACCCTTCTTCTTACCTATAAAGCTTTAAACGGCCAAGCCCCATCATATTTAAAAGATCTCCTAGTACCATATCATCCTACTAGATCACTTCGGTCCCAAAATGCAGGCCTACTTGTAGTTCCCAGAATTTCCAAATGTAGAATGGGAGGCAGAGCCTTTAGCTATCAAGCTTCTCTCCTGTGGAACCAGCTCCCAGTCCAGATTCGGGAAGCAGACACCCTCCCTATTTTTAAGACTAGGCTCAAAACCTTCCTTTTTGATAAAGCTTATAGTTGGTTATAGTCATGCTGCTATAGGTTTAGACTGCTGGGGGACTCTGCACTGAGCCACTTCCTCTTCTCTTCATTCTCTCCTCTCACCCCACATTTATATGTCACCACTGTATGACATTAACTCTGTATCTTCTTTGTCCCGTAGTCGTCTTTCTCCCTCTCTGTCTCCCTCTCTCTGTCCCTGTCCTCAGGTGTCCCCGGCTTTGGAGCTGTGTGTCCTCCAGTGCGCAGCTACTGGTCCTACTAACCTGCCCAATGTTTTATTGGTGCTTTTGTTGCTCTGTTCTTTTCTCTCTCCACTTTCCACTCAGCCCAACCGGTCAAGGCAGATGGCCGTCCACCCTGAGCCTGGTTATGCTGGAGGTTTCTTCCGTTAAAGGGAGTTTTTCCTCTCCACTGTTGCCTATGGCTTGCTCAATGGGGATTTGTTGGGTTTTCTTTAAATGAGATGACCCTGTTGTAAATTGGCACTATATAAATAAAGTTGAATTAAAAAGATATATTTTATATCTCATTCTTAAAAAAAATTCTAATCATGATTCATACTTAGAAATATATTATCTGAACATATATATAACATACCTTCCATCGTCCAGTACCAGCCTACATTTACTCCTTGAAGTGGCTGACAGCCTGTAAATGGACCTTTTCCACTTCACTTAACTGGAACCCACCACCTGTACAAGTAACCACAGGGTCTCAGGCTGCTGAGACGATCTAATGACGCAAACCTGTCTCCAGTCTCCGTGACTCACCGGCAGAAACAACAAGAATCGACACACGGATAAAATCCTTCTAAATGACTCAGATCCTAGAAAACTATAAAACAAATCTTAAACAAATGTATCATATCAGATTAACTCCTGAATTATAGTGCACATATTAACAGAAACATTAACAGCCCTGTTCTCCACCCAGACCTCCAGGAATTAGTCTGAGGAAATATAAAGCTCGAAATAATTCCCTGATTGGTTAGAAGAAACATTTCAAATGAGTTTGGGTCACAAAAGCTTTTGTCAGCACCTCTTCACAATAAGATTTTTACTAGAGAAACATCAGAAAACGAGCTTTAAAATGTGATGATTCTCATAACCAGCTTCTCTTTCAGATTTCTATGGGTTTATCAGCCTAGAGGTCAAAATCTCCTCCTGCTGAATCCAAGTATATTGTGCCTTTTGGTTGTGATTTGACACAAGTTTTAACAGTCAAACTGTGAGAAGAAGCGTACAAGACTCCATGAAATGAGTCACAGCCCCAATTGCCTGGAAGCACTGACTGTGTTAGTGAAGGAACCAGCACTTTCTAAAAACCATTTAGTTGCTGTGAGCTTCACTAATAATTTCCATCCAGGACCAGTGTTTGTGTCATGATTGACTTTGCAGACCCCATGGAAGAGGGCGTCCATTTAAAAGGAGACATCGCTCTGTCCAACCAAAGAAACGCCGACCCCTGTGTCCAGGATGGATGCAAGTGGCCGAAATCCTCTGGTGGCAACGTCTACATTCCCTATGTCATTGCTAACAGCTACAGTAAGAACCTCCATCCATTACAGCCCTTTCTACTGTGCACATCTGACCCTGGATGAGAAGCTGCGGCAAGTGGACATCTTTGCAACACTCCTGGAGGACGACGATGATGCTAGCTGGGCAAAATGCTCACGCCTTACCATCGGCGAAGCACTAGACATTCTGGAACCCTTCTTACTCAGGGTGAGCACGGTGTCCCCTGATTCTGCTCCCTCCATCGCCAGGTCTTCTCCTGCTTCTCCCCACTTCTTGTTGGAAAATCTAGGGTTTGAAGGTGAACAGGAGGTTGTGGGAGGACAGTGGTGATCATCTCTCCACGTAAACTGTCTTGAGTTCTCCACAGTGCCGGAAGTTCTGAGACACTCTGCTTGTCTGTTGAGAGACAGACATAGTGACGGTGAGAACAAACAACGAAACAGTGCCCCCCTAGGTCAATCATCAGAGTAGAGTTCATTCTGCTCCCCTGTCTGTTGTTGTAGGCCCACAGAAACCTGCCCTCCATCAAAGTGGTCTGCATCCCTGGGAAACAGAACCAGGCTGATGCCGCGGGGGGATCTCTTCAGAGGCAGAACTCCTTACTGCCTCAGTTGCTGTGGGACAGATTCAGGTTAAGCAGAGGTCGACCTGTTTACCTCCCACAAAAACGCAGTGTGTGGCACTCTGTGGTATGCCATGACTGCACAGGGCGATCCACCTCTTCTCCCATCACCTGTGGCCCGAAGACCTCCTCTATGCACCAGCGCGCACAAGCGCTCAAAGGTTCCGACAATGATTCAGCTTCTGTCAGGCAAACTATGGAGAATCCCATGAGACGCACTCTCACAGATGGACAATTTGATCCACAATTTCCCGCTGATAGGCCAGCGGCTGTGGTCTTGGGCTCTGAACGAGAGCATTTGGAGAGCTTAGGGCTCCCACCTGCAGTCATACACACCATTCAGGGCACGAGGGCTCCATCTACAACAGCCTCTTACACAGCAAAATGGTAAGATGGTGTTTGCAGAGGAGCATGGATCCCACATCATGTCCTCTATCTCAAATCCTGACTTTCCTCCAGCTCTTAGTGGAGAGAAATCTCGCCCTGTCCACAATTAAAACCTATGCTGCCACCATTTCAACCTGCCATGAAGGCAGCAACCCAGGAGGCACTCAGTGGGAAATGCCGCTGGCTTTACATGCTTTTAGGAACCTCCCTTTCGAGCCGATATCAGATAAACCTTAAGTTCCTTTCACTGAAAAATGACTGCTTCTCTTAGCCCTAACGTTGGCTAGAAGAGTGAGAGATTTAAGTGCACTCTCAGGCTCTCCCTCCTGTCTCATTATTAGGGCCGTTCTGAGACTGAATCCTGCATTCATGTGTAAAATAATAATATTCTCCTTTAAATCCAGAAATATTACATTGAATAGAATCTTCCTTCCTTCCACACAAATGAGATGGCTGAAGACTTTCATCGTCTCTGCCCTGTGCGTGTGCTGTCTCATTATGTAGCACCACAGTGCGTTATCGTCCCTGACCTCTCGCAACAGCAGACATCGTGTGTGTGTGTATTCTTATCACCCACTTTATTCACTGCGGTACAGTACTGTGCAAAGGTTTTAGGCAGGTGTGAAAAAATGCTGTAAACAAAGAATGCTTTCAGAAAATGGTTAAGTGTTCAATTCTTCTAGGTCCACTTGCACAAAATCTGGGATTTTGTAGCAGTGTGAGTCTGGGATTCCATGAAAAGACAGAAGGATGTGAGAGCCTCCATCCACGGAAGATCCGTAGTTAGTTTCCCAAGATGTTTGGAACAACCTACCAGCCGAGCTCCTTCAAAAACTGTGCGAGTGAACCTTGAAGAATTGCTGCTGTTTTGAAGGCAAACGGTGATTACACCAAATGCTTTTAGGTTTAGATTTCTCTTTTGTTCATTCACTGCATTTTGTTCATTTATGCAAGTAAATGTTTAACACTTCCATTTCTGAAAGCATTCTCTGTTTACGGCATTTTTTTCACACCTGCCTAAAACTTTTGCACAGTACTTTATACCAGCCTAGGTGCCATTTAGGTAAATAGATCAATACATATAACCATCAGTCTTATTGAATTTCTTTGTTGTTGCTGTTGAGTATTTCAGATGAGAGAAGGTAATAAAAATGGTGATAGTCATGTGGATCAATGATCTTGCAGTAGTGATTTATTCAGCAAGTGCACTGCACATTTTCACACTGAATTTCACTTTGTTGCCTTATGCATGTGGTGTTACTGTGGGTTGGCAAAGCTTTAAACAGAAAGGGGCGCTATAATGTACATATACAGTATAAGAGGATTTAAAATGTTGGATTTATATAATTTTTTATGACAATAAATTAAGTGTATACTTTTTCTCACATACGTGGCATTACTGACATTAAGACGAAGAAAGTGTTTCTCTCCACATTTAATCCACATAGAATCAGTGCAGCTTTTAGTTCACGTTTACATCAAAATTTGAAGGCACTTCGTGATTGTGGTTCTGTTCTCTCTACTTTATATTAGCTTCGCGTGAGCTGGGCTGCAGCACCTCTAGTGTAACAATTTTTGTAATCGATTTTCTAAACCAGGGGTAAAAAAAGGCATAGATAACAGGGTTTAGACAGGAATTAAAGGAGAACAAACATAATGTAAAGGCAGAGAGTGGAGTATTCAGCAAAGTGTCCTGGCCTGTAATTGTAACACAAAAGTACGGGCACAGACACATCAGAAACACAACAATGACAACGCCAAGAGTCTTGGCTGCTTTCATCTCAGATCTGGTAGCGACCGCTTTCAGTGAACCCTGAGTTGAGTGTGTTACAGTTTGAGAGCGCATGGCACGAGCTTGAGAAACTGCTTCCACAAACACTCGCATGTACAGAACTATGATGACAGTGACAGGACTGATGAAGGACAGAAACAGGTCAACACGTCCAACAAAATAATCAATAGCAGTGACACACATCCCATAACAGGAGTTATACCTGCCTGGGTTTTCAAGGTTGTCCTTCTGGATTAGAATGTTACTTAGAACTGAACAAATCCAACACACAAGAACACAGAATTTAACTCTTTTTTCAGTGACTTTAGAGGGATAATGCAGAGGGAAACAAATGGCCACATAACGATCAATGGATATAAGAACCATGTTTCCTATTGAGGCAGAGGTAATAATGCAGGCCATAACGTAATACAGACTACACATGAGGTCACCGAGGAACCAGCAGCCGTCTACTGTCATCATTTGAAAGAGCATGAGAATGCCGATAGAGAAATCTGAGACGGCCAGAGACAGAAGCGGGAGGTTGTTGGGGGTGTGGAGCTGCCTGAAGAGGAAGAGCAACAGCATATCTTTTATTTATAACAGCAGTTATCATTTCAAACATTCTACATAATTTAAAAAGAGCTTTTAGAATCAATAAAAATGTTTTATTACCTGAAATGGGAGATGGAGATGATGACCAGCAGGTTGAGAATCAAAGTGAGCAGAGAGATGAAGGACAGCACGATGTAAGTCAAGAGGGACATGGAGTGAGATCGCATGGCTATTCTACAGGAGGAGTTGGGGAGATGTGGGAAGCAGAGTTCAGAGTCCTGAGAATGTTCCATCAATGGGAAAACAGGAGCTGCTGAGCTCTGTCAGCTTTCTGACAGAACCTCTGTCATGTATCTGCCTTATCTCTTTTTCCTCCACATCCCTCCTCCCCTTTTCCCTCTAGTGACAAATTTCTTCATATCATTTTATTTGGTTGTTCATCTTTCATTCTCAGATTTATCTTTATATTCTATTTTTATTTTATTATAGGCATATGTTTATTTCATTTAATTAAGTAGGCTTTGGATTTGGATCCTACCACCATGCACAAGTTTTTCATTTTAAATCAACAAGGCTACTGTGGTTTTAAAATGGATCTGTAATTTTTAGCAGACATATAAATAAATTTATTATAATTGCCTTTAATATACTAGAAATGTTTGTAACGGTGGAATTTCATTTTCATTCTGTTTTGTTGGCTCTTTAAACTACTGCTCTTAACGGTAGTGTGATTAAAGTGATCGCATGTGAATGGATGAGAGAGCCCAGGGTTGTAGTATAGATGAAAAAAGAAGACGACCAAGAACTGAGCGCTGCGGTACATCGGTTGAGAGGTTATGAGAGTTAAAATAATGACCCTGCCAGGATACCTTGAAGGTTCGTCCAGACAAATAAAACGAAACCAAGCTAAATCTGATCCAGAGATACCGGATTTAGACAGTGCAGACAAGAGGTCTCTGATGTTTCACATTGTCAAAGACAGTATATAGATGTAGTAGACTTAGGACAGAAGAGTTACCTGCACATTTGCAGCCCATAGGGATTCCACAACAGTCAGAACTGACATCTCTATGGAGTGACCCTTCTTGAAGCCAGACTGGTTGATATCGAGGAGGTTGTTTGAGGAGTTAGTGAAGTCTGCTCATTCCAGGCCAGAAATGGAAGAAGAGAGACTGGTCTGTATTCTCCATAAGGGAGGGATCAAGAGAAACCTTCTTCAGCAGTGGAGTAATCTGATGTAATACCTGCTTGAACGAGGTAGAAAAGGTGCCAGTTGAGTGCCAGAGAAGACTCGATGATCTGTGTAATGGCTGGTAATGGTGTAGGTGCAACAGCTTGAAGAAGGGTGGAGGGGATCAGATCCAGAGAGCAGGTGGTTGGATGATTCGAGAGGGGGAAACTCTGAAAGAGTTGAAAATGTATCCAAAGAGCAATGCATTGTTGGGTGTAGTAAGCAGGATGTTAGAGAACTGGGAACTGATGGCCGCCACCTTGATAGGGAAGAAGGAGGTGAAGTTGTTGGCTGTGAGACAGTTGGATGGTGGAGGTGGAGGGGCATAGAGCAGTGACTTGAATGTGGAGATCGACTTTCTGATGTCTGTGGTGTTGCTGAGCTTGTCCTGGTAGTATTCAGTCTAGTGACATTGTAAGAGAATGATGCAAGCAAATCCTGATAATCAGCAAGAGCAGGCTTGAATTTGCGCCACTTGCCCTCAGCACTCCTGAGCTCCTGAGTTTGGTGAGCCATGCATTAGAAGTTGAAGGGTAAGCAGGTCTAGAAGACATCGGGCAGAGGCTATCCAGACAGGAAGAAAGCATTTTGCAGAGGCTTTCTGTGGCTGTATTAAGGGTGGAGAGATCCTGCGAACAGGGCAGAATTGCAGAAACCACGGCAGAGAACGGCTCGGGATTGAGAGATCTGAGTTTACGGGGGAATGTGACGGTCTAGGGATGAAGACTGTGAGCTGAATGAAGAACGGATCCAACAAATGCAAAGGAGTGACTGAGATGTTGTCTCCAGTGCAGTTTGAGATGGGAACAAGACTGGTCAGTTAATGCAGCATCAGTCTACAGGAATATGAAGGTGACAGCCAAATGGGTCAGTAACTCAGCAATGACATGATGTGCCGTTCAGAACTGCCTGAACCTCATACTCCGCTAAGAGTACACCAGTGGGCAAACTGGAGATTGGCACCGATATGATCCAGCTGGGAAACCCACTGCTGAGAGTGGAAAGATGGGCTGAGCCTGAGTGTAGCAGTGGAGAAATTAGCATGTGAAGAAGTGAGACTTGGACCCAAATGTGAGAAGCAGTAGTGACATGTAGCAGTAGTGAAAAGATGTTTATTACATAAGCTTACAGAGTAATTTCTTGATCATAGTGTTAGTCTTTCAAAGTCGATAATACAACTTTGCTCAAATGTTGGTAGGAACATTTCTGTCGCTCCTGTAAAGACCCACATGAAACCCTTATTATTATTAAAATTTGAAAATGAATACCAATTTGTTTGATTGGTCTTAGTTTATGTCACATGATATCCTTTTGTAGGGTAAGACGGTGTTGGTGACCGCTTGTCTCCTGCTCGCACTTTTGTTGGCATTAGTGATTTTCCTGGCTTTTGATACTCTACAGGCTGATTTTCTGCTGGTGTATCCTTATGACTTTCTCTTGGATCTCCAACAAAATGTCAGATATATGTAGTGTATGTTTGATCCTTGTGCAGAGAAAACTTTGCCCCCACATTTGTTGGGGATTCCGACTCACCTGTTACTGCTCTCAGCTCCTCTGATTTGGAATCTTCTTCAGCTCCTCTGTTATATGGGTTTTTTTATCCTTTATTTTCTTCCTCTGGGTTTCATCCTAAAAAAGCACGGCAGTTCTTTTAATTGTTATGCTGATGACAGCCAGATTTACATGCCACTGAAATAAAAGGGATGCTTTCTCTATCAAATCACTTCTGTTATGCCTCGATGACACTAAAGACTGGATGGCTCTAAGTCTTTCAAAGTTTAATAGTAAAAAAACTGAAGTAATGAGATTGGCCAAAATAGCTCTGGTAAAACCTTCCTGGTTGACCTAGGCCCTTTGGCTCAGTTTCAGAAGCAGACACTCTCAAAGTTTTAAGATGGACTGTAATTTTAAATTGGATCATCAAATTAGTGAAGTCATGAAGTCTAGTGTTTTTCCACTTTTTCAGCTGGCAAAGTGAAGCCCTTTGGTACACAGCAGCATTTTGAAATTATGTTTTTTAAATTTGTTCTTAACAATAGAACTGTGTGGAAAAGCAGTTTGCTTTCAGCTCACTTACTGACTTATACTTTTATGGTTCTGATGCCTAAACCAATGGCAAGGAGTACTGACAATAGGAGACAAATAGGATGTCCCTGTTGCTAAAGCGCTTTGTCTAAACCTGGACCACGCTCCACCTTTCAGTGACAGCTGGCATAGAATATAGTACTAGTTCCCACATACTTATAAGAGGTGTTGCAGATGTTACAAAGACCAAAGCACCTAAAGAAAATACAGCTGGTTCGGGGATTTTTTTAAAAGCCCCACATCTTTCAACCACAGCCTGGTTCTTTATAATATCACCACCATAAATACATCCCTCAACAGCAGCAAGCCATGAGAGATCTTTTGAAGATGGTTACATTTTAAGCCTAGTGGATAGAGATTAATATCCATGTAAAGCTACACAGATACATTACATTTAAAGACTGTAATTTTACATAAAAATTAATAAAGTATATACTGTTTTCATTTTTAACACACATTTTTGATTTTAGGGCACTGACATTAGCATGAAGAAACAATTTCTCTCCCCGGAGAATGTAAAAGGTTAATAGAATTCACATGACAAACTGAAACATGAGTCAAGATTGAAAGGTTTAAGTTAGTATGGCCTCACAGGAGTCAGGCTGCATTATCTTGAGTGTAACTATTAGTTTAATAGACTTTCGAAACCAGGAGTAAAAAAAGGCATAGATCACAGGATTCAGACATGAGTTGAAATAAAACAAACATATGACAAAGGCAGAAGATGAAGATGAAGTACTCAGCAAAGTGTCTTGACCTGTAAGTGTAACACAAAAATAGGGGCAAAGACATATTAAGAAAATGACAGTTTGTCGTCAAACTTTCACCTTAGTGATGTAAAAATGTTAGATATCTTACACTTTGGATTTGATATATAATTATAGTCTCTGTTTTGAAACTGACCAACAGTTTCCAACCAGGGCCAGTGTTTCTGTCATGACTGTTTGCACATTGTCTCTGCAGACCCTGACCAAGGTGGTGTCCAGATACAAGGAGACATCGCTGTGTCCAACAACAGTGACACAGACTCCTGTGTCCAGGATGGATGTAAATGGCCTAAATCCTCTGACGGCAACGTCTACGTTCCCTATCTCATTTCTAACAGCTACTTTAAGAAACTCCACCCATAACCTGGAGCTGTCCACAGGATGACGTCACATGTATCAGTGTACACAAATGCTTTTCTGTTCAGGTGGGGTAGAATGTGTTTTTTAGGTTGTGGGAGGACAGTGGTGATCATCTCTCCACGTAAACTGTCCACAGTGCCGGAAGTTTTGAGACACTTTGCTCGTCTGAGACAAACATGGTGATGGTAAGAACGAACAACGAAACAGCGGCCGCCTAGGTCAATCATCAGAGTGGAGTTCATTCTGCTCGCCTGCTCGAGGCGCTTGAAAAGTCAGTTTTCGTAGGCCCACAGAAACCTGCCCTCCTTCAGAGTGGTCTGCATCCCTGGGAAACAGAACCAGGCTGATGCCGCGGGGGGATCTCTTCAGAGGCAGAACTCCTTACTGCCTCAGTTGCTGTGGGACAGATTCAGGTTAAGCAGAGGTCGACCTGTTCACCTCCCACAAAAACGCACAGTGTGTGGCACTCTGTGGTTTGCCATGACTGCACAGGGTGATCCACCTCTTCTCCCATCACCTGTGGCCCGAAGACCTCCTCTATGCACCAGCGCGCACAAGCGCTCAAAGGTTCCGACAATGATTCAGCTTCTGTCAGGCAAACTATGGAGAATCCCATGAGACGCACTCTCACAGATGGACAATTTGATCCACAATTTCCCGCTGATAGGCCAGCGGCTGTGGTCTTGGGCTCTGAACGAGAGCATTTGGAGAGCTTAGGGCTCCCACCTGCAGTCATACACACCATTCAGGGCACGAGGGCTCCATCTACAACAGCCTCTTACACAGCAAAATGGTAAGATGGTGTTTGCAGAGGAGCATGGATCCCACATCATGTCCTCTATCTCAAATCCTGACTTTCCTCCAGCTCTTAGTGGAGAGAAATCTCGCCCTGTCCACAATTAAAACCTATGCTGCCACCATTTCAACCTGCCATGAAGGCAGCAACCCAGGAGGCACTCAGTGGGAAATGCCGCTGGCTTTACATGCTTTTAGGAACCTCCCTTTCGAGCCGATATCAGATAAACCTTAAGTTCCTTTCACTGAAAAATGACTGCTTCTCTTAGCCCTAACGTTGGCTAGAAGAGTGAGAGATTTAAGTGCACTCTCAGGCTCTCCCTCCTGTCTCATTATTAGGGCCGTTCTGAGACTGAATCCTGCATTCATGTGTAAAATAATAATATTCTCCTTTAAATCCAGAAATATTACATTGAATAGAATCTTCCTTCCTTCCACACAAATGAGATGGCTGAAGACTTTCATCGTCTCTGCCCTGTGCGTGTGCTGTCTCATTATGTAGCACCACAGTGCGTTATCGTCCCTGACCTCTCGCAACAGCAGACATCGTGTGTGTGTATTCTTATCACCCACTTTATTCACTGCGGTACAGTACTGTGCAAAGGTTTTAGGCAGGTGTGAAAAAATGCTGTAAACAAAGAATGCTTTCAGAAAATGGTTAAGTGTTCAATTCTTCTAGGTCACTTGCACAAAATCTGGGATTTTGTAGCAGTGTGAGTCTGGGATTCCATGAAAAGACAGAAGGATGTGAGAGCCTCCATCCACGGAAGATCCATAGTTAGTTTCCCAAGATGTTTGGAACAACCTACCAGCCGAGCTCCTTCAAAAACTGTGTGAGTGAACCTTGAAGAATTGCTGCTGTTTTGAAGGCAAACGGTGGTTACACCAAATGCTTTTAGGTTTAGATTTCTCTTTTGTTCATTCACTGCATTTTGTTCATTTATGCAAGTAAATGTTTAACACTTCCATTTCTGAAAGCATTCTCTGTTTACGGCATTTTTTTCACACCTGCCTAAAACTTTTGCACAGTACTTTATACCAGCCTAGGTGCCATTTAGGTAAATAGATCAATACATATAACCATCAGTCTTATTGAATTTCTTTGTTGTTGCTGTTGAGTATTTCAGATGAGAGAAGGTAATAAAAATGGTGATAGTCATGTGGATCAATGATCTTGCAGTAGTGATTTATTCAGCAAGTGCACTGCACATTTTCACACTGAATTTCACTTTGTTGCCTTATGCATGTGGTGTTACTGTGGGTTGGCAAAGCTTTAAACAGAAAGGGGCCCTATAATGTACATATACAGTATAAGAGGAATTAAAATGTTGGATTTATATAATTTTTTATGACAATAAATTAAGTGTATACTTTTTCTCACATACGTGGCATTACTGACATTAAGACGAAGAAAGTGTTTCTCTCCACATTTAATCCACATAGAATCAGTGCAGCTTTTAGTTCACGTTTACATCCAAAATTCGAAGGCACTTCGTGATTGTGGTTCTGTTCTCTCTACTTTATATTAGCTTCGCGTGAGCTGGGCTGCAGCACCTCTAGTGTAACAATTTTTGTAATCGATTTTCTAAACCAGGGGTAAAAAAAGGCATAGATAACAGGGTTTAGACAGGAATTAAAGGAGAACAAACATAATGTAAAGGCAGAGAGTGGAGTATTCAGCAAAGTGTCCTGGCCTGTAATTGTAACACAAAAGTACGGGCACAGACACATCAGAAACACAACAATGACAACGCCAAGAGTCTTGGCTGCTTTCATCTCAGATCTGGTAGCGACCGCTTTCAGTGAACCCTGAGTTGAGTGCGTTACAGTTTGAGAGCGCATGGCACGAGCTTGAGAAACTGCTTCCACAAACACCCGCATGTACAGAACTATGATGACAGTGACAGGACCGATGAAGGACAGAAACAGGTCAACACGTCCAACAAAATAATCAATAGCAGTGACACACATCCCATAACAGGAGTTATACCTGCCTGGGTTTTCAAGGTTGTCCTTCTGGATTAGAATGTTACTTAGAACTGAACAAATCCAACACACAAGAACACAGAATTTAACTCTTTTTTCAGTGACTTTAGAGGGATAATGCAGAGGGAAACAAATGGCCACATAACGATCAATGGATATAAGAACCATGTTTCCTATTGAGGCAGAGGTAATAATGCAGGCCATAACGTAATACAGACTACACATGAGGTCACCGAGGAACCAGCAGCCGTCTACTGTCATCATCTGAAAGAGTATGACGATGCCGATGAAGAAATCTGAGACGGCCAGAGACAGAAGCGGGAGGTTGTTGGGGGTGTGGAGCTGCCTGAAGAGGAAGAGCAACAGCATATCTTTTATTTATAACAGCAGTTATCATTTCAAACATTCTACATAATTTAAAAAGAGCTTTTAGAATCAATAAAAATGTTTTATTACCTGAAATGGGAGATGGAGATGATGACCAGCAGGTTGAGAATCAAAGTGAGCAGAGAGATGAAGGACAGCACGATGTAAGTCAAGAGGGACATGGAGTGAGATCGCATGGCTATTCTACAGGAGGAGTTGGGGAGATGTGGGAAGCAGAGTTCAGAGTCCTGAGAATGTTCCATCAATGGGAAAACAGGAGCTGCTGAGCTCTGTCAGCTTTCTGACAGAACCTCTGTCATGTATCTGCCTTATCTCTTTCTCCTCCACATCCCTCCTCCCCTTTTCCCTCTAGTGACAAATTTCTTCATATCATTTTATTTGGTTGTTCATCTTTCATTCTCAGATTTATCTTTATATTCTATTTTTATTTTATTATAGGCATATGTTTATTTCATTTAATTAAGTAGGCTTTGGATTTGGATCCTACCACCATGCACAAGTTTTTCATTTTAAATCAACAAGGCTACTGTGGTTTTAAAATGGATCTGTAATTTTTGCGCAGACATATAAATAAATTTATTATAATTGCCTTTAATATACTAGAAATGTTTGTAACGGTGGAATTTCATTTTCATTCTGTTTTGTTGGCTCTTTAAACTACTGCTCTTAACGGTAGTGTGATTAAAGTGATCGCATGTGAATGGATGAGAGAGCCCAGGGTTGTAGTATAGATGAAAAAAAGAAGACGACCAAGAACTGAGCGCTGCGGTACATCGGTTGAGAGGTTATGAGAGTTAAAATAATGACCCTGCCAGGATACCTTGAAGGTTCGTCCAGACAAATAAAACGAAACCAAGCTAAATCTGATCCAGAGATACCGGATTTAGACAGTGCAGACAAGAGGTCTCTGATGTTTCACATTGTCAAAGACAGTATATAGATGTAGTAGACTTAGGACAGAAGAGTTACCTGCACATTTGCAGCCCATAGGGATTCCACAACAGTCAGAACTGACATCTCTATGGAGTGACCCTTCTTGAAGCCAGACTGGTTGATATCGAGGAGGTTGTTTGAGGAGTTAGTGAAGTCTGCTCATTCCAGGCCAGAAATGGAAGAAGAGAGACTGGTCTGTATTCCACATAAGGGAGGGATCAAGAGAAACCTTCTTCAGCAGTGGAGTAATCTGATGTAATACCTGCTTGAACGAGGTAGAAAAGGTGCCAGTTGAGTGCCAGAGAAGAGTCGATGATCTGTGTAATGGCTGGTAATGGTGTAGGTGCAACAGCTTGAAGAAGGGTGGAGGGGATCAGATCCAGAGAGCAGGTGGTTGGATGATTCGAGAGGGGGAAACTCTGAAAGAGTTGAAAATGTATCCAAAGAGCAATGCATTGTTGGGTGTAGTAAGCAGGATGTTAGAGAACTGGGAACTGATGGCCGCCACCTTGATAGGGAAGAAGGAGGTGAAGTTGTTGGCTGTGAGACAGTTGGATGGTGGAGGTGGAGGGGCATAGAGCAGTGACTTGAATGTGGAGATCGACTTTCTGATGTCTGTGGTGTTGCTGAGCTTGTCCTGGTAGTATTCAGTCTAGTGACATTGTAAGAGAATGATGCAAGCAAATCCTGATAATCAGCAAGAGCAGGCTTGAATTTGCGCCACTTGCCCTCAGCACTCCTGAGCTCCTGAGTTTGGTGAGCCATGCATTAGAAGTTGAAGGGTAAGCAGGTCTAGAAGACATCGGGCAGAGGCTATCCAGACAGGAAGAAAGCATTTTGCAGAGGCTTTCTGTGGCTGTATTAAGGGTGGAGAGATCCTGCGAACAGGGCAGAATTGCAGAAACCACGGCAGAGAACGGTTCGGGATTGAGAGATCTGAGTTTACGGGGGAATGTGACGGTCTAGGGATGAAGACTGTGAGCTGAATGAAGAACGGATCCAACAAATGCAAAGGAGTGACTGAGATGTTGTCTCCAGTGCAGTTTGAGATGGGAACAAGACTGGTCAGTTAATGCAGCATCAGTCTACAGGAATATGAAGGTGACAGCCAAATGGGTCAGTAACTCAGCAATGACATGATGTGCCGTTCAGAACTGCCTGAACCTCATACTCCGCTAAGAGTACACCAGTGGGCAAACTGGAGATTGGCACCGAGATGATCCAGCTGGGAAACCCACTGCTGAGAGTGGAAAGATGGGCTGAGCCTGAGTGTAGCAGTGGAGAAATTAGCATGTGAAGAAGTGAGACTTGGACCCAAATGTGAGAAGCAGTAATGACATGTAGCAGTAGTGAAAAGATGTTTATTACATAAGCTTACAGAGTAATTTCTTGATCATAGTGTTAGTCTTTCAAAGTCGACAATACAACTTTGCTCAAATGTTGGTAGGAACATTTCTGTCGCTCCTGTAAATACCCACATGAAACCCTTATTATTATTAAAATTTGAAAATGAATACCAATTTGTTTGATTGGTCTTAGTTTATGTCACATGATATCCTTTTGTAGGGTAAGACGGTGTTGGTGACCGCTTGTCTCCTGCTCGCACTTTTGTTGGCATTAGTGATTTTCCTGGCTTTTGACACTCTACAGGCTGATTTTCTGCTGGTGTATCCTTATGACTTTCTCTTGGATCTCCAACAAAATGTCAGATATATGTAGTGTATGTTTGATCCTTGTGCAGAGAAAACTTTGCCCCCACATTTGTTGGGGATTCCGACTCACCTGTTACTGCTCTCAGCTCCTCTGATTTGGAATCTTCTTAAGCTCCTCTGTTATATGGGTTTTTTTTATCCTTTATCTTCTTCCTCTGGGTTTCATCCTAAAAAAGCACGGCAGTTCTTTTAATTGTTATGCTGATGACAGCCAGATTTACATGCCACTGAAATAAAAGGGATGCTTTCTCTATCAAATCACTTCTGTTATGCCTCGATGACACTAAGGACTGGATGGCTCTAAGTCTTTCAAAGTTTAATAGTAAAAAAACTGAAGTAATGAGATTGGCCAAAATAGCTCTGGTAAAACCTTCCTGGTTGACCTAGGCCCTTTGGCTCAGTTTCAGAAGCAGACACTCTCAAAGTTTTAAGATGGACTGTAATTTTAAATTGGATCATCAAATTAGTGAAGTCATGAAGTCTAGTGTTTTTCCACTTTTTCAGCTGGCAAAGTGAAGCCCTTTGGTACACAGCAGCATTTTGAAATTATGTTTTTTAAATTTGTTCTTAACAATAGAACTGTGTGGAAAAGCAGTTTGCTTTCAGCTCACTTACTGACTTATACTTTTATGGTTCTGATGCCTAAACCAATGGCAAGGAGTACTGACAATAGGAGACAAATAGGATGTCCCTGTTGCTAAAGCGCTTTGTCTAAACCTGGAAGCGCTTTGTCTAAACCTGGACCACGCTCCACCTTTCAGTGACAGCTGGCATAGAATATAGTACTAGTTCCCACATACTTATAAGAGGTGTTGCAGATGTTACAAAGACCAAAGCACCTAAAGAAAATACAGCTGGTTCGGGATTTTTTAAAAGCCCCACATCTTTCAACCACAGCCTGGTTCTTTATAATATCACCACCATAAATACATCCCTCAACAGCAGCAAGCCATGAGAGATCTTTTGAAGATGGTTACATTTTAAGCCTAGTGGATAGAGATTAATATCCATGTAAAGCTACACAGATACATTACATTTAAAGACTGTAATTTTACATAAAAATTAATAAAGTATATACTGTTTTCATTTTTAACACACATTTTTGATTTTAGGGCACTGACATTAGCATGAAGAAACAATTTCTCTCCCCGGAGAATGTAAAAGGTTAATAGAATTCACATGACAAACTGAAACATGAGTCAAGATTGAAAGGTTTAAGTTAGTACTGTGTGTGCA
This sequence comes from Channa striata, assembly GCA_033026295.1. NCBI lineage: Eukaryota > Metazoa > Chordata > Actinopteri > Anabantiformes > Channidae > Channa > Channa striata. Next base: position 23,719,200 of record CM065177.1, read on the forward strand.
GAGGCCTCACAGGAGTCAGGCTGCATTATCTTGAGTGTAACTATTAGTTTATTAGACTCACAGGAGTCAGGCTGCATTATCTTGAGTGTAACTATTAGTTTATTAGACTTTCGAAACCAGGAGTAAAAAAAGGCATAGATCACAGGATTCAGACATGAGTTGAAATAAAACAAACATATGACAAAGGCAGAAGATGAAGTACTCAGCAAAGTGTCTTGACCTGTAAGTGTAACACAAAAATAGGGGCAAAGACATATTAAGAAAATGACAATAACAACACCCAGCGTCCTGGCTGCTTTCATTTCAGATTTCTTAGCTGTCACTGGACCCTGAGATGTGTCTGACGCGATGTGAGACCTCATGGCCCGAGCCTGAGACACAGCCTCCACAAACACTCTCATATACAGAGCGATGATGACGGTGACGGGACCGATGAAGGACAGAAACAGGTCAACACGCCCAGCAATGTAATCAATAACCAGCACACAATCTCCGTAGCAGGAGTTATACTTGCCTGGATTTTCTAAGTTGTCCTTGAGCAACAGACTGTTACTTAGAACTGAACACGTCCAACACACACAAACAATGAATTTAACTCTTTTTTCAGTGACTTTAGAGGGATAATGCAGAGGGAAACAAATAGCCAAATAACGATCAATGGATATAAGAACCATGTTTCCTATTGAGGCAGAGGTAATGATGTTGTCCAAAACACGATACACAGTACACATGAGGTCACCGAGGAACCAGCAGCCATCTATGAGCATAATTTGAAAGAGCATGAGGATGCCGATGAAGAAATCTGAAACAGCCAGAGACAAAAGTAGGACATTGGTGGGAGTGTGGAGCTGCCTGTAGAGAAACAGCAGTAATAGGTTAATTGAAATGTATTTTAATTATAATTCAGCAGATAAAAAACACTAATGACAGTCAATATATTATTAACGAACATAACTCTTTTTTAAACTGAGTAAAAAAATAGATTACTTGAAGTGGGAGATGGAGATGATGACCAGCAGGTTGAGAGTCACAGTGAGCAGAGAGATGGAGGACAGCAGGACGTAAGTGAGCAGGGACGCAGAGTAAGACTGAATGACTATCCTGCAGGACGAGTTGGGGAGATGTGGGAAGCAGAGTTCAGTTTCATCCAGTGGATCCATCATTAGAGAGAAGGGATGAGGCGTTCGGCAGCTTTCTGGCGGAAACTTTTTATCTCCCTTCTTTGTCCTGGTCCCTCCTCCCTCTTTATCTCTGGTGACACTCTTTCGTTCAGCAGCAGTGACTGATTTTCTTTGTTTAGTTTCTTCTTCATCTTTCTTGGTCAGGGTTTTCCCTCAAATCCATCTTTGCAAAAATATTTTCGTCATCATTCATTTTTGTTTGTCTTCATAGTTAATATTTGTCTGCATCCAGTATCATTATCACATCACTTTTCTTTATCCCTCAAAAAGATGCTATAACTCTGCCCTTGACTTTAAATCAAGATCATCCAGACAATGTAATTTCCTGTCACCATTTTTATTTTTGTGGAGACAATATTATCATCCCCAAATACAGAGTGTTGTCAAAACAACAAATGATTTTGAAGGGGTCGGCATGTACTACTTTTGGGAGTATCCTGAGCGTTGCCTTTGTGATTTGGACGCATGTAGGTATGTACATAAGAGCCACAAGCTGGGGCAAAGTGCAGCCATAATGTGGACAGTAAGGGGACAAGAAGCACAGCCTACAACTTACCATTCTGTCATTAATCTTATGATATGAATGCCAAGAGTCATACCTACATTTGCTATACAAGTGGCCATAAAATGGACTCTTAAGCCCCTTTCAGACATGCACTTGAATTCTGACACAATCCTGACTCTTTATCTATATGTCTGAATGCTAATGTCCTAGTAACATGCTTCTGACATGATCCGGACCCATCAGTTTCAGGCTGCTTTACATATGAACTCTGCAGAATTCAGAACTCTCAGAAGAATTCAGCTTCGGACATCGTCTGGTGGCGTTTTAGACGTGCTACACACAATTGGAGATTGCCCCAGTAAGAACTGTCTTCCCTTGAAAATCTGCTTGATTTGATGAGCATGCACTTGAGGCAGAATATGATAAAAAGCTTAAGGTGTGAGAAACTGTTTAATTTTCACATATTGAATTGAAACAGTATGTACTTCACCACTGAAGAGCTTTTTGTAGTGTAGGTTGGTTGGAATATTTTTGGCTCCTCACCACCCCAACTCTGGCGCAGTTGGTAGCGCTGTCGTCCACCCATCCTACAGTTGTTGCTTCTCTGGTCACATGCTGAAGTGTCCTTGAGAAAGACACTGAAGCCCCCCTTCGTTACTCCCGGTGAGCGTCGGCCAGCTGCATAGCAGCTCCCCCATCAGTACCATCAGGTAGAAAAGCGCTATGCAGACCATTTACCATTGTCATAAAGGTACAGCTGTGGATGAATTTCCTACGACAGCTGAGGAAGTTCGACCTGACACAGAAGCTGCTGATTCAGTTCTACATTGCTGTCATTGAGTCTGTCCAGTGCTCTCCATCATGGTCTGGTTTGGAACAGCCATCAAACGGGACAAGGACAGACTGCTGTGATCCCTTGCCCACTCTCCAGGAGTTGTACACATCAGGAGCCAGGAAGGCGGCAAAGAAAGTCACCACTGACCCCTCTCACCCTGGACACACCTCTTCCAGCAGGTGCTACAGGAGTTCTTGTCAAAACCACCAGACACCGGAACAGTTTCTTCCCTCAGGCCATCACGCATATTAATTTAATCTGTGGTTCATGACTCGAGATCAGCGCCAGACTGCTGAGGAACTGTTGTTTAACCTGAGCCTCAGTCTGGAGAGGGTCCCTGTTTTGTGGAAGACCATCAGGCCAGAGTATGTGCGGCTGCGAAATGTGTGTCTGAGGTGCTGGTCTGCAGCACGGGGGCTCCTCAGGGTATGGTACTCTCACTGTTCCTCTTCACTCTGTACACCTCAGACTTCACCGACAACACTAGCAGTTGTCATCTCCAGAAATTCTCTGATGAATCAGCCATAGTTGGTTGTGTATCAGATGGGAATGAGTTGGAGCACAGATCAGTGATCATGGACTTTGTGGACTGGTGTGAAAGCAACCACCTGTGCTTAAACACCAATAAGACGAAGGATGGAGATTCACTTCCAGAGAAAGACACCACCATTCATACCGGTGAACATCTAGGGCTCAGACATTAAGAGGGTGGACAGCTTCAAGTACCTGGTTGTTCACCTCAACCATAAACTGGACTGGACTGACAACACTGATGCCTTGTACAAGAAGGGTCAAAGTCGCCTCCATCTTCTGAGGAGACTGAGGTCCTTCGGCGTGTGCGGGGTCATGTTAAGGACATACTATGACTCTGTGGTGGCTTCAGCTCTGCACTACGCTGTGGTCTGCTGGGCTTTAGGCAGCACCGACCAGGACAGGAACAGACTGAAAAAGCTGGTCAGGACGGCCAGCTCTGTCCTGGGATGCCCAGTGGACTCTGTGGAGGAGGTGGGTGAGAGGAGGATGTGGGCCAAGCTGACTTCCATTATGGACAACACCTGTCACCCGCTGCACCAGACAGTGGAGGCTCTGTGCAGCTCCCTCAGTGGCCGACTGATCCACCCTCAGTGTAGGACAGAGCGGTTCCGCATGTGTTTCATTTCCGCCGTGGTTAGACTCTATAACTCCACATTCTAACCTACTTGACCTTGAAATATTGTACATATTCTGTAGTACTTAAACATTGTACATTTGCAAATTTACTTTGACTTAATTTTTTTGCACAGTACTTGCACTTTGTTTATTCCATTAATTAGTGCACTACCCTTGTTGCTTTGTATATCTGGGAGCTGTGTAACGTGTAAATTTCCCCGTTGTGGGATCAATAAAGATTACCTTACCTTACCTTAACAGCCTCATACTTACTGATACATTGCTGCTATCGATGCTACTGTAAACACTGGACATGCTAACACTTAATCACTACATGTCCACACAGAAACACACATACTTGTCTGTATTGTTACCTGAATATTTCCTTGAGAGCAACAATAACTGAAGCAAATTACTTTTGTGCATTAACATACTCGGCCAATTCTGATGATGTTCTGCACCTGTCGTTAATTTCATTAACACCAAAGCAGCTGAAACTCAATTTTTGGCTGGGAAGGTGTTTGGACGGAGTATCTGGCACTACATAAAAATAATAACTTTTGTTGTTAATGTTTAACATTTCAAAGACTCAACTAATCACCCCCAAATTTAAAGGGTGGCAAATTAAAGGGTTAAAGTCCTTAAAAATGATTTAAAGTTTGGTGTACTTGAGCAGGTCTCAAGTTGTTTAAGGGAAGTAAATATAATTATAATAACAATAATAATAATAATAATGATTATGAACCAAAAATTATTATAAGTCAGAATTCTAGAGTGAAGGAAACTAGTCATGCCTCTCTTCAGTTGACTGGGCAACTAATTGCTAGTCTCCTGCTTCTTTTTATGTCCTGCCATCTTTCTTTTGATTTCTTCTTCCTGTCGGGACTATTACTGGCCAACATTAAACCACCCAGTCCGTTACCATCTGCTTTCACTCCACTTTTATGTCTTTAATATAGTTAAGATGTTGGAGTGTTTGTGCACATTTGAGGAAGAGAGACAGAATGCAAAAACATAACACAGTCGGCATAGTTCTTACGTTCTTCTTTAGTTCTGTGTAACAGTAGTCACAGTGTGGTGCTTGTGAAAACAGACACAGATTTGTGAATTCACTCATTGAAAACATGTACAAATGAATTTCACACGTCAGTCACTGCACAGTCTCTGTTTACAGCATGTTGGTCTCACCGGAGCCAGGCTGCAGAATCTGAAGGGAGAGAATGATTTTGATAGCTTTTCTAAACCAGGGGTAGAACAGGGCATAGATCACAGGGTTCAGACAGGGGCTGATATACAACAGAAGTAAGGCAAACTTTGCGGGTAAAACCCCAATAGCTGTATTTGGTACAAAGGAGAGAAAGAAATAGGGACAGAAACACGATAAGAGCACAACTACAACAACACCCAGAGTTCTGGCGGCTTTCAGCTCCGATTTCCTAGTCGTCACAGTCCCTGGATGCTGGAGTGCGAGGGCTGCAACATGAGAGCGCATGGCCCGAGCCTGAGACACAGCCGTCACAAACGCTCTCATATACAGAATTATGATCACAGTGATGGGAGCAATAGATGACAAAACTGCATCAATCATTTGTGAAATGCTGTCAGTGCCCCCCACACACTTTCCGTAGCAGGGCCTATATTGGCCTGGTTCAATAAAGAAGTCCATTATAATCAGACCATTGTAGACAACAGAACATGTCCAGCACATACAAACACACATTTTAACTCTCTTCACAGTGACTCTGGTGGGGTAATGCAGAGGGTCACAAATGGCCACATAGCGGTCGACTGATATGAGAATCATGTTTCCTATCGACACGCCAAGAACAACTGAGCTCACATATACACGCAGAGAGCAGACGAGGTCACCAAGAAACCAACAGTTTGTTTGTTGGTGAGCGTTTAACACTGAGTCAAGCCCAAAGAGAAAGTCTGTCACAGCCAGAGACAGGATGAGGAGGTTGGTGGGTGTGTGCAGCTGCCTGAAGGGACACAAAGACATGTAACATCAGACATTCATGTAAAAAGATATATGTCTAATATGTGCCAGCAAAGCAGAAAATATGGTGTCAAGATATTATTTATACACATTTTCTTGTAAATCACTTATAAACTTATAAAATGTATCAGTTGTAAGTTTTCAGAGTTTATCTCTGCCTGAAATGTGAGACTGAGATGATGACGAGCAGGTTGAGAACATCAGTGAGCACACAGATGAAGAACCGCAAGTACATGAGGACAGCTTCAGAGTGACTGATTGAGGAGTTGTGGAAAGCAGAGCTCTGCTCCATCCTGGTCCTCCATCCTCAGAGAGAGAAGGAGGAGAAGCTGCAGCCCTGGCAGCTCCTGACTGAAACTCTGTCAGACAACAGGATCTTCAGCCGCTAGTGCTCAGCTCGGCTGAAAATACAAGCAGACCGAGGCGGGACTGGGGCCAATTACAGACACACTTGGATCATACCATTATGTCAAGGGAGCAAGGGGGATGGATGTGCCATAATGTTGAGGCGGGCCTTTACTTAGTTGATTTATTTGCTGAGGTTCTGTGTTCAGTTCATTTTAAGCTCTGGTTAAAATGTTAAACGATAATTACTCTCTATTTATAAGTAACAAAAGAAACATTATAAGGCTTTATGAAAACAATGAATAAAAAGTGCTTACCAACACACAAACCACTCACAATTAGGCTAAATTAGGCTAAAAAATAAGACTTGGAGTGATACTAAATGAAGAGCCATTTGGGAGCCACAGGAGCCGGGTCTGAAAAGAGCTGGACTTCTCATCACTAGTTGACACAACAGTGATTGTTTACTCAGATTGGCTTAGTGTTATTTAACTAAATGATTTTTTTTTACATTGTAAAATATAATGTTAAAAATATTTATTAAAAAACGTGGTTTATTATTCAAGTACATTCAATTCAACAAGAATAAAAGAGAAACAAATATACTGTGTATTGTGCAATAATCTGTCACATTATTGTGATTAATGGCACCATGAGACATAAACATGTCTTGTGTATAATAATAACAATGTTAAATTCATTTAAAGGGGGATACTGCCATCATCAACCCACAGCTTGTCATAATCTGACAGTGGCTGGTGTTTTACCAAAACATCCAGCTGGTCGGACATAGTCAGTTCTTGACTGAAGAGAGTCAAAAATCAAAAGTGAAATCTAAATCATTTGTCGCTCTTTTCAGCTTACAGAAATGTTGCCCAATCTTATTCTTCTGCCAAATTTGTATTTATTTTGTCACCCCTGTTACCTTATTTGCTCAGCCAGGATCGTGATTTGTGCATTTCCACCAAGCTCTAATGTCTTCTACCAATTCTCCATTGAGCCTCCAAATGTCTTTTAACATATTTTCCTGGTCCTTTGTCTAGTCTAGTGGTTAATATTGGGGTAGTGTCACGGTCTGTAGCCTGACATCCAAGTTTTTTTCCTTATTCGGTCATTTCCTGTCTCTGCTCCCCTCCTCCCACCTGTGTTGCAATCTACCTAATCATTTCCACCTGGGTTCTCTCCTTCTTAAGAAGGCCTGCAGCCCTCTCTCTTCTGCCAGATTTTCTGCTAATCTTTCTGAGGAGCTGCTTTCAATCCCTTTTGAATCTGAACTGTTGGATTCCTTGGTACCACCCTGACCTGTCTCTGGACTGACCTCCCTCCCTGTCTGTCTAAACCCCGGCTCTGTAAGTTTGTATGATCTCTCTTTTGCTCGTTTCTGGACCTGGATTCTTGGATTTTGGACTTGGCTAGTTTGTTATCTCTGTTTGTTGGATTATTGGGACCTGACCCTGCTTGCTCGTTCTGACCTGCCTATCTGGATTGTGGATTTGATGTTCTTTGAACTGTAATCAAGGGCATTCCTCCCCCATTCTGCTGGTGTCTGCATCCTGCTTTCTACAGTTCCACCCCCCTCTGCAGTGCCTGCCCTGGTTCATTTATTCCCATTATTCCTCTGCTATTTTCAATAAAGTCTTTTTCTAACCAGTTCTGTGTTGTTTGGCCATTGGTTTTTTTGAGTCCACCAGACTATTCTAGTGCCACCGACTCTGACAGGTAGATGGAACACAGCTAAATCACTAATCATTAACTTAAACTGTAGTTATTGGAGTTTTACTTTAACTTAAACTAAAGAAATTCATGTTCACTGAAACACAACCTAATGCTCAACACAACCTGTGATGGACTGAGCCAGATTTGGGTTTGTCTTTGTCCATGTGTGGTCGACTGTTTTCTGTTTTCCTTGTCGTTCAGGAAGCCAGAGGGCGGAGCTGTGCATTAGATATGCAGTACACCTGTGTCAGCAGTGTCTGAGATTTCTATAAAAGGAGGCCTCAAAGATATGCTCTTTTACTTCCCCTGGGCCTGCCTCTAAACTCGTCCTCAGTCCTGCTTACATCTATGCTCACTCTTGACATTTCCCATCCAACACAGATGCGCTCCCCAACACAAAATTGTGACTTTATGCATTCAGTTTATTGTAGAACTTTGTTTGGCCTCCCTCCTTTTGTTACATACTGTTGAGCCAGGTTGTGACAAAATGGCTCATCACTGTTTTAATAAGCTTGTTTGTTGGCTATTAAGCAATGCTTAATTTGAATCAGCTTTGTCAGTTGGTTTTGCTAGTAATCCATGTGTTTCCCTTTTTTATAGTAAGTCTTTATGTACATTTACTTTGGGTGGTACTAGTTTTAGGAAGGCCGCATGGTTCATGCATTTCTGCTTGTTTGTAGTAAGGATAATTTGTATGCATGCACGTTGACTTGAATGTTCAGCATTTCTTGTTTGCCTTCTTCAGTGGGGCAGATTTTCTGGGGTTGAGATTTTTACCGTCTTAACAATTTGAACCTTGGACTGGAAACTGGAGCCATGGTGACTTGATTCATTGCATGTGACAATTGGAGGGTTCCCTTGTAGGTCAAAGGAATACTTCCTCTTTAGGATTATTTTTTTTTTTTTTTTTTTTTTTTGTAGTGTTGGGGTGAAAACAGTTGGAGAAGGAGCACAACAGGGGCTGTTTTTGCAGTTTCCTTTCTCTATTGGTTTTAACTGCATAAACACCCACTGTAAAAGTAACTGCATGAAAACTAGGGTGAGTTTAATAAGTCTTTAAGCTAGTAAGAAGGCTCTACTTTTGGGGGTCTACATTGTCCTGGGATGGCATATATTCCAAGTTTTGTTCAGTGCCCATCTGAGAAGTTGATAAATAGTTGTACAAAAGAGCATTATAGTGTGGATGTAAGAGAAAAATGATTAAAGGATGAGATTATAAGGGTGTTGAAGGCTACTTTTGTGCAAAGGGTTGTTTTGCCTGTCTAATTGCAGAGTTCAGGTGAAAGTACCATGGAGCCTGTGCTTTCTTCTGTAGTAGTTTTAAACTTTGAGCAACAAAAGGAGCTTTTATTACTGCAAATGGAAAGATGTAGAAAAGGAAAGGATAAAGCAAATTTTTGAAAAGGTAAAATTAGACTTGGAACAGTATTGCATGGACCTAATCAAAGCAGGTAAATTACATTACTACATAAAACCTTTTCAACCCATGTCAGACTCATGGTCAGTAACTTGTTTTTAATCCCAAAATTTGATGAGGGTGACCCAGACACCTTCTCCTTTTTTTGAAAGAGTTGCCAATGCGAGAGAGAGTGCTGAGGCCGACCGTGTAGTCATGTTGCAGTCTGTTTTCATAGGTAAGCTACAGGAGGCATATTCAGCGCTTACTGCAGCTGATAGTCGTTCATATTCCACTGTTAAGGAGCAGTTTTAAAAGCCTATGAGTTGGTACTAGAGGCCTATTGGCAGCGGTTTACATCTCGGAAAAGTCTGATAAACAGTTGCACGTTGAATTTGCAATGGACTTGTCCAAACACTTATAAAGATGGAGCTCTGCTCTAGAGGTGACCACTTATGAAGACTTGTGTAGTCTTATGGTGCTGGAGCAGTGTAAGAATTCTCTTCCACATGAGGTTTCTACTTAATATTGCTGATGTAAGTATAACGATATAAGTCCTGCTAATGCTGCTCATTAGCGCTCATTTGCCTCACCTGTGCCACTCCCTTCTTATACTCCTCTCTCCTGTCTTTCTGTGCCAGATTATAATAGAAACTCATACTGTCGGCACTCCTGTCTCTCGTGTTTTTCCTTATGCAATCTCAATCCTATGTTATCTTGAGATTGAAGAAGAGGTGACCCAAGCCCAAGTCACCACTCACATACCTCCTTCCTGTCCCCCCGGTCTTCTTTTCGTACCTCGGGGACTTAGGTCTAAGGTGCTGGATTGGTGTCATACTTTGCGTATGTTTTGTCACCCTGGCGTGTCACGCACTCTTCATTGTCCACCAACGGCTCTGGTGGCCCTCGGGCAAGGAAGACACTCTGGAGTTTGCCTTAGCTTGCCCCATCTGTGCTCAGTCCAAGTCCGGTCACCGTCCTCCTGCGGGGCTCTTGCATCCACGTCCATGATCTCATAATGCTGTAGATTTTGTCACCTGTCTTCATCTGTCTCAGGGTAACACAGTAATACTCACCGTTGTTGATAGATTTTCTAAAATGGTCCATTTCATTCCCCTTCCAGCCATACCTTCTGCCAAACAGACTACCCAAGCCTTAATTACTCATGTGTTCCGTTTGCATGGCCTCCGTTGTGACCTTGTTACCGACCGGGGCCCCCATTGTGTCTAGGTTTTGGAATTTCAGGTTGCTTGGTGTCACGGTCAGTCTCTCCTCTGGTTTCCATCCACAGTTTAACTCTCAGACTGAGAGACAGAATCAGGACCTGGAGGCCGGTCTCCATCTGTTCTGCTCTCGGGAACTGTCCTCCTGGTCTGGGTTGAGTATGTCCATAACTCCTTGCCGTCCTCTGCCACGGGGCTCAGCCTGTTCCAAGTGGTCTATGGATATCACCCCCCTTTGTTCGAGTCTGAGGAGAGGGTCTGCTCTGTTCCCTCGGTGCAGGCTTCAGTTCAGCGCTGTCAGCTGCCTGGCGGAGGGCACACACTTCTCCTTCCAGGACCTCTGTGGCTATAAAGAAAGCTGCTGATAGACACCGTAGCTGCGCGCCTCAGTATATGGTGGGTCAGAGTATGGCTCTCCGCAGGGGACCTTCCCCTCTGCGTGGAGAGCTGGAAACTCTCCCTGGTTTCAGTTCAGACATAGACCTTGTAAACAATTTTAATATTGTCAATTGTGAGGCCACGGTGTCATTTTTAACGTAGGCCTGAATGTTTTTGGCAAACCATTTATGGCTTCAGCAGGTACTCTGAACTTTTTTTACATAAACTTTATGTTCACATGAACTTTTCATATTCAGTTTGCTTCAATTGAACATTTTGTAGTTTTTTTTTTTTTTTTTTTGCTTCATTAGTGTCAGATGATCACTGCGCTTGATTAAGCTTCTTTACAACCAAAATATTATGCAATGACGGTCTAATATACAAGCCAACTTTGCAGTTATAATGATGAACTTTACTTTGATATAATTATTGCTTAAAGCAGTGCAACAAATGAATATGAAATTGGAAAGAACTAAAGTTGCAATTTTGGGCACACAGTTATTTTACGTGACTAACAGGCACATGCTACCTTGGGATGGCTAATACATTCTTGTGTGTGATGCTGTCATTTGTCATCAGCATCAGTGTGTGTTGGGCTCCGACCAACTCTGTGTGTGTAGTCATGTAGCTGCTGCTAATGGTTGTGTACCCGTCGGGCTCCCAGTTTTTCACACCTGCCTTCATTAGTGTCACCTGATCTCACCACTGCAATTAGAGGTGTTAGTGCGGGAAAACAAGCCTCACCACAAACAAATGATGCAATTAGTGCTAAGACCAACAAATCAAAGTAATGTCTTCATGTCATGGTCGTGTTTTGTAGCTGACATAATGTCTCTCATGACCTTCAAAACTGTCTTAAGTTGTTATGTAACTCATACATGAACAGACATTTTTTTACCAAAGGATGTGATCACCCAATCCCACCAAAATTTAACACATGTTAATTGTCACCAGTGGCACCAGTCTTGTTGTAAGTAAAAATTATGAGAAACAGATGCTGTATTACTTTTTTCTTAGGCAAATTTGCTCTGCTTTCGTATTTAGACAGTGCACTATGTAAAAATAAAAACAATAGAATATATGTTCTGCAAGCTTGTTTCACTTTTGCAGAAATGATACATTTGTCACCATATATGGCAGGGAAATATTGAGTCAGTTGTTGTGATTGGTCATATTTTATGTGCCAATTACACAAGCATTAAAAGCAAATGTTTTTTCAACCAGCTTGAAGCAAACTAGGTTGGAGCTCTAATGAAGATAAAACTAAACAAACTTGAAATTTTATATTATTAAAACAAAAAGTCCAACCCCATTAACAGGAAAAAAAATATTCCAGAAATATTAAAAGGGTCAAGCAATAAACGAGTTAACAAAACATTGGCAACTCTACTTCCTTTTCAGATGTTGCTCATTGGATGGTGTCTTTTCGCAGCACTCCAGTCCATGTGGACTCAAGGTAACCTCAGAATAGTGGGACACAGCATTTAACATGTGTGGGGTTGCAGGGTGCTCAAGCCATTTTACAAGTGCAGAAGGAATGTTGGACCAGGCAACGTAGAGTGACCAGTTAAGCTCAGTGCCTGACTTTGAGTCTGGGAGTGCTCATGCAAACATGAGGATGAGAAAACACAGAAAGGCCAACACTGACAGATTATGTTGTCACTGCGATTGTTGAATATTACATTAATCGGGCAAATCTAAAATACATTTTGTACACGTACATATAGTGTACATCCATATCCGCTTTCTGTGATGGTGTCTTCCAATCTGGACCACTTGTGCCCAAGGACATCCCCTCTCCTCTCTCTGGCTGTCTGATTGCTTTGTGGGCTTCGGGATGTTATTTCAAATTTTACTCGAGGATGGCAGCTGCTTTCTTGGTCGCCCCATGTGCACTCGGTATTGTATTGTAGACTTCAGTAGCATGACGTCAATAGGAACCGTGGTGCTGATACCAGTTGACTGCCATGGTGCTGTTTGTAGAGGTCTGCATATGTGGCCTTTGTAATGGAATCTTTTGAAACTCCTGTCTCAGCCGTATGGTTTATTTCTTTAGCTTGGTTTAAATAAAATCTATCACACTGAAATAAAGAGATCAGTGGCTTCTGGCTTGTCCTCTGTTATAACCTGAAATCACACAGATTTTCATTTTTTTTTGACTGTATTGTATTTTTTAGATAGCTTTACTTTTCAGCTGGACTTGTTTTTTTCTTGGTTGAAAATGTTTCTACTCATCCAAGCTGCGTCTTCAGTCTCAGGGAAACTGGTTGGGAAGACCCAGTTATATCATTTCTCACCTGGCCTAAATTGGCTAATGAGGCCGTTATTCTGCACAGCCTCCTTGGTGGATTTTGGAATTGGTTTTAATTTTCCTGGGGACGGATAAAAGGGCAGCTTGAAAAGTGGCAGACGGTTTGTGCCTGATGTTGGCTCATGTGTTGGCTCATGAGATTGTCCGTGTGAACATACTGTATATGGCCTCACGTACTCCTATCTGATGTAGAACGTGAACATTGTTTTCTTCTAACTTCACATGTAGGCACACAGCTGATTCTGGTCCTGAGGTGTTGCTTCTCAGGTGCTGGGCCATCCTCTTTTGTGTACTGGCTTTTTGGTTTCTATTGGACTGCAAACATTACATTACTCTTATATTTAATTCAATTCAACTTTATTTACATGTTGCCAATTTACAACAAAGTCATCTCAAAGCATTTACGTAATAAAGTCGAGACTACACAGGCATTTTGAGGAAACACCCAACAAATCCCCCTTGAGCAGCTATAGGCAACAGTGGAAAAACTCCCTTTAACGGAAGAAACCTCCAGCAGAACCAGGTTTTAGGGTGGGAAAGTGGAAAAAGAAAAAAGAGCAACAAAAGTGTTAATGTGTTCGGCCTTTCAGGTGGACAAGTCACAATGAGAGAGTCATTGTGTTGGTGCATTTAAAGTGAAAAGTTACGTGGTGATTTTGAAAATCTCAATCCGGTTCCCTGACATTCCAGCCATGTGAGGAATCACCAGGTTTTACTTTTGACTTTAAGTCTCTGCTTGGGATCTGGATGCCATCTTGTTTAAAGCCCACTTAGGATGACCACTGGCCTTGAGAATTGTCCTCAGCTGTCTGTCAAATCTCAGATATCGGTCAGTGTGTGTGGGTTTCCTGTAGATTTCAGTTTCTAGGTTGCCTCTTGTCTCTACGCTAATTGTACAGTCCAGGAAGACCAGTCTGTTTGGGGAAACAATAAGGTAGAAAATCGCAGTTCACATGACATGGTTCTACCTTTGTATATTGGAGACTAAATGATTGTATGCACTTTTTGCAATAACCTTTGAGAGAGAAAGAGAGTTAGAGATGGGGAGTGAGAAAAATCATATACAGATGGTCTTTTATTAGAAGTAACAAAATGGTCAAGGAGTGTTTATGAAAATGATATAAGAGTAAAAGTTTGCATCTCATAAAACTTTTAAATGTGAAATTTACAAGTTCTAGTAACACTTCCCATTTTAGGCAGCCCTCTGTTAATTACCTATTTTGACAAAATGCACCAAAATGGTAAGCAATGGCACCAAAATACTTTAGTTACATGTCACCCACAATAAAATATTTATGTTGTCCTTTTTGCCCAGATTGTAGTGGACGACATTTGTATCGGCAGAGATACAAATGACAAAACTCTACAGAGAATAGGAGGAGGGACAAGGAAGCCACATAACGGAGAGTTCAGCAGCTTCTCGTCTGTCTGATGACGATGGAGGAAGTTGAACTCTGCTTCCCACAGCTCAACACATCCTGCTGGAAGACAAAGCGTCCTCTCTCTCACACTGTCCTTATTTACATGGTGCTGTCCTTCATCTCTCTGCTCACTGTGACTCTCAACCTGCTGGTCATCATCTCCATCTCCCACTTCAAGTAAATACATGTTCTAATAATTAGTTTCTTTAAACATGGTTTTGAAATTCACTCTCAATCGGCTGCCAGTATTACTAATGATAACTGTTATTCTCTTTCCTCTGCAGGCAGCTCCACACTCCCACCAACCTCCTCCTCCTCTCGCTGGCTGTTTGTGATTTCTTCATAGGCATCATAATGTTGTTTCAGATTATGCTCATAGACGGTTGCTGGGTACTAGGTGACTTCATGTGTGCTCTGTATGGCGTCTTTGACTTCACGATGACCTGTAGCTCAATAGGGACAATGATGCTCATATCAGCTGATCGCTATGTGGCGATTTGTGACCCTATGAACTACTCAATCAAAGTCACTCCAAAACGGGTTG
Source organism: Channa striata (assembly GCA_033026295.1). Classification (NCBI taxonomy): domain Eukaryota; kingdom Metazoa; phylum Chordata; class Actinopteri; order Anabantiformes; family Channidae; genus Channa; species Channa striata. Next base: position 23,734,203 of record CM065177.1, read on the forward strand.
GAATCTGGATTTCATTGTGTTGGACCTGTTCTGTCTTCTTACTGAGTGTCCTAATGAAGGAAAACCTCAAACAACCGGGCAGGTTTAATTCCTGTACTGGAGAGTGTATCCTAATCATCACATTTGTTGAACAAATTACAGATCTCGTCCTCATCTTTATCATCCCCATCACTGTCATTGTGGTTCTGTATATGAGAGTGTTTGTGGTGGCTGTTTCTCAGGCTCGGGCCATGAGGTCTCACATTGCAGCTGTGTCACTCCAGTGTTCAGTGAGTGCGTTCACTAAAAAGTCTGAGCTGAAAGCAGCCAGGACTCTTGGTGTGGTTATCGTGGTTTTTCTATTTTGCATCTGCCCATTTTTCAGTTCGACACTTCTAGGTCAGGATACCTTGCTCAGTACTTCATCTGCTGCCTTTTTCATATGTTTGTTCTATTTTAACTCATGTCTAAATCCCATAGTCTATGCCTTTTTCTATCCCTGGTTCAGAAAATCTATTAGGCTCATTGTTACACTTCAAATTCTGACGCCTGGTTCCCATGACGCCAGTATGTTAAGAGATACAGCGTGACTGTAACGAGGCCTTTACTTAAGAAAAAAAGGTCGTTGAACTTGATATGTAAACCACATTAAACTGACAATAATAGTAAACTTTCACTTGTAAGACATCCTGTAAGGCCACAATTAAATCCTCTCCAGAAACAGAACGACTGCAGTTTTTTTTTTTTTTTTTTTTTTTTTAGGATGTGATTCTTACTGCCAGACCTCTACTGAGGCACTTCTTTAGTGTCTCATGTGATGTATACACTCGGTTACACGAGTCACGTTCCACATGATGCTGTATATGTGCACAGTGATGAGTCTGTATCCTCACATTGAAGGACAGGTTTGGGGAAATTAAATGCTGTTCCTTTCTTCCTCCAATCACAGCGGCACCTACTTTCATGACAGTGAATGCTTTGCCTTCATTATTATTATTATAGTTTAGCAAACATGCTTTAATGACCATTTCATGATAAGACAGACTGTGGTCTGGCTTCATAGAAAAAAGTAATAGTCACTAGGTTCTTAAGTCAAACGCCCATTCATCATCATGACCACAACCATAACTTCCGGCTTAGCATTTTTATTAAATTGACAGTATTATCAATAAAAAGCACAATTATATGGTGTTTGAGGATTATTGTGATAAACATCAGCAAATATCTATTTACAATATAAATATATCACATACTTCATATGTACGATGGAAAGAGGCACATCATTTCTAAGCAAGAGAGAATAGGAGAGAAAATTGGGACGGACAAAAGATTATCATTTTTAAGTGATTCATAAAACCACTTGATACTACAAAAAATGATATGTATGTTGTGCTTATACATCTGCACCATTGAAGAAGGACCCAGGTTGGTGACGACGCGGGGTGTGTAAAACAATTAATTTAAGCAACAATAACTAACAAACCCTCCCAAAGGAGAGGACAAGAATCATATAAACAAACCCCAAGAGACAAGTAAGGGAAAAGAAAATATACAAGAACTGAAGATCTAACTGAGGGAGAAACAAACTAAACAGGACCGAATGTACAAACTTAAAACTAAACAAACCAGGGACGATAAACAGACACAAACAATTAAACAAAGAACCAAACAAAGGGACCAAATCTCAGACCAATGGCATCAAACGGGCACAAACAAACAAACCATCTGTGTAAAGGGAGACCGGGGTTTAAATAAATGGGAAAAAAGGTGAAAGAAATCAGGGCAAATGAGAAGAGTAATGCAACCCAAAACAAACTAACAGGAAAGACAAAGCAATACTACAAAATAAAAGACCACAACAGGAAATAAACAAAAGCTACACCAACAAAAAGTTCAGAATCCTGACAGATATGTCTTCTAACACATAAAACAAATGTCTACAACAGCCTTCTTCAACCTGCAGAATATTGCCAGAATTGGGGGCATCCGATATCAGGTACTCTGTAATACTGTATCTATTCCCTAAAAATCCTCCAGTCAGTCGGAAATGACAGTGAGGGTAGTGACTGGAGAGACATACATGACTTTCCTTCTTCATTAGCTTTTCTCCATTGGCTCCCAATAAAATCCATAACACAAATTAAAGCCCAACTCTTTTATATCAATCTCCACCAGATCCTAAAGACCTCCTATTTCCATATTATTATATATCTGTGTAACCTGAATAAAAGAACTGACCAGACCCAATTTTTTTGTCAGAACCAGATTCTGGGTTTCCATTACACTACACTGAAAGCTTGTATGATCACCAAGGCAAAGAGGAAAATGTGAAATCTCTTGACAAGTCCAGGGTGGATCACAACAGGCGTTGATAAACACAATTCTATCCTTAGGAGAATAAGGAGGAATTTCAGTGAGTGTTAAATTTTTGTACATGTGTAACCATCAGATCAAAACATGAAATCATCGATATCTCCAAAAGAAAAGGAGGGGCCATTGAAGAGAACGCTGATAAGTCAGCCGTGTGACAGAAAACTGCCGGAGTTCAGCACCTTCTCCTCTCTGCTGATGGAGACGTTGGAGGAAACTGAGCTCTGTTTTCCGCAGCTCCTCAACACTTCCTGTGTGAAAACGAAGCGTCCTCACTATCAGACCATGCTGATTAACATCCTGCTGTTCTCTGTCTCTCTGCTCACTACATCTCTCAACCTGCTGGTCGTCATCTCCATCTCCCACTTCAAGTATCTACATATATTATTACTTAATCAAACCAACAGCCTTACAAAAACTAATTACAATAATAGTGTAATAATTGCACAATAATGTTTATTTATATAAGCTATTATTCTATCATCAAGTGTTTCTGTTTACTGTGACCCTTAACCACTTCCACTTTAAGTAAATAATTGAAATAATTTATCAAGATATAAGAAAATGTGTCATGTTTTTGAATAATGCTTTGTGTTTGGTCATTCTTTGAAATATGATTATTTTAAAAAATTATAAATACATTTCTAATCTTTCTCTCCAGGCAGCTCCACTCTCCCACCAACCTCCTCCTCCTCTCTCTGGCGGTCTCAGATTTCTTCATGGGCCTCCTCATGTTCTTTCACATTGACGGCTGCTGGTTCCTTGGTAACCTCGTGTGTAACCTTTATCAGTATCTAGCTTTTATTATTGGCTCTGTTTCAGTAGCAACCATGGTTCTCATTTCTGTTGACCGCTATGTGGCCATTTGTAAACCTTTGCGTTACTCAACTGAGATCACTCAGAAAAGGGTAAAGATCTGTATTTCACTGTGTTGGATATGTTCTATTATCTATACAGGGTTGTATCTAAAGGATAACCTGAAACAGCCAGGCAGGTATATTTCCTGCTTTGGAGAGTGTGTGATTTTTATTAACTATATTGCTGGACTAGCAGATCTTGTCATTTCCTTCATTGTTCCCATCTCCATCATCATAGTTCTGTATATGAGAGTATTTGTGGTGGCCGTGTCTCAGGCTCGGGCCATGAGGTCTCACATTGCAGCTGTGTCACTCCAGCGTTCAGTGAAGGTCTTAGCAAAAAAATCTGAGCTAAAAGCAGCCAGGACTCTTGGTGTAGTTGTAGGTGTGTTTCTAATGTGCCTCTGCCCGTATTATATTGTCAGTCTTACAGGCCAAGACACTTTGCTGCATGCTTCTTCTGCTGCTTTTGTAATATATTTGTACTATTTTAATTCCTGCCTAAACCCTTTGATTTATGCCTTTCTTTACCCCTGGTTTAGAAAATCTATTAAACTCATTGTTACACTGCAAATACTGCAACCCGACTCCTGTGAGGCCAACATGCTGTAGAGAGGTGTGAAATCATTACAACCTAAACATAAATGTTACCATGAACAAAAGAATATAATAGGTCATGACACAAAATAGGTATGTGTCTTTACACAGTCACTGTTACATTACATTTATTGTCATACCTGAGAATGTTTTATTATGAATGTAATGGTGGAATCACTTTTTCACATTTGCCATCACACAGGGTTTGTGATGGCAAATGCTGCTCAATTAAAAAAAGGGGTAAGTATAGAGGTCCACATTTTAATGTAGATCCACAGTCAAATCCAGAAGGAAAGTTGATGGTTTGGGCTCTGACATTGTCAAAAAATCATCAGCTCGATCTATATCTTAATTAATCATAAGAAAATGTTCACATGTTATTCCTGTACTATTTATATATCTAGTAATATTAGGTGTAGAATAGATTTGGGTTCTAGCTTAGTAAATTATTTACTCTTATTACTGTTACATAAAATCTACTGGTAGTTGTATTGCAAAATGCATTTTATTATAAAAGGCCATTAATACTGATGGTAGGAATGTGTTATCACTTTGTCTCAAATCTTTACAAAATTACAACCTACAGTTGTTTTAACTGTGTATTTAGCCAGAACTGTGGCTGAACTAAAGTACATTACACTACTTCCAGTAATTTAGTTATTGAATGATGACTCCTTAAGTACTGATAAGAATAGGTTTGTTGTGAAGGCATCTGTATTGGTGGGTGGATACATAAATAAATAAATACATTGTGCTACTGAATGTGAATTTATTTCTAATTCATTTGGGAGCAAGTGCCCTCTGTGTAGCTTAAGCACCTGCCCCTCATGGGGAGGTCATAAGGTGACTGCAGGTAAAGGTGAAAGACATACAGATCTAAGTACTGAACATGTCCTCCTTTTTTGCTACTATGTTTGCAGTTTCCTACTGGACACGTTGTGTCAGGAATGCAGTGTGTATTAACCCTAAACCAGACTCATAAATTTCAATGTGCAGTTCTCCCTGTAGCCACCAGGAGCAGGCATGTCATAAATATTATGTTTTCGACATATTTTATACCCCTCAGAGAATAGCTGCCTAATTGTTGTAGAGGGGTTTGTGTGTCTCACTGGTGTATTCTCCCAAGTCAAAGTTGTCCCAGCTGCACTTTGACGTTGTTGAATCCATATGTTCTGCAAAAGCAGCGGGTCATTCTTCTGTCTTAATTCTTCTGGACCTATCTGCAGCCTTTGACACTGTGAACCATCAGATCGTCTTGTCTGCACTCTCTAACTTAGGCATCTCTGGACCAGCTCTACCTGGGTTTGGTCTTACTTGTCCGGAGGAACCTTCAAGGTATCAGGTAGCAGGGGCAAGGTAGCAGGGGCATGATTTTAACTCTCATAACAACTCCACCGGTATCCCGCATGGCTGAGTCCTTGGTCTTCTTCTTTTTTCCATCTATACTTCTTCCCTGGGCTCGCTTTTGACAAAAGCGTCTGACAAATGACTAATTGTCAATGTAATTTTACAAAACAAATGTAATGAATTAAGCAACGAAGGCTGAGCTCCAATTAACCCCAGAGAGCTAAGTGTAGATTAAGGACTTCTCTGTTAGAGGAAAAAAACAGTAACATATCAAGAAAGAAGGGTGGAGTAGAAGAGATAAATTAGCTGCGTCACAGAAAACGTGACACAGAAGACCTACAGAGCCTAGTGCCTCAGGTCTACCCGACCATGGAGGTTACCGACGGTTCAGAACTCTGCTTTTCACAGCTCAACAATTCCTGCAGGAAACCTCCGCTGCCTGAGTTGGATGCCGTGCTTGCGTACACTGTGCTGCCCTTCATCTCTGTGCTCACCGCAGCTCTTAACCTGCTGGTCATCATCTCCATCTCCTACTTCAGGCAGAGAATTTCTCAGGATAAGCTTTTTTCATTTGCTTTACTTTCTTTCGGAAAGTTGATGTTATATATTATGTGTAATCTTAGATATAGTCGTAGAGTGGTGAAAAAATAATTTAAGCAGGCAACGCAGACTGAATTCCTAATGGTTGATTTGTTACAGCAGTAGTAGCAAGAATGTTCTCAGGGTTAACTGTTGTGATATGTTTTGTCCAGGCAGCTCCACAGCCCCACCAACCTCCTCACCCTCTCTCTGGCTGTCTCAGACCTCCTTGTGGGCCTCCTGTTGATGCCAGTTGAAATCCTTTTCACAGAAGCCTGCTGGTTCCTGGGTGACCTCACGTGTGCCCTGTACTACATTGTAAATTTCACCATTACCTCTTCTTCAGTTGGAAACGTGGTGCTGATATCAGCTGATCGTTATGTGGCTATTTGTGACCCTCTGCATTACGCCACCAGAGTTACACTGGACAGAACCAAAATCTGTGTTTGTCTGTGTTGGACCTGCTCTGTTCTCTATAACAGTGTCATTTTAAAGGACTTTCTTTTGAGTCCACATGACTCACTGAACTCGTGTTTTGGACAGTGTGTAGTTGCCCTTAACTACATCACAGGAATTGCTGACTGTGTTTTTACCTTTATTCTTCCCATTACTGTCGTCATAGTTCTGTATATGAGAGTCTTTGTGGTGGCTGTGTCTCAGGCTCGTGCCATGAGGTCTCACATTGCAGCTGTCCCACGACGCCACTCACTAACTAATAAGACGTCGGAGGTGAAAGCAGCCAGGACTCTGGGTGTTGTAGTACTTGTGTTTCTTATATGTTTCTGCCCATATTACTCCTCATCCCTGGTAGGTAAGCACACTGACGACAGCAGTTCGTACTTACCTTCTGTGGTCTGGCTGTTGTATTTTAACTCCTGTCTGAATCCTGTGATCTATGCCTTTTTTTACCCGTGGTTTAGAAGATCTATTAAAATCATTGTTACACTTGAGATACTGCTGCCAGACTCCTGTTATGCTAAAATACTTTAAAGACCAACATCAGTGAGCAGAGGAGTGCATTATATTCGGAAGTGGATCTAATGTTTTGGGCCTCTTATTTATTTTTAAAAGGGGTTTTGATTAGTTTGTAAAAATTACGTCAGTTTTGAGTGTTGTCTTTTTTGTAACTGTGTATCTCTCCCCCCCTCCCCTCACTGTCACAAAAAAGCATTATGCTATAACGTGTTTTTATCCTTAACAGTTTTATTGCAGACACACTGAGGGCAGAAGAAAGCAGGAAGGCAGTTCTTTATGATAGTGTACATTTATCTTCACTGATTTACTCCGTGCCGTGATATAAAATAAAAATCACATTAAACCACATTCTAAATAATAGACTGTGATTTTAGACCGGCTCATAACCAGGGAACTGAGCACTGATGTACTGTTTATGTATCTAGTCTAAGTTAGGATATTAATAAATTATATTTTCTTTTTGATGTGACACGGAATCTCCTGGCTGTAAATGACTTTGGTAATTTTTCTGACCTTGATACTGATTTTCCAGAGTGCTTTAAGCTGAATGGTGTTTAAAAGAGACTAACTGGTGACCTAACCAAAACACCTGATTGAATGTTTCTTTTTTAAATTCCCTTCCTATACAAACTGCAACTGCAAATATGTTTTGTTGGGACAAATATAATTTTACTTCATAGGCTAGTCTATATTTCCCTTTACATCATATACGTATTATGTTCATTTATATATGTTTTACATGATGAGGTGCGATCATCTTGATGGAAACTTGGCTTAGCAGCAACATTTGGGCTCAGTTATAAAATTCAGTGTACAAACTGTTCCGTTGTTGGTAGGCACTGCTCTGAAGCGGAAGAACTTTTATCTATCGAATGTCACCCACACCACTTGCTATGTGAATTTACACCCGTGCTTTTAACAGCTGGCTATGCCCCCCAGACGCTAATGCTAACGTTGCCCTTGAGGAGCTTATAGCACAGCTGCTCTCCAAAACGAAAACACGGACGGTCTGCTTGTAGTTACTGGAGAGCTTAATCAGGCAGATCCGACCTTCCATCAGGGGGAAAGGAAACACATCTGAAAAGTAAATACTAACAGATGGGATGCACACAGACCATCCGTCGTCACCTTGGTGCTTCAGACCACATCCTATTGTGATCCCTGGTCCCTGACCATCACCCCGTGTTAAGGACAAAGAAAGTAAATGAAAAACCATCATCATTGGTGCGGTCTCTATGCTACAGGCTTCTGAATGGCAGATGCTGGGTGTCACGGACCTCGAGGAATATGTAACATCTGTCTAGGCTATATCACCAAGTGTGTGGAGGAGGTCACAATCCCCAGGACCATCACCATTCATCCTAATCCAAACCTGGATAAATGGGGAGATACATTCTGCTTTAAAAGCATTTGATTCTATGTTTAAGGCTGGGGACATGTCAGCACTCAGGGCAGCATGGAGGAGGTTGATTACTGGCATGAAGAAGAGAAAGACATCATACACTCTAAAAATCCAGGGACTCTGGTCCTTTAATGGTCCAAGGAGTGTGTGGAATTGACAATGAGCGTATTACTAGATAAAACAAAAAGAATGTGCAGTGCCCTACTGTCTCATCGATTCCTGATGCCCTGAATCAGTGTTATGCCAGATTTGAGTCCTCCAACACTACACTTACTTCTAGGCTTCTGTCCCAACCAGATGAGCCTTCCCTTACAACGACAGCAGGAGAGCTTATCACGATGCTTTGAAAAACCAGTCCCTGGAAAGCTGCAGGTCTTAATGGGATCCCAAACAGGGTACTGAGGGATTGTGGACATCACCTATCACCAAACCAGGACTGAGTTGTGATATCCTCAACACTTTCTACAGGTGTGCGGTAGAGAGGTTAATCTCAGGCTGGAGTCAACCTCAGGTCTCCTGTGCGACAGTTCTACACATTCTTCAGATTTGGTTGGTTTGGATAAATATGAGGCTTTATTCCTTCAGAAATACAACACATCCAAAAACCTTCCAATCATCAAAAGTGTTCCCTACAAATAGGAATCAAATTTTTATGTTGGCTCTTTTACTGTAAATATTGTCGTTCTAGTATCTTAGAGCTTGTTGGTACACATATACAGGACATAAAAATAGCTGATCTGACATTGAATCCACTTACATTATACACCATGGTGCACAGTAAACACTAACGCACCATAGTTTTTCTTTATTTTAGATTCAAAGTTGTAATAGGCCTTGGCTGTTTTAAGGCCGCATCTTAAAAACCACCTACAGACATTATACTGCAACCACATGCTACAGTAAAAATGACTAATAGTTCAGTTAAAATTGGCCAATTACAGTGGCAGAGAGGGACACTTGTGACGCTTATATGGCTGACCTGTGCACTTTTGGTTACAGTATCTTACATGTACATGTACATTTAGTCATTTGGCAGACTTACAGATTAATTTGGTAGTATCTTACAGTATGCTTGAACTTAAATGTAATTGTAACCTTAGCATTAAAGCAGGCAGCAGGAAATATAGAACCGTTATCAGTACTAGTTTTAAGCCATTTGATTTTGTAAATGCTTTATTTCTAATATTCTTTTGATACAAAAGTATTAAAAGTAGCCTCTAACGGTGTTGTTGCTGCAAAGATGTAAACCATTCTAACACATCCAACTCCATTAAGTGTTTTTATGCTTGACATGGACTGATGGATATCTATTGGGTTACTACATTACTTAATCACACAGCCATTTTTACATCAAATGTCTGCTGTGATTTGATTCAAAAACACACGTGTTAATACTAATCCTAATAATGGCTTCATTTCATGTCAATACTCACGTGTCCATAGACTGTGAGCAAGCAATATCTCAAACATGCAGCCAATTAAATTCACCCTATGTAATTTAATTTACACCAGTGCTTTACCTACTGTGACATGAAGCTGTTCTGTGAAAACAGATCGATTTGGTCTCCTGAGTTTTACGAGAACTGCTCTTAATCCAGTTGTTTTTGGCACCTCAGTGACGTAAGTTGTCCCAGTCGTACGATGTCACCTGTAATACTGATGCACAGGATGTTTCGAACATGTCACACAAACACGTGTCAGACAAAAAAGTCTAGTCATATGAAATAAAATGCACTTCACACTGTCAGTACTTTCAACATTTGAATGTTTACATTTTATCAGCTGCATAGGTGTATTTGACTGTTGATAGTGTTGCTCATGCACTGAATCTTGGACAATAAATGTCAAAAAATTTGAGTTGATGACTTCTCTTGTCTTAAAAAAAACAGACACGCCACTGAAACTTTAAAACATTTTCTTGATGTTAATCTTTAAGAAAAATCCACCAAAAATAAAGTTGTTAGCTTAATTATTATTATACGTTTATGTTTTTGCATGTCAATGTGTTCACGTTGCACAGGCGTGAAAAGGCTGGTTTAACAGTTGTTTTTACACTGCAATAAAAGAAAGATTATCTCCGATAATCCCTGAAATCTACATGCAGGAAATTTCACATTTTAAGTTCAGTCAGTGTTTTCTCTGTATTTTTTGCTTTCACCGAAAACGCTTAATCATGTATTAATTCATAATTAATTATTAATAATTTAAAATTTAAAATATTTACAACTAAAATGTGTTTGGAAATTTCCTGTATGTGACTTCACACTGGCTATGTTATGTTGGCCTCAGAGGAGTCAGGCTGCAGTATCTGGAGTGTAACAATTAGTTGAATGCATTTTCTAAACCAGGGGTAGAAAAAGGTATAGATCACAGGATTTAGACAAGAGTTAAAGTAAAACAAATATAGTACAAACGCAGAGGACGACGTATTTATCAAGGTGTCCTGGCTTGTAAGTGTAACACAAAAGTACGGGCAGAGACATATGAGAAACACCAGGATAACAACACCCAGAGTCCTGGCTGCTTTCAGTTCAGATTTCTTAACGGTCACACTCACTGGACCCTGAGGAGTGACTGACGCGATGTGAGACCTCATGGCCCGGGCCTGAGACACAGCCTCCACAAACACTCTCATATACAGAACGATGATGACGGTGACGGGACCGATGAAGGACAGAAACAGGTCAACACGCCCAGCAATGTAATCGATAACCAGGACACAGTCTCCGTAGCAGGAGTTATACTTGCCTGGATTTTCCAGGTTGTCCTTCTGCATCAGACCGTTGCTTAAAGCTGAACATGTCCAACACAAATAAACACAGATCTGAACTCTTTTCTGAGTGACTTTGGTGGAGTAATGAAGAGGGAAACAAATGGCCACATATCGATCCATAGATATGAGAACCATGTTTCCTATCGAGGCAGAGGTACTAATGCAGGCCGTGACATAATACAGACTACACATGAGGTCACCGAGGAACCAGCAGCCGTTTGTGGTCATCATTTGAAAGAACATGACGATGCCGATTAAGAAATCTGAGACGGCCAGAGACAGAAGAAGGACATTGGTGCAAGTGTGGAGCTGCCTGTAGGGAAAGATCAGCAACATATTCATCATTATTCACAGCATCAACGATTATTTCAACAGCCAAAAACATGAACTAAATACAAAACAATATTAAGAAATGTGAAAGTTTTTTGCAATAAATTGGTTAAATGTCTGATTACTTGAAGTGGGAGATGGAGATGATGACCAGCAGGTTGAGAGTCACAGTGAGCACAGAGATGGAGGACAGCAGGACGTAAGTGAGCAGGGACGCAGAGTAAGACTGAATGACTATCCTGCAGGACGAGTTGGGGAGATGTGGGAAGCAGAGTTCAGACTCCTGAGAAAGTTCCATCATTGGAAAATCAGGAGCTGCTGAGCTTTCTGACACAATCTCTGTCATGTAACTGCTTTATCTCTTTTTCCTCCACATCCCTCCTCCCCTTTTCCCCCCCAGTGACAACTTTCTTCCAGTAGCAGGGGCTGTTCTTCCCATCTTTAATTGCCAATTTCTTTTAGATTCTCAACTTTTTCACTTTCATTTCTCATTTCTTTATTTTTTTTCTTGTTGCTGCTATTTTACAATAAAATACATATCTTTTCCCAATGACATATCTTTTCCCATTTAGGTTCATGTCCCTGACAAGAAGAAACTATCTGTGGTGAAAGTCTCAAAACTACCTGAATAGTCAGCAAAAGAAAGTCTTGGATGTCAGAAGAATTGAACCTCGACTGATCCATCATTCTACCCAATACTGAAGACTTCAGTAGACATGCAGGGGAAGCAGGGGTGCTGCATGCCAGTGCCAGTGCCAGTGTCCCAGAACTTATTTTGAAAGCCACATGTCCTTATCAACCTAAACCCAAGTAGTTAAAAGGTGTAACTGAGGTATATATATCACCATAATGCAAAAATAAATTGCATAATGCAGCTTTACGCAAGGTAATATGTCATCATACAATCATACATTTTCTTTTCTGCAATGTCAAGTTATAATTCTGCCATGTTTGTTATAATTCCAGAGAAGAAGAGAAAGAGAAAGAAAAAAAATGCTAATTGAAATATGTTACAGATGCTTACAGTGTTGGTGGGGGAAGCCGAAGTAACTGCTGAAGTATGCTGGGTTTTTTTAATCATAGATTATGTGTGAAATATGGTTGTTTTTGATGTCAAAATTAGGTATAAAGGTGATTAATAAAGCCTCTTTCAGACGCGCACTGGTATTCTGACAGTATCCTGACTTTGTCAGGGGGGAGTATGGAATATTTTTTTGAATGTTGAAATAAAGAATTTTGTCTTGCTGGGACCACCAGACATTGTTTGCTGGCTGAGCACAGACGGGAGGGATTGTAGACCCGAATAATTGAGTTGAGGTAAGCTGGAGCTGTAGAGTTGACCACTCTGTAAGCAAGAGGCAGAGTTTGAACTTAACCCGCACATCCACAGGAAGCCAGTACAGAGATGTGATGAGCAATGAGCTTAAGGAGTCCTTTTGGCTGGTTAAAAATGAGATATGCTGCCACATTTTGATTTATCTGCAGCAGTTTGATCCTGCATGCCGGTTGCCCCATCAACAGCATTCCATTAATTGAGACAAAATATGACCAAAGCCTGTACAATGAGTTGGCTTGTGAAGGGTCTGATCATTCCGATGTTGTGGAGGGCAAACCTACATGACATGGAGACTGAGGTAATGTGTTCTGTAAAGCGCATTTGGTCGTCGATGACGACCTTCAGATTTCTGGCCGATTTAGCAGGGATAATCGCTCCAGATCCAATGTTGATGCTGATGTTGTGTTATGTAGAAGGTCTGGCAGGGAAGACAAGAACTTCAGTCATGTTAAGCTGAAGGTGTCTTTCTCTCATCCAACTCATGTCAAAGAGACAGGCAGAAATGTGTGGAGTCATCTGGTGGAAAGGACAGGAAGAGCTGCGTGTCGTCTGCATGGCAGTGATAGGAAAATCCATGTGAATGGATGATACAGCCCAGGAAAGAAGAATAGATGGAAAAAAATAAGAGGACCGAGGACAGAGCCCTGTGGTACACCGGCCAAGAGGTTATGAGAGTTAGAGTCACACCACTGCCAGGATACATTAAAGATTCGTCCAAATAAATAAGACCAAAGCAAGGCTAAAGCTGATCCAAAGATGCCCAAGTTGGAGACTGCAGTCAAGAGGATCTGAAGGTTCACAGTGTCAAATGCTGCAGATAGGTCCAGTAGTAGAATTGTGACAGAAAAATTACCTGCAGCTTTTGTAGCATGTAGGGATTCCAAAACAGTCAGAACTGACATCTCTATGGAGTTACTACTCCTGAAGCCAGACTGGTTGACGTCGAGGAGGTTGTTTGAGAAGTTAGTGACAGGTGAATGGAGGAGGTGAGTAGGGCACTGACTTGAAAGTGGAGAACAGCTTTCTCATGTCTGTGGGATTGCTGAGCCTGTCTTGGTAGTAGTGACACTGTGAGAGAAAGATACAAGCAGACCTTGATAATCAACAAGGGCAGATGAAGTCTTGGATTTGTGCCATTTCCTCTCAGCACTCCTGAACACGGTCTGTTGTTCACGGATCTAGTCGATGAGCTAGGTGTTGGAAGCTGAAGGGCGAAGATGTTGGGGAGAGAATGTTCAGGCAGGATGAAAGCATATTGCAGACGCTGTCTGTGGCTGTAGTGAGGATGAAGAGATCTTGCGGCGAGGGCAGCGTTGCAGAAACCAGGGAAGAGAACCGCTCTGCATTAAGATATCTGAGGTTACAGTAGAATGTCACCAGTGCGGTAGGAGAATGTGATTGTCTCTGACAAATGCAGAGGAGTGACACAAACATCATCCGCAGTGTAGTTCCAGATCAGAAAGAGGTCCAGGTTGTTGCCAGCTTTGTGGGTGTGGAGTCCAGTCTCAGGTCAGCCGCCTAATGTTTGTCTCTGTGGTTGCTGAGGTCTCCTAAGATGATGAGGAGTTCCATCTTCAGGGACCTAGGACAAAAGCAAATCCAGCTGATTGCAGAAGTTCCCCAGCTGGCCCGGCGGTCGGTAGATCACAATGATGTGGGCTGTAATCAGTGCTGTAATACTAATGGCATGATATTCTAACTCTGACAGATTGTTCTAGGGTGCTGTCGTGGCAAACTTCCAGGAGTCTGCTACGAGAAGTTGACTTAATGGGCAAGAAGAAGGCAAAGCAGGTGGAAAGAGGGTCCGTAATCCAGGGCTCCGTAAGTGCGAGCTGCTGAACAGCTGACTGTGTCGCAAAAGATGGAATGAAGTCAGTCTTGTTCACTGCACCTTGAAAAGTATCATGGCAGAGCTGTATTGGATTGGATTAAATTACACAGGTAGTCTTAATGTTATGCCAGATCGTTGCATAAGCACTGCTATATATTCTACAAGGTAAAAAAAATGTATATAATACCAAGTCAAAATGTGCATTCATCGTGGTGTTTTTAAATAATGTGAAATTGTGGAGTTCACTGCACTACACCATACTATAGTATTCTTTGTGAACTTTTGTTTCCCTATATTCTCCTCCATTTTATTAACATTTGCGGCTAATGTCGGCACTAGCAGATGGTTACATGATCAACGAGGGAGGGAAGTACAAGATGAATAATCACAACTTAAGAGGAGGAACTTCATTAGGACAAGCTGTGGTAGGGCAAGAGGGACAAGGCGACGAACAGGAAAACAGAGATAAATGAAACAATATGAGAGAGAGGTGTGGGCATAAAGCCGCCAGAGCTCACTACTATCTCTTCTCACCCTAGCTGGCGATGGAGACGCTGACAGAAACTGAACTCTGCTACCCACAACTCGTCAACATGTCCTGTAGAAAGCCAAAGAGGTCAAACACTGAGGATGTGCTAATGTACGTGGTGCTGTCCTTCATCTCTCTGCTCACTGCGACTCTCAACCTGCTCGTCATCATCTCCGTCTCCCACTTCAAGTATCCACATATTTAATTATTTATGACAGTAGTAAAATACTGAAAGGAATTTACAATGTTAAAGAAATGATACTGTTTGAATTTTTAACATAGATATAAAATTGTATTTTGGGTTATAGCTATTAAATACAATAATGAAAAAACAAATGCTACTACTGTGCAAACAATAATCCATGTCATCTTCTCTTTCAACACAGGCAGCTCCACACCCCCACCAACCTCCTCCTACGCTCTCTGGCTTTCTCTGATTTCTTTGTGGGCCTCCTCATGTCCTTTCAGATCCTCCTCACAAATGGCTGCTGGCTCCTCGGTGACTTCATGTGTACTCTTTACTGTACTTTAGAATTTGTTATAACCTCTGCCTCAGTGGGAAATATGGTTCTGATATCGGTCGATCGCTATATTGCCATCTGTGACCCTCTGCATTACCACACCAAAGTCACTGTGAGAGCAGTGATACACTGTACCTGCCTTTGTTGGGCCTGTTCTGTTGTGTACAACAGTCTCATCATGAAGGACAATCTGAAACAACCGGGCAGGTATAAATCCTGCTCTGGACAGTGTGTGACTGTCATTAACTACGTCGCAGGAATTATCGACCTGTTCTTGACGTTTGTCGGCCCCGTCACTGTCATCATAGTTCTGTATTTGAGAGTTTTTGTCGTGGCCGTGTCTCACGCTCGCGTCATGAAAGCCCGAATTACGGCCGTGAGGCTGCAGCGATCGAGCAATGTGCAGGTGAAGAAATCTGAGATCAAAGCCGCTCGAACTCTTGGTGTTGTTGTGGTTGTGTTTCTCACATGTCTTTGTCCGTATTACTGCTCCTCTCTTGTAGGAAAAAACGCCGTGTTTGGCATCACGTCCCTGCCCTTGGAAACGTGGTTGTTCTATTTTAACTCTTGTCTGAACCCCGTCATCTACGTCTTTTGCTACCCCTGGTTTTTAAAATCCATTAAGCTCATTGCTACTTTTAAGATACTTCAGCATGACTCCAGTAAGGCAAACATACTGTAGAGAAACTGCGCAGATGTTCTGATTATTGACAGTGAATTTACAAATGCATATTTAGAAACATTTATCTAAATGTGTTGCTAAATATTTTAGAACTTATATAAAGTGCAAAGAAATCAACAGAAAGTGTGGATTAGTTTCCTTATCCGCCCGATTTTTTTCGATTCTCTACCTCGGTCACCTACTACAGAATGCAGGGGTTTGTAGAAAGGCCAGTTCATTAGTTTTTGCTTAGTGGTATAAAATATGGATATGTGAGATGTTCAGAATTTCTGCATATTAAAAATTAGTCCCAGATTGCCTAAAATTTTAATAAACAAAAGTATTGGAAGTGACAAATGTTTCTTGCTTACAAATGTGCGAATGATGTCTAGTTATTACAAACATCATGAAGTTCGCAATAAAAAAAGCACTTAATATGATAGAACATCTGAACAAAAAGACAATTTTAACATTCACGAATGTGCATATCAGATCACAGAAATGAACGCTTAAAAAGGTGACTGAGTTAGTGGAGCTATGTCACTGCTTTAGTAAGACACATGAGTCTCTGTCTCCTCAGAGACAATGTCAAGTGTTTTTGAAGTACTTGACAATGAAAAAAAAAACTAAAATTAAAAAAGAAAATGAACAAGGTCAAAGCACATCTTTGGCTTTTTTAAAACCTGGCATGCAACAGTTTTACAGACCTGTGGCATCCAAGCGTCCATTTACAGGTAAAACCATCTCTTTATGGGAGCAAATTTTCTCTGTGTTATGGAAAAAATCAATTTGTGTTATCGTAAATTGGGGTGGGGGGTTTCTGGTGGTTTAAAGAAACCTGTTTTCACAGGTAGATATTCTGGCGATGCATCGTCGTGTTTGAAGAATAAATTCCCGAAAATCTGACTACAGCTTAACACAAAGTGGACAGTACGAGTTCAAATACGTTGGTTTCCAACTGCTCGTTTCTTTTAGTCACACAGTTTAAAGAGCGAACAGGAGTTTTATTTCTTGAACTCTGCTGTCAGTCTGCTCGACGTAGGTAAACAAACCAAAGTAAAAACACGAGGGAGCAAAATATTCTGTCACTGAACAGATAATCTGCAAGCCATGAGAAATCTTACCGCCCATTACAGCACATTGAGACCCGTCCCCTGACAAGTGGGACTCAGAGGAGAGGCCCAGACACAATAAAGTGTCCTGTGTTTCCTAATGTAAAGGTCTATGACAGAAAATTAAAATGTACGTATTCCCCAAAAAATGAAGGACCAATGGATTAAGTTTTTAATATGTGTTTTTTAAATCTCAGTTTGCAGACCGTTCAGCTTGTGATCATTATAAGGGGAAATCGAAAAACATGTAAAGGGAGCTTCTAAGTAAAAAACACAATAAAATATATAATTTAGAACTACTCTGAAAAGAATGTGTGATAACAATTCTTGCGATATCACCAAGCCGTAGTTGGGTCTGTGCTTCTTACTCGACATTATGGATTGCTTGTTGAATTCTGTTGTCCTGCTGTACGTCAGCTGTAGTTGATCACCATTCGATGCACATCGGTGACCAAGCTTGGTTCACAGTAAGCAAATGGTTACACATTCAATGCGGGGGGGACGTAGAAGATGAAAATGACGAAATGACGGACGGACTTACGGAGCTGTAGTGACGACGTAAGGGATGGATATGAAGAGATGTGATGGAGAGGCACGGCGAGCTCAGTGATCTCTCCGCCTCCTCCCCCTCTGAGAATGGATTATGAACTCTGCTTCCCACAGCTCAACGCTTCCTGTCGGAAGGAGCGGCGTCCACACATTGAGACTGTGCTTCTTTACATTCTGCTGCTCTCGCTTTCTCTGCTCACTGTGATGCTCAACCTGCTGGTCATCACCTCCATCTCCCACTTCAAGTAGCAACATTTTTAAACAGTTTAATTAATGGGTTTGTTAATAACTAACTGATTATATGTCAGTTTATACTTATGTTCAGCAGTTTCACGTGGTTCTTTTGTCTTCTGTCTGCTGATAACTGTAATTGGTGTTATAGTTTCACGTGTGATGCTCGTCTTTCAATGCAGGCAGCTCCACACTCCCACCAACTTCCTCATCCTCTCTCTGGCTTTCTCCGATTTCTTTGTGGGCCTCCTCATGTCCTTTCAGATCCTCCTCACAAATGGCTGCTGGCTCCTCGGCGACGTCATCTGTGCCCTTTACAGTGTTTTAGGCTTCATTATAACCTCTGCCTCAGTGGGAACCATGGTTCTGATATCGGTCGATCGCTATATTGCCATCTGTGACCCTCTGCATTACCACACCAAAGTCACTGTGAGAGCAGTGATACACTGTACCTGCCTTTGTTGGGCCTGTTCTGTTGTGTACAACAGTCTCATCATGAAGGACAATCTGAAACAACCGGGCAGGTATAAATCCTGCTCTGGACAGTGTGTGACTGTCATTAACTACGTCGCAGGAATTATTTATGTGGTTGTGTTTCTCATCATAGTTCTGTATTTGTTTTTGTCTTTGTCCGTATTACTGCTCCTCAATGTGTGAAGAAAAGATCAAAGCGCCGAACTCTTGTTTGGCATCACGTCTTTGTCCGTGCCATCACGTTGCCCTTGGAAACGTGGTTGTTCTATTTTAACTCTTGTCTGAACCCCGTCATCTACGTCTTTTGCTACCCCTGGTTTTTAAAATCCATTAAGCTCATTGCTACTTTTAAGATACTTCAACTTGACTCCAGTAAGGCAAACATACTGTAGAGAAACTGCGCAGATGTTCTGATTATTGTTTTAGAGAAAATCTGTGTAGCCACTGACATGGTGTCAGAAATGCCATGACGTCACTGAATTTACAAATCTAAATGTCGGGATAAACATGCTACTCCCTGTGTATTCACTGAGTTTCTAACATGCACAAAAATCATTTAATCTAGTCATGCTTTTGTTAACGGTGATAAAACTTTTTGTGTCTTCATTGCCATCGGCAAAACATAATTTCAAAGCGGGTTTAAACAGGCAGCAACTCATATGAATTCTTTCTTATAATCTTTCAGGCCTTACTTGGCATTCACATGTAGTCTAGTGCATAAATTCTCAAGATTGGGTGCGTGTACCCCAGGGGGAACCTTACCAAAAGTAGTTCACACATTTATAAAAATGTAACAATCAGTCTGATTACCGTCACGGCCTCAATTCTTCCAGAACTGTTAATGCTTCTGTTTTACTTTGCTTTTTTACTCTGTCTGTGTTAAAACGATCCTAGTTTAGTGCACATTATGTAAAGTTATGCACATAATCTATTTGTGGTTAGAAATTTGCAGTATACTGATGCCACTGCAATATTGGTTTTCACAATTTCATTTACAAACTCTAATTTGTGGTATTCAAACATTATTGATAGTTTGGTTTACAATTCTAAAAACCCTTTTGGTGCATACCTCCTGTCCCTTGTGTGTCCTCTCTGGCCTTTACTGGTATACGTAGTATAGGTAGAAAAAAAAGGATTCGCATTTTTCAATATAAATTTCCTCAAGCTTCTACACAAAAAGTTATAATTGGAACAGGGCAAAGTACGTTTAGAAAACTCATCATTTCACATAGTATTTAACAGCTGATGCTTCACTGCAATTTCCATTCACCCTATAATTTCTCGACTGTTATTATTCGCAGAATTTTTAATTCAGACACAATTTTAAAGATAATTTTGTGTATTCTTATCATTATGTTGATATATTATATATTTGTTTTTCATAAATATGCTAATAAACATTTTTATCTGCACATGACTATATAATAATGTAGTTTCAGCTCCTTTGCAAAAGCTGAAGTTTAGTTTACTAAACTGAATAAGTCTGTAAAGGTGAATTAGTGACGAGTCTCAGCTTTGTGACATTTAATGTTCCCAGCAGCCTCTGTAGTTTCCATTAGCCAGTTGTTAACAACTATATATGTGAAGGCTTAAAAAAAGCTTTTATGGAAAATAAGTGTAAAAGTATAAGTGTAATAAAGTGTAAAAATCTCGACAAAGAGATCTTCAGATCTCATTTCATTTTAACTGTAAAGCCATTAAGGAAAACCCACAGACTTCATAACAAGGGAATGAAAAATTCATAAATGCAAACAAGTCCCGGGTTTTAGGACTTTGTTCCAGTGTGTCCATGTGTGAACTCCCAGCTCTTCTTAATGCTTGCTTTGCAAAGTCACGTATTTGACAATGTCAACTCGCACATCTTAAAAATAATAATTTATAATAGACAATGTATCACCACTCCTTAATAAAAACAAACTAAAAGAATTAGAGGAAACATTAGGATTAGTATGAATAGGAACTGAAAAGTTAAGTCAGGAACGAACAATATTCACTGGAATGTGTTTCATTCTGCACGTGAGTTTTTCCCATTTTCATCTGGCCCCAGCGTGGCCCTTAGCCAATCCACATTTATGCAGAAGGTCGTGACTCAAAGAGGAAACGATGAGGATGAACATAATGTAATTAGCAACACTGGAGCTCTAAGTGGGTCCAACGCAAAGCGGTGGATCAGGTCCCTTCTCACTGTGTCCATAACTACAATTATAGTACAATTTTGTCCTCTCCACTGTTGCCTAAAGCTGCTCAAGGGGGAATGAATGGGAATGAATGGGTCATAATTGTAAAAGTTGAATAATTATATCAAGTCTGTGTCTACAATAGCAACAAAAAAGGGTGGTCTTAGAGCTGTGCTGCGTCGCCTAACAACCAGACCCTTTCCCGTCATACTACAAGCAGGCAAACCACCGCCCTCGACTTACAGTGATACTGAGACGACTAAACACAACAGATTTACGACACAACTCACTACATTTACACTACTTACTACATAAAGTCATCTGTGATATTTATTTTGTTTAATTTAAAAAAGCAAGAAAACAAACCCTAACTGTGTCTCTATCAGCCAAACACAGTCATGGCACAGAGCAGCTCATCGCCTCGACCTCATGTGTTAAATCCAGGTGTGTGTGGAGGTTCCACAGAAAATGAGAAGGCTCAGCGAGCTTTTGTGAGCTGTGATCCAGCACAATCCTCCTGCAGCATGGAATTTAAATCTGACCATGAAGGCCTACATCAGCCCACGTCACAGCAGTAAGTTCCTTCTTACACGAGTCTTTCACAGAACCTCTCCTCATCCTCCATCCTCCAGTCTGACACACTCAGCCTTTCTGACCATCACTGTGCTCATCTTATTTGTTGCCTCTGCTGCAACTTTTGTGTAAACACGAGCAACTATTTTTCAAATACACTAAAACTTTTCAGTTCACCTGTGGCAATTAACAGGAAGGCTGATACCATCAGGGGATGATGCACAGAGGGAGGAGCTACAGACGTTCTGGGACAGACAGCTTTAGTCCAAGAGCTGCCAGAATTCAGCAGTTTCTCCTCTGTCTGATGATGGAGGATGTTGAACTCTGCTTCCCACAGCTCAACACGTCCTGCTGGAGGACAAAGCGTCCTCTCTCTCACACTGTCCTTATTTACATGGTGCTGTCCTTCATCTCTCTGCTCACTGTGACTCTCAACCTGCTGGTCGTCATCTCCATCTCCCACTTCAAGTACACGCTTATTCAATGAACTGTGGTAATTGTAATGACGGGTTTTCTTAACCTGGATTATTTTAATCTAAAATGAATTGATTAGTAATAAGAATTAACAATATGTATTTTGGTCTCTTATGTTTCCAGGCAGCTTCACACTCCAACCAACCTCCTCCTTCTCGCTCTGGCTGTCTCTGATTTCTTTGTGGGCTTCCTTTTATTTTTTCAAATTATGCTCATAGACGGCTGCTGGTTTCTTGGTGACTTCATGTGCACAATTTATTATATTTTGACTTTGTTATTACTTCATCCTCTATAGGAACCATGGTTCTCATATCAGTTGATCGGTATGTGGCTATTTGCGACCCTCTGCATTACTGCACCAAAGTCACTCCTAAAAGAGTTGAAATCTGTATTTCACTGTGTTGGATTTGTTCTCTTGTCAATCTCAGCGCACTGATAAGTGATAACCTCAAACAACCAGGCATGTATAATTCCTGCGCAGGAGAGTGTGTGATTGTCTTAAACTTAATCGAACGAGTTGCAGATGTGATTTTAACCTTTATTATCCCCATCACTGTCATCATTGTTCTCTATATGAGAGTATTTGTGGTTGTCGTGTCTCAGGCTCGAGCCATGAGGTCTCACGTTGCACCTGCGTCACTCCAACATTCACACACCTTAACTGCAAAGAAGTCTGAGTTGAAAGCAGCCAGAACCCTCGGCCTTGTTATAGTTGTGTTTCTATTATGCATTTTTCCATATTTCTGTGTCTCACTCCTTGACCAACACATTTTGCTCGACACTTCATCCGTGGCATTTGTAATATGTCTGGCCTATGTTAACTCCTGTCTAAATCCCATGATCTACGTCTTTTTCTACCCCTGGTTTAGAAAATCAATTAGATTTATTGTTACATTTGACATTCTGAAGCCTGGCTCTTCTGACACCCAAATGTTGTAAAGAGCCAAAGTTAAACTTTAAAAATGAGGTCTGTACTGTTTTCAAAACTGGAACATTTACTTTGGGTCAAAGACACTGTTTGAACAATGCACCATAGAACTTAAGATTCGTTCCACTAACAGAACAATTATTCTCTCACTCAGTTTGAATCAGTTTGTTTTTAGGGGTGAAACAAGCAAATTCTCACTCTTACAGAAATAAATAGAGTTAGTTATGGCACAGGACCTTTCATGTCTACTGTCCTTCTTCTTTTCTTATCTTAATGATGTTTACATCCAAATTGATGAATGATAGCTATTTTAAACTGCACTGGCTTTAGGTTTTCACTGTAAGATAAAGTATGTTACCTATATTGTGCATGTATACATTTGCAAAATAATACACATAAATGCCCTGAGCACACAGGAAAAAAACTATTGTTGTTTAAATACTTGCACACTGGCTCATGATCTGTTCACAGGGAAACATTAATATGGTTTGTAAAATAATTCAGGAAGAAGGAATCTAAAAAATATATTCACAGGTTTAAATAAATGCAATTTTCTCAAAGAAGAATGATTTGGTGTCCGCATTACATTTACATTTAGTCATTTGTCGCTAACTGCTCATACGCGTAACAACAGGCTGCAGACAGTGAACTGCACGCAGCAGAGTCAAAGAATGAACGAAAGGGCAGATCGTTAACTGGTGAAGTGACTTCCATGATCCCGACTCTCGTCAGTATGCAATCAGCTCGGTCAAGCCACATCTCCGCACAACGGGTTGTTGAGACGTTGGGGCCTCTGCGAACCTCTGTGATTTACGGTTACCCATAATTCCCTTCTCTGCGTAGCTCCACGTCACCGTTACGTGGATCGAAACAGAAGTATAAACTGGCTTTTAATTGCATGTAAACACACAAACAGCAGAGAAAGCCGATTTCTCTGAGTGACCCGGTTACTTAAGTGTATGTAAATGCAGTCGGTGTCAGAGGATTCCATCTGTGCTCGTGTGGAAGAGGCGAGGGGTTCCTGGAGCAGCCGGACCGGTTCCTAACTTAACAAAAGAGGTTTTTGTTAAGCCTTTTTCACAAAGAAGGAGGTGTTGGCTGACTATGTGAGATCTTTTGTGCTGTGGACTGTAGAAATTTGAAGCTATTCATTCTTTGCATCTCTACATTTATGATGATGGGGCAGTGGGTCTTCCAGACTGACTTCTTTTGTCTAAACGGAGTTTAGAAACAGGTTCTTGGCCTAAGACCATCTGCTCCCTGTAGACTTTCTCGTTGTCATCTGATATCAGACCAACAAAGGTGGTGGCATCAGTGAAATAATGGGGTTTCTGGGGTTAAATGGGCTGCAGTGATGTGTGAACAGAACAAAGAGCCTGTGAGGCCCTGTGTTCAGGAGACGTTACTTCCAACGTTCAAACTGCATCATCCTGAAAATTCTGCCCAGTTAGGAGCGATTCAGGGCGGAACCATGACAGTGTGTCTGAGGAGGGTCCTCTTGTTGAGATTATTCCTGATTTTTTGCTGATGTCACATTTTTGTGATCACATCGTTTACATGTGACATGTGTGAACGATTATCCGGCCCTCTGTTTGAGTTCATTTACAGCTGCTAAAAACCTTGAAATAAAAATGTAGGTACAGAGTTTTGTGCACTGCAGTGCCCCCTTCTACTCAGACAGCAGCAGTAGTTTTAGAGCTGGGAATTTCCCTCTGAGTTCCTGATCTCTTAATACATATTTATTTTATTACCTTTTAAGATGCTGTGAACATAATTTATTTGCTGCATTATTATTTTGCTTCAAAGTAGAGAAAGGGAGAGTAGGGATTCACATTTCTATTTTAATGAATGAAACTTGATTTTTGATTCCTACTGTTTCTACTTCCTATTTGTGCTCAGTTTTACAGTGAGCAAGAAAAAGAGAAAAGGAAAGTTATGCCTTGCGCTCATTGGAGGACTGTCTGGGATAGAACTAATCAACGCTTTGTGAGAACAGTATGACAATAAAGTGGTGTCACAACATGGCTGCAGCTAAAGTCAGCCTTACGATTTTTATCATTACTAATGCATTACAATGAGGAAAATAATGGTGGAAAAGAAAGCAATTTTTTTCACATTTTCAAAAATATGGGCAAAAAACTGTATTGGAGCCGCTTTTGCCTGTAGTCTGAACCTAGCTTAAGTGTAATTCGATAAACTCAAATTTCTATAATTTCTTAAAACTAGGTTAAAAAAGGGTTGACATTTCTATAAAAAACAATATGCCACATATTTTGTCAGCATTTCTTATGATAAGAGGAATAAATAAAAAGCAGGAGTTCTCAATCCTCCAGAATGACGTGACTCAACTTCCAGAATAAAAAACATGAAGGTATTGGGCTTTGTGTTTCTTTTACAGTTATACACACACACACATCAGCAGGGAAATTAGAGGAGGGACTAAAGAGCTACATAAGTTATAACACAGAGAGATTTGGTCCGAGAGCTGCCAGAGTTCAGCAGCTTCTCCTCTGTCTGATGATGATGGAGGAAGTTGAACTCTGCTTCCCACAGCTCAACACGTCCTGCTGGAAGACAAAGCGTCCTCTCTCTCACACTGTCCTTATTTACATGGTGCTGTCCTTCATCTCTCTGCTCACTGTGACTCTCAACCTGCTGGTCATCATCTCCATCTCCCACTTCAAGTACACACTGGTTTTATTAATTTGTAACTTTTAATTCTATTGTGAGAGAAACTAGTTTTTATGAATATGTTTGATGAAGTTTCTTTATCTGCTAAGATGATCACTGATATTACACATTCTAAGTATTTTGCTCTTATGTCTCCAGGCAGCTCCAGTCTCCCACCAACCTCCTCCTTCTCGCTCTGGCTGTCTCTGATTTCTTCGTGGGCCTCGTTATGTTGTTTCAGATTCTGCTCATAAATGGCTGTTGGTTTTTCGGTGATCACATGTGCATTTTGTATTTTTGTTTAGACTATATTACTACCTGTACTTCAATAGGAATCATGGTTCTCATATCTATTGACAGATATGTGGCTATTTGTGACCCTCTGCATTATTCCACCAAAGTCACTCCAGGAAGAGTTCAAGTCTGTGTTTTATTGTGTTGGATCATCTCTCTCCTCTATGTCTGCATAGTGTTGAAAGATGACATGAAACAACCAGGCAGGTATAAATCCTGTGTTGGAGAGTGTGTCATGAGCAGCGACATTATTCATCAGTTTTCTGATTTTATTTTCATTTTCCTCATTCCTATTACGGTCACTGTAGTTCTGTATATGAGAGTATTTGTGGTGGCCGTGTCTCAGGCTCGTGTCAGGAGGTCTCATGTTGCAGCTGTGTCACTGCAGCGTTCAGTCAGTGTGAAGAATTCAGAGTTAAAAGCAGCCAGGACTCTTGGGGTTGTTATAGTCGTGTTTCTAATATGTTTGAGTCCATATTTCGGTGTCACGATGACGGGTCAGGACA
This sequence comes from Channa striata, assembly GCA_033026295.1. NCBI lineage: Eukaryota > Metazoa > Chordata > Actinopteri > Anabantiformes > Channidae > Channa > Channa striata. The sequence goes on from CM065177.1 coordinate 23,760,278, forward strand.
CGTTGCTCAATGCTTCATCTGCTGCCATTATAATGTGTCTTTACTATTTGAACTCCTGTCTAAACCCTTTGATTTATGCCTTATTTTACCCCTGGTTTAGAAAATCTATCAGAATTATTGTTTCATTTCAAATTCTGAAGTCTGGCTCCTGTGAAACAAATATGCTGTGAACAAACTGAGTCACTATTTAAACAACTATAAAGTCAAAACACATTAGTGAGGCCATTGGTCATCAAGATTGTTTTGTGGTTTTACTTTCTGGACGTTGTGTGACACGATGGGTGCGTGGGACCTGCTGCAGTATTGGACAATCTACTGACTTGATTCATTAGATCAACTGTTAACAGTGCTAATAAAAAGTATTACACATTGGAAGTCTTCCAATTTTATTGAACAGAGGAAACTTCTCAGATGAATGTCCCTGGACTCAGAATGCTGGGTTACCCCTCCGACAGTTTTCCCACCCTCTTGTCATCATGAAAGAGATTCATAAGCATGTGCAACAGTTTCATGACAATTCTTAACAGTTTCCTCCCCCAAATTACTACCTCAGCTATTCGTACACAGTCTCAGAGATGATGTTTCACTGCATATCCACCCTGTTTTAGAAATACTGGACAGCAGACTGATTAATCTGCTGGACCTACAGTTTTTAAAATGTATTCACAGTTATATATATTAGCTACCCTATTAAAAATGAATGAGGAGGCCAAAATATTAGAACCATCTTCAGATATAAATACCAGTATGTCCAGTACGACTCCACTGCCAGCTATGACCTCGATAATAAACAGAGAGTAGAATCATCACCTTGATGACAAACAAATTCTCATTGTAAAGGTAGAACTTGTGGCAGAGCTGCTGTATTCCACTGCAACAGATTGTACCGGTGTACCTAATAAATCGGCCATTAAGTATATATTCCAGCATCGTGTAGGATTAAAACTTAATTTAAACTTTTATTTAGATATAACTTGAGCGTCAGGTTCACATTTCCATAAAAATTAATAACAGCAGTTATTATTAGCAGCTAACTGCGTTGTAGTTGAATAAAGACTGGTGGTCGACACTTTTACGTCGGCGTATGACAACAGCTGACAACTGGGCAGATTATAAGAAACATTTCCTTAGTAAAACATGAATTCATATTTGGTCGAGCTGGTTAAACGTCGTTGTATCCATACCACAGAAATCTGAAGCTCTAGAGGATTTTAGTGATCACATTAGTTTATATTCTGAAACAGTCCTCATGCTGAAAGTTGTATACAGTGAAAGAGCATCATAAATGTTCACATAAAACCGACCAAAACCGGCCTAAACATTCCAGCTTAACTTCTGGGTGAGGACCACCCACTTTAATGTAGATAAAAGTAGAAAAGTAGAAATAAATAAATGTAGATATATTGGAATCCAGACATAAAATAACAGTTTATTTCAATATATATTTGTTGATTTATTCTTTTATTTATGTATTTATTTATTTCTACAGTTTTCTCACAAAAACCTATGTAGGCAAAGAAACTTATGTGTTAAAAAAAACGAGCGTACGAGAGAGTCAAGTCGCCTAAATATAGAGGAGCAGTGCTGTGAGACGCCTTAAATATTCTTGTAATTGATGCGAAACTGAACTGGCAGCCAGTGGAGGCAATGAAAGACGGGGGTAATGTGGCAGAATTTTTTGGAAGAGGTCAAAAACCGAGCTGCTGCATTCTAGACTGAGTGGAGACGAGTGAGTACTTCTCAAGGCCGGCATATAGAGCGTTACAGTAGTTCAGGATGGAGCTGATGATTGCATGAATAAGTCTTTCCGGTTAAGAAAGGGCTGAACCTTTCTCTGCAAGTGTAGCTGATAAAAGGAGGCGCTTACAACACTGTTGACCCGTTCCCCAAAGCGCAGTTCAGAATCAAAAAATACGCCAAAGTTTTTTTTACAACAGGTTTGTAAGAAAATGGCAGAGACTCAAATGAACATTGGTCAGTGCAAAACAACGAACTCACATTTCTTGTCGTTTAAATGCAAGACGTTGCTAGCAAGCCAGGATTTTCTCACTGATGCATTCATCTAATGGGGAAAGGGGAGGTGGGTCTGCTGTATCAATACAGCAATAGATCTGCATATCGTCAGCATATGCATGATAAGATACATCAAAGTTGTTTAAAGTCTTGCCTAAAGGAAACACATAAAATAAGAATAAAGAGGTCCTAAAACTGACAGGTATCTATTCTATGCAGATCTAACAGCAGTGTGAAAGGCCACTGACTCCTAAAGAGAACCCCAACATCTTCATCTCTGCTGCTTCCATCTCTGCCTCTTGTCTCTTTCTCACTGCTACTGTCTCTAACCCATAGAGCAGAGCTGGTCTCACCACTGTCCTGTACACCTTTCCTTTGAGTCTGGCTGACACTCTTCTGTCACACAACACTCCTGACACTTTCCTCCACCCATTCCAACCCGCCTGCACTCGCCTCTTCACCTCTTTTCCACACTCCCCATCACACTGACCTGTTGACCCCAAGTACTTAAACTCTTGCACCTTCTTCACCTCAGCCCCCTGTAACCTCACACTTCTACCTGGCTCCCTCTCGTTTACACACATGTATTCTGTCTTACTACGACTGACTTTCATACCTCTTCTTTCCAGAGCAAACCTCCACCTCTCCAGCTGTTCCTCCACCTGCTCTCTACTCTCACTGCAAATCACAATGTCATCTGCAAACATCATTGTCCAAGGAGATTTCTGTTTGATCTCATCTGTCAACCTGTCCATCAGCAAGCAAACAAGAAGGGACTCAAAGCCGATCCTTGGTGTAGTCCCACCTCCACCTTGAACTCCTCTGTCTGACCTACGGCACATCTCACCACCGTCATGCTCCTCTCATACAGGTCCTGGACTACTCTGACGTACTTCTCTGCCACTCCCGACAACCTCATACAGTACCACAGCTCCTCCCTCGGCACCCTGTCATACGCCTTCTCTAAATCCACAAAGACACAATGCAGCTCCTTCTGACCATCCCTGTACTTTTCCATCAACAACCTCAAAGCGAAAATGGCATCAGTGGTGTTCTTACGGGGCATGAAACCATACTGCTGCTCACAAATATTCACCTCCTTCCTAAGCCTGGCCTCCACTACTCTTTCCCACAGCTTCGTTGTGTGGCTAATCAGCTTTATCCCTCTGTAGTTGCTACAGTTCTGCGTGTCACAACCAGAACGCTTCTCCTCCATTTCTCAGGCATCTTGTCACTCTCTAGAATCCTGTTAAACAGACCTGTCAGAAACTTCACTACTGTCTCTCCTAGACACTTCCAAACCTCCACAGGTACGTCATCAGGACCAACAGCCTTTCTGCTCTTCATCCTTTTCAGAGCCTTCCTCACCTCATCCTTTCTAATCTCTGCTATTTCCTGCTCCACAACATCCACATCTTCCTCCCTTCTTTCCCTGTCATTTTCCTCATTCATCAGCTCCTCAAAATACTCCTTCCATCTTCTCTGCACACTCTCCTGGGTTGTTAGCACCTTTCCATCTCTGTCTTTAATCACCGTTATCTGTTGCACATCTTTCCCATCTCTATCTCTCTGTCTGGCTATCCTGTACAAGTCCTTTTCTCCTTCCTTCTGTCATACAGCTCATCATAAGCTTTTTTTTTGGCCTTTGCCACCTCCCTCTTTACTGTCTGTACTACTGTCTACTTTCCTCTGTCCTTTCTATACCCCACTTCCTTTTAGCCAACCTCTTCGTCTGGATGCAGTCCAGTACTTCCTCATTCCACCACCAAGTGTCTATATCGTCTTTCCTCCTTCCAGATGACACACCAAGCACCTTGCTACCTGTTTCCCTGATTACCTCTGCTGTAGTTTCCCAGTCATCTGGAAGCTCTTCCTGACCACCCAGAGCTTGTCTCAACTTCTGCCTGAATTCCTCCCAAGTTTCTTCATTCTTTAGCTTCCACCACTTGGTCTTCTTTTCTGACTTTCCTCTCTTCTTCTTCCTGACCACCAGAGTCATCTTACACACCACCATGAGGTGCTGTCTGGCAACACTCTCTCCTACCACCACTTTACAGTCACTAACCTCTCTCAAATGACCATGTCTACATAGGATGTAGTCCACCTGTGTACTCCTACCTCCACTCTTGTATGTCACTCTGTGTAAGTGTTTACTCAGCCATTTCCATCCTCTGGCAAAGTCCACTACCATCTGTCCTTCTGGATTTTTCTCATCACCTCTGTTCCCCTCAGCATGCCCATTTCTGCATCCTCTTAGGGATACAAACCTCCATCAAACTCACCATCTGTCCTTCTGCCAACTTGTGGAGCATTCACTGACTACGTTCACCATCACCCCTTCTTTCTAGCTTTATCACCCCTCTGTTCCCTCTAGAACATTGTTCCAGGACATGCCCATTGAAGTCTGAACAGTTTGTATCCTCCTCCAATCTCTCTGCTTCCACCTCGACCACAAACATCCCTTCCTTCCCATCATGTCTCCAGCTTCTACCTTTCCCTGTCATTGTGCCAACAGTCAGATCTAAGCTCCTGCCTTTCCTCTTCTCTCTCTGACCACAAAGCCTTCTGCCTCCTCTCCTTCTTCGACCAACAGTAGTCCTATTTCCACCGGCACCCTGTAGGTTAACAGCACCGGTGGCGGTCGTTGTTAACCCGGGCCTCGACCGATCCGGTATGAAAGTTCTATGGATGACTCGCATGGTTGTACTTGGCAAGTTTTACGCCGGATGCCTTTCTTGATACTGTGCAGATGTTCCATGATAGTTGCTGATCTTCCTCTTTTATTCTGCTGCCTAAGGTCATAAATAGGCACATAATCTTTCCAATGTATTCATGGATCTTTGTTATTTTGACATTTCTTCTTGTGCTCACTAATTCTCGGCTTCCTTCTTTCTGATTTGTGTAGCAGGTTTTAGATCTTATTGTTATGGATCAATAATTCAATGTTCCGTTCAATCCTGGAATAAAGCTTGATTTTGTTTATGTTTGGAGGCAGCTGATGTTTGCTCCATACGGTAGTCGCTGTCAGTAACCACGCTGGGCTGAGAGGGTTCAGGCCTAAGCAGAACAGAGACAGAGCATCTCCTTGAAGATACTGCACTTGATGTTCATTTGTACAATTTGCTTAAAGTTGGTCTTTAGGGTTCTCTTCCGCACGACCATTGAGTTCTTGATGAAGACTCTTAGTCTAGGTTGTATCGTTTCAAGCATTCCAGGAGTTGTAGGCTTTCTTATAGTCCATCCAGAGAGTGCACAGGTTGGTAAGCCTGGTCGTACAGTCTTGAGTGACTGCTTTATCTGCCAGTAGCTAGTACCAATTCCTTCCTGGGCTTTGCTCAAGTATTGATACCATGTGTATGGTCATTTTTGCCATTTTGTCTTTTGTTTATCCGTATGTCCATTTTTTTCATTGCTATTAAGTTGTTGTTTTTTTTTTTTGGTTGTTGGAAAACATCTCAGATTACATTCTTAGATGCTGCTGTTACTATTTTACTCTTGTCTTTCCCATTTAAAAATGTTCATCAAATATTTTTCATCATTTTATTCCTTAAAAAAATATTTAGGGGGACTAATGACAATGATGTCCAGAAAACAGAGGGAGGGGACAGAATGTTAGAGGAGGGGCTAGAGAAATACATAAGTTTTATGATGGGAGTGTGCTCAGCAGCTCAGAATCTTATTTTTCTGATGGAGGAAGTTGAACTCTGCTTCCCACAGCTCAACACGTCCTGCTGGAAGACAAAGCGTCCTCTCTCTCACACTGTCCTTATTTACATGGTGCTGTCCTTCATCTCTCTGCTCACTGTGACTCTCAACCTGCTGGTCGTCATCTCCATCTCCCACTTCAAGTACACACATTTTAACTATTTAATATATATTTACATATTAAGACTATTAATCGTGTAGATGTGTAGAAAGAAATTGTGAAATCATCTTTAATAATGCTTGTCATTATAATGTTATTTTGCTATGGTTTTATTGTTCTCTTATGTCTCCAGGCAGCTCCAGTCTCCCACCAACCTCCTCCTTCTCTCTCTGGCTTTCTCTGATTTCTTCGTGGGCCTTATTGTGTTGTTTCAAATCATGCTGATAAATGGCTGTTGGTTTCTTGGTGACCTCGTGTGCACTCTCTATTTTGTTTTAGAATATGTAATTTCCTGTACCTCAGTAGGAATCATGGTTCTTATATCTATTGATCGATATGTGGCTATTTGTGACCCTCTGCATTACTCCACTAAAGTCACTCCAGGAAGAGTTCTAGTCTGTGTTTTACTCTGTTGGATAGGTTCTCTCTTCTATGTCTGTATAGTGATGAAAGATGAGTTCAAAAATCCAGGCAGGTATAACTCTTGTGCTGGAGAGTGTGTGATGATTAGCAGAATTAGTGATCAAATTACAGATTTTACTGTTATCTTCCTCATTCCCGTCACTGTCATCATAGTTCTGTATATGAGAGTATTTGTGGTGGCCGTGTCTCAGGCTCGGGCCATGAGGTCTCACATTGCAGCTGTGTCACTCGAGCGTTCAGTGAAAGTAACTGTGAAAAAGTCGGAGATAAAAGCAGCTGGGACTCTGGGTGTTGTTATAGTCGTGTTTATAATATGCACATGTCCATATTTCTGTGTCACAGTGACAGGTCAGGAAGCTTTGTTCAACGCTTCATCTGCTGCCTTTGTAATGTGTCTCTTCTATTGTAACTCGTGTCTAAACCCTTTGATTTATGCCTTTTTTTACCCCTGGTTTAGAAAATCTATTAGACTCACTGTTACACTGCAGATTCTGAAGCCTGGCTCCTGTGACACAAACTTGTTGTATCAAAACCTGTCAAAGTGACATAATGTAGGCTGCAACACGTTTACTCAATAATATTATTGGTTTTTAACACTGTACAAGTGCAAATAATTGCAACTATTAGACCAAACTGACCAAGTTTTACATTTCTGGGGTTGTTTCCACTAAATGAGTGAAACCACAAGACTTTGATGTTTGTGTTTGTGAAAAATATTCACCCACGTTTATTTTTTAAATAAATCACGGTTGTTGTGTACAAAAATATTCATGAAGTTAAATATATATATTTGCATAAATGTTCACACACTCTGAAGTACATCCCCAGATAACTCTTATGTGGGGGGAGGTATAAGAAGTTATACTGTTAGTTCAACGTGTTACAGTAATTGTATGATAGATTCATCTGTATCCTGAAGGTCCAGTTACTGTTAAGTCCGTATTCAAAACAAAGCCTCCGTCATGAAGCCAAAACAACAAACCCTTTACTTATATCATCTCATTATGTTTATTGATATCATTCTATACTCGCCATTAATTTATAAAACCACGTTTTACTGTAGATCTTATTTTATTTATATTTATATTTTCTTTCTTCATAATGTTTTAAAGTTTTCTGCATTTGTGTTAGTGTCGGTGCTGTTTTGGGTGAAGCAGAGAGCAGCTGGCTTAATAAAGTGCTTTGAATCTTGACTTTAGAACAGACCTTCCTCAAAAACTGAGGAAATGCAAGAAAGGAACTAACGAGGCAACTGGAGGCATTTTGATAAACTGCGTTTACCCGTAATTAGGAAATTGTTTTGGACAGCTGCTGCAGTTAATACACTCGCCGTATTATCCAGGGACCTTTTGCAACCAGGAACTCATGCGCTCATGTCTTTAGAATTTTACACAGAGCTGTCCCCAGGAAACACAAAGATTTGATTTTGATTAGAACTATTTTCTATGGGCATAATCAAAATAAATCCACTTATTAGTAATGAGCAGAAGCAAAATGAATTCAATTCATTTTCCAACTCTTTTCCAACTATAGTTAGCGAAAACCAGTGTTTGTGCTAACGGCTAATTAGTATATTGGTTGGTACTTTGTTACTTTTTCCCGCCCTTTCTTATCTCGGTTTCTCTTCCGTCTACTCACCTGACATGGTTCCTCTCTCTCCAACTTGCTGGTTTCTCCATCTCCAAGATTCCAACTCCTCCATTCACATAAGCTATCAGGTAGCATTGTTGTATACCCTGACGTTTACCTGTCACTCACCTGCCACGCCAGTTCCTCCGGTCATCTCAGCCAGGAGTCTCTACACCTGCTCATCACTCCCACAATAATAAATAAAGTTATCTCTGACTTCCAAGTGTCTGTAGTCCTGCACTTCCTGGGTCCAGCTAAAATAATCAGTATTATTTGACCAATGCAAGTTTCATCAGCCTGAAGCCGTTAACAATGAAAAAGAGTGCAAACACCTGTCAAGGTTTAGAGCTGTAGGAGAGCTGACCAATCACAGCACTCAGGGCTTTTCTGGAGGGAGGGCTTAGAGAGACATGTGCAAAACAAAGCGTTTAAGACAATCTGGCAAAATTCATGTGCAAAAACAGTAGATATATGCAAAATAATAAGAATAATAAGAGATTCAAGATTGTCCACGTGACCAGTAGACTTTTTAAGCTACTTTTTATTTCTTATCTACTCTATGACTGAGCTTCTTTGTGGATATCAAATGAATAATCATTTTTTTACACTCTTGCATAAAAAAAAGGTCATTCTCATAATTCTCATTATTCAAAACTCTGATTACTCATCAGCAGGGAGACTTAAGGTGAGGATCTGCAGAGAAAGGGAGGAGGGACCTTACACTGAAAGTTAGAGGAGGGACTAAAGAGCTACATAGGTTACAACATAGAGAGATTTGGTCCGAGAGCTGCCAGAGTTCAGCAGCTTCTCCTCTGTCTGATGATGGAGGAAGTTGAACTCTGCTTCCCACAGCTCAACACGTCTTGCTGGAAGACAAAGCGTCCTCTCTCTCACACTGTCCTTATTTACATGGTGCTGTCCTTCATCTCTCTGCTCACTGTGACTCTCAACCTGCTGGTCGTCATCTCCATCTCCCACTTCAAGTAGATACATGTTAATTGATTTGTAACTGGTAATTCTATTGTGAGAGAAACTAGTTTTTACGAATATGTTTTTGAATTTGATAAAGTTTTTTTATCTACTAAGATGATCAATGATATTACACATTCTAAGTATTTTGCTCTTATGTCTCCAGGCAGCTCCAGTCTCCAACCAACCTCCTCCTTCTCGCTCTGGCTGTCTCTGATTTCTTCGTGGGCCTCGTTATGTTGTTTCAGATTCTGCTCATAAATGGCTGTTGGTTTTTCGGTGATCACATGTGCATTTTGTATTTTTGTTTAGACTATATTACTACCTGTACTTCAATAGGAATCATGGTTCTCATATCTATTGACAGATATGTGGCTATTTGTGACCCTCTGCATTACTCCACCAAAGTCACTCCAGGAAGAGTTCAAGTCTGTGTTTTATTGTGTTGGATCATCTCTCTCCTCTATGTCTGCATAGTGTTGAAAGATGACATGAAACAACCAGGCAGGTATAAATCCTGTGTTGGAGAGTGTGTGATGAGCAGCGACATTATTCATCAGTTTACAGATTTTATTTTCCTTTTCTTCATTCCTATTACGGTCACTGTAGTTCTGTATATGAGAGTATTTGTGGTGGCCGTGTCTCAGGCTCGTGTCAGCAGGTCTCATATTGCAGCTGTGTCACTGCAGCGTTCAGTCAGTGTGAAGAATTCGGAGTTAAAAGCAGCCAGGACTCTTGGGGTTGTTATAGTCGTGTTTCTAATGTGCATATGTCCATATTTCTGCGTTACAGTGACAGGCAAGAACAACTTGGTCAATGCTTCATCTGCGTCCTTTGTGTTGTTTCTCTACTATTCTAACTCCTGTCTAAATCCCATGGTTTATGCCTTTTTTCACCCCTGGTTTAGAAAATCTATTAGACTTATTCTTACACTTCAGTTTTTGAAATCTGGCTCCTGTGACACAAATATGGTGTAAAGTAAATTCATGTCAAATTATTTTATCAATGTGTTACAGACAGATGCTGTAAACTGACTAAAGTTCGAACAAGACCTTCAGAGCATTAAGCCAGTCATTTATTAAACCACAATCCCTTGTTTCTTTGCCTCATTGTCATCTGCTTTTTTTACAACTGATTTCTTCTGGGGTCTGCTCTAACGTCATCTGCTCCACTTTAACTCGGAAAGACTGTTTGTAAGATGTTGGACTTTGTTAAGAGATTGCATTTTCTCCTAGGGTGTTTGCACTATTTTTACAACTTCTATTATTCCTAATTATCACTTAACGCATGAAAAAGCAATAGAAGTGACGTTTGTTTTAGTGTTTCTCCCTTTCTTATATAAACTTCTTGACTTTATACCCTCGATACCTTTATCCCCACTGGTTTGTAAGAATTCACTTCCCACAGGTTTTCTAATATTCACTGTATATTTAATAATTCCCTGTTGTATTTTTTTACCCAGAAACATTAGTTGACAAAAATGCTTCACTAGGAATATGAGTGGGTTCATATTATGTATGTCACACAGAGCAGTGTGATGATGGTTAAATATTAGCAAAACACGTCACACAGCTCAACTCAGTTAGAAAGCTTCAATAAATCCCATAAGTCCATTTGAATACAAGAGCAATCGAAAAACTTTAATAACACCTAATAAAAACAATATCTGTATTGCTCCAGTATTATGCAAAGTTGAAGTAGAGTTCCTCGCAGTTGATAGGCTCTTGTTACTGGACATAACTTGCATTTTACTGTAATAATTTAGCCCTTATTATCTCCTGCAAATTCAAAATAATGCAAAGATTTCCACCTGACCTGTCGCACGTGCACTTGTATGTTACTCCAGCATGCAGCCAGTGCTGCCAAAAACAGTAAAATCAACGCAGATTTCTGTCATTGTGACACGAAATGTCACTAAACAGCTGAGTACTTCAATTGCAGAGCACGTTAGATTACTTGTTAAAAAAGTAATCTGAGAATTCTTACACATTACTTTGTAACCAGCCAATAAATAAAAAGTGCTGGGGGGACATCAAAGAGATTTTGACTTGTGTCCACTGACCTACTTAGACGGAACTTGCCAAGATATTTGCTGATCTGAACCAAAATAAAAACTTAAAAGTGATTATCGATATTGTTCTGTTCAAAAAGGAGAATCACCAAGTGCCTCTTCTCCATCACGGCTAACGGATGTTCTGTGCAGCTGCTATCTACAAACTCAGCTGGAAGCTGGATGGTGACACAGATCTGCAGGTTCCAAACTCAGGCCTTATCAAGTAAAGAAGTAAGGTCAGGCCGTCAGGATTCTGTAGGTGTGTCTGTCTGTGTGTCTCTGTGTGTTGGCCCTGAGACGGACTGGAGACCTGTGCAGAGTGGACCCCACCTGCCATATGCTCTGCAGAGAAAAGGTGACTGTTCCCTGTGTGTATTAAATATTAATTTTGACAATGAATGTTCAATTGAACTGCACTGACTTTTCTGAGATTTAATCATTGCCATAGAACAACTAAAAAAAAACATATACAGTATGTACAGTTTACCAGTGATTGCCGTTTTACTTGGACAGGGACAGAAACAATCTACTACTACTCTTTCGGCTTTTCCCATCAGGGGTCGCCACAGCGAATCATCCTTTTCCACTTCACTCTATCCTGGGCATCTTCTACTCTTACACCAGCTAACCTCATGTCCTCTGTTAGAACATCCATAGATCTCCTCTTTGGTCGTCCTCTCGCCCTCTTGCCTGGCAGCTCCATCTCCAACATCCTTCTACCAATATATTCACTATCCCTCCTCTGCACATGTCCAAACCATCTCAGTCTGGCCTCTCTGACTTTGTTGCTAACACAGACAACGTGCACTGTCCCTCTGATGAACTCGTTCCTTATTCTATCCAACCTTGTGACTCCTAAGGAGAACCTCAACATCTTCATCTCTGCTGCTTCCATCTCTGCCTCTTGTCTCTTTCTCACTGCTACTGTCTCTAACCAGCAGAGCTGGTCTCACCACTGTCCTGTACACCTTTCCTTTGAGTCTTGCTGACACTCTTCTGTCACACAACACTCCTGACACTTTCCTCCACCCATTCCAACCTGCCTGCACTCGCCTCTTCACCTCTTTTCCACACTCCCCATCAGACTAGACTGTTGACCCCAAGTACTTAAACTCCTGCACCTTCTTCACCTCAGCCCCCTGTAACCTCACGCTTCTACCTTGATCTCTCTCGTTTACACACATGTATTCTGTCTTACTACGACTGACTTTCATACCTCTTCTTTCCAGAGCAAACCTCCACCTCTCCAGCTGTTCCTCCACCTGCTCTCTACTGTCACTGCAAATCACAATGTCATCTGCAAACATCATTGTCCAGGGAGATTTCTGTCTGACCTCATCTGTCAACCTGTCATTCAGCATAGCAAACAAGAAGGGACTCAAAGCCGATCCTTGGTGTTGTCCCACCTCCACCTTGAACTCCTCTGTCTGACCTACGGCACATCTCAAAATCGTCATGCTTCTCTCATACATGTCCTGAACTACTCTGACGTACTTCTGACAGGCATCTTCTCACTCTCTAAAATCCTGTTAAACAGACCTGTCAGAAACTTCACTGCTGTCTCTCCTAGACACTTCCACACCTCCACAGGTACGTCATCAAGACCAACAGCCTTTCCGCTCTTCATCCTTTTCAGAGCTTTCCTCACCTCATCCTTTCTAATCTCTGCTATTTCCTGCTCCACAACATCCACATCTTCCTCCCTTCTTTCCCTGTGATTTTCCTCATTCATCAACTCCTCAAAATACTCCTTCCATCTTCTCTGCACACTCTCCTGGCTAGTTAGCACCTTTCCATCTCTGTCTTTAATCACCCTTATCTGTTGCACATCTTTCCCATCCCTATCTCTCTGTCTGGCTATCCTGTACAAGTCCTTCTCTCCTTCCTTCATGTCTAACCTGTCATACAGCTCATCGTAAGCTTTCTGTTTGGCCTTTGCCACCTCCCTCTTCACTCTGCGCTGCACTTCCTTGTACTCCTGTCTACTTTCCTCAGTCCTTTCTACATCTCACTTCCTTTTAGCTAACCTCTTCCTCTGGATGCAGTCCTGTACTTCCTCATTCCACCACCAAGTGTCTTTATCATCTTTCCTCTTACCAGATGACACACCAAGCACCTTCCTACCTTATTCCCTAATTACCTCTGCTGTAGTTTCCCAGTCATCTGGGAGCTCTTCCTGACCACACAAAGCCTGTCTTAACTTCTGCCTGAATTCCTCCCAAGTTTCTTCATTAGCTTCCACCACTTGGTCTTCTTTTCTGACTTTCCTCTCTTCTTCTTCCTGACCACCAGAGTCATCTTACACACCACCATGCGGTGCTGTCTGGCTACACTCTCTCCTACCACCACTTTACAGTCACTAACCTCTCTCAAATGACCTCCTCTACATAGGATGTAGTCCACCTGTGTACTCCTACCTCCACTCTTGTATGTCACTCTGTGTTCCTCTCTCTTCTGGAAGTAAGTGTTAACTACAGCCATTTCCATCCTCTTAGCAAAGTCCACTACCATCTGTCCTTCTGGATTCCTGTCCTTTACATCAAACCTGCCTATCACCTCCTCATCACCACTGTTCCCCTCACCAACGTGCCCATTGAAGTCTGCTCCAACAACTAGTCTCTCTCCTCTGGGGATACTCTCTACAACCTCATCAAACTCACTCCAGAATCTCTCCTTCTCTTCTAACTCACAGCCAACTTGTGGATCGTACCCACTGACTATGTTCACCATCACACCTTCGATTTCTAGCTTTAGGCTCATCACCTTGTCTGAGACTCTTTTCACCTCTAGAACATTGTTCACAAACTCCCCCTTCAGGATCACTCCTACTCCGTTTCTCTTCCTATCCACACCATGGTAGAACAGTTTGTATCCTCCTCCAATACTATGTGCTTTGCTACCCTTCCACCTCGTCTCCTGCACACACAGTACATCTACCTTCCTTCTCTCCATCATGTCTGCCAGCTCTCTACCTTTCCCTGTCATTGTGCCAACGTTAAGAGTCCCTACTCTCAAATCTAAGCTCCTGCCTTTCCTCTTCTCTCTCTGACCACGCACCCTTCTGCCTCCTCTCCTTCTTCGACCAACAGTAGTCCAGTTTCCACCGGCACCCTGTAGGTTAACAGCACCGGTGGCGGTCGTTGTTGACCCGGGCCTCGACCGATCCGGTATGAAAGTGGTATGGATGACTCGCATGGTTGTACTTGGCAAAATTTTACGCTGGATGCCCTTCCTGACGCAACCCTCTCTATTTATCCGGGCTTGGGACCGGCACAGAAGTTACTGGCTTGCAACCCCTGTGGCTAGATTACAGGGACAGAAACAATACAAAACAATATAAAAAAAAATCAATCAAAATCTTAGGACTTAAACAAGCTTTTAAAATTGTTAGGAGCAGAGCTCTTTTTTAACCCTAAGTAACAATACGCATGTGCTCTCTCTCTCTCTGTGTCTCTCTCACGCACACACACACACACACACACACACACACACACACAGAAACCATGTTATTACACACCCGCACAGAGACTAATGATGATGATCTGCAGTTAAACAAAGAAGAGAGATTCATTTCTAAAGAACAGAGAAAGTTGTAGGAGGGACAAACAAGCAAATTAAGTTATAAGACAGAAGCTTTAGCCAGAGTTCAGCAGCTTCTCGTCTGTCTGACGATGGAGGAAGTTGAACTCTGCTTCCCACAGCTCAACACGTCCTGCTGGAAGACAAAGCGTCCTCTCTCTCACACTGTCCTTATTTACATGGTGCTGTCCTTCATCTCTCTGCTCACTGTGACTCTCAACCTGCTGGTCATCATCTCCATCTCCCACTTCAAGTAAACACGTTTTTTAAATTTGTAACTTTTAATTCTATTGTGAGAGAAAGTAGTTTTTGTCAATATGTTTTTGATTTTTATAAAGTTTCTATATCTGCTAAGATGATCACTGATATTACACATTCTAGTGATTCAAGTATTTTTCTCTTATGTTTCCAGGCAGCTTCACACTCCCACCAACCTCCTCCTTCTCGCTCTGGCTGTCTCTGATTTCTTTGTGGGCTTCGACATGCTGTTTCAAATTATGCTGATAAATGGCTGCTGGTTACTCGGTGACCTCTTGTGCACTTTGTATTTAGTTTATGATTATATCTTTCCCAGTACCTCGATAGGAATCATGGTTCTCATATCTATTGACAGATATGTGGCTATTTGTGACCCTCTGCATTATTCCACCAAAGTCACTCAAGGAAGAGTTCAGGTCTGTGTTTCACTGTGTTGGATCATCTCTCTCCTCTATGTCTGCATAGTGTTTAAAGATGACATGAAACCACCAGGCAGGTATATTTCCTGTGTTGGAGAGTGTGGTGGGACCCTTAGCATTTTTCACCAGTTTTCAGATTTTATCATCTTATTTCTTATTCCCATCTCCGTCATCATAGTTCTGTATATGAGAGTATTTGTGGTGGCCGTGTCTCAGGCTCGGGCCATGAGGTCTCACATTGCAGCTGTGTCACTCGAGCGTTCAGTGAAAGTAACTGTGAAAAAGTCGGAGATAAAAGCAGCTGGGACTCTGGGTGTTGTTATAGTTGTGTTTCTAATATGCATATGTCCATATTTCTGTGTCACAGTCAAAGGTCGGGACACATATGTCAGTACTTCATCTGCATCCTTCGTATTATGTCTTTATGATTCTAACTCCTGTCTGAACCCTTTGATTTATGCCTTATTTTATCCCTGGTTCAGAAAATGTATTAGACTTATTTTTACTCTTCAAATTCTTAGGCCTGGTTCCTGTGAGACACATATGTTGTAAAGAGACAATGTGGAGTGATTGAATTCTTCTCCTTACTTCATTAAAGGAAATCTATCTGAATGAGTGAAAGCTTATGGCTTGTAGATGGCAAGTACCTGTGGTGGCCCTTATACAGCTTATTAGCAGGTGTAAGATGATGCAGGACGGATCGCAGGATAACTGACAAAGAGAGGAAGTTGAAGTGGTCAAAAATGTGGATTGAAAGCAGGTCTGCTATAGCAGAACAGTCTATTCCTTATGAATTTATAATTAAACATTCTAATATTTAAACAGCACAAATGGTAAAAGGCTATTCCAGGACCACGGCTGGATTTGGCCAATAATTTGCCAAAACCTCAGTTTGATAAAGATTTAAGGCAAACTAAACTACCACAGACAGCAACCACAGACAAAACAAGTCAAACAGGATTTTCCAAACATACTCATTTTAAAGATGGCTGCGGGCTGATGCTTTACCCATAACTCACGGGAAGCCATTTATCAGCTGTTAGAGGGAATGCACCGGTCTGCCGCTTTGGCAAATTCAAAGTATCAACCGCACCAGAAATCTAACACAATCATAGCCAACAGAAACAATTATGCTCCTTAAATATAGCAGTGTCATGATTCGGTCCCTCAGCTCCACTCCCCCCCCCGGACTCTTATTTTGGCACCCGCTCTTCTCCACATCCTGTCCTGCTCCACAATTACTCCGCCAACTTCATCACCCTCGTTTGTCCTCAATTGGTTTCACCTGTTCCCCCTGTCAATTTATACCTGGACTTCACCACAGCTCAGGGCCAGATTCTTGTCATTGTTCCCATGTCGTTGCTTCTGTGTCGGTGCTCCTGTGGACTACTCTGTCGTTTGGACTGTTGGACACTCTCTGTGGCTTTTGGACTCTTTGCCAGTTTTCCCCCATGGTCTGAGGTTTGGTTTCTGCCTTTTTGGCTTGTTTGGTTTCTGGTTTTTGGTTTTTGGCCCTGGTGTGTTTGGTTTGGCTTACTATAAATAAAGTTTCACGTCCGATTTGTACTCCCTCTTGTTGTTGTCCTTCTGGGTCTTAAAAAATCCTCACCCGTGACTAGCAGCAGTGAGTAGCTCATTTACTGGTGTACTCTCAGAGCCTCCACATATTTTAACTTCTCTCATCCAACAACAGGACAAAACTTTCATTTATAAAAAATTTGGAGCAATCAAAATGGATAAGGGACCTCACAAAGGCCTATGGCATAGTCATGCTGGACACTTTGTTGCACCCACATCATTGTTGGATACTCTTATTTGTGTGAGGGAGGAAGTTATAGGGGGTAATCATCATATTTAGCAGCAACAGTACACTAATTAAATAGTAGATGCATTAAATGAATCTACAGATTGGACTGCACATAATAAAAATAAGAATATTCCACCACCAGATGGCCCATTTATACACCTTTATGGGACTATGTGGATATGATCAAGCCAGTACAAGGAAAATGCTACCTACTTGTGGTGGTTGATAGTTATAGCCATTGGGTTGAGGCAGTACCAACTCCAAAGTCTTTGTGCACTTTGGGTTACCAGACAATATACCCTTAGATAATGGACAACAGTTTCTCAACCATATTAGGATGGCCCTACTAAGATGGAATCAAGGGAAGGTTTGGTCGAAAAACTTAACAGGACAGTTAACTTTATTGATACAGCGACAATTTACAACATCACCTCAAGGCACTTTACATAATAAAGTCAAGACTATACAGACATTTAGAGAAAACCCAACAAATCCCCCTTGAGCAGCTATAGGCAACAGTGGAGAGGAAAAACTCCCTTTAACGGAAGAAACCTCCAGCAGAACCAGGCTCAGGGTGGGCGGCCATCTGCCTTGACCCGTTGGGCTGAGTGGAAAGTGGAGAAAAAAGAACAGAGCAACAAAAACAACAAGCAAGAGTGTTTTATAAAAAATACATAATTTGAATAATTTGAAAAATAATAATACATTTCAAAACTAATGTCCCCCCAAGTCTTAAATCCAAAACAAATCAAAAATTCCTGAAATACAGTCCATCAAAGCAACTTGGGAAATTACTGCATTCCAGGCTCTGTTCCCTCTAAGCTGCACAATCTGGGACTGCTGACACATAAAATCTGCGCTGCACAAAAAAAAATCCAACCTGAATTGAAAATAAAATAAACACATAATTTATTCTGTGCTATTTTTCAGTGTGAGTCAGTGAGTGACTGGCTGCTCCAGCTTATGATGTAATTCACATATGTATTTACGCAGCTAATCACCGTAACTGACAGGCTATGACAGCATACTCATGTGTTTTAGCTTAGCATAGCGGTGTGTTGACCCTTTATAATAATGGCAAAACGAACGGGCATTGGCACATCCCCTCACTACACAGGTCATGAACAAGATTTATGTAATTTTCATTGTCGGTGGGTTAAAGCACCTAATTAAAAGTATTCTAAGAGAAATGTAAATGTTGTAATTGATTCTTTTAATAAACCATGTGATGCTGGCGTGACCACAGTGCACACGTCCGATGTTGCTCACAGTGGTGCAAGAGAAAAATCAGGGAGTTTGTATGTTTGCTCAGACACAGGAAATATTAGAAGGAGCATTGGTTCCAGGGCCCAAATAAAACCAATACGAGGGGGGCTGAGTTCTGCAGCCATCGGTGCACAGGTGAACGGGTGGTAGTACAATAAGCACACAGACAATCCCTCTCATCATACATGAACAGAGATACACATAAATTTCTGAAGAACAGAGAAACTTAGAGGAGGGACTAAAGAGCTACATAAGTTATAAAACACAGAACTGTGGTCCGAGAGCTGCCAGAGTTCAGCAGCTTCTCGTCTGTCTGATGACGATGGAGGAAGTTGAACTCTGCTTCCCACAGCTCAACACGTCCTGCTGGAAGACAAAGCGTCCTCTCTCTCACACTGTCCTTATTTACATGGTGCTGTCCTTCATCTCTCTGCTCACTGTGACTCTCAACCTGCTGGTCATCATCTCCATCTCCCACTTCAAGTACACACTGGTTTTATTAATTTGTAACTTGTAATTCTAGAGAAAGTAGTTTGTCTAAATATGTTTATGATTTTAAGTGTTTCTTTATCTGCTAAGATGATCAATGATATTACACATTCTAAGTATTTTTCTCTTATGTTTCCAGGCAGCTGCACACTCCCACCAACCTCCTCCTTCTCTCTCTGGGTGTCTCTGATTTCTTTGTGGGCCTCGACATGTTGTTTCAAATTCTGGTCATAAACGGCTGCTGGTTCCTCGGTGACCTGATGTGCTCTTTTTATTTTGCTTTGGACCATATTATTACTAATACTTCAATAGGAATCATGGTTCTCATATCTATTGATCGATATGTGGCTATCTGTGACCCTCTGCATTATTCCACCAAAGTCACTCCAAGAAGAGTTCAAGTCTGTGTTTCACTGTGTTGGTTTTTGTCTTTCGCCTATGTCATCTTAGTTTTGAAGGAAATATTGAAACATCCAGGCAGGTATATTTCTTGTGTTGGAGAGTGTGTGGAGATTGTTACTGTTATTCACCAGTTTTCAGATTTTATTGTCTTATTTCTTATTCCCATCACTGTCATCATAGTTCTGTATATGAGAGTATTTGTGGTGGCCGTGTCTCAGGCTCGGGCCATGAGGTCTCACATTGCAGCTGTGTCACTCGAGCGTTCAGTGAAAGTAACTGTGAAAAAGTCGGAGATAAAAGCAGCTGGAACTCTGGGTGTTGTTATAGTCGTGTTTCTAATATGCATATGTCCATATTTCTGTGTCACAGTCAAAGATCAAGACACTTCTGTCGGTGCTTCATCTACATCTATTGTATTGTGTCTCATTGACTCTAACTCCTGTCTAAACCCTTTGATTTATGCCTTATTTTACCCCTGGTTTAGAAAATCTATTAAGCTTATTTTTACACTTCAGATTCTGAAACCTGGGTCCTGTGAGACAAACATGTTGTGAAGACAGAAATGAGGCTTTTACTGTGTTAAAGAAATCTGTCTGAATATGTTCATGTTGTGTCAGGAGAGTGTGTGAAGGCCATAATTTGACCATTTTCCCATTAATGTCAATGTCTATATTGTATGTGAGTATTTGTGGTGGCTGTGTCTCAGGCCTGTACAAGGAGGTGAACGTGTTCAGTGTTCAATGAATCTGCTAAAAGGTGTGAGATGAAGGCAGCCTGGACTCAGGGTGTTAGTTGTGTTGCTATGATGAATGCGCTTGTATTCATGTTTATTCCATCATCTGCTACTGGAAGATCTCTGTAGACTTGCCTAAACCCTGTGGTTTATGCCTTTTCTTTACCTCAGTTTGGAAACTATTTGTTTCTTACAGAGACGAGTATGATGTAGAGTGACACCACGAGCTTCTTATAGGAGACTTTTACTCTGTTTAGGGAAAAACGTTTGAACATGTTAATGTTGAGTCAACTATAGAATTAATCTTAAAATCCTTTTAAATTAATCACATTAGTATTTTTATTTTATTATTAGCGATAATCTACCAAGGCACATGCTGTGAAGTGACTGAAACAAGACTGAATAAATAAAAATCATTTTGTTCCTTGTGTTTTATTTTTTCTGGTGTCAGGTGATTTACCACCTACAAAAAGTCACTTCCGGGAGTTGTCAGGTCCATGGGCAAAGTGGAGGGTTGGGTCGTTATTGTCAGCAGCAGTTCCAAAAACAGCTTGTTACAACACGACACAAATACAATAAAACTTTAGTCAAAACAGTAACAATCATGCCCACAAAGGGATTTAACAGAAAGAAAAGTTGCGAAAGCAAGAGTAAGACGTCAAAGAATTAGACTGTAAGACAGAGAGACTTGTGCACAAAGATAAACATTAAAGAAAAAAGTATATAATTAATGAAAATTACAGAAACAGAATAAAACTATTTTAACTTAGATAAAAGAGACAAAACAGTGATAAATAAAATATGATAAAGATGAAAAAAACTGAGAAAATAAAAGTTTCTGATAATTTTTTGGCCATATTTTTAAAAAGAATGAAGAGGCCAAAACCAAAAAAAAGTCTTCTTATAATGCACTCCACACACAATAGATGAACTACTTTCTATCAAATTTTGACAGATCTGGGGTGAAAAGGTGAAGAGGTCAAAAAGGTCATGTGAAAAAAAGTTGAGGAATGGATTAGAGGTCATGATATCACAAGATAATGATATATCAATAATGATGTAGTGCTGATGTAAAACATCTGGAGTAATTTTGGGAAAAATGGGTCTGTGTTCATTCATCAAGATCTCTGTGCTCACTGTGACTCTCATCCTGCTGGACCCCATCTCTATCTCCCACTTCAAGTACACACTTATTATTAATTTGTCACTTGCAACTTTACAGAGAGATTTAAATGTGAAAGAAAATTTATCTAAATATGTTTTTGAATTTGATGAATTTCGTTATCTGCTAAGATGATCACTGATATTACGCATTCAAAGTATTTTGCTCTCCAGGCAGCTCCACACTCCCACCAACCTTCTCCTTCCCTCTCTGGCTGTCGCTGATTTCTTTGTGGCCTTTCGTTTCAAATTCTGTTCATAAATGGCTGCTGGTTACTCTGTGAGCTTATCTGCACTTTGTATTTAGTTTATGATTATATTGTTCCCAGTGCCTCCTTCTATCTGAATATGTTAATTTGGAGACAACCCTAGACATGGAGCTTATGGCTCAATGACAGATAATACAGAGAACTCATCCAGAACTTGTGGATCTGGTGCCAGCAGAGCTCTCTCCAGCTCAACACAGGGAAAACCAAAGTGCTGGTGGTTGTCTTCCGCGGGTGCTCAGACTCCACTCCACCAATGGTGAACATCCATGGAAAAACACTGAGAGAGTGGACTCTTACAAATAATTAAGTGTTCACCTGAACAATAAACTGGACTGGTCTCACAACACAGATGCACTCTACAGGGCAGACTCTTTCTGCTAAGGAGACTAAGGTCTTTTGGAGTGCAGGGAGTGCGACTGTAGACCTTTTGTGACCCTGTAGTGGCTTCAGCCATCTTCTACGGAGTGGTCTGCTGGTGCAGCAGCATTTCTACGGCAGACACAAAAATACTGGAGAAGCTGGTCAGGAAGGCCAGCTCGGTTTTGGGCATGCCCCTGGACTAGATGGTAGCCAAGCTATCATCCTTGCTGGACGACAACTCCCACTCCCTGTACGACGCAGTGTCATGTCTGAGCAGCTCCTTCGGTGACAGACTGTTACATCCTGAATGTCTGAAGGAGCGACATGAAAGGTCTTCTCTCCCTGCTGCTGTCAGACTTAACAATCAGAGCTGCTCCCAGTGAACCATCATCACTGTATTACTCTATACTGTATTTTGTATACGTACACAAGACTGTATATACTGTTAAAATGGATAGTATATACTGTATTCTGTATATACTATATTATATATACTGTAATCTCCTTTGCTGTACTCTGAATATTCAGTGCTGCTGTAACATGGAAATTTCCCCATTGTGGGACGAATAAAGGGTTATCTTATCTTATCTTATCTTATCTTATCTTATCTAGGATAACCTACAAAGAGAGGAAGTCGAAGTGGTCAAAAATGTGGATTAAAAGCAGTTGTGCTATGCCGAATAGTCTACGCCTTATGAATTTATAATTATAAATTCTGATATTTAAACAGCACAAATGCTGAAAGGCTATTTCAGGACCACAGCTGGTGTCATGGATTTGACCAATAATTTTCCAAAACCTCAGTTTGATAAAGGATTTAAGGCAAATTAAACTACCAGGGCTGGCAACCACAGACAATACAAGTCAAAGAGGATTTTCCAAACATAGTCATTTCTGAAGAATGTTTGGACTTTTCAAATCATAGCCTGTCAAACTCTTGTAGTTTGCAGACGACCATCCTCATCTGCCTTATCTCTGATGGAGACGAGTCGGCCTGCAGGAGTGAGATGGATCATCTGGTGTCATGGTGCAGCACAAACATCCTGGAGGTCAATGCTCTCAAGACAGTGGAGATGATAGTGGATTTCAGAAAGGATCCAGCCCCCCTCCCCCTTGTCATCCTCTGTGACACTCCGGTGACCTCTGTGGAGTCTTCTGGCTTCCTGGGCATCACCATCGCCCAGGACCTCAGGTGTGAGCAGAACATTAAGCTCCATCACCAAAAAGGTTCAGCAGAGGCTATGTTTCTTACAGCAGCTTAAGAAGTTCCACCTCCCTGTATAGATACTGGTGAACTTTTACACTGCCGTCATTGAATCTATTCTTACATCCGCCATCACAGTCTGGTTCGCTGCAACCACTGCCAAGGACAAGGCCAAGCTGAAGCGCGTCATCCACTCTGTTGGGAAGGTGATCGGCTGCAACCTCATTACAAGGCCAAAGATAATGACTGACAAAAGTCAAAGGTACTTGCCAAGGTGTTAATTTAAAGAAGAGAGGGGCAGCTACGAAAAAATTCAGAGAAATGACAAATTCAAATTAAAAATTACAAGAAGTAAAAACATAAAAAGAACCTTCTACATTACACATTACATCCACTATCATCTCCACTGTCTTGGTTCAGGATGACCCACCCCCACATTCTGATTATAATCTATTTAAAATAGAAAAGTGAAATATTGAAAAAAACCCTGTCAGATCAGGATCGTACCTGGTTAAAGTAATGAATGAGTGGTTGTTCGAAGGGAAAATTAATGTCTAGCCACTTGTGGAAAAGATTAAGATGACTAAAACTAAGACAAGACAATAAGATGGCCTGAATAACTTCCTAACATCAGTTGGCATAACTAGTACAGAACATATCTGGAGGTTTCTTAAACGGAGTTTTTCCTCTCAACTATTGCCTACAGCTGCTCAAGGGGGACTTGTTGGGTTTTCTCTAAATGTCTGTATAGTCTGGACTTTCTTGTGTATTGTGCTTTGAGATGAGTTTGTTGTAAATTGGCTTTATATAAATAGAGTTGAATTAAAAACATTGATATGATATGCAGCAGAATTCCTAAATAACCAAGTTGACAGCTGCAGCTTGGTTATTTAACAAGGAGAGTCAGGACAGTGTAGAGCGTTATAAATTCAGTGCTGTTTGCATTGTGAACTCCAGCCCTCTTCATTCCTCTTACCAGCTTATCTCTCTCCTTACAGCTCAAGCAGATCTCTGGTGTAACGAAATGTGAAAAACGGAGCCTGTGCTTGCTTTAGACATCGTAACAATACTGTAGGATTCTGTTGTTGGTCCTGTTGTCCTAGAGAAGTAGGGTACACAGGTGCTGTTTAATAAAAGTCGCTTACTGATTATGTTACTGAATTCTGCACCTAATCTTCTGTTGGTAAATTAAAGAAATTAGCGTTGTTTGTCGGTCCGAAAACTTGGGAGTCACAAATTGACGTCCCCACAACCACAGATGGTCTTTTTTACCTAAACATCTGCAGAGACCACGGAATGGGGGAACGTTGGTGCAGGAGAAGCAGAGTGGGATGCAGTTCCTCAGCTCGACCGGCCCTGAAAACACTAGACTGTGTGAGCTGAATACCTGGAACTACCTCTTACAGTGATTGACTGCTGGCACGATCCACCCTTCATCTGTAGGGGACAGTTTTTCTTCGTCTCTAAAGACGCTTCATTGACTTTCAAGGACTGAAGCACATTACACTAAAGAACCGATATCTCCTGCCCTAATATCCTCTGTTTACACCAGGCTAAACCTCTGCAGTGCTTACCACCTGGTCAGAATCAACACACCTTCCAGCATTAACAAGTACTTTAACACACCAGTTTGTATTTATGCATCTGGGTGGTCCTCCAACACTTCCTACAGAACCAGCCGTCACAATACAGTATTATTTAGGCCAATAATAAGTTCTGACCAGCCTCAAATCGAAAAAACACCACAGATTGTTGGAGAGGCTAATCAGGCCAATTATCCAGTTGTGTGTCTGCAGCCTAAAGGTAATACTAGTAACAGTACAGGTCCAAATCCGATGTACATGTAGATAATCCTACAGATTCTTTTTCTTATCACCCACTATGCTAAGTATGGTGTCTGCCTGCCAAACACTCCTGTCTAGGTGGTACATTAGAACACACAAACAGACACACACGATCCCTCTCATTACACATGAACAGAGAGACATATTATTTTCTAAGGAAAAGAGAAAGTTGGAGGAGGGACTAAACAGGTTATAAAAAAAAAGTGCTTTGGTCCGAGAGCTGCCAGAGTTCAGCAGCTTCTCGTCTGTCTGATGACGATGGAGGAAGTTGAACTCTGCTTCCCACAGCTCAACACGTCCTGCTGGAAGACAAAGCGTCCTCTCTCTGACACTGTCCTTGTTTATATGGTGCTGTCCTTCATCTCTTTACTCACTTTGACTCTCAACCTGCTGGTCATCATCTCCATCTCCCACTTCAAGTACACACTGGTTTTATTAATTTGTAACTTGTAATTCTAGAGAAAGTAGTTTGTCTAAATATGTTTATGATTTTAAGAATTTCTTTATCTGCTAAGATGATCACTGAAATTAAATGGTATTTTACCCTTATGTTTCCAGGCAGCTCCAGTCTCCCACCAACCTCCTCCTTCTCTCTCTGGCTGTCTCTGATTTGTTCGTTGGCTTTGACATGTTGTTTCTAATTCTGGTCGTAAATGGCTGCTGGTTCCTCGGTGACAACATGTGCACTTTGTATTTTGTTTTCAACCATACTATTACTACTACCTCAATAGGAATAATGGTTCTCATTTCTATTGATCGATATGTGGCCATTTGTGACCCTCTGCATTATTCCACCAAAGTCACTCCAAGAAGAGTTCAAGTCTGTGTTTCACTGTGTTGGATTTTGTCTTTCGCCTATGCCGTTATAGTTTTGAAGGAAATATTGAAACATCCAGGCAGGTATATTTCTTGTGTTGGAGAGTGTGCGGAGATTGTTACGGTTATTCACCAGTTTTCAGATTTTATTGTCTTATTTCTTATTCCCATTACTGTCATCATAGTTCTGTATATGAGAGTATTTGTGGTGGCCGTGTCTCAGGCTCAGGCCATGAGGTCTCACATTGCAGCTGTGTCACTCGAGCGTTCAGTGAAAGTAACTGTGAAAAAGTCGGAGATAAAAGCAGCTGGAACTCTGGGTGTTGTTATAGTCGTGTTTCTAATATGCATATGTCCATATTTCTGTGTCACATTGAAAGATCAAGACACTTCTGTCGGTGCTTCATCTACATCCATTGTATTGTTTCTGTATGACTCTAACTCCTGTCTAAACCCTTTGATTTATGCCTTATTTTACCCCTGGTTTAGAAAATCTATTAAGCTTATTTTTACACTTCAGATTCTGAAACCTGGGTCCTGTGAGACAAACATGCTGTAAAGACAAAAACGAGGCTTTTACTGTGTTAAAGAAATCTGTCTGAATATGTTCATGTTGTGTCAGGAGAGTGTGTGAAGGCCATAATTCGACCATTTTTCCCATTAATGTCAATGTCTATATTGTATGTGAGTATTTGTGGTGGCTGTGTCTCAGGCCTGTACAAGGAGGTGAATGTGTTCAGTGTTCAATGAATCTGCTAAAAGGTGTGAGTTGAAGGCAGCCTGGACTCAGGGTGTTAGTTGTGTTGCTATGATGAATGGGCTTGTATTCATGTTTATTCCATCATCTGCTACTGGAAGATCTCTGTAGACTTGCCTAAACCCTGTGGTTTATGCCTTTTCTTTACCTCAGTTTGGAAACTATGTGTTTCTTACAGAGACGAGTATGATGTAGAGTGACACCACGAGCTTCTTATAGGAGACTTTTACTCTGTTTAGGGAAAAATGTTTGAACATGTTAATGTTGAGTCAACTATAGAATTAATCTTAAAATCCTTTTAAATTAATCACATTAGTATTTTTATTTTATTATTACCGATAATCTACCAAGGCACATGCTGTGAAGTGACTGAAACAAGACTGAATAAATAAAAATTTTTGTTCCTTGTGTTTTATTTTTTCTGGTGTCAGGTGATTTACCACCTACAAAAAGTCACTTCCGGGAGTTGTCAGGTCCATGGGCAAAGTGGAGGGTTGGGTCGTTATTGTCAGCAGCAGTTCCAAAAACAGCTTGTTACAACACGACACAAATACAATAAAACTTTAGTCAAAACAGTAACAATCATGCCCACAAAGGGATTTAACAGAAAGAAAAGTTGCGAAAGCAAGAGTAAGACGTCAAAGAATTAGACTGTAAGACAGAGAGACTTATGCACAAAGATAAACATTAAAGAAAAAAGTATATAATTAATGAAAATTACAGAAACAGAATAAAACTATTTTAACTTAGATAAAAGAGACAAAACAGTGATAAATAAAATATGATAAAGATGAAAAAACTGAAAGTAACAGTTGTAGGACAAGGACCAGAGTCAGGGTTAACTTACTCAGAAACAGGATCTGGACCAGGAGCAGACAGGGTGTTGGCCAGACCAGAAAGCAGCAATGGTCTGAATGTGAGATTTGGAATGTGATTTTTCTTAATGGGTCTGATCAATCTTCATCCTGAGAGTACTCAAATCCGCCAGTACCTTGGCTACTCCTGGCAGATTTAACAACAGTGGCCTGGAGCAAATGATGCTTTCCATCTGTACAGTTAGTGCCAAGATCTGTAGAGGTCTCAGTGGTGTCCAGGAGCTTTACCAGTAACAGATTTATAACATAGCATTACTGACATATTGCTGGTAGGATAATGTGATGATTTAGGGATGAAGACTGTGAGCTGAATGAAGAAGTGATCCAACAAATGCAGAGGAGTGACCGAGACCAGTCTTAGATCAAACATGTTCAGAAGAGCGAGCACTTCAGCCGCCTGGGGTTTGTCCAGTTGTTTGTTGGGGTCTCCTAAGGTAATGAGAGGAGTGCCATCTTCAGGGAACTTGGGACAACAACATATCCAACTCATCATAGAAGTTACCCAGCTGCCCCGGCAGTTGGTAGATCACAATGACGTGGACTGTAATTGGTGCTGTATCCCTAATGGCATGATATTCCAATGATGACAGATCGTTGAAGGGTGCTGTCATGGAAAACTTCCAGGAGTCTACTCAAGTCCTAGAAGTCCAGTCCCCCCCACTAGACAGGCACACCACATGTTAAACCAGCAGACAGGCAGATTAGACGGGCAGCATGCCAGTTGCTCAAGAAACAGGCAAGCAGCAGGGAAGATAGCAGATAAGCAGGGAAGTAAATCAGAGAGGTAGCAAGTGAGGAGCAGGTAGTTTCAAGTCAAAAATGGTTGGAAAGCTGAGTGTTCTGTCACAGGGAGCCCATACAAAGAGGGAATCTGGCAGAGAGTTGTGGTGAGAGCTATGTATAAATAGGCAAGGTGAACAGGTGAAAACAATCAGGGCCAGCAATTGGTGACGAAGGACAACAATGGAGGAGGAAGTGACGCAGAGGCAGACAAATAACAAGCTGGGGACAGGAAATGGAATTGGAGACCATGAAAGGTGAGATCATGACAGTTACTATGGGAAAAAATTGTGGCCAATTTCTTTCTCTGAGTCTTTGAACCATTAACTAAAGTTTTCTGTTTTATTTTTTTTCTTAAGCTGTTCTGTGACATCCAAGCACTAATCTCTACAATAAAGTTGAAAAGGACACAAATAGACCTAGTGTCAATCAGAGATCATATTTCGCCTTCTCTAGCTTCTCTCCATTAGCTTCCTATTAAATATGGAATAGAATTTAAAACCCTTCTTCTTACTATAAAGCTCCATCATACCTAACAGATCTCCTCGTACCAGACCATCCTAACAGACCATTTTGGTCTCAGAATGCAGGTGTCAGAAGCGGTGGCGCTAGAATAGTCTGGTGGACTCAAATAACCAATGGCCGGACAACACAGAACTGGTTAGAAAGACTTTATTGAAAACACCAGAGGAATAATGGGAATGGAATGAACCAGAGGAGGCACTGCAGACGGGGGTGGAACTGTGGAAAGCAGGATGCAGACACTAGCAGAATGGGGTAGGAAAGTACTTCATCACAGTTCAAAGAACATCAAATCCATAATCCAGATAGGCAGGTCAGAACGAGTAAGCAGGGTCAGGCCGAATAATCCAACAAACAGTGATAACAAACTAGCCAAGTACAAAATCCAAGAATCCAGGTCCAGAAACAAGCGGAACTAACTTAGGGAGCCGGGGTTCAGACAGACAGGGAGGTCCAGGGAAAGGTCAGGGTCGTACCGGGTAATCAAATAGAGACAATGTCAGAGACAATGTCTCTGGGAATTCCATGGAGTCTAAAAACATGGTGGATGAGGACGTCAGCTGTTTCTTTGGCTGAGGAAAGTTTGGGATGGGGAATGAAATGAACCATTTTAGAGAATCTATCTACAACTGTAAGGATGGTGGTGTGTCCATTGGAAGGGGGTAATCCAGTAACGAAGTCTATGGAGATGTGTGACCAGGGTCGGTGAGGGATGGGCAGAGGGCGGAGAAGACCAGCAGGAGGTATGAGTCTGGGCTTGAACTGGGCGCAGATGGGACAGGCAGAGAAAAACTCCTTTACATCCTTGAGGAGTGTTGGCCACCAGAAGCGCTGCTGTACCAGGAAGCGGGTACGAGCAGTCCGGGATGACAGGCAAGGCGGGAGGAGTGACACCACTGCAGAACCTTAGACGTTGTCAGGAACGTAGAGGCAATTGGTGGGACAAACTGAGGGGGCTGGAGCATGTGCGTTGAGGACTTCTGACTCGATGTCTGTGTGAGTGGCTGCTAGACAGACTGAGTGAGGTAAAATGTATTCAGGTTCAGGTTCAGATTCAGGAGGGTCAAACCTACGAGACAGTGAATCAGCTTTGCCAGTTTTCGAGCCAGGTCTGTAGGACAGAGTAAAATGAAACCAATTAAAGAACAGGGCCCACCTGGCTTGACGAGAGTTGAGACGTTTGGCGGTTCTTAGGTATTCTAGATTCTTGTGATCTGTCAACACTAAGTATGGATGCTCTGCACCCTCTAGCCAATGACGTCATTCCTCCAATGCCAGCTTTACTACCAGCAGCTCTGTCCCCTACATCGTAATTCTTCTCCATGGAACATAGGAAGGCACAAGGATGGACCTTGGAATCGATCTCAGTTAGATGGGAGAGCACTGCACCAACTCCCAAATTGGAATCCACCTCCACAATGAACTGACGACTGGGGTCAGGCAGAATCAGGATTGGGGTGGACGTGAATAATTGTTTCAACTAATTGAAGGCATCTTCAGCTGATGGGGTCCAGATGAACTTTGTCTTAGCAGAGGTGAGTTGGTGGAGAGGGCTGGCTACTGAACTATATCCTTTGACAAATCTGCGGTAGAAATCTGCGAAGCCCAGGAAGCGTTGAAGTGCCTTGCGATTGTCTGGAGTAGGCCAGTCCTACTCTGCTTCAACCATGGCTGGGTCCATCTTGATGTTGCCAGCAGAAACAACAAAACCCAGGAAGGAGGTTGTCTTAGCATGGAACTGGCATGTCTCTGCTTTGACATAAAACTGATTTTGAAGGAGGCGTTGCAGGACCTGCCGTACGTGTTTCACATGTTCAGTCTCAGACTTTGAGAATATTAGGATGTCGTCTAGATACACAAAGGTGAACTTGTTAATCATATCTCTCAGAACATCATTGACCAGACTTTGAAACACAGCAGGGGCATTTGTTACACCGAAGGGCATGACCAGATATTCGTAGTGTCCCGATGGGGTGTTGAAGGCGGTCTTCCACTCATCTCCTTCTCTGATTCGGACCAAATGATAGGCATTGCGTAGGTCCAATTTGGAAAAGATGACTGCATCCTGGAGGAGTTCAAAGGCTGAGGAAATGAGTGGCATAGGGTAACGATTCTTGATGGTGCTGTCGTTGAGTCCCCTGTAATCAATACAGGGGCGGAGACCTCCGTCCTTCTTCCCAACAAAGAAAAAACCGGCACCTGCAGGAGATGAGGAAGGATGGATAAGTCCCACAGCCAAGCCCTCGTCCAGATATTTCTGCATTACCCCAGGTTCAGGAGCAGAAAGGGAATACAACCGACCACGAGGAGGAGAAGAACCAGGAAGAAGATCAATGGCACAGTCATATGGTCTATGAGGAAGTAGGGAGACTACTTTAGTCTTGTTAAAAACTTCCTTTAGATCAAGATATGCTTCAGGTACCTTTGACAAATCAGAAGGCTCCTCCCTCCCATGGTCACGATCCGCTGATGGGGCAGAGGGTGCAGCATGAAGGCAGGAGTTAAGACAGGCGGGACTCCATCCAAGAATCTGTACAGATCTCCAGTCAATATGGGGGTTGTGTCTGATTAACCAAGAGGCTCCGAGTACCAAGGGAAGCTGAGGAGAGTGAATTACATAGAAACAAACGGATTCGTGATGGTTATCAATTGAAATACTTACTGGTTCTGTTCGGTGGGAGCAGGAGTGGATGATGTGGTCATCTAGAGCCTTGACCTGTGCTGGAGGTTGTAGGGGCGAAGCTGTAAACCCCAGTCCTTAGCTAATTGAGTATCAATGAATTCTGTATCTGCACCAGAATCAATAAATACCAGATTGGAGAGCTTCTTGTCAGGTGAGTGGACGAGGGAGGCAGGAATGCACCAGGGATCGGCTCAGCAGCGCCCCCCTTTGGACTACTGAGCCGAGTCTTTTACGGGACAAGATGAGACTCTGTGACCCGATCCCCCTGAGTATAGGCAGAGTTTGTTTCTAAATATGCGCTCCCTCTCTTCTGCAGATAGGCGGGTCCGGCTGATCTGTATAGGTTCTGGTTGCTCCTCTCGAGCTGCCGGGATAGTAGAAGGAGGCTCAGGTACCATTCGTGGAGAAGAATGAAAAGATGGAACTGGTTGATAAGCGGCTGGGGATCCATTAATTCATTTAGGGTTCTTAGGAGGTCTCTGGCTGCCATGGCATCTTTAATTTTCTCAGAGAGGCCTCGGTAGAACATGTGAAATAATGCTGTCTCATTCCACCCACTTAAAGTAGCCAGAGTACGGAACTGAATTTTGTATTGTTGTACTGGATGGGCAGAGTCACTGAGCCATTCTACGGCTCCCCATTCACGAGCAGGCCCGGTTAACAGAGACATGACATAGGAGACCCTAGACTCCTCTCTAGGGAAAGAGGAGGGCCTTGAATTAAATTGTATTTCACATTGGACCAAAAAAGATCGGCAGGACTCGGGTTCCCCCGCATATCTTTCAGGGGTGGAAATGACGGGTTCCTTGGCCACTGTAACCAGAGGTGCAGGTGGGGGTGAGCCAGAGCTAGGAGGGGAAATGTGTAGCAGAGTCCATCTTCTGGCCAGATTATACTGTCAGAAGCGGACTGCTCTGGAATGAACCAGAGCAGGCACTGCAGAAGGGGGTGGAATTGTGGCAAGCAGGATGCAGACACTAGCAGAATGGGGTAGGAAAGTCCTTGATCACAGTTCATCAAAGAACATCAAATCCATAATCCAGATAGGCAGGTCAGAACGAGTAAGCAGGGTCAGGCCGAATAATCCAACAAACAGAGATAACAAACTAGCCAAGTACAAAATCCAGGAATCCAGGTCCAGAAACAACCAGAAGAGAGATCACACTAAATTACGGAGCCGGGGTTCAGACAGACAGGGAGGTCCAGGGACAGGTCAGGGTCGTACCGGGTAATCAAATAGTTCAGGTTTCAAAAGGCTTGAAAGCAGCTTTACCGAGAGATTAGCAGACAATCTGGCAGAGGAGAGAGGGCTGCAGGCCTTCTTAAGACAGGGAGAGCACAGGTGGAGGTGATTAGGTAACTGCAACACAGGAGGGAGGAGGGGAGCAGAGACAGGAAATGACCAAATAAGGAAAACTGAGAGCCCAGGTCAAAGACTGTGACAGCAGGCCTACTTGTAGTTCCCAGAATGGGAGGCAGAGCCTTTAGCTATCAAGCTCCTTTTCTGGGGAACCACCTCCCAATCCAGATTTGTGAAGCAGACACCCTCTCTACTTTTAAAACTAGGCTTAAAACCTTACAGTTAGTTCTAGTTCTGCTGCTATAGGCTTAGACTGCTGGGGGGCCAACCCCTGATGCACTGAGACATTTTCCTCCTCTCAGCCCACATTTACATGTCACCACTGTCGGACATTAACTCTGTCTTCTTTCTCCCGTAGCTGTGCTTCTCCCTCTCTGTCTCCCTGTCTCTCTCGCTGTCCTCAGGTGTCCCCAGCTTTGGAGCTTTGTGTCTTCCAGTGTGCATTTTTTACCTGTCTGAAAACTTCTGCTCCTCACTTGCTACCTGTCTGATTTACTTGCCTGCTTATCTGCTAACTTCCCTGCTGCCTGCCTGTTTCTTGAGGTGCAACTGGCATGCTGCTCGTCTAATCACCCCAACTGGTCAGGGCAGATGGCCGCCCACCCTGAGCCTGGTTCTGCTGGAGGTTTCTTCCGTTAAAGGGAGTTTTTCCTCTCCACTGTTGCCTATGGCTGCTAAAGGGAGAATTGTTTGGTTTTCTCTAAATGCCTATATAGTCTTGAATTTATTATTTAAAGTGCGTTGAGATGACTTTGATGTAAATTGGCGGTATATAAATAAGGTTGAATTGATTTGAATTGAATGAGAAGACACGGCCACATAAAGCTGGGTGTCATCAGCACAGCTGTGAAATGAGATGACATGAGATGTCTCCTTATGGCATCACCTAGAAGTAACACAATTTAAAAGTAGTGGACCTAAACTTGATCCCTGAGGAAGACAGGATGTTATTTTAGGGCTTTTCAATAAGTTTCATAAGTTTATACCTTATACCTGGACCTACATCTCATTGTTGCAATTTAAGTTTAAAGAAAGTCTGCCCTTCACAATACCGAACAATTTAAGCCAATAATTGGTTTCAACCAGGCTCAAGTTGCCACTCCAACTGTTGAAATGGTCAAATCTGGCCTAAAATCAGAGAGAGCTATATTTAGTCAATAGGGAAAAAGAAACAGAAAGACAAAGTTAGAGGAGGGACCAAAGAGCTACAGAAGTTATAAAACACAGAACTGTGGTCCGAGAGCTGCCAGAGTTCAGCATCTTCTCCTCTGTCTGATGACGATGGAGGAAGTTGAACTCTGCTTCCCACAGCTCAACACGTCCTGCTTGAAGACAAAGCGTCCTCTCTCTCACACTGTCCTTATTTACATGGTGCTGTCCTTCATCTCTCTGCTCACTGTAACTCTCAACCTGCTGGTCGTCATCTCCATCTCCCACTTCAAGTAGGCATTTATGTATTGAATTGTAAATTGTACGTTTATTGTGAGAGAGAGTAGTTTTTCTAAGTATGTTTTTAAGTTTGATACAGTTTCTTTATCTGCTAAGATGATCACTAATATTACACATTCATTTTCCCCACGTTTCCAGGCAGCTCCACACTCCCACCAACCTCCTCCTTCTCTCTCTGGCTGTCTCTGATTTCTTTGTGGGCTTCGACATGTTGTTTCAGATTCTGCTCATAAATGGCTGCTGGTTTCTGGGTGACCACATCTGCACTTTGTATTTAGTTTATGATTATATTGTTCCCAGTACCTCCATAGGAATCATGGTTCTCATATCTATTGACAGATATGTGGCTATTTGTGACCCTCTGCATTATTCCACCAAAGTCACTCAAAAAAGAGTTCAAGTCTGTGTTTTACTGTGTTGGATCTTGTCTTTTGCGTATGTCGTCATAGTGTTGAAGGAAATATTGAAACAACCAGGCAGGTATAATTCCTGTGTAGGAGAGTGTGTGGGGAGTGTTACCATAACTAGCCAGTTTACAGATTTTATTGTCTTATTCCTTATTCCCATCACTGTCATCATAGTTCTGTATATGAGAGTGTTTGTGGTGGCCGTGTCTCAGGCTCAGGCCATGAGGTCTCACATTGCAGCTGTGTCACTCGAGCATTCAGTGAAAGTAACTGTGAAAAAGTCAGAGATGAAAGCAGCTGGGACTCTGGGTGTTGTTATAGTCGTGTTTCTAATATGCATATGTCCATATTTCTGTGTCACAATCAAAGGTCAGGACAGTTTTATCAGTGCTTCATCTTTGTCCTTCGTATTATGTCTCTATGATTCTAACTCCTGCATCAACCCTTTGATTTATGCCTTATTTTACCCCTGGTTTAGAAAATCTATTAAGCTTATTTTTACACTTCAAATTCTGAAACCTGGGTCCTGTGAGACAAACATGCTGTAAACAGACACTGTGAAGTGACTAAAAGGATGCTCTGACTTGAAGAAAATCTGTCTGAGTTTGTTAATGTTGAGACATTTTAGTCATGGCTAATTTTAAAGTGGGCAGGGATCTTTATTGGTCCCTTATACAGTTTTTTACAGGTGGAACATGGATGCAAGACAAATACTTAGTGCAACTTGGAGAGATAGAAGGGCCAAACAGAAACATTGAATAAAATGACAGTCATAGGACAGTGTGATATGAATTTATCAATAAACAGCTTATAATGATGTCACAAAGTAGAACAGGTACATCGATGTTCCATTTGACACGGGTCAAAAAGGATTTTCCAAACTATGTGGGACTTATTTTTTGAGGAGAGTTTGGACTGTTCAGACCATAGACCTTGTACTAGACTATCTCCGCCGAAATCCAAATGGGGAACGCAACTACAGAGTCAAATTCAGGTGCCAGAATGTTCTGCTATTGAGGGAGAGAATAGATCTTTAATAACCCCTAGATTAAACCTATGGGTGGTGCCGAGGCACTTTAAGTGAGACACTGGCAAGTGGGATGATATTGTACCCCAACAGACCTTACACTATTTGTAGATGGATTCTGCTTTAGAGCTGATGAATGGAATCATCAGGCTATGACAAAACTCAGTTAAATGAGGATGGTGCCACTGTATCAAAGAATCAAAAAAGAAAATACTTAAAAACAATTACAGCCACAGCTACATGTAAACGTGTAAATATATTCACATATTCCGCTTATGGACATAGAGTCTGTCATTATTCCGTCACAATTCTGGAACAGAGACGGCTTCTGGGGGCAGATGGTTTAACTCATGGGAAGCCATTTATCAGCTGTTAGAGGGAATGCACCTGTCTGCAGCTTTGGCAAATTCAAAGTATCAACCGCACCAGAAATCTAACACAATCATAGCAAACAGAAACAATTATGCTGCTTAAATATCAGGAGGCAGCAGTAAGCAGCTCATTTATTGGTTTACTCTCAGAACCTCCACATATTTTAACTTCTCTCATTAAAGCACAAGACAAAGCTTTCATTTATAAAAAAAAACATTTTGTGGATAAAATTTGGAGCAATCAAAACGGATAAGGGACCTCACAAAGGCCTATGGCATAGTCGTGCTGGACACTTTGTTGCACCCACATCATTGTTGGATACTCTTATTTGTGTGAGGAAGGAAGTTATACGGTGTAATCAGGGAGCATAGTTGTCACCTTATTTAGCAGCAACAGTAGATCATGCATTAAATTATTCTATAGTTGGGGCTGCATATAACAACAACAAAAAAAAGCATTTTCAGCACCAATGGCAAACAGCTGGCCGATATATACACCTTTATGAGACTATGTGGATATGATCAAGCCAGTTCAAGGAAAATGCTACCTACTTGTGGTGGTTGATAGTTATAGCCATTGGGTTGAGGCAGTACCAACTCCAAAGTATTTGTGCACTTTGGGTTACCAGACAATATACCCTTAGATAATGGACAACACTTTTTAAACAATATTATGATGGCCCTGACTAAGATGTTAGAAATCAAGAGAAGGTTTGGTTGAAAGAGCTA
The DNA here is from genome assembly GCA_033026295.1 of Channa striata. Lineage (NCBI taxonomy): Eukaryota > Metazoa > Chordata > Actinopteri > Anabantiformes > Channidae > Channa > Channa striata. The sequence goes on from CM065177.1 coordinate 23,796,797, forward strand.
AGAGGACAGTTGAGGCAAAGATTGCAAAAACATTGTGCTTACAGCAAACTTAACTAGATGGATGCATTGCCACTAGGATTAATGAGTATGAAAATGCAAACTACCTGCAGTATGCAGCATCTCAAGAGGGCCCGTATATAAAGTGATATCAGCAGCCCCTACCGCTCACACTTAAAGGTTAGATTGTATGTTCCTACATAAATATTTGCTGCAAGAGCCAAAAGATGTATGTAAGTGCAATGTAAATCTAAGAGATGCTTCCTCTCTTCCTCTTAGCAAGGCTCAACTGTGCCATAGAGAACAGGGATATCACAGACACTAGCAGAACATTCAGACAGCCTGGGAGGACTGCCTAACGACCAACTTCACAGAGGAAGGTTTATAAGCCTCATCATAGCATTAGAGAGGGTGTCTGCTTCCCAAATCTGAACTGGGAGCTGGTTCCACAGGTGAAGAACTTGTTAGCTAAAGGCTCTGCCTCCCATTCTATTTAATTCAAGTTTCAATAGAATGGGAGGCAGTTCTGCTGAGGAAACCTCCAACAGAACCAGGCTCATGGTGGGTGGACATCTGTGTTGAACGGTTGGGCTGAGTGGAACATGGAAACATTGGGCAGGTTGGTAGGACCAGTAGCTGCACACTGAAAGACACACATCTCCAAAGCCGGGGACACCTGAAGACAGGGACAGAGAGGGAGAAGCACAACTACGGGAGACAGAAGACACAGAGTTGAGCCTGGTTCTGCTGCAAGTTTCTTCCGTTAAAGGGATTGTTTCTTCTTCACTGTTGCCTCTAGCTGCTCAAGGGGGATTTGTTGGGTTTTCTTTAAATGTCTGTTTGGTCTGGACTTTATTATGTAAAATGCCTTGAAATGACTTTGCTGAATGAATTGAATTGAATTGAAGGTAATACCAGTGACAGTACATGCCCAAATCTGATGTACATGCACACAATCCTAAAGCCAGATTCCACTACTTCTCTTTGGGCTTTTCCCATTAGGGTCGCAGTTATTCATCCTTGCTACGACTGACTTTCATGCCTCTTCTTTCCAGAGCAAACCTCCACCTCTCCAGCTGTTCCTCCACCTGCTCTCTACTGTCACTGCAAATCACAATGTCATCTGCAAACATCATTGTCCAGGGAGATTTCTGTCTGAGCTCATCTGTCAACCTGTCCATCAGCATAGGAAACAAGAAGGGACTTAAAGCGGATCCTTGGTGCTGTCCCACCTCCACCTCCACCTATAGGTACTCTGTCCCACTTTAAAAAGTGCTAATTTGTAACAATGTCACCTCAAGGCACTTTACATAATAAAGTCAAGACTAGACAGACATTTAGAGAAAACCCGTCAAACCCCCCTTGAGCAGCTATAGGCAACAGTGGAGAGGAAAAAACCCCTTTAACAGAAGAAACCTCCAGCAGAACCAGGCTCAGAGTGGGTGGCAATCTGCCTTGACTGGTTGGGCTGAGTGGAAAACATGGGGCAAGTTGGTAGGACCAGTAGCTGTGCACTGGAAGACATACAGCTCCAAAGCCGGGGACACCTGAAGACAGGGACAGAGAGAGGGAGTAGCACAACTACGGGAGAAAGAAGACACAGAGTTAATGTCCTACAGTAGTGACATTTAAATGTGGGCTGAGAGGAGAAAGTGGCTCAGTGCATCGAGTCCCCCCTAGCAGTCTAAGCCTATAGCAGCAAGGCTAGAACTAACTATAAGGTTTTGAGCCTCATTTTAAAGCTAAATAGCTCTGTAGCTAAGTAGTTTATAGCTAAATGCTCTACCTCCCATTCTTCTTTTGGAAATTCTGGGAACCACAAGTAGGCATGCATTCTGAGTTGTCTAATCGGATGATCTGGTACTAGGACATCTTTAGGTGGGATGGAGCTTTAAAGGTAAGAAGAAGGGTTTTAAATTCTTTTCTACATTTAATGGGAAGCCAAGGGAGAGAAGCTAATGAAGGTGAAATATGATCTCTCTTACCAATCCCAGTCAGTAATCTTGCTGCAGCATTTTGGATTAATTGGAGGCTTTTTAGAAAGTTAATGGGGCAGTCTGAAAGTAGAGAATTACAGTAGTCCAATCTAGAAGTAAAAAATGCATGAACCAGTTTTTCAGAATCAGCATGTGGGGAAAAGGGCAGCAAAATAAAAAGAGAGGAATATTTGTACAAAATAAGTAATAATAAGAGATTAATGTCCTATATGTTTTTTGTTAAAAAAAAGTGCAAAGAAGTAGCCATTGGAGAAGGGAATGGAAGTAAGCGTGGTGATCTGGAGACTCTAGAGGAGAGGAAAACATGGGTAAGTAAAAGCAAATGTTCAGAAGACAGATTTTAAAGCTAGATTTCTCTGGTTCTGCATGGGTTACTGAGAGAATCTGGTGACTTATGGTTTGAAGGAGCCCAGTATAAATGTCTGCCACATCATTTGCCACTATTGAGCCAGGTTATGGAGGCTACTGCCTGACACAAGCTATGTTAACTAAAACACCCTCCGGTATGTAGCAGAATTCTTAAATAACCAAGTTGACAGCTGCAGCTTGGTTACCGAAGAAGGAGAGTCAGGACAGTGTAGAGCTTTATAAATCCAGTGCTGTTTGCATTTCGATCTCCAGCCCTCCTCATTAGTCTTACCACCTTATCTCTCTCCTCACAAGTCGAGCAGATCTCTGCTTATTTACCAGAGACCACGGAATGGGGGAACGTTGGTGCAAGAGAAGCAAAGTGGGATGCAGTTCCTCAGCTCGACTGGTGCTGCAAACACTAGACTGTGTGAGCTGAATACCTGGAACTGCCTCTCAAAGTGATTGACTGCTGGTACGATCCACCCTTCATCTGTAGGGGACAGTTTTTCTTCGTCTCTAAAGACGCTTGCCTCCAACATTGCATTGATTTTCAAGGACTGAAGCACATTACACTAAATAACCGATATCTCCTGCCCTAATATCCTCTGTTTACACCAGGCTAAACCTCTGCAGTGCTTACCACCTGGTCAGAATCAACACACCTTCCAGCATTAACAAGTACTTTAACACACCAGTTTGTATTTATGCATCTGGGTGGTCCTCCAACACTTCCTACAGAACCAGCCGTCACAATACAGTATTATTTAGGCCAATAATAAGTTCTGACCAGCCTCAAATCGAAAAAACACCACAGATTGTTGGAGAGGCTAATCAGGCCAATTATCCAGTTGTGTGTCTGCAGCCTAAAGGTAATACTAGTAACAGTACAGGTCCAAATCCGATGTACATGTAGATAATCCTACAGATTCTTTTTCTTATCACCCACTATGCTAAGTATGGTGTCTGCCTGCCAAACACTCCTGTCTAGGTGGTACATTAGAACACACAAACAGACACACACGATCCCTCTCATTACACATGAACAGAGAGACATTTTATAAAAGAGAAAGTTGGAGGAGGGACTAAACAGCTAAAAAAAGTTATAACACAGTGAGATTTGGTCCAAGAGCTGCCAGAGTTCAGCAGCTTCTCCTCAATTCCTGACCATGGAGGAAGTTGAACTCTGCTTCCCACAGCTCAACACGTCCTGCTGGAAGACAAAGCGTCCTCTCTCTCACACTGTCCTTATTTACATGGTGCTGTCCTTCATCTCTCTGCTCACTGTGACTCTCAACCTGCTGGTCATCATCTCCATCTCCCACTTCAAGTACACACTGGTTTTATTAATTTGTAACTTGTAATTCTAGAGAAAGTAGTTTGTTTAAATATGTTTATGATTTTAAGAATTTCTTTATCTGCTAAGATGATCACTGATATTACACATTCTAAGTATTTTACCCTTATGTTTCCAGGCAGCTCCAGTCTCCCACCAACCTCCTCCTTCTCTCTCTGGCTGTCTCTGATTTCTTTGTGGGCCTCGACATGTTGTTTCAAATTCTGGTCGTAAATGGCTGCTGGTTCATTGGTGACCTGATGTGCACTTTGTATTTTGTTTTTGATCATACTATTACTAGTACCTCAATAGGAATCATGGTTCTCATATCTGTTGATCGATATGTGGCTATTTGTGACCCTCTGCATTACTCCACCAAAGTCACTCCAGGAAGAGTTCAAGTCTGTGTTTCACTGTGTTGGATCTTGTCTTTTACCTACTCCATCATAGTGTTGAAGGAAGTTTTGAAACAACCAGGCAGGTATAATTCCTGTGTTGGAGAGTGTGTGGGGAGTGTTACCATAATTCACCAGTTTTCAGATTTTATTGTCCTATTCCTTATTCCTATTATAGTTATTGTAGTTCTGTATATGAGAGTGTTTGTGGTGGCTGCGTCTCAGGCTCGGGCCATGAGGTCTCACATTGCAGCTGTGTCACTCGAGCGTTCAGTGAAAGTAACTGTGAAAAAGTCGGAGATAAAAGCAGCTGGAACTCTGGGTGTTGTCATAGTTGTGTTTCTAATATGCATATGTCCATATTTCTGCGTCACAGTGAAAGCTGAGGACACCTTTGTAAGTGCTTCAGCTGCATCCTTTGTATTGTGTTTGTATGACTCTAACTCCTGCATCAACCCTTTGATTTATGCCTTATTTTACCCCTGGTTTAGAAAATCTATTAAGCTTATTTTTACACTTCAGATTCTGAAGCCTGGGTCCTGTGAGACAAGCTTTTAATGTGTTAGAGAAATCTGTCTGAATATGTTCATGTTGTGTCAGGAGAGTGTGTGAAGGCCATAATTCGACCATTTTTCCCATTACTGTCAATGTCTATATTGTATGTGAGTATTTGTGGTGGCTGTGTCTCAGGCCTGTAGAAGGAGGTGAATGTGTTCAGTGTTCAGTGAATCTGCTAAAAGGTGTGAGATGAAGGTAACCTGGACTCAGGGTGTTGTGTTATAAATATGCATATGCTCATACATGGTTTATGCCTTTTCTTTACTCCAATTTCTATCTTGCGTTTGCTTTTCAGAGAAAATTATGCTGTGGAGTGATGAATAAAATGTTTTTGTTTTATCATTTTGTTTCTGGTGTTGAATATTTGACCTATAAATAGAAATTTGCGAAGATGTCAGGTTTGTTGGTGAGGTGAGGGCTTGGGGTTGTTATTGTCAGCAGCACGACCATTCCAAAACCGAGGATCACCAACTCCGTCACTGAATGTACCAAGACCAATGCTGCTTTTACTGTTGTATAGTAAAACATTTCAAAAAATGATAGATCCATATGTTACTATGCCAATGCACATAATTATGGGGTGTCAGGAAGGCAATATTAATATGTGGGACACTCACAGAATGTTGGGTAGAAATGTGAAGTTTTTGGTTTTGAGAAGGTGGAAAGGATTACTGTGGTACTGCAAATTACTACTTTTGATCCAAAGGGCAGGACAAAATAAATGGATTACTGCTGTCTTGCCTATAAAAAACATTTCTAAGAGTAGCTCAAAGAATTTTCTAAATTTACAAATATTGAATGGTTTTGATGATGCAATTAAAAGTGGTTTACAAAGCACTGAAAGCTGAAGAAAGTTGTACCAAATAAAGTCAATAAAAGTTAAAAATAAAAAAAAATTGAAAATGCCCACAAAACACGGGTAGATAAAAAACTGTAAGACAGCGAGACCAATGCAGATAAAACATTAACTAAAAAGTATAATCACTGAAAAAATGATCAAACACAATAAACAAAAACAGTAATAAATAAAACATGAAAAAATAGATAACACAATGTTAAAAATACAATAAATGTCAACAAATATAATAATGTTGCACATAAAATATTTTAATCAAAGCCAGGCTAAATAGTGGGGTCTAAGACTTTGTGGTGTTCTAGGATCCTCAAGCTGCTGCTCGGGGGCATAAACACTGAAATCGGCCTCACCAAAGGTTTTTGTCCTGCACTTTGAAACAGCTAACAGACTCTGCCAACATGGACTGGTTCACAGACTGGAAGCATGTCAGACAAATAGGCTGGTGCTTCAAAATCAATAAAAACGAATTTAAAGTCAGCACAGAAGCTGACACACAACCAATGTGAGGACTTTAAAGTAAGGGAATATGTTCTCTCCTTCTGGTTTTTGTCAAAACTTGGAAAGCAGAACTCTGAATCGACTGGTGTAGTGTTTCCCCTACATTGGTGCAAGAATGGAGATTTGCAAAGCCAACGAGATCCCGCACTGTGCTTACACGACAAGCAAAAAACTGATCATCCAGTATATGGATGTTATGTTCATGACCATATTGCTTCTTTTTAACATATTGTTGGTTGGTATGAAGGGATCCAGGAGCTTTTGTTGTTAATAATGTATCCAAATGTCATTGCCTGTCCTACATCAAGTCCCTTTTTTACTTGAACCGCCCTGTGGGGGGAGACAGACATGGTTGACTCACTAAGGGCTGTATGATTTTTTTGTGCTGTCATTAAACACACCACTTCAGTGCCCCTCCTTTACATGTCGGTGGGAATGAGAGCAGCAGTAGAGTGACATAGGGAGGGAGCGGGAACAAATAGGTAACTCAGAGGAATCAAACGCTCTTTTCTGATCCTTACACAGCGGTTATGGTCTAAACCAAGAAAGAACGTGGTCACACCCCCACACAACCCTGCGGGAAGGACTATGTATTGACACCCCAGTGGGACATACAGGAGAAATTATTTGCATGCAATACATGTGTATTATTAATTTTCACTCGGTTTTACTTGACCCTTAGATAGAATTTATCAACCAAAGGTGCTGCATGAGAGGCAGATGCCCCTAATTTTTTGTGTGTCTGCATGCCTCTTGCCACATTGCCTGGAAAAAAAATTCTAGTTAGGCTTTGTGAAGCTCTTTGACAGAGAAGGTCTACAGTAAATTTTATAAGGGCATCAATAGGTCCGCTGTCCTGTGTGAACTGCCGCCCATCTGCTGCGCTTTTCTTCATCTATATTTGGTTTTTGACCTGGCTTGGCTAGTAATTTTATGTTTGGTCCCTTTGGATAATTTTTCAGTGCTGCTTTTTCCCGGCCGATGGCCGCACTTCCGAGTTTTTCTTAGGACATGGTGCGTCACACAGGTGGGAGGAGAGAGAGAACAAGCGGGAAGGACGGCCGCGAGAGATGGCGGAGCTCGGCGGGAAGCAGCCGAGGAGACAACCGGAAGTGATTTGGAGGTCCAATATCGGCGGGAGGAGGTGGCGGAAATGCGCGTAGAGACAAGCGGAAGGCGGAAGGAAGGGAAAGACAGCAGGTATGAGAAAGAGCTGACTGTTCTTTAAACGGAAAAGTTAAACGGTTTGGAACTGCTGAGAGCTACAAGAAATGTGTGTGGTGGATTGTGGTTCTGCATGAGACTGGGTCAAAAAATATGAAGTTACTTATGATAAATATGAAGTTACTGTTAAAAGTGAAGCAGGGGAAAAATATGTTTGTATGGATTAAAGGTTGGAGGAGCTGTGGTCATGGTTAAAACGCTTGTGATAGATGAATTAGTGGTGTCATGGATGAGATTTTGGAAAAACTGCATGTGAGGGGAGTGGGAGCAATCTCTCCAATAAAACGAAGATTGTGGGCTGTGGCGAATTGGACTAAATATCTAAAACTGAAATTTAATAAGACTCTACAATTTCTGCCACAACATATGCCAAACCAAGACTATAAGGTTCTTCTCCAACAACAAGCCATGGATTAACCCTGATATAAAGGCTCTCCTAAAGGAGAAGAGAGCTTTTGAATCAGGTAACTAGGAAAAGCTGAGAACTGTGCAGGACATCAGCTTAAAACAACCATAATGTAGGTGAGAATCACAGTCGTTTGTACTATAAGATGGTTAACACAGACGCTCGCCGCTGGGTGTCGATCGGGACACAACACGAGAAACCCGAATGCACGTTAGGTCGACTCTATTGGAGGTTAACCAGCGATGAACTAACAGATGAACTTTGGAGGATAGGTGGCGTTGACTGTGCTGAGTGTTTGATTCTACAAAGCAAATAGAAAGGAAATAATCAATTATAGTATTAACTGAAATCACTGGCAGATTCACATAATGATATAACCAATACACCATACGGTTCTGGGGACTACTTGACCAGATTACAGTAAGGGAAAGTAGGCAAGTAATAAATCTAAATCTCAGTAATGTCCTGATACATTTGCCTAAAAACAATGTGATCAGAATATAAAGGAAACTGTGACACTACATGACCATGACTGAGCATTTTCTGGGAAATACTCAGTGTAATAATACTTATTATTTACCAATACTGTGAAATAATAATTTACCAGCCTTATCACTCTTATATCGTACTAAATCTGAACATCTCACCAGCACTGAGCTGTAACCAATGATTAACTGAATATCAGCATACGAAACAGGCATAAAACAAACTTAGTATGTGGCAATAATGGGAAATGAGCTGACACTTCTTCATGCTCAATTACGCCCTCATAGTCGATATTGATAACTGTCACATAAACACACTGACTATACAATAATAGAACAAAGAACCTGCCAGAAATACTTCAAGAACGCACACCACCTTGAATGCTCTGATTCTGTGGACCAACCTTGTGACCCGTTTGCACTCTGGTGCCGATAGGCTACTGACTTTCTACCTCTACCAATGGACGGCACATTTGCCCTGCTAACTATGTTAGGCAGGTGTGTTTCTGTGTACACTGGAAACGTTCCTTAAATCTGACTATAAACCAACTATAAATACTGTTATAGGCCCATTCAAATGAAGCCTTTCTAACACTTAGAATGTAGAGGAAAGGCAAACCACTTGTAGAAAAAGCTGTTTTTAAAATGCCTGTGTACATTTGGATGAAGCCTGAGTTTGAAACTGGCTTCTGTCCTTTTTGAAGTGAGTACTTTTCACTATTCAATGTTTAAAAACCTTCACTGCATTCGATGTGCATGTACAAAATAATACATCCACATTCATATTGTCATTCAAGCAGACTCTCCCAGCAGCCATGACTCTGCTAATTAGGATCTGCATTTTCCTGCTAAACACCGTCTCAGGTTGTACAGTAACACAAACACACAAGCCCAACCTATGTGAAGACACGTGAACAGGGAGACACAATAATTCTAATGAACTCAGAAAGTTAGAGGAGGGACTAAAGAGCTACTTAGGTTATAAAACACAGAACTGTGGTCCGAGAGCTGCCAGAGTTCAGCAGCTTCTCCTCTGTCTGGTGACGATGGAGGAAGTTGAACTCTGCTTCCCACAGCTCAACACGTCCTGCTGGAAGACAAAACGTCCTCTCTCTCACACTGTCCTTATTTACATGGTGCTGTCCTTCATCTCTCTGCTCACTGTGACTCTCAACCTGCTGGTCATCATCTCCATCTCCCACTTCAAGTACACACTGGTTTTATTAATTTGTAACTTTTAATTCTAGAGAAAGTATGTCTAAATATGTTTATGATTTTAAGAATTTCTTTATCTGCTAGCATGATCACTGATTAAGTATTTTACCCTTATGTTTTCAGGCAGCTCCACACTCCCACCAACCTCCTCCTTCTCTCTCTGGCTGTCTCTGATTTATCTGTGGGCCTCGACATGTTGTTTCAAATTCTGGTCATAAACGGCTGCTGGTTACTCGGTGACCTGATGTGCACTTTGTATGCTGTTTTTGATCATACTATTACTAGTGCCTCAATAGGAATCATGGTTCTCATATCTATTGACAGATATGTGGCTATTTGTGAACCTCTGCATTACTCCTCTAAAGTCACTCCAGGAAGAGTTCAAGTCTGTGTTTCACTGTGTTGGATCTTGTCTTTCGCCTATGCCGTTATAGTTTTAAAGGAAGTATTGACACAACCAGGCAGGTATAATTCCTGTGTTGGAGAGTGTGGTGGGACACTTACCGTTATTCACCAGTTTTCAGATTTTATTGTCTTATTCCTTTCTCCGATCACAGTCATCATAGTTCTGTATATGTGCGTATTTGTGGTGGCCGTGTCTCAGGCTCAGGCCATGAGGTCTCACATTGCAGCTGTGTCACTCGAGCGTTCAGTGAGTGTAACTGTGAAAAAGTCGGAGATAAAAGCAGCTGGGACTCTGGGTGTTGTTATAGTCGTGTTTCTAATATGCATATGTCCATATTTCTGTGTCACAGTCAAAGGTCAAGACACTTCTGTCGGTGCTTCATCTGCATCCATTGTATTGTGTCTCTATGACTCTAACTCCTGTCTAAACCCTTTGATTTATGCCTTATTTTACCCCTGGTTTAGAAAATCTATTAAGCTTATTTTAACACTTCAGATTCTGAAGCCTGGGTCCTGTGAGACAAGCTTTTAATGTGTTAGAGAAATCTGTCTGAATATGTTCATGTTGTGTCAGGAGAGTGTGTGAAGGCCATAATTCGACCATTTTTCCCATTACTGTCAATGTCTATATTGTATGTGAGTATTTGTGGTGGCTGTGTCTCAGGCCTGTACAAGGAGGTGAACGTGTTCAGTGTTCAATGAATCTGCTAAAAGGTGTGAGATGAAGGCAGCCTGGACTCAGGGTGTTAGTTGTGTTGCTATGACGAATGTGCTCTTATCAATTAGTTTATCTGCTGCTGGTAGATCCTGTTAGACTAAACTTCCGTCTAAACCCTGTGGTTTATGCTTTTTCATTATTTCCAATTTAAAAATCAGTTTTCTTTTCAGATAAAAGTATGTTGTAGGGTAGGGCGCATAGGAGACTGTTACTCTGTTAAGGAAATATGTTTGAATATGTTTATGTTAAGTTGAAAATTAAAGTAAAAATCAGGCCAAATTACAGTGATGACATTAGTATTTTTAAACTGATATTCTACTAAGAGACACGCTGTCAATTGAATGAAACACGTTGAAAATAATAATATAAAGGGTTTAGTTTTTTCTGGTTCTGGAGTCCACCTTTTTTACACTTGCAAAAGGTAATTTCAGGGAGATGTGATGTCAGATCCGTTGGCAAAGTGATTGTTGTTAGCAGCACAGGATTTTTTTATTGCGACCATTCTAAAAGAGTGATTTAATTTCTGTGTTAGGTCCAACAGCCCCAACACGACACAGGTACAATAAAAGAGAGGTCAAAACTGTGATAATAATGGCCCATAAAACAGAAGACCAAAAAAAAAAGTTAGAGTTTCAGAAGGCACACCCAACAGGGGCAATAACACATGAAGGTATTGGACTACAGGACAGTGAGACCAACAGACACAAATAAAAAATGATAAAAGCAAAATAAACAAATTTAATTTAGATAAGAATATAAATAAAATATAAAAACATTGATGAATAAAATGTAAATGTATCTATTTTACAGTTAGGCAAAAAAGTATTTTTCCCCCTCCTTTAAAAAAAGTTTTTGGGGCATATTTTTAACACATGACTCCGATCATCAAAATATTTATATTATACAAACAAAATCTGAGTAAATAAAAAAAGGCATTTTTTATTAAGGGAACAATAGCTGCCCTAACCCACCTGGCCCTACGTAATAAAAATAACTATGTGTTCAGTTTCTGAGTCTTTGAACCAATAAATAAAATCTGTTTTGTTCTTGTCAAGCTGCAAGTCATTCTGTGACATTCATGACACAGCCACCAAAAGCAGAGTTTCATCAGTGTAGCTGTGAAATGAGACTTCACCTCGAAGTAACCGTAGTGGACCTAAAACTGATCCCTGGGGAACATGGTAAGCTATTGCCGGGGTTTGAATAAGTTTTCACTAGTTTATACATTTTTTTTGTTTTGTTTTTGCAGTATGATCCACGCTGCACATTTATTACTGGGGCCATTAATTTGTCTTCTTTGTCTCTTAATAGGACAGTTGCCTCTTGAAAAATCAGCATTGCATATGTGTTTTACAGCACAAAGCTGCAGATGTTTTGCAAAAAGAGTTTAATTATTATCTCAAACAAGGCTGGTGGACACTACTGCTACAAGTAAACAGCATTTGGTGATGCTTCCTGCTCAGCCTCTTCTTACTGGCTCTAACATCACTTCCATTCATACTAAAGGTTTGAGTCTGAGATATAAAATGTTTGATATTAACGATTTGAGATTAGCGAAAGTCTGAGCCTGTCAGAAGAATCAAAAGCATTTCAAGCCCTCTAACAATAAGGGACAACTTAGGCAAATAATTGGTTTTAACCAGCCTCGAATCAGGAACACTACACCGATTATTGAAAGGGGCAAATCTGGTGCAAAATCAGGCAGATTGTGCTGTAATTAGTCCACAGTCTAAAGGTTATACTAGTGGGAACACAATAAATCCAAGATGGGCGCCGCTGACAGGCACCTCTGTGTTTTGGTGCACGCTACTTTGTTATTTTGTGTTTTAATTCAGTTTTCTGCCACTGTTATGGTGGCTCTTACTCCAGGAGAAGAGCTCATGAAGATTAGAGCTATTACCCCTGTGGATTTATTTAAATATTTTTCTGGATTCCACTGCCGATTAACTGGCTATTTTAATTAAAGAGGTGCGCAACAACGTTTCCTCACTCTGCAACAAAATGGACGAAAACAGACTTTTCTACATCCTGTGTTTTGTGCTTCACTGAATTGTGGCGGTGTGATCTTGTACCGGACTCTGTGCTACAGCTGGGTGGATTTCAACTCTACAGAGAGGACAGACATGCTGAGCTGTCAGGCAAAGCAAAGGGAGGTGGAATCTGTTTCTGTATCAACCGTGGCTGGTGCCATGATGTCTGTTTTGTCTAGCACTGTTCCCCGTAGCTGGAGGCATTCTTCATTTACTGTAATCCCTTCTACTCGCCAAGTGAATTCCCCTCATTCATTCTTGTCTGTGTTTACATCCCGCCACAGAGCAACGTGCGGAAGCACAGCGTGCACTGGCCGAGCTTCTGTGTCTGGAACGGACAAACCCGGATGCCTTGGTAATTGTTCTTGGAGTCTTTAACAAAGGTAATCTCTCACCAACTCAAACAGTTTATCAAGTGCCCAACCAGAGAGGAAAGAGTGCTGGACCACTGCTATGCCACCATCAGTGGATCTTGTTACGCTGTCCCTCGTGCTGCTCTGGGGCAATCTGATCATGTCATGCTTCATCTGATTCCATCAAACAGGCAGAAATTAAGACTCTGTAAAGCTGCTATGAAGACATCAAAGAAATGGACAGATGAGGCTGTGGAGGAACTTGAAAACCTCCAGCAGAACCCCTCCGAGCCTGGTTCTGCTTGTGCCATGTCTCCTAATGACATCATCAGAGGTAACACCAGTCAAAAGTAGTGGACCTAAACGTGATCGCTTGGGAACACAGGAAGTTATTTTATGGCTTTTCAATGAAGTTACATAAGTGTATACCTGGATACCTGGACCTACATCTCACTGTTGTTGCAATTTGACCCTGAAGAAAGTCTGAGCCTGTCGGGAGAATCTAAACCAAGCCAAAGCCTCTCACAATACAGGACAATTAAGCCAATAATTGGTTTCAACCCGGCTCGAGTTGCAACTCCGACTGCTGCAATGGTCAAATCTGTCCAAAAATCAGAGAGAGCTAGATTTGGTAAACAGAGAAAAAGAAACAGACAAAGTTAGAGGAGGGACTTAAGAGCTACATAGGTTATAAAACACAGAACTGTGGTCCGAGAGCTGCCAGAGTTCAGCAGCTTCTCCTCTGTCTGATGACGATGGAGGAAGTTGAACTCTGCTTCCCACAGCTCAACACGTCCTGCTGGAAGACAAAGCGTCCTCTCTCTCACACTGTCCTTATTTACATGGTGCTGTCCTTCATCTCTCTGCTCACTGTGACTCTCAACCTGCTGGTCATCATCTCCATCTCCCACTTCAAGTACACACTTGTTATTAAGCTGTAACTTTTAATTCTATTGTGAGAGGAAGTAGTTTTTAACAATATATTTTTAAATTTGATAAAGTTTCTTTATCTGCTAAGATGATCACCAATATTATACATTCTAAGTATTTTGCTTTTATGTCTCCAGGCAGCTCCACACTCCCACCAACCACGTCCTTCTCTCTCTGGCTGTCTCTGATTTATCTGTTGGCCTCGACATGTTGTTTCAGATTCTGCTCATAAACGGCTGCTGGTTACTTGGTGACCTGATGTGCACTTTGTATGCTGTTTTTGATCATACTATTACTGCTACATCCATAGGAATCATGGTTCTCATATCTATTGACAGATATGTGGCTATTTGTGAACCTCTGCATTACTCCTCTAAAGTCACTCCAGGAAGAGTTCAAGTCTGTGTTTCACTGTGTTGGATCTTGTCTTTCGCCTATGCCGTCATAGTGTTGAAGGAGGTAATAACACAACCAGGAAGGTATATTTCCTGTGTTGGAGAGTGTGCAGAGATTCTTACAATTATTCACCAGTTTTCAGATTTTATTTTCATTTTTCTTGTTCCAATCACTGTAATCGTAGTTCTGTATATGAGAGTGTTTGTGGTGGCCGTGTCTCAGGCTCGGGCCATGAGGTCTCACGTTGCAGCTGTGTCACTCGAGCGTTCAGTGAGTGTAAGTGTGAAAAAGTCGGAGATAAAAGCAGCTTGGACTCTCGGTGTTGTCATAGTTGTGTTTCTTATATGCATATGTCCATATTTATGTGTCACATTGAATGGTCAGGACACTTTTATCAGTGCATCAGCTGCATCCATTGAATTATGTCTCTATAATTCTAACTCCTGCATCAACCCTTTGATTTATGCCTTATTTTACCCCTGGTTTAGAAAATCTATTAAGCTTATTTTTACACTTCAGATTCTGAAACCTGGGTCCTGTGAGACAAACATGCTGTAAAGACGAAAATGAGGTTTTTACTGTGTTAAAGAAATCTGTCTGAATATGTTCATGTTGTGTCAGGAGAGTGTGTGAGGGCCATAATTCGACCATTATCCCATTACTGTCAATGTCTATATTGTATGTGAGTATTTGTGGTGGCTGTGTCTCAGGCCTGTACAAGGAGGTGAATGTGTTCAGTGTTCAATGAATCTGATAAAAGGTGTGAGATGAAGGCAGCCTGGACTCAGGGTGTTAGTTGTGTTGCTATGATGAATGGGCTTGTATTCATGTTTATTCCATCATCTGCTACTGGAAGATCTCTGTAGACTTGCCTAAACCCTGTGGTTTATGCCTTTTCTTTACCTCAGTTTGGAAACTATTTGTTTCTTACAGAGACGAGTATGATGTAGAGTGACACCACGAGCTGCTTATAGGAGACTTTTACTCTGTTTGGGGAAAAATGTTTGAACATGTTAATGTTGAGTTAACCATTTAAAATTAACCTCATCAGACCAAATTAAAAAAATTGTATTTTTAAACCACTGATGTTTCTACGTTTACCTTTAGCATTTCAACGCTCTTGACTTTATTCGCAGGCTTTTTATTATAACCATTTAGACATATGTGTCCTAACAAAATAGTAAACAATGCACCATTGTTGATTCAGAGAGCAGGTATAAATAATATTTTGTCTCTTAATCTGAAGCAGTTCTAACAGCATTCACTCTCCAAAATGAGTTTTTGCTGCAGGAACTACTATAAACTCTTGCTGCGCTCACAGACTGACGTTAGTAATAGCTAAACTTTCCAGTAAGGTCAGGTTTGTTATTGTGGTTGATTAGTTAAAGCCTGTATATGTGTGACCTGTAAACTTTGCTGTGTGGGGCAGCAAACTTCACTTAGTGTCTTTCCTAAACTGTTTGGAAACAGCAAACAGTTTCTTGGAAGTTATCCAACAGTTGATTCGTTTCAACAGTACTTCTTTCTGCTTGTTGGGAGTAACCAAACCTGGATGACTCAGAACCTTTGCAAACATTCCTTAAAGCTATTTCCGGCCTTGAAGCCCCCTTTCCCTCATTTTGGATCACTTCAGGTGGTGATGTGTTTTGTTCAAAAAACAATCATGTCTGGTCAGAATGAGGTTATTGCTAGCTCTCCCTTCCTATTTTTAATTTGCAGGGAGATAAAAAAAGATTGCATATAATAAACGCTCACATCGACCAGATGTCAGTTTATGTTCCTGCCTCTCGTTCATAAATCTGTGACATGTCAGCTGTGATCGGACAGAAAATAACAACCCAAGCAGAGAAAACTAGGTGCTGTAATTTCATTATCCTGATGTAATGTAAGTGAGAGGTGTGGCTATTTGAGACCCTCTGTATTATTCCACCAAAGCCACTCCAAGAAGAGTTCAAGTCTGTGTTTCACTGTGTTGGATCATCTCCCTCTCCTATGCCATCATAGTGATAAAAGAGGATTTAAAACAAGCAGGCAGATATAATTCCTGTGTTGGAGAGTGTGTGATGAGCTGTGACATTATTCACCCACCAGGGGCCCAGGTTGCCTCCTTGAGTTGTGTTTTCAAAAACTGGGCTTATAATTTGCTGCAGAAGGTGCTATGCAAAACCGTGTAAAACCGAGGGGCGCAGAGGAAGGGGGAAGGGGACCTCCATTTATTCCCATTTGCGGCCTTTCCTTTCCTTTCCTTTCCTAAAACACTGAACTTTTTCCACTTTCATACCCCTAGTACCCCATAATCATCTAGGGGCCCCTGATACCCTCGCTCAACCTGCCCTAGGCACACTCCTGCTCAGGCTGAGCTGATTCGCAAAGCCCCTCATATCGACCTTTAGGGACCATTTCCCGACCCGCCCCGGTCACTCCCTGCCTGGCCCGAGGAGATTGAGATCTCCCCCTCATATCCTTGGCCTCTTTCAACCCACCAATAAAAACATTTTTTTTAGGCGAGTCTGTAAAACATTTTAAAAGTAGAATTCATACTGGTGTATTGGATTGTATTAGATTGTACAGATATGACAAGATCAAGGTGAATATCTGTGAGGCTAAAGACTAGTACTGGAGAAAGCTGGAGTGGAAACTCCTGCCAAACACCAGGAGAAAGGTCCAGAGCGATGGACGGCCATCTGCCTTGACCGGTTGGGCAGAGTGGAAAGTGGAGAGAGAAAAGAACAGAGCAACAAAAGCAACAATAAAACATTGAGCAGGGTAATAGGACCAGTAGCTGCACACTGGAGGACACACAGCGCCAAATCCGGGGACACCTGTGGACAGGGAGAGAGAGAGGGGGAAAGAGAGGGAGAGAGACGACTACGGGACAAAGAAGACACAGAGTTAATGTCATACAGTGGTGACATTATAGATGTGGGGTGAGAGGAGAGAATGAAGAAAACAGGAAAGTGGCTCAGTGCAGAGTCCCCCAGCAATCTAAGCCTGTAGCAGCATGACTATAACCAACTATAAGCTTTATCAAAAAGGAAGGTTTTGAGCCTAGTCTTAAAAATAGGAGGGTGTCTGCTTCCCGAATCTGGACTGGGAGCTGGTTCCACAGGAGAGGAGCTTGATAGCTAAAGGCTCTGCCTCCCATTCTATTTTTGGAAATTCTGGGAACCACAAGTAGGCCTGCATTTTGGGAGCGAAGTGGTCTAGTAGGATGATATGGTACTAAGAGATCTTTTAAATATGATGGGGCTTGACCATTTAGAGCTTTATAGGTAAGAAGAAGGGTTTTAAATTCTATTCTGCATTTAATTGGAAGCCAATGGAGAGAAGCTAATGAAGGTGAAATATGATCTCTCTTACCAATCCCAGTCAGTAATCTTGCTGCAGCATTTTGGATTAATTGGAGGCTTTTTAGAGAGTTACTGGGGCAGCCTGAAAGTAGAGAATTACAATAGTCCAATCTAGAAGTAACAAATGCATGAACCAGTTTTTCAGCATCGCTTTGAGACAGGATGTTCCTAATTTTGGCAATGTTTCTTAGGTGGAAGAAGGCTGTTCTAGAGATTTGTTTTATGTGTGAGGTAAATGACAAATCCTGGTCAAAAATGACTCAGAGATTCCTTGCAGTACTACTGGGGGGAAGAGTCATGTGATCTAAAGTAGCAATATGCTTAGAAAACATGTTTCTTAGACTTTTAGGCCCAAATAGAATAACTTCAGTTTTATCTGAGTTTAGAAGAAGGAAATTGTACTCCATCCAGTCCCTTATGTCTTTTAAACATGCTTGTAGTTTGATTAATTTATTTTTTTCTTCAGGTTTCATAGATAGATATAACTGTGTGTCTGAAAATTTACAGAGTGTTTTCTAATAATGTTGCCAAGGGGAGACATATATAGAGTAAAGAGTATTAGTCCTAATACAGAGCCTTTTCACACGACCTCGACAGCTAAACCCTGGTCTCAAACAATAACTTGCTGCTCAAGTCTGTTTTTAAGAATGAAAATGCATTGGAAACAATTACTAAACAATAGTGAACATTAGAACATTGAATCACCTAAGCGATTTGATGTTTTGTCCTTGACTTAGGTTTTTGCTGCCTTGTACCTCACATGTAAGTCGATTTGGATAAAAGCATCTGCCAAATGACTAAATGTAAGTGTAGAATCAGTTTAAAAGTAACAATGAACCTTAGAACATTAAAAGTTTAAAAGTTTTCTCTTTCTCCTTTCTTCGGCATTAGACATCTCTGGTACGCAACAGATCAGAGAACAGTCTTTACCACTGTCTTGTTCTGATTCCTGGAGAAGAAAGACCTTGGGTACAGGTCCATCCAGCTTGTTGGTCTTCATTTTGATACGCATGTGGTTAACCAACCGTGTTTATCCTTGGTTGCATGTGATGATTTTGCCAATCACGCACTGGTTTTGAGGTGCTGACTTGTCGACTATCAATATAGATTTCCCAGGGGTGAAATTTCTCTTTGCATTTGTCCATCTTTGTTGTCTTTGGAGCTCAAGCAGATACTCCTTTTCCCATCGTTTCCAGTAGAGATCTGTCATATAACTGGAAGGTGTAGTTATCTTTTAGATCTCCTCCAGCATAAGCTGTGATAATTAATGATTCTTAGTTAGAATAGCAGTGTGTTTGGATTCCTCTGGCATGGCAGCTTGGCTGAGCCTACCACGGACAATTCAGTCTTGAAGCCTTGGATTGAGTTTGTGTACTGCTAGGCTCACCACAGTAAGCTCCAACCGGGGATTGGTCAAGGGATTTAGAGGGGAAACTCCAGCCATTCCCAACACAAATACACTGTGAACTTGATTACTTATCTACTACTACTCTTTCGGCTTTTCCCATCAGGGGTCGCCACAGCGAATCATCCTTTTCCACTTCACTCTATCCTGGGCATCTTCCTCTCTGACACCAGCTAACCTCATGTCCTCTGTTAGAACATCCATAGATCTCCTCCTTGGTTGTCCTCTCGCCCTCTTGCCTGGCAGCTCCATCTCTAACGTCCTTCTACCAATGTATTCACTATCCCTCCATTGCACATGTCCAAACCATCTCAGTCTGGCCTCTCTGACTTTGTTGCTAACACAGGCAACGTGTGCTGTCCCTCTGATGAGCTTGTTCCTTATTCTGTCCAACCTTGTCACTCCTAAGGAGAACCTCAACATCTTCATCTCTGCTGCTTCCATCTCTGCCTTTTGTCTCTTTTTCACTGCTACTGTCTCTAACCCATAGAGCAGATCTGGTCTCACCACTGTCCTGTTCACCTTTCCTTTGAGTGTTGCTGACACTCTTCTGTCACACAACACTCCTGACACTTTCCTCCACCCATTCCAACCCGCCTGCACTCGCCTCTTCACCTCTTTTCCACACTCCCCATCACACTGAACTGTTGACCCCAAGTACTTAAACTCCTGCACCTTCTTCACCCTGTAACCTCACGCTTCTACCTTGCTCCCTCTCGTTTAGAGACATGTAGAGACTGACTTTCATGCCTCTTCTTTCCAGAGCAAACCTTCACCTCTCCAGCTGTTCCTCCACCTGCTCTCTACTCTCACTGCAAATCACAATGTCATCTGCAAACATCATTGTCCAGGGAGATTTCTGTCTGACCTCATCTGTCAACCTGTCCATCAGCATAGCAAACAAGAAGGGACTCAAAGCCGATCCTTGGTGCTGTCCCACCTCCACCTTGAACTCCTCTGTCTGACCTATGGCACATCTCACCACCGTCATGCTCCTCTCATACATGTCCTGAACTACTCTGATGTACTTCTCTGCCACTCCCGACATCCTCATGCAGTACCACAGCTCCTCCCTCGGCACCCTGTTATACGCCTTCTCTAAATCCACAAAGACACAATGCAGCTCCTTCTGACCATCTCTGTACTTTTCCATCAACAACCTCAAAGCGAAAATGGCATCAGTGGTGGTCTTACGGGGCATAAAACCATACTGCTGCTCACAAATCTTCACCTCCTTCCTAAGCCTGGCCTCCACTACTCTTTCCCACAGCTTCATTGTGTGGCTCATCAGCTTTATCCCTCTGTAGTTGCTGCAGTTCTGCGTGTCACCCTTGTTCTTAAAGATCGGCACCAGAACGCTTCTCCTCCATTCCTCAGGCATCTTCTCACTCTCTAGAATCCTGTTAAACAGACTTGTCAGAAACTTCACTGCTGTCTCTCCTAGACACTTCCACACCTCCACAGGTATGTCATCAGGACCAACAGCCTTTCCGCTCTTCATCCTTTTCAGAGCCTTCCTCACCTCATCCTTTCTAATCTCTGCTGCTCCACAACATCCACATCTTCCTCCCTTCTTTCCCTGTCATTTTCCTCATTCATCAGCTCCTCAAAATACTCCTTCCATCTTCTCTGCACACTCTCCTGGGTTGTTAGCACCTTTCCATCTCTGTCTTTAATCACCCTTATCTGTTGCACATCTTTCCCATCCCTATCTCTCTGTCTGGCTATCCTGTACAAGTCCTTCTGTCCTTCCTTCGTGTCTAACCTGTCATACAGCTCATCGTAAGCTTTCTGTTTGGCCTTTGCCACCTCCCCTTTCACTCTGCGCTGCACTTCCTTGTACTCATGTCTACTTTCCTCAGTCCTTTCTACATCCCACTTCCTTTTAGCTAACCTCTTCCTCTGGATGCAGTCGTGTACTTCCTCATTCCACCACCAAGTGTCTTTATCTTCTTTCCTCTTTCCAGATGACACACCAAGCCTGTCTCAACTTCTGCCTAAATTCCTCACATGTTTCTTCATTCTTTAGCTTCCACCACTTGGTCTTCTTTTCTGTCTTTTCTCTCTTCTTCTTCCTGACCACCAGAGTCATCTTACACACCACCATGCGGTGCTGTCTGGCTACACTCTCTCCTACCACCACTTTACAGTCACTAACCTCTCTCAAATGACCTCGTCTACATAGGATGTAGTCCACCTGTGTACTCCTACCTCCACCCTGGTATGTCACTCTGTGTTCCTCTCTCTTCTGGAAGTGTTGACTACAGCCATTTCCATCATCTTAGCAAAGTCCACCACCATCTGTCCTTCTGGATTCCTTTCCTTAACACCAAACCTGCCCATCACCTCCTCATCATCTCTGTTCCCCTCACCAACATGCCCATTAAAGTCTGCTGCAACTACTCTCTCTCCTCTGGGGATACTCTCTATGACCTCATCAAACTCACTCCAGAATCTCTCCTTCTCTTCTAACTCACAGCCAACTTGTGGAGCATACCCACTGACTACGTTCACCATCACCCCTTTTATTTCTAGCTTTAGGCTCATCACCAGGCTCATCACCCTGTCTGAGACTCTTTTCACCTCTAGAACATTGTTCACAAACTCCCCCTTCGGGATCACTCCAACCCCGTTTCTCTTCCTATCCACACCATGGTAGAACAGTTTGTATCTTCCTCCAATACTACGTGCTTTGCTGCCTTTCCACCTCGTCTCTTGCACACACAGTACATCTACCTTCCTTCTCTCCATCATGTCTGCCAGCTCTCTACCTTTCCCTGTCATTGTGCCAACGTTAAGAGTCCCTACTCTCAAAGCTAAGCTCCTGCCTTTCCCCTTCTCTCTCTGACCACGAACCCTTCTGCCTCCTTCTCTCTTCTTCGACCAACAGTAGTCCAATTTCCACCGGCACCCTGTAGGTTAACAGCACCGGTGGCGGTCGTTGTTAACCCGGGCCTCAACCGATCCGGTATGAAAGTGCTATGGATGACTCGCATGGTTGTACTTGGCAAGTTTTACGCCGGATGGCCTTCTTGATGCAACCCTCTCTATTCATCAGGGCTTGGGACCGGCACAGAAGTTACTGGCTTGCAACCCCTGTGGCTAGATTAACTTGATTACTTATGTTTAGCTGAATTAAGTAGTTAATTTCCCATGGGCCATCTCACTGGTATCGGCAAAATAATGCAGTTGAGCAGGCACAGGCTGACCAAACTTTTATGGCTTTAAACATTGGTCAACTCCAAATTTACTTAACTGTTGTAGACTCTGTACCAATTGGAGCCATCTTTGGGCAAGGTGTTCTGGCACAGTCTTGACCCAACTCACCCAACCCACAGTCTCATGCTGCAGAGCTCTTGCATAATGTTCCTGGTGGCTAAAGTCACTGCTGTTAGTATTCCCAAAGGATCATACACTAAGCTCAATATGGACAGAATTCCTCTTTAAGTGGTTTACTTTGGATGAAAACTCTGAACTTGAATTGATCTGACTGCATACTCCATTGCAAGCCTAATACCATCTCCGTTGGACGCGCATTTTGATCGAAGTCCAGGTCCCTTATTTTATTCACCTTTTCAAAATATTGATAACCTTTCCTGAATTCAACAATTGGCCAACTGGTGTCACTGTCCGGCCACCCTAAAAACCTGAGTATTTCAGTCTTCTGGCAGGACCTTTACTTGGTGGTACATGGCTTCCACATCAGCCACTGTTGCTATCAGTTCAAACACCAGTTGTGGTGCTGGTAATGCTTGGACCTTGTAGAAGCTGATCGTTTAATGAAGTTCCTCTATGTGAAGACCCGCAATCAAATACCACACAGTTTGTGCTTCTTGGGGTGATACACTTTGTAATGAGGAATGTACCAAACCTTTCCATCACAGCAGTAGTTTTTCTTACTAATGTAGAGGCAGCCTTACACATGTCCAATGGTCCAAAATTGTCCACTCCAGAGATCGATTAATTACAAAAACTTTTTTATTATAGATTTATTGAACTTGTGTTCCACAGTACAGCTCATGACAATAGTTATACAGATCACGTTGACATAATACCTAAACTCCACTGAGCATGTTAAGAAAAACTTTGTGCCTCCACAGCTAAACAATGGTCTAAGAGAAGATAAGAAACACTCAAATGTTTATTGACGAAGAACCTCCAGATATCTTAAAAGAACATATCACCTCTATTAAAAAAACACAATTAGCATGGCATATATGTTTTGTAGCTCAAGCTAGAGAGGAGTTTGAGACAAGAATGAAATTCTTATTCCAATAGGGCTGGTAGAAAGTACTGCCAAATGTAAACAACATCTGTTTGTTCTATGTTGAGTCACTGCTTCATTCATACAAAAGTATTAAGTCTAAAATATAAAATATTTGATATTTACAATTTGAGATTAGGGAAAATCTATTCTGAAATCTATGCTCCTCCCCTTCTTGACTGGTTTCCAGTGCACTTGCTCTTTGCCTTTCATCTTCGTCATCATCAGCCCTGCACGTTTTGTATTTAAGGGCTTGTGTGGAGTTTTGGGGTTGCTAGTGTGTCATGGTCTGTTCTGGTGCATCTTCCTAATCCTTCCTTCTTTTCCTGATCTTCAGCCTTTGATACTGTTGTGAGTCTGTTCATAGTTTTAGTTTGGAAGTCTTGTTTAGAGTAAGTTTCTCTTTGTAATATTATTCTACTCTGTTGGAGTGAGTTTCTCTAATAGTGTTAGTCTTCTCATTAAGAGCGTATTTTCTTATGATCCAAGTTTCTGCCTTTGAGATAGTGTTGTTATCTCAAATATCTGAGCCAAGTGCAATAGTCTCAGTAGTTAAGGTTTTTGTTATAATCCAAGTTTCTGTCTTTAAGTTAACTTTGGTATTATCTTAGGAGTCTGAGTTGAGTGTTACAGTTTCAGTATATGAGTTAATGTTATTAAATCTTTTAAATGAGTTTAGTTATTGTCCCAAGTCTTTGAGTTAAAATCTTCAAGTCTTGTGCTGAGTTTTACTGTATCTGTATTTTGTGTGATAATTATTTAAAAGTTTTTAGAAGTTCATGTGTTAATAAACCTCCTGCACTCTTGGTGTGTCTCAGCTTTTGGGTACTATAGTTACAGTAACCGTTACATTTGGATGTAGAAACACGACCTTTGGATGGTAAAATGGCCCTTGGATGTAAAATAGTGAGCCCAGATCACATTCTTAGACTTTCCCAACGGCACTTACTCGGCAAATTAGGATCTATCTGCCAAACACACAAATCCCAGGTTGTACAGTAACACACACACACACACAAACCACGTGATGACACATGAACAGAGATGCACATTAATTTCTGAAGAACAGAGAAAGTTAGAGGAGGGACTAAAAGGCTACATAGGTTATAAAACACAGAACTGTGGTCTAAGAGCTGCCAGAGTTCAGCAGCTTCTCGTCTGTCTGATGATGGAGGAAGTTGAACTCTGCTTCCCACAGCTCAACACGTCCTGCTGGAGGACAAAGCGTCCTCTCTCTCACACTGTCCTTATTTACATGGTGCTGTCCTTCATCTCTCTGCTCACTGTGACTCTCAACCTGCTGGTCATCATCTCCATCTCCCACTTCAAGTACACACACGTTTTATTAATTTGTAACTTTTTAATTCTAGAGAAAGTAGTTTTTCTAAATATGTTTATGTTTCCAGGCAGCTCCAGACTCCCACCAACCTCCTCCTTCTCGCTCTGGCTGTCGCAGATTTGTTTGTGGGTTTTGACATGTTGTTTCAAATTCTGCTAATAAATGGCTGCTGGTTACTCGGTGACCTCATGTGCCCGTTGTATTTAGTTTATGATTATATCTTTCCCAGTACCTCAATAGGAATCATGGTTCTCATATCTATTGACCGATACGTGGCTATTTGTGACCCTCTGCATTACTCCACCAAAGTCACTCCAGGAAGAGTTCAAGTCTGTGTTTCACTGTGTTGGATCTTGTCTTTCTTCTACGCTGTCATAGTGATGAAAGAGGATATTAAAGAACCAGGCAGGTACAAATCCTGTGTTGGAGAGTGTGTTGTGACCTGCAGCATTATCCATCAGTTTTCAGATTTTATTGTAATTTTCCTTGTTCCAATCACTGTCATCGTAGTTCTGTATATGAGAGTGTTTGTGGTGGCCGTGTCTCAGGCTCGGGCCATGAGGTCTCACATTGCAGCTGTGTCACTCGAGCATTCAGTGAAAGTAACTGTGAAAAAGTCGGAGATAAAAGCAGCTGGAACTCTGGGTGTTGTTATAGTCGTGTTTATAATATGCATATGTCCATATTTCTGTGTCACAGTGACAGGTCAGGACGGTTATGTCAATGTTTCTTCTGCATCCTCTGAATTATTTCTATATGATTGCAACTCCTTTCTAAACCCTTTGATTTATGCCTTATTTTACCCCTGGTTTAGAAAATCTATTAAGCTTATTTTTACACTTCAGATTCTGAAACCTGGGTCCTGTGAGACAAACATGCTGTGAAGACAGAAGTGAGGCTTTTACTGTGTTAAAGAAATCTGTCTGAATATGTTCATGTTGTGTCAGGAGAGTGTGTGAGGGCCATAATTCGACCATTATCCCATTACTGTCAATGTCTATATTGTATGTGAGTATTTGTGGTGGCTGTGTCTCAGGCCTGTACAAGGAGGTGAATGTGTTCAGTGTTCAATGAATCTGATAAAAGGTGTGAGATGAAGGCAGCCTGGACTCAGGGTGTTAGTTGTGTTGCTATGATGAATGGGCTTGTATTCATGTTTTTTCCATCATCTGCTACTGGAAGATCTCTGTAGACTTGCCTAAACCCTGTGGTTTATGCCTTTTCTTTACCTCAGTTTGGAAACTATTTGTTTCTTACAGAGACGAGTATGATGTAGAGTGACACCACGAGCTTCTTATAGGAGACTTTTACTCTGTTTAGGGAAAAATGTTTGAACATGTTAATGTTGAGTTAACCATTTAAAATTAACCTCATCAGACTATATTGAAGTAATTACATTGGCATTTTTAAACCACTGTTCTTCCTATGAAATATGTTGTGAAGAGACTGAACTGAGACCTGAGAAAATAAATAAAAATGTCTTTGTTCGTTGCGTTTTTTGTTTCTGGTGTCAAATGTATCTCACTTACAATAAGCAATTTCAGGGAGATACCAGGTCCAATTGCAAATTTGGGTGTGGGCGTGGTTATTGTCAGTATCACAAGCTTTTTTTTATTGTCACCATTCCAGAAACGAGTGATTTAATCTCTGCACTGTCCCTGAAGGCACCACAATCACTGCTGCTTAGAGACTGAGGCTGTTCTTTGGCCATGCTGTGCTACTGTCTTATTGAAAAACATCTCTCGAAATGATAGGTCCACTATCTACTAAATGACATCAATTTAATAAAAGATCAGTCAAAATACTGATAATAATGCCCACAAAACACTGGCATTAAAAAAACGCTGAGAAGGCACAAACAACCAGGGCAATAACACATGAAGGTACTGGGCCATAGGACACAAATAAAAGATCACAGATAAAAATAAATGACAATTATTAATATTAAATTAATTTAGTTAAATTTTATAAAACAGATGAATGAAGTATGAGGATAATGACAAAACAGAATTGTAGAAAGTAAGTTTTTTTTCTAAGAGGCCAAAACTTTAGAACCACCTCTGCATATAATGTCCAGATATGACTAAGGACTTGAAGGTGAAGATTTGTGAGGCTAAACACTAGCACAGGAGGAAGCTGGTGTGGAAACTCCTGCCAAAAACACGAGAGAGGTCCAGAGCGATATGAGGATCAGGAGTTAACGGTAGTGTGGTTAGGGACAAGGAGTTGAACCTGTTCTTTTTAACAGGTTTGTGAGTGCAGTCCCTGGCTCTGATGTATTCCCTGATCCCTGTCTGTGACCCCATTTAAAAAAAAAAAAAAAAACTTATTCCAATAGGCCTGGTAGAAGGTACTGCCACAAGTAAACAGCATCTGTTTGGTGATGTGTCCTTCTCAGCTTATTCTCGCTAGTTCTCGCTGGTTTTTGTTCTATGGTCAATCACTGCTTTGTTCGGAATTAAGTCTGAAATATAAAATCGCTGATATTTACGGTTTAAGATAAGGGAAAGTCTGAGACTGTCAGAAGAATTGAAATGATGTCAAAACCCCCCTAACAATACAGGACAATTGAGGCCACTAATTCATCCCGACCAGCCTTGTGTCAAGGACACCACATAGATTGTTGAAATGGGCCAATCAGGCAGTCCTATATTTGGTCAACAGACTAAACGTAATACCAATGGCAATAAAAGTCCAAATTTTTCTATTCATATGCAAAGTTAAGTTTCTTAATATCTCCACTCTGGATCGAGTTTTCCAAAAGGTTTGTTTTCAGTGACTTAAAATGGCCTTTGGATGTAAAACAGTACACCCAGATCACATTCTTAGACTTTCCCGACAGCACTTTCTCTGCAATTAGGATCTGCATCTATCTGCCAAACACACAAATCTCAGGTTGTACAGTAACACACACACACACACACAAACCATGTGATGCCACATGAACAGAGATACACATTAATTTCTGAAGAACAGAGAAAGTTAGAGGAGGGACTAAAAGGCTACATAGGTTATAAAACACAGAACTGTGGTCCGAGAGCTGCCAGAGTTCAGCAGCTTCTCGTCTGTCTGATGACGATGGAGGAAGTTGAACTCTGCTTCCCACAGCTCAACACGTCCTGCTGGAAGACAAAGCGTCCTCTCTCTCACACTGTCCTTATTTACATGGTGCTGTCCTTCATCTCTCTGCTCACTGTGACTCTCAACCTGCTGGTCATCATCTCCATCTCCCACTTCAAGTAAACACTTGTTATTAAGCTGTAACTTTTAATTCTATTGTGCGGGACACAAGTTTTCAATAATATGTTTTTGAATTTGATAAAGTTTCTTTATCTGCTAAGATGATCACCATATTACACATTCTAAGTAATTTGCTGTTATGTTTCTAGGCAGCTTCACACTCCCACCAACCTCCTCCTTCTCTCTCTGGCTGTCTCTGATTTCTTTGTGGGCTTTGACATGTTGTTTCAAATTCTGCTCATAAACGGCTGCTGGTTACTGGGTGACCACATGTGCATTTTTTATGCTGTTTTTGATCATACTATCGTTAGTACTTCAATAGGAATCATGGTTCTCATATCTATTGACAGATATGTGGCTATTTGTGACCCTCTGCATTATTCCACCAAAGTCACTCCAGCAAGAGTTCAAGTCTGTGTTTCACTGTGTTGGATCTTGTCTTTCGCCTATGCCGTCATAGTGTTGAAGGAAGTAATTACACAACCAGGAAGGTATATTTCCTGTGTTGGAGAGTGTGCAGAGATTGTTACTGTTATTCACCAGTTTTCAGATTTTATTGTAATTCTTCTTGTTCCCAACACTGTTATTGTAGTTCTGTATATGAGAGTGTTTGTGGTGGCCGTGTCTCAGGCTCGGGCCATGAGGTCTCACATTGCAGCTGTGTCACTCGAGCGTTCAGTGAAAGTAACTGTGAAAAAGTCGGAGATAAAAGCAGCTGGGACTCTGGGTGTTGTCATAGTCGTGTTTCTAATATGCATATGTCCATTTTTTTCTGTCACAATGAATGATCAGGATATAACTGTCAGTGCCTCAGCTGTGTCCATTGAATTATGTCTCTATAATTCTAACTCCTGTCTAAACCCTTTGATTTATGCCTTATTTTACCCCTGGTTTAGAAAATCTATTAAGCTTATTTTTACACTTCAGATTCTGAAACCTGGGTCCTGTGAGACAAACATGCTGTAAAGACAAAAATGAGGCTTTTACTGTGTTAAAGAAATCTGTCTGAATATGTTCATGTTGTGTCAGGAGAGTGTGTGAAGGCCATAATTCGACCATTTTTCCCATTACTGTCAATGTCTATATTGTATGTGAGTATTTGTGGTGGCTGTGTCTCTGGCCTGTACAAGGAGGTGAACGTGTTCAGTGTTCAATGAATCTGCTAAAAGGTGTGAGATGAAGGCAGCCTGGACTCAGGGTGTTTATTGTGTTGCTATGATGAATGCGCTTGTATTCATGTTTATTCCATCATCTGCTACTGGAAGATCTCTGTAGACTTGCCTAAACCCTGTGGTTTATGCCTTTTCTTTACCTCAGTTTGGAAACTATTTGTTTCTTACAAAGACGAGTATGATGTAGAGTGACACCACGAGCTTCTTATAGGAGACTTTTACTCTGTTTAGGGAAAAATGTTTGAACATGTTAATGTTGAGTTAACCATTTAAAATTAACCTCATCAGACTATATTGAAGTAATTACATTGGCATTTTTAAACCACTGTTCTTCCTATGAAATATGTTGTGAAGCGACTGAACTCAGACCTGAGAAAATAAATAAAAATGTCTTTGTGCTTTGTGTTTTTTGTTTCTGGTGTCAAATGTATCTCACCTACAATAAGCAATTTCAGGGAGATACCAGGTCAATTGGCAAATTTGGGTGTGGGGGTGGTTATTGTCAGTATCACTGGCTTTTTTATTGTCACCATTCCAGAAACAAGAGTGATTTAATCTCTGTACTGTCCCTGAAGGCACCACAATCACTGCGGCTTAGAGACTGAGGCTGTTCTTTGGCCATGCTGTGCTACTGTCTTATTGAAAAACATCTCTCGAAATGATAGGTCCACTATCTACTAAATGACTTTAATTTAATAAAAGATCAATCAAAATTCTGATAATAATGCCCACAAAACAAAGGCATTAAAAAAACGCTGAGAAGGCACAAACAACAAGGGCAATAACACATGAAGGTACTGGGCCATAGGACACAAATAAAAGATTACAGATAAAAATAAATGACAATTATTAATATTAAATTAATTGAGTTAAATTTTATAAAACAGATGAATGAAGTATGAGGATAATGACAAAACAGAATGGTAGAAAGTATGATTTTAAGAGTCCAAAACTTTAAGACCACCTCTTCATATAATGTCCAGATATGACTAAGGACTTGAAGGTGAAGATCTGTGAGGCTAAACAGTAGCTCCCCATTTTTGCCCCCTCCTGATAATGCCTCCACTAATTGTAGTAGCCCTCTGTCCCCCATCTTTACAAGTCTTAGTGTCCCTTCTCCATCTCTGAACGTGGAGTTTAGCTCTCCATCTACCCTTTTTCCAACCTACACTTTGCAACCTCCTTCTTCTCACTCTGGCTGTCTGAGATTTCTTTGTCGACTTCAACATGTTCTTTCAAATCATGGCCCTGGTTACTCTGTGACCTCGTGTGCACTCTGTATACTGTTTTGAACTATACTGTTACCACATTACCTTGATAGGAATCATGGTTCTCATATCTATTGACCAATATGTGGCTATTTGACCCTCTGCATTCTTCCACCAAAGTCACTCCAGGAAAAGTTCAAGTCTGTGTTTCACTGTGTTGGATCTTGTCTTTCTCCTATGCCGTTATAGTGTTGAAGGAAGGGTTGAAACAACCAGGTAAACAACCAGATATAATTCCTGTGTTGGAGAGTGTGTTGTGAGCTGTGACATTATTCACCAGTGACTGAAACAGGATTTTAGTAAGATAAATAAAAAGAACTTTGTTTCATATGTTTTACCGGTGCACTCACCCTTTGCCTTTCATCATCATCATTATTGTTAGCAGTGTGTATTGGTTCGTTCTGGTTTGTACGTCTCCCTGATCTTGTACAGCCTTTCCCGATCTCCGGTCCTTAATACTGTTTGTCAGTCTGTTGATAGTAGTTCAGGATTTTGTTATAGCCTACGTCTCTCAGCTTTTTAGATGATATTGTTATCTCTTCAAGTGTTTGACCTGAGTATTATAGAGGCAGAAGTTTAGGATTTTGTTTTAGCTAATTTACTATAACTCACATTAACTCGTTCTCACACAAGATAATGGGTCGGAGCACCTACTGCCTAGCTAACTACTTTACATGATGCCTGTGCTCACTTACATTTACATTTACATTTAGGCATTTGGCAGACGCTTTTATCCAAAGCGACTTACAAGTGAGGAACAAACAAGCAATAAAATCTAAGTTTAGCAGAGAAACATCAAAGTAAACTGCTATCAAACAAGTGTTAAGGTTTAATGAGATGCAAGTAGAGAAAAAAGAAAAAGCAATTTTTTTTTTTTTTTTAAGGAAGAGACGGAAGAGTTCTGTTTTCAGCAGTGTTTTTAAATGTAGTGAGTGAGGTCGCTAAGAGTTTGGCAGCTCATTCCACCATCGTGGGATCACTGAGCTGAAGAGTTTTCCTTTGTCTCTTCTGTGTGGCGCTGGGACTGCCAGACGTCGTTCGCTGGCCGAACGCAGCGGACGGGAAGGGCTGTAGACCTGAGTGAATGAGTTTAAGTAAGCCAGAGCTGTTGAGTTGACCACTCTGTGGGCAAGAGACAGAGCTTTGAACTTAATCCTCGCAGCTACAGGAAGCCAGTGCAGAGATCTGAAGAGCGGAGTGACATGAGTCCTTTTTGGCTGGTTAAAGATAAGGCGTGCTGCTGCATTTTGGATCATCTGCAGGGGTTTGGTCGTGCATGCCGGTAACCCCATCAACAGCATGTTGCAATAATCTGGACCCGATATGATCAGTGCCTGCACGATGAGTTGGGTCGTGTACTCAGAGAGGTAGGGTCTGATCTTGTTGATGTTGTAGAGGGCAAATCTACACAACCTAGAGACTGAGGCGATGTGTTCCGTGAAGCTAAGTTGATTATCATTGATGACTCCCAGATTTCTGGCCGACTTAGCGGGAACAATCACTTCGGATCCAGTGTTGATGCTGATGTTGTGCTGCGTCAACGGCTTGGCTGGGAAGCCTAGAACCTCAGTCTTGGAGATGTTGAGCTGAAGATGTCTTTCTCTCATCCAGGCAGAGATGTCAGAGAGACAAGCAGAGATGCGTGTCGAGACAGTGGAGTCATTTGGCGGAATGGACAGGAAGAGCTGCGTGTCGTCCGCATAGCAGTGATATGAACAGCCATGTGATTGGATGATAGAGCCCAGGGAAGAAGTATAAACTTTCCTAACACTAGTGAAAAGTCTAAGGAACCTATTGCTTGACAATAGTGCCCACTTGTTATTATTTAGCAGAAGGTTTCCAGAAAGGCATGGGCTACTTCATTACCTCCTCACAGGCCATATGATTGTGTCGTTGCCCTACTACCATGGACAATGGTCACTAGGAGTACTTGGTAATTACCAATGCCCCTGCTGTTTTCCAGGTGCTGGTTAATGATGTTCTGAGAGATGTGATTAATAAATTTGTGTTTGTGTATCTAGATGGCATTCTAATATGTTCCAGGTACTTGGAGGAGCACAGGGCAGTAATACTACGATTGCTGGAAAACCAGCTCTATGCCAAAGCTGAGAAATGTCAGTTCCACACCACCTGAACCACATTTCTGGGACTTGTTCTTGCTCCTGGGAAAATATCCATGGATGATTGTAAAGATAGAGCAGTTGTAGAATTGCCCTGTACAGCGTTCTGTGACATCCAAACACTAATCTCTAGAACAAACTTTAAAAGGACAACAATAGACCTAGTGTCATCAGAAGACACGGCTACATAAAGTTGGGTGTCATCAGCACAGCTGTGAAATGAGATGCCATGTTTCCTGATGACATCAGAAGCAACACAAGTCAAAAGGAGTGGACCTAAAATTAATTTATGGCGAACAGTAAGTTATTTCAGGGCTTTTCATTAAGACATAAGTTTATACCTGAATACCTGGACCTACATCTCGGTATTGTTGCAATTTGCGTTTAAAGAAAGTCTGAGTGTGTCGGGAGAATCTAAACCAAGCCAAAAGCTCCTCACAATGCAAAACAATTTAGGCCAATAATTGGTTTTGACCAGGCTCAAGTTGCCACTCCAACTGCTGAAATGGTCAAATCTGGCCTAAAGTCAGAGAGAGCTATATTTAGTCCAAAGGGAAAAAGAAACAGAAAGACAAAGTTAGAGGAGGGACCAAAGAGCTACATAGGTTATAAAACACAGAACTGTGGTCCGAGAGCTGCCAGAGTTCAGCAGCTTTTCCTCTGTCTGATGACGATGGAGGAAGAACTCTGCTTCCCACAGCTCAACACGTCCTGCTTG
Source organism: Channa striata (assembly GCA_033026295.1). NCBI lineage: Eukaryota > Metazoa > Chordata > Actinopteri > Anabantiformes > Channidae > Channa > Channa striata. Next base: position 23,829,820 of record CM065177.1, read on the forward strand.
AAGACAAAGCGTCCTCTCTCTGACACTGTCCTTATTTACATTGTGCTGTCCTTCATCTCTCTGCTCACTGTGACTCTCAACCTGCTGGTCATCATCTCCATCTCCCACTTCAAGTAGGCATTTATGTATTGATTTGTAAATTGTAAGTTTATTGTGAGAGAGAGTAGTCTAAATATCCTTGTTTCTTTATCTGCTAAGATGATCACTGATATTACACATTCTAAGTATTTTGCTCTTATGTCTCCAGGCAGCTCCAGTCTCCCACCAACCTCCTCCTTCTCACTCTGGCTGTCTCTGATTTCTTTGTGGGCTTCGACATGTTATTTCAAATTCTGCTCATAAACGGCTGCTGGTTACTTGGTGACCACATGTGCATTTTTTATGCTGTTTTTGATCATACTATTACTAGTGCCTCAATAGGAATCATGGTTCTCATATCTATTGACAGATATGTGGCTATTTGTGAACCTCTGCATTATTCCACCAAAGTCACTCCAGGAAGAGTTCAAGTCTGTGTTTCACTGTGTTGGATCTTGTCTTTCGCCTATGCCGTCATAGTTTTGAAGGAAGTAATTACACAACCAGGAAGGTATATTTCCTGTGTTGGAGAGTGTGCAGAGATTGTTACTGTTATTCACCAGTTTTCAGATTTTATTGTCTTATTCATTGTTCCTGTTACTTTAATTGTAGTTCTGTATATTAGAGTATTTGTGGTGGCCGTGTCTCAGGCTCGGGCCATGAGGTCTCACGTTGCAGCTGTGTCACTCGAGCGTTCAGTGAAAGTAACTGTGAAAAAGTCGGAGATAAAAGCAGCTGGAACTCTGGGTGTTGTTATAGTCGTGTTTCTGATATGCCTATGTCCATATTTATCTTTCACAATGAATGATCAGGATGTGATTGTCAGTGCTTCAGCTGCATCCGTTGAATTATGTCTTTATGAATCTAACTCCTGTCTAAACCCTTTGATTTATGCCTTATTTTACCCCTGGTTTAGAAAATCTATTAAGCTTATTTTTACACTTCAGATTCTGAAGCCTGGGTCCTGTGAGACAAACATGCTGTAAAGACAAAAATGAGGCTTTTACTGTGTTAAAGAAATCTGTCTGAATATGTTCATGTTGTGTCAGGAGAGTGTGTGAAGGCCATAATTCGACCATTTTTCCCATTACTGTCAATGTCTATATTGTATGTGAGTATTTGTGGTGGCTGTGTCTCAGGCCTGTACAAGGAGGTGAACGTGTTCAGTGTTCAATGAATCTGCTAAAAGGTGTGAGATGAAGGCAGCCTGGACTCAGGGTGTTTATTGTGTTGCTATGATGAATGCGCTTGTATTCATGTTTATTCCATCATCTGCTACTGGAAGATCTCTGTAGACTTGCCTAAACCCTGTGGTTTATGCCTTTTCTTTACCTCAGTTTGGAAACTATTTGTTTCTTACAAAGACGAGTATTCAATTCAATTCAATTCAACTTTATTTATATAGCGCCAGTTTACAACAAGGTCATCTCAGGGCACTTTACATAATAAAGTCAAGACTATACAAACAGGTAGAGAAAACCCAACAAATCCCCCTTGAGCAAGCCATAGGCAACAGTGGAGAGGAAAAACTCCCTTTAACGGAAGAAACCTCCAGCAGAACCAGGCTCAGGGAGGACGGCCATCTGCCTTGACCGGTTGGGCAGAGTGGAAAGTGGAGAGAGAAAAGAACAGAGCAACAAAAGCAACAACAAAACATTGAGCAGGTTAATAGGACCAGTAGCTGCACACTGGAGGACACACAGCGCCAAATCCGGGGACACCTGTGGACAGGGAGAGAGAGAGGGGGAAAGAGAGGGAGAGAGACGACTACGGGACAAAGAAGACACAGAGTTAATGTCATACAGTGGTGACAATATAGATGTGGGGTGAGAGGAGAGAATGAAGAGAAGAGGAAGTGGCACAGTGCAGAGTCCCCAGCAGTCTAAGCCTATAGCAGCATGACTATAACCAACTATAAGCTTTATCAAAGAGGAAGGTTTTGAGCCTAGTCTTAAAAATAGGGAGGGTGTCTGCTTCCCGAATCTGGACTGGGAGCTGGTTCCACAGGAGAGGAGCTTGATAGCTAAAGGCTCTGCCTCCCATTCTATTTTTGGAAATTCTGGGAACCACAAGTAGGCCTGCATTTTGGGACCGAAGTGGTCTAGTAGGATGATATGGTACTAAGAGATCTTTTAAATATGATGGGGCTTGGCCGTTTAAAGCTTTATAGGTAAGAAGAAGGGTTTTAAATTCTATTCTGCATTTAATTGGAAGCCAATGGAGAGAAGCTAATGAAGGTGAAATATGATCTCTCTTACCAATCCCAGTCAGTAATCTTGCTGCAGCATTTTGGATTAATTGGAGGCTTTTTAGAGAGTTACTGGGGCAGCCTGAAAGTAGAGAATTACAATAGTCCAATCTAGAAGTAACAAATGCATGAACCAATTTTTCAGCATCGCTTTGGGACAGGATGCTCCTAATTTTGGCAATGTTCCGTAGGTGGAAGAAGGCTGTTCTAGAGATTTGCTTTATCTGTGAGGTAAATGACAAATCCTGGTCAAAAATGACTCCAAGATTCCTTGCAGTACTACTGGGGGCAAGAGTTATGTTGTCTAAAGTAGCGATATGGTTAGAAAACATGTCTCTTAGACTATTAGGCCCAAATACAATAACTTCAGTTTTATCTGAGTTTAGAAGAAGAAAATTATACGTCATCCAGTCCCTTATATCTTTAAGACATGCTTGTAGTTTGAGTAATTTATTTGTTTCATCAGGTTTCATAGATAGATATAACTGCGTGTCATCAGCGTAGCAGTGAAAATTTACAGAGTGTTTTCTAATAATGTTGCCAAGGGGAGACATATATAGAGTAAAGAGTATTGGTCCTAATACAGAGCCTTGTGGAATTCCATAACTAACTTTTGTGTATGTCGAAGATTCATCATTAACGTGAGTAAATTGGAATCTATCTGATAGATACGATTTAAACCAATTTAGTGCTGTTCCTTTAATTCCAATTACATGTTCTAGTCTCTGTAATAATATTCTGTGATCAATGGTGTCAAATGCAGCACTAAGATCTAGCAGAACTAGTATAGAGACAAGTCCGTTATCTGAAGCCAGAAGAAGATCATTGGTGACTTTAATCAGTGCGGTTTCTGTGCTATGATGAACTCTAAATCCTGACTGAAATTCTTCAAACAAGTCGTTTCTGCGCAGGTGGTCACATAATTGCTTTACAACTACTTTTTCAAGTATTTTAGAAATAAAAGGGAGATTGGATATTGGTCTGTAATTGGCCAAGACATCTGGATCCAGACTTGGTTTTTAAGTAGAGGTTTGATTACAGCTATCTTATAAGCCTTTGGTACATATCCTGTTTGTAAGGATAGATTAATGATATCTAATATGAACGTGTCTAATAGGGGTAGAGCATCTTTGAGCAGTCTAACTGGAATAGGGTCTAGCAGACATGTTGTTGGTTTAGATGCCATAATAGTTGAAGTTAACTCAGCAAGGTCTATGGGCACAAAGCAGTCTAAAAGGGACTGAGGACTTACTGATGATTCTAATTCTGTTGTATTTGTGGGGAGGGTCTGGTGAATTTTATTTCTAATAGCTATGATTTTGTTTGTGAAGAAGGTCATGAAGTCATTGCTACATAGCGTTGAGGGAATACTAGTCTCAACTGAACTATGGCTCTTAGTCAGCCTGGCTACAGTGCTGAAAAGAAACCGGGGTTGTTCTTGTTTTCCTCTATTAGTGATGAATAATAAGCTGTTCTGGCTTTACGGAGTGCTAATTTGTATAAGTATAAAGTCTTTTTTCCAGGCTAGGCGGGATTCTTGTGAATGAGTGGAACGCCACTTCCTTTCTAGTCTTCGTGACGCCTGCTTTAAATTGCGGGTGTGCGAGCTATACCATGGAGATCGCCTATTCAGAATTACTGCCTTCTTTTTTTAGAGGGGCAACACTATCAAGTATGGAACATAAAGATGCTGCATAATTATCAGTAAGGTAATCAACTTGTACAGGAGTACAGTTAATGAGGCTACTCTCAGTTATATCAGTACATGTTGAAGTAAATGATGAAGGGATCATTTCCTTAAATTTGTTCACAGTGTTTTCAGATAAACACCTACTGAAGCAAAACTTCTTTCTAGCTGCCGTGAAGTCTAATAAACTAAATTCAAATGTTATTAGGAAATGGTCAGAGAGAACAGAATTATGAGGAAATACTGTTAGTTTATCAATTTCAATACCGTATGCAAGGACAAGGTCTAGGGTGTGACTAAAACAGTGAGTGGGTTCATTTACAATTTGAGAGAAACCAATTGAATGTAATAATGAAGTAAATGCTGTGTTGAGGAGTTACTGTCAGCATCTACATGAATGTTAAAATCGCCCACTATGACGACTTTATCTGCACTAAGCACTAAGTCGGCTAGAAAATCAGAGAATTCAGTCAAAAATTCAGAATAAGGGACTGGAGGACGATACACAATAACAAATAGAAGTGGATTTTGAGTTTTCCAACTTGGGTGTGAAAGTCTCAGAGTAAGACTCTCAAATGAGTTATAACTATGTTTAGGTCTAGGGTTTATCGGTAGCTTGAGTGATAAATTGCTGCTACTCCTCCACCTCGGCCTGAGCTTCTAGGAACATGATAGTTAATATGACTTGGGGGGGTTGACTCATTTAAACTAACATATTCTTCCTTCTGCAACCAGGTTTCGGTGAGACAAAATAAATCGAATTGATGATCACTTATCAAGTCATTTACTAACAGAGATTTAGATGAGAGAGATCTGATATTTAATAATCCACATTTAAGTGTTTTAGTTTTTGTTCAGTAAGAGGAGCAGTCCTGATTTTTATTAAGTTATTATGATTAACTCCTCTTGTGATCATTTTTAGTTTGTAAAATTTAGTTAATCGGGGAACAGACACAGTTTCTATAGGAATGTGGGAGTTGTGGGGGGGTAACGGCGGTAAGGATACTGCAGAGAGGCGTGTAGGACTGGATCTCTGCGTCCTAGGCTCAACTCTGGATTGTCAATCTTTTGGTTGTCTAATAAAATCAGCCATATTTTTGATAAGAGAGAGGCACCGTCCAAAGTAGGATGGATGCCGTCTCTCCTAATAAGCCTAGGTTTTCCCCAAAAACTTTTCCAATTGTCTATGTAGCCCACATCGTTTGCTGGACACCACCTAGACAGCCAGCGGTTGAATGACGACATGCGGCTATACATGTCGTCACTGATCAGATTTGGCAGGGGTCCAGAGAAAACTACGGAGTCCGACATTGTCTTTGCAAAGTTACACACCGACTCAATATTCATTTTAGTGACCTCCGATTTGCGTAATCGGGCCATTTGTTCCTGCATGAATAATAATCTTACTGTATCTACGTTTATCCTTAGACAGGAGCTTCAAATAGGATTCGATGTCGCCCGCTCTGGCCCCAGGGTAACATTGGACTATGGCCGCTGGCGTCTCTAAGTTCACGTTTCTGACTATGGAGTCGCCAATTACCAGAGTTCGTTCCTCAGCGGGTGTGTCGCTGAGTGGGGAAAATCGATTGGAAACGTGAACCGGCTGGTGGTGAACCTGGGGCGTCTGTTTAGCATTAGATCGCTTTAAACCGTCACCCAGCCGGCCTGGCTTCCCGGCTGCTCGGGTACTGCTGGGGAACAGCTAACAGTGGCTAAGCTAACAGTGGCTATGCTAGGTTGGTCCGCACCAGCTACCGGGGCCTGACTAGCTGGATTGTTTGTCATGGTGCGGAGCCGAGCTTCCAATTCAGAGATCCTCGCTGTATGATGTAGAGTGACACCACGAGCTTCTTATAGGAGACTTTTACTCTGTTTAGGGAAAAATGTTTGAACATGTTAATGTTGAGTTAACCATTTAAAATTAACCTCATCAGACTATATTGAAGTAATTACATTGGCATTTTTAAACCACTGTTCTTCTTATGAAATATGTTGTGAAGAGACTGAACTGAGACCTGAGAAAATAAATAAAAATGTCTTTGTTCGTTGCGTTTTTTGTTTCTGGTGTCAAATGTATCTCACCTACAATAAGCAATTTCAGGGAGATACCAGGTCCAATTGCAAATTTGGGTGTGGGGGTGGTTATTGTCAGTATCACAGGCTTTTTTTTTACTGTCACCATTCCAGAAATAAGAGTGATTTAATCTCTGTACTGTCCCTGAAGGCACCACAATCACTGCGGCTTAGAGACTGAGGCTGTTTTTGGCCATGCTGTGCTACTGTCTTATTGAAAAACATCTCTCGAAATGATAGGTCCACTATCTACTAAATGACTTTAATTTAATAAAAGATCAATCAAAGTACTGATAATAATGCCCACAAAACAAAGGCATTAAAAAAACGCTGAGAAGGCACAAACAACAAGGGCAATAACACATGAAGGTACTGGGCCATAGGACACAAATAAAAGATTACAGATAAAAATAAATGACAATAATTAATATTAAATTAATTTAGTTAATTTTTTGATAAAACAGATGAAGTATGTGAAATTAACAAAACAGAATCATAGAAAGCACGTTTTTAATGTCCAAAACTTTAGAACCACCTCTTCATATAATGCACTCCAGTACAACGTTGACCTTAATAATAATTCGAGCATAGAATGATCATCTTTCTCATAATTTCAACTTAAAAACTGTGAAATTGCATTAGACTGTCCAGATATAACTAAGGACTTGAAGGTGTGAAGATCTGTGAGGCTAAAAACTAGTACAGGAGGAAGCTGGAGTGGAATCTTCGGCCGAACACCCCGAGAGAGGTCCAGAGCAGTATGAGGATCAGGAGTTGATGGTAGTGTGGCTAGGGTCAACGACTTGAACTTGTTCTTTCACAGGTTTGATACTGCAGTCCCTGGCTCTGATGACTCAACCTGATGCTTTTCCGTGACCACCTCTGCTCCCCATTTTTGCACCATAATGCCTTCACTAATTGTAGTTGCCCTCTGTCCCCCCTCCTTACACCTCCCCTGTGTCCCTTCTCCAAATCTAAATGTATAGTCCAGCCCCCCACGTTGTCCCACGTCTCTATGTGGGACAACAGCTGATCAAAGCCCCTAAAAGCAATGCTGGCCCTAATTTTCTGTTCTCAAAGCCTGTGCTACCCAGTATTGTTAAGTATGTCATCATGTCTTTAGCCTGAGTCTGAATCCCAAAAGAGTTCCAAAGCTGAGGAAGATGTCTTGCCTTGTTCTGGTACCAAAGACACGGTGATTCAGGAGTGCCTCAGACTACCAGCCATTCACAGTGTAGAGGGGCTTATGCGTGTCCGATGGTCCAAAAAATGCCCCACTCCAGAGAATGATATATTTTAAAAAGGATGCAGATTTATTGAACTTGTTTTACTCAGTACAGGTCATGACAATAGTTATACAGAATACGTTAATATACTACCTAAACTCCACAGAGCACGTTAAGATAAACTGTGTGCCTTATACAGTGACTAAAAGTGACAATGGTTCACTGGAACACATGGAACACATAGTTCTGATTGTAAGGTCTGACAGCAGCTCCTTCAGACTTTTAGGATCTAACAGTCTGTCACTAAAGGAGCTGCTCAGAGATGACACTGCGTCGTACAGGGGTGGGAGTCATTCTCCAGTGCTGATGATAGCTTGGCTACCATCCTCCTTTCTCTCACCTCCTGCACTGAATCCAGGTGCACCGCAAAAACTGAGTTGTCCTTCCTGACCAGCTTCTCCAGTCTCTTTGTGACGCTCCTGCACCAGCAGACCACTCCATAGAAGATAGCTGAGCCCACCACAGAGTCATAACAGGACTTCAGTAATGCTCCCTGCACTCCAAAAGACCAGAGTCTGCTCTGTCCTTTCCTGTAGAGTGCATCAGTGTTGTGTAACCAGTCCAGTTTATTGTTCAGGTGAACACCCAGGTATTTGTAACAGTCCCCTCTCTCAACGTCCATTCCCTAGATGTTTACTGGTTAAAGAGTGAAGTGTGAGCGCCCGTGGAAGTCCACCACCAGCTCTTTGGTTTTCCCTGTGTTGATCTGGAGATGGCTCCACAGGTACCAGTCCACAAAGTTCTGGATCACTTCCATGTATTCTCTGTCGTTGTTATCCGTGATCAAGCCAACTACGGCAGAGTCGTCAAAGAACTTCTGCAGGTGACAGGATACTGAAGTGAACGTGAAGTCCAGTACAATAACTTTTTCGAACAACCAAAATGCAATACAAACTTTGGTTTCCTTGACAATTACTTTTGCAATCTTAGAAGGCACTTATCTGACGTGTTAGATAATGCCATTGGTGATGTACATGTATTTATCTAATTTTCTAGGACACAACATGACTGCGGGAAAATATGAAAGCAGATAAAACACTTTGCTATTGTTGTTGTTAGTTCTAATACTAGAGCCCTAATTCTACTCCAACATTAGAACTAACTGAATTAATATTGCAAACAATTACTAAACAATTGTGAAAATTAAAACATTGAATCATCAAAGTGCTTTGATGTTTTATACTTGACTTAGGTTTTTGCTGCCTTGTACTTCACTTGTAAGTCGCTTTGGATAAACACATCTGTAAAATGACTAAATGTAGTGTAGTAATAAACATTAAAACACCAAAGGTCTAATAATGAACATTAAAATTTCAAAGGTCTAATGATGCACATTAGATTGCTAGAATCAGTTTTAAGAGTCTAACAATGAACCCTAGAACATTAATGGCCTAATAATGAGCATTCGTTTTTTTTTTTTCCTCCTTTCTTCGACATCAGACGTCTCTAGTACTTGACACACTGCAGAAGAAAAGTCTTTACCAATGTCTCATTATGATTTGTGGAGAAGACCGTGCTCATCCTCAGTTGCCTGGGATGATTTTTCCAATCACCCATGAGTTTCGAGGTGCTGACCCATGGATGATCAATATAATGTCCGCAGGGGTGAAATTTCTCTTTGTGTGTGTTCATTTTTGTTGTCTTTGGAGCTCAAGGAGATACTCCTTTTTCCATCTTTTCCAGTACTGGAAGGTGTAGTTATGTTTTGGATCTCCTCAAGCATGAGCTGTGACAATTGATGATTCTTAAGCAGAATAGCAGAGTGTTTGGATTCCTGTGGCATGGCAGTTCGGCTGGGCCTACCACCTGCACGGAGGATTGTGTCTTGAATCACTGAATTGAGTTTGTGTACTGCTAGGGTCACCGCAGCAAGGTCCAACTGGGAAATGGTCAAGCACTTTATGGGGGCAACTCTTGCCTTTCCAAACACAAAGACACTGTGAACTTGATTATTTGTGTTTGGCTGAATTAAGTAGGTTACTGTCCCATAGCCCATCTCACTGGTATCTGCAAAATGATGCAGTTGAGCAGCCACAGCCTGACCAAAAATTTCTGGCTCGAAACATCGGTCAGTTCCAAAGTTACTTAACTGTTGTAGACTCTGTACCCATTGGAGCCACCTTTGGGCAAGGTTTTCTGTCACAGTCTCGACACAACTTGATTTCATCCTGCAAAGCTCTTGCATAATGTTCCCGGTGGCTAAAGTCACTGCTGTTAGTATTCGCAAAGGATCATACACTGACCTCAATATGGATGGAATTCCTTCTTAAGAGGTTTACTTTGGATGAAAACTGAACTTGAATTGATCTCACTGGATACACCATTGCACGCCAGTTTTAAATACCTGGTAGTGTTTCCTGGTAATAAATGGGACTGGGCTAAAAACTCTAAAGCCCTCTACAAGAAGGGTCAGAGTTGCATCTATTTTCTGAGGAGGCTCAGGTCCTTAACATCTTTCAAACCATGCTGAGGGTCATTTCAGAATGCAGTTGCCAGTGCTATTCTGCAAGACTGATAATACCAAAGTGCACTACGGAGCGCCACAGGAAGTCATTCGTTCGCATGGCCATCAATCTTTATAACTCCTCCCTCTGAAATCAGCTACTCTAATTTATAATCATATAGGTTGTTTACCTGTAAATTTGTACATTTTTAACTTTATAGTGCCCAATGAGTGTTTACATAAATGCAATAAATGATTATCACACACAAAGCCTTTTTTTAATAAAAGCCAAGTTAAAGCTGAAGTTAGCTTTTAAATATCGAGACTTTCTGTAGTTCTGAGATCCGTAGGCAGACTGTTCAGAACATAAACAATAAAAGCTGTGTCAACAAAATGATGGTGACCAAGAACCTTCAGTGACACATGATGAGACATGCACATTAATTTCTGAAGAAAGGAGAAAGTTAGAGGAGGGACTTAAAGGCTACATAGGTTATAAAACACAGAACTGTGGTCCGAGAGCTGCCAGAGTTCAGCAGCTTCTCGTCTGTCTGATGACGATGGAGGAAGTTGAACTCTGCTTCCCACAGCTCAACACGTCCTGCTTGAAGACAAAGCGTCCTCTCTCTCACACTGTCCTTATTTACATGGTGCTGTCCTTCATCTCTCTGCTCACTGTGACTCTCAACCTGCTGGTCATCATCTCCATCTCCCACTTCAAGTAGGCATTTATGTATTGAATTGTAAATTGTACGTTTATTGTGAGAGAGAGTAGTCTAAATATCCTTGTTTCTTTATCTGCTAAGATGATCACTGATATTACATGTTCTAAGTATTTTGCTCTTATGTTTCCAGGCAGCTCCAGTCTCCCACCAACCTCCTCCTTCTCGCTCTCGCTGTCTCTGATTTCTTTGTGGGCCTCGACATGTTGTTTCAAATTCTGCTCATAAACGGCTGCTGGTTACTCGGTGACCACATGTGCATTTTTTATGCTGTTTTTGATCATACTATTTTTGGTACCTCAGTAGGAATCATGGTTCTCATATCTATTGACAGATATGTGGCTATTTGTGACCCTCTGCATTACTCCACCAAAGTCACTCCAGGAAGAGTTCAAGTCTGTGTTTCACTGTGTTGGATCTTGTCTTTCGCCTATGCCGTCATAGTGTTGAAGGAAGTAATTACACAACCAGGAAGGTATATTTCCTGTGTTGGAGAGTGTGCAGAGATTATTACCATTATTCAGCAGTTTTCAGATTTTACTGTTTTATTCCTTGTTCCCATCTCCGTCATCATAGTTCTGTATATGTGCGTATTTGTGGTGGCCGTGTCTCAGGCTCAGGCCATGAGGTCTCACATTGCAGCTGTGTCACTCGAGCGTTCAGTGAAAGTAACTGTGAAAAAGTCGGAGATAAAAGCAGCTGGGACTCTGGGTGTTGTTATAGTCGTGTTTCTGATATGCCTATGTCCATATTCATCTGTCATATTGAATGGTCAGGATGTGATTGTCAGTGCTTCAGCTGCATCTGTTGAATTATGTCTTTATGAATCTAACTCCTGTCTAAACCCTTTGATTTATGCCTTATTTTACCCCTGGTTTAGAAAATCTATTAAGCTTATTTTTACACTTCAAATTCTGAAACCTGGGTCCTGTGAGACAAACATGCTGTGAAGACAAAAATGAGGCTTTTACTGTGTTAAAGAAATCTGTCTGAATATGTTCATGTTGTGTCAGGAGAGTGTGTGAAGGCCATAATTCGACCATTTTTCCCATTAATGTCAATGTCTATATTGTATGTGAGTATTTGTGGTGGCTGTGTCTCTGGCCTGTACAAGGAGGTGAACGTGTTCAGTGTTCAATGAATCTGATAAAAGGTGTGAGATGAAGGCAGCCTGAACTCAGGGTGTTTATTGTGTTGCTATGATGAATGCGCTTGTATTCATGTTTATTCCATCATCTGCTACTGGAAGATCTCTGTAGACTTGCCTAAACCCTGTGGTTTATGCCTTTTCTTTACCTCAGTTTGGAAACTATTTGTTTCTTACAGAGACGAGTATGATGTAGAGTGACACCACGAGCTTCTTATAGGAGACTTTTACTCTGTTTAGGGAAAAATGTTTGAACATGTTAATGTTGAGTTAACCATTTAAAATTAACCTCATCAGACTATATTGAAGTAATTACATTGGCATTTTTAAACCACTGTTCTTCCTATGAAATATGTTGTGAAGTGACTGAAATGAGACCTGAGAAAATAAATAAAAATGTCTTTGTGCTTTGTGTTTTTTGTTTCTGGTGTCAAATGTATCTCACCTACAATAAGCAATTTCAGGGAGATACCAGGTCAATTGGCAAATTTGGGTGTGGGGGTGGTTATTGTCAGTATCACTGGCTTTTTTATTGTCACCATTCCAGAAACAAGAGTGATTTAATCTCTGCACTGTCCCTGAAGGCAACACAATCACTGCGGCTTAGAGACTGAGGCTGTTCTTTGGCCATGCTGTGCTACTGTCTTATTGAAAAACATCTCTCGAAATGATAGGTCCACTTTCTACTAAATGACTGAAATTTAATAAAAGACCAATCAAAATACTGATAATAATGACCACAAAACACTGGCATTAAAAAAACGCTGAGAAGGCACAAACAACAAGGGCAATAACACATGAAGGTACTGGGCCATAGGACACAAATAAAAGATTACAGATAAAAATAAATGACAATTATTAATATTAAATTAATTTAGTTAATTGTTTTGATAAAACAGATGAAGTATGTGAAATTAAAAAAGCAGAATTATAGAAAGTGCGTTTTTAAGAGTCCAAAACTTTAGAACCACCTCTTCATATAATGCACTCCAGTATGACTTATACCTTAATAATAATTTGAGCGTAGAATGATCATCTTTCTCATAATTTCAACTTAAAAACTGTGAAATCGCATTAGACTGTCCAGATATAACTAAGGACTTAAAGGTGTGAAGATCTGTGAGGCTAAAACCTGTTGTGGCAAAAATCTGAGAGAGCATGTTAAGAGACAGGAGGTAGCTCTCACATGATTATGAAGCAATTTAATGACAATATAAATAGGTAAAATAAGCAAAAGGTAGAGGAACAGGTAAATGAACACAGCAGAAAGCAGTTTACACTCGAGCGGATCAGACAGTGGTCTGATGAATTCTGTCAGGATTGTGTATGTTTTTAACTGCTCCACTATGCAAATCAAGCATAATTAGCAAGTCTCTGTTACTGTCTCTAGTCTCTGTTAGGACAGCTACCTTGGGCGAAGCTAGGGTTAAACAAAGGAAGACAGTAGGGTCTGTTTCAGGTGTCAGGGAATATTCTGGGATTCAATGTTCCTGCTAGTTCCCGTAGGCTTCCTACTGAATGGCGGGGACTTGGTGTCTGGCCTCTGCCAGAAATTTGACTGTCTGTAGCTTGACAGGTCAGTGTACGCCTGGTGTATTACTTGTTCCGGTTCCAGTTGGGGACCCTTTTGCAGTGGCTGACGTGGACCCACGTGATGTGTCCTTCCACCTTCACTGCTAAATTAGTTGCCAGTAATATGTGATGTGGTCCTGCGAAGCGTCTCTGCTGCCAACGTTTCCTCTGGTGGTCCTTGTCACCTGGGTTGAGTTCCTGGAGGCTGATGTCTGCAGGGGTAGACAGGGCTGCTTTCACCTGGGGACAAACCTCTGAGAGAGTTCTGCACAACAGTTGGAAATCACATCATTATGACAAACTCAAGTTTGTTTGGTCTGAATTAGTACCAAGCTAGGAGGTTTTGTCAAATTAATTTGGTAAAGACTTAAATCGCCTAAGAAATAGCACCAATGCTAATTCTTAAACCCATGTCAAACCTGTTTCTCACAACATTTTGTGAATTTGGTCTTAGGTTTTTTTCTGTCACACCTGCACTCTGGGGGTGAGAAGGCAATTACCCAAAATTAGTTTGACAAATCGTTTACCATGTTCATGGTAAAACCCTGGACCATTGTCACAAATTACTTGATTCTGGAACACTTCAAATCGTCCGACTTGTCAGGGCCTTTTACCACAGTAGCTGCATCCTATTTGGAAGAGAGGAAACAACAGCCTCTACCGACTTGCTAAACATGCAAACCATGGTCAAGCAAACTCTCCATTTCTACATAGCTATAGCTCAATTAACTCAATCATCCAATATTCAAAGGGTCTATCAGGTGGGGAGTGGCCTTGCAGTGGCATTTAATCGCACCAGAGGCATTGTGAGCCCCACAGATTAACATGTCCTGCAATCCCTGAAACCCTTGCTTTAGTGTTTAAAGTAGGTGTTAAAATATGCACACATCCCCCATTTGCAAATGTCTACCATGAGCTAGCTTTGCATTTAGATGGAAATATCAGTTAGGTAAACAAAGTTTATCTCTGGACCCGAGCGATGTCCCTTTTGCAGTGTTGCACCTAATTTCATTACAAAGTTTCTAGATGTGTTTGCTAGTGACTGCATGGTTCACAAGTCAGTCTGTGGGTTGAGTTTCTGTGGGAGAAAAAAAACTGAGTTGGGTGAAAAATTTTTCCCATCCTGGCCGCTGTATCCGCTCTTGATCTAGATCAGCCTTCCAGCTATATTCCATCCTAGGATCTGATGCTGTTGGTTGGAATTCCTCGAGGAACAGCGTCTTCTGCAACCATGGGCCAAGGTCTTGCCAACTCCAATCAGATGGTTTTGCCAATAGGACATGTGGAGTATTCCCCTAAATAGTTCTTCCTGTTTAGAGGAGAGTGAGACAGAGGCGACGGCGGCAGTCTTTGTCCAAACCACATTTGTCAAACATATCACTACATCTTCCCCATCTCTACATACCACTGACATTCATATTCACTTTCTAGGGAGATGGCGCCAGGGGCAGTTTCTAGCTGAGCAGTTCTGGTGAGGTTGGAGAAGGGAATATGTTTACAATATCATTGCAAGGCAAAAAATGGCAATCGCAGAAAAGAATCTAAAAGTATGTGATGTTGACTGGGATGAGTGATAGAGACTGTCAGTGGAAAGGACGGACTCATACGGAGAGTGAAAATCTCCCTTGCCGATAAAAGACTGAATATTAAAGGTCAACGCTCTGGTAAGCCTTCAGTTTTTCAGCGGCCAGTACAAAAACTAGTTCTGGTGTTAGAGAGGTCTTAAGGTGACCCCTACCTTCCTAAAGGTTATTTCTGTTCTGTTCATTGATGTTCTTATGTAACTATCATTCATAATTTTGGCATCAGTCATCTACTACTACTACTACTCTTTCGGCATTTCCCATCAGGGGTCACCACAGCGAATCATCCGTTTCCACCTCACTCTATCCTGAGCATCTTCCACTCTGACACCAGCTAACCTCATGTCCTCTGTTAGAACGTCCATATATCTCCTCCTTGGTCGTCTTCTCGCCCTCTTGCCTGGCAGCTCCATCTCCAACATCCTTCTACCAATATATTCACTATCCCTCCTCTGCACATGTCCAAACCACCTCAGTCTGGCCTCTCTGGCTTTGTTGCTAACACTGGCAACGTGCGCTGTCCCTCTGATGAACTCGTTCCTTATTCTGTCTTTGGCATCAGTCATCGTCAGTGTAAAAAACCCTAAATTATGCTCTATTGTATTTGCTAGGGCATAATTTAATTTTGCCATGTGTACTTTCGGTTTGTGTGGTTTTATTTTGACAGTGCACTTCCTGTGTATCATTAGCAGTGATTGGAGTGGCAGTAGCTTAAGGTAAGGAGTTGGTCGAGACGGCAGAAGCTAATTGAAACGGAGTAATCTTTAATGGTTGCATATTGGCAGTCTCTCTGAAAGAGGCACAAGTTCTTACGGTTGATGCCGGTGTACAAAAGGCTTACAAGGTTAATATGGAATGAAAACCAAAATCACGAGTAAAGTCTCATCCTTGCTCAGGGGGAGAACTTGAGAAACAAAATAGTACACGCACATCATATTCTTAGTCTTTCCCAACAGCACTCACTCTGCAAATTAAGATCTCCATCTATCTCCCAAACACACAAATCTCAGGTTATACAGCACACACACACACACACACACACACACACACACACACACAAAACCATGTGATGACAAATGAACAGAGATGCACATTAACTTCTAAAGAACAGAGAAAGTTAGAGGAGGGACTAAAAGCTCCATAGGTTATAAAACACAGAACTGTGGTCCAAGAGCTGCCAGAGTTCAGCAGCTTCTCCTCTGTCTGATGACGATGGAGGAAGTTGAACTCTGCTTCCCACAGCTCAACACGTCCTGCTGGAAGACAAAGCGTCCTCTCTCTCACACTGTCCTTATTTACATGGTGCTGTCCTTCATCTCTCTGCTCACTGTGACTCTCAACCTGCTGGTCATCATCTCCATCTCCCACTTCAAGTACACACTTAGTTTATTAAATTGTAATATTTTTACAATATGTTTTTGAATTTGATAAAGTTGCTAAGATGATCACTAATATTACACATTCTAAATATTTTGCTCGTATGTCTCCAGGCAGCTCCAGTCTCCCACCAACCTCCTCCTTCTCGCTCTGGCTGTCTCTGATTTCTTTGTGGGCCTCGACATGTTGTTTCAAATTCTGCTAATAAACGGCTGCTGGTTACTTGGTGACCTCATGTGCACACTGTATATTCTTTTTGATTATATTGTTACCAGTACTTCAATAGGAATCATGATTCTCATATCTGTTGACCGATATGTGGCTATTTGTGACCCTCTGCATTATTCCACCAAAGTCACTCCAGGAAGAGTTCAAGTCTGTGTTTCACTGTGTTGGATCTTGTCTTTCTTCTACGCTGTCATAGTGATGAAAGAGGATATTAAAGAACCAGGCAGGTACAAATCCTGTGTTGGAGAGTGTGTTGTGACCTGCAGCATTATCCATCAGTTTTCAGATTTTATTGTCTTATTTCTTATTCCTATCTCAGTCATCATAGTTCTGTATATGAGAGTGTTTGTGGTGGCCGTGTCTCAGGCTCGGGCCATGAGGTCTCACATTGCAGCTGTGTCACTCAAGCGTTCAGTGAAAGTAACTGTGAAAAAGTCGGAGATAAAAGCAGCTGGGACTCTGGGTGTAATGTTTTTTCTGTCACAATGAATGATCAGGATATAACTGTCAGTGCCTCAGCTGTGTCCATTGAATTATGTCTCTATAATTCTAACTCCTGTCTAAACCCTTATATATGTCCATATTTCTGTGTCACAGTCAGAGGTCAGGACACTTATGTCAATGTTTCATCTGCGTCTTCTGAATTATTTCTGTATGATTGTAACTCCTGTATAAACCCTTTAATTTATGCCTTATTTTATCCCTGGTTTAGAAAATCTATTAAGCTTATTTTTACTCTTCAAATTCTGAGGCCTGGTTCCTGTGAGACAAATATGCTGTAAAGAGACAGTGAAATTATTCAATTCTTCTCCTTACTTCATTAAAGGAAATCTATCTGAATATGTTAATGTCGAGACAACCATAGACATGGAGCTTATGGCTCATTGTAGGGGACAAGTACCTGTGGTGGCCCTTATACAGCTTATTAGCAGGTGTAAGATGATGCAGGACAGATCTCAGGATAACTGAGAGAGAGGAAGTCGAAGTGGTCAAAAATGTGGATTAAAAGCAAGTATACCATGAGCAACAGGTTGTGCCTTACAAATTTATAATTAAACATCTGAAAATCTATTCCAGAACCATGGTTGGCGTTGTGGATTTGACCTGCCTGAAGGTGGAAACTAGCAGGAAGAGGGTATTTGCACAGCTGAGTTGATGCAGCTAACAGTGTTTCAGAGTCCCTATACAGTCACTAAATAACCTTTTTAAAGGTTGTTCAGAATTATACTGAAGACCCAGTTTATCACGAGTTGTCAAATCACCTCAAGTAGAGGGGTTAACATTTTTTATATTCTGAAAGGACATGGTGCATTGTTGAACTAATTTGGAGAGTGGTAGGTTAACTTTAAAGGATATTCACAAGTGGGCGATTCAGTTGCAGTGAACAGGAACTGCAAAATACCAGAATAGCAAAGTATGTCAAGGGTGTGACCTTTAGAGTGGGTTGGAAAATCCATATGTCAACCAAAACATGTCAAGGCAAGACATAAAGTCCCATATACATATGGTTTTAATATTATCAATATTATCAACTTTAGAATTCATTCTGTGAAGAATTACAAGTCCTCCTCGAGATTACGAAATGTAAACAAACCCTGGCGGAAACGCTCAATTCAGCTCTAGAAAGTGACTGTGCTGTTGCCAAATCTCCAACAAAGGAATGATATCGAGGTGGTTATCAGCCAAGAGATAGAAGCTCACAGAGCTTTTGTGGGAAGGTGAGCAGACGTTAAATAGCCCAAACATTAGAGTGTTACTTACAGATATAGATGGCTAGTTTTTGTAATGTTGTCAACAAACTGTGTTGATGCTGCCCAAAAATTCAAAATTTGATAGTTATGTACTAAAAATACTCTGACAATGACAGCGTAATAAAATGTGCATGCTACAATCATCAATGATCTGGCATAAACATGGTGATGAGAGAGATGAGCCAGATTTGGGGGATGTTGTGAGCAGGGGAAGAGCCAGACAGGTGAATGGAGTTGATGTGGACATTCTAGAGCTGAGGAAAACATTGGTAAATAAAAGGGAATGTTCAAAGGTAGACTTCGTCTGTGTGGGTTACTGACACAATCTGGTGACACACATATGTGTGTGTGTATGTATATATATATTTGTGTGTGTGTGTGTGTATATGTATATATGTATATATATGTGTGTGTGTGTGTGTGTGTGTATAATATATATATATGCAAGCAAGATTGCTGCAGCGTTTTCCAATCAGATTGCTGATTGGAATTGGTATATATATCATGAACCAGTTTTTCAGCGTCGCTTTGAGACAGGATGCTCCTAATTATGGCAACATTTGGCAATATGTTATACAGCCAAATGCTAGACAACTAACCATGCTGACTATTGGCCAAACACTCGAACTGGATTCCCACCTTCTGCCCCATTTCCTCTCACAAACCACACATTGCCCAGTAGAAAGATGCAGGAGAGTCGTGACAACCTTAGGCTTTTTGCATTTTCTGATGTTTACATTTTTAACCCATTCACTTTTTTATCTCTCACAAACCACACAGCTTCTGCAGGATGTTTGACCTTGCTTTCTTAGAAAAAGAGGCACAACATGGGGCTACTTACTGCAGTAACAGATTATTTTTGGAATTCTGGACCAGGACTTCTGATTCGAAATAGAATAAATACATGTTTTGACACATTTTACTAAGGTCTACTAAGGAAAAGCAGAGCTAGACACAGCTCTTCAGCTTGGCCAGTCCTACAAACGCTATGCACTAGACCTTGCCGGCTGAATTCCTAAACCGTCTTTGATTGCCGGTACTATCCACGCTTGTTTTGATTCTGTATGGCTGCTACCTTGGTCAGATGTCCCTTGCAAAATTGATTCCCATCTCAATGCAATTTCCTGCTCAAATAAAAGTAAGGTATTCATTTTTAAAAAAAGTTTTCATCTCAAGGGGCCAGTGCATCTTCGTCTCTAAGGACGGTTGCCTTCAACCTTACAATGACCCTCAAGAATTAAACAACATTATTGTAAAGGACCAGTATCCCCTGCCCCTGGTATCCTCTGCATTTATGCTGCTCCAGGAATGCGCAGTTTACACCAAGCTAGACCTCTGCAACGCCTATCACCTGGTCCACATTCAGAAAGGAGAAAAGTGAAAGAGGGATCAACATCTCTTCCAGCCATTTCAAGTACTTTCTCATGCAATTTGGGCTGACCATTTCTTTGTAGTTAATAACATGATTTGTGTCTGTGCCCCTGGACGGTCCTCCATCTTCTCTTGCAGAATCAACTGTATATCAAAGCAGAGAAGGATGGATTCCATGCACAGTGCACTTCCTGGGGTTTTTATTGTGGAATTTGAAGAAAAGTGATGGTGGTAAATCCCAAACCTGCTGTGGCCTTTCTGTGTGAAGTTTGCGTGTTCTCCCCATGCTTGTGTGGCTTTCCTTCTTGTACTCTGGTTCCTCCAACAGTCTGAAGATATACATATTAGGTTTAGTGGCGACTTTAAATTGCTCATAGGTGTGACTGTGACTCTGAATGGCTGTCTTACTGTGTATGTTTCTTTATGTTGGCCCTGACATAGATGGAGACTTGTGCAGGTTGTACCCTGACTCTCTCACAACACTGGGCAAGATAAATGGCTACAGACAATGGTCAGATGCATAGATGCACAATTTAAGATTAGGAAAAGTCTAAGTATGTCAGGAGCAATAGTGTTTTCCAAAAGGGTGCTTTTCATTTACTTTAAAATGGCTAGGATGTAGAAAAAAGTCCAGAAGGATACTTTATGCTGATAATTAAAAAAATTCACACCATCTGATGTACATAACATAATAATCAAACCAGATCACATTCTTATTCAAAAAGACTTTTCCCTGAAGCAGTCACTCTGCTAATTAGGATCTTCATTTTTCTGCCAAAGACACCTGTCTTAGGTTGTATAGTAATACACACACATCCACAGAACGTTAGAGGAGGAGCTAAAGTGCTTACTTAAGTTATCCAACAGAGAGCTTTGATCCCAGAGTTCAGCAGCTTCTCCTCTGTCTGATGATGATGGAGGAAGTTGAACTCTGCTTCCCACAGCTCAACACGTCCTGCTGGAAGACAAAGCGTCCTCTCTCTCACACTGTCCTTATTTACATGGTGCTGTCCTTCATCTCTCTGCTCACTGTGACTCTCAACCTGCTGGTCATCATCTCCATCTCCCACTTCAAGTACACACTGGTTAATAATTTGTAAATATATTTTTGAATTTGATCAAGTTTTTGCTAAGATGATATTACACATTCCAAGTATTTTGCTCTTATGTTTCCAGGCAGCTCCACACTCCCACCAACCTCCTCCTTCTCTCTCTGGCTGTCTCTGATTTCTTTGTGGGCCTCGACATGTTGTTTCAAATTATGCTCATAAACGGCTGCTGGGTAGTCGGTGACCTGATGTGCACTTTGTATGCTGTTTTTAACCATACAATTACTAGTACATCGATAGGAATCATGGTTCTCATATCTATTGACAGATATGTGGCTATTTGTGACCCTCTGCATTATTCCACCAAAGTCACTCCAGGAAGAGTTCAAGTCTGTGTTTCACTGTGTTGGATCTTGTCTTTCGCCTATGCCGTCATAGTTTTGAAGGAAATATTGAAACAACCAGGCAGGTATAATTCACTTTTTAGTTTTATTATGTTGTCGTCATCTTTCTGTAGAGTGTGGCGTGTCTCAGGCTCAGATTGTTACTGTCAGTGAAGGTAACTGTGAAAAGTCGGAGATAAAAGCAGCTGGAACTCTGGGTGTTGTTATAGTCGTGTTTCTAGTATCTAAAGATTGTTGTTATAGTCTAATATGCATATGTCCATATTTCTGTGTCACATTGAAAACGCACTGCTCTAAAGATCTCAGAACAACAGAAAGTCTTTTTTACTCTTACTTTAAATTTTTTACCCTCATAAACACTAAAACCTGCCTTACCAAAGGATTTTGTCCTGCACATTGGAACAACTAAAACACGCGATCTGAGTGTATGGACTGGCTCAGCATGGAAACACGTCCGACAGGCTGCTGCAAGACCATGAAATCCTTTAAAAATTTGTGATTTGTTTTTAACAAATACTGTGGCTGATAGGACTTTAAAAAAGGTTGTTGTCAGAACTCTGGAAGCTGTAATTAGTTAATGAGGTGCTTAAGTTGACCAGAGAGGATATTCCAGTCTGCAGGATATAAGTTCATATTTACATTTAGTCATTTGGCAGATGCTTTTATCCAAAGCCACTTACAGAGTCATTTGGTACATACACAAGAGTGAAGGCTGCCATGCGGGGTGCTCATCTCGCCCACCAGGGGCAGCTGGGGGTTCAGTGTCTTGCTCAAGGACACTTTGACACGCAGCAAGGAGAGAACGCGAATCGAGCCACTGACCCTATGGTCTGTGGACAACTGCCTTACCAACTGAGATACAGCTGCCCCCTATATTTATCTATATATCTAAATAGATAGATAATATTTTATGTATAATATAAATATTTGTCACACTTGATTGATTGATGATTTGAATCAGCAAAGATAAAAAATACACAAAGAACACCCGAGTAGATGCATTTTTAAAATGTGGATTTCATTTATTAAAATGTCCAAACCCACCTGGCCCCTGTGTAATGGTCGTTTTTTCTCTCTGAGCCTTTAAGCCAATAACTAAAATCTCACTTTGTTCTGGTTACGCTGGAAGAAGTTTTGACATCCAATCACTAATGTCTCCTGATGACACCCACCTACTTTGAAGGTAATAAATATACAAGTTAAAACGTAGTGGTCTTTAAAGCGATCCCTGTGGAACACCATAAGTAATTTGAGTGAATTAATATGTACAATATAATTGGAATAGGTTTTCATTAGTGTAAACAAAGAACTGTGTGCCAGATAGATATATCGAAAAGCTGTTAAAACAGTTGAAAAGTAGCCCAAAGTGTTCCCTCAGTGTAATTAAAAGAATCTGATGGTTTGTGAACATGGGAACTGAAACATAAAAAAACACACACACACAAACCCTGTGATTATACATTAACAGAGCAAAACATTAATTTATAGGATTCACAGCATATTCTTATTCAAAAAGACTTTCACAGCAGCACTCATTCTCCTTATTAAGATCTGCCTCTACCTGCCAAACAAAGCTGTCTCAGGTTGTACAGTAACACACACATACTATTTGATCAAGCATGAACAGAGATACACATTCATTTCTTATGAACAGAGAAAGTTATAGGAGGGACTAAAGAGCTACTTAGGTTATAAAACACAGAACTGTGGTCCAGAGCTGCCAGAGTTCAGCAGCTTCTCGTCTGTCTGGTGACGATGGAGGAAGTTGAACTCTGCTTCCCACAGCTCAACACGTCCTGCTGGAAGACAAAACGTCCTCTCTCTCACACTGTTCTTATTTACATGGTGCTGTCCTTCATCTCTCTGCTCACTGTGACTCTCAACCTGCTGGTCATCATCTCCATCTCCCACTTCAAGTACACACTTGTTAATAATTTATAACGTTTAATTCAACTGTCAAAGAAAGTGGTTTTTGTCAATATATTTTGTATTTTATAAAGAATCTTTATCTGCAAGATGATCACTGATATTTCACATTCTAAGTATTTTGCTCTCATGTTTCCAGGCAGCTTCAGACTCCCACCAACCTCCTCCTTCTCGCTCTGGCTGTCTCTGATTTCTTTGTGGGCATCAACATGTTGTTTCAAATTATGCTCATAAACGGCTGCTGGTTACTTGGTGACCTCATGTGCACACTGTATGCTGTTTTGAACTATACTGTTACCAGTACCTCGATAGGAATCATGGTTCTCATATCTGTTGACCGATATGTTGCCATTTGTGACCCTCTGCATTACTCCACCAAAGTCACTCCAAGAAGAGTTAATTTCTGTGTTTTACTGTTTTGGACCTTATCTTTTTTTTATGGTATCATAGTGAGGAAAGATGTTTTGAAACAACCAGGCAGATATGGTTCCTGTGTTGGAGAGTGTGGTGGGACCCTTACCGTTATTCAACAGTTTACAGATTTTATTGTCTTATTCCTTTTCCCATCACTGTCATCATAGTTCTGTATATGAGAGTGTTTGTGGTGGCCGTGTCTCAGGCTCGGGCCATTAGGTCTCACATTGCAGCTGTGTCATTCGAGCGTTCAGTGAAGTTAACTGTGAAGAAGTCGGAGATAAAAGCAGCTGGGACTCTGGGTGTTGTTATAGTCGTGTTTCTAATATGCATATGTCCATATTTCTGTGTCACAGTCAGAGGTCAGGACAACATGTTTAATGCTTTATCTGCTGCCATTGTAGTAAGTCTTTACTGTTCTAACTCTTGTCTGAATCCAGTAATTTATGCCTTATTTTACCCCTGGTTTAGAAAATCTATCAAAATTATTCTTACACTTCAGATTCTGCAGCCTGGCTCCTATAAGACAAACATGATGTAAGACACATTGTGGAGTGACAAAAAGGAGGCCTTTATTGTGTAAAAAAAAAGAGTGTAAAGAAATAATGTTAATGCTTTGTCGGTAGAGTGTGTGCAGGCCACGATTTCCCTTATCGTCAATTCTGTAGACTGCATGTTAGTATTTGTGGTGGCTGTGTCTCAGGCGTGTCCAGGTCTTACAGTCAGTGTTCCAGTTTTAAATGAATCTACCCGGAATGAAAGGCAGCCTAGAGTCAGGGTGATAGCTTTGTTACTATTAGAAATGTGCTGATATTCATGTAGCACGTCTTGTTCAGTTCCTCATCTATTACCACATAACCTCTATAAACTTTTACCTCTTGCCTAAAGGCCAGAGAGGACAACATTACAGTAGTCTGCCAGCTTTTAAAAGTGTGCATTAGTTTCCTTTTACTAGGGTTTGTGAGTTTGATTGGACTATGTGATTCTCTGTAATTCTTACTATGTCTTAAAACTCTGAACCCTGCCTCTGGCCCACGCTACGAACCTCTGCTTTTGTCCCCCTTCTGACTACCAATACCCCTTCAGGTATTGGACTTCAGTTTCTGTGAGACTGAGGCGGGGACGTTGTCATCTGTACTTTATTACTGAAAATCCTGTTCTCCTCAGACTCATCTACTATTATTTTGCTGCCCTGCTGTCTCACCCCCTCTCATCCTTCCATATCAACAGAAACGTGATGGAAGCCAACACAGATCGAAGCCATCTTGCTCTGACGTCATCCTTGTTTTCCCTACGTTCACCCCTGCCTCTGTCTTGCATAACTTCCAGGCTTAGCTTTTGGTTCCTTAAAAGCAAGTAAACCTGACATCCCTTTTGCATCAGTCATTCAACTGGATGCTCACTCTTAGATCTGGGCAGCAGTGCCACCTACTGTGCCGGACGAATATCTCTCAGCTCTCTCTCACCACACTTACCCATCTGCCTGTTTATTAACTTTTCTCCCTATAATCTTTTTATAAACTGAGTAATTTGTGTCCAGCTAATATTTGGGTCTTCGTTATTGACTAATCCTTACAACAGTGAAGCAGATTGCTATACTCAAGTTCTTTTCTCAAGTAAAGAATTTCGAAAGGACGTGCTTACCAATTAGGGTGCATGAGTTGAACACTCACACAGGTCTATCAGGTGCAAGGGATTAAAGGAGTGAGAACCATTTACAGCTTTATCAGTGCTATCAGCATCAACTTTAGGCCTGCAGTGATTGTTCCTAGAAAGTTGCCCATAAATCGAGGGGTCATCACTGATGACCAACTGAGCTTTACGAACCACATCTCCTCAGTCTCTAGGGCATGCAGATTTGCCTCTACAACATCAAAAGATCAGACCTGCCCACCTCTTTGTGCTGTTTTTTACCCTTGCATCTCATGAAACAGAAGAACGTCCTCTTAAAAACCGTCTGACAAATGACTAAATGTAAATGCTTTTCATCGATTACACCGTGGCACTCATTTCCTCTAAGCTGGTCTTGAAGCTTAATAAGCCGGGACTGGAAAAACTCCATCTGCAGCCGGATATGTGATTTCTTGAGCAACGGGCCACAGGCAGAGAAAATTGCCAGATCACTTCCATGATGATCCTCTTCACCGAGACACCACAGGGCTGTGTCCTCAGCCCCCTTCTCTGTTCCATGTTCTCCTCTTTGTTCTTCCCTTCTTCACCTGCCTCACCAAACTAAATACCAGTCAAGGTATTTAGTTTTTCTCTGTGTCTTAACTGTCACTCATGTGTCTTCTCCTGTCCTTTTATCCCATTTCCCAAGAAGTGTGTTCTCCTCCTGCCACTCCCTCTACATCACCACTAGTTGCTTAGTCAATAAACCTATTTTTACGTTCATTTGTTCTTTTCGTGATTTTTTGAGTCCTCCTCAATTATGAAAAGACTTTTGCCAGACCATTTCAGTGTATGGACTGGTTCATAGACTGGAAGCATGTCAGACAGGTGCTTTGAAAAGACGTGAGGAAAACAAAGGGAAAACCATGGTTTTCTTTATGATTTAATTTATTAAGGGAAAAGGCTGCATCAACCCACCTCGTCCTACGTGAAAATATAAAGAAATAAATAACAAAACAAATAATTTTTAAAAATTAAGGGCTAAGTTTTCTTTCTGAGCCTTTGAACCAATAACTAAAATCTCACTTTTGTTCTGGTTAATCTGCAAGATGTTTTGTGACATCCGGTCACTAACGTCTAAATAACTTTTAAAAGGGAATCAGTAGGCCCAGTGTCATTGGAAAACACAGCCACATCAGCATGTTTGGGAAATGAGCTGCCATGTCTCCTGATGTCACTGCCTGCTGTGAAGGTGAACCATACAAGTTAAAAAGTAGTTGTCCTTTAACTGACCCGTGGGGAACGATAGTTTCAACGAAGAACTATCTGCCAAATAGATACAATTAAAAGCAGTTAAAATTGTTGTTCCCTCAGTCTATTTGAAAGAATCTCATGGTCTGTCTCAAATGAAGCACTTAAGTCGATTAGTCCTAAAACTGAGGGTTTACTCTTATTTAGATTCTCGATAATCAATAACTGGTTTGACTAGAGCCGTGTCTTTACTGGCATTACTATGGAAACTAAAACCGAAACATAACATTCAAGCCCAATCTATGTGAAGACGTGAAAAGAGACATATATTAATTTCTAAAGAAAAGAAAGAAAACTGAAAGTTAGAGGAGGGACTAAACAGCTACATAGGTTATAAAACACAGAACTGTGGTCCGAGAGCTGCCAGAGTTCAGCAACTTCTCCTCTGTCTGGTGACGATGGAGGAAGTTGAACTCTGCTTCCCACAGCTCAATACGTCCTGCTGGAAGACAAAGCGTCCTCTCTCTCAGACTGTCCTTATTTACATGGTGCTGTCCTTCATCTCTCTGCTCACTGTGACTCTCAACCTGCTGGTCATCATCTCCATCTCCCACTTCAAGTACACACTGGTTATTAGGCTGTAACTTTTAATTCTATTGTGCGGGACACAAGTTTTCAACAATATGTTTTTGAATTTGATAAAGTTTCTTTATCTGCTAAGATGATCACTGATATTACACATTCTAAGTATTTTGCTCTTATGTTTCCAGGCAGCTCCAGTCTCCCACCAACCTCCTAATTCTCTCTCTGGCTGTCTCAGATTTCTTTGTGGCCTTCGACATGTTGTTTCAGGTTATGCTCATAAACGGCTGCTGGTTACTTGGTGACCTGATGTGCACTTTGTATTCTGTTTTGAACTATACTGTTACCAGTACCTCAATAGGAATCATGGTTCTCATATCTATTGACAGATATGTGGCTATTTGTGACCCTCTGCATTATTCCACCAAAGTCACTCCAGGAAGAGTTCAAGTCTGTGTTTTACTGTGTTGGATCTTATCTTTCTTCTATGGTATCATAATGTTAATTGATATTTTGAAACAACCAGGTATATATAATTCCTGTGTTGGAGAGTGTGTGTTGAGCTGTGACATTATTCAGCAGTTTTCAGATTTTATTATCTTATTCCTTATTCCCATCACTGTCATCGTAGTTCTGTATACGAGAGTATTTGTGGTGGCCGTGTCTCAGGCTCAGGCCATGAGGTCTCACATTGCAGCTGTGTCACTTGAGCGTTCAGTGACAATAACTGTGAAAAAGTCAGAGATAAAAGCAGCTGGGACTCTGGGTGTTGTTATAGTCGTGTTTATAATATGCATATGTCCATATTTCTGTGTCACATTGAAAACGCAGGACAGTTTTACCAGTGCTTCATCTGTGTCCATTGTATTATGTCTTTATGACTCAAACTCCTGTCTAAACCCTTTGATTTATGCCTTATTTTACCCCTGGTTTAGAAAATCTATTAAGCTTATTTTTACACTTCAGATTCTGAAACCTGGGTCCTGTGAGACAAACATGCTGTGAAGACAAAAATGAGGCTTTTACTGTGTTAAAGAAATCTGTCTGAATATGTTCATGTTGTGTCAGGAGATTGTGTGAAGGCCATAATTCGACCATTTTTCCCATTAATGTGAAATCTATATGTGAGTATTTGTGGTGACAAAAGTGTGGATGTCTTGTAATCGATAAACCAAGTAAATCCCACACACACCCTACTTGCTCACTTCACTAATATTCAGTCTAGCCGGCAAATGACTGGGTCGTTTGGTAATAAGTAAAGGGTGGCTGAAGTGGTGAAGTATGTTGTTTAACTGGGAGCACACTGGTTTCTGTAGCATACACATGCCAGAAATGTCTTGTAGGGACAAAACTTAAAAACTTTTTTGTGATTAATACGTTTATTTCTTACATATTCTCCACACTGTGTTTGGCCATCCTCTGTGAACTGCCAAACCAATCCGGCCCGTTTGGCCCCCGTTAATAATCAAGTTCCTGGGGGGATTTGCCACATGTGATATTGTTGACAAAAACTTTCAGTGAATAAAAGTGTAAGTTTCAACACTTCTATAGAGTAAGAGAGTGTCTGTAGTAATTTAAATGGTTTGTTAGTGGTTCATTCTCCTGCGTAGGCCGAGACATTGCCTATAAAAGCAGAGTTGGAGGTTCTCCTAGGACAGGGGTGTGCAAACTTTATTATCAAAAGAGCCGTTTTGCCCCCTTAACTGCGAAAAACAATATTCAGGCGCCGCAAAAAAAAAAGAGCTTGTAAATCTTTAAAAGTTTTCACCTTTTTTATTTTACCTGTTACAACCACTGAATACACCAACAGAAGTGCAGTGCACATTTGTAGGTCTACTTTGAAATAAATTAAACTGTAAACTGTAGCCTATTTAAGTCTTTCCTATATTTGTGTAAAAAAAACTAGCCCACTTTAATATGAATAAAAATGTAGCTGTTGCTCAGCAGCTTTAAAAAGAAATATAAAATTAGAAGCTTCTTTGTCCTGTGCCTTCTCGTCCTCTTCGGGTTTTTTGCTCAGCCTGTAATTAACTGAAGCACCTGAACATACAAAACACCTACATCAGCTCGGAGTCTGAAATAAGTGTTGTTGTTGTTTTTTTCGGAAAAATAATACTTTAATAAATGCTATTGTTCTAACCTGTTTAAACTTGACTTCTGTGTCTGAAGTTTCCTATTGCAGGGTTTGCACAAAACCTGCCAGCAGGTAAAGGCAAAGGCTGGTGACATTAATGTGACTTATATTTTCGTTGACAAATTATAAATTAAAAATCACTTTTTTAAACTCAGATGGCATCAACTCAAACTTCAAGATAAATGCGCAACAAAATAAATTAATGATGATGTTATATGAATGAAATAGTTTCCATGAAGTTCCAGATGGACATAGATAAAAGACCGCAAAAGAAGAACTGAAGCTCAACATCTTCAATCACCAGGTCACCCAGATCCAGCTAAATTTGCAGCCAGAACAGGGTGGCCGGCACCAGGAGCCATTGGGATGCCAGTTGATGAGCCAAAGTTGGTGAGGCTAGAAAAAAATGATGATCAACATTTTCTAGCTATGTGTGAAAGATTCACAACTATCTACAAATGGCCAAGAAAAGCAGTCAAATTCACAAGTATTAAATATACAAGTAAATGATAAACCTTATGCAGCCTTTGCAGATAATGTTTTTTCACAAGCCCTGTTTCATGCCTAGTTTGTCCCTAAAGAACTGTGATACTGGAAGGAAACAGTCACTTTTATGACCTGTGACTGCTTTGGTTTACATTTGCGGCCTTTCCTGACTGTGCTGCCTGAAGATATTGGCCTCATTTCATCTGCTCCCCTGCCTGCTCCTAATTCGTGTGTTTGATCTGAGTATCTGATTCTCAGAAACTCTTACTGGACTCTGAACTCTGCCTCTCGCCCACACTAAAAACCTCTGCATCAATCGACCTTCTGGCTAATATATTTCTATAAATTAAGACTTGGAATCTGTTAAATGTGATGATTTTTTGCTTTGGATTCTGTTAAACTCTTTGGATTAGGGTCCTCATTATTGACCAGCACTTACAGCAGTGAACCAGATGGCCAATGTTGTGCTCAAGGAATTCCAAAGGAGGTACTTACTGATCAGGGTCCAAACTTCACGAGTCAAAAATTCACCCAGGTAACCATCAAGATGGGGCCATAGAAGGCAGCCTCTGTGTGTCGGTGTCCCCTACTCCGTTTTGTTTTGTCTTTTAATTCAGTTTTCTGCCACAGTTCTGGTGGCTCTTACTCCAGGGAAGAGCTCATGAACATCAGAGCTATTACCCCTGTAAATTTAATTCCAACTTTTGTGGCTTCCACCGGGAATTTAAGCTATTTTGATCAAGAAGGTGCGTAACAAAGCGGGAGCCTGCAGAAGAGGTAAACCTTCAGGTGCCCTCAATGGTGCAAATTACGCACTGCGCTCCCTAGCATATTCCTCTCTAACACGCGCTCACTTTGCAACAAAATGGACTTGTTGACTCCTCTGCTGAACAAAAAAAAAGACCTTTCTACGTCCTGTGTTTTGGTCTTTACAGAATCATGGCTATGGGATCTTATACCAGATTCTGCACTACAGCTGAGTGGATATCAACTCTGCAGAGCGGAAAGACACATTGAGCTTTCTGGCAACACAAAGGTAGGTGGAATCTGTTCCTGTATGAACGGTAGCTGGTGCAACAATGTTTCAGTACTGTCTCAGCATTGTTCCCCAGACCTGGAGGCCTTCAGCAGTAACTGTAGGCCTTTTTACTTGCCCGCCACAAGGTAACGTGTGAGGCACAGCTACACCACCATCAGTGGTGCTTATCACGCTTTTATTCGCACCGCACGGGGCCAGTCCAGCCAGGTCATGGTGCATTTGCAGCACAAACAACCCGGAACTCAATGCTTTCAAGATAGTGGAAATGATAGTGGAGTTCATCCATCCTCTGTGACACTCTGGAGACCCATGTTGAGTCTTTTCGCTTCCTGGACATCACCCAGGACACCAAGTGGGAGCAGATCATCAGCTCCCTTACCAAGAAGGCTCAGCAGAGGCTGCACTTCTTGCAGCACCTGAAGAAGTTCCACCTCCCTGTAAAGATGCCATTGAACTTTTACACTGCCATCATTAAATCCATTCTTACATTTGCCATCACAGTCTGGTTCGCTGCAGCCTCCCATCTCTTCAGGAGCTGTACGTCTCTAGGACCTGGAGACGTGCAGCCAGGATCGCAGCGAAACCCTCTCATCCCAGACACAGAGTCTTTCAGCACCTCCCCTCCGGTAAAGACCAGGATCTCACTCCCTAAAAACAGTTTCTTTCCCACTCAACAGTGCCCCAATCCCCCCCAGATAACCCCCTCCAACTTCCAGAAAGTAACTGACACCAAGACAAACTCCTAGTACTGTTAAATGTTTTTAACTGTGCTTGATTCTGAGGTTTGTCAGCTGCAAAGGATTAAAAGAGTGATAGTCTAGAACAGATAGTTACCTTATCTTTTGTTTGCCTACCAGAATGTTCTTCAGGCCTCCACCTTTTAAATTGCTTCATGCCCATCGGGTCAAAGGTCCATTGGGTGTGCCCAGGGAGAGGAGGAAAGGGTGAGGACAATCAACATGAACATTACGTCACTGCATAAACTGTCAGCAAAGTGGCAGAGCCCTGTTGGATCAAAGAGAACATGGGACTCATAACCTATCAGATCTGCCTCGAAAACAGCCTAGCCATGCACTTACTGCTCCAGTCATCAGAGCAGTAAATGCATGGCTAAAGGGAGAGCAAGGACATGTACCTGGGCCATCTGTTAATTGAGATGCCTCTTGAACTCTATCTGGAGACTCTTTAGTGTATCCATGTTGTCCATATCGCATCACTCTGACAGACACAAAACCTATTTACTAGCCTGTCTTTTTGTTCCTTCAGTTCTGGCCCAGCTTAGCTCCACTGTAAATATGCTGCACCATGTCCACTAAAGAAAATTAAATTAACTAAAAATGCACTTTTGGGTAGAGTGAGTATCTGGTGCAGATCACACCCAGATTCATATTCTTATTCAAGCAGACTCTGTGAAAATTAGGATCTGCCTCTACCAGCCAAACGCACAAGCATAAACCATGTGATGACACATGAACAGAGATACCCACATAATTTCTAAGAAACAGAAAGTTAGGGAGGGACTAAACGGCTACATAGGTTATAAAACATAGAGAGTTTTGGTTCGAGAGCTGCCAGAGTTCAGCAGCTTCTCCTCTGTCTGGTGACGATGGAGGAAGTTGAACTCTGCTTCCCACAGCTCAACACGTCCTGCTGGAAGACAAAGCGTCCTCTCTCTCACACTGTCCTTATTTACATGGTGCTGTCCTTCATCTCTCTGCTCACTGTGACTCTCAACCTGCTGGTCATCATCTCCATCTCCCACTTCAAGTAAACACTTGTTAATAATTTATAACTTTTAATTCTACTGTCAAAGAAAGTAGTTTTTGTCAATATGTTTTTGAGTTTCTTTATCTGCTAAGATGATCAATGATATTACACATTCTAAGTATTTTGCTCTTATGTCTCCAGGCAGCTCCACACTCCCACCAACCTCCTCCTTCTCTCTCTGGCTGTCTCTGATTTCTTTGTGGGCTTCGACATGTTGTTTCAAATTCTGGTCATAAACGGTTGCTGGTTACTCGGCGATCTCATGTGCACTCTGTATTTCATTTTTGATTATGTTGTTACTAGTACCTCGATAGGAATCATGGTTCTCATATCTATTGACAGATATGTGGCTATTTGTTACCCTCTGCATTATTCCACCAAAGTCACTGCAAGAAGAGTTCAAGTCTGTGTTTCACTTTGTTGGATCATCTCCCTCTCCTATAGCATCATAGTGATGAAAGAGGATTTAAAACAAGCAGGCAGATATAATTCCTGTGTTGGAGAGTGTGTGATGAGCTGTGACATTATTCACCAGTTTTCAGATTTTATTGTCTTATTTCTTATTCCCATCACAGTCATCATAGTTCTGTATATGAGAGTATTTGTGGTGGCCGTGTCTCAGGCTCAGGCCATGAGGTCTCATATTGCAGCTGTGTCACTCCAGCGTTCAGTGAGTGTGAAAAACTCTGAGATAAAAGCAGCTGGGACTCTGGGTGTTGTCATAGTCGTGTTTCTAATATGCATATGTCCATATTTTTGTGTAACAGTGAAAGGGCGTGACACCTTTGTCAATGCTTCATCTGCATCCTTTGTTTTGTGTCTGTATGACTCTAACTCCTGTCTAAACCCTTTGATTTATGCCTTATTTTACCCCTGGTTTAGAAAATCTATTAAGCTTATTTTTACACTTCAGATTCTGAAGCCTGGGTCCTGTGAGACAAACATGCTGTAAAGTGACAAAGTCTTATATGGATCTACTTGTTCTAGCTTATAATTTACTGGAATTGTATCATCTAGGTGTGCTGAAGTGATTTCTGCACTTTTGTCAAAATACTGATTTGATCTCTAGAGATATTCATGTACAGTGCCTATAAAAACTAACCACTTGTAAACATTTGCTTTTAATTTTTACAACATTGAATCGTCAGTGTAATGAGGTCTTTTCTGCATTGATCAACAAGAAAAAGTTAAATTTATTTGAAAATAAGAACAAAAAATGTTATTACATACATGCACTCCCTTTTTTTACGTGACTCATCTATTACTCATTCAAACAGTTTTATTAACTCTTCCTCAGGCAGGTTCTTATCAGTTGACCTTTATGTGGTTATTTGTGATCCACCAGATTCACTCCAAAAAGTCCATCCTTCTCTATGGTGGATCACTTCCCTCACAGTGTGATAATGAAAGAACTGCCAGGCTGGTATAATTGCTATGCAGGAATTATTTAGACCAGGGGTCTCAGACTATTCCAGCCAAAAGTCCATCCTAGTGCGGCCCGCGAGTTTGTTTTGAACGTGACGTATCAAAATGACGTTGACGTTCTTTGTGCCTCGGCTAAACACTTGATTGAAACTTCAACGATTAATACAGACATTTGAATCCTAATTATTATAATTATTTTATTTACTTATTACTGATTGATTGATTGATTTTCTTATTAATTTCTTATTTATTTTCTTCTAATTTGTTTATTTATTTTGTCATATTATTTTGTGTTAAAAATAAAAAAATAAAGACATTTGAGAAGATTAAAATTATTTAAAAGTTTTTCTTGTGGAAACCTGATGCGGCCCAGCCTCACCCCGACTCTGCCTCCAGCGGCCCCCAAGTAAATTGAGTTTGAGACCACTGATTTAGACCATTATTCCCATCACTATTCTGTATATTGTATGTGAGTATTTGTGCAGGGAGATCTTAGATGTTTTGCTCCAGTGTTCACTGTTTCCAACAACTCAAAGGTGTGAGAGGAGGGAGCCCGGCCTCACGGTGTTAGCTGTGTTACTGTTGGGCTCATATTCATATGTCACACCGTGTTCATTTCTTAAGCTGCTGCCGCAAGATCAGTCTTGCCTGAACCTTATGATTTTATGCAGTTCCTGTAGTGTGCTGTAGAATGGCATTAAGAGAAGACAGAGAACATTTATTTGAAATATATTTGAACATGTTAATGTTGTAACAGCCCTTTGAAATAAACCTTAAAATAAGGCCGATTTGTGTTGGTATTTTTGGTATTTTACAAAGAGACATGCTGTAAATTTCTCTTTCAATGGGTAGAGCAGCTGGATGGTATATACATGCATAAAAGAGCAGAACTGTGTGGAATCAAATCCCCAGCCTACCCAGCAGGTGTGTCCATGGGCGAGACACCCACCGCTCCCCCAGAGGGACGGGCCAAATGCAGAGGACAAATTTCATTGTAACATGTGCAAATGTATATGTGCTCAGTGATGAAAAAGGTTCTTCTTCTAAAGTGACTGAAACAGGCCTTCAGTAATATAAAATTGAAAAAACCTTGTTCCCTTTGTTTCTGGTGTCTGGTGACTGCAGTGACTGTGCAGGGATTGGACTCCTCCTGCGGTAGGCGTATTGCGTCACTTCCTGTTTCTTCACACTGTTTCGGGTCTCTGCCGAATGATTGTTCACTGGTTAATCGTAGCTCTTGTTTTCTAAATCAGTGATAAAAATCAGGACTGCTCCTCTTACTGAACAAAAAACTAAAACAATTAAATGTGGATTATTAAATATCAGATCTCTCTCATCTAAACCTCTGTTAGTAAATGACTTGATAAGCGATCATCAATTCGATTTATTTTGTCTCACTGAAACCTGGTTGCAGAAGGAAGAATGTGTTAGTTTAAATGAGTCGACCCCCCCAAGTCATATTAACTATCATGTTCCTAGAAGCTCAGGCCGAGGTGGAGGAGTAGCAGCAATCTATCACTCAAGCTTACCGATAAACCCTAGACCTAAACATAGTTATAACTCATTTGAGAGTCTTACTCTGAGACTTTCACACCCAATTTGGAAAACCCAAAATCCACTTCTATTTGTTATTGTGTATCATCCTCCAGTCCCTTATTCTGAATTTTTGAATGAATTCTCAGATTTTCTAACCGACTTAGTGCAGATAAAGTCGTCATAGTGGGCGATTTTAACATTCATGTAGATGCTGACAGTAACTCCCTCAACACGACATTTACTTCATTATTAGATTCAAGTGGTTTCTCTCAAAATGTAAATAAACCCACTCATTGTTTTAGTCACACCCTAGACCTTGTCCTTGCATACGGTATTGAAATTGATAAACTAACAGTATTTCCTCATAATTCTGTTCTCTCTGACCATTTCCTAATAACATTTGAATTTAATTTATTGGACTACACAGCAGCTAGAAAGAAGTTTTGCTTCAGTAGGTGTTTATCTGAAAACACTGTGAACAAATTTAAGGAAATGATCCCTTCATCATTTACTTCAACATGTACCGATATAACTGAGAGTAGCTTCATTAACTGTACTCCTGCACAAGTTGATTACCTGACTGATAATTATGCAGCATCTTTACGTTCAATACTCGATCCTGTTGCCCCTCTGAAAAAGAAGGCAGTAATTCTGAACAGGCGATCTCCATGGTATAGCTCGCAAACTCGCAATTTAAAGCAGGCGTCACAAAGACTAGAAAGGAAGTGGCGTTCCACTTATTCACAAGAATCACGCTTAGCCTGGAAAAAGAGTTTATACTTATACAAATTAGCCTCCGTAAAGCCAGAACAGCTTATTATTCATCGGTAATAGAGGAAAACAAGAACAACCCCCGGTTTCTTTTCAGCACTGTAGCCAGGCTGACTAAGAGCCATAGTTCAGTTGAGACTAGTATTCCCTCAACGCTATGTAGCAATGACTTCATGACCTTCTTCACAAACAAAATCATAGCTATTAGAAATAAAATTCAACAGACCCTCCCCACAAATACAACAGAATTAGAATCATCAGTAAGTCCTCAGTCCCTTTTAGACTGCTTTTTGCCCATAGACCTTGCTGAATTAACTTCAACTATTATGGCATCTAAACCAACAACAAGTCTGCTAGACCCTATTCCAGTTAGACTGCTCAAAGATGCTCTACCCTTATTAGACACGTTCGTATTAGATATCATTAATCTATCCTTACAAACAGGATATGTACCAAAGGCTTATAAGATAGCTGTAATCAAACCTCTACTCAAAAAACCTAGTCTGGATCCAGATGTCTCAGCCAATTACAGACCAATATCCAATCTCCCCTTTATTTCTAAAATACTTGAAAAAGTAGTTGTAAAGCAATTATGTGACCACCTGCGCAGAAACGACTTGTTTGAAGAATTTCAGTCAGGATTTAGAGTTCATCATAGCACAGAAACCGCACTGATTAAAGTCACCAATGATCTTCTTCTGGCTTCAGATAACGGACTTGTCTCTATACTAGTTCTGCTAGATCTTAGTGCTGCCTTTGACACCATTGATCACAGAATATTATTACAGAGACTAGAACATGTAATTGGAATTAAAGGAACAGCACTGAATTGGTTTAAATCGTATCTATCGGATAGATTCCAATTTACTCATGTTAATGATGAATCTTCGACATACACAAAAGTTAGTTATGGAATTCCACAAGGGTCTGTATTAGGACCAATACTGTTTACTCTATATATGTCTCCCCTTGGCAACATTATTAGAAAACACTGTAAATTTTCACTGCTACGCTGATGACACGCAGTTATATCTATCTATGAAACCTGATGAAACAAATAAATTAATAAAACTACAAGCATGTCTTAAAGACATAAGGGACTGGATGACGTATAATTTTCTTCTTCTAAACTCAGATAAAACTGAAGTTATTGTATTTGGGCCTAATAGTCTAAGAGACATGTTTTCTAACCATAACGCTACTTTAGATGACATAACTCTTGCCCCCAGTAGTACTGCAAGGAATCTTGGAGTCATTTTTGACCAGGATTTGTCATTTACCTCACACATAAAGCAAATCTCTAGAACAGCCTTCTTCCACCTACGGAACATTGCCAAAATTAGGAGCATCCTATCCCAAAGCGATGCTGAAAAATTGGTTCATGCATTTGTTACTTCTAGATTGGACTATTGTAATTCTCTACTTTCAGGCTGCCCCAGTAACTCTCTAAAAGCCTCCAATTAATCCAAAATGCTGCATCAAGATTACTGACTGGGATTGGTAAGAGAGATCATATTTCACCTTCATTAGCTTCTCTCCATTGGCTTCCAATTAAATGCAGAATAGAATTTAAAACCCTTCTTCTTACCTATAAAGCTTTAAACGGCCAAGCCCCATCATATTTAAAAGATCTCTTAGTACCATATCATCCTACTAGACCACTTTAGTCCCAAAATGCAGGCCTACTTGTGGTTCCCAGAATTTCCAAAAATAGAATGGGAGGCAGAGCCTTTAGCTATCAAGCTCCTCTCCTGTGGAACCAGCTCCCAGTCCAGATTCAGGAAGCAGACACCCTCCCTATTTTTAAGACTAGGCTCAAAACCTTCCTTTTTGATAAAGCTTATAGTTGGTTATAGTCATGCTGCTATAGGCTTAGACTGCTGGGGGACTCTGCACTGTGCCACTTCCTCTTCTCTTCATTATCTCCTCTCACCCCACATCTATAATGTCACCACTGTATGACATTAACTCTGTGTCTTCTTTGTCCTGTAGTCGTCTCTCTCCCTCTCTTTCCCCCTTTCTCTCTCCCTGTCCACAGGTGTCCCCGGATTTGGCGCTTTGTGTCCTCCAGTGTGCAGCTACTGGTCCTATTAACCTGCTCAATATTTTGTTGTTGCTTTTGTTGCTCTGTTCTTTTCTCTCTCCACTTTCCACTCTGCCCAACCAGTCAAGGCAGATGGCCGTCCACCCTGAGCCTGGTTCTCCTGGAGGTTTCTTCCGTTAAAGGGAGTTCTTCCTTTCCATTGTTGCCTATTGCTTGCTCAAGGGGGATTTGTTGGGTTTTCTCTACATTTTTGTATAGTCTTGACTTTATTATGTAAAGTGCCCTGAGATGACCTTGTTGTAAATTGGCGCTATATAAATAAAGTTGAATTGAATTGAATTGGTGTCAATGAGATGGGGTTGGGGTGGCAATTTTCAGCAACACAGGCCTTTTCCTTTGCTGAGAGGCCAAGGGTTCTCTCTGTGCTGAACTCCACAAAACACATGTAGACTAGGGAAAATCCCATGACCCCGGTGTAGTACTGGCTTTATAAAGAACTGGTCCACTGTTCCGTCGCTGAGATGGAATCTGATCTTCCTCTAAGTAAGGTTGTTTTCTTTAAGCACACAGGCATATGCCGGCAGGCATGTTATTATTATAACAACAAATTGTATTAGACAGTGCCTTGAGTGTCATGAGTCAGCTCCTCATTTCCACTTCCTCTCCTGGACTTTTATTTTGTGGGCTGTTTTCTCCACATCCTGTTCCTGCTCTATAGTAAATTCTGCCAACTTCACCACCAGTCACTTCCCTGGATTGTTTTCACCTGTTCCCGCTGCCTATTTAGACCTGGCCTTCACCACAGCTCTCTGCTTGATTATCTCTCTTCATGACTGCTACAGCACTACAGGGAGCTTTCCAGCCATATCTGCATTTTGTTTTAGACCTTGGTACTCTGCTAAGTTTCTACTCAAGAGCTTCTTTGTTAATATGGGCCCGGTTTATGTGCCTGCTCATCTGGTTTACCTTCCTGATCATCTGGTAACCTGGCTATTTATATTCACTGGCTAAACCTGCAGCACACCTGCCACCTGCCTGTTTGCCTGTCTACTGGCTTATTGTACTATCTGCCATTCATTTCTGTGCATTACTATTACCAATAAAACTTCCTCACATTTCATCCTCAGTCCTGTATTTCTGGGTCCAAAAACAAAACCATGACAATACGATCAAGCCACAATTGGGACCCCAGGACACTGGAGGAGGAATCACCATGAACCTCATCAAAGCAGTTGAGTTTTGGGCACAGTGCAGAGCATTCACAGACAATTCATTTCAATTTCCAAGGAGTTTTGAGGGTTCTTGATTCACCATTCTTCCCCAACAGGTAGACCCCTATTATTTCAAAATCCTCCGGCACAGTGTCTGTTCCTGAGTCACCCAGCCACCTGCCAGTTCCATCGATCCTTCAGCTTGCCTCCTTAGGGACTTGTATCTGTAGCAGTTGACACTCCGACATTCATGGCCAATTCTTCCGAACTCATTCCTGTCTCCGGATCGACTGATGCCTGTGTTCCTGGCCTGTCTGCCTCTGTTCAAGCGCCCATTCCTGTCCTGGCCTCTGCTCACACTCCAGACTCACGTTTAGCTGTGGCCTCATCTAATCCGGTCTCTGAGGGGGCCGTCGACTGTAACGGCCCTGCACCTACTTCCTAGAGGGTCGTCGACTGCAATGGCCCCACACCTGGTCCTGATTCTGTCTATGAGGGGGCCATCAACTGCACTGGCCCCGCACCTGACTCTGATCCTGTTTTCAAGGGGGCTTTCGATTCCACTGGTCCCACACCTGACTCTGAGCCTGTTCCGAAGGGGGCTCGTCCGGCATCTGCTCATCCGGTTCCTGTTCCTGTGCAGAGGTTGTCCGGTGCTCACCTGGTGCCTGCTCATCCAGTCTGGCCCCCAGAGGACTCTCTCACCAGATGACAGAGCCTGAGTGCGGGAGACAGATGGTTGCCTGCATGAAACGGGTTTGTACACAGGCAGGAGATGAACTAGGTTTTTGATCTTCCTAAGGGGGAGGGGTGCTGAATTGTAAGACTCCTTGGAGTAAGTCCAAGGAGAAAGTAAGTTCAATGTTTAATTGTCTCTGGTGAGGCGGGAAATGTATGAGGTTAATGTGGGCAGCATGGACAATGGAGGGGCATGGTTGAAGTCTCCAGAGATGGGGAGAAGGGCATTTGGACTCTGTGTCAGTAGTCTGTTAACAAGAGAGTGCAGGACGTCACATGCTGTTTCGCCGTTAGCGGAAGGGGGGGATATATGCAGCTATTGCCATAACGTGAGAATTCCCTGGGCAGGTAGAACGGTCTCATGCTAATGGCTAAGAACTCAGGTTAGCACAGGTCTGCTAGATTTACACATCTGTTATTAACACTACTGCAAGTAAAGACCTTTCCTTTTACCTCTCTCTGTTGTCCTGTCTGCTCGTACCAATTTCATTCCATCTAGAGCTACGGCTGTATCTACTCTTAGCGTAGTTAGCCATGAGTCTGTAAACACCATGATGCTAGCCTCCCGGTATTCTCTCTGGTGCTGGGTCAGAGCAGCCAGCTCATCTTGCTAGCTCATCCTTGTTTGGTAGAGATCTCACATTTTCTGTGACGATGGACGGGAGGGTCGGTCTATACCGTCTCCTTTTTCCCGACACAAAGCGCCAGCTCAGTTCCCCGTCTTCTCCTCCTCGAGGAACCTCATGTCTTTCCTGGTGTAGCATCACCTTGTTGTGGAATTCTAACAGTTGAAACTGGGTGTTGAGTCCAAAAAAAGTATAAAAAACAGCAAACTTGGCAAGTTTGATGTCCATGGTGCAGCTCTCACATTCAAACTTCTATACACTTCTATACACTGTCTTGCTTAAGACAATGGTCTTTTTGTCGTTCTGTTGAGCTCAGTGTTTTTGAATGATTCTTCATTTTTCCGCTTAAAGGGCAACTGTACCAATTTCCAACTTGCTCTCTATGGCTTTAGTTTAGTGTGTGAATGTACATTAATTCTATTAAACTTCCCTCTTACTTCCCTTTATCAATCACCTCCAAATTACACCACCAGGAGGAGTTTTTCTTCCTTAGGACTTCAGATAATGTGATCAGGGTGAGCTGTAGAAAAGCAGGTTGAATTCATTTATTTGCTAAATCACAAATACGAACTATAGTTTCCTCCAATTAATGTCATCTTCAAGCAATTTCAAGCTAGATAAGGGGAAAATTTTTCATATAGTTAGAGGGAAGTTAGAGGAAAGTTTATGACATTTATGTACAGGTACTACTCAAACTAGAAGCAAAAGAATCAAGTTCATTATCACGTCATTTAATGAGATGACGATGAGGGGGAGGAGAAAGATATGACAACATAATAGAAGGGACTAAGGGGCGAAGGAAGAGGTAAACAAATTTATATGACGGAGAGTTCAGAGAGCTGCCAGAGTTCAGCAGCTTCTCGTCTGTCTGATGACGATGGAGGAAGTTGAACTCTGCTTCCCACAGCTCAACACGTCCTGCTGGAAGACAAAGCGTCCTCTCTCTCACACTGTCCTTATTTACATGGTGCTGTCCTTCATCTCTCTGCTCACTGTGACTCTCAACCTGCTGGTCATCATCTCCATCTCCCACTTCAAGTACACACTTGTTTTTAATTTGTAAAAACTAATAACTAAACAGAAAGAAATAATTGAGAGATAAACTAGTTTTTCTAAATATGTTTTTGAATTTTAGAAAAACTGGTTATTTTTTTAAAGTTTCTTTCTGTGCTAACATGATCACTGATATTACACATTCTAAGTATTTTACTGTTATTTTTCCAGGCAGCTCCAGTGTCCCACCAACCTCCTCCTTCTCTCTCTGGCTGTCTCTGATTTGTTTGTCGGGTTCGACATGTTGTTTCAAATTATGCTCATAAATGGCTGCTGGTTACTCGGTGATCTCATGTGCACTCTCTATTTTTGTTTAGACTATATAACTACCTGTACCTCGGTAGGAATCATGGTTCTGATATCAGTCGACCGATATGTGGCTATTTGTGACCCTCTGCATTACTGCACTAAAGTCACTCCAAGAAGAGTTGAAGTCTGTGTCTTACTGTGTTGGTTTAGTTCTGTCTTGTATACCATGATAGTGATGAGTGACGAGTTGACACAGCCAGGCAGGTTTAATACCTGTGCTGGAGAGTGTGCGACAGTCAGCAAAAGTATTGTTCAAGTTACAGATCTGATTTTTACCTTCATTGGCCCCATTACTGTCATCATAGTTCTGTATATGAGAGTGTTTGTGGTGGCCGTGTCTCAGGCTCGGGCCATGAGGTCTCATATTGCAGCTGTGTCACTCGAGCGTTCAGTGAAGGTAACTGTGAAAAAGTCGGAGATAAAAGCAGCTGGGACTCTGGGTGTTGTTATAGTTGTGTTTCTATTATGTATGTGCCCATATTTCTGTGTTACAGTGACAGGCCAGGACATCCTATACAATGCTTCATCTGTTGCGATTGTATTATGTCTTTACTACTTTAACTCGTGTCTAAATCCAATAATTTATGCCTTCTTTTACCCCTGGTTTAGAAAATCAATTAGACTAATAGTTACATTTAAAATACTAAAGCCTGGCTCCTCTGACACAAATATGGAGTGGACTGACTGAAATTGAGCTCTTACTTTGTTAAAGGAAATGTGTTTTCTCAGATTAATGTTGGGTCAACAATTTAAGCAACTTTAGAGTTAAGTCAAAGTAAAATATTGGTTTTGGTATTTCAGATATTTTTATTTTTATTTTTTTGAAACCAAAGCTGTGAAGTCACTGAAATAAAGTCCCTGCTCAAGTTATTCAGCAAATCCCCTCTTACTCTGAAATCAGCTTCCTGGACTGTGAATCCACACCTGTGCACATCAGGCAATTATCAGGCCACGTTGATCTTCATTAAGCCTGAAATCACTTTGTCAGATTTTACTACTTTTACATTTCTAGGGTTGTGGTCTCTAAATGGGTGGAAGTGATTTCGTTGACATATTGATTCATCAGATATATTGATATAAACCCTTTTGAAACAATTTTGATCCATTACAAATGTAATTTGTTTTCTACACTGATCAAGAGAAAAAGTCTCTTACAGTGAAACTGAAAAATATCTACTAAGTATTCTAAAGAAAATCAAACTGTAATAATTTGTTTTAAGGATTGATGGATTATGATGAATTCACATAATTTCATGCACACAAAGGTCGTGAATTCATGCCTGTAATTATTTGATCAGATATTTAACAGTTTGTTAATGTCAGAACGATAGTTAGTGTTTTTCACAAGTCAGATGGTGTGTTTGGATAATCATAAGTTGTGATGGGCAGCACGATAGTGGAGTGGTTACAGAGTTACAAGGTTCCCACTTCGAATCCACCTGCCGGCTGCCTGTGGTTTCTGGTGCCAGGTGGAGTGTCCACAGTGCACAGATAGGCCAAAAGGAACCAGCAGGGTTTTTAAGAGAACAGAGTTCAAGTCTCCCTGAGCATAAAATGTGTTAAGCTAACGCATGTTTATGGCAAAAAGAATTAAATTAAAGCACACACAATCTACAGGCAGCACAGACAAAGAGTTTCTGTCAGCTGTGGCTGTTCTCTGTGCACAACTGGAGATGCGAGGGATCCCATGCAGAGCCAAGTTTAGCTCCACAGTTTTAGGATTTCAAGCATCAAAATCTCAAGTGCGCCTTGATTCAGTCGTTCTGGAACTTGTATCCTCGTGTGACTTTGTGCATGAACACAAACCTTTTGAATGGTTTAAAAAAAATGCAGCTCTGAGTGTGAAACCATCGCTATTCTGACACATGTCACAGAAAACAACGCAAAAGGCAAAAAAAAATTTCAGATATGACGCTTAACTAAATGGGAGACAATTTTTTTTCAATTCAGGTCTCGTTTAATTTTTTCCATTTACATTTATACTGAACGCTCACAGAGCAGGTGTATTAGATTAAATTACATAATTTTTCTTTGTAAAGAAAAATAATCAAAAATGTAACTCTCCAGATATTCAATGCTGATAGAGAAATACCTGCAGCTGGAATTGCAGCAAAAGTGTTGGCTCAGGGAGCTGAATACAAATGCATGGCGGACTTTTCAGATATGTATGTGTAAAAAAACATATTTCAATTTCATTTAACTTTGCAATCACTTTTTGTGGGTCTGTCACATAAAATCCTGGTAAAATACATTTACAGTTGTGATTTGTGAAGGGATATGAATACAAAAACACACACACAAACATGACTACACATTAGCATATAGGATAATGATGCAGAGAAAGGGAGGTGGAACAATTGCTGTGTAAGAAAGAATCTAAGAGGAGGAACAAAAGTCAGAGCTTTGGTCC
Organism: Channa striata; assembly: GCA_033026295.1. NCBI lineage: Eukaryota > Metazoa > Chordata > Actinopteri > Anabantiformes > Channidae > Channa > Channa striata. The sequence continues at coordinate 23,874,172 of CM065177.1, forward strand.
GAGAGCTGCCAGAGTTCAGCAGCTTCTCTGTCTGACGATGGAGGAAGTTGAACTCTGCTTCCCACAGCTCAACACGTCCTGCTGGAAGACAAAGCGTCCTCTCTCTCACACTGTCCTTATTTACATGGTGCTGTCCTTCATCTCTCTGCTCACTGTGACTCTCAACCTGCTGGTCATCATCTCCATCTCCCACTTCAAGTACACACTTATTTTTTTAACCTGTAAAACTTGTAACTGTACATATAGAAGTTTTTGTAAGAAAAACTTTTTAAGCAGATTTTTAAATTGTATATAGGTCATCATACTTTGTTTTTTTATTTGCTGGAATAGTAACAAATATTAAGTATGTTGCTCTGTTTCCTCCCCAGGCAGCTCCAGTGTCCCACCAACCTCCTCCTTCTCTCTCTGGCTGTCTCAGATTTGTTTGTCGGGTTCGACATGTTGTTTCAGATTATGCTGATAAATGGTTGCTGGTTACTTGGTGACCTCATGTGCACTCTGTATTTTTGTTTAGACTATATAACTACCTGTACGTCCATAGGAATCATGGTTCTCATATCTGTTGACCGATATGTGGCTATTTGTGACCCTCTGCATTACTCCACCAAAGTCACTCCAAGAAGAGTTCAGCTTTATGTCTTACTGTGTTGGTTTAGTTCTGTCTTGTATACCATGATAGTGATGAGTGACGAGTTGACACAACCAGGCAGGTTTAATACCTGTGCTGGAGAGTGTGTGATGGTCAGCAAAAGTATTGTTCAAGTTACAGATCTAATTTTTACCTTCTTTGGCCCCATCTCCGTAATCATAGTTCTGTATATGAGAGTATTTGTGGTGGCTGTGTCTCAGGCTCGGGCCATGAGGTCTCACATTGCAGCTGTGTCACTCGAGCGTTCAGTGAAAGTAACTGTGAAAAAGTCGGAGATGAAAGCAGCTGGAACTCTGGGTGTTGTTATAGTCGTGTTTCTATTATGTATGTGCCCATATTTTGGTGTCACAATGACAGGCCAGGACAACATTTTTAATGCTTCATCTGCTGCCATTGTAGTATGTCTTTACTGTTCTAACTCGTGTCTAAATCCAATGATTTATGCCTTCTTTTACCCCTGGTTTAGAAAATCAATTAGACTAATAGTTACATTTAAAATACTAAAGCCTGGCTCCTCTGACACAAATATGGAGTGGACTGACTGAAATTGAGCTCTTACTTTGTTAAAGGAAATGTGTTTTCTCAGATTAATGTTGGGTCAACAATTTAAGCAACTTTAGAGTTAAGTCAAAGTAAAATATTGGTTTTGGTATTTCAGAATTGGTTTTTACATTTACATAGACGAGGGCCTACGGGCACCTGTGCACTTTGTTCAGTGGCATTTTAAGAAGGACGTGAATCCAGGGTGACACTGAGAGAAACACTTTGGTGTCTGCATCCCCATCTGTCCGGAGTGACGAGTCTAATCAGTTTAGCTCAGTCACAAAGTCTGGAAATGGCAAAAATCTCACTTAAGATGCTGCCTAGTCAATACAAAGTAGAAACAGACACACATCTTTTTCAGGTGAACACACAGTCAAACATGACACATTAGCATATACAATGATGATGCAGAGAAAGGGAGGTGGAACATGAATTTTGATGTAGACTGGAGGGACAAAAGTCAGAGAGCTGCCAGAGTTCAGCAGCTTCTCGTCTGTCTGACGATGGAGGAAGTTGAACTCTGCTTCCCACAGCTCAACACGTCCTGCTGGAAGACAAAGCGTCCTCTCTCTCACACTGTCCTTATTTACATGGTGCTGTCCTTCATCTCTCTGCTCACTGTGACTCTCAACCTGCTGGTCATCATCTCCATCTCCCACTTCAAGTACACTCATTTTAATTAAATGTGTTTTTCTTTGATTTATATTGTGTAGTAATAATTTATAGATTTAACTGCAGCATTCATGACTGATATTCCAAATAATCAGCCTTGTGTTGTTCATTTTATGCCTTCAGGCAGCTCCGCTCTCCCACCAACCTCCTCCTCCTCTCTCTGGCGGTCTCTGATTGCTTTGTAGGCCTCCTCATGTTGTTTCAGGTTATGCTCATAAATGGCTGCTGGATTCTCGGGGACCTCATGTGCACTCTGGTTTGCATTTTTGACTATCTTGCCACCTGTTCCTCCATAGCAGTAATGATGCTCATATCAGTCGATCGCTACATAGCTATTTGTGACCCTCTACGTTACTTAATGAAAGTCACTCTGAAAAGGGTTGAGCTGTGTGTTTTAATGTGCTGGATTTTTTCTTTCTTCTTTATGAGTGTGCTGATGAAAGATAATTTAAAACAACCAGGCCAATATAATTCCTGTGATGGGGAGTGTGTTATTATCATCACATTTATTGACCAGGTTGCACATCTTCTTTTACTCTTCGTTCTTCCCATCACCGTCATCATAGTTCTGTATATGAGAGTGTTTGTGGTGGCCGTGTTTCAGGCTCGAGCCATGAGGTCTCACATTGCAGCTGTGTCACTTCAGCGTTCAACGAAAGTAACAGCTAAAAAATCAGAGATAAAAGCAGCCAGGACTCTGGGTGTTGTTATAGTTGTGTTTTTATTATGTATATGTCCATATTTCTGTGCTACATTTACAGGTCAGGACAGCTTCCTCAATGGTTCAGCTGCTGTTTTTTTAATATTTCTGTTCTATTTTAACTCCTGTCTGAACCCAATGATCTATGTCTTGTTCTATCCTTGGTTCAGAAAATCTATTAAACTTATTGTTACACTTCAGATACTGAGGCCTGGCTCCCGTGACACCAAGATATTGTAAACAGTCACTTTATGGGGCAGATTGTTTTCTTTAAAGTCCTTTATTGCACATAAACTGTTTACATCAGTAAAACTTTGTTATGGTTTGACAGATACATCAGAATGAATTAAATATATTATATACAGTATAATGTTTAAAGAAATATGTGCTCAGAGGTTTTTGTTGTCAACCCTCTGGTATTTTGGTTCTATTTTTTCTTTTACTACATAAAACACATGTACAGAGAAGCCTGTTCAAACTGTTTCAGCCTTTTGTCTTTTGGTGTTTTTTAGCTTCTGCTTTGGCAAAAAATCAAGTGAAGCACTGACAGAAATGAACCAAAATTTCTGACATATCAAAATGAATAAAAAGATTCTAAATATATAAAACATAGCAAAATCCTGCATCATTTCAGGTTTTTAAACTCATACAAAAATTGCTATAAATCAGCTGTAAAAAAAAAAAAAGAAAATACTAACAATGGCTGATAAATTATGCTGGTTTAGATTATATATGAAAAATTAAAGGTTATTCAATTCTTTTCAATTCAATTCAACTTAATTTATATAGCGCAAATTTACAACAAGGTCATCTCAAGGCACTTCACATAATAAAGTCAAGACTATACAAACATTTATAGAAAACCAAAGAAGACACAGAGTTAATGTCATACAGTGGTGACATTATAGATGTGGGGTGAGAGGAGAGATTGAAGAGAAGAGGAAGTGGCACAGTGCAGAGTCCCCCAGCAGTCTAAGCCTATAGCAGCATGACTATAACCAACTATAAGCTTTATCAAAGAGGAAGGTTTTGAGCCTAGTCTTAAAAGTAGAGAGGGTGTCTGCTTCCCGAATCTGGACTGGGAGCTGGTTCCACAGGAGAGGAGCTTGATAACTAAAGGCTCTGCCTCCCATTCTATTTTTGAAATTCTGGGAACCACAAGTAGGCCTGCATTTTGGGACTGAAGTGGTCTAGTAGGATGATATGTTACTAAGAGATCTTTTAAATATGATGGGGCTTCGCCGTTTAAAGCTTTATAGGTAAGAAGAAGGGTTTTAAATTCTATTCTGCATTTAATTGGAAGCCAATGGACAGAAGCTAATGAAGGTGAAATATGATCTCTCTTACCAATCCCAGTCAGTAATCTTGCTGCAGCATTTTGGATTAATTGGAGGGTTTTTAGAGAGTTACTGGGGCAGCCTGAAAGTAGAGAATTACAATAGTCCAATCTAGAAGTAACAAATGCATGAACCAATTTTTCAGCATCGCTTTGGGACAGGATGCTCCTAATTTTGGCAATGTTCCGTAGGTGGAAGAAGGCTGTATTAGAGATTTGCTTTATGTGTGAGGTAAATGACAAATCCTGGTCAAAAATGACTCCAAGATTCCTTGCAGTACTACTGGGGGCAAGAGTTATGTCATCTAAAGTAGCGTTATGGTTAGGAAACATGTCTCTTAGACTATTAGGCCCAAATACAATAACTTCAGTTTTATCTGAGTTTAGAAGAAGAAAATTATACGTCATCCAGTCCCTTATGTCTTTAAGACATGCTTGTAGTTTTATTAATTTATTTGTTTCATCAGGTTTCATAGATAGATATAACTGCGTGTCATCAGCGTAGCAGTGAAAATTTACAGTGTTTTCTAATAATGTTGCCAAGGGGAGACATATATAGAGTAAAGAGTATTGGTCCTAATACAGACCCTTGTGGAATTCCATAAATAACTTTTGTGTATGTCGAAGATTCATCATTAACATGAGTAAATTGGAATCTATCTGATAGATACCATTTAAACCAATTTAGTGCTGTTCCTATAATTCCAATAACATGTTCTAGTCTCTGTAATAATATTCTGTGATCAATGGTGTCAAATGCAGCACTAAGATCTAGCAGAACTAGTATAGAGACAAGTCCGTTATCTGAAGCCAGAAGAAGATCGTTGGTGACTTTAATCAGTGCGGTTTCTGTGCTATGATGAACTCTAAATCCTGACTGAAATTCTTCAAACAAGTCGTTTCTGTGCAGGTGGTCACATAATTGCTTTACAACTACTTTTTCAAGTATTTTAGAAATAAAGGGGAGATTGGATATTGGTCTGTAATTGGCTGAGACATCTGGATCCAGACTAGGTTTTTTGAGTAGAGGTTTGATTACAGCTATCTTATAAGCCTTTGGTACATATCCTGTTTGTAAAGATAGATTAATGATATCTAATACAAACGTGTCTAATAAGGGTAGAGCGTCTTTGAGCAGTCTAACTGGAATAGGGTCTAGCAGACTTGTTGTTGGTTTAGATGCCATAATAGTTGAAGTTAACTCAGCAAGGTCTATGGGCACAAAGCAGTCTAAAAGGGACTGAGGACTTACTGATGATTCTAATTCTGTTGTATTTGTGGGGAGGGTCTGGTGAATTTTATTTCTAATAGCTATGATTTTGTTTGTGAAGAAGGTCATGAAGTCATTGCTACATAGCGTTGAGGGAATACTAGTCTCAACTGAACTATGGCTCTTAGTCAGCCTGGCTACAGTGCTGAAAAGAAACCGGGGGTTGTACTTGTTTTCCTCTATTAGTGATGAATAATATGCTGTTCTGGCTTTACGGAGGCTAATTTGTATAAGTATAAACTCTTTTTCCGGGCTAAGCGTGATTCTTGTGAATGAGTGAAAAACCACTTCCTTTCTAGTCTTCGTGAGCCCTGCTTTAAACTGCGGGTTTGCGAGCTATACCATGGAGATCGCCTGTTCAGAATTACTGCCTTCTTTTTTAGAGTGGCAACACTATCAAATATGGAACGTAAAGATGCTGCATAATTCTCAGTAAGGTAATCAACTTGTACAGGAGTACAGTTAATGAGGCGACTCTCAGTTATATCAGTACATGTTGAAGTAAATGATGAAGGGATCATTTCCTTAAACTTGTTCACAGCGTTTTCAGATAAACACCTACCGAACCAGAACCTTTTTCTAGCTGCTGTATAATCTATTAAATTAAATTCAAATGTTATTAGAAAATGATCAGAGAGAACAAAATTATAAGGAAATACTGTTAGTTTATTAATTTCAATGCCGTATGTAAGGACAAGGTCTAGGGTGTGACTAAAACAATGAGTGGGTTCTTTTACATTTTGAGAGAAACCAATTGAATCTAATAATGAAGTAAATGTCGTGTTGAGGGAGTTACTGTCAGCATCTACATGAATGTTAAAATCGCCCACTATGACGACTTTATCTGCACTAAGCAATAAGTCGGCTAGAAAATCTGAGAATTCAGTCAAAAATTTAGAATAAGGGACTGGAGGACGGTACACAATAAAAATAGGAGTGAATTTTGAGTTTTCCAAATTGGGTGTGAAAGGCTCAGAGTGAGACTCTCAAATGAGTTATAACTATGTTTAGGTTTAGGGTTTATAGGTAAGCTTGAGTGATAGATTGCTGCTACTCCTCCACCTCGGCCTGAGCTTCTAGGAACATGATAGTTAATATGACTTGGGGGGGTCAACTCATTTAAACTTACATATTCTTCCTTCTGCAACCAGGTTTCAGTGAGACAAAATAAATTGAATTGATGATCACTTATCAAGTCATTTACTAACAGAGATTTAGATGAGAGAGATCTGATATTTAATAATCCACATTTGATTGTTTTAGTTTTTTGTTCAGTAAGAGGAGCAGTCCTGCTTTTTATTAAGTTATTTTGATTAACTCCTCTTGTGATCATTTTTAGTTTGTAAAATTTAGTTAATCGGGGAACAGACAGCGGGTGTGTCGCTGAGTGGGTAAAATCGATTAGAAACTTGAACCGGCTGGTGGTGAACCGGGGCGTCTGTTTAGCATTAGATCGCTTACGAACCGTCACCCAGCCGGCCTGGCTTCCCGGATGCTCGGGTACTGCTGGGGAACAGCTAACAGTGGCTATGCTAACAGTGGCTAAGCTAGGTTGGTCCACACCAGCTACCGGGGCCTGACTAGCTGGATTGTTTGTCATGGTGCGGAGCCGTGCTTCCAATTCAGAGAGCCTCGCCTCCAAAGCTGCAATAACCTCACCTTTATTACAAGTACCGTTATCACTAAAGGAGGCCGAGGAAAAACGAACACGAGGCACAGTGAGCAAGTCAGAGGAGAGAGAGAAGGAGACGGAGAAGCCATTGCTAGGTGCTAGGCTAATGAAGCTAGATTAATTAAGTTTAGTTAGCGTTAGCTAGTTTGTTTAATTATTTCAGGAGAGCAGGTGTTTGCGTAAACAAATCTTATGCCCCAAGTGATAGTTTATATACAGAGAAATCACTAATTTAGAAAACAAGAGCTACAATTAACCAGTGAACAATCCTTCGGCAGAGACCCGAAACAGTGAAGAAACAGGAAGTGACACAATACGCTTACCGCAGGAGGAGTCAACCACATCCACCAGTTCATTCAGTTTTACTCCTCACCCACTGTATTTGTGCCTTTTACCCAGAACGTTTACTATTCCTGGGGCAGGGCTGAACTCTTAGTCATTGTAAGATTTTGTTATAAGTTAGGTGCTTTTTGTCCCTGTTTAGTTGTTCACTGCTCTTAACTTGTATATTGGCATTCATTTCTCTGTTTTGTGTGTGTCCCTGCAGCATTCCTCTGTTCCTCTGCTGGTTACCAGTGCACTCACAGTTTGCCTTTCATCATCATCATCATCATCACTAACCCTGCATGTTTGTATTTAAGGCCTTGCATTTAGTTTTGGGGTTGCTAGTGTGTCCTGGTTCGTTCTGGCACGTCTCCCTGATCTCGTTCAGCCTTTCCTGATCTCCAGCCCTTAATACTGGTCGTGAGTCTGTAGATAGTTTTGGCAGTTCAGGTTTTGTTATAGCCTAAGAATCTCTGCTTGCTTTTATGCTGTTTGTGAGTTAACATTGTTAAAGCTTTTGAGAGTTTTGTTAGAGCACAGGTCTGTGCCTTTAGGTTCATACTGTAGTGAGTTAATATTGTTAAACCTTTGAGAGAGTTTTGTTTGAGCGCAGATCTGTGTGTTAAGCGTCATAGGATCTGTAGTTCGTGTGATAATTTATAACTGTATTTCATGTGCAAATAAACCTGTTGCACTCCCTGGGTGTCTCAGCTTCTGCTTTTGGGTCCAGTAGTTACAGTTTCTTTGGTTACAGTATCTAGTTACGGTAACCATTACAGATTTAGCTTATCTATCCTGTTCCAACCAGCGGTTTTCCTGTTGTGCTCCAAAAAGTCAAAACTTAATTTTGACATGTTCGTTTTCTATGTACCAGCATTAGTGGTTCAGTGTTTAATTATAAAGTTGCTTTATATTTAAAATCTGCCACATGTCTCAATGTAAATGTCTTATTTATACTCTTCATCATTCGTTATTTATCATGGGGTGGCTGTGGTGGAGTAGTTAGCACGGTCGTCCACCAATCCTACAGTTTTTGGTTTGATCCCTGGCTCCTGCGGTCACATGTCGATGTGTCTTTGAGCAAGACACAGAACATAGTTCCTCCCGGTGAGTGTTGGTCAGCTACCAACAGGTAGAAACAGAAGTGCAGACCATTTGCCAGACATTGTCCAGATTGTACACAGCCAGCTCTCTCGTACAAAGTCTGCGTAAAACATCCATTTGAGTGCAGTGCAGTAATCGAGATATGACAGACACCTGCACACTAACTTGGGTTGTATATTCTAAGAGGTGGGTCTGATCTTTCTGATGTTGTAGAGAGCAAATCTCCATGACCTAAGGACTGAGGAGATCTGAGAAAAAGCTCAGTTGGTCGTTGATGATGACCAACAGATTTCCGGCAGAATTTGTGTCGGCAATCTCTGAAGACACAGTGTTGATGCTGATGTTATGTCGTGTTTAAGGTCTGGCTGGGAAGACGAGAACGTCAGTCTTGGAGCGGTTAAGCTGAAGATGTTTTTCTCTCATCCAAGCAGAGATGTCAGAAAGACAGGCAGAGATGCTTTATGAGACAGTGGAGTCATTTGGCGGAAAGGACATGAAGAACTGTGTGTCATCAGCATAGCAGTGATAGAAAAAGCCATTTGAATGGATGATAGAGCCCAGGGAAGAAGAACAGACTGAAATAAGAAGAGGAACAATAATGGAGCCCTGCAGTACACCGGTCGAGATGCTATGAGTTAGAATCATACCCCGGACAGGATACCTTGAAGGTTCGTCTAGACAAGTAAGACCGAAGCCAGGCTAGAACTGTTCCAGAGATGCCTGATTTAGAGACTGCAGACAAGAGGATGTTCAGTGTCAAGGGCTATGCAACCCATAGGGATTCAGCAACTGTCAGAAGTGCCGTCTCTGTAGAGTGACTACTCTTAAAGCCGATCTGGTTGTCATCGATGAGGTTGTTCTGGGAAAGAAAGTCTGAGAGTTGATTGAAGACTCCTTGTTCCAGGGTCTTTGTCAGATATGTAAGAAGAGGGACTGATCTGTAGTTCTCTGCAAGGGAGGGATCAAGAGGAGGCTTCTACAACAGTGACGTAATCTGGGCCTGCTTGAATAAGGAGGGAAAATAGCTTGTTGTGTGAGAAGTGTTGATGACCTGTGTAATGGCTGGTATTAGTGTAGGTGCAACAGCTTAAAGAAGAGTGGAGGGGATCGGATCCAGAGAGCAGGTGGTTGGACGATTTGAGGAGGAGGGCGGATACGTCGTCCTCTGACAGAGCTGAAAATGTGAAGAGCAATGTGTCTCTTTTGTAGTTAGCAGGATGTCTTCATCTGGAGAAGAGAACTGGGGGCTGATGGCTGCCACCTTGTTTGTAAAGAAAGAGCCAAAGTCATCGGCTGTGAGACAGGTGGATGGTGGCGGTGGGTAGAGCAGTGATTTGACAGTGGAGAAAAGCTCATGTCTGTGGCATTGCTGAGCCTGTCCTGGAAGTATTCAGTCTTTTCTTTAGTGACACTGCGAGAGAAAGATACAAGCAGACCTTGATAATCAACAAGGGCAGATGGAGTCTTGGATTTGTGCCATTTCCTCTTAGCACTACTGAGCGTGGTCCATTGTTCATGGATCTGGTCGGCGAGCCATGCATTAGAAGCTGAGGAACAAGCAGGTCTAGAAGACATTTGGCATAGACTGTCCAGACAGGATGTAAATATATTGCAGAGACTGTCTGTGGCTGCTTCGGGGTTGAGGGTGGAGATCCTGCAGCGAGGGCCGAGTTGCAGAGACCAGGGAAGAGAACCACTCCGGACTGAGAAATCTGAGGTTGCGGCTGAATTTGAAAGAAACAAGTGTGGTAGGAGAAGCAAAGGTCTAGGGATAAAGACTGTGAGCTGAATCAAGAAATGATAAGATAAATACAGAGGTGTGACCAAGATGTTGTCCGTGGGGCAGTTCCGGATTACAATGAGGTCCAAGTCGTTGCTTAAGTACAGTCACTGATCTTTACACAAGGAGGGCTGAGCACAAGGGCTGATGCTTCAGCCCTACAGGTGCCGTGAATATAGTCTTAACTGGCTACAGCTGAACCCCCCTCGTTAAAACCCCCAAAAATTTTGTGCCCTTGTTACATCAAAGCTGTAAATGCTTTATGATCACTAGGCTGAAATTACCACAACAGACATTCAGAGAAACACTGTGGTGTCTGCAGCCCCATCTGTCCTAATCAGCTCGGCTTTGTCACAAAGTCTGGAAATGGTAAAACCTGACTGTTCAGTTTTATTAAGACGCTGTCTAATCAGTAGAAAGTAGACACAAACGTTCAGATGATCTTTATCAGTTAAACAGATATACAAAAAACAAGATTACACAGCAACATATACAATGTACTGCAGAAAAGGGGAGGTGGGACAAAGAACATAAGAGGAGGGACAAAAGTCAGAGAGCTGCCAGAGTTCAGCAGCTTCTCCTCTGTCTGACGATGGAGGAAGTTGAACTCTGCTTCCCACAGCTCAACACGTCCTGCTGGAAGACAAAGCGTCCTCTCTCTCACACTGTCCTTATTTACATGGTGCTGTCCTTCATCTCTCTGCTCACTGTGACTCTCAACCTGCTGGTCATCATCTCCATCTCCCACTTCAAGTACACGCATGTTTAATTAAATGTGTTTTTCTTTGATTTATATTGTGTAGTAATAATTCATAAATTTAACTGCAGCATTCATGACTGATATTCCAAATAATCAGCCTTGTGTTGTTCATTTTATGCCTTCAGGCAGCTCCGCTCTCCCACCAACCTCCTCCTCCTCTCTCTGGCGGTCTCTGATTGCTTTGTAGGCCTCCTCATGTTGTTTCAGGTTATGCTCATAAACGGCTGCTGGATTCTCGGGGACCTCATGTGCACTCTGGTTTGCATTTTTGACTATCTTGCCACCTGTTCCTCCATAGCAGTAATGATGCTCATATCAGTCGATCGCTACATAGCTATTTGTGACCCTCTACATTACTTAATGAAAGTCACTCTGAAAAGGGTTCAGCTGTGTGTTTTAATGTGCTGGATTTTTTCTTTCTTCTTTATGAGTGTGCTGATGAAAGATAATTTAAAACAACCAGGCCAATATAATTCCTGTGATGGGGAGTGTGTTATTATCATCACATTTATTGACCAGGTTGCACATCTTCTTTTACTCTTCGTTCTTCCCATCACCGTCATCATAGTTCTGTATACGAGAGTGTTTGTGGTGGCCGTGTTTCAGGCTCGAGCCATGAGGTCTCACATTGCAGCTGTGTCACTTCAGCGTTCAACGAAAGTAACAGCTAAAAAATCGGAGATAAAAGCAGCCAGGACTCTGGGTGTTGTTATAGTTGTGTTTTTAATATGTATATGTCCATATTTCTGTGCTACATTTACAGGTCAGGACAGCTTAATCAATGGTTCAGCTGCTGTTTTTTTAGTATTTCTGTTCTATTTTAACTCCTGTCTGAACCCAATGATCTATGTCTTGTTCTATCCTTGGTTCAGAAAATCTATTAAACTTATTGTTACGCTTCAGATACTGAGGCCTGGCTCCCGTGACACCAAGATATTGTAACTCCAACAGTGGAGTGCGGAGTCACATTGTTGGTAGTGGATTTGGTCAATTTATTTTGTTAACTGTCAAATTTTGAAAAATTCCCATCATCTTATGGGTTTCTGTACACTCCCTCACTGCAGATAAGCTGTTCGCTTCAGTAGAACTTCACTATGGTTTGACAGACACTTCAGAACTAAATAAATGCACATATATTATATCCAGTGTAACAATTCTATGAATAAGTTTAACATTTTACTGACAACCCTCAGATATATTGGTTCTATTTGTCCATTTATTGTGTTAGATACATCTGGGAGCCTGGACAGAGAAGCCTGTTCTCAGAGCAGATTTTGCTCTTTTGAAGCTTTTTAGCTTTCGCTTTGGCAAAAATCAACTGACACACTTTTTTACCCAGTAACATCACAACAGTCAGTCATAACAACAAAGTGTCATCAAACCTTTTTTTGAGCCGTTCAGCTGCATCTACAGTGTAAACCTAAGATCATCACCCCAGGTCAGGAAAAGTCACAAAGGTCTTTCACAGAGGAAAACAGAATAAGCATTTCGAATATCTCAAAATGATTTAAAAAATTAATCAGAAGAATCCTGAATGTATAACACAAAGGAAAATTCTGCATCATTTTAAGTTTTCAAACTTGTATTCGGTGTGTAAATCAGCTGTACTGTTGTTTCTAAAAAAAAAAAAAAACAACAAAATGTTTTAGAAGATGCTCACAATGGCTGATTAATTATGCTTGTTTATTTATGAAAAATGAAAGCTTTCTGTTTCAGTTGTACTCCTCACCCACTGTATTTGTGACTTTAACACAGAATTTTTACAATTACTTGTCAGGTACCCGACGCAGGGCTGAACTCAAAGTCACAGCACCACCTGTAAGATTCAGTACATCTAGCCTGTTCTAAAATTTGATAAGCAGACCCTGTTACAGACACTATTATATAATAAATCTAAACGTATTTTTGGAATTGTGATATAATATAATACATTTTGACTGGCAGTTGTCTGTGCAACTTGGCATTAGTGGTTCAATCTTCATTAAAAGTAGCTTTACAATTAAATGTCTAAATTTGAATGTGCCAGAAACCAACCAGAGACTTCAGTAAGTTTCAATGTTCGGGGGATAAAAAGTAGTAAATATTTGTACTAGTAAAACTGAAAATGATTTTAGTTGGGACTTCTTTTGTCTGAGGAAGTATGTTCCTACAGCTGCCCTGTTGATTAAAAGCTTTGGATAAAAGCGTCTGCCAAATGACTAAATGTAAATGTTCCTTACAACGAATATAATATCTGTTTGAGCATGTTTGAATAGAGCAGATAATTATAAGGATAAGTTAGCAAGTGGGCGATTTCTGTGAAAGAAAAAACCTGATGGCAAAGGACGCTCATTTGAGTAAGATGAAAACCACATTGTGGATCAAATGTACTTAAGCATTCAGACCCTTTGTTCAGTACTTTGTTGGAGCCCCGAGGGCTCAGTTTTTTGGGGGGGTATGACGTGACAAGCTTTGCACACCTAGGCTGGGGGATTTTCTGCCATTCTACTTTACAAATTCTCTTGAGCCGAGCCAGGTTGGATGAAGACTATTGTGGACAGCCATTTTTAGGCCGCATCCAGAGATGTTCTGTAAAGGTTCAAGTCAGGGCTGATTCAGGGAATTATTCCTAAGCTACTTCTGTGTTGTCTAGTCTTGTTTTTTTTACTTTATAAATCGTATAAATACGATTTAGTAGAAGTTGAAATTCTGAGCTTTAATAATTTTGAAGATCTTCTGACCTTAAACCCAGATATTATCTGCATAGCACAAAAGTAGATGTGACTGAATTTCATCAGAAAAAAAGTATTTGCAGACTAAAGATGTTGTGGTGGGGCACAGCTACGGGCTAACATTTTCACATGATTACATCAGTTCACCCAACTCTGACACGAAGAGGCAATGATTGTCTGATTGAAATGTAAACTTTTTAGTTAGCTGTTAACCTTTAAACTGTAGATGGACAAAAAGAAACAGCAAAACTTTGCTTTAATTAAAATTATAAGCACCAACGTGGTTATTTGTGACCAGGTTAAGACGCACGCACTGGCTGCCTTGGGACGGCTAACACATCGTTGTGTGTGATGTCGTCATTTGTCATCAGCATCAGTGTGTGTTTTTTGGCTCTGACCAACTCTCAGTGTGTAGCCAATTAGCTGCTGCTAATGGTTGTGCACCCGTCTGGCTCAGAGTTTTTCACACCTGCCTTCATTAGTGTCACCTGATCCCACCACTGCAATCAGAGGTGTTAGTGCAGGAAAACAAGCCTCACATTACGCAATCATCAACTCTTAACCGTAGTGTGTTTTTTGTTCTTCGGCTTGTTTCTTCTTCCTCACCTGTTAGACCTCAACATAACTTATACACGTGAAAAGATGAAATTTTTACCCAAAGGATGTGATCACCTAAATCTTATAAAATAACACCCTTTTGTTCCTTGCCACCAGTGGATGTCATGAGAAACAAATAGTATATTACAACTTTTTTGCGTTTGAGATATTTTCTCTGCTTTGCCTTATTAAAAATGAAATAAATAATAACAAACCTCACAACCAATTATTTAATTAACATTGCACTTAACATCATTTAGCCATAACGTTAATTTTTACGATGTCATGGAGAACAAGGGTCTACAAGTCCACCCTAAGCAGTCTACGAATACACAACCCCATATGCGGCAAAATGTGAAACACTGCGCGCAGGCTCAGTCCTCAACTCCACTACAAGTACCACTATAACTCTGTTACTGAAGTAAAAGCACTAAGCAGATTATCTCCACTTTATTATGTCAAACTAAAATTACCCCACTAAAAAACAATTTTAAACAGTGATTATATGTTAATTGTGACAAAAAAAACAAGATTGTGTCATAGTTGGCAAAGGTGGAGCACTGACTAATCAACACGTATGAAATACTGATATTCTCTCAATCGATAAAGAAATATTTACAACCATCTTTAATTAGAAAAATATCTGTATTTGAGTAAATGAACTTAAGATAAATTCCTCTACTTAGGAGTTGACAAAGTGTTTAGGAAAGAATACCGAATACTCTGAAGCAACTTTACCTGCTGTGGAAAAATGTTTATTAAGATGTTGTTTTCATTTTACTTGCCATCGTCTTTGAAAAAACGTATTTGAACTGACTATCAGATGACCTCTGTCAAGAAGACAGTGGCTCACTGAACGTTTCTCTTACTGTACTCCAGAAAAGATCCACTCCAGGAGACGGCTGGTTTGTCTGATGCCTTCAGTTAGATGTCACCACTGTGCATCAGTGTTTTCGTTCAAACCCAGCACACGTCTTTGTATTAATACACACATTCATACACCTGCCTACACACCACCTGCCATCATTCATCCATTAATTTTATTAACTTGGAGTACAACCATTGTTCATGGCTGGAAGGTGGAGAGGCCTGATTGGTTGGTGATATGTTTGTGTATGTATATACATACATATCTACAGTATATCTATATCTATGTATGTATGTATGTATGTGAACACACACACACATATATATATATATATACTACCAATCCAAAGTTTGGACAACCCTATTTTTGTGACTGTTTACATTGTAAATTCTCTCTGAAGGCATCAACACTAAGAATGAACTATGAATGAACACATATGAACACTTTGCATTCTGCCGATGAGTTTCATGAGGTCGTCACCTGAAACGGTTTATATATAAGTATATGTATATATATATGTGTGTGTGTTTGTCCTTTTCTGTCTGATTACTTTAGTATTTCAGTCTCCTTTAATTTTTCAGTATTACAATTCAAATTCCATGCTCATGGTTTTGTTTGCCTTCCTTTTTGCCATGGCTTTAAAGTGTGTAGACTTTATGTTAATACACGTCATGGTGAAACTTATTATTATCATTGAAAATTATTGTTCCTTAATCTGTAATTTTTTTAGATGTAAAAGCAAACAATTGGTCAAGCACAACAAACTGTGCAGCTGGTTCCTCAGATGTTTGAGGACCAACAACGAGATCATTGGACTGAACTGGAGGAGGTGGAGGAGAAAGGATGTGTGTCATTTTGTTCATTACAGAAGCGGTATTCAGGCAGGTTCCAGAACCTGAGTGTCAGTGCAGGGGCTCTGGTTTTATCATTTCCATTAATTCCTCATTGTGTAGTAAGAAAACACAAATGAGATTAGATTTTAAATAAAGTCTGACAATAAAACATGAAAGGACTGGTTGTCGTGGGCCACTCGCTTTAACTGTGTGAATGAGGAAAGGAGAACCTTCTCACCTGTCCGTTCTAAAATAACATGTATGTAAATAAAAGAAATCTGTAAAAATAATTTCTAAAATGAAGGGTTGTTCGCCGAGGCCCACTGTGTCGTACAGAGGTTGTAGGAAGGTGCAGTGCTGGAAAACACAGAATGTTAAGTTTTTTTTATCTTTGTGAAACAATAAAAAGAGCTCGACACAACTGACACAACGCTAGCAAGACAGCTGACTTTTAACCGCTGTTGAAAGTTGTCAGCTTTTCCCAAAATCTAGTATTTGAAATCTGGCTGGTACACTGTGTTGGCTAACGACTCTGGAACGCTAACCTAGGCAACGTCTGCATGTGTTTTGACTTTGTCTTACGGCTCTGAAAGGTGTCGTCACTGTAGGCTAGTAGACAATTGCTGCTTTGCTGTGAAGTTTGAGCAATTTAAGACGTTTTTAGCCGAACCAAACTAAAGGCAGTCCCACTGTAATCACCACCACCGAGGCAAAGCCTGGATACTACCAGGAGAAGGAGGCCTTCACCACTTTCAGATTTCTCCGCTTCCACATTTCCCACTGACCTCTCTGAATTTGTCAACTCTTCAACTTGCAAAAAGGCAGCCACGGGTTCCCATGGGTTACCCCCACCATTGAAGAAGCCCACCCTTGACCCCTCCCTTGCTTAAAAACACAGACCTTTCTCTCTTTTACTGTTTCGGGTCAAGACCTTTTCAAATCTCAGATTTTCTGTTACCAGCCTTCTTTATGTTAACCAGTTCAGCGTCTGCTGACTGTAGAGTTCCCGCGGAAGCTGCAGCTCAGTCTTTTGTGTTGATCCTACTTGGTCTATCTGCAGTCCTTTGACAATATAAACCACCAGATTCTCCTGCCTGCACTCTCTGACTTGGGCATCTCTGGTACAGCTATGTCTTACTTTGGGTTCTCCCTGTCTGGACGAACCTTCATTGTATCTTGTCTATCTGATGTCTATCCAACATCTCAGCTTGGATAAGAGAAAGACATGTCCAATTCAATATCTCAGCTATACCTTCAATGCAGCACAACATCAGCATCAACAGATAAAATAGAGTTGATCACTTTGGATAAAGAAATCTGCCAAAAGACCAAACGTAATTGTATTTCAATTTAATTCAGCTTTATTTTTAAAGGCCCAATTCCCAACATGTATGATGTAAAGTCAACACTATACAAAAGTGTAGAGAAAACCCAACAAATACCCTTGAACGAGGCCTATGCAACTGTGGAAAGGAAAAAACTCCCTTTACTAGATGAAACCTCCAGCAGAACCAGTTTCAGGGTGTGCGGCCAGTTGGGGTGAGTGGAAAGTTATAGATATATAGTTTTTCCACTTGTACTCAAAGATACTGTGTTTAAACACCAGTGGAGCAACTAATTAGCAGCGTATTTTACTTGGAAATTAGAGGAGGAATAATCGTTTTCAGAAGAAGAACCTATAGTTGTCACATATACATGCTACAGTGAAATTTACTTTAATCTGTAATTTTACTTTAATTTAACCCGTCCCTCTTGAGGGAGCAGGGGGCTGCCACAGTTTGGTGCCTGGGTGTCTTGCTCGGGGATGCACCTGGTGTGGAGGCTGGGATTTCCCACATTGTCTGTTTGCCCTTTAGTGTCTCTACCCATTGAGCTACCAGGCCGCCTTAAGTAAGAAGTAACGTTAGAAGTAACGTTGGAGGAGGGACAAAAAACTATAAGTTTCATGGTTTTGCTCAGAATTCACCGGTGTCACTCCTTCTCTGTCTGATGACGATGGAGGAAGTTGAACTCTGCTTCCCACAGCTCAACACGTCCTGCTGGAAGACAAAGCGTCCTCTCTCTCACACTGTCCTTATTTACATGGTGCTGTCCTTCATCTCTCTGCTCACTGTGACTCTCAACCTGCTGGTCATCATCTCCATCTCCCACTTCAAGTACACACTGGTTAATAATTTATAACGTTTAATTCAACTGTCAAAGAAAGTGGTTTTTGTCAATATGTTTTTTTTAGTTTTATAAAGTTTCTTTATCTGCCAAGATGATCACTGATATTACACATTTTAAGTAATTTGCTCTTATGTTTCCAGGCAGCTCCACACTCCCACCAACCTCCTCCTCCTCTCTCTGGCTGTCTCTGATTTCTTCGTGGGCCTTCTCATTTTGTTTCAAATTCTGCTCATAGACGGTTGCTGGTTCCTTGGTGACTTTATGTGTGCTTTGTATTATGTTTTAGATTACATCATTACGTCTTTGTCAGTAAGAACCATGGCACTCATATCCATTGACCGCTATGTGGCTATTTGTGAGCCTCTGCATTATTGTACCAAAGTCACTACTAAAAGAGTTGGAATCTGTATTTCACTGTGTTTCTGGAGCTCTTCTGTGTTTCCTCTGTCTGCGTTAAAGAATAACTTCAATCAGCCAGACGGGCCGAGTTCCTGTGCAGGGGAGTGTGTGATAGTCATCACATTTAAAGAGCAATTTGCAGATTTTGTTTTCGTCTTCATCTTTCCCGTTACTGTCATTGTCGTTCTGTATATGAGAGTGTTTGTGGTGGCCGTGTCTCAGGCTCGAGCCATGAGGTCTCACATTGCAGCTGTGTCACTCCAGCGTTCAGGGATTGTGACCCCTAAAAAGTCTGAGCTGAAAGCAGCCAGGACTCTTGGTCTTGTTATAGTTGTGTTTCTCTTATGCATGTTCCCCTATTTTTTTGCCACACTCATACGTCAGAACAGCATGGTCAGCGCTACGTCTGAGGCCTTGGTGATATGTTTGTTCTATTTTAACTCCTGTCTAAATCCTATAATCTATGTATTTTTCTATCCTTGGTTTAGAAAAGCTATTAGACTTATTGTTATACTTCAAATTATGAATTATGGCTCTTGTGACACCAAAATGCTCTAAAAGAGAAACTTCGGTGACAGAAAAGATTTTTGTTTTAACTCTGCTACTATTAAAGTCAGGGTAAAATAAAATACTATTGGCACGTCATATGCTGTAAATCATTTCACACACATCGTAACAATCAGCTGCGTACTGTCACAACTCCAGTGTTTTTTTTAGTTTCTTTCCCATTATGCACTAAGAGACTGCAGTGACACCTCGTCATGACAATGTTTTACAGATTAATAATCTCTGTACCCACTTTTATTGCACTGAACTTGTACATTGCAGCCACTGCTTTCAATATAGTTTAAAGTTTGTTTTTAATTATATATTTCAACTTAAAGAATTATTGTAAGGTAGTTTTAAATTATTTAACATTTTATGCTATGTTAAATAATTTCCTGCTGACATTTGACACAAGTAAATTTGCAATATGAAAACGTCTTTAGTTACGTGAGCACAGGTTAAAATTTCAGATTTCTTAACTGATACAGTTTCTTCAAAAATACTGTATGTGGACACCCAAACAATACACCAGACCGGTGTAGGATTAGTGAACACTGAACACATTGTATTCTATGACATCAACTTCGATCTTAAGGCCGTGATCTGACAGAACGCATTTTCAGGTTAGAAAACATGCCATTTTCATGCTGAACCTTTGACCGGATGGTTGAGCCTGCATAGCTATTTCAGGATGAGTCAGGACAGTTTGGAAATCTGTTGACAATGGTGAGGGCCCTCAGGTCATCTGGTTGACCATACATGGTGCTCCACAATGCAAAAGTAATGAGCCAAATACCCCAGGTGGCTACAGATCATCCTTTCTGAGCAGGACCTAGAGTCTGGTGCATGTTAGGATTTTCAAATCCTAAGTTGTTGGAAAAACACGGGACAAACTCAAGGACAGATAGAACAATTTTTTTTTAACTTAAGGACACGTCTTCTAGAAGAGTCAGTCAAGGACCAAAACCCAAAACACGGAGTTTGCCTGTCGTGTTCAACTGGCATGAATGCATGAAGTCATGGCTGAGAAAAGAGAACAAGCATGATGTGCATATATTTGTGGGATGAACTTTAGATTAGTAGTAAATATATGATCACTGACACTTGCCAGTGGACTTGCTGTCATTGGCTGTCGGAAATCCCCCTTCTGCGTAATAATAACTATTGTGTTTAAGATCATCTGACTGTAGGTCAGTAGGATACTAAAATAAGAGCTTTAAAGCAGGAATATTTTACACTCGAGTTCATATAGACTCCAGAACCGCCACAACCCTTAACTGTGTAAGGGTTACAGATAATATGCAAAGCCCTTATCAGCCCTTATGTTCAGGGCCAGCAAGTTTACCTGTGTGGACAAGGAGACTGTAGGACACCTAATTTTTAATATCTTGTATTTCCCATATGTCTTTGCTGAGCTTTAATTTCTCATTTCCTTCTTTCTAAGTTGTCATCCATGTTGGTTTTAGTTAAAGAACATACAGAACTTTGCCCTCTTGTTCTGGAGCACTGGTCTTTTTTAGATTCATATGCTTTATCAGAAGGTTTTGTGTTCATGGGACAGTCTTCGTGTGGTTTGTCTATAGTTTCCATGCCCTCGCCCAAAAGTTTTTCAAATAAATTCAAATTATGTTGAATTTATATGGACCAATTTCATAGATTTTCGTCCGTACAGTGTGTACCGCACCTGTCCTTGTTGCTCTAATCAGAAATGTTAAAAAGCTCATGAAGCCAATTCCAGGAAGAATAAGTGGAAGAAGCCTCATGAGCAACAGAAAAAATATGGAATTAGCACTGTTGTTAATATTCTTGATTTTCACTTTGATAGAAATGCTACAGCCAAGACAAAAATAGCGCTATATTGAAGGATTTTCAACAGACAGACTAATGATGAGGTAAAGAAAAAAGGAGAAGGAACAAACTAATTGTATGTCAGACAGACGGTTAGAGGAGGGACCAAAGAGCCACAGAAGTTATATAAAAGAGTTTTTTGCTCAGAGTTCAGCAGCTTCTCATCTGTCTGATGAGGATGGAGGAAGTTGAACTCTGCTTCCCACAGCTCAACACGTCCTGCTGGAAGACAAAGCGTCCTCTCTCTCACACTGTCCTTATTTACATGGTGCTGTCCTTCATCTCTCTGCTCACTGTGACTCTCAACCTGCTGGTCATCATCTCCATCTCCCACTTCAAGTACACACGTGTTATTAATTTCTAAAACGATTAATTGTACAGAAAAATCCTGCTGGGATGACTATTACAAATATTAATAAGTAAGTTGTTTTGTTTCCTCCAGGCAGCTCCAGTCTCCCACCAACCTCCTCCTCCTCTCTCTGGCTGTCTCAGATTTCTTCGTCGGCCTCCTCATGCTGTTTCAGGTTATGCTCATAGACGGCTGCTGGTTCCTTGGTGACTTCATGTGTGCTCTGTATTGTGTTTTAGACTCTACCGTCACCTGTACCTCAGTCGGTACCATGATGCTCATATCTATTGACCGATATGTGGCTATTTGTGACCCTCTGCATTACTCCACCAAAGTCACTACGAGAAGAGTTGGAATCTGGGTCTCTTTGTGTTGGACCTGCTCCGTCTTCTTCCTCAGTTTCCTGATGAAGGATAACCTCGAACAGCCGGGCAGGTATAACACCTGCTCTGGAGAGTGTGTGATTATCATCACATTCATTGAACAAATTGCAGATCTTATTATCATCTTCATCATCCCCATTATAGTCATCGTAGTTCTGTATATGAGAGTATTTGTGGCGGCTGTGTCTCAGGCTCGGGCCATGAGGTGTCATGTTACTTCCGTCCCTCCCCAGTGTTCAGTGAGTGTATTTAGTAAAAAGTCTGAGTTGAAAGCAGCCAGGACTCTTGGTGTAGTTATCATGGTTTTTCTGGTGTGCATTTGCCCATATTTCAGCTGCACACTTATAGGCCAGGATACTTTGCTCAACACTTCGTCTGCTGCCTTTATCATATGTTTGTTCTATTTCAACTCTTGTATAAACCCTATGATTTATGTCTTTTTCTATCGTTGGTTCAGAAAATCAATCAGACTTATTATAACGCTTCAAATTCTGAGGCCTGGCTCCCATGAGATTTGTGTGTTGAGAGAGTCAGTGGAGTGACTGACATGAGGCACAAACGTGTTTAACAAATACGACTTTGAACGTGTTTATGTTGAGATAATCAGATAAACTTCATCTTTAAGACCCAAATTAAAGTTGTGCCATTTGGGCTCGTCTTCACATAATACTGAGATTCGCTGTAAAACAACTTAAACAGGAGTGATGTCTTTGTTTGGTTGGTATAAAAAATCTGTCACAAGGTTCATGCTTCTTTCTGATCATTAAAGACAAAAAAGGTGTTTTTAATATATATCTATGATCATGAAGCTAAATTTACCTAGAAGGAAACACAGAATATACTTTAGGTGTCTTTGTCATACTATTGTGTAGCACATGATCTACAGGGAAAGGGAGAAGGAACATTGTAGTCAACTGAACTCAAATGCAAAATGATACCATAATTCTAAAATGCTACTGTAAAAATATTTCTGGTACCACAGCTGCTTTGGCAAGTTTAAGACTTTAGGGTTGTGCTGCAGTTTCTTTGTCTTGATTTGGAACAGTGTTGGAACGATATCTGATGGGGCAGATTCTGGGGTGGTGAGTTGAATACTGAGAAAAGCACCAAGCACATTATGACCTTCCAGTATCAGGCACAGGACAAGATCCTGTCCGTCTTTCCTTCTCCAATACTCTGCCTGATGCCACGTTAGCATTCGGACATCACACATTGGAACCTTTGTGTTTGCACAGAGAGGCCACAGGAGTGACGCACATGATACTAGTGCTGCATAAAACACTGACACAAGTTGCCACAGTCGTGAGTGTTTCTGATTCTGATTCTGAATTACATAAAACCCCAGGAACAACAGAACGCATTATGGCTGGCACATCGTGTTTGTGTTTTATGAAACTAATTGAAAAGGCAGATATTCTTATTTAAGAAGCCGTGTGTTATTCTTACTTTGACAAGAACAAAAGAGAGGTCACGATGTCAGGGACAAAATGTAAGACACCTGTCTAGGTCTCAAATTAACAGTGAATCTGATTGGCTACAAGAAAATGTCCAGGTGGATGTATAGTTGGTCTTATCTCATATTTTAAATTCCCCATCAAAAGGAGCACTGAGAAAAAATGTCAAAATCCAAAATGTCAAAAACAAGCTTGTGAATCTATTGATTGACACCTGTAGATTAAATCCACCGGGTGTCAGGTGAAGCTTTTAATGAATTAATTGCTACAATTTATCTATAATTAAAAACTTGTGCTAAAAAACACAGAGAAACACAAGTGTTTGAGGTATTTCTGTGAGACAAAAAGTCTCTCAGTGCTGCTGCTGCCTGTTCATTCGATGATGGTGCTGATCCTAGAGCCTCATAAAAGCACTTTGTTAGAGATATGGGAAACACAACTAAAGACACAGCTCGCTGCACGGAGAACAGTAACTTACAGTCATACACCACAGTGATTTATAAAATTAATAACTTAGCTTGACAGTTGGTTTAGTCAGACTCAGCTTTCAGTAGTTTGTCTGAGTTATCAGATTATTAGCAGCCTGCTGTTGACGTCTGGTGGCACATTAGCTGCTCTGCTAACTCTTTAAGATACGTTGAACCCATGTCAGATATCAAAGTCAACTAAAGAACCTACGTGGTACCAGTGGAAGTTCATTATTAAACTGTCACGTCACCACAATTACAGCTACACTAGCAGCATTTAGCTATAATGTTATTTAATGTGTACTGTAATATTTAATCATTATCATGCCACTTACCGCTATCTCGCTTTTCTTTTGACTTTTATTAATTTTCATCAGCTGCTGGTCATTGTTACATGAGACCTGTTTCTGTGCACGGAGTCAGAGTCGGGGGCCTCTCACTGAGGAATCAGTGCTCATGATCAAACCAAAATGACCCTGGATTTCGCAGGGTGTACTGTGGTACCTGTGTTTGTCCGAAAAGGAAAAACACATGGTGGCGGGTGAAGAGGGAGGGAGGAGGGTCTTTACAATGAGGACAAAGGGGGAGGAGGGCACTAAAGAGTCTTTTAAGAGAGTCGTTCTGCCAGAGCTCGGCAGCTCTCGTCTCCGT
Organism: Channa striata; assembly: GCA_033026295.1. Taxonomy (NCBI): domain Eukaryota; kingdom Metazoa; phylum Chordata; class Actinopteri; order Anabantiformes; family Channidae; genus Channa; species Channa striata. The sequence goes on from CM065177.1 coordinate 23,898,257, forward strand.
GACGATGGACACGTTTGAAGGAGCCGATCTCTGCTTCCCGCACTTTAACTCGTCCTGCAGGAAGCCCAGGAACCTTCACCCACAGGCCTCGCTCGTTTACGTCGTGCTGTCCTTCATCTCTCTGCTCACTGTGGCTCTTAACCTGCTCGTCATTGTCTCCATCTCCCACTTCAGGCAGATACGATAATGCAAACTCTTGTCATATTTTACTGAAAGTAGGAATAAATTGTGCTGATGTGTTGTACAAATGTCTCGTCGTCCAGACACACGAGCTCCTCGATATTTACAGTCTGTAATAACTCTGCTGTTTTTCTCTGTCCTGCATGCAGAGACAACGCTTCTTTACAAAGCAGGAAGTGCTGACAGCATTGCTCGTGGCTGCATGATTAGTGAGTGTTTAGTGATGCTCTTCTCCCTCCCCAGGCAGCTCCACACCCCCACCAACCTCCTCCTCCTCTCCCTGGCTGTCTCAGACCTCCTTGTGGGCTTCCTTTTGATGCCTGTGGAAATCATCTACACAGAGACATGCTGGTTTCTCAATGACATGCTTTGCACTCTGTATTATGTCACAGACTACACCCTCACGTCAGCCGCAGTAGCCAGCATGGTGCTTATATCGGTCGACCGATACGTTGCTATTTGTGACCCTCTGCGCTACGCCACCAGAGTCAGTGTAAAAACGACACAAATGAGTGTTTGTCTGTGTTGGATTTGCTCTATTTTCTACAGAAGTCTCCTTTTAATTGATCATCTAAAAAAACCGGGCAGGTCTAATTCCTGTTTGGGAGAATGTGTGGTTGTCATAGACGATGTTGCAGGACTTGTTGACCTTGTTTTCACCTTCATTATCCCCATCGCCGTCATCATAGTTCTGTATATGAGGGTATTTATGGCGGCTGTGTCTCAGGCTCGAGCCATGAGGTCTCACGTTACGGCCTCAGTCAAACGCTCGGGGAACGTAACTGTGAAGAAAGCGGAGATGAAAGCAGCCAGGACTCTTGGTCTTGTTGTAGTTGTGTTTTTGGTCTGTTTCTGTCCATATTACTTTCCCTCACTGGCGGGAAAAAACACTTCAGTCGACGCTGCGTCTGTGGCCATTGAGATCTGGCTGACACATTTTAACTCCTGTATAAACCCTGTGATCTACGCCCTCTTCTATCCGTGGTTCAGAAAATCTGTCAAGCTCATCCTGACACTGCAGATACTGAAGTCTGGCTCAAGTGATGCTAAAGTTCTGTAGTGCTGTGCATTTGTCTTTAAAGTCAGATCTGAGTTTAAATGTCCACAGTGAAGATGTGTTAATAATCGTTCCTTGTCTATTTAACGAACCTCATAGCCGTGACGTTTAATGGAAATTCAAACAGGAACATTGTGTTCATCCCCTTTTTCAGCTGCGTTAAAGGTAATGATTAAAGCTCATATAGGACCGTGAGGAGAATGTTCTGAACTGAAACTGAAAATATAATTAGAAACAAATAGAAAAGCAAGACTGAATGATTGCTTGATTGGACCCGTTGCTAAGCAACTAGGGTATAAGTTTCAATGTAAAGGATTTTATTTCTCATTTCCTCTCCAGGCAAGTTGGTCTGTATGGATGAACACCAGTTTGTCCTGACAGCATGTTTCTGTGATGTTCAATGTACAATAACTAATATCTCTATTCTGGACTAGAAGACATGTTAAGATCATTGGCTGTAGCCAGGAACACACACACAGTAGTAGTGTATTATTTTACAGTTTTTGCAGCTGTAAACAATTTGATCAAATTTGGCTCCTGTATTATAAGTCCTGCTTACGCCCTGTGATTTATGCCTTTTGTTACCCGTAGTAACACCTCGTTAGACTTCAGGTGCAGCAGCCTGATGCCAGCAAACTGCAGAGAGACACTGATGGAGAAATTCTAACACTGGAAAAGTAGAATTCGTGGCAGCGCTGCTGTACTGGATTGTAATAGATTGTACAGGTGTGCCTAATAAAGTGGCCAGTGATTGTATATATGTGTGTTTCTATCACATTTGTTTGGAGTGACAAGCTTAATCTGTGTCTCGGTTTGGAAAGTCTTTTCTTTGAGGCTTTTCAATAAAAGCAGTAGTACTGTAGACAAGCAGCACTGACATCACTGTTCATCCTTAATCCTCATACAATGCGCTTTTATTCTTTCCAAAGTGCTTTTTAATACAACTGAGAACATTTTAAACAATAGCGTCAGCTGTAGCGAACAGAATACAGTCACGTCACATTTAGACACAGAAATGTTCGGGATAAATCGAGGGGTGAGCAGAGGGGGATGATGGGGCTGCAGGCGTTAAAGTCAGAGCTCAGAGTCAGATCTGTTTTCACATAAGCACATCTATGTAAAGTGGCTACATGAACGCAATATTATCTTTGCACTATTATCATTATTAATTTTAATCTTCCACAAAGAAACAAAGTCACTTTTCTTCTGGTGAAAATCCCTGAACATCCAATCTCATAGGTTTTATTTTACACACACCGTACAGGCTCTACTACAGTATGTTCGTATGACATGAGTCAGGCTGCAGGACCTGCAGCGTCACGATAAGTTTAATAGATTTTCTAAACCACGGGTAGAAATAAGCATAAATCAGTGGATTTAAACAGGAGTTAGAATAAAGCAGCCACACGCCAAAAAATGAAAATGCCACAGTGGCTGATGTGTCCTGTCCTGCAAAAGAGGGACAGAAATAAGGGCAGAAACACAATAAAAACACGAGCACGACAACACCAAGAGTTTTTGCTGCTTTTCTCTCTGATTTCTTAGCAATTCCACTAACTGACCCCTGGAGTGAGACAATGTGAGACCTCATGGCTCGAGCCTGAGACACAGCCACCACAAACACTCTCATATACAGAACTATGATGACGGTGATGGGGCCGATGAATGTTAATATGACATCTGCAGCTCCTGTTATGTTATTAATAACAGCTACACACTCTCCATAACAGGAATTATACATATCTGGATATCTGAGGAATTTGTTTAGTATCAAACCATTATAGGACACGGAGCAGGTCCAACACAGACAGACACAGATTTTAACCCTGAGTTGTGTGACTTTAGTGGGGTAACACAGAGGATCATTGATGGCCACATATCTGTCCACTGATATCAGCACCATGTTTCCTACTGAGGAGGATGTTATGATAAAAGAAGCATATTGAAATAATCCACACGTGAAGCTGCCCAAAAACCAGCAGCTCCCTATCAGGAGAATTCGACCCGGCATCAGCAGGAGACCGACGAGGACGTCGGAGACAGCCAGAGACAGGAGGAGGAGGTTGGTGGGGCTGTGGAGCTGCCTGGAGAAAAGGCACATTTTCACGGAGAATATTATTCATATTATTGTACGAAGCAGTTTTTACATGCAGCAGCATCACTGTCAAGTAAAGTAAATGTGTCGATACAATTTGCTTAAGAATATGCAGAAACATTGTGAAATAGAAAGTGTAAATATGATTATCGATGCATTTGGAAGGGAGAAGGTTAAAGTAGGCAGCAGATTGTTTTTAACATGGACACATTCACTGACGACTGCAAAGGGTGAGTCACAGTATTATTACGTATGTTAGTGTGACTAATTTAATATTATATACTGGGAAACTATGTCAATAAATACATTGTGTTTCTTGCACTAAATGGAACAACATCTGCACATTTGAACAAGTCTTTCTTTACCTAAAGTGGGAAATGGAGATGATGACCAGCAGGTTGAGCGTCACAGTGACAAAAGAGATGGAAGACAGCAGCATGTAAATCAACACATCCTCAGCTCGGTGCTGGACAGGCTTTTTGCAGGAGGTGTTGATGAGCTGAGGGAAGCAGAGTTCAGCTCCTTCCATGATCAGCGAGAGAATCTGTGAAGCTCCGGCTGCTCTGACCAAAGCCCTTCATCATGAAGCTGGTTTATCTCGCTCCTCCCTCTTTTCCCCCCAAACCAGCAAACACGGAACTCGTCAATGATGTAACTATGAACTCATTCAAGCCCCTTTAACACTCAGCGATGTTTTGCTTTCTGAGACGTTCATTTGTCGTTAAACTAATGAAGAAATGTGGCCTAGCTGCTGTATCATTATTAGTTCATATTAAGCTAAGTCATGAAAGTCACTTGAAATCGTAACATTATTTCAGATCATTACAACTGTTATTAACAATTCTTCAGTTAATGGGAGACATTGCACAGTTTTATTTTATTGATTAAACAGTCGAATGTGAGGTTTGCGATTGCACGATGAGACGTCAGATATACTTAAATACATCTTCAGTATTTCTGTGAGAAGCTTTGCCAGTTCTTCATATCTGAGAGACACTCATGGTGAATCTCTGAGACAGGCTTGACTTTACAAAGATACAACGTTAAATGCATTCTGAGTGGTTTGGGCAGTTTTAGAAGGACTGTACAACCTTGACAATGGGAAAGGAGCCCTCAAAGACTCAGAGGGGAAGATCAGAGGTGGTTTGGAAACCAACCAATGATTGTCCGGGGCTGCTAGATAAGGTCACCAATCATAGTTCTAGGATGAACACAGAAGTGAAGAGCGAGCATTTCTCAGTACCTCCTAAAACCGTTGAAACCACCTTACGCGAGCTCGAAAGAAGAAGAGCAGGGACAGACTGTGAAAGAAGTCTGAGCTACTCATGGAAGACCACTTAGCTGGAGGGCATGGCAAAAAAAGAACTCTGGACCTAAAGTGGAAACAATGGGATCAGAAAAACAGTGTCTCTACAGGACGTTTGTATCACGAGAGTCAGGCAGCAGGATCTGCAGTGTTACGATAAGTTTAACTGATTTTCTAAACCACGGGTAGAAATCAGTGTATATAAACAGGAGTTACAATAAAGTATCCAGACACCAAAATCTGAAAATACCAAACTGCTTGATGAGTCCTGGGTCATGAGACAGGGATAGAAATAAGGACAGAAACACATTAAAAACACACAAAAACCCACAACAACACCAAGAGTTTTTGCTGCTTTTCTCTCTGATTTCTTAGCGACTAAACTAACTGACCCCTGGAGTGAGACAATGTGAGACCTCATGGCTCGAGCCTGAGACACAGCCACCACAAACACTCTCATATACAGAACTATGATGACGGTGATGGGGCCAATAAATGTCACTATGACATCTCCATGGCAAGAAAAATATGTATCTGGATCTATTAAGAAATGATTGATTATCAAACCATTATAGGACACAGAGCAGGTCCAACACAGACAGACACAGAACGTAACTCTTAGATGTGTCTTTAGAGGGGTAACACAGAGGATCATTGATGGCCACATATCTGTCCACTGATATCAGCACCATGTTTCCTACTGAGGACGACGTTATGATATATGACGCATATTAAAATAACGCACATATAAAAATCCCAAATAACCAGCAGTCTTCTGTAAAGATAATCCGAACTGGCATCAGTAGGAGGACGAGGACGTCGGAGACAGCCAGAGACAGGATGAGGAGGTTGGTGGGGGTGTGGAGCTGCCTGGAGAAAGAGAAAATTATTGATGAGAGTGTTATTGTTTAAAGGAAATAGATAATCACAGTAGAAAGCAGCTTCAGTATTTATATAATACAGACTTTCAAGTTTGCTACTACATTATTATTAAAAAACAGGAGTAAATTATTGTGAAGGCATCATCGTAAGCAAGTATGTAACCATATATTGTGTCCCAAACTCTAAATGAAAATATAAACCCTATTTGAAGTGATGCTTATGACATTTCTCTATGCCTGAAATGGGACATGATGACCAGCAGGTTGAGAGCCACAGTGAGAACAGAGACGCCGGAAAGCAGGATGTAAGTGAACATGGTCTCGTCACGATGCCGCACTGGCTTTTTGCCGGAGCTGTTGACGAGCTGTGGGAGGCAGAGCTCAGTCGTCTGCGTGGACTCCACGATCGGCGAGGGAGCTCCGTCACTTTTCACACCGGTCTCTTCATCTTTAGACTGCTGTGTCTCGCTCCTCCCTCTTTCCCGTAACTAACACACATCGATTCAGTGATGCAATTCTGTATTTACAAGTCACAAGTGCAGTGAAGCTTTCGAGTCCTCGACTCATTGAAACAACGAAAATCTGAAAAAACACTAACTGAAATCAGTGAATATGGAGAAATGTCTTGTCTATGAAAATTGCTAACAACCTCCATGACTCAGTCAAATTACAGCAATTTAATTATGTATTCACATGTCAATAAAACGAAAACATCAGTGGTTCTTGAAAAGGAAATTTTTGCTTTACTATTATTATTACGGTACTTGAATGTCTTTTTCGGGCGGAGAGTGACAGAGGTCCCAGGTTCAAGTCCCTGAACAACTGTGGCCTTTCAGTGTGTAGTTTGCATGTTGTCCCTGTGCCGGTGTGAGTTTCCTCCAGCAGTCCAAAGACCAGCGTGATGGGTGTGAATGTTGTCTGTCCGTGTATGTCTGTCTCTCTGGAGACATCCGGTCTCTCTCTGTGTCCGGTCTCTTTACAGGCTCCTTCTTCCACATCACTTGTAGATATTAAAATGAATGGGAAAAACTGGGGGATGCCGTGTCATATCACGATTCCACGTGTCACATCAGGGGTTGTGAAAATGCTGTGTTAGATACTGACAACTCATTTATCCACGTTCTAGTATGGTTATACCTAATAGTATTTTTAAATTTGTGGGTTAAGACAGTGATTTGTTACATAATAAGTGAATTTATGTCATTTTGTGTTACTGCTTTGTTCTTTTTGACATAACAAAATGGAATCAACCAGATAATTACTCAAATCCCGGATAGAGAAGCAGCGTCAGTGAGACTGACCGTGTCAGTAACGTCGTCACCACCCATCTGTATATTCACTGCAAACTTAAAGGCTTCATTTTCTCTGATCAATTGTCAAATATAATTTTAGAGGTGGACAATTGTGAAATGACATTCGTTGCAGTTATTGGTGCATTCACAGATGATTTCAGATGTTTTTATTTGCGTTGAATTCAGTGCATTCTATTGTCTTTACCTGAGCACCCACATCGAATGTTTTTTAATACTGTGTGTATGGTCACTTAAACTCATGAACATATTTTGGCTCTGAAAGCAAAGACATTTATATAAAGGATAAAACTTCCTATCAGGTGGCCACATTGCATTTCACTTGAAGCTTTATTTTTCTTCCAACATTACAAATATAAAGATCTGCATCAGCATTTTCACTTTCCAACACTATTTATTAAATATGAACAAAATTACAGTTTGATGTCTTTTACACACTAAACAAAGTTATGAAAAAATGAGACTTTAAATAAAATTATGTTTTTACAATTTATTTCAGTTTGTTAAAGAAGAAATGCTGCAAAACACACTGCAGCCTTTACTGCAGGATGTTGGCATCAGAAGAGTCGGGCTCGAGTATCTGAAGCGTAACAATGAGTTTAATGGATTTTTTAAACCAGGGGTAGAAATAAGCGTAAATCCCTGGGTTTAAACAGGAGTTACAGTAAAGCAGCCACACACTAAAATCCGAATATGCCACAGTGGCTGACGTGTCCTGGCTGATGAGGGACAGATAAAAACAAGAACAAAAACACATTAAAAGCACGAGCACGACAACACAGAGAGTTTTTGCTGCTTTTCTCTCAGATTTTGTTGCGACTACACTAATTGAACCTCGGACTGACACACCTGCAATGTGAGACCTCATGGCTCGAGCCTGAGACACGGCCACCACAAACACTCTCATATACAGAACTATGATGACGGTGATGGGGAGTATAACAGAGGGTTGAGGAACTGTTTACAAGACGAGCGAATGTGTCACATTGAAACCCGAAGTTCTATCTGTTACTAAACTAATCACTATTCAAAGCTTGACAATCAGCAAAAATTCGACCAAGCACCAGATTTGTTTCTATGTTTGACATATTTAATTGTAGGCCTTAACGCATCCTGGCCTCCTGGTCTAGTGAGGTGAAGGCCAGTTCACTACTACCTTAGGTGTGCTTAATACTCCAGCAGTCCAGCCAAAAAGCTTAAGAAGTGGTGAGTCATTCACCATGGCAGCACCTGGACCGTATGGCCTGTCAGCCGGCTGGATAACGATGGGAGGTTTCCAGTGATTTGACCGAGGGAGTTTTTTTTTGTTTGTTTATATTTAAGCAAACAATTATTGAAATTGACTAACCTCATTATAGTTTTTGAACAAAAAAATTATTACTGTTTGGACACAACATAACATTTCAAGCAGAAACATTACAGGCTCTACAGTATGTTTGCATCACAAGAATCAGGCTGCAGGATCTGAAGAGTAACAATAAGTTTAACTGATTTTCTAAACCACGGATAAAAAAAAGCATAAATCAGTGGATTCAAACAGGAGTTACAATAAAGCACCCACACACCAAATTCTGAAAACGCCACAGTGGCTGATGTGTCCTCAGTGACGAGAGACGGATAGAAATAAGGACAGAAACACATTAAGAACACAACCACGACAACACCAAGAGTTTTTGCTGCTTTTCTCTCTGATTTCTTAGCGATTCCACTAACTGACCCCTGGAGTGAGACAATGTGAGACCTCATGGCTCGAGCCTGAGACACAGCCACCACAAACACTCTCATATACAGAACTATGATGACAGTGATGGGGCCAATAAAGGTCACTATGACATCCACAGCTCCTAAAATGTAAGTAATTACAACTACACACTGTTCGTAGCAGGAATAAAATGTGTCTGCATGTATCAGGAAGTCTTGCAGAATCAGACCGTTATAAAAGACACAACCAGCCCAACACAGACAGACAGAGAATTTAGCTCTTAGTTGTGTGACTTTAGTGGGGTAACACAGAGGGTCATTGATGGCCACATATCGATCAATTGATATCAGCACCATGTTTCCTACTGAGGACGATGTAATAATAAAGTTGACATATCGAAATATTCGACATATAACACTCCCCCAATACCAGCAGCTCACTGTAAGGACAATTCGACCCGGCATCACCAGGAGACCAATGAGGAAGTCGGAGACAGCCAGAGACAGGAGGAGGATGTTGGTGGGGGTGTGGAGCTGCCTTGAGAAAAAGAAAATCATCAGGGAGAATATTATTTTATAAATAAAAAAATAAGCTGTAAAAAGCAATATGAAAATATGTCCAACAGGTCAGAGTATACGGCAACTTAGACGTCAACAGTCATATCATTGACACTTTCAATGAGTTATAATGAAACTGTTATACTTTATTTTAACAAATAAAAAGCTGCTTGTGTGAGTCTCATTTAAAGTTTTTCTTTGTGCCTGAAGTGGGAGATGGAGACGATGACCAGCAGGTTGAGACCCACTGTGAGCAGAGACAGACAGGAAGGCAGGATGTAGATCAACAAGGTCCCAGCATGAGGCAGCACTGGCTTTGTGCACGAATTGTTGAGCTGTGGAAAACAGAGTTCAGCTCCCTGCAGCGACTCCATCGCCGGAAATGAAGGACAGGAGAGAAGCTGTGGAGCTGTGGCGGCTTCCAGAGCAGACTTCTCCATGAAAAGGTTCAACTCGCTCCTCCCCTCTCATCCATAAACCAACAAACGTATTCAGTGATGTAATTATGAACTATAGTTACAATGACTGTGCGGCAAATGACTAATAGCTATAGACTCTTAAACTATATTGAGTTGTAATAAAACCCAAAGCAACAATAAAGGAAAAGCAGATTTAATAAGATTGTAGTATGAGTAAGTATGGAGCGCTGTCTTCAAATTACAATAGACAACAATTATTACAGTATTTGTGCTGTTAAAGGTGCCCAACAATATCTGAGTCTTTGGCAAATAGCTTAGTGTTATATATACAAACTTGCAACGTTCCATTCAGATCAGGGCCAGTTTAATTGTTCATTGTCAATCATATCAAATGTTCATGAAATGAGCTAAAAACTAATAACATCTAGTTTGCTTCTTAAGTAAAAAAAAAACCTTCCACCACCTTTTATTTGGTATTTTTGATTCTCCATGTTTTCATGTAAAAGTCGCAGATTGCCTCCCAGCTGCTAAACTCATATTTTAACCATCTCTGTTTCCCAAACATGTGAGCAGCAGAACTATGAAAATTAGCTTTTATGACTTTTCCTCACCTCCTGCACTGTTGTGAACTTACCTCCAGTTTGTTTATACAGTAAAATATACTTTAAATGTTTCCAGTAAATTCTGAGTAGATGTTTTGTACAATTCCTTTGCAGTTATTCATTGTTAACTATGTACAGTCATGCCATTAATCACATATAATGTATTTAATTGGCAACCTAAATTTAAAGACATTTAGTTGTTAATTTGAAAACACTCGTACATGACAAAGTCTAGTTTTCACAGGATCACTAAATTATACTGGCATACATAACTGCATATCATTTTCACAGTGATGAAATTAATACCAGGAATGTGAAGAATATTACCTAACTGTAATATATGGATGCAGAAAGTAAGAGGACCAAGGAAGGAAGCATGAGGTACACCACATGTAACTAAAGCACAGTAATATTACGAAGTTGTATTAAACAAATTGGAACATTTCTTTAAACATGGTGTCACGGTCTGTGGCCTGAGCTCCCAGTTTTTTCCTTATTTGGTCATTTCCTGTCCCCGCTCTCCTCCTCCCTCCTGTGTTGCAATCTACCTAATCATTTCCACCTGTACTCTCCCCTTCTTAAGAAGGCCTGCAGCCCTCTCTCCTCTGCCAGATTGTCTGCTGATCTCTCAGTGAAGCTGCTTTCAAGCTTCTTTTGGAAACTTGAACCATTTGATTACCCGGTACGACCCTGACCTGTCCCTGGACCTACCTGTCTGTCTAAACCCCGGCTCCGTAAGTTAGTGTGATCACTCTTCTGCTTGTTTCTGGACTTGGATTCTTGGCCTGCTCGTGAATGGGGAGTTGCAGAATGGCTCAGTGATTCTGCCACCATTCATTCCTACTCCCTGTTCTCCCGGGAGCTAGTCAGAACATTCAATCCGACCCGACCAGACAACGAAGCAGCCACCCAGCTCACTCCCATTTCACAAGGAGACCGTCCAGTACAACAATACACAATTCAGTTCCGTACTCTGGCTACTTTAAGTGGGTGGAATGAGACAGCATTATTTCACATGTTCTACCGAGGCCTTTCTGAGAAAATTAAAGATGCCATGGCAGCCAGAGACCTTCCAAGAACCCTAAATGAATTAATGGACCTTGCATTCCGCATTGACTGACGCCTAACGGAACGAGTCTGTGAAAGACAGCTGAACCGGTCCCTACCCGCTTATCGACCAGTTTCATTCTTTCATTCTTCTCCACGAGTGGTACCTGAGCCTCCTTCTACTATCCGGGCAGCTCGAGAGGAGCAACCAGAACCTATGCAGATCGGCCGGATCCGCCTATCTGCAGAAGAGAGGGAGCGCAGATTTAGAAACAATCTCTGCCTATACTGTGGGGGATCGGGTCACAGGGTCTCATCTTGTCCTGTAAAACACTCGGCTCAGCAGTCCAAAGGGGGGCGCTGCTAAGCGGACCCCTGGTGCACTCCTGCCCCCCTCGTCCTCTCACCTCTGTCCAAGTACATCTGCCTGACAAGAAGCTCTCCCATCTGGCACTTATTGATTCTGGGGCAAATACAGAGTTCATCGATACTCAATTAGCTAAGGACTGGGGTTTACAACTTCGCCCCCTACAACGAAGGGCACCACACCATCCACTCCTGCTCCCACCGAACAGAACCAGTAAGTATTTCAATTGATAACCATCACGAATCCGTTTGTTTCTATGTAATTCACTCTCCCAGCTTCCTTTCGTACTCGGAGCCTCTTGTTTACTCAGACACATCCCCCAAATTGACTGGAGATCTGGACAGATCTTGGATGGAGTCCCGCCTGTCTTAACTCCTGCCTTCGTGGTGCATCCTCTGCCCCATCAGCGGATCGAGACCATGGGAGGGAGGAGCCTTCTGATTTGTCAAAGGTACCTGAAGCATATCTTGATGTAAAGGAAGTTTTTAACAAGACTAAAGTAGTCTCCCTACTTCCTCATAGACCATATGACTGTGCCATTGATCTTCTTCCTGGTTCTTCTCCCCCTCGTGGTCGTCTGTATTCCCTTTCTGCTCCTGAACGTGAGGCCATGCAGAAATATCTGGACGAGGCCCTGGCTGTGGGACTTATCCGTCTTTCCTCATCCCCTGCGGGTGCCGGGTTCTTCTTTGTCGGAAAGAAGGACGGAGGTCTCCGCCCCTGTATTGATTATAGGGGACTCAACGACATCACCATGAAGAATCGTTACCCTTTGTCACTCATTTCCTCAGCCTTTGAACTCCTCCAGGATGCAGTCATCTTTTCCAAATTGGACCTACGCAATGCCTATCATTTGGTCCGAATCAGAGAAGGAGATGAGTGGAAGACCGCCTTCAACACCCCATCAGGACACTACGAATATCTGGTCATGCCCTTCGGTGTAACAAATGCCCCTGCTGTGTTTCAAAGTCTGGTCAATGATGTTCTGAGAGATATGATTAACAAGTTCGTCTTTGTGTATCTAGACGACATCCTAATATTCTCAAAGTCTGAGACTGAACATGTGAAACACGTACGGCGGGTCCTGCAATGCCTCCTTCAAAATCTGTTATTTGTCAAAGAAGAGACATGCCAGTTCCACGCTAAGACAACCTCCTTCCTGGGGTTTGTTGTTTCTGCTGGCAACATCGAGATAGACCCAGCCAAGGTTGAAGCAGAGTAGGACTGGCCTACTCCAGACAATCTCAAGGCCATTCAATGCTTCCTGGGCTTTGCTAATTTCTACCGCAGATTCATCAAAGGATATAGTTCAGTAGCCAGCCCTCTCCACCAACTCACCTCCGCTAAGACAAAGTTCATCTGGACCCCATCAGCTGAAGATGCCTTCAATCAGCTGAAACAATTATTCATGTCCGCCCCAATCCTGGTTCTGCCTCACCCCAGTCGTCAGTTCATTGTGGAGGTGGATGCATCCAATTTGGGAGTGGGTGTAGTGCTCTCCCAGCGAGCTGAGCGCGATTCCAAGATCCATCCCTGTACCTTCTTTTCTCGCCGCCTATCCTCTGCAGAGAAAAATAACGATGCAGGGGACAGAAAACTTCTGGCAGTAAAGTTGGGAATGGAGGAATTGCGTCATTGACTAGAGGGCGCAGAGCATCCATTCTTAGTGTTGACAGATCACAAAAATCTAGAATACCTAAGATCTGCCAAACATCTCAACTCTCGTCAAGCCAGGTGGGCCCTGTTCTTTAATCGCTTTCATTTCACTCTGTCCTACAGACCTGGTTCGAAGAATGGCAAAGCGGATTCACTGTTTTGTAGATTTGACCCTCCTGAATCTGAACCTGAACCTGAATACATTTTACCTCACTCAGTCTGCCTAGCAGCCACTCACACAGACATCGAGTCAGAAGTCCTCAACGCACATGCTCCAGCCCCCTCAGCTTGTACCACCAATCGCCTCTACGTACCTGACAACTTGCGGTCTAAGGTTCTGCAGTGGTGTCACTCCTCCCGCCTTGCCTGTCATCCCGGGACTGCTCGTACCCGCTTCCTGGTACAGCAACGCTTCTGGTGGCCAACCCTCCTCAAGGACGTAAAGGAGTTGGTCTCTGCCTGTCCTGTCTGCGCCCAGTTCAAGCCCAGGATCACACCTCCTGCTGGTCTTCTCCTCCCTCTGCCCATCCCTCGCCGCCCCGGTCACACATCTCCATAGACTTCGTTACTGGATGTACCTCCTTCCAATGGACATACCACCATCCTCACAGTTGTTGATAGATTCTCTAAGATGGTTCATTTCATTCCCCTTCCTAAACTTCCCTCAGCCAAAGAAACAGCTGACGTCCTCATCCAGCACGTTTTCAGACTCCACGGAATTCCCACAGACATTGTCTCCGACAGGGTCCCCAGTTCACGGCCAAATACTGGTCAGAGTTCTGCCGGCTTTTGGGAATCTCCGTTAGCCTGTCTTCCGACTTTTACCCCCAAAAGAATGGGCAATCTGAACGCTTGAACCAGGAGTTAGAGACCAGTCTTCGACTTCTGTGCTCTCATGAGCCAGCTTCCTGGTTTAGAAATGTGGTCTGGGTGGAATATGCTCATAATTCTCTGCCTTCTGCCTCCACAGTTTTGACACCTTTTCAGGTGGTTTATGGCTATCAGCCTCTGGTCTTCGAAAGCCAGGAACTAGAGTCATCGGTCCCATCTGCCCAAGCATCTGTCCAGAGATGTCATCTTGCCTGGAGGAGAGCCCGTGCTCGTCTGACTCAGATGGTCCACTCTTACGAAAGGTCAGCCAACAGACGACGCTCAGTCCTACCTACAGGGTAGGGCAAAGAGTCTGGCTCTCTGCCCGAGATATTCCCCTCCGGATTGATAACAGGAAGTTGGGACCCCGGTTCATTGGTCCTTTCCCAATAGCTAAGGTAATAAATCCTACAGCAGTTCGATTACACCTACCAAAATCTCTGAGAATCCACACTACCTCTCATGTGTCTCGAATTAAACCTATGGTCGAGAATGCTCCCTGGACCTACCTGTCTGTCTGAACCCGGCTCCGTAAGTTAGTGTGATCTCTCTTCTGCTTGTTTCTGGATTTGGATTCTTGGATTTTGGACTTGGCTGGTTTGTTATCTCTGTCTGTTGGATTATTTGGATCTGACCCTGCTTGCTCATTCTGACCCACCTATCTGGATTATGGATTTGATGTTCTTTGATGAACTGTGATCAAGAACTTTCCTACCCCATTCTGCTAGTGTCTGCATCCTGCTTTCCACAGTGCCGCCCCTGTCTGCAGTACCTGCTCTGATTCATTCCATCATTCCTCTGATAAATTCAATAAAGTCTTTTCTAACCAGTTCTGTGCTGTCCGGTCATTGGTTATTTGAGTCCACCAGACTATTCTAGTGCCACCGTTTCTGACACATGGTTTACTAATTATCATTTTGAATTTCTGTAGATCAATACCAGTGGTAAGTGACCCATTATCAGGTAGGTGTTACCAGATGTAGCTGTGACTACCAATAGCTACAAGTAAGGGAACTGCTCAGAAGGTAGACCAGGTGTCCGCCGATTGCAAGGTTGTTGGTTCGAAAAAAGAGAGAAAGACAAGTGCAAGATCATTAATCAGGCCTTTTAATAGTTATCAATTCTTTGTAGTAGTAACAGCATCAAAGAGGCAAATGGTGAGTTTAGTGGAGAGAACAAGAGAAAATAGGGACAAGGGCAATTTGTTCAAAAGATGAAACTGTCACAGGACAGGCATTTGTTCTGTGCTCAGGATTTTATCCCTTACTGTTTGTTAAAGCTGTAAGTAGAGAGTTGAGGAACTGTTTACAAGATGAGCTAACGTGTCACATTGAAACCCAAAGTTCTATCTGTTACTAAACTAATCACTATTCAAAGCTTGACAATCAGCAATAATTCGACCAAGCACCAGATTTGTTTCTATGTTTGACATATTTAATTGTAGGCCTTAACGCATCCTGGCCTCCTGGTCTAGTGAGGTGAAGGCCAGTTCACTACTACCTTAGGTGTGCTTAATACTCCAGCAGTCCAGCCAAAAAGCTTAAGAAGTGGTGAGTCATTCACCATGGCAGCACCTGGACCGTATGGCCTGTCAGCCGGCTGGATAACGATGGGAGGTTTCCAGTGATTTGACAGAGGGAGTTTTTTTGTTTGTTTATATTTAAGCAAACAATTATTGAAATTGACTAACCTCATTATAGTTTTTGAACAAAAAAATTATTACAGTTTGGACACAACATAACATTTCAAGGAGAAACATTACAGGCTCTACTACAGTATGTTTGCATCACAAGAATCAGGCTGCAGGATCTGAAGAGTAACAATAAGTTTAACTGATTTTCTAAACCACGGATAAAAAAAAGCATAAATTAGTGGATTCAAACAGGAGTTACAATAAAGCAGCCACACACCAAAACTTGAAAACGCCACAGTGGCTGATGTGTCCTGAGTGATGAGAGACGGATAGAAATAAGGACAGAAACACATCAAAAACACGAGCACGACAACACCAAGAGTTTTTGCTGCTTTTCTCTCTGATTTCTTGGCGATTCCACTAACTGACCCCTGGAGTGAGACAACATGAGACCTCATGGCTCGAGCCTGAGACACAGCCACCACAAATACTCTCATATACAGAACTATAATGATGGTGATGGGGCCGATAAAGGTCACTATGACATCCACAGCTCCTGATATGTTATTAATGACACTAACACACTGTCCGTAGCAGGAATAAAATGTGTCTGCATGTATCAGGAAGTCTTGCAGAATCAGACCGTTATAAAAGACACAACCAGCCCAACACAGACAGACAGAGAATTTAGCTCTTAGTTGTGTGACTTTAGTGGGGTAACGCAGAGGGTCATTGATGGCCACATATCGATCAATTGATATCAGCACCATGTTTCCTACTGAGGACGATGTAATAATAAAGTTGACATATCGAAATATTCGACATATAACACTCCCCCAATACCAGCAGCTCACTGTAAGGACAATTCGAACCGGCATCAGCAGGAGACCAATTAGGAAGTCGGAGACAGCCAGAGACAGGAGGAGGATGTTGGTGGGGGTGTGGAGCTGCCTTGAGAAAAAGAAAATCATCAGGGAGAATATTATTTTATAAATAAAAAAATAAGCTGTAAAAAGCAATATGAAAATATGTCCAACAGGTCAGAGTATACGGCAACTTAGACGTCAACAGTCATATCATTGACACTTTCAATGAGTTATAATGAAACTGTTATACTTTATTTTAACAAATAAAAAGCTGCTTGTGTGAGTCTCATTTAAAGTTTTTCTTTGTGCCTGAAGTGGGAGATGGAGACGATGACCAGCAGGTTGAGACCCACTGTGAGCAGAGACAGACAGGAAGGCAGGATGTAGATCAACAAGGTCCCAGCATGAGGCAGCACTGGCTTTGTGCACGAATTGTTGAGCTGTGAAAACAGAGTTCAGCTCCCTGCAGCGACTCCATCGCCGGAAATGAAGGACAGGAGAGAAGCTGTGGAGCTGTGGCGGCTTCCAGAGCAGACTTCTCCATGAAAAGGTTCAACTCGCTCCTCCCCTCTCATCCATAAACCAACAAACGTATTCAGTGATGTAATTATGAACTATAGTTACAATGACTGTGCGGCAAATGACTAATAGCTATAGACTCTTAAACTATATTGAGTTGTAATAAAACCCAAAGCAACAATAAAAGAAATGCAGATTTAATAACCCCTTCATTTTAGTGTCAATAAGTAGGGGCTTGACGTCAGCAAACTACAACTATCACTTGTGCTGTCAAAGCTGCCCATCAAGACCAGAGGCTGATGGGTCTAAATGTTCAGGAGGATACAATCCCAGACCCGTCTTCGATTTTCTAGTTTTCCTGCACAGCTGCTAAGTTCATATTTTCAACAACCTGCCTCACCAGCTGAACTGAAATATGCAGCTTTCTGGACCTCTGCCCAACGTGTTAAAGGGTCATATAACTCCCCCATTCCCTCTTTTCTTAGTCACTTATAGCAAAAACTGATGGCTGCTCTCCTAAGACCAAACAGCAAGACTGAGAGTCTGCAGCCACGATTTTAGCTTTGTCATGTTGGCACTTTTTCTTTAGCTTAGAAAGAAATTCATACTGGACCTTTTCCGACTATCTAGGGAAACACGATTACGCCTGGGTGAGGCTGAGTTGAGGTTGTCAAAAAAGTTTGTTTTAATCAACTTCACGTCTTTGTACATTTAAATGATAATTGTGATGGTAATTTGACCTTATTATTTCTACACTAATGGGTCTTATTTATGTACTACATGTTAATCGTACTTGACCTTAATGTTGCATTTAAAACTCTAGTTAAATCATAAAATATCGGACAAATTTGAAAACTCGACTTTGGAACAGGGCAACAAGAACAAGGTTTAGGTTTTCTGTAAATGTGCTGAGTCGGCTCACAGACTTTTTTGATCACACACGATCTGCTGTCCACTTTGATAATATAATTTTTTTAGAAATATGATGATTTTGTCTTATGCTGACATCCAAAAATCTTAACATGGACGTTGACAGAAACTGTGAACCAAGTTATACAGCTTATACAGTCAAATCTAACTGTTTGATGTGACAATTATACAACTTGTATCCTATAAAATTATTAGGAAACTGTTATAAATCTTATTTAATAATGTGCTTATAAGGAATTCCAGCATGTTACCCACGTGAATATGCTGTGTACTGGAAACCTAGACTAGCATCAAACCGCATCACTACTCTTTAATAGTGAATAGTAGCACATTGTTTTTTTATTTGGGAAACTACTATTTAAAAGTAAATATGTACATTTATTTTTTTTTATATAATAATGTATTCAGCAAATGTCTTGATAACATCATTTGTCGGTCTGTAACGTGAATTCATATCAGTTACATGGCAGTTAAAATATAAACCACACGAATTCTCAAATCATGCACGAGTAATGCTTTTTTTTAATTTATTAGATTCGGTGCTAAAATTCACTGTACATGCTTTATTACAGTATGTTTGCATCAGAGGAGTCAGGTTGCAGGATCTGCAGCGTGACAATAAGTTTAATGGATTTTCTAAACCATGGGTAGAAAAAAGCATAAATCAGTGGATTCAAACAGGAGTTACAGTAAAGTAACCAGACGGTAAAACCTGAAAATGCCACAGTTGTTTCTTGGCTGACGAGTGAGGGATAGAAATATGGACAGAAACATATTAAAAACACGAGCACGACAACACCAAGAGTTTTTGCTGCTTTTCTCTCTGATTTCTTAGCGACTAAACTAACTGACCCCTGGAGTGAGACAATGTGAGACCTCATGGCTCGAGCCTGAGACACAGCCACCACAAACACTCTCATATACAGAACTATGATGACGGTGATGGGGCCGATAAAGGTCACTATGACATCCACAGATCCTGCTAATTTATCAATCACAGCTACACACTGTCCATAGCAGGAATAATATGCGTCTGGATGTTTGAGGAAACCATTCAGTAACACGCCATTATAGGACACGGAGCAGGTCCAACACAGACAGACACAGATTTTAACCCTGAGTTGTGTGACTTTAGTGGGGTAACACAGAGGATCGTTGATGGCCACATATCTGTCCACTGATATCAGCACCATGTTTCCCACTGAGGACGACGTAACAATAAAAGTGACATATCGATATAATGCACACATGAAGCTCCCCCAAAGCCAGCAGCTCGCTGTCAGCAGAATTCGACCCGGCATCAGCACGAGGCCCACGAGGAAGTCTGTGAGAGCCAGAGACAGGAGGAGGAGGTTGGTGGGGCTGTGGAGCTGCCTGGGGAAAAAGAGAAGCAGCGCTGAGAACATAAGTGTATAAAGCAGTTATGATATTCCTCAGTATATAGTTGGGATTTCCTTTAAAATACAAAACACAGGTGGAAGTACACAGAGGAGGAAACAGAGCAGCATATGCAGCATATCATCACCATAACCACTCCTGTCTGCATGCACCAACTTATTATTAGTTATAGCAGAATGATTGTTAGAAACTGTGTGTACACCACACTGCACCATAGCATGATATAAAAACAGAATACAACATTTACATCCATTAAATGTCTTAATCTGGCAGTAACTCCATAAGGCAGCTCCTCTAAAGGAAGAAAGTCATGCAAATCTTAAAATCTTAAAAATGCAAATCTTATTTTGTGTTGTTCTGTGAGTTTATGCCTGAAGTGGGAGATTGAGACGATGACCAGCAGGTTCAGTGTCACAGTGAGCAGAGAGATGCAGGAAATGAGTATGTAAATCAACATGGTGTCAGCGCGATGCTGCAAAGGTTTCCTGCAGGAGTTGTTGACATGTGGGAAGCAGAGTTCAGATCCTTGCAGGGAATCCATGATCTGAGAGAGACTGTGGAGCTGCGGCAGCTTCCAGTCCGAACTATAACCAAGCTGACGTATATTCGTCCCTCCTTCTTCACTTGTAACCAATACATTTGACTCTAGTCAGTGATGCAATTATGGACCATTGTGACCATAACTGCACTAGACTTTTCTAAAGTTTTAGAGTTCGAACTGAAAATGAAGCAGCAGCAAATGCTTTAGCAATCGTTTTTACAAAAATTTTACACGGAGGACAGAAAGAACGCAGTACACGGGTCTGACTTACAAAAACCGTGAGCCTAAAGATAAGCGAAATGACTCGAGCTAGGGAAAACTAGACAACGGACAGAGATACTGCACCAGTTACAAGAGCGGGCAATCTAACATAACTCAAACTGGAAATATAGATAAAACTAATGAATCTGCATATACACAGAGGACAGTAAAGATTGGGTGTAAGCGATAAACCTGTCAATGTGCGCACATACAGGAAAAGAAAAGACAGACATACAGAGGACAGGGATAAAGCAGAGAATGACCAGAAACACGAACATTAAGGACCCAACCGCAGACTAAAGTCAAAAATAACCAAATCCATAACGGAGTCAGCCCATAACCTCGAGCTTGAGGAGAGGACCCAGGGGAAATGGAGGGAGTTGGATCACTCAGGCGACAAAACCAGTGGGGAAGGGTCCGAGTGATGGGGAGAGAACTCTGGAGGCCAGTGACGACCGTGCCACCATCTGGCCGGTTGATGTGCTCAAATGCTGTAAATGCTGTGATTTTATTAATTGTACTATTTTAAAGGCATATCTCCAAAATGACACAAAAATAAAAATAGTGAAGAGAAATGAGGTGCTTTACTGACACGCCCTGAAATTTTGTTTAGAGATTCTTTGGGCGTGAGCCGTCGATCAACGTATTTAAATGGCTGTGAAAGTTTCCTCTGTCAACACATGCATGATCAAAAAATACAATTTCAGTCACACTATCACACCGTGTTTTTTACAGCACTTAATGTGACATACTGCAGCTTTAACTCCTCAGGCTGATGTAAGCGCTTGATTTTATGAGTTAATGTGAGATACCACAGAGCAGCGAAACACAACAGATGTGCACATGTAATATGCAGCTACATAATATCCGGGGAAGTGTTCGTCAGTCAGGCACAGAGTCAAATATCCATGTCATTATTTCAGTGCTTAGCATTTTATTCTGACATTTGTGTATGATAATTTTCCTTTTAGATCAATAGAACTAATTAATATCAAGAACTTGCCTTAAAACATCTTTGAAGTTGATGACGTAACAATAATGCTTTTTTTAATTGTAGGGTTACAATCCTGACAGATCCTGACAGATTTTCCCTTACAAACTCCACACCCTCTGCTACAGGACGTTTGCGTCACAAGAGTCAGGCTGCAATATCTGCAGCGTGACAATAAGTTTTATTGCTTTTCTAAACCACGGGTAAAAAAATGCATAAATCAGTGGATTCAAAGAGGAGTTACAATAAAGTAACCAGACGCCAAAAACAGAAAATGTCACATTGTTTGAGTCCTGGCTCACGAGTGAGGGAGAGAAATAAGGACAGAAACACATTAAAAACACGAGCACGACAACACCAAGAGTTTTTGCTGCTTTTCTCTCTGATTTCTTGGCGATTCCACTAACTGACCCCTGGAATGAGACAATGTGAGACCTCATGGCTCGAGCCTGAGACACAGCCACCACAAACACTCTCATATACAGAACTATGATGACGGTGATGGGGCCGATAAATGTTAATATCACATCCACGGCTCCTGCTATATTACTAATAACAGCTAGACACTCTCCATAGCAGGAATTATGTGTATCTGGGTGTTTCAGGAAGTCACTGAGTATCAAACCATTATAGGACACAGAGCAGGACCAACACAGACAGACACAGATTTTAACCCTGAGTTGTGTGACTTTAGTGGGGTAACACAGAGGATCATTGATGGCCACATATCTGTCCACTGATATCAGCACCATGTTTCCCACTGAGGACGACGTGATGATATATGAAGCATATTGAAATAAAGCACATATGAAGCTCCCCAGAAACCAGCAGCTCCCTATCAGAAGAATTCGACCCGGCATCAGCAGGAGACCGACGAGGACGTCGGAGACAGCCAGAGACAGGAGGAGGAGGTTGGTGGGGGTGTGGAGCTGCCTGGGGAAAGAGAAAATCGTCACTGAGAATATTGTAGGAAACATTTGTTGAAAAAGCATAAGCAACAGTTTCACTAGTCAAATAGTCCAGATAGAATAAGCTATAAAATATGCAGGAACATTCTTAAACATTACAATTCATATTCCTGACACATTTGATGATTGTTAATATACATAGTATGATGTAATGCAAAGGAGAAGGTGTGCATGTTTAACATATTTAATGAGGATTGCATAGATTTCTTAGCTTTAAGCAGTGAGTGACTGTGCGTGTTCTAACACTACGGAAACAAATGCATTGTTGCGGCGTATTAAATGAAATCTTTATCTTTTACTCCCACAACATCATTCAGTAATAAACATCTAAATGTCACGCTTTCATTGTTATCGTCATGCCTGAAGTGGGAGATGGAGATGATGACCAGCAGGTTGAGAGCCACAGTGAGCGAAGAGATGCAGGAAAGCAGGACGTAAGTGAACACGGTCTCGGCACGATTCTGCACTGGCATTTTGCAGGAGGTGTTGGCGAGCTGTGGGAAGCAGAGTTCGGCTGCTTCAGTCATCTCCATGGTCGACAAGCCGAGGAAATGACAGAAGGTTTCAGACAGGTGTGTTTTATTAGAAGGTTGATAAAGCTCCATCCTCCCCCGGTTTTCCCATGACAACAAATTTCTGTTGTAGTAAAGGAAACTGAATGTTTTCAGACTCTCTGGGTTGGTGGGAAATAACAGCTAGAATATTTCAATGGATATTTTGCTGTAAACAGAACTCATGCAATTATAACAACTTGCAATTACTATGGTACATGGGGTTTGAAGTGAGGGATTCCAAAGGGTTTTTTTTTCACCGCACACGCTGTTTATGACCAAACTAAACTGTGGGCTCAATAACAGAGAAGCTGCTCGCTTTTGGACTGACACTGGTACTGGTACTCAACTTTTTGACTGACTGCAGCCTGTCAGTCAGAAAGTTGAAAACCAGTGGACAGCCGAACATCCAGGGCTGTGCACGCTCTTCATGTTCTGTTCTGGGAGGCCATAAAAACACCCGCATCATTCAATTCGACAAAACCGTCATTGGATGAGTCACTAGTGGGGCTGAAGCGGCATCAGACGAAAGGCGGCGGACCTGGTGACCTGGTGCCGTGACAGTAATATCTCCTTGAATGTGGAGAAGACCAAGGAAAGGTTTATTGGTACGAGGAGAAGGACTGAAAGGCACACCCCGCTTCACAGCGGCGGGACGCTGCTGGAGAGTCGGTTCACATCAGCGAGGATCTCAGCTGGTCTCACGAGACTGAGAGAGTTGGGGATCCAGTGCAGGATTCTCAGTAACTTCCACATCAGGATGAGAAAATTTGTTTTTTATTTAAGAGGTTAAAAACCTCTTAAAAAGTAAATGCTCAAAAAAGAGAAGATCATCCAGTCAAACTTTTTTTAAACCCTCTACACACTGTGTTCGCTACTACAGTATGTTCATATGACAGGAGTCAGGCTGCAGGATCTGAAGTGTCACAATAAGTTTAATAGATTTTCTAAACCACGGGTAGAAATAAGCATAAATCAGTGGATTCAAACAAGAGTTACAATAAAGCAACCAGACGCCAAAAAATGAAAAACCCAAACTGGCTGATGACTCCTGAGTGACGAGAGACGGATAGAAATAAGGACAGAAACACATTAAAAACACGAGCACGACAACACCAAGAGTTTTTGCTGCTTTTCTCTCTGATTTCTTAGCGATTCCACTAACTGACCCCTGGAGTGAGACAATGTGAGACCTCATGGCTCGAGCCTGAGACACAGCCACCACAAATACTCTCATATACAGAACTATGATGACGGTGATGGGGCCGATAAATGTCACTATGACATCCACAGCTCCTGATATGTTATTTAATACAGGTACACACTGACCATAACAAGAATAAAATGTGTCAGGATGTATCAGGACATCGTGCAGTATGACGCCATTATAAAATGCAGAACACCCCCAACACAGACAGACACAGATTTTCCCTCTCTGTGGTGTGACTTTTGTGGTGTAAGACAGAGGGTCGATAATGGCCACGTATCTGTCGATGGGAATCAACATCATGTTTCCCACTGAAGAGGAGGTAATGACAAAAGACGTATATCGATATAATCCACAGAAGATGGTCCCCCAAAGCCAGCAGCCCCCTATTAGGAGAATTTGAACCGGCATCACCAGAAGACCGACGAGGAAGTCGGAGACAGCCAGAGACAGGAGGAGGATGTTGGTGGGGCTGTGGAGCTGCCTGGAGAAAAAGAAAATCATCACTGAGAATATTTCTCATGTTATTTATGAAACAGCTGTTGAAATCATGACTTGTTAAACAAATATGTCCAGACACAGAAAACTGAAGAATATGCAGCATATGTAACATTCTTACACGTTTAATGGAGATTGCGAGGAAAGAGTCAGAAAGAGTTATAGCACTGTGGGTCCATTGTATTAGTGGGTTATTAGAAAAAATAAAATAAATCTCCAAAAGTAATATTATAATAAAATGTCTTAATATGACAAAATAATTCTCCCTAAAACAAAACTCAATGAAACAAGTTATATTAATATTTCAAATATTAATCTGGGGCTTTTAAGTTTTTCTTCATGCCTGAAGTGGGAGATGGAGATGATGACCAGCAGGTTGAGAACCACAGTGACAGAAGAAAGACACGACAGCAGGATGTAAGTGAGCGTGGTCTCAGCACGAGGCTGAAACTGCTTTTTGCAGGAGGTGTTGACGAGCTGTGGGAAGCAGAGTTCAGCTCCTTCCAGGGACTCCATCATCTGAGGGAAACGGGAGAGAACCTGTGGAGCTCTGGCAGCTTTCAGACCAGAGTTCAACAAGATAAGGCTGGTTTATGTCGCTCCTCCCTTTTTTTCATTAAAAAAACGCCTCTGCAGTTGATGTGCACTAACAATGAACCACATTACAATTAAGGTAGAAGTCAACTGTACTTGTGACTCATGAGTTGATTTTATAGTTTTAAGAAAGCAGCAATATATTAAAATGTACATTCAATCTGCTTTCTTTTTATTATCTGTAAGTATGAAGCCTTTTGTTCAAATTAGACAATTTGTGTTACAGACTAAATCTCTTTACATGCACAAAACACAATTACGTTGGTCAGTGTTAACACGCAAAATCTTTTTCAAAAGTGGATTTTTGTAGATGGACTAACTTGTTTTTTAAAAAACTAAAATGAATTTATTTAATGTCAAAAAACAAAATCAGACAAAACCTTTATGATACAAATGAGCTGTTAAACACCCTTTTACACTGTGTGACACCTGGTTCATTCACCATGTGTGGATTCAATAACCCACTTAAGCAATTCTGGATCCGTGTGAGTTTGGCCATGTGAGTTAAATTCAGCTTTATTTATGTTGTGCCTGTATTTATATTGTGGTACTGTATGAGGTTGTCGGGAGTGGCAGAGAAGTACGTCAGAGTAGTTCAGGACATGTATGAGAGGAGCATGACGGTGGTGAGATGTGCCGTAGGTCAGACAGAGAAGTTCAAGGTGGAGGTGGGACTACACAAAGCATTGGCTTTGAGTTCCTTCTTGTTTGCGATGCTGATGGACAGGTTGACAGATGAGGTCAGACAGAAATCTCCCTGGTCAATGATGTTTGCAGATGACATTGTGATTTGCAGTGAGAGTAGAGAGCAGGTGGAGGAACAGCTGGAGAGGTGGAGGTTTGCTCTGGAAAGAAGAGGCATGAAAGTCAGTCGTAGCAAGACAGAATACATGTGTGTAAATGAGAGGGAGCAAGGTAGAAGCGTGAGGTTACAGGGGGCTGAGGTGAAGAAGGTGCAGGAGTTTAAGTACTTGGGGTCAACAGTTCAGTGTGATGGGGAGTGTGGAAAAGAGGTTTGTTTTATGTATGAAACAGAGGACATAGGCTGGTCAGAAATAACTCCAGGCATCCTCACAGTAGTAATGGATGCAACAGCTATGCCACCTAAAGTAATTAAACAGTTAAAGAGGATATTTTTCAGGGTTCAATAACTTTAATTTTGTCTGAAATTAGAAGCAGGAATTTACAGGACATTCATGGCTTTATGGGTGATTAGTTTCATTATCCGGTTTAATAGATAAATATAGCTGTGTGTCATTTTCATAGCAGTGGAAATTTGTCTTTATAAAATGTTTGCTTAACAGCAAAATATAAAAAGTAAAAAGTATTGGTTCTAGCACAGAGCCTTGTGGAACTCCATAACTAACTTGTGTGTGTGCATGGAAGATTCATCATTAACATGAACAAACTAGAATCTTATCTCATAGATTAGATTAAAAACAACCTGGTTCAGTTCCTTTAGTGCAGCACTAAGATCTAACAGGACGATTGTTGAAACAAGATCATTATCTGAAGTTACGAAAAGTTAATCAGTGACTTTTAGCAGTGATATTTCTGTACTAGGATGTAACTATAAATCCTGACTGAAAGTCTTCAAACAAGTTAATCCTGCAGAGGTGGTCACATAAATGCTTTGCAATTTTAGAAATAAAGGGAGACTGCATCTTTGTAATTGCCACAGCAACCTTTTTTTATATAAAGGGCTTATAAATTTGTAAGCAGGATAAAACATTGCACAATGTGAGGGAAATTTCTATATACAGCAGCCTAACATTGGGTCACACTTCTGGCAGAAGCCGTCTTACCTTTTGTTTCCCGCAAGATACCACTGACATGATAAGCATGTGCTACTCAGTAGAAGGCCCACGGGAACTAGCAAGGATAGTGGATCCCAGAAGTAACATTTGCCAGAAACATCTTATTGACACCTTAACAGACCCAATTGTTCCTTTGAATACTTGTTGACACCTTAAGCAGACCTTCTGTCTAAACTTTGTTTAACCCTAGCTTCCCCACAGGTAGCTGTCCCAGCAGAGAAGAGACAGTAACAGACTTGCTAATTAGGACTCCTGATCAATGTGTATTCAACTGTTTACATTGTTGAGCAGTTAAAAGCACCCGTGAGCCCGACAGAGATTATCAGAATCAGTCTGATCCACTCGAGTGTAAACTGCTTTTTGCTCTGTTCCTCTACCTGCTCCTCTACCTTTTTGCTTATTTTACCTATGTTATTGTCATTAAATTGCTTAATGATAATGTGAGAGCTGCCTCCTGTCTCTTAACTTGCTCTCTCAGATTTTTTCCACAACACACAACAGGAAGAGAAGTCAACTCAAATCATTAAGTCAGCACAGATGTTTGGATTTATTCTGAATTAGACTTCTCCTCAGGTTGACATAAATACCTCTAGGCTTAATCAGACACCAATGAAATATAATTTGAAGAGATAGAACAAAGTACTTCACAAAATGTTTTATATATTAATTAACTACAGCATATACATGATCAGACAAGATCCAATCCTAAAAATGTGATAGCAGTTCTGGAAATGTACAAGGAATGTGCAGGACATCTTAAGATTCATTATAATTACCTGAAGGTGTGTCTATGTAGGGTAGAATCAAATATCCACAGTGTGTTAGAATAAAATGTTCTTTCTTTCTTTAACACGTTTACTCACTCTACAGGGTCTATTACAGGACGTTTGCATCACAGGAGTCAGGCTGCAGGATCTGAAGCGTCACAATAAGTTTAATAGATTTTTTAAACCAAGGGTAGAAATAAACATAAATCATTGGGTTTAAACAGGAGTTACAATAAAGTAACCAGACGC
Source organism: Channa striata (assembly GCA_033026295.1). Taxonomy (NCBI): domain Eukaryota; kingdom Metazoa; phylum Chordata; class Actinopteri; order Anabantiformes; family Channidae; genus Channa; species Channa striata. Next base: position 23,926,096 of record CM065177.1, read on the forward strand.
CAAAAAATGAAAACGCCACAGTGGCTGATGACTCCTGAGTGACGAGAGACGGAGAGAAATAAGGACAGAAACACATTAAAAACACGAGCACGACAACACCAAGAGTTTTTGCTGCTTTTCTCTCTGATTTCTTAGCGACTAAACTAACTGACCCCTGGAGTGAGACAATGTGAGACCTCATGGCTCGAGCCTGAGACACAGCCACCACAAATACTCTCATATACAGAACTATGATGACGGTGATGGGGCTGATAAAGGTCACTATGACATCTACAGCTCCTGCTATGTTATTAATAACAGCTACACATTGTCCAGAGCATGAATTATATATATCTGGATTAGTCAGGAAATCACTCAATATTGCACCATTATAAAAGGCAGAGCAGGTCCAACACAGACAGACACAGATTTTAACCCTGAGTTGTGTGACTTTAGTGGGGTAACACAGAGGGTCAGTGATGGCCACATATCTGTCCACTGAAATCAGCACCATGTTTCCCACTGAGGACGACGTGATGATATATGATGCATATCGAAACAATCTACACACAAAACTCCCAAATATCCAGCAGCTCCCTATAAGAAGAATCCGAATCGGCATCAGCAAGAGACCAACAAGGAAGTCGGAGACAGCCAGAGACAGGAGGAGGAGGTTGGTGGGGGTGTGGAGCTGCCTGCAACAAAATAATATTTTTTTTGTAACTACATTAATGCACCAAACGTCTATAAAACATACGACAAACATACCAATAGACGTAGTACCTGTACCACTGTTGTAGTACATATATACCGTAAAGGGAAAGAATGTAGCATTTATGTCAGTGACACATTCAGTATTATTTGCAAAGAAAAGTCAGTTCTTATTTTAGACAATGTAACTGTATGTTTTCTCAAAATCTTAAATCCACTGAAAATGTTTTGTGTAAATTGTTATAAATGTCTTAATATAACATTCATTAATCTCTCTCTATCACAACTTGTAACAACATCTTTCTATATCACAAACACAGGTCTTGCAAAAATGAAAAGTGTTATGAAAACATATTTTTTTTCAGCATATGAGTTTATCTTTGCCTGAAGTGGGAGATGGAGATGATGACCAGCAGGTTGAGAACCACAGTGACAGAAGAAAGACACGACAGCAGGATGTAAGTGAGCGTGGTCTCAGCACGAGGCTGAAACTGCTTTTTGCAGGAGGTGTTGACGAGCTGTGGGAAGCAGAGTTCAGCTCCTTCCAGGGACTCCATCATCTGAAGGAAACGGGAGAGAAGCTGTGGAGCTCTAGCAGCTTTCAGACCAGAGTTCAACAAGATAAGGCTGGTTTATGTCGCTCCTCCCTTTTTTTCATTAAAAAAACGCCTCTGCAGTTGATGTGGAGTAACAATGAACCACATTACAATTAAGGTAGAAGTCAACTGTACTTGTGACTCATGAGTTGAAGATCTTATAGTTTTACGAAAGCAGCAATATATTAAAATGTACATTCAATCTGCTTTCTTTTATTATCTGTAAGTATGAAGCCTTTTGTTCAAATTAGACAATTTGTGTTACAGACTAAATCTCTTTACATGCACAAAACACAATTACGTTGGTCAGTGAAAACACTCAAAATCTTTTTCAAAAATGGATTTTTGTAGATGGACAGTTGATGTTTTTTAAAAAAATAAAATGAATTTATTTAATGTCAAAAAAATAAATCAGACGAAACCTTTATGATACGAATGAGCTGTTAAACACCCTTTTACACTGTGTGACACCTGGTTCGTTCACCATGTATCACAACTACAGTCGGTATTTTTAGAGGACCCAGAAAAGAGACTGGAGGATGCAGAATTAGAAGCACAAAACCTAAGTTTATTGAAGGTAGTGGTGATGGGGGTGAAATGCTACTGGCCAGGGCCGAAGGGAACGACGGAGGGTTAAGCGGTAGCCTAGGAGATAAACAGACGGTAAGAGAAGGCAGAGAAATGATGGACTTGATGCAACTTAATTTGGCTTACAGTGTAGATGAGTGGAGGAGGCAATCTCGGGAAGGGGGAAGGATTGGCCAGGAGCAGGTGAGGTTGTCGACGGGGAGGACGCAGAAGAAAAGGTAACAAATAGTACAAAGTAACAAGTTAGAAAACAAAGTATCAACAAAAAAGGACAAGGGGAGAAACCAGAGGGAAAGGCACAAAATCTGCCGGGTATACAAAACCATCAAAAATAGAAAGCCCGGAACAAAACACAAAAACCAAAAGTCTACAAAAATCCAAGAATCTTTTTACTGGGAATATAACTCGAAAAACACAAGGCGACAAGGGAATCAAGCAACAGAGAGACATACCACAAGAGCGTGTGTCGAAGAATGACTGAAGTTGATCCGGCGATGAGAAACAGTTGAGAGGGGCTTAAGACAGGGAGACAACAGGTGACCAGTGTTAGGTTGATAAGGAGCAACGGGGAGGAGCAGGGTGAGACAGAAAATGCAGAGAAATTTACTAGAGTACTAGAAACGACAGGTTTGATGCGGGACACATGAAACGTGCGATGGATCTTGAGAGAATTAGGAAGCCGTAATCTTACCGCCACGGGATTGATCAGCTTGGAAACAGGGAATGGACCGATAAAGCGGGGGGCCAGCTTCCTACACTCAACGTGAAGAGGAATGTTAGCCATGGAAAGCCACACTTGTTGACCCACTCGGTATGAGGGTGCGCGGCCGCAAGGTCTGTCGGCGGATCACTTGTATGAGTCCGAGGTCCTGGTCAGAGTGGCGACCAGGCCAGCCGACATCGCCGCATAGAAGCCAGCGCAGAAGGCATGGAGGAATCCCGTTCCCTGACGTCAAACAATGGAGGTTGGTACCCATAAACAACCTGAAAAGGAGTCAACCCCGTGGAGGCACATGGGACTGAATTGTGCACATACTCTAACCAGATTAAATTCTGGTCTGAGACCAGGAAGACGGGGATGAAGTGAACCATTTTAGAAAATCTGTCAACTACAGTGAGAATTACAGTGTTGCCTTGGGAAGGAGGAAGTCTGGTGACAAAATCTAATGAGATGTGCGACCAGGGGCATTTTGGAATGGAAAGAGGGTGAAGCAAGCCTGCAGGCGGACGGTGACTGAGTTTCGATTGTGCGCAGGTGGGGCAGGCTGAAATAAACTCCTGAACATCCTTAGCCATGGTAGGCCACCAAAACCTCTGACGGACGACAAACAGAGTTCGGGAAATACCGGGGTGACAAGACAGACGGGATGAGTGACACCAATCTAGTATATTAGATCGCAGGCGGTCGGGAACAAACAATAGGGCTTGAGGACAAGAGGGTGGGGCTTGAACGTTGAGCAGCACTTGGGACACCTCTTCTTCAATCTCGAACCTAGTTATGGCTAGACGGACGATAGGGGTGAAATTTATTCTGTGTCATTGCTCGTAGGTGAGAGATCAAAAAACCCGAGAGAGAGCATCAGCCTTGGAATTCTTATGACCGGGGTGATAGGATAAGGTGAAATGAAATCTGTTGAAGAAGAGGGCCCAGCGAGCCTGACGGGGATTTAGTCGTTTAGCTGTTTTGAGGTATTCTAAATTTTTATGGTCCGTGAGAATGAGAAAGGGATGTTCAGCCCCATCCAACCAGTGCCTCCACTCCTCCAGCATCAGCTTGACCGCTAGTAACTTGCGATTGCCGATGTTATAATTCTGCTCTGCGTCAGAGAGCCGGCGTGAAAACAACGTGCACGGGTCTACTTTTGAAACCTCCGCAGACCTCTGGGAAAGAACCGCTCCCACACCCACATTAGAGGCGTCAACCTCAACAATAAACTGTTTTCCCGGATCGGGGAGAGTGAGAATGGGAGCCGAGGAGAACACGTCTTTCAGGTGGGCAAAGGCTTCCTCAGCCTGAGGAGACCAGATGAACGGCCTTTTGGAGGAGGTCAGAGCATGTAACGGGGCGGCGATGGAGCTGTAATTAAGGATAAACCGTCTGCAAAACGTAGGAAACGTTGCAGCTGCTTACGTGACTCAGGAGTGGGCCAATCCCTCACCGCATTCACCTTCCCAGGATCTATCTCCATCCTCCCCGGGGAGATGACGAATCCCAGGAAGGAAACAGTCGAAGCATGAAAAACACACTTTTCGGCTTTAACATAGAGATTGTTCTGCGTGAGTCGGGTGAGTAGTTTTCTGACATGAGCAACGTGTTCAGTCTCAGACGAGGAGAAGATTAGGATGTCGTCTAAATAGACGAAAACAAACTTGTTTGACAATCTCCCAACACATCATTGACTAGGTTCTGAAACACTGCTGGTGCATTAGTTAGACCGAATGGGGTGTTGAACGCTGTTTTCCACTCGTCTCCCTCCCATATGCACACAAGATGGTAGGCGTTCCTAAGGTCCAGTTTAGTGAACACCTCAGCACCCTGCAGAAGTTCAAAAACTGTGGAGATAAGCGGTAAAGGGTAACAGTTGCGAACAGTGATGTTGTTAAGACCTCTATAAGGAAAAACCTGCCCCGGCCGGAGAGGATGAGGGACGAATGAGTCCAGCAGCGAGCGACTCATTAATGTAGGTGGTCATAGCTTCGCGCTCAGAGGCAGAAAGCGAGTATAGCCTACCACGAGGAGGAAACGCACCTAGTAACAATTCGATGGGACAGTCATACGGTCGATGTGGAGGTAGAGAAGTGGCTTTAACCTTGGAAAAAACCTGTTTCAAATCATGATAATGTTTGGGAACATTTGATAAGTCGATGCTGACGGGGGCTTCGTTGGTAGTGGTGGGGAAAACAGCGGCATTGCGCAAATACAGCTTAGAGCAAGAGGAGCCCCAGTAGAGAATTCTCCCCTCTACCCCTACCCCTAGTGACGGGAGAGCCAGGAAGATCCGAGAACGAGAGGTTGAGTAGGAGAACGAATATCTTGGAATATGATTTTCTCGTGATGATTCTCGATGGTCAAATGAATAGGAACAGTCTGCAGGGCACTGGGTTTCAACAAATGACCATCTAGGGCTCGGATGGGGACCGGTGTAGACTGGGGAATGAGCCGAATCTTTAGTTTACGGGCTAGATCCTCGTACATGAACTCGGTGTCAGCTCCGGAGTCTAGACAAGAGGAGTTAAACAATCAGCGAGCTGCAACGTTACATTCAAAAGTGGTCGGGTGGTGTGGGGGAGAATGCTACGAGTATGGCTCAGCAGTTTCCCCCTGTCTGCTGCTGAGCCCCCCCTTTTAGGGTACAGAACCTGATCAGGTGCCCGGACTGGCCACAATATAAGCACAGATGGTTTTTAAATCTGCGCTCTCCTTCCTCGGGAGACAGACGCGTTCTCCCCAATTGCATAGACTCAGGAGAGTTCCGGGAAACTATTGGTCTGGATGGAGAGGGGGGTGAAGTGGTAGCGACAGGAGAACGGGGTGGATTACTTAGTGAACGAAACCTGGGACGTCTCTCACGGATTCTATGGTCTACCTGGACGCAAGTGTCAATGAGAGCATTGAGTGACCCGGGGAGTTCGCGGGAGGCAAGTTCATCTTTTAAACACTCTGAGAGACCTTGATAAAATCCCTCTACCAGAGCAGGTTCGTTCCAAAAACAATCGGCCGCCAAAGTTCTAAATTCGACCGCGTACTCAGACACCGTCCAGCTTCCTTGAGTGAGTTTAGACAAAAGATGAGAGGAATCCTGCTCAGACTTAGCTGGTCCGAAAACCCTATGTAGCTCCTCGGCTAAAGATTCAAAAGAGGGAACCGACCAGGAACCCCTCTCCCATTCGGATGTTCCCCAGATCCCGGCTCGACCCGACAGTAAAGAAAGCGCATAGGCAACCCTGGATTCCTCGGTAGGAAAGACTGAGGGACGCATATGAAACTGTAGACTACACTTAACTAGAAACGCTCGACACGACTTTGAATCTCCAGAGTATCTTTCGGGGGGAGCAACACAGAAGTCCTGAGAGGCAGGTCTGGGTTCGGCTAGAGGACGTGGGGGGAAGGCAATGGAGGGAGAGGAGGATCTGAAACCGGGGGTGCATAAACTAAGGTAACCAGGGCAACAGTGACCGGAGTGGACTCATGACACCATGTGTGTATTCAATAACCCACTAAAGCAATTCTGGACTCGTGTGAGTTTGGCCACAACAATAGCTGATTAGTTTGCAGCAGTTTTGATTAATATTCCAGTCGATTCAGTTAAATTCAGCTTTATTTATATTGTGCCTCTTCGAGTTCATTCTAAGCCTTTTCGGGAGTTACTGGGACATCTCAATAGGAGGAAATTACAGCAGTCTAATCTGGAAGCAACAAATGCATGGACTGGCTATTCGGCATCACTGTGAGACAGAATCATTCAACAGGCAGAAGAAGGCTGAGATTTATTTTATGTGCAAGATAAAGGACATAGGCTGGTCAGAAATAACACCAGGCATCCTCACAGTTGTAATGGATGCAACAGCTATACAATATAAAGTAATTAAACAGTTAAAGAGGATATTTTTCAGGGTTCAATAACTTTAATTTTGTCTGAAATTAGAAGCAGGAAATTGTGTGACATTTGCATAGCAGTGGAAATTTGTCTTTAAAAAATTTTTGGCTTAAAAGCAACATATAAAAAGTAAAAAGTATTGGTTCTAGCACAGAGCCTTGTGGAACTCCATAACTAACATATGTGTGTGCGCGTGGAAGATTCATCATTAACATGAACAAACTAGAATCTTATCTCATAGATTAGATTAAAAACAACCTGGTTCAGTTCCTTTAGTGCAGCACTAAGATCTAACAGGACGATTGTAGAAACAAGTTCATTATCTGAAGTTACAAAAAGTTAATCAGTGACTTTTAGCAGTGATATTTCTTTGCTAGGATGTAACTATAAACCTGACTGAAAGTCTTCAAACAAGTTATTCCTGCAGAGGTGGTCACATAAATGCTTTGCAATTTTAGAAATAAAGGGAGATTGCATGTTTGTAATTGCCAGAGGAACCTTTTTTTTATATAAAGGGCTTATAAATTTGTAAGCAGGATAAAACATTGCACAACAGGAAGAGAAGTCAACTCAAATCATTAAGTCAGCACAGATGTTTGGATTTATTCTGAATTAGACGTCTCCTCAGGTTGACATAAGCAGAACACCTCTAGGCTTAATCAGACACCAATGAAATATAATTTGAAGAGATAGAACAAAGTACTTCACAAAATGTTTTACATATTAATTAACTACAGCATATACATGATCAGACAAGATCCAATCCTAAAAATGTGATACCAGTACTGGAAATGTACAAGGAATGTGCAGGACATCTTAAGATTCATTATAATTACCTGAAGGTGTGTCTATGTAGGGTAGAATCAAATATCCACAGTGTGTTAGAATGAAATGTTCTTCCTTTCTTTAACACGTTAAAAACCCTGACAGTGGTTTTCTTTACTCACTCTACAGGGTCTATCACAGGACGTTTGCATCACAGGAGTCAGGCTGCAGGATCTGAAGCGTCACAATAAGTTTAATAGTTTTTTTAAACCAAGGGTAGAAATAAGCATAAATCATTGGGTTTAAACAGGAGTTACAATAAAGTAACCAGACGCCAAAAAATGAAAAAGCCAAACTGGCTGATGACTCCTGAGTGACGAGAGACGGAGAGAAATAAGGACAGAAACACATTAAAAACACGAGCACGACAACACCAAGAGTTTTTGCTGCTTTTCTCTCTGATTTCTTAGCGATTAAACTAACTGACCCCTGGAGTGAGACAATGTGAGACCTCATGACTCGAGCCTGAGACACAGCCACCACAAATACTCTCATATACAGAACTATGATGACGGTGATGGGGCTGATAAAGGTCACTATGACATCTACAGCTCCTGCTATGTTATTAATAACAGCTACACATTGTCCAGAGCATGAATTATATATATCTGGATTAGTCAGGAAATCACTCAATATTGCACCATTATAAAAGGCACAACCAGCCCAACACAGACAGACACAGATTTTAACCCTGAGTTGTGTGACTTTAGTGGGGTAACACAGAGGATCATTGATGGCCACATATCTGTCCACTGATATCAGCACCATGTTTCCCACTGAGGACGATGTAATAATATATGATATATATCCAAACAATCTACACACAAAACTCCCAAATATCCAGCAGCTCCCTATCAGAAGAATCCATTCTGGCATCAGCAAGAGACCAACGAGGAAGTCGGAGACAGCCAGAGACAGGAGGAGGAGGTTGGTGGGGGTGTGGAGCTGCCTGGAGAAAGAGAAAATTCAGATTTTATGAAAAAGTTTCACAGGTCATTAATACAAGAGTATAACTAGATTAATGCATCAAACATGTTCATAAAACATACGACTTTATTACGAAAAACATCCCAACAGATGTAGTACCTGTACCACTGTTGTACTACATATATACAGTAAAGGGAAAGAATGTAGCATTTATGTCAGTGACACATTCAGTATTATTTGCAAAGAAAAGTCAGTTCTTATTTTAGACAATGTAACTGTATGTTTTCTCAAAATCTTAAATCCACTGAAAATGTTTTGTGTAAATTGTTATAAATGTCTTAATATAACATTCATTAATCTCTCTCCATCACAACTTGTAACAACATCTTTCTATATCACAAACACAGGTCTTGCAAAAATGAAAAGGGTTATGAAAACATATTTGCTTTCATCATATGAGTTTATCTTTGCCTGAAGTGGGAGATGGAGATGATGACCAGCAGGTTGAGAGACACAGTGACAAAAGAAAGACACGACAGCAGGATGTAAGTGAGCGTGGTCTCAGCACGAGGCTGAAACTGCTTTTTGCAGGAGGTGTTGACGAGCTGTGGGAAGCAGAGTTCAGCTCCTTCCAGGGACTCCATCATCTGAGGGAAACGGGAGAGAAGCTGTGGAGCTCTGGCAGCTTTCAGACTAGAGTTCAACAAGATAAGGCTGGTTTATGTCGCTCCTCCCCTTTTCCCATTTCAAAAAAAGAAAGAAAAATGAACTACACTACAACAACGAGTGAACTGAACTGAACTGTAACTCATCAATCGAATATAACGTTTTAACAAAGCAAAAATAAATGTAGATTTACTAAACTTTGTATTTTATTATCTGTAAGTATGGAGTCTCTTTTCAATGATAATATATCATTATTATCATGGTCTTAACCATATAACAGTTAGGACTTCTGCAAGGGGGGGCTGACCATTTCAACCAAGCTAGAGCTCCGCAACACATATTATCTTGTTTGCATTTGAAAGGTTGACGAGTGGAAAACCGCTTCCAACCATTCCAATTCCAAAAACAAAACATACCATCTACCAGAACTTGGCCAATGTTGTCTTGGGAGAAATGCAAAAGGATATTGTCTTTGTTTACTTAGACGGCATTCTGATCTTCTCCCACACTGAGACCAAGCATGTAAATCATGCTTGAAGGTCACCACAGCATCTCCAACAAAACTACATCAAAGCACAGAAACGCACATTTCACTTGTCCACCATCTCTTTCTTGGGGTTCATACTCTCGGCTGGCAGTATTAAGATGGACCCGGCTAACTGGAGGAGAGTGACTGGCCTATTCCAGAAACCCAAAGACAGCTACAGTGCTGCTTTGGCTTTGCTAATTTCTACAGAACATTTATCAAAAATTAAAGTTCCACTGCTTCTCCTCTGCACTAGTTAATCTCCAGCAAGTGCAAATTCATCTGGAGATCAAAGATGAATTGCGCTTTTCGACTACTTCAATCGCATTTCATCCCATCCCCCATACTGAGAGTTCACCATTGAGGTTGACCTCTCAAACAAAACTGCTGCTGCCATCTACTGGTCAAAACACAAGTAGTGCCAAAGAGATGCCATCTTTCACCGAGTTAATGACACAAAGCATTAAGGATAATAATGAATCCCCAACAAATGAATTAATTTATATTTAGAATGTTCAAGAGGAAAGAATTTCCACAGGTCTACAACAGTTTACAATGAAATCAACACAGTTTCAACTTAAATAAAAAAATCATCTGATAATAATACTGATATAACTGCAGGGCTGTGGGAATAACATATATTATTATTAATAACAATTACACCGCAGTTATTGCAAGCAAGAGTATTGGGCATGGGTACTACTACTCTTTCGGCTTTTTCCATCAGGGGTCGCCACAGCGAATCATCCTTTTCCACTTCACTCTATCCTGGGCATCTTCCACTCTGACACCAGCTAACCTCATGTCCTCTGTTAGGACGTCCATATATCTCCTCCTTGGTCGTCCCTTCGCCCTCTTGCCTGGCAGCTCCATCTCCAACATCCTTCTACCAATATATTCACTATCCCTCCTCTGCACATGTCCAAACCATCTCAGTCTGGCCTCTCTGACTTTGTTGCTAACACAGGCAACGTGCGCTGTCCCTCTGATGAGCTCGTTCCTTATTCTGTCCAACCTTGTCACTCCTAAGGAGAACCTCAACATCTTCATCTCTGCTGCTTCCATCTCTGCCTCTTGTCTCTTTCTCACTGCTACTGTCTCTAACCCATAGAGCAGAGCTGGTCTCACCACTGTCCTGTACACCTTTCCTTTGAGTCTTGCTGACACTCTTCTGTCACACAACACTCCTGTCACTTTCCTCCACCCATTCCAACCTGCCTGCACTCGCCTCTTCACCTCTTTTCCACACTCCCCATCAGACTGAACTGTTGACTGTTTAAGAAGTACTTAAACTCCTGCACCTTCTTCACCTCAGCCCCCTGTAACCTCACACTTCTACCTGGATCCCTCTCGTTTACACACATGTATTCTGTCTTACTTAGACTGACTTTCATGCCTCTTCTTTCCAGAGCAAACCTCCACCTCTCCAGCTGTTCCTCCACCTGCTCTCTACTCTCACTGCAAATCACAATGTCATCTGCAAACATCATTGTCCAGGGAGATTCCTGTCTGACCTCATCTGTCAACCTGTCCATCAGCATAGCAAACAAGAAGGGACTCAAAGCCGATCCTTGGTGTAGTCCCACCTCCACCTTGAACTTCTCTGGCACATCTCACCACCGTCATGCTTCTCTCATACATGTCCTGAACTATTCTGACGTACTTCTCTGCCAATCCCGACATCCTCATACAGTACCACAGCTCCTCCCTCGGCACCCTGTCATACGCCTTCTCTAAATCCACAAAGACACAATGCAGCTCCTTCTGACCAACTCTGTACTTTTCCATCAACAACCTCAAAGCGAAAATGGCATCAGTGGTGCTCTTACGGGGCATGAAAACATACTGCTGCTCACAAATCTTCACCTCCTTCCTAAGCCTGGCCTCCACTACTCTTTCCCACAGCTTCATTGTGTGGCTCATCAGCTTTATCCCTCTGTAGTTGCTGCAGTTCTGCGTGTCACCCTTGTTCTTAAAGATCGGCACCAGAACGCTTCTCCTCCATTCCTCAGGCATCTTCTCACTCTCTAAAATCCTGTTAAACAGACCTGTCAGAAACTTCACCGCTGTCTCTCCTAGACACTTCCACACCTCCACAGGTACGTCATCAGGACCAACAGCCTTTCCGCTCTTCATCCTTTTCAGAGCCTTCCTCACCTCATCCTTTCTAATCTCTCCTATTTCCTGCTCCACAACATCCACATCTTCCTCCCTTATTTCCCTGTCATTTTCCTCATTCATCAGCTCCTCAAAATACTCCTTCCATCTTCTCTGCACACTCTCCTGGCTTGTTAGCACCTTTCCATCTCTGTCTTTAATCACCCTTATCTCTTGCACATCTTTCCCATCTCTATCTCTCTGTCTGGCTATCCTGTACAAGTCCTTCTCTCCTTCCTTCGTGTCTAACCTGTCATACAGCTCATCGTAAGCTTTCTGTTTGGCCTTTGCCACCTCCCTCTTCACTCTGCGCTGCACTTCCTTGTACTCCTGTCTACTTTCCTCAGTCCTTTCTACATCCCACTTCCTTTTAGCTAACCTCTTCCTCTGGATGCAGTCCTGTACTTCCTCATTCCACCACCAAGTGTCTTTATCATCTTTCCTCTTACCAGATGACACACCAAGCACCTTCCTACCTGTTTCCCTAATTACCTCTGCTGTAGTTTCCCAGTCATCTGGAAGCTCTTCCTGACCACCCAAAGCCTGTCTCAACTTCTGCCTGAATTCCTTACAAGTTTCTTCATTCTTTAGCTTCCACCACTTGGTCTTCTTTTCTGACTTTCCTCTCTTCTTCTTCCTGACCACCAGAGTCATCTTACACACCACCATGCGGTGCTGTCTGGCTACACTCTCTCCTTCCACCACTTTACAGTCACTAACCTCTCTCAAATGACCTCGTCTACATAGGATGTAATCGACCTGTGTGCTCCTACCTCCACTCTTGTATGTCACTCTGTGTTCCTCTCTCTTCTGGAAGTAAGTGTTAACTACAGCCATTTCCATCCTCTTAGCAAAGTCCACTACCATCTGTCCTTCTGGATTCTTGTCCTTTACACCAAACCTGCCCATCACCTCCTCATCACCTCTGTTCCCCTCACCAACATGCCCATTGAAGTCTGCTCCAACAACTACTCTCTCTCCTCTGGGGATACTCTCTACAACCTCATCAAACTCACTCCAGAATTTCTCCTTCTCTTCTAACTCACAGCCAACTTGTGGAGCATACCCCCTGACTACGTTCACCATCACACCTTCGATTTCTAGCTTTAGGCTCATCACCCTGTCTGAGACTCTTTTCACCTCTAGAACATTGTTCACAAACTCCCCCTTCAGGATCACTCCTACTCCGTTTCTCTTCCTATCCACACCATGGTAGAACAGTTTGTATCCTCCTCCAATACTACGTGCTTTGCTGCCTTTCCACCTCGTCTCTTGCACACACAGTACATCTACCTTCCTTCTCTCCATCATGTCTGCCAGCTCTCTACCTTTCCCTGTCATTGTGCCAACGTTAAGAGTCCCTACTCTCAAATCTAAGCTCCTGCCTTTCCCCTTCTCTCTCTGACCACGAACCCTTCTGCCTCCTCTCCTTCTTCGACCAACAGTAGTCCAATTTCCACCGGCACCCTGTAGGTTAACAGCACCGGTGGCGGTCGTTGTTAACCCGGGCCTCGACCGATCCGGTATGAAAGTGGTATGGATGACTCGCATGGTTGTACTTGGCAAAATTTTACGCCGGATTCCCTTCCTGACGCAACCCTCTCTATTTATCCGGGCTTGGGACCGGCACAGAAGTTACTGGCTTGCAACCCCTGTGGCAAGATTGGGCATGGGTAAACCTAATTAATTAGTATAGCAAACCTATTGTAGAATAAACTAAAAATGATATGAAATGAATAATTTAAAAAACACCTAATAGTGTCACTTACCTTTCCAGGTTGACCAATGTGTCGCCAGCTTGTGGTTTGCCCATCTTGTGACTAACACTAATATCTAGACAACACTTGCAAACTTAAGAATTTCACACTGTCTAAGCAGTTTAAGAATTAAGTTACTTCAAAATGGTGAAATTACCCCTTAGCGTTGACTTTAGCTGTAGTACAGCTAAGCTAGTAGCACTTAGATTCGTCGTGCTATTAGCCAACATAGGAAAACTAGTGGCCAGCATGTTAGCAGGTAGCCGACTGCTACATATCAGTTGGGTTCAGCGCAGGAGATGATCTTCACATGAGTAGGTCCTGAATGTCTTTTACGTAAAAGCAACAATGTTTTGTTTTTTATTGTAAAACTGATTCGGGTCCAGGAAGGCTAGAGGTTAGAAGAATAACCGAGTCTAGTCAATAGATAATTGGTAGCATTGACCAAGGCTGTTTTAGTTGAATGAAATGCTTAGAAGTTAGATTGATGTCATGACTTACCCCCTCATCTCCTCTTCCTCACCTGGACTCTTTTTTTGTTTTCTCTACATCCTGATCCTGCTCTTTAGTTAATTCTGTCAACTTCACCACAAACCATTGACCTTGATTGGTTTCACCTTTTCCACCCTTTGTATTTATACCTTACCTTTACCACAGCTCCCTGCCAGATTGTCTTTTCTCATGACTGCTCTGCAGTCCTTCAGGGAGCTTTCCAGCCATTCCCAGATTACATGTTGGACCTTCGTACTCTGCCTGCCTGTCCACCTGTCTACTGCTCATCTGATTCCAGCTATTTGTGATTTGCGCTCTGGACCTTGGTAACCTGTTTCAATGAAAAAACCTGTATACCTGCCTGCAAAGCTACAGCTCGTCTGTTAACCTGTGTACTTCTGACCTGGCTGTTCAGTCTCACTCCTGCTACCTGTCTAAGCTCTGCTGGCTTATTGTTACAACAAACCCTCTTAATCCCCCCTCCCCCACCTCGACAGTATGATCTGGACAACCCAGTGAGAAACAGGAGGTAATCATTATGGAGCACCGTTCCACTAATGTCCATCTTCTAAAACCTCTCACCCTAACTACTGGAATCCTGTCACCTGGCTGAAAATGCCACACCCGTACCCAGATTCTCACCACATGCTTGTCCAGCTCCAATTCCTGCGCTGAGATCATCGGAAACCCTGCACTCGAGTCCGCCAACAGTACGCAAGATTCTGTACCTCCATCCAGTGTCAGTGTGACCCATTCACCACCTCCTACACCTGCTCCAGCCATTGCTCCAGCCTACTCATCTCTTTGGCTCACTCCTGTTCCCATGCTCTCTCAGCCACAGCAAACTACACCTTCACACATAAGAGATGGCCAGCCGGACGCTGTAAGCTCCGCCACACCAAATCTCCTAGTCTTCAACCTTCCAACCTGAAAACTCACTCTGATTGTATTACCGAGACTCATTCTCCTTCCTCGCTACCAGCTGAACTTGCTTTGGACTCTACCCAACGTCAGCAAGGTCCCATTATTGCTGAGTTACTATTAAAACTTTAGTTGACTACTGTGACCTCAGTAGACCTTAAGGTTTGCTGTGCGGTGGAGAGTCAGTTGGAGGGCCTTTTTAAATCCAGGCCCTGGTTGTTGGATCTGCCTAGGACAGACTGGGTCCTGGTAGGTGTAAGCACTTTTAGGAGGGATATTTCTGCCCTGATTCCACCACCCATTTCTGAGTCGGCCAATGACTTGCCTGATCAGGATCTGGTCTGTGAGCTTCTTAACAACCTGCCAGAACCCGTATCTGGTGTGGCCAACTCTCCTAAACATATTCTTGTTAGAGTTTCTGGGTTGGCTGACGTCTGTGTTCCTGCCCTATCTGCCTCTGTGCAAGCTCCCACCCCAGTCCTGGCATCTGCTCACACCTTAGCCTAATGTTCACCAGTGGTCTTGTAGAGTCTACTCTATGAGGGAGCCGTCAACTCCACCAGCCCCACACGATGTTCTGATCCTGTTTCCAAGGGGGGCGTTCACTGCAGCAGCCCGCACCTGTTCCTGGTATTGTTTCTGAGGGGGCTGTTGACTGCACAGAACCAGCACAACTTCTGTTAAGTAAGACTTCTGTTTTAAGTAAGACCTTCAAGCTATCTTGGCAGGGGCCACCAGTGTACTGCAGGGCTTAGTCCTTGGTCATCTTCTTTTTTTCCATCTATACTTCTTCCCTGGGCTCTATCATCCATTCACATGGATAGTCCTATCACGGCTATGCCGATGACACATAGCTCTTCCTGTCCTTTCTACCGGATGAATCCACTTCTTCCGTATCCATATAATCCATATCTTCACCTGTCTCTCTGAGATATCTGCTTGGATGAGAGGAAGACTTCTTTAGCTTAAACTCTCGAAGACTAGAGTTCTTGTCTTCCCTGACCTTCAACCCAACACAACATCATTATCAGCATTGGATCTGCAGTGATTCCCCTCACTAAGTCAGCCAGAAATCTGGGGGTCATCATCAATGACCAAATGAGCTTCACAAAACACATCGCCTCAGTCTCTAATTCGTGTAGATTTGCCCTCTACAACAACAGAATGATCAGACCCTAACTATTGGAATACACAACCCAACTCATTGTGCAAGCCTTGGTCATATCATGTCTACATTACTGCAATGTTTTATTGATGGGGTTACTGGCATGCACAACCAAAGCCCAATAGATGACCCAAAATGTAGCAGCACACCTCAGCCAAAAAGGAATCAGCAAAAGGGGTTCATGTTTTCCCGCTCTTCAGATCTCTGCACTGGCTTCCAGTAGCTGCAAGGATTAAGTTCAAAGGTCTGTCCCATGCCCACAGAGTGGTCAACTCTACAGCTCCGGCTTAGGTAAAGTCAATCATTCAGGTCTACAATCCCTCCGGTCCACGTCTGGCGTTCCCAGCAGAACTCTTCAACTCACTGATCCCACGATTGTGAAATAAGCTGCCAAACTGCACGCTCAACAACCTCACTCCCAATATTCAAAAAAACCTAATAACAGAACTCTTATACATCTTCCTATGCACTTACAAAAGCTAAATATAATATTATAGGAGTTAAAGGTTTTAAAGAAATGCATTCCCAGCAGTGAATAATGATTTTTGAATACTCCATGTTGACAACGACCATGGCTGAAGGTAGTTTCAGCTTGCCTGTGTGTCCATACAATGTGTGAAACCTTCCACTAATTTAATCAATTGTGACACAAATGCCCCCTTAAGATTGACAATAAACTTACACGGGCACAAATCACAAGGTGGTATTTCTAGTTTCCATGTTTTTTAGGTATCTTCCCAGACTTGACAGTCACTATCAACACCAGATTTGTTAAATCTTCGACATAGATATTTGTAAGTCTTCCTGCACACTGGACCACTTGTTTGGTGAGGATGACACCAGCATACTGGTTCCAGTTCTTGATTGGCAACATTGTTGGTGGTGTGTTTAACCTTGGCTTTGTCCGTCATAATGTATGTATAATGCTCAATGTATTTTTTTTTCACAAATTTCTGCTAGTCATACCTGTTTTCAGAAACAACAAACAATTGACAGCTCTCATTATTAACACTAAATGAAGTTCTGTGGGCAAGTTCAGTCTTCAGTTTATTTAAAAGGTTGAAAATTTTCAGGTAATTTTTTCTTAGAGCGGAATATTTCGCTCTCCACAGGCTTTTTTACAGTATGTTTGCATCACAGGAGTCAGGCTTCAGTATCTTAAATGTAAAAATAAGTTTAATAGATTTTCTAAACCAAGGGTAGAAATAAGCATAAATCATTGGGTTTAAACAGGAGTTACAATAAAGCAGCCACACACCAAATTCTGAAAATGCCACAGTGGCTGATGACTCCTGAGTGACGAGAGAGGGGGAAAAAAAGGGGCAGAAACATAACAGAAACACGAGCACGACAACACCAAGAGTTTTTGCTGCTTTTCTCTCTGATTTCTTAGCGACTAAACTAACTGACCCCTGGAGTGAGACAACTTGAGACCTCATGGCTCGAGCCTGAGACACAGCCACCACAAATACTCTCATATACAGAACTATGATGACGGTGATGGGGCTGATAAAGGTCACTATGACATCTGCAGCTCCTGCTATGTTGTTAATTGCAGCTACACATTGTCCATAGCATGAATGATAAGCGTCTGGATTTGTCAGGAAATCACTCAATATTGCACCATTATAAAAGGCAGAGCAGGTCCAACACAGACAGACACAGAATTTAACCCTCAGTTGTGTGACTTTAGTGGGGTAACACAGAGGGTCAGTGATGGCCACATATCTGTCCACTGATATCAGCACCATGTTTCCCACTGAGGATGACGTGATGATATATGATGCATATCGAAATAATCCACACACGAAACTCCCAAATATCCAGCAGCTCCCTATAAGAAGAATCCGAACTGGCATCAGCAAGAGACCAACGAGGAAGTCGGAGACAGCCAGAGACAGGAGGAGGAGGTTGGTGGGGGTGTGGAGCTGCCTGGAGAAAGAGAAAATTCTTGTTTTATGAAAAAGTTTAACAGGTCCTTAACACAGGAGTATAACTAGATTAATGCATCAAACATGTTAGTTACACATTTACTTTATAATATTAAGGGGCTTTATCACAACAAACATACCAACAGACGTAGTACCTGTACCACTGTTGTACTACATATATACAGTAAAGGGAAAGAATTTAGCGTTTACGTCAGTGACACATTCAGTATTAATTGCGAAGAGAAGTCATTTCTGATGGTAGTAGTTAATGCATAATAGTAATAGTATAATATAATTTGTTCTATATTTAATTTTACAATATAACGTTAATTATCACTTTTCATCACAACTTGTAACAACATCTTTCTTTATCACACACACAGGTCTTGCAAAAATGAAAAGGGTTATGAAAACATATTTTTTTTCAGCATATGAGTTTATCTTTGCCTGAAGTGGGAGATGGAGATGATGACCAGCAGGTTGAGAACCACAGTGACAGAAGAAAGACACGACAGCAGGATGTAAGTGAGCGTGGTCTCAGCACGAGGCTGAAACTGCTTTTTGCAGGAGGTGTTGACGAGCTGTGGGAAGCAGAGTTCAGCTCCTTCCAGGGACTCCATCATCTGAGGGAAACGGGAGAGAAGCTGTGGAGCTCTGGCAGCTTTCAGACCAGAGTTCAACAAGATAAGGCTGGTTTATGTCGCTCCTCCCCTTTTCCCATTAAAAAAAGCACCTTTGCAGTGATGTAGAGTAATAATAATAAAAAAAAAAACATCTACAACATGCTACAAGTGCACTGCAGATTCCCAAAAGCACAGTGGCCTACTAAACTGAAAAAAAGTTTGGCACAACCAGGACTCTTCTGAGAGCTGTTCACCCAGCCAAACTGAGCAATTAGGGGAGATGAGACTCAAAAAAAGGGTGACCAAGAACCTGATGATTACTGTGATTGAACTCTACAGATTCTGTTTGGAGATGGAACAAAGTTCCTGAAGGATAAGTGCAAAGCAGATAAATGCCCACTTGGATTTTGCAAAAAATCACCTGAATGACTCTCACACTGTGAGAACAAGTTTCTCTGGTATAATAAAACTCTGTGGTTCAAAAATGGACTTTTTGACGTCAGTCACGTTATACCTGGAGCAAGCTCATCACCTGCCCAATACCATCCCTACAGTGAAGCATGGTGTTGGAAGCATCATGCTGTGGTGGTGTTTTTCAGGAGCAGGAACTGGAAGACTGGTTAGTGTTGAGGGAAAGCTGAATGGAGTAGTACAGGGATATCCTCAGTGAAAACCTCATCGACAGCACCAGGATCTCAGATGGGGCCAAAGATTCACACTTTAGGGAAAGCTTAGGGACAACTCTGTGAACGCCCTAGACTGACCCAGACAGAGCCCTGACTTGAACCTTTTTGAGCATCTCTGGACAGACCTGAAAATGGCTGTCCGCAGACTAAGCTTGAGAGGGTGTAAAAAGAAGAACAGCAAAAACCATGGACAAGTTTTTCAGCATCATTTTGAGACAGGATGCTCTTATTTTTGGTAATAATCAACAGAATTACGAAAGCCGTTCTAGAGATTTGTTTCATTTTTGAGGTAAAGGACAAATCCCAGTTAAACATAATTCCAAGCTTCCTCATAGTAGTACTGGAGGCCAAAGATATGCCCTCTAAAATAACGATATGTTTGCACAACATATCGGCCCAAATACAAAAGCGTCAGTTTTGTCTGAAATTAGAAATAAGAAACTACAAAACATCCAGGCCGTTATCCAGGCAGGCTTGAATCTTTAGTACTTGATTGGTTTCGACTGCTTTCATAGAAAATATAGCTGGGTTTCATCTGGGTGGCAAGTAAAGATATAGTGTTTCTTGTGCCCTGGCAACAACCATGGCCAGACACATTATGTTTTCAGGTTGCCTATATGTCCATACAACTCCTTCTCATAAACCCAATATCTAAGGACTGTTTTTAATGGACATGGACAAATTTAGCACAAATGACCACTTGGAGCTCAGATGCATCATCCCAGGCTCGATGCACGAGATTTGTTCGTAATCTTCGACACATTTGTTTGCAAATCTTCCTACCTTGCATACCCTGAATTTTGAATGATATAAAGAGTAAAACAAAAAATAAATATGTAATGCAGGTGTAGCTGGTACAAATGTTCCTTCATCATCAGAAATGCTCAAGGACTGTATAAACAAAGTGACAACACACAAAATACAATTATATCGTTGCAAAAGTTTACATTTACTTGTATTAAGAATTATTTCGTCCTTTGTATGTATGTATGCATCCTTTGTGCACCATTTGAGCAGTGTTTGTACTTTTTCTGTTGTAATTTTAGCCTGTTCTTTATGGCATAATTGTTGCAAGTGTACCAGATTGCTGATCAGTGTCGCCTTGACTCAGTTGGCAAATTAAAATCCTAGCAGGGCTTAATGTTTTCTATTCACACTGAAAAAAACAAAACTGTCCTATAGTAATATATATTGAAATAAATGTCATACTTTTATATACACTGTTATATTAAAACTAAATGAGAACTAGTAAAAAAATGTTTAAATATTTTTTTTCGTGTAATAAATTAACTGTGTGGGGAGAGTAAGTTTTATTAGGGATTTAGTTATACCATTTAAATGTTTCACAGTCACTCCCAATAAACCCAGAAATACTACGTAAATATTAAGGAAAACACTTAAGTGAGGTCACTGCCTTTCTGCTTTACATATGTTTTAATATATGGGTCCTTGTGCATTTTGCTTTAGCGTCTATGTCTAGTCATGTTCATAATTACCTTAATAACAAAGTGCAGCTAGGAAACTTTAACTAATTTTACAGTGATGATATTTATTTTCTTAATCATATTTATTGAATCTTTTTTTATATATTTGTGTAGGTTAGTTTGCACATGAGACAGCATTTAGAAACATTTTGCATGTGATGCAGTGCTAACCTCTATGTCAGCTATAATGTAAAATCCAAACTATTTACATCAAGGACCCAGAATGTCCAGTAAGTATGGGGTGTTTTTTGTCAGAAATTATATTGATAATTACGATTTCATCAGTGCATGTGCCATATTAGCACAGTTAGGTCACATTAGTCCATGATTTTTTGGTACAGCAGATGACCATTCTATACAATCACAGACATTTAGCTTTGCTGACTGAGGATTCGTGCTGCAGGATGCACAGAGCTACCGAGATTTCACTTGTTTCAAAGTGCTGCAAGTCCACTGGAATGAATGTCACTGCAAATGTTCAGAGGTTGTGATAAAGGTAAACCTGAAACTGTGTCTCGACCATGTGCTGACAAAATAAACAGTTTAATTGTCTTCTATTTTTGAGATAAATGTTGATTAATTTCACAAAAAATGATTACATTAATTTGGTAACACATCAAATTAAAGTGAGCAATATTTACACAGTTGTAGTGAGTAATACATCTTCATAAAATCTACTTACTTCATTCAATAGAATAAATTGTAAGATTAAGATCTTACAAGATCTCGCAATGTTAGCCAAGAAAAAAACATCTATTCTCTGGTCTTTACACAGCTTGCACAAAAGTTTCTAGCTCTAGCTGATTTCTGACAATCAATAAACATTCAGGACAGACTGACGAGAGATGTGGAATTAGTCGACCGTCACACTAGAACTGGTGAGAGTTTGTTTCAATTAAACCAACAGTTTATAGTGTAAACGTCTCAACTCTTGTGTCATCAGATGCCACAAAGCAGTGACAGAATTGTTCTAAAGATTTAATTCAAGGTTAGTGAAATGATCAGGGGCAATGTATGTCAGTAAGTCAGTCATCATAGCAGCACAGTATTAAGATGAGTTCTACTTGGAAAATTGAGTGAAAAAGCCAATGTAACAGTGTAAGAGTGTGTGAGGTGAATTCATAAGATTATAATGTAGAACAAAAAAATCCACATCATCGTGAAATAATTTGGTCTTCAAAAGGTTGAAAACCCCGACAGATGTTATGCGGTAAACGCTCAGTGACGAGCAGCCACATCCCCTTTGTATTTTGTCCCATATGTGAGATTTCCACACACACACATTCTCTATTACAGGACGTTCACATCACAGGAGTCAGGCTGCAGGATCTGAAGCGTCACAATCAGTTTAATAGATTTTCTGAACCACGGGTAGAAATAAGCATAAATCAGTGGGTTTAAACAGGAGTTACAATAAAGTAACCACATACCAAATTCGGAAAAAGCCAAACTAGCTGACGAGTCCTGGCTCACGAGTGAGGGATAGAAATAAGGACAGAAACACATTAAAAACACGAGCACGACAACACCAAGAGTTTTTGCTGCTTTTCTCTCTGATTTCTTAGCGATTAAACTAACTGACCCCTGGAGTGAGACAATGTGAGACCTCATGGCTCGAGCCTGAGACACAGCCACCACAAACACTCTCATATACAGAACTATGATGACGGTGATGGGCCCGATAAAGGTCACTATGACATCCACAGCTCCTGATATGTTATTTAATACAGGTACACACTCTCCATAGCAGGAAAATGTGTCAGGATGTATCAGGACATCGTGCAGTATGACGCCATTATAAAATGCAGAACAACCCCAACACAGACAGACACAGATTTTCCCTCTCTGTGGTGTGACTTTTGTGGTGTAAGACAGAGGGTCGATAATGGCCACGTATCTGTCGATGGAAATCAACATCATGTTTCCTACTGAAGAGGAGGTAATGACAAAAGAGACATATCGGTGTAATGCACATAAAACAATCCCCCAAAGCCAGCAGCCCCCTATTAGGAGAATTTGAACAGGCATCACCAGGAGACCGACGAGGAAGTCGGAGACAGCCAGAGACAGGAGGAGGATGTTGGTGGGGCTGTGGAGCTGCCTGGAGAAAAAGAAAATCATCACTGAGAATATTTCTCATGTTATTTATGAAGCAGCTGTCATGACAAATATAAACAAACTACGCCCAGACAGAGAAAACTGTATTAAATGCTGTAAAATGTCTAAATAACTAGGATGAGCTCAACGAAGGCTTGAATGGGACAACAGAAGTAGTACATTCAACATTTACATCATTAACACATTTAAGGAAGGAAAGAGTCGTTAGTTGTAGCTGTGTGAGTCTATGAAAACTGTGTCAACAATTGCCTGAAGTGGGAGATGGAGATGATGACCAGCAGGTTGAGAACCACAGTGACAGAAGAAAGACACGACAGCAGGATGTAAGTGAGCGTGGTCTCAGCACGAGGCTGAAACTGCTTTTTGCAGGAGGTGTTGACGAGCTGTGGGAAGCAGAGTTCAGCTCCTTCCAGGGACTCCATCATCTGAGGGAAACGGGAGAGAAGCTGTGGAGCTCTGGCAGCTTTCAGACCAGAGTTCAACAAGATAAGGCTGGTTTATGTCGCTCCTCCCTTTTTCCCATTTCAAAAAAAACGCCTCTGCAGTTGATGCGCAATAACAATGAACCACATTACAATTAAGGTAGAACTGAACTAAACACGTATGAACTGAAAATGGCATAGTTAACAGAAAATAAATGTAGATTTGCTAAACTTATGTTATGATCTGTAAATTTTTTAAATCAGGCTGCCAAAAACTACACATGCCACATGAACAAAATTTCTCTGGTTACTGTCATACATCATTTTAAAAGGGGGTCACCTGTAAAATTGCACTACTTTTACTCAATCCATCCATCATCCATTAACGCCAAGTTTGAAACTGACTGCCTGACGCTTCGATTTAGTGAGTGAGCGCTCTTTCTCTTGATTCTCTCTGTTGCCGACTGTTTGAATGACATTAAGGATAATCTGTGTTGCTGTCTGGCCATAAAGACCTAAGACTACCACTGACCGTTACCGTGTCATCATAGGGAGGATGATAAGCCCGCTATGTAAATGTTTGATCACAGCAGCTCATCAGGCCACAAAGTCTTTTCCTATCCAGTAAAAGGCCTGGCTCAGTAGCAGTCCACTGCCTGAGTCTTCTCAGACTGACTCACTCCCTAACCTAGGTTTTAATTGGTGCTGCTCCATGCCAAGTCCCCATTGCACTAATTTTATGGACCGACAATTAGCTCATCACCTCTCCACTCCACTCTGTTTACTTAATAACCAGTTTCTTCATAGAGTACACTTCAAGATCAAACCAGTTGCCCTCACAATTGATAATAATTTAGAAATCTTTCTATGTCATTGACTCATAATTAGAACTACATAATGCACACACAGATTGGCAAACCAGCAAGATTCTGGGTTGAAGTACTCCACGGCTAGCCTCATGTCTAGGTTCTGCTCAAACTCCCATTGTCCCATCCTCTGTCAGAAGTTTGTACTTGTATGGTTTTTGTTTTCTTGTATGTCTTTTGTTTTTTCATCCTTGTGCTCTGTGTGTCCCTGCAGTTCCCCTCCTGGCCTGCTGAGGTTCTCCTCTGGTTCATTCAGTCTCCCCAGCCCTTCTTGTTTCCCTCTCCTCTGTTTGACTCCAGCCATCACACCTGAACTGAATCATCATCTACTCACTTTAAAAGGACCCTCGTTTGTCTTCTTCATTGCTAGTGTGTCTTCCTGTATACCTACCCTTTCTCCTGCTTTGTCCATTCCCCGACCACCAGGCTTCGTTTGTCGCAGAAGTTCGTTTGTAGCCTCGGGTATTTGTGTTTGGTTTTTTTAGTTTTGTAAAAACCTCTAGTGAGTGAAATCTTGTTTGAGTATATTATTAGAAATGTTTGGTGTTAGTTTAACTTGTCCTGTTGCGTTTAGTGAGTTTTTGTTCTCTTGTTTTTGACAATAGATCCTCTTACCTTTTGTTAAGAGCGTTTTATTTTAGATTTTTTCTTATCCTCCTAACCTTAGTGAGCAACTTGTTTTTTCCTAGTTTGTTTCTTTATTTCACATCCTGCCTTTGCAGCGAGCGCCTTCTTTTGTGCATTTGTTTTTGGTTTTGTACTTTTCAAATAAATTGTTTGCCCTCATTCCTGGTCTCGTTGTGACTTCAGCATTTGGATCCCAGTTAGTTGGTTTCTCACAGTACACACTAGCCACAGCATGGATCCAGCTGAGTCACGACATGCCAAGTGGGCGTGGCAGCCTCATGAGGTTCAATTTGGCCAAACTCAGCAGAGAGTAGAGGAGAATTCGTGCCGGTTAGACTCTTTATGTAGTCATTTTGAGCTGGCTCTAAGTCTATCGAGTTTTTCCTCCCCTCCTGACTGCAGGATGGTCCCTCCGGAGCGTTTGTCCGGCGAACCCGATAAGTGTCGCGCTTTTGTCTCGGCTCTTTCGTTGTTTTTTGAGCTGCAGCCGTCAACATATTCTACCGAGCGTAGCAAGGTAGCTTATGATATCTCCCTGCTCTCGGGTAAGGCACATGAGTGGGGAATGGCGGAATGGGACAACAGATCTGAGTGTTGTAGGCCTTTTCTGAGGAACTGTCCTTTGTTTTCAACCCTTTTGCCTCCCGCAGAACATCGGCCTCTCGACTGTTTAAGCTTACTCAGTCAAATAGTTCAGTTAAGGAGTACACCGTGGAGTTTCGCACTTTGGCTGCCTCCGCCAACTGGCGGGAGGAGACGATTTTCAACAAATATTATGAAGGATTATTGTCTCGTATTAAGTTAAGTTTAATCGAACTGGCAGTGGCTATCGACCAGCGACTCCAGGAGCGTCAGGCTGAGCGTCAGGCTGAGCGTCAGGCTGAGCGTCAGGCTGAGCGTCAGGCTGAGCGTCAGGCTGAGCGTCAGGCTGAGCGTCAGGCTGAGCGGCTGCCAGAACGTTGCGTGGCTATTCTTCCTGCCGATCCCACACCATCTGTTCACCGGTCTGCTGAACGGCACCAAGCCGTTCAGGAGGAGCCTATGCAAATAGGGAGGTTTAAACTATCCGCGGCTGAACGACGGCGTCGAATCGTCGAAGGATTTTGTCTCTATTGTGGGAAGCCCGGACACAGGGGTCGTCAGTGTCCTTTAAATGACAAGGCTCGTCAGCCAACAGGGAGGCGCTGATGAGCCAATCCACCCATCTAAACTCCCTACAACGACCCACTGTTCCAGCTTTGCTCACTGGTCCACTTGCGTCCAAGAAGTGCCTGGCTTTCATTGACTCAGGCTCAGATGCTAGCTTCATTGATGAAGCTTTGGTCTGCTCGTTAGGACTACAAGTCAAGGAGTTACCTGCTAAATTGGAGGTAAAAGCACTGGATAACCGTGTCACTCATCAAATCAAGTTTGTCACTGAACCAGTTAAGATAACTTTGTCTGGTAATCACCATGAACTTTGTTCCTTGTTTGTGTTCAGCTGTTCTAGTACCCCCTTATTGTTAGGCTACCCATGGCTTTCAGTTCACAACCCACATATTAGTTGGCCTTCCTGTAAAATCATGGGATGGAGTCCATTTTGTTTAGCTAACTGTTTGCGAGCTGCTGAATCTCTATCAACTGCTTCCAAAACTAAATTAAAGGAAACCATTGATTTATCTAATGTTCCTAAGATTTATCACGACTAGGCTGATGTTTTTAGTAAGGCCCGTGCCACATCCCTACCCCCGCATAGACCTTATGACTGTCCTATAGATTTGTTACCTGGTACTATGCCCCCTCGGGGCCGCATTTATTCTCTCTCTCAGCCAGAGAGAGCAGCCATACAGGACTATATAGACAGTTCTTTTAAGGCTGGTATTATCCGACCTGTTTCCTCTCTAGCCGGGGCGGGGTTCTTTTTTGTTGGGAAGAAAGATGGGGGCCTCAGACCGTGTATAGATTACCGGGGACTAAATGACATAACTGTTAAGAACAAATATCCTCTTCCCCTTATGTCTTCAGCATTTGAGTTACTGCAAGACTCTACTATATTCACCAAACTTGACCTTCGTAATGCATATCATCTTGCATTAGAGAGGGGGATGAGTGGAAAACTGCCTTTAACACCCCCACAGGACACTATGAATATCTAGTTATGCCTTTTGGCCTCACCAATGCACCTGCTGTCTTTAGTCAATGATGTTCTCCAAGATATGATTAATAAGTTTGTTTTTGTTTATCTGGATGATATTCTTATTTACTCTCGAAACCTGGAGGAATATGAGCAGCATGTCAGGACAGTTTTGTTACGTCTCCTAGAAAACCAATTGTTTGTCAAAGCAGAGAAGTGTGAGTTTCACTCAGTGGGAACCACATTTCTCGGTTTGGTCATTGCTCCTGGCAAGATCGCAATGGATGACAGCAAGGTGAGGGCAGTGACAGAGTGGCCGACACCCACCGACCGGAAGAAGTTGCAGAGATTCCTCGGCTTCGCCAACTTCTACCGTCGCTTCATTCGGGGTTACAGTAAGGTGGCAGCTCCCTTGCATGCTCTCACCTCCACTACAACCCTTTTCATTTGGGGAGAGGACTTTTAGGCACCTTAAAAAACTGTTCACCAACGCTCCCATCCTGACCCTCCCAGACCCTAAGAAGCAGTTCATTGTGGAGGTTGATGCCTCTGGCACGGGGTAAGGGTGGTATTATCCCAAAGGTCGGAGGTGGACAACAAGGTGCATCCCTGCGCCTTTTTCTCTTCTCGCCTGACAGCAGCCGAGAGAAACTACAACATGGGCAACCGGGAGCTCCTTGCTCTCAAGTTGGCATTGGAGGAGTGAAGGCACTGGTTGGAGGGGGTGGAGCGGCCGTTTCTCGTTTGGACAGACCACAGGAACCTGGAATATATTCGCTCTGCCAGGCGTCTCAATTCTCGACAGGCCCGCTTGTCTCTGTTTTTTGCAAGGTTCGACTTTATCCTCTCGTACCGCCCTGGATCTCAGAACACTAAACCAGATGCTCTGTCCCGCCAATTCGAGGAGAAGGATCTTACCACTGGCTGTTCTCGGGAGGAGCCCATCTTGCCTTCAGTGGTCCTAAGGGCCGTGCGGTGGGTCCTGGAACAGAGGGTAAGAGACTTTAAGTTTCCTGGGCCCGTTCCTACCGGCTGCCCTCCGGGGCGTTTGTTCATTCCTTTTAGTCTTCGTCAGCAGGTCTTGCAGTGGGAACACGCCTCTCGACTGCCCTGCCATCCCGGGGTCACCCGTACTATCAGCCTCATTTCTCAAAGGTACTGGTGGCCAGCCATGGCAGTGGATGTCTGTCGTTATGTGCGAGCTTGTCCCATCTGTGCCAAGAACAAGGTACCCCATCATGCTCCCGCTGGCTACCTGCATCCACTACCTGTCCCAGCGAGACCTTGGTCACACATTTCATTAGATTTCGTCACAGGATTGCCGCCTTCCAATGGTAAGACTGTCATCCTTACTATTGTTGATAGGTTTTCTAAGATGGTGCATGTTCCCCTTCCCAAGTTGCCGTCAGCCAAAAAAACTGCTGAGCTGGTCATACAACACTTTTTCGTCTTCATGGGCTGCCAGACGACGTGTTGTCAGACCGGGGACCCCAATTCACTGCTGCTTTCTGGAAGGAGTTCTGCAAGGCACTAGGAGCCTCCGTGAGTTTTTCGTCTGGGTATCATCCCCAGACTAATGGACAGACAGAGACTCAACCAGGAGATTGAGACCATGTTACGTTGTATGTGTGGCCATAACCCTTCCACCTGGCAAGCAACTTGCCTGGGTGGAGTATGCACATAACTCTTTACCTTCATCTTTACCTACCCCCTTTGTTTCCAGTCAAACAAAACCAGGTGGCAGTTCCCTCAGTGAGTGCATTTATTAAACACTGCCGCAGCACTTGGGTACGGGTAAGGAACTTTCTACTAAAAGGACAAATAAAGCTGCCGATAAGAAAAGGTCTCAAGCGCCCCTATACAAGGTTGGAGATAAAGTTTGGCTGTCGGCCAAGGACCTTCCCTTAAAGGTAGAGAATAAGAAGTTGGCTCCTCGGTTTGTAGGTCCGTTTACCATCACCAAGATAATCAACCCTGTTACAGTAAAATTGAGGTTGCCGAGCACCATGCGGGTCCACCCAGTGTTCCATGTTTCCTGTGTCAAGCCTGTGAGGGAATCTCTGCTCATGCCCTCCTCTGACCTCCCCCCTCCCGCCCGGGTCATTGATGGTGCACCAGCCTACACGGTCAACCTCATCCTTCGGCCAGCGTCGTGGAAAAGGGTTGCAGTATTTGGTTGACTGGGAAGGTTATGGACCTGAGGCACGGAGCTGGGTTCCCGCACGCTTCATTTTGGGCCCCCCCCCCCCTCGTTGCTGAGTTTCACCGAACTCACCCAGATCTGCCGGTTTAGGTCGCCAGGAGGCGAGCTAGAGGGGGGGGTCCTGTCAGAAGTTTGGTGTTTTATTACTTGTATGGGTTTTTTTTTTCTTGTATGTCTTTTGTATTTTCATCCTTGTGCTCTGTGTGTCCCTGCAGTTCCCCTCCTTTCCTGCTGAGGTTCTCCTCTGGTTCATTCAGTCTCCCCAGCCCTTGTTTCCCTCTCTTCTGTTTGACTCCAGCCATCACACCTGAACTGAATCATCATCTACTCACTTTAAAAGGACCCTCGTTTGTCTTCTTCATTGCTAGTGTGTCTTCCTGTATACCTACCCTTTCTCCTGCTTTGTCCATTCCCCGACCACCAGCCTTTGTTTGTCACAGAAGTTCGTTTATAGCCTCAGGTATTTGTGTTTGGTTTTGTAAAAACCTCTAGTGAGTGAAATCTTGTTTGAGTATATTGTTAGAAATGTTTGGTGTTAGTTTAACTTGTCCTGTTGCATTTAGTGAGTTTTTGTTCTCTTGTTTTTGACAATAGATCCTCTTACCTTTTTGTTAAGAGCGTTTTATTTTTTGATTTTTTCTTATCCTCCTAACCTTAGTGAGTGACTTGTTTTTTCGTAGTTTGTTTCTTTATTTCACATCCTGCCTTTGCAGCGAGCACCTTCTTTTGTGCATTTGTTTTTGGTTTTGTACTTTTCAAATAAATTGTTTGCCCTCATTCCTGGTCTCATTGTGACTTCAGCATTTGGATCCCAGTTAGTTGGTTTCTCACATCCTATGACCCCAACACTCATTACACTGACCTCTCCAAAGTGACCTCACAGTATCAACACCTCAAGGAAGTCTTTAACAAGTGACATTTCCCCCTCACAGACCATATGACTGTGATATATAACCACCGTGTCCCCTAGAGGCCACCTATTTCCATTGTACAGCCCTGAACATCGAGGCATGCAAATATACATAACTGAGTCGCTAGCCACTGGCATCAGCTGCCTGTCACCCTCCCCAACTGAAGCCGTTTTTTTCTTTATGGTCAAAAAGGACGGCTGTCTAAGGCCACGCATTGATTATCAAGGTTTCGATCTGTTTCAAACTCCTCTAAGGTTCGGTCAGCTATACCAAGCTTAACTTTTGCAATGCTTATCAACTGCTATATGCTGAACAAATACCTGTTTGTATATCTTGATACACTCATTTTCTCCCAATCTTGATCATGTTCACCGTGTTAGAGCAGTCGTCAAGCATCTCCTCCCAAATCAGCCATTTGTCAAAGCAGAGAAACGTGAATTTCACGTAACCACTGTTGCATTCCTCGGCCACATCGTCTCTCAAGGCAAGACAACCATTTATCCAGTAAAGCTGCAGGCAGTAAAGGACTGACAACCTCCTGACTCACAACAAGAACTCCAAAGGATCTAAGGGTTCGTCAACTTTTCCAGCTGCTTTGTCAAAGGATAGCTACAAACAAGTTCATGTGGCTCACCCAAGCATCCACAGCCTTTGAAAGACTCAAGTCCCTTTTCACCACAGCCCCCATACTCACCTTGCCTGAATCCGAGTCAAACAGCTGTTCTTGGTCCTTATGGACCAGAAGAATCTGGAGTATGTCCTCTCTGCTAAACGCCTGAATGCTTGTCAGGCACAGTGGGGTGCCTTTTTTTGCCATTTTGACTTCTACCTTTCATACCGCTCCAGAAATTGCAAGGCTGACAGGTGTATCCCTGAGCAAGACACCCTGGGTGCCGGCCGTGGCAGCCCACTGCTAATCCCTAGGAGACCCTGGTCGCTACGGACTTCCTCACAGTATTTGACCGTTTCTCAAAAATAGTCACTTCATACCAATTGCCAAGATCCCAACTTCTAAAGAAACTGCTGCCAATCTGACTTAAAGACTGAACCAGTAATTGGAGACAAGTCTGCCTCTACTATGCACCACTCAAGATCCATCCCACGTTCCATGTTTCAAAGATCAAACCAATGGGCTTGATTCTCTCTGTTGCGAGTGTTTGAATGACATAAAGAATAATGAATACTGCTGCCTGCTCGTCCTGCAACATGTACGCCCAAGTTGTGAATCATGTTCAATTTAAAGAAGAATTTTTATAGAAGCCCAGAATTGAAAGGCCAATTTGTCTTTAAAAACCTTGTGTTGATGTTTTTTCCTTTCTTTCTACTTTTCTTTTTGACATTGGACATTCACCACTGCTGTGACCCACACACTGACAAGCAGGCCTGTTTCTTTACCAGGATTTCAGACCACTGCAACTTCCCCCGGGTTTTCCATCACCTCTGTTTCTTATCCACTTGTCAAGTCAGCAATCACTGCAGGATCAAAGGATCTACCCCTACTGCCAAGACCAAATTCCAGTCTACCCCCATAACCACCTGCCTCGCCTCCAGACTCTGTTTTCCTCTCCATTCACCCAAGTAAGTCTCACTCACTCTATACTCCAAATCCTACAAGTAATTGCTGAGTTACTTATCCATTTATTCTCTCTCATAGACTGGAGTACGGCCCAACTCACAGGACGGAGGGCCTACATCTCCATCCTACATTTGAGATCTTGTGTGACGCATCTTTCTGGGTCCAACCTTAAAGCATCATTCTTAAAGGGACGCATGCAACAATGATGCAATAGTTCTTTATAAAACAACTGTAAAATTTGGCTCTGGGAAGCAGAAACCTGGAAGTCAGGAGTGTCAGAGAGAACAGGTGCTGGCAACTCAATGTTGGGCAGCAATTGTAACAGAAAATGTTTCAAATGCCTGTTTACTTCGGGTAACTCTTTTGTTTGACAGGTTTTTAATGTGGGTCTATTCAATAAACCGGTTAAATATTGTCAGCTCTTTGTGTGGCTCTGGGCACAACAAAACCCAGTTAATTTTCATTATTCTAGATGATGTAAATGTGAGCAAAATAAAACCTTTTGTGAACAGAAACGAAGTAAAGTCAAATCATAAAAGTCAGCACAGGTGGATTTATTCAACAGAATTTTACATCTGCGCAGCTTAATGTGAACAAAGCATTTCTGGGCTTAATGTGAGTCACCAAACAATGATATAGAAGAATTATGAATAAAAATATATGAATCAAGTACGATATATATATATACAAGAAAAGACAAGTTCTAATTCCAAAAAGCTATAGCATTGATATAAAAGTACAATGAATTTTCAAAGACTCAAAAGTTTCATAATAAACTGGAGGTTAGGATATACAGAGGAAAATCAAAAATCCACATTGTGCTAGAATAATATGTTATGGTTTCAATTATACATTCTACAGGCTCTACTGCAGGACGTTTGCATCACAGGAGTCAGGCTGCAGGATCTTTAGTGTAACAATCAGTTTAATTGATTTTCTAAACCAGGGGTAAAAATAGGCATAAATCAGCGGGTTTAAACAGGAGTTACAATAAAGTAACCAGACGCCAAAAACTGAAAAGACCACACTGGTGTCCGTGTCCTGTCCTGCGAAAGACGGATAGAAATAAGGACAGAAACACATTAAAAACACGAGCACGACAACACCAAGAGTTTTTGCTGCTTTTCTCTCTGATTTCTTAGCGATTCCACTAACTGACCCCTGGAGTGAGACAATGTGAGACCTCATGGCTCGAGCCTGAGACACAGCCACCACAAACACTCTCATATACAGAACTATGATGACGGTGATGGGCCCGATAAAGGTCACTATGACATCCACAGATCCTAAAATGTAAGTAATTACAACTACACACTGTTCGTAGCAGGAATAATATATATGTTGATATTTCTGAAAATCAGTGAGCATCACACCATTATAGGACACAGAGCAGGTCCAACACAGACAGACACAGATTTTAACCCTGAGTTGTGTGACTTTAGTGGGGTAACACAGAGGATCATTGATGGCCACATATCTGTCCACTGAAATCAGCACTATGTTTCCCACTGAGGACGATGTAATAATATATGATATATATCCAAACAATCCACACATGAAACTCCCAAATATCCAGCAGCTCCCTATAAGAAGAATCCGAACCGGCATCAGCAAGAGACCAACAAGGAAGTCGGAGACAGCCAGAGACAGGAGGAGGAGGTTGGTGGGGGTGTGGAGCTGCCTGGAGAAAGAGAAAATTCTGATTTTATGAAGAAGCTTAACAGGTCATTAATACAGGAGTATAACTAGATTAATGCATCAAAAATGTTCATAAAACATACGACTTTATTACGAAAAACATCCCAACAGATGTAGTACCTGTACCACTGTTGTACTACATATATACAGTAAAGGGAAAGAATGTAGCATTTATGTCAGTGACACATTCAGTATTATTTGCAAAGAAAAGTCAGTTCTTATTTTAGACAATGTAACTGTATGTTTTCTCAAAATATTAAATCCACTGAAAATTTCTTGTGTAAATTGTTATAAATGTCTTAATATAACATTCATTAATCTCTCTCCATCACAACTTGTAACAACATCTTTCTATATCACAAACACAGGTCTTGTAAAAATGAAAAGGGTTATGAAAACATATTTGCTTTCATCATATGAGTTTATCTTTGCCTGAAGTGGGAGATGGAGATGATGACCAGCAGGTTGAGAGACACAGTGACAGAAGAAAGACACGACAGCAGGATGTAAGTGAGCGTGGTCTCAGCACGAGGCTGAAACTGCTTTTTGCAGGAGGTGTTGACGAGCTGTGGGAAGCAGAGTTCAGCTCCTTCCAGGGACTCCATCATCTGAGGGAAACGGGAGAGAAGCTGTGGAGCTCTGGCAGCTTTCAGAGAAGTGTTCTCCACAAAGAAGGTGGTTTCTTATGCTCCTCCCTAACTCCTGTAACCAAACAACAGAGGTGGTAAAAGTAGAAAGTACACATGCCAGTGAAATATTACACAACAGTAGAGGGACCACTGCAGATTTTTTTTCAATTAAAGTAAATTTCTCAGAAAACATTGCGTAATATTGTACTGAATTCCATACTGTCAATAATGTAAGTGTAACCACACGCCCAGTGGTTTGATCTTCAGCTTTTCTCATAAAACTGCTCCGACAGATTGTTTCCATGGTTGTGGTTGGGACAGATTGTTGGCTAATAAAAGACTGGCTTTTAAGACAAAGGACGTCAGATTTTGTCCTATTGACCACAGTGAGTCCAATTTTGTTCCTTTCATCGCTCTTTAGTCAGCGTTGCGTCTGTGCTTCCACCCACGATCCTTAGCTGCCCCCAACCTCTTCGTCATACTTTGATACTTTACAACTTTAGTCACTTTTTCTGTATTTTCCACCTGCCCCATGATGTTTCCTAATTCTAATTCAGTTTTCTAATTTATGACAAAATTAGACGGTACTGCAGCACATATTATCACATGATAATGACCTACTGAGCCTGCCAGCATGTGGCCCGGTACCTGCTAAACTGCTGATGTGGTGCTGATAGGAACTGACATTAGCCACTGAAAGCCGGGCCGATCCCAGAGCATCTTTACTGGCTTACAGCTGAGCTTAAAGCCAGCGGCGTACGTCGCTCTGTCTGGAACTTCATTAGTACCAAAGAGGCCCATCAGATGAACCAAATCAATCAGTATCTCCACTCTGATTTTTTAGGTCATGACCAACTGAGTGAGATCCAATGTGTCAGTGGACGGTATAGAGGCCTTAGGGAGTCACAGTTATTCCTAGGATGGTTCAACTCCCCAGTTCAGGGGACGCAAGGACGCAGGACAGAGCTTTTGTCTGCCGCCTGTCCTTTGATTC
This sequence comes from Channa striata, assembly GCA_033026295.1. Lineage (NCBI taxonomy): Eukaryota > Metazoa > Chordata > Actinopteri > Anabantiformes > Channidae > Channa > Channa striata. Next base: position 23,960,885 of record CM065177.1, read on the forward strand.
CAGATACAAGCCTCATCGGTGCAGCTCAGTGGTTCAGATGTTGGCGAAGCATTAAACACGGCACCTACATGCAAACACACCTCTCCTAGCCCTGCCGAGCAAGTGCTGAGGCCATGACGCTTCACTTCGTCCCTCTCCACGGCAACCCACACTGTCCAATTTGGGTCATTTAACACGTAGGCAAGGTTTACCTGAAATTATGATTGAATTTATAACTTGTTTTGTGAGCCTGACCCAAAAATAACTGCCCCCTCGTCTTTATTTTTATTGCCTCACAATTAGAGGACTGTGGGTTCGTGTTCTCAGCCGACCGTGGCCTTTCTGTGCGGATTTAACTGATTTAAATTGGTATCCCATGCTTTGAGGCAATAAAAAGTAAAAGCATGATTGCTATTTATTAATTGCTATTACGATTGCTATTAGGTTAGTACATCTAAACCCCTTTGTTAGCGGTTCTTGTCGGTACAACAAATGGAGGCTGTAATTTACCTGCTTCTCAGTTACACAGTAGTTACAGTGTGAGTCTTTGCTCATATAATGTTAATATGTAATAACCCCTAACTACAGAATCCTCACGCTGTCATTCCCCAAAATCTGCCTGTGGAGGTACACCGTTGTTAGTAAGTTAGTTGTGTTACCCTGTAAGTCATGGGCTGAGATCTAAGATGTTCCTGTCCTGCATTTTACGTAGTGAAGCATTTCAGTCTCATAGGGTGAAAGTGTCTTTGAGTTCCCACTATAAAAACTAAACTTCTCCGCCACATATTTTGCGCTATCAAGCAACTTTGTGTGATGAGGTTGAGGGTTAGTTGCATTATCCAAGCCTTGTGCATTTTATTACATGTTTATTACTTTTCTTTGTCATCTGACACATGTCACTCTAACAGTCCGAAAAAAATGAAACTTTTATAAAACATAAATGTAACATAAAAACACAACACTTGGATCATCTGTAACTGATGTGCTAAAAATGATATCTCTACATTTTTCTTTGCGTACACCCTTGTTCCGTGTAGTTATAGAGGAAGTTTATAAGTCTGTAAATTAATTGAAGACTGTGTCCAATCATGGACGAAGTTCAAAAATGCAGCTTGACCCAATATCCACAACACTACCTCATTTTAGGAAGGAAAAAAATACTAAGCCCTTGTCCTTGCACATTTCCTGGCACCAAATCTAAAAAAATCAGTTCATCCACTGCACTGACCAGAGTTTTATGTTGTAATTAGTAGATCGTACTCGATCTATTAACCGCTTCAGTCAGGTCGGTTCTTATCATATTTACTTTGCCTCTGAGGCTGACATCCATCGGGTGATATCCCAGCTCAAACCCTCTCCAAGAGCTCCGACTGTTGCACCGAGCATTTTATGAAACCTGGCTACAGCAAGTCAGCGACTTCTCGATGAATGGAAAACTTACGGTTATATCTGTAATTGGCTAGATGCAAACTTTACATTGGAACAAGGCCTGGGCTTTGGCTGATGACATCTTTTACACGTCACTAACAACACAAGTACAGAGAAGAACGCACACTGAGAAAGGCTCTACTAACCCTAACAACTTTATTTAACCTACCCTTCATGTTTTTGTACTTAACCTTAACCAAACCACATTTTTTAAAACTGTTTTTTAACTTTTAAGCATTTAGAGCAAAAAACAAGTGTCGAACCTTCATCATTCTGCATCCAACGTAAGGAACTGTGTCCACCATGTTGCTGTAAAAAGGGATGAAATTACAACATATGCTGCCTCCATATGTGGTGACACTGTTTCAACAAATGGTTCATTAAGATGCATGAGAGGGTAGGTACACACATCCTCTTTGGCAGGAGATGTTGTGTCAGCTGAAGTAGTTCTGAAGTGAAGGAGTCACCAATGATTTAAACTAGTAAATGACCTGTGATAATTTTAAGGTTTAACAGGCTCTTTACAGGACGTTTGCATCACAGGAGTCAGGCTGCAATATCTTAAGTGTAACAATAAGTTTAATTGATTTTCTAAACCAGGGGTAGAAATAAGCATAAATCAGTGGATTCAAACAGGAGTTACAATAAAGCAGCCAAACACCAAAAACTGAAAAGACCACACTGGTGTCCGTGTCCTGTCCTGCAAAAGAGGGATAGAAATAAGGACAGAAACACATTAAGAACACAACCACGACAACACCAAGAGTTTTTGCTGCTTTTCTCTCTGATTTCTTAGCTATTCCACTAACTGACCCCTGGAGTGAGACAATGTGAGACCTCATGGCTCGAGCCTGAGACACAGCCACCACAAACACTCTCATATACAGAACTATGATGACGGTGATGGGGCCAATAAAGGTCACTATGACATCCACAGCTCCCGCTATGTAATTAATTACATTACCACACTCTCCGTGGCAGGAATAAAATGCATCTGGTTGTTTCAAGAAGTCATTCAGTATCACGCCATTATAGAGGACACAAGAGGCCCAACACAGACAGACAATGATTTTAACTCTTTTCAGTGTGACTTTAGTGGGGTAACACAGAGGGTCGATAATCGCCACATATCTGTCCACTGATATCAGCACCATGTTTCCCACTGAGGACGACGTGATGATATATGATAAATATTGAAACAATGCACATATAAAGTTCCCCAAAAACCAGCAGCTCCCTATTAGGAGAATTCGAACCGGCATCAGCAGGAGACCGACGAGGAGGTCGGAGACAGCCAGAGACAGGAGGAGGAGGTTGGTGGGGGTGTGGAGCTGCCTGGCGAAACAGAAAACTGTCATTTAGTAATATACAAAGCTGTTGTGTAAGTATAATACACAAAACACAGAAAATAAACAGGAAGATTAACATCGCTAGGACGTGTTTTCATAAGCATGAAGAGTTTCAGGTCAATGTATGAACACATGGAGATGGTTAGACAACAGATTGGATGGTAATAGACACATTAAATGATACTTGCAAACAGAGAGTCACAGCAGTATGTGTGTTGCTAATATTATCTAAATACTTACAGTGTATTAGTAATATTGTACACTATTAATGTTCTCATCTCAAAACGTTATATTTAATAGAAAGGACTTAATTCAAGAGAAAAGAGGCATAATGTTAAAATAAGTGTGTCTGTACCTGAAGTGGGAGATGGAGATGATGACCAGCAGGTTGAGAGTCACGGTGAGAACAGCGATGCACGACAGCAGGACGTACATGATTACAGTTTCAGCACGATGCTGTGACGGCTTTTTGCACGAGGTGTTGATCTGTGCAAAACAAAATTCGTCTTCTTTCAGAGGCTCCATAACGGAAAGAGAAAACTGTGGAGCTCTTCCCGTGGTTTTCCACTAAAAAGTTCACTTTCTTGCTCCTCCCACTTTTCCCATAACCACCTCAAACGCATCAATTTAGTGATGTAATTACGAAAACATACAGACATTATGTACCAAATGAAATGAACTCAACTCTATTCATTTCAGTTAGATTAGATGGGATTTAATTTTTTTCATATCAAAATCGTTGGCCATACAATTTTTAATATAGGTAGAACCGTATATGTTCTTTGTACTTAGACTAGAGAGCTCTGAATGTGGAATTACAAAGACTCCAAAGAGCGTGGACTGTGTTTACAGGGTCCTGGTTTTATGGTATGTTAAAAAAGTGTAGTGTTGTATCTGGCTCATGTGTTCTTAATAGTTTATGAAAACAGTGGACGTCTGTGGTGCCATGGTCTGAGTGACTCCAGATTGGAGACTGGTCCCAGGACCTGAAGTGATCCCCCCACATGCACACTGTCCGCACACAGACAGCTCAGGAAGTTCAATCTGCCCCAGGAGCTGCTGACCACCTTCTACACTGGCACCATCCAGTCTGTCCTCTGCACCTCCATCACTGTTTGGTTCAGCCACCAAGCAAGACAGGCACAGACTGCAGCGGGTGGTCAGGTCAGCAGAAAAGATCATCTGGACGGAGCTTCCCTCCGTCCAGAATCAGAAAACGGGCAGCAAGTATCACTGCAGACCCCACACACCCACCACACAAAGCGTTTAAGCTCCTCCCCTCCGGCCGGCTCTACAGAGCTACATCCACCAGAACCACCGACACAGAGTCAGTTTCCACCCCCAGGACCTGAATTCCCTGAGCTGAACTCCCCACTCACACGGAACAAGAAGTCAGTGCAATAACCCTGCGAATGTGATACAGTCTGAAATATCTATATTTATCCTGTTGAAACATATACTGTCTTTACATGAATTTATGTCAATAATTTGTGTTACTAGTGACTACCAAGAGATGGAGATAGACCGAATTCAATTCCTTCCTTTTCTTGCAACTTGTCTAAAGTTGATTCTGATTCTGATTCTTATTTCCTCAGCTAAGGTGCTATTTCAGGAGACCGTTTTTAAACAGATTTCCAGACATGAAAAAGCTATATTACAATTATCATATTAATACAAAAAATATTAGATAAGTTTAATGAAAAGCGATGACATATATGCACTCTGGTGCCAAGGTGAATGATTCAAGTTATAACCATAAAGGTATGATCAGTGTAACAGCTACAAATGTGGGTACAGACCCAGTGACAAGGCATTTCAACAATGTCGCTTATTTTTCTTTGGATTCTAATTATTTGTCTCTTATCCAAATTGAATGGTTGGAAAAGTATTAATGGGATTATGAATGTTAAATATACATCTTTCCTAATAAGTTCATCTTTATTCGGAATTTCAGTGTCTATGTCTATAAAGTATAAATGAAAAATGCATGACATTTAAATAATTGGGGTTTTAAACATTAATTAATTCATTAGAACGCAAATAATTTTTGAATGATTTAAAATGTACTGACTAATAAAGGTTTTACGAAACATTTCTTAACTGAGCGGAACATAGTGAAGTTGATTAGGTGTTAATATGTTCACTGGGATGAATGCAGTTATTAAAACGACGCATAGATTAAATGATTATTATTATAACACACATACATATTCATAGTGTAAGCTTTTGCCTTTTATCATGATTACAGTGTGTGCGTGTACACACAGCAGACATACACACAAGAACATTTCTAAAACTATTTCTCTGTGGGTTAGTCCACAAACTCTTTGTAAACATTGAGTTATTAAAATGCATTTTAGCAAAACATATCTTTTACAATGAAGCAAATGCAAATGTGTAAGAAAAAACTTTCTCTCTTTAGAAACAACTTGGTGATGACAATAGAAGCATCTATTCTAATTTGACTGAGGTTCTGTGCTGAAACAGCTCAATAAAGAGCAGAACTTTCACTAAGTGATATTTTTAACGTTTTGTCTGATGCTCCTTTGGATTTCCCCTTACATAATTGACAGACTTTACTGCAGAACGTTGGCATCACATGAGTCCGGCTTGAATATCTGAAGTGTAACAATGAGTTTCACTGATTTTCTAAACCACGGATAGAAATAAGCATAAATCAGTGGGTTTAAACAGGAATTACAATAAAGCAGCCACAGACCAAAAGCTGAAAATGCCACAGTGGCTGATGTGTCCTGAGTGACGAGAGACGGATAGAAATAAGGACAGAAACACATCAAAAACACAGCAATAACAACACCAAGAGTTTCTGCTGTTTTCTCTGATTTCGTAGCGATTCCACTAACTGACCCCTGGAGTGAGACAACTTGAGACCTCATGGCTCGAGCCTGAGACACAGCCACCACAAATACTCTCATATACAGAACTATGATGACGGTGATGGGGCCGATGAAGGTAAAAACGACATCCACAGCTCCTGATACAAAAGTAAGTACATTACCACACTCTCCGTGGCAGGAGTAATATGTTTCTGGATGCTTCAGAAAGTCGTGCAGTATGACGCCATTGTAGAGGACACAACCGGCCCAACACAGACAGATGGAAAATTTGGCTCTTTTTGGTGTCACTTTAGTGGGGTAACACAGAGGGTCAGTGATGGCCCCATATCTGTCCACTGATATCAGCACCATGTTTCCCACTGAGGATGATGTGATGATAAAAGATGTATATCGAAATATTGCACACATGGAGCTCCCCCAAAGCCAGCAGCTTCCTAAATGGAAAATCCGAACCGGCATCAGCAGGAGACCGACGAGGAAGTCGGAGACAGCCAGAGACAGGAGGAGGAGGTTGGTGGGGGTGTGGAGCTGCCTGGAGGAAGAGAAAATCATTCCTGAATATAGTATTGTAAAAAAGCTGTTTTGCACATCTCAACAATATGAGTATGATGAGCTTCATAAAAAACACGTTCAGATTTAATATCATGTAGCATATGCAGAAACATTTGTAGAACTACAATGTGCTTTTCAGGGCTCTGAATACGACAACAGATATGGGACGTGTACATGTATTGTCAGAGTCTTTAGCAGCTTGTACTTCGACATTGACATCGTCAGCAGATGTAATGACGGATGCAGTGAGCAATGTGAGGCACTAATACTGAGTAAGCACACGATGCTATAAGACAGTACTTTCAATGGGTGTGTGCATTTATTATGTAACAATAAAAGGTAATCAATATGTAAAATGTATGTCACAAGTTGATCTTTTCCTAAAGTGGGAGATGGAGATGATGACCAGCAGGTTGAGAACCACAGTGACCACAGAGATGCAGGGAAACAGGATGTAAATGAACATGGCCTCAGCACGATGCCGCGTTGGCTTTTTGCACGACGTGTTGATGAGCTGTGGGAAGCAGAGTTCAGCGTCTTCTACGGACGCCATAATAACAGAGGGAGATGGAGAGAAGCTGTTGTGCAGCTTTCTGAACAGAAGTCTCCATCGTGAGGCCAATTTATCTTCTCCTCCCTCCCCTCCACATCCAAAAAACCTGCAGCTTTCCACTGATGTAATTATTTACCACATTTACATGAAGCAAGTAAAGTGTACTTTTACATTCAAACGTTTAATCCAAATCAAGTTCCGTTTGTCATTTTTTACCGTTTCGTAAGCCAAATGGACAACAGAAGGTTAAAAAACTCAGCTTAACATTAAAACACATACATCTTCTAACTTTTTTATTTTATATTGTTGTTAATTATTTGTAACCCCCATGATTCAATTTAAAAGAAGACTGCCGAACCTAAAACGTGGAAACCCCAAGCAGAAAGAAATGTCCCAAATCTAAGTTACGGAGCAGCTAATACTCAATGAGGCAAACTGCTGCAGCAGCTACAGGTATCGGAGCTGATCCAGCTGTGCACATACATCCAGTTGTGATGATTAAGCCAATGAATTGGAATTTCTAACGTTGGCAGAAAGACCGACTGCGTCTGAAGACATCCAGGATTCAGCTGCTAGATCCTGTGGATGAAAAGACTGTCAAGGACCTGAGGTTGTCTAGCTATAGTGCAGCTGAGAACATGTTGAAGGTACAGGAGAACCGGTACAGTGCAATAACAGGCCACAATCAGCATAGAGACAAAAGAAGAGCTGTAGAAGATTCCTGCCAAAAGGGAAACTGAGAGAAGAAATTTCCATTCAGTTTGTAATTAAATCCATATGAATCTATCTGCCAGAAAGATATGATCATGCTCATGTTCACACCCAGTGTCACACCTGAAAATCATTTTTGATATTATCTTGAAAGAAACAGCTGGAACATTTGAAAGTTTTGAGCAGCCCAGACTAAACCACAGGCATCACGATGAAATCAAATGATTCAGCAAGAGCCACAGACGCAAAACATTTGTGATTTTGTGTGGAGATAAGAGCACCATCAGAAATTTCATTTTCCTGCATGTGTCTTTCTTTGTCCAAGGGGGAATCCTAGGAAATGGCAGCGCTAATAACCAGTCAGGGCTCCGGAGAACAACAAAGGCAGGAAACTGGAACGGGGTGGACCTCTGGTCAGACCCAGCTTCTTCACTTGTAGAAGGCCACAACGCCACCAGCAGATTGAACCTGAAGAGCAATAAAGTCCCTGATTGTACAAAGATGATGGGATGATAATACTCTCTCAGGATACCAGTCAAAACTTCTTGAGGAAATGTTTTAAAGCTAAAGTACAATGACTCGTGAGACCTGAGGACAATTTTCCTGAGGTTGAACTTGAGAGGTTAAGGAGACCAGAGGTTCTGGTCACTCAATGCATAGAGATGCTGGAGGGCAAAATGGACGATGATGGATCAAATCCCGGTGTGGGACACCTGTAATTCCCAGCCCACCCACCAGGTGTGTCCCTGAGCAAGATTCGCAGATCCAGCTCCCAGGGCGCCAGCTGTGGCTGCCCCCCAGAGGGATGGGTCAAATGCAGACGTCAAATTTCACTGTAACATGTATGTGCAAATGTATATGTGATTGAAGTGACGGATAAAGTTGGTTCTAACCACCAGGAACATCACTGCTCTTCAGTGAATCTCATATTGAGACTACTGTAGTTTATAATAAATAATAAAAACGGACATGAGAAACTTTATGTACTTTATGACCCCAGTCAAACACTCAAAGACTTTTGACCCAATTAAAGGGCAAAACATGAAATTACCTTCGCTCTGCTGCAAAACTCGTGTTTCATAGTTCCTTCTTTCCTCAACCCCGTTCATTGCAAGTTTCTTCTGTCCCGCCCTGAAAATTCATAAACGTTCCTCAAGGTGAGACCCTGCCTCACAAGTCTTTTTGTGGAGTCATTATCCCACCAAAAATCCACATTGTTATTTTATTTCTTTGGCTTTTATTGTGCTATCAGTTAATTTCCTTTTTTTAGGGTTGAATTCATCTGTTAAATTTACATGACAACTTTGAAAAACAGGCAGAGAAACACACACACACAAAACTAATTACTATACTTTAGTTTACTCGAAAAATGAAGCGTGTACATAAAGCAAAATAATGTTCAACAACATTTTAGCAAAACAATTCTGCAATTTTAAGATTGAACAGTTTTTACATTTGCATTTCTTTATTGGGCAGGTTAAAAACTCCGGAAGCTCAACTGTGAGAGCTGAATAAAGAGCAGCCATACTTGGCCTTTGTCTTGTGACTAAGATTTTCCATATTTGACACACGTTACAGGCTCTACTACAGGACGTTTGCATCACGAGAGTCAGGCTGCAGGATCTGCAGTGTAACAATAAGTTTAATAGATTTTCTAAACCAGGGGTAGAAATAAGCATAAATCAGTGGATTCAAACAGGAGTTACAATAAAGCAGCCACACACCAAAACTTGAAAACGCCACAGTGGCTGATGACTGTCCTGAGTGATGAGAGACGGATAGAAATAAGGACAGAAACACATCAAAAACACGAGCACGACAACACCAAGAGTTTTTGCTGCTTTTCTCTCTGATTTCTTAGCGACTAAACTAACTGACCCCTGGAGTGAGACAATGTGAGACCTCATGGCTCGAGCCTGAGACACAGCCACCACAAATACTCTCATATACAGAACTATGATGACGGTGATGGGGCCAATAAATGTCACTATGACATCTGCAGCTCCTGATATGTTATTAATTACACTCACACACTGTCCATAGCAGGAATTATGTCTATCTGGGTGTTTCAGGAAGTCACTGAGTATCAAACCATTATAGGACACGGAGCAGGTCCAACACAGACAGACACAGATTTTAACCCTGAATTGTGTGACTTTAGTGGGGTAACACAGAGGGTCATTGATGGCCACATATCTGTCCACTGATATCAGCACCATGTTTCCTACTGAGGACGACGTGATGATTAAAGAGGCAAAGTGCAATAACCCACACATGAAACTCCCAAATATCCAGCAGCTCTCTAATAGGAGAATTCGACCCGGCATCAGCAGGAGACCGACGAGGACGTCGGAGACAGCCAGAGACAGGAGGAGGAGGTTGGTGGGGGTGTGGAGCTGCCTGGAGTAAACAAACATGGACATTATATGTCCATATTAGATGAAATGTAATAGCTCCGTATACTTTATGTGTGTGAGGAGAGAAGGATAGAATGTGTCATGTTACTGAAACACTCTGACAGTCAAAACACACAGCAGGATGAGTATTAATATAATAACAGTATGTATTTACTATATAGTAGGTGAAAGTTAAAAAACTCAATATTTATGAAGTCAATGCCATAAGTGTATCTTTGCCTGAAGTGGGAGATGGAGATGATGACCAGCAGGTTGAGAGTCACGGTGAGAACAGCGATGCAGGAAAGCAGGACGTACACGAAAACGGTCTCGGCTCGAGGCTGCAAAGGCTTTTTGCAGGACGTGTTGATGAGCTGCGGAAAGCAGAGCTCAGCTTCTTCAACAGGCTCCATAATACCGCAGAGGGAGGACGACAGAGGCCGTCAGAGACGGAGTTCTCCTTGATAAGGCTGATTTATCTCACCCCTCCAAAAAAAGCATCTCTTTAGTGATGCAATGAGCAAAGTCGCTTACAGTCGCTATGTGACGATCTGGTTTGTGCCGACTGAACCTTTGACTCAGCAAATGGCAAAAACCTTCTTGTGTTTTTGAAGGCGGGAGCCCAAGAGCACCTGAAGTTAGTGTATTTTCAAGCCCCAGATGGACAAATTAAATGTTAAAAAACTGAGCTGCAGGGGCGTGGGGGGTGGTTAGCCGAAGGTCCTCAGTCTGGATCCACCTGCTGGGTTAGGCCTTTCCCTGTGCCCTGCTTTAAGTACTGTACCTCCAACAGTCCAAAGACGTGCTGTGGATCCTGAGGAAGCGAAGCTTCGCTAACAGTCCTAGCGTGAGGGACACTCAAATGAAAAAACACAGAATCAGATCATGGCTGATCGTTCCCCTGATGATCCTTTCCACAATGAGGCTCATGTATTTGTACGTTTAGTGTGGTACAGTACAGTTGCCTGGGTGCAGGGAAATTTACTCCAGCTCAACCAACCTGGGCTCAAGCTTTTCATCCTGCACTTTACACTAATTCAGCAATAACCTTCTGCTTTAGTTTCCTCTGTGTCTCTGTGAGAATGTGTGAATGGATGAAAAGGTTTAAAACAGTGTTTGAAAAGTTTGTGTAACTTGTTCGTTCCTGGGCCATGGTGCGACCACGGTGCAGGAGCTGGAGCAGGAGCAGGCTCTTTCACACTCGACAGTCAGTAAAGCCACTGTGCTGTGTGTGGGGACAGGTTTACGGGCACAGGCATTAAAAAACAGCTAAAACTATAGTGAATACTTGATGTAATGCGGGAAAAACGCGTAAAAGCACGTTGATGGAAAGCCACACTGTGCGTTCATTGAGCTGCTGCCCTCACTCCGAGCGTTCACCACTGGATCCAGCTAAGAGTTTACGGCAAACAGGATCAGCGGGGATCCAAATGAGCAGAGCACTTGTGTGTTTCACGTCCTGCAACATCAGGAAAAGTCACAGGATCAGCGAATGTGTCTTTAGGTCGAGTTCAGGGGTTGACGGCGAGTGTGACGTGACGTGCTTGAATCCGAGCCGTTAGCTGATCGCGTTTCCCTTCAGGGTTCAAAGGGGCGGGAGGACGTGTAATAAATCATTTGCATGACAGCATCGTTGTCAGACAGCTCAGCAGCTTCTCTCCCACCATAAAGACAATGGAGGGGGACAAACTCTGCTTTCCGCACGTCAACACGTCCTGCAGGGGAACGCAGCGTCCTCCCGAGCAGCACCTACTCATGTACATTCTGGTGTCTTCGATGAGTCTGCTCACACTCGTTCTCAACCTGTTCGTCATCATCTCCATCTCCCACTTCAGGTAAAATCAAACTTCCCTTCATGGCCTGTTTTTTTGTTCACGCACATTCATCATTACTGTACCAAACCCTGTGAACACCCTCTGTAATATTTGCTCATCTTGGTCTTTGAAAAACACATTCTGGTTGTTTTCACGTGCCTTTAAATCTGCTTTTCTGAACTGCAGACACACTGACATGATGATACGTTCCGGTTTATTCCAGGCAGCTTCACACAACCACCAACCTTCTGCTCCTCTCTCTGGCCGTGTCAGACTTCTTCGTGGGTTTCGTGCAGCTGCCGGTCAACCTCTTCATGTTCCAAGGCTGCTGGTTCCTGGGTGACTTTATGTGCGCTGTGATCACCTTTGTAGGTTTTCTAATTAATTGTGTTGCCGTGGGAACCATGGTGCTCATATCCATCGACCGCTATATGGCCATTTGCGACCCGATGTATTACTCCACTAAAGTCACTCTCCGAACTGTGAAAATCTGTGTGTGCCTGTGTTGGACGCTCTCTGTTTTGCACAGCAGTTGGGTGTTGAGGGATTTCCTGAAACAACCAGGCAGGTACAGCAGCTGCCATGGACAGTGCACGGTTGTGATAAATAACGTCGAAGGAGCGTTGGACCTTGCTGTTTCTTTCGTTGGCCCCATCACTGTCATCATCACTCTGTATATGAGGGTGTTTGCAGTGGCCGTGTCTCAGGCCCGTGCCGTGCGCTCACACGCTGCAGCTGTCACGCTCCAGGCTTCAGGGCCTGTACGAAAATGTAAGAAATCTGAACTGAAAGCAGCCAGAAACCTCGGCGTCGTTGTGAGCGTCTTTCTTCTCTGCTTCTGTCCGTATTACAGTTTCAGTGTTGCAGGGGCCTTTGAAAAAGTTAGTGCTTCAACTGCAGCTCCGCAGATTTTTCTGCTGCATTTTAATTCCTGTCTAAACCCTGTTATTTATGCTTTTTTCTACCCTTGGTTCAGAAAATCTGTTAAACTCATCGTTACTCTTCACATACTGCAGCCTGACTCCTGTAAGGCCAGGCTCCTTTAGAAAACAGTTAGGAGGGACTTAAAACATCTCTTGTCATGATAAAGGAAGTATTTTTACATGTCATTCACAGTCAGCAATCTGTGAAATGAAAGGATGCTCTTATTCTTTGTTTTGGACTGCTAAGACTTTTTTTGGTTGAACAAGGAGTTTTTACGTCCTGTATGATGTTGTACAGTTCTACTATTGAAGTAATGTAGTCAGCTGGAAGTTTAGTGAATCTACAGAAGTGTACTGTTGAAAGGTATTGCTGGTTATTAATGCAAACAAGAATATTAAAAACAGCCGAGCAAAGCTACCACAGAAACACACTCTTGTGTTACTGGCAGTTTTTCCAGCTATGATGATCATATTGGATATATTTCACATTTATGTAAACATGCGTTTCTGAGTGTTTTAACTCTATCGATGCTTTATCGATACTGCTTATTGTGTAGCAGGCAGAAGGTGCAAAAACATTAGCATGTTTATAAAAATGTGTTATGTAATCTATCTTTAATGTAAAATAAAACGATTGAACCCGAGGTGTCACTACAGTTATGTTTGATATATGTATTTATACCAACTGCCCCTATAATTGTAGTCAATATTTGTTTTAAATATGAAAATGCTACTATCGCTGCTGATGAAGACATACTGAGTGGAAAGCATCAGCAGTTTAATTTCTCTGCTTTCACGACAGCCTGTAAACCATCTGCAATTCTCCGATATTTTGTCCTTTGTCCCGTTTATCACAACATTAAAAACCTCCACAGACCTTTTGTACTTTTGCTTTATTATCCAGTTTTGCTTGTTGCCAAACATCTTGTTCGCAAAAATTAAATTTTTTTAGTCGTTCAATCATTTACTGTAACACACGAACAGAGGTTGACCTATAAAATATGATCATGGGCAGGTTGTACGAGCAGATAAAATCTAACAGATGTGTCTTGGTGAGGCTTGGTGACGTCTGGTGACTGAATGTTATATCGTCGTATCGAGTATTTGGATTCACTCATGGTGACACGGTGGCAGGTTGGGCGGGTGGACGGCTCAAAAGGCACAGAAACAGCAGATACAGTCGGTGCAACGTTAAAGCGATGAATGTCGTGTGACACGTCACATGACGCTAAGGAAGTAAAGCCCATGTTTTTGAGGGTTCAAAGCAAAAAATGTAAGTGTGAATAATTGCCATTTTGGCTCCACCATTATTGTGTGTGACGCCAAAAGGGGGAACAATGTTAGCAGACGCCTGCCCCCCTACGCGTCAGGACTATTTAACGGTCAGACATCACAGGCTCATATGAGAGAGGGACAAAGGACCTCTGTAGGACAGAAGTGCAGCAGCCCGGAGTTTGAGTCCAGTGTGAAATCACTGCCGTTCCGTTTTTGTAGAAATTAAGTGTAAGCAGTAATTTTTTAGGCAAACCACAACTTTATACTAACAATAACCATGTTTTTCAGCGTGTAAAACCGATGTGCAAATGTATAGTTTTAATCCAGCTGCCATGGAGCGACTGTAAAGTGTAGTCTGAACAGTCTGTTGATCGACTGAGAGGAGACGTTTGGGCTTTATAATTCGAGGATTTCCTGAATGTACATTTATCTTTGTCAATATTTGTCAAAAACGAAATTTGATATGATGATGATTAACTTCATTATACAGATGGGAGTTTGGGATTTACTTTTATCTAACAACATGTCTTGTGTGAATTCTTCCAAACTAAATTTTGGTCATCGTGATTTTTTGTTTTTACATTTTTAACATCAAAGGATTTATTGAGGGTTTTTTTGAGGTTCTAAGTACAGTGGATGTTGTATGATGTACAGATTGTAAAGTCCCATGAGTAAAATTTGTGACTTCTACTTCGTGTCACTGGGTTGTAATAATGACATGTAAATAAAGGGATCTCATGTTGCTTTATCTATCTGTCCAGTAAAACTAGATTTGATTTGACTTCATCAATGCTCTGTCAGTGCCTTTTGTTCCAAAAGAAAAAAGGAAACACCGTCTTGGATGAGAGTTTCTTCCTCTACTGTAATGTAACTAAAATATTCAAATTAAGAAATCTGCTAACTGAGCGAAATAGAATTGCCTAATATATAAATATCTGTGAACAAATGTCCATGCTTTCATTTATTATTAGGACACTGGACTTTAGTGTTTTACATCATCATTTGTGCTTTTCCTGCTATTAAATAGTCAAGTAGCTACTCTGCAAAAGGCCCAGTGGCTGCATCTGCATGTTCACTGAGTTCTGAAAGATTACATGTATGATCAAATAAAGGTGTTTAAATATCTAAAATTGAACCCTAATGGTAATGTGACGCTTATAGAAGCAAAAAGTATAAATTATGACCTCAAATCTCATAATGTGTTTGATGCAGTTCTCTCATAATTCTCAACGTCACCATATTTGTTTGTGAACTCCCATCTGCCTTCCTTATATTAAATAATTTCTACCTATAAATGTAGGTTTAATAAAGTTCACATAATTATGCTCCCAAACTACAACCATAGGATGCCAGTTAAATGTTGATGAAGTTGCCCTTTACACATGGCTCTCTTATTATAGTTTAATTGTTCAAATATTTCTGTTCTTCAGATCGAGTTTATTTGTCTCTGGATTTCATTAAAAAACAATTCATGGGGGTGAATTCGTCCCTGTTTTCTGCTGAAAAGGAGCAGGCTGCCATCTTCTGGCTCTGTGGACCAATCACACACATACGTTTCTTACAGGAACTACGACAGACATTGTCTTTAATACGAAATAAAAATTGTTTCAGTAGGTCATCACTTCCAACCAAGTTTGAATATTACTTGTTTCTGATGTGAAAACTGCTTTTCAAATGGGTTATGATTATAATCATTTCCATTTTTGAGTTGTGAGTTTCTGACTGTGGGTAAATTTCAGCATAATTTATAGAGCGTAAAGTCTGTTGGCTCGTTTGCAGTTTACTCATAAGTTTTATGGAATTATAACAAAAACAAACCTATATTTTGTCGTTGTCGTTGGGCCACATCTGCTGATTTCATTTTGAAGCCTGGTGGCGCCATCTGTTGGTCAGATACCGTTACTACGTCCTCTGATCAGGGAGGCGTTCAGACAAAAAGAATCTTTCATTGAAAGCACAAAACTATATATGTTTTTCAGCACAAACTTTGAATTACATACAAAATCAAAGAGGTGCTCAAGAGACTGGGCCCATATGTAATATATTATATTATAGACATTTTTATGTTTTACAGTGGAAGATAAATACTCCAAAACAGAGAGCCTTGGTCTGGGTGCAGGGATTCTTATTTTTATTTTATTCCTTCCAGTGCACGTTATATGTTTACAAGAATTAAGTGAGAAAACAATGACATTTTGTCATGTGCCAAATACAATGTAGTTATTAAATACAATGTGTGACATTAATTTTAAACGCAACTCGCAGTTTTAGTTTTTTCGGCAACGCTCGGCTGTGTCACGGACTTCTTCGGCTACCTTCGTCGATCACGTGACCACCGTTTGCTCGCCACAGCGGTCTGTCGAGAGTCTCCCCAGCTACAACACAGCGGCGGACGAACATCCGGGTATTCTGTCGAGATGGTCATGGCGGAGGGTACTGCAGTTCTCAGGAGGAATCGGCCTGGAACCAAGGCGAAGGTTTGTTTTCAGCCCGCAGACGCGCTGCAGCATTACGGAGAATTCGATCCACCGACCGCGGGATGCTGCCTCATTCGAGGGGTGTTGTTGTACCGGACGCGGCCTGTCGACAACTTGATAAAAGACCGGCAACACAGAGGAAGGGCCTGACCTGGAAATGGCCAGCTAAGTTAGCTAACGTTAGCTGTTGCTCCGTCTAGTTCCTGGAGTGGTGACGCTTGGTTTTGAATCTAATAGATAACTCTAGTTTTTTTATTACCCAAGTTATTAATAAGTCAGTTGAGTGAACTTTGTGTAAATGAGCCTGAAACACAGAACGGTGGCTACATTAGCATTTAGCGCATATGCTGTTTAGCTTTGCGGGAAGCCGTCACGTCCCGTTTCCCACCGTCAACTTAGCTTCCTGGCTGTCAGTGCAACGCTGTGGGAAACGGGGCTGTGAACTTCGCTGTTCGCTCGTCTCGTCTGTCAGTCGCCCAGTTTCTGTTTTTTTAATCACGTTTGTCACATTGAGAAATAGTGTTAACGTCCATCTTGCTTGACAACGCTGAATTGATGGCAGAGACAAATTAACGCTTCTCGGTTAATCCAGAGTTATTAGTTCTTCAGCCGGCCGTGGCCTGCTGGGGGGAATGTTTGTTAGGACCGGAAGCGCTGGAATCTCGTGTGTGTGTGTGTGTGTGTGTGTGTGTTTAGGATCATCGCATGTGGAAGAAAAATTTCACAAATTCGAAACTTTGCTCCAAGTTAGATTGCCTTTGAATTCGTCCGGGGAATGTAGTAGGTTGGGTTTGTGTTTTTTTGATGTTGCCCAAAGTGTAAATGTCTGCTGCTTCATTCTGTCCTTTTCTGTAAAGCTCAGCCCGTCTTAGATTGTGGGTTGAATCTACTTCACATTTATAGGTTTGTAACCGCACCGTTGGACAGTCACTGCAGAGTTGTGTTTGCCTCATTACTGCTGGTGGACGGCAGATGACAGCAGGGCTAACATTAGGCGTGCTATAATGTCCGCGTTGTCCACTGGTGTAGTAGACTAAATTTGTCCTCTCTCCATGTGTAGGATTTCTACAACTGGCCGGATGAATCCTTTGAGGAGATGGACAGCACTCTGGCTGTCCAGCAGGTGTGTGTTCATGTTGTGTGTGTGTGTGTGTTCATGTTGTGTGTGTGTGTCCCATCTGTGTTCAGAGCATGGTCAAAAGTAACAAACACCCTTTATGTTTGTACTATACTCCATCTTTGTCCAACTTCATATATGCAGATGTAAATGTTTGACTGTAGTTGGTCTATTTGTTTTTGTCGTTATAAAAAGTTAATTTAGTTTAGTTTTTTCAGATGTCTGTAGTACAGAAAACTTAAGGAAATTGAAAAACAATGCGTTTTGCTATAAATCACCTCGTGGTTTCTTAGATAATACCCATTGAAGGTCCTGTTTCTAAGTTTGGACTTGGTGGATTAAACTATTTAATTGGTTATTAAATATATCTTGTTCCGTCTCAGTTATCAGTAAAACAGTAAAATCTCATTTGTATAAAGTAAGATACAGACAGGACTGTTTCTGTTCTTAATCCAATCAAGGGCTGGGTGATATTCAGTAGTGGGAGAAATAATCACTCCCTAACCCTAAGTAAAATTACCAATAGACCGGCATAAAAATGTTAGGCCATTGAGGTTTATCTACTGTGGTGGTTGTTGCATTCTTGGAAGAAAAGTCCTTGGTTTGAAACCAGCAGAAAGACTGTTTTCAGTTTAGTTTTGTTTATTTTATTAAATGTCTTTTAGTATGAATAAGGTTGTCTTATCATCCACTAAAAGTACAGAAGTGCTGTCAGCAAAATTTTGTTCTTATCAAGAGAAGAAAGACTCATTCGACAGTAATTAGCTCAACAAACAAATCGATTTTTATTTCCTCTTACTCGAAATGACAGAGAGTTGCCTTTTTCAGCCTCAATAAGTTGTTGGTTTTTAGAGAGTTTCGAGGAGATTTCTGTTTAGATGAGCTGCCATGGTCTCGTGGTCACAAATTCCACCACTTTTCACTGCTGCTTTAAATTTTGTAAATGTGTTTGGTTATCAAAGCACATATTGTATGGGTAAAAATACTGATTCATATTTACCTTCTCTGTTTCAGTACATTCAGCAGAACATTCGGTCAGATTGCTCCAATATCGATAAAATCCTGGAACCTCCAGAGGGTCAGGATGAGGGAGTGTGGAAGTACGAGCACCTCAGGTGTGTTTTAAAAAAAAAATCTCAAACTCTGTCCTGTTATGGTCTTAGGCTGTTAAAAGTTTTGTGGATTTTCTTGTGAATTTGTTTCAACCATATCTGGAAAAGCTACTCATTCTCAAGTACTAAATTTCCCTTTTTTTAAATATGTATATGGGTTGAATTTATAAATATCATTTAAATGTCCTAAAGTCCTGTTGTTAATGTTTATCAAATGCTCACAAGTTAATTTTTTGAGCTTTCCAAAAGGTCATACTTAAAATGTTATGGCAAAGACTGGACAAGTCACCTGTACTCTCACACTCTCTTTTTAACTCAGATTTTCTTTTGTTACTTTTCAGGCAGTTTTGTCTGGAGCTCAACGGATTAGCAGTGAAACTGCAGGTAAATGACTGAAGTCACTTAATTTCTCTATAGATTATTATTTCTGATGTAAGAATTAGTTTCTGTTGTTAGGACAAATTAGTCTCTGCTTCTATTGGTGATGTTGCCTCACAAAACAAATTGCAGCATTGGTAATTGAATTGGTAAACGGTTTTAATGTCAGCTGTATATGTGATGCTCACATTTCCTCCGGCAGAGCGAGTGCCACCCAGACACCTGCACCCAGATGACAGCCACGGAGCAGTGGATCTTTTTATGTGCTGCCCACAAGACACCCAAAGAGGTGAGTGAGGAATGTGCTTTACTCGAGCTCATACTTTGTTAATACCGCTTATGCAGACTCATTTATGTTAGTCACCTCTCTAGCTTTTACATAGAGGGATCCCGAAGCATAATTTGTCTCTGCCATTGTGCAATTTAAAATGAATTCAACTTTGCTATATCTGCGTTTTATGCTCTGCAAAGTGCCCTGCCATTGACTATACCAGGCACACGCTGGACGGAGCTGCCTGCCTTCTTAATAGCAACAAATACTTCCCCAGCAGGTGAGTTGACGTTCTGTATTTTTTCCCCCAAAACGTTTAAATAACTTATGACATGTCGCCCAGAAGAGCTACAGGGGTTAGAAGTCATGTCACACAACTGCCACGGATTTGTCTTTGTAGGGTGAGCATCAAGGAATCATCGGTGGCCAAACTGGGCTCCGTCTGTCGTCGCATCTATAGGATATTCTCTCATGCTTACTTCCATCATCGCCAGATATTTGACAAGTATGAGGTAAGAATCATTTTGGTTCAAGTACACATTAAAACAAACTTGTTTTAGTGGTTACGGCACCACCACAGGGGCACAGTGGGGTTTCTGTTTCTGGACTTCATATAGGTGTTGTAGGAGTTGTTGTCTGTAACTCTGTCAGACTGTAGACAGAGTTGCTTGTTTTGAGTCCAGATAAACTGCAGAATGTAGAATGTCCCGAACACACAAGACATTGTTGTACCGTGTCTTTGAGTACAGAATGAAACGTTCCTGTGTCACCGGTTCACACGCTTCGTCATGAAGTACAACCTGATGTCCAAGGACAACCTGATCGTGCCCATCCTGGAGGAGGAAGTGCAGAACACGTCATCAGCCGGAGAGAGCGAGGCCTAAGGCCCAGCTGCTGCTGCCGCCATCAGGGAGACAGATGTAAACACACCATACTTACACATTACAGAGGAGACAGATTCACACAGCGGCACACACAAGACACACTTCCATACACACTACAGTGTATTACGGCTCCTTTCTAGTAATACTGTCCACGTCTCTCCTCCCTTGTCACCTTTGTTTATCTGAAAGGAAGTAAGTGTAAAGAACGTTGGGAGCAGAGGTCAGCCATGCCTGCAGGACTAGAAACTGTACATTCTCTGGATACAGCCCTGCTTTCACACTACTCCTTTAGGCAAACCCTTTCCATAATCCTCTGTAAGCAGCTGGATTTACAAGAGCGTATGTAATCATGATGACCTGTATTGTTGACAAGGGGCCACACTGACAGCCTCCACCCTTTGTATATACGCCCTCCCCACTCCCTACTGCTCTTTCTCCTTATTCACTATCATGTTTTCTGATGGTGCTTCGCAATTTTGCGTCTGCTTCTGTTCTCTATTTGCTTGTGTTTGCCTGTTTTTTGGGGGTGTCCCATGAGGTGGATCACTAAATTAGCCTGCTGACTTAATAATGCTATTATACACAGTGTAGGTGTGTGGCTTGTGTGGTAGTGAACAAAGAAAACCTTAATCTTTAGCTTTGTACATGTACTAGCACTCAGATATTCTTTCTCTCTGGTCTCTGAAGTGTCTGAGAGTGTTTAGGAAGGCGCGTTGGCTAACTGATCCTGCTTCGTGACATGCCCCTTTTTTAATATTAGGTCAAATGTGCCAATATTCCTCTTTTTTTGTTGACACAGTAGTGACTTTGTGGGCAGGGACTGCACTGTTGTTAACCAGTCTTTGCTGCTTTAAACTTTCTTGCTGATTGAAAATCACAAGGAAGGATGAATATTGGCTACATTTAAATATCGGAGCACGGCCTCCCTTCTTTTTCCCCTCTCCCTCATTAAGTTATTTTGTGGGAGGAGTCTTGTCAATCCAACCCACTTTTTTTTTTAATGGACTAAAAAAAATTTTGTTACTGTTGACATTTTCATGTCTGTTAATAAAAAAGGCCTATTATTCAGGCAGTTGTGGGTAAATTTTAATATCCATTCTACAAAATGTGGTGTCAATTTTTAAATTAGTCGTCATCGTGTTGACTGTTCAGCACTGCCACCTCACTACCACGAGGCACGAGCTAGAACACTGGCTAGTGTGGACCCCACCTCTCACCCAATGACAGCAGGGATAGGCTCGTTGAATGCTGTAGAAAATTTTAATAGGACATGACTCACATGACAACAAGTTTTAATACAATTTAAAAAAACTCAATGAAACTACACCAGTGAGCTTCATCACCAACATTTGGTGTTAGAGCTGCCGTGGACAGGAGTCGGCATGTGGAAATTTTAACCCACTAGATCTGTGCATAAAACTCTCCAAAACGGAAAAGTCGAGTGTTTAATACTGGAATTTAGTGTGATGGGAAATGGCTTTTATACCTGGGTTGTGTATACAAATGTAACCAGAGAAAGAATCAAAAAATAATTTATATATGTATGAGAGCAAATTGAATGTCTTTAGGTTTAGGACTGTTGATCAGGCAAAGGTTTAAAGAATGGTCTGTGGTTCAGGACAGATTATGTTACAATATCTACTCATTTTATCCATAAAGGAAACGATCATCAGTTACAGCCTTAAACTTGATCCTGCCCTTTCACTCAAAAGCAAAAACATTGTCGTGTGATTAGCTGAACTCCGGCCTGGCAGTAACCAACACTGATATCTAAGGTGGATGACACACCAAGCTGATGGAAGTGAGGCAGTAATCCAACCCCATCAGTAGCTTTTCAGCCGATTCATCGTGCTAAATCGACATCAGAGAGGGTCTCCTCCACTACAGTTGTCATGTGTCAGACATATTCCCAGTCAGATGTAGTTATAAACAATGTCTGTGGTGATCAAGTGTCACATTGATAAACTAGAGCTGCTTTGTTCATGTTATTTGATTGGTCCCACGTCTAACCATTCTCACCACTGATGGTTGCAGGTTCTCCTAATTGTAGCCGTGTCTGATACGGAGTTAAAGTGTACGGGTGCTGGTAACACTGATTCACTGAAGCTGGACAGCCAATCAGAGTACTCTCTTTCACTGGCAGCCCAGCACTAATTTTAATAAGTCGAACTGGACAAAAAGCCGCCATGGCCAGTGGTGGTGGGGCGCACTGCAAAGAGATGCACTCGTTGGCCTAACACTGCCAGCCAGCTTGGTGTGTCCCAATCATAAACTATATACAATAACAGTTTTCTCTTTAAAAAAAAAAACACAATTTTGCCCCTTTGTGTAGCATTAAACCATTTGCATTTGGATAAATTGGACAGTGTTGATATTTGCTATTTCTTGAAGGTTTCCTGTAAAGACCCGTGTAGTCTGGTACCAAGTTTTCAGATTAGTTAGTTCAGTAAATTGTCAAATTTATCATTGAATTCCACGTGACTTTCTGTAAAAGACATAACTGCCTTTGAACCCCGATGAATATTACTATAAATTACTGGAACCTTTGTTCTGAAGTTGTGGTATTTCTTGAAACATTTTTCTTATTACACAGTATTTCTCCCGCTGTTCTGATTTTTAACTATCTCGAGGATGTGCTAGCTTAGCATTTAGCAATAACAACGTAGCAACTCATCAGTTTTTATTTTAAGCAAACTATGTGTTTTTCCAGGTAAACCTCTTTCAGGACATCATTTGAAAAATAAATAGGAATGTTAAGGACCAGTAAAATGAAGCCAAAGCAACTTTTTTTTTAAAGGCTTGTAAAACATTGGCGGAATTTCCCTTTTAATAATAATAATAATAATACAGTTGTGATAGTTACTGTAACTGTCCATTACAAAAGAACAAAGGCAACCGTCCAGCACCAAGCCCTGTGCTGGACAGTCTCCTCTACTTCATGGGAGGCAAAAAGAAACAAAGCTCAGAGACATGAGGGCAAGCTGCATTTTAACAGAGGTACTGAAGTTAACCACGTGTGCATTTCCAAAACAAACCGGATTGTCGTCATCGTTTCATCTTCATCTTGGGTATAAACAAAATGGTGTTTTTTTCAATTTGTCACTACATGATTTTGCTTAGCATCACCCTGTTAGGGTTGTGGTGCATCACTGAGACACCCAGTAACAAAAAAACTTTTACTTTTTTTTATTTGACAGAAAATTATTAGAAACAGCTCTGACAAAATTGACTAGTCCCAGCTTCACAGATGGTAACATGCAAGTGAAGTAACTTTACGTATGAAGACAATCTGGTTTCTCTGAATAATGGTGCAAACGCCCACAACAGTTTGGTTAACGTCCCCTTCGCTGCTAAAGTGTGATCAGCTTTTGTCTGGGACCTTAGTGACGGGGCTCGCGGTACCGTAAGAGTTGTGGCACAACAAGCAGCAGGTTTGACAGAAGGCAAAAACGTACACCGCTGCCACCAATTATTAATACTTAATTAGAACAGATACTTGACGAGCAATAATCATTTCCAGAATGATTATGAAATGGTCACCGGTCAAACTGAAGACCAGGGTGAACCTCTACCAGTCTGTATTTACCGTCAGTACCAACAGTCTGCAGCCGCTTCGCTGGTGAATCTTCACGTCCTGGTACAGGTTAAAAATGTGAGAGGAGCTGGGGGTCTCACCTGTGACGTCCTCTCGTGCGAATGAGGAGCGAGTTCGTGGAAAAATGTTAAAATATCGTGATTTTTAAACAGGGAGACGTGAGGGGATGGAACAACAAAATGTGTGAAGAAACCCTGGCCAAGCCTAAATCATGAGCAGTCACTCAGGTTCAAAGGTCACGTGGAGCCCATTTCCCTCCTCTCACTACGAGTGCAAGTGTCTGTGCTTTATAATACTGTAATCACCTGAGCACCTAAACTGAACAGTGACTGAAGGGGAGTTAAAATATGTGTCAATCGTCAATGGAACTAATTCTTCCCCCTCCCTCTGAATAAAACTTCATTATGGCTTTTTATTTTACAATACAAAAGTGCTGCGTTCTTCGACATTAAAGTCTCTGTTAAAAGGAACATGACGAGTGATGGACTCTGCACAGTTGACCTCTTTTTCTTCCGTAACGTAACGACATACGTGAATCCATCGGCGTCCCTGCCTACATGCAGGTGACCTCAGCCTTCCCCTCTTCCTGCTCGAAGCCCCCTTCCTCCAGGTGGGACAGGGCGCTGGGGTAACCCCCTCCAAACACCGGGAAGCCCACGATGCCTCCTGCAGCGGGGGAGAGCTCCTCTGGGGGAATGGGGCTGCTGACCGTGCGACTCACAGAGCGACTGGACACGTCGCTGTGGACGGAGACGACCTGGAGACACAGACAGGTGTTAGGCCCAGTGTCACATGACGACGGCAAGGAAAAGATGATCTTATACTAAACTCCAGCACTTTTGTCCGGACTCTCTGAGGCACAGCCAGCTGTTGACGACGGCAGCCTGGCCACAGGGATGAACCTCTCAAAACAGTTAGGGAAGGTGCGCCTCAGAATGTAAGTAGAATTTCTGTATTTTTAACATTTTTTAAGAAAAAAAATGGAACCTTTAAATTGTGTAACAAAACGCATTTTAAAAAGGACAAAGGTCAGTTCAAAAATCTGCAAACATACAATCAGTATTTTCCAACATTCACAAACATGTTTTTTCATGGTCAAAATTATTAGGAGACGAGAGCAATACGTTTCTAAACGGCCTACCGTTTTAATATTTAGACCTGAAGACGAGTCAACTAATTTTTTTTTAAGGTAATTCAACTCATTCTGAAAGGGAAGACCTAAACGTGAGCGTTGGCGCTGGGAGTGACCTGCAGTTGTGACTTTGTCCACCAGGGCGCAGTGTAGCATAACTGACCATCCCTGGTGCTACAGCCTGAGATTTTGGAACCAGTCCATCAGTCAGTTCTCATTCATGGATGGGTCACAGTCACTAAATATAGTTAATCATCAAATACCCCTAAAGTAGTCATGTGACAGTCCTAATGTTCCTGCTACATCAAAATATCTATTCATGAAAAACATGTTTTGGACAGTCAAATGTCATGTTGCAACTGGATCCTGACTCACATATTGGCAGGCTTCATTTATTAAAGGCTCCGCTACGTAAAACGGAGCAGTGGCATTAAACCACAACAGTGAATTTGTAGTCCAGACACTAAAACTCACTATAAAACTGAACCAGAGCGGGTCAAACTACAATGTCACATTATTCCCTCTTTATAAAGCCTGCTGTCAGTCTTTCTAGTGGGAGACCGACTTTCCCTTTTTTTCAAACCTCTCTTTGCTTCTAAAAAAAGAAAAAAAAACCTCCTCCAGCTGACTTCCTCTGATCTGTTAACTACTCCCAATGATGTCACCAGGAGGAAAATCTATGAAGTTGTGCTTTAAGCATAACATTGAATTTGAAATGTCACACCTTAGTACTTCTAAGTCTTTGTCACTCTTATTTGAGAAATGTGAGAGAGAGACGCGAAGGATCTGGGTTTCTTTTCGGTGCAAAATGAGGCGTAAACGCCGTTGCTCACCTGGCTCCGCTGTTGCCCGGCTGCCTGACCTCTGACCGGCCTCTGGAGAAACACAACCTGCTTTGTGGCCAGATTCCCGTCACTGCGCACACAAACACAGAACAGTTAGTCTGTAGAACAAGAACAGGTTCGCCGATACAGTGTGTTAAACGCACCTGTCGTGGCGGATGATGGGCGTGGGCAGCACGCACGTGAGCAGCCAACCAAACTCTGCCAGAGTGTGAAGGAGGGGCCCGTAGTCCGTTTTCACGTCCGACTCCTGGATGCAAACACAAAGCAGACGTGTTCAGTCACTTTCTGAACCGAGGTTTCGGCTAATGTGTGTGTGTGTGTGTGTGTAGACATGACGTATCTGCACAGCCTGAAACTGCTCTGGGTCACCCTGCCTTCTCCATTCAGCGCCCATTAATGTTGCCGTCATGTTGATTTTCTTAGAGGGTCACAGAGTCTGTTACTGACCTCGATGACCGTCCACTGCTCCACCACAATGGTGTCGTTGGCCGGGGGAGACGTGCTTCTCTCTTCGTACACAAACAGCCCCTCCAAAGATCTGGGCACCGGCTCACCTGAAACACAAACCTTCACTGTAACGCTTGCGGAAATCTCACGCTCCAGCTGGTTATATCAAGCACTGAAAAGCTGCCAGGCCTTCGCTGAATCGCTAACGTTGTAGGCACATCTTTTTCGTGCCGAAAGTCTCTGGTGAGGAAACGTGTCATTGAGCTGATAATGACCCAGTTATTAGAAATAGGCTGAGCTCTGTGTGTGTTTCCCACGTGTGAAAGGAGTGAAACCTCGAGCTCAGACCCTCAGTGCGGCACGGTTAAAACACCTGTTCTGCCCTAAAATGTTACGAGAGTAAAAGTTTATTTCTTGCACATTTTTAAAATTAATTTAAAAAAAATTTTTTAAGGATTCATTCTGTAACGAATAGCTGCCAATACATTTTCTTTTGACATACGTCTTTATTTTATAACCAAAGCTGTACTTTTTGTGCAAGAATATGTACAGAAAAGTTCTCAGATAATTGTAGTAAACATTATTTCCCTCTAAATGATAAATATTTATATTATGGAATATTATCTCTATGGTGCCAAAGTACATTACTTGAGTATATATAATTAGATTCATTCCATCCCGTCAGTGTGACACTGTTTATTAGCATTAGTCTGCACATGATGTGGATATTTGCTCCTCTGCAGAGGAACTGGAAGTGAGGTCTGAGAGGTCAGCAAGATGCTCTAAATATAGATGCAGTGGGAAAGAGGAGACAAAACAGGAAGTGACGGATTTTTCTGTTTGTGTAAATCGCTTTTTTTACACAAGAAACGATAAAAATGCAAAGTTTACAAGAAAAAAGGGGAAAGAATAACATCAGTTTGGACCTTCGCAGTGTTTACAGGCTCAGGCAATGGAAAGTTGCAACAAGTATTCCACATGATTTCACTGAGACATTAACTGTCAGGACCAAAAATCGAGGCTTAAAGGATGAGTTTGATGTTTAATGCCTATAGTCATTGTTTTGTGTTGTAACACACATTTGTCACATCACATTCATTATTAAATGAGTGAAATTAATTCTATCACCAATATAATTACTGACACTGTTTCTGCTTCATTAATTCCATAATCTCCTGATGTTCTCAGATTTATTTATTTCTAAAAAAATTATTTGGACATTAGGTGTTTTCTGACTCTTACATGGATTAAACACCTGACCACTTTTTTTGCCAATGTTCTTATATTTTATTGACAATAAACAATGATCTGCAAACAATTATTGGGCCATTATTCTTCCATATATGGCATTACTCTGTCTTTGCTAAGCATGCTGGATTTTTTTTAATACATAACTTGATCAGATGTCACAATGTAACTGCACATTTTCTGGAACAGCTTTTTTGAAAAGTTTCTGAAAAATAAAGTTTTAGCAATTTAAAATACATTTTTTGGCCTGTAGGTCTAAACGTTTTCAACACGCCAGAATTGATCAAAGGATAGATGCACATATGAACGGGTAATAATAACCGCGCTGTGCACTGGTGTGTCAGGGGGTTTCAAGGCGCAGTACAAAACAACAAACCATCAAACCTTACACGCACCTTTTGGTGTGTCCCAGTAGACGAAGGAGTCCACCAGCGACCAGCCTTTGCGGTAGTAGGCAGCGGTCAGCTCCAGCCAGTCGGCCTCCAGGGCGCTCACCACCTGACCCTTCCTGGAAACACGCATGGAGAGTGCCCCCTGGTGGTACTGACAGGCCAGCGAGTCCAGGGGAGCACAGCCGGGAGCCCAGGAGTGGAAGAAGACCAGCAACCTCAAGTCTGACAGAAGGCAGGACGAAGCAGTGACAAAGGGAACCAACTAAACCCAGATTGTCTGTGGGTGACGCAGAGCAGAGTGTCTCTCTCACCTGGACTGTAGCTGTTTTCCTCCAGCTCTCTGTCTCCAGGCGGGGTAAGAGGAGGAGTGCGCGGAGGAGAGCGGCAGCCCCTCCTCGGACTGTGAACCCTGCCGTTTGTGATGCCGCTCACCTGCTGGAGGACCGAGCCGACGAACCGAACGCCTCCCCGGGCGCTGCTGTTAACCTGCCCGAAACACCACGCAAAATCAAGGGGAGGAACTTTTTGATTTGTGGGGGATTTGTACGTCAAACCAGAGAAAGTCTAAAGACTAACATTGCTGTGTAGAATGTTTTGCGTGTTTTGAACAGGCTTTATCACCGTCGTCAATGAGAACAAGCTGGAAAATACGTTTGGCATTTTGTAGATTATGTCCAACCACAACAAATGTTCTGCTGCCAGTTCAGAGATCAGATGTGGTAAATAACTAGTGTACCTTTAATCCAGAGATAATCACACATGCTTTATACCACTACATCACAATGAAAAGAAAAACATCATTTTTATCAGCAAAATATTGGCAAATGTTATGAAATACAGTAAGATTTATAAGAACAGTGGTTGCCTTTTGACCAAAGACAGTATGAAATCTACCGCAGTGTTGCACTAGTACTTTTTCAAGTAAGGCACCTCAGCCGTCACTTATGAGACTTAACCCAGAGCTGTTTGTTCTAAGCAAAGAACAAACTTTAAACTTGAAAAACACGTATTTTGAAATGTCTCTAACCGAGAGCAAATTTGGCAAAGTTCAGTATTGGAAAAGAAAGAGGCTGATTAGTCTGCACACGGGAAAAAAGACGTTTGAAGGACTCGCTAACAGGATGGAAAAACACGTCAGCTGCTGGAGCCGTGTGTCGTTCTGATGTGTTTTTATTCATTTTGGAACAATAAAGTTTTCTGGAAAAGACGCACAAACTAATCCTGGTTGCAGACCAATGGCCGCAATATATTGTTGGATTTAGTGTCTGTATAAAGATTGTTGTTTAAATATCCATAATGATCCTGTTAGAACTTTTCTGGCTGAGTGTGGACATAACCACAATAACCCAACTCGGACTAACTGACGTCCCCTACGATGCAGAAAAAACTGAATAGTTGTTTAAATGAAAATATCACGTAGGGCTGATAAAGAATTCTGAAATCAGGATGGTGCGTGCAAACATTCCACCAGAATCCTCCCGGCGGGACTGACCCTGTCGATGAGCGCTCCGACAGTGTCGCTCGTCAGAGAGTCTCCCGGTAACGGCCACTCCTCCACCCTCAACGCGGGCACGCTGTGGCACATGGGGGCCGTCTGCTTACTGAGGGGACACACAGAGAGGAGACGGACAGTGAGACGAGCTCAGCAGAAAAACACGTCCGACACCGGTTTGCACGCTCTGTTCAGGTCAGTGGGGAGGTTGCGGGTTAGCAGCTGCAGGTTCACACCTCACTGGAAACGGTCTCAGAGCTGCAGACACCATCACATTAATCATTCATGGGCTCAGCGGGAGGTGGCTACGAGCTACAGTGTCAACAATTACACACGAGGTAAACAGCGATTTAGGCAAGTCATACTGAACACGGGGGGAGCTGGTAGAATAAAAAGAAATGTGTACGATTCACTTCACAGATTCACCTCCATGGTCGTTACCGTGTTCTTAAATTCTCATCATAGATACAAGAATCCAACCTATCAAACCTCACAGATCAGAGATCCTCCATCTCCATTGGCTGCTGTGGGACCCCTGTTGTTGGGGGGGATTTCTAACCAAAACACAGTCCCCAACCACCCCCCCTCCTCCTCCTCTTCCTCCAGGCGCACCAACCTGACCTCCTACCACAGCTTTTCTATGCAGCTGACTTCATCTATGATTTATCCGTTTACTAGACAGTATGATGGTGAACGTGTGCTGGAGACAGCTCACCCACATCAATCCTTACTGACCTCTAGAGAAAAAAAGGGTGAGGGTTCACGTACCTGGGTCTGGGACGGGCCAGGATGGCGCGGTAGAGCAGGCTGAAGGGCAGCGAGCGTGTTCGGCCCACAGACAGGATGATGGGGTGCAGCGCTGCCAGGACGTAGCCTTGTGTGTAGTAGGGCTGCAGGGCCTGAGGCAGCTCGGACAGCGAAGCCACATACTGCACAGTGGGACGGCTGCCTGGGTGCATGGACAGACGATCGGCAAACAGAGTCCGTTAAACGGTCACAGGCGGTTCCCCATTTGCTTCATAACCCAAGAGCAGTGTTATGAAATTCATCCCCACCAGAGAATGGAAACATTTCCTCTGTCACTCTAAACATGGCTGCCGTTCGCAAATCACCAACGTCCAACAAAAACCCAACAACATGCAAATCATCGTAATTTTGTCCTCTGTGTGGGGAAGTTGACTTTTGCTTCCTGTTTAATGCCTTTAACATCGCTGCTTCCCTGTGGACCTACTGGGAAGAAGAAAGCACAAACACAAAATCACTGCTTACACCAGGCAGTAATGTTTACTATTCAATTTAATGTCGGGTGTGTGTTTGTATCCCACTAGGAAAAATGTTAGTCAGACTCAGAGGTGGGATATGTTTAGTGAATCGTTACATAGAACCATTTGTTAAAACCAGCTACGAACACAAACAAACTGTCCGTCTGATACTTTTGATCTGGAGGCTAAAATGATTTTCAGTCCATCTGTGTCTGATGGACTCTGAAGTCACGTCGTCTGTACTTAAAAAAAGAAAAAGTCGACGGAAACGTGGGTTCACCACAGCGTTACGCAAAGGTTCATAAATGCACAAACGTCTGTATATTTAGACTCTTGGAGCTGCTTCTCCATCGGCGGCGGTCTGTGACGTGGTCAACGTAATCCTCAAACTGCTGCAGTGTTTTGTTTGTGCAACTGATTATTATAAGGCAGAAAGTACCAACTATTATCCCCTTCATTCTTACTTTGAGAGGATCCGAGCTCGACGTTACATTATCTGATGCCAACGTGACACTAGAATCATCACCTCACAGATGTATGCGTGTGCCAGTCAGTCAACGTGCACGTGACGCGCACATCTGTCTAGACTCATTTTTTTTTTTTTATTTGTTCATTCATGAGTCCAACTGGAAGTGTTAGCCAAGTACATGGAAATATATTATCAGATATTTCATTGACGGGAATGGGAGCAAAGTGAGGGCACAGCCACAACCAAAATCTATTCAGTTCATCTGTGAGTCCAATTTGATGTTTGAGCCAAATTTGTAAAACCTTAAGGTTTTGAGACGTTACTTTCACAAAAATAGGAAGGGCACACAGAACAACCCGAGTCTGTAAGTATTCCATCTAAATCAAAAATCATTTTTATTATGAACTCTTTTTAGTGGCTTTCTTTTGCTCCCCGCTGCGATCAGCAGTGTTCAGTCAGTGCTGACGAGTTGTTTGTGTGCTTGCTCAAGTCTCAAGTCTTGTGCCATTTTTCTTCAATCCCTGGCTGAAAATCCCTGTGACTATCACCATACTTCCTGTGTCCACAAAGAGTGGCTGTTCACAGAGAGGTTTGGCTACGTGCCCCACACACACACACACACACACACACACGGAAATCCATTTACAGCATTTCCAACACACCAAATGTTGGTTTCTGCATGTACCATTAAAGAAGAAAAGTTGGGATGGAGACATGAAAAACAGTAAGTGTGTGTGTGTGTGTGTGTGCGTGACCGAGACACAAATTCCTCACCACAACCCCCCACCTTCTAACAAGCGCCCCAGAGCTCAGGGAGACCAGCACACAGCAGAGAGCAGTGCAGCCTCTGAATGAGCTGTTGGCTGGCTCCATTACGAGACTAAAGACCACCAGAACCTCAATGAGCCCACTAAGGCAGGGGCTGGGCAAACACCGCTGCAGTTTACAGGCATTCCTGCGGCTCTGAAGCCCTCTCCAAACGCTCGAGGTGAATCTAAATTTAACACGGACTTCCATGTTGCAGCTGGTGGATGAAAGTGATGCTTCGCTGTGGACATGCAACTTTAGAAAAGCTCCTTTCCAGTGGAGGACATGGATTACTAGCAGGGTCACACCATCGAAAAATACAGACAGCCAAGCTGCAATTCACGGCCCCCAGGAGGCCGTGAATGAAATCTGACCACCCCGAGTGCCAGACAGACAGAAGCTGCTGTAGAGTTGGCTTGTTGTTATCAAAAGTGACCGACTTTCCAACAAAAAACTATTAAGAGACATAAAACCAACAGTCTCAAAATGTCTAAAAGGTGCACGACAAGCACGGAAAGCCACAAAGGAAGGACAAAAACAAAAACCCGCAAAGCAATGACACAACCTGAACACACAGACGCAGAACAACCACAATCACAAGCAGAACACGACAACAAAAAGGTAAAGACGACGTTCAGAGATGGATGAACGTGTGCAAAAGTATCGACGAAGATGCAGAACAACCACAAACAGAAGCAAAATGAACACAGCCAAGTACAAAACGGACCAAAACTACCACAGAGACGTTCAAAACATGGTCTCCTGATGGGGAACGTCTGCACGTCTGTGTCTATGGATCACGGCTTTTTGCACTTAAGTATTTTTTACAACAATGTGCAGCGATCAGGGACTGGAGCTGTAATCTTGACACATTTCTGTTTGTTTCAGGACCCACCACTGCGCACACACACACACACACACACACACACACACACACACACACACACACACCTCCAACCAGAGCTTTTGTTGCAGCCTCCTCCTCCCACGCTTTCAGTCCTCACACCCCCTCACACCCCCCCCCCCCCCCCCCGCTGCCACTTGGCCCTGACAACCTGCACACTGAAGCCTCTGTTCAGGGCTGTGTGGGAGAAAAAGAAGGCGGGAGGAGGAGGGGAAAAAGTGAGGGGGGGTAAGAAAAGGAGGGGACTGGAGGGTAAGTTTGGGTGTTGAGAAACGACTGCAGGCGCAGAGAGGGGTGACAGAGCTGGGAAAATGGGAGGTGAAGCAGACAGGAGGGAGGAGGCTACAAGATGGATTTTATGACGTGTGAATGAGCAGCTGAAAAGGTGTGAAGGGGACAAAGCTGCCTGGCAACAAGCTGCTCGACACAGTGTCAATGTGGCGCGGAGCCTCATTCACGCCCGGTGCCCGTGTAAGCGGATACGTTACCAGGACCGTCGCGTCATTCACACTTGGTATGAAGAAGTTGTCTCGTGACAGCGAGTCTGACAATTCATCAGATGGGACTGAGCTGTCTGCAAACATGACACGTGGAATAGCTGCTCTGATTTATCTGTCAATGCATCATCGAAAATTCATCCGCAAGTCTTCGGCTAACATTCGTTTTTATGCCACATGGCCCAGTATTTGCTGTGCTCACATCCTCACGTCAGGACTGGATGCAGCTCTTTCTTACTTATGACACCCAACAGAAGAATTTGGTGGGTCAAAATAAAGCGTTACAATAATGCCATGACATTGATAATCAGAATATCGGTTAGTTTCAGACATAGTCCATGTCGTCCATGGTCGTCAGGCTTGTTAAAAACACAGGTCACCGCCATATTTGTTTTGAGGCACAAAAATTTTCCTTTTTAGTGGGATTTGCTTATCTGCAGTGGACTGATGATAGTTTTACTGTGTGGCAACTCATGCTAGAAGCATCACAGTTTGGTTCCAGTGGTGGTCCTCGATATCAGCGAGTGCTAAAATGGAAGAACTTGTACTCATGGTCGCGTGGTCGCGGGAGACGTCTAACAACAGTAGCACCACTGCCCCCGGTCCTAATACACAAACTGAAGCATTAAATGTGACGTGTACCCAACCCTTCCGACTTCTCTGATCGCTGACTGTAGGATTCCAGGTTTGTCCTGCCCTTCAAATCTCATCTGAATTTAATATTAAAAATATCGACTTTAATCCACAATAATCCAACACGGATGTGAGATTACAGGAAACTGCACTCATTCGTGGAAATAATAAAGGCTGGCAGATCGAGACTCTTCAACAATCAGGACACTGGACTGTGGCCTAGATTCTTCAAACCGCCTCAATCAGCCGCCATCTCTGACTGGACTGAGATAATGATGGAGTTCAACCCACTTTTCCTTCAGCCGTGATTTTACTGATCCTGTCCTCAGTTCATCCAACCAGCAATGACTCAAAGTCACCTCAGGTTGAGCATCTTCCTGCCCATAAATCTCCTCGTATCCTCGAATCCATTCATCTAGTCCCGAACTGCCTCCGCTCCTCCACGTGTTGGGAGGTATGAGCCAAGACTACGTCTTCAAGCCTCGGGCTGCGTTCGTACGGCAGGTAACTCATCATGAGCAGAAACGCAGGAATTTTGTCATCGCTGGAGGAGCTGCACCATGTCACGATTAACAAGATTTCAAGACTTAATAATGAAAATGACATTTTCAGTCCTTTATGTGCATGAATAACACTTCATTTCCGTATCTTTTAATGAGCTAATTGCCTTCCTCTTAACAATTTTATCTGTAAAATGCAAGAAAATAGGAAAAAGAACACATATTGTGTTGTTTTGTCCTAATGATGAAATATTCATTTTCCGACCACATTTCACAAAGGAAAAAAAATCAAAATATGACATACACCCATTCACACACACCCACACACCGATGGCGGTGGCTGCCGAGCAGGGTGCTCACCTGACCCACCGAGTCTCAGCCTCGTGCACGGTTGGATCTTTAAAACTCAACGTGGAGGCTAACAGAGAAAGAACGTAAATAGTTTTAACTGTGAGATCAATAACCGTAAAGGCGTCCACGTGCTTTCTCGCTCGCGCACACACACACAGCGTACAGTAAACACTATATTTAATATTCAGCTCAGGGAAGTATTAGCCATTAGATACTTTGATGTGCTGCCTCTGGCTCCAGGCCCCGTGTCCGACGTCCTGTCAGAGTGAAACAAGGCCAAGCTGAGTGGGAACGCCGCAGCGACTGGGCACAGAACTGGGAGAAACACGGGAGACTGGTGTGTGTGTGTGTGTGTGTGTGTTGTGTGTTTCACATCCAAATGTTAAATGGACTATAGGAGTGTGACTCTCACTCTGTGTGTCCCAGAAACAGTTGGAGGTCGGGACGTGATGATGTCTTTCAGACCTAGTGAGACGAGAGCTTGTGATCGCTGGTCAAACACCACGCTCACCAGGAGCCGCTTCCAGAGAAGTGCAACGAGGCGCGAGTTCTGTCAACGCGTGTTAACTGTGCGGCATCTGCAGGCCAGGTGCCGCTCAGGAATGTACGGCCAGATGTGATGTTCATAGTCTAAATATTATAAGTCTCAGAGCTGGGAACCGACTGAAAACGTCACACTTGCTCCTTTAAAAATGAAAAACTGAAAACGTATTGATCTTTGGCGCTGGGTTCACTCAAACTCTAACGGAGTTTAGTCAAACAAGAGCAGCACATTCTCTCTAATGACGTCACACGTGGAGCTGCAGCTTTGCTTTGGGCAATTCACTTTTGATTAGAAAAAAAAAGCATAAATAAAAATCCCTTTGAATCTTTAAGGTCTCGATGATGCATTAATCAGTGATGGAGAGTCACTACTGTACTTTATACCGGTTCCATTTCAAGCCGCTTGTTATTCTACAAATCGGGATTTCAGCAGGTACAGGATCAGATCCTTCCTCCACCCCTGATATTAGTCCAGTCATGCCTAGATATTTCCAAACGCCACCCAAGGCGATTGTTTAACACATTCTGTGAGGAACGTTTCGGGTTTTTTTTCGCTCCATCTGGGAGGTGTGAAGCCTGAGCGTATTTGGGAGAAC
Source organism: Channa striata (assembly GCA_033026295.1). NCBI lineage: Eukaryota > Metazoa > Chordata > Actinopteri > Anabantiformes > Channidae > Channa > Channa striata. The sequence continues at coordinate 23,996,675 of CM065177.1, forward strand.
ATCAAATCTCCTCTCCATCATGGAGACGGTTCCAACTGGAAAGCAAACTCTGCCAACGAGCGCAGACGGAGGAAAAAAGACCATTTGGAGGCACAGATTTGCTCGTATTTCATTGTGTGAGAAGAAACTCACCTGATTTTGTTAATGAAAACTGAAAGTGAGTGACTAACGAGCCAAATTTGGGCAAACAAAGAAACTAACGCGTCTGCTCTTCATCAGGCGGATCTGAAATCTGCAGCGGTGCCAGTTACGAGCTTTCACACACTTCAAGCCAGATCACACAGTCACACAAATCCTGGACGACAAAGAGCATTTCTGGCATTTAAATAAACCCTTAACTGAGGGGCCCTTTTTCAGCAAGACCAGCTAAGCAAGGCAGTTGTCTATGGACCACAGGGTCAGCGGTTCGATCCCCGGACACTCCTCGCTATGTGTAGAAGTGTCTTTGGACACTGAAGCCCAAGTTGTTCCTGGTGTGTGTGAATGAGAAGCTGCACCGTTAAGTCATGTGGACCAGGAAACATCTCCCGGATACAACCGGTCCGTCAAACAACCTGGGACCCGACAGTTTACCACTAATCACGCGTGGAAGCCTTCGAGGTGCAGGCTGAACTGTTTGCTTAAAGTGGATCTGGACAAAATGTATTACTCATGCACACACACAAACACACACGCCCTGCCTGAAGAACTGTGTTTAGACGTCTGGGAGCAGAACTCGTGACTCCGTGCTGACGACTGACTCAAAGTAAAACTTCACAGAGCGCGAGCGGCTGTTTTTCCAACACATCATTATAGCGCAGGTTTTAATCTGCAAAACACTGACGCTCGGCCCTTCAGGACTTGGAGCTGCTGGTTTCCCAAACATCCCTCAGATTCCGGACTGCTGGACACATTAGACTACGAGAACATGTGGTGCACATTTTCCCACTTTTTAAAGTTCTGTAGGAAATTTAACCCCCCAAAAAAAGACAAAAGACGCAAAAATAAACGCCAGGTTTCAAATCTCATCAACATTTTTTTTCTTGTTTAAAATTTTTATGTGCACTTTTATTTTTTGAGCTTTTCCAGGACTTTTCCGTAACTGGAAGGCTGCCTTGGAGCAGTCATCTTTTATCAGTACTTCCCAGCATGCACAGCCACCCTGTCGAATGTAGCCGGACTTTTTGGCTTGTGTTGGAGGATTTGGGGTTTTGGACATTATAAGATACATTTGACATTTATTTTCTGATATTTTGCGGCAAAACGGTCGTCAGAAAAAGACTGTGGGCTGAATCTTGTCATTAGGATTCAGCAGGATCCGTACTTTACTTCCCGGTCGCCCCAAATTTGGAAGGCAGCACTTTCCTCCATGATTCATCCCTGCGCCGGCCTGCAGTTTACATGCTCGCGCTCCCATTCACGACTTAATCACCACTTCCTTCCAAATAGGTCACAGTCAAAACAGCCGCTCGCACGACCAGACGAAGGGATTACCCTCGGAAAAAAAAATGGCAGCCCTCTCTGCCATCTGAGATTATCGCACATGTTCAAAGCCGGATCCATGTCCCAGCAGGTCGGTTTTCCAGCATTCTCCCGCGCGTCTACTACACTGTGTGTGCGCTGAAGGAAGACGGTCTACCAGCAGGAAAAAACCTAGTGTGACCTATTTCCAGATAGGCTGAGCCAAGTGCCCTGTTGCTAGGACGAGTCCACAGCTTGTAAAAGGGTTCTGAAATAAGAGTGAGCGAAAACGATGAAGTCCGACAGGTCGGAGCCGGGTTTACAGCAGCCGCGTTTGGAATCAGGGAATCACAGAGTGTATGTGCAGAAAGTGTCTGTCTGCTAATTGTGACACGAAAGGACAGACAGGGGATTTTAGAGTGACAAGCTGCAGGACTCGCACCCTGATCCCAGCGTTTTCAGCATCCGAGTTTCCGTTAAGACGAATCAAAGCAGACGAATGGAAGGGACTTAAAACGAGGCGTGGATGACATCATCGCCAGAGATAAACACGTCAGAGCAAGAATCAACAGCCAATCAAGATTATAATTAACATTCAGTCGTCAAGTTACTGATTATTTAGTCGGTCATTCGTTCTGGAAAAACAAACAACTGCATTGTTGAATTGGAATATGTTCCACCCACGTACACAATGATTGGATCATGTGATGACGGCTGCCAAGGTTTGCAATTAATCATTTTGTTTCAAATGCACTTTATGATTTCCCCAAAGTAACTTGTCAGTTCACGAATCTACTAACGTTTATGTCACCTGAGCAGCTGGAGCCTGCAAATGTTTCCACGTTTTTCTATTACAAAATACAAACATATGAATCATAATTTAAAGTCAAATCATCAACTAACCAACTAATTGTTACATATTAACTAATTTAATCATCAGTTAATCAACTATTGTCCCTGAACAAGGGTTTACGTTTCCCATCGTCTATAGTATGAGGTACTTGAAGCTGCAGCGATTAATCGATTAGTTGAACAACAGAAAATAAATCGGCAACTTTTCTGTTCATTGAAGTTAATAAAATAGATATGATATTATATTTCACATTTCATCTAGTTGCTGTGGGTCGTTTACTAGCAGCATTTTCACGTTTTCAGACAAAGCAACTAATCGATTAGTGTAAAAACGCTCCGTGTCCTACCTTCCAGACTGAAGTCCAGCAGCACGTACTCGTACACGGTGTCGGTCTTGGTCTCCACTTGCGGTCTCTTCAAGGTGGAGTAGATTTTCCCGGGGCTGCTGTCCTCCGGGTCTTCCAGCTTCCTCAAGCCGCAGCCCATGGCCACCGAGGCGGGGACAGGCTCTCGCTCAGCGGGGGTGGGACAGCCGGAGGAGTCGACGGACCAGAGTCTGGTTGCGGTCTCACGTTCCTCAGCGGGCCCGCTCCATCGCTGCCCTGCTGGTCCCGGTGAAGACTGGCAGGTAAATCCGTGCACAGGGGGGACAACGAAGACCAAGTGGTCCGCGAGGAGGACAGAAACCGGGGGCAGGCGGGCTGAAGTTCAAGGTGCGACTCGTCCTCTGAAAAGTGTCCCGCTGGAGTGGCCGCAGGTCGGGAGCGTGGGGCGGTGGAGGAGGAGGAGGAGGAGGAGGAGCTGCCCCTGGAGAAAAGTTTCCTCCGCGGACAAGCTGGACAATACAAGGCCACTTCCGTCCCACTTTTCAAAATAAAAGTCCAGAACAGGCTTCATTTGTTTTGCACGTCTTACTGGTTTGGGACAAACTCTTTGACATTTTTCTTTCTTCTCTTGTGTCTCTTTGTGGACATTCGTATGGACTGTGTGTGTCTGTGTGGACGTTTGTTCTCCGTTGTCATTTTATGTCTTTTGAGCCAATTCCGACGTTGTCTCATGTCTCTTTGTTGTCATTTGTAGACACAAAGTGTTTGTTTTTATCAGGTTTCTTCCTCTGAGTTACCGTATCACCGTTTTCCCCGTTCATCCGATATTTTGACACTTGCATTCATCGTGGTTCTTTTGCTCTTTTTTCTTGTAATGTTTGTGTATGAATAATGCAAGCCAAACAACCTCTGCCTTTCTTTCTATTTTGCTTCTTTATATTCTATATTCTGTGTTTTATCCACTTGCATTGTTTTTTTTTAATTTCTAACTATATTTTTAAAAATAAACTAAATACTTAAAATATGAATTAAATACTATGCCATTTCTAGTGTACTCTTCTTTTGTAGCTGCAGCACAAAAACCTAAATGTGTCAAACATTATAGAACCTAATTTTAGCAACTTTTCAGTTATGCTTTTATTTTGATGAATGGTCTATGCAACGTCCGGTCTCTTGGCCAGTGCTGCTGGTTCATTGATGTTGGGAAGTTTGTCACTGGAGGACAAAGTTGTAGCTGCAGAACCTTCGCTCTTTATGTGTTTACCTAACCTGAAGTTTCCTAACGGGGGACGCCGGTGATGAAATGAAGCGTGAACAAAGTTGTGTGTGAGAGAATTGGGACGCGGCCCGTCCCACGGGGGAGGAGCCTTTCCGCGGCCTAATTGGAAAGCGTGTTGCGGCGGGGACTAGGGTTTCCTGTTTACAAACACTGGGCTGGAAAGTTGGACATTTGCATTTAATGAAGCTGCTGCTGGAGCTGCTGGATTTGTTGGAACACAAACACGTGGGTTTGAGCGGGTCGGTTCGGGTCCGTTACCTCCATGGGGTCCTGCACAGTCGGGCCTTCAACACCGTTTTCCTACTCGGAGCATAGATTTGAGCATGTGGACGCTCAGTGGAGACAGTGTTTACTGCGACCCCCCTCCTCTGGAACCATCTGCCCCCTTTTCCCCCTTCGTACTCACTGTAATCCAATCAGTCTCCGCTGACCAGCAGGACCGGCGCCGACCTGTTGCCAGGTGTTTTCAGGTCGTGCGGTGTCTGACTTCAAGGCCGCCTGCTGCCACCTAAAGTTCTAATGTTTCACAATGAGTCTGTAACAACGTCCGGAGTCGGGGTTTCCTGCACTCTCACCTTAATGCTGCTGACCTCTGACCTCCGTCACTCACTCAGACCTTGGAGAGCTGGAGCCTGAGGCACAGATGTCCTCACGTCATCTCAAGTCTCTCATTAGGAAGGAAAGACAAACGTAAAAGTCTTGGTCCTCACACCTTCATTGCACGTCATACATGTTGTAAATTATAATGTTGAGTCTGTTTCCTAAGTCACTCGGTTTCTCTTCACCCATGTAGATTCAGTTATTTTGTGTTTTTCGTCCCCTCTGCACGTGTATGACTGTGTCTTTTTGTCCCGTAGTCGTCCTTCTCTGTCTCCGTCTCTCTGTCCCTGTCTTCACGTGTCCCCGGCTTTGGAGCTACTGGTCCTACCAACCTGCCCAGTGTTTTCCACTCAGTCCAACAGGTCAAGGCAGACGTCCGCCCGCCCTGAGCCTGGTTCTGCTGGAGGTTTCTTCCGTTAAAGGGGGATTTGTTGGTTTTTCTCTACTGGTCTGTACAGTCATGACTTTATTATGTAAAGTTCTTTGAGATGACCTTGTTGTCAATTGGCGACATATAAATAAAGTTGAATTGAATTGAACTGAATAGTATTTTTGTTTGTTGTGTGTATTTTTAATCGTTGTTTGTCATTTTGTGTTTTGATGTTTCGTCTCATTTTCAGTGAATTTGTGTCTGTTTTTAGCCAACTCACGTGTTTTTGTTTATTTTGGGTCTATTTATTTTTTTAAATATCTGTTTTTAATTTGGGGTGTTTTGTAAGTCACTGTGCATCTATCTTTAGTCCGTGTTTAGAATATTTTTGTTATTTTGTGTCTGTTTTCAGCCATATGAGTCTATTGGAGTTACTCTGGCTATATTTTAAGCCATCATGTGTCTATATTATTGTTATTTTGTGTTTTTTCAAGCATTCTTTGTGCTTTTCTGTTTATTTTATGTCTGTTTTTGATCATTTTAAAACTGTTGTTTGTCATTTTGTGTTTGTCTTTAGCCAATGTTTAGTCTAACTTTTGTCTAGATTTATTTTGTGCTTCTTTTCCAGCATTTTGTCTGTTTTCGGTCATTTTGTGTCTATTTTTGTTTATTTTGTCTTTTTCTAGTCATTTATTGGTTTGATTACAGCCATTCAGTTGTTTTTTAGGTTTATTTAATTTTTTAACCAGTCCCCATTTTTTTTTACATCTCTACGAGCTCATTTTGTGCCTTTAAATTCCTTTACTTCCAACAGGAAATATGAGCAGTAACTGCAGATGTTGAGGCCCACGGGTCCCCCGACCCTCTGGGAATCGTGTTTGCAATTCAGTTGCATAGGAACCCAAACTTTGGCAGAGCTGTGGTGAAGGAGTTCGTGCTTCCACCCCGCAGTTGGAAGGTTGTGGATGCACGTCCCCGGTTGACCGAGGCCTTTCTCTGTGGAGTCTGCATCTTCTTCACGTCCTCGCATGGATTTTCTCCCACAGTCCAAAGACTTGCAAGTTACATGTCTCTGAACAACTTAAATGTCCTCACAATCTGTCCTCAGCAGTGAAACTGGTCCTCACAGAGGTATCAGCACATACACACACACACACACACACACAGTGAAGTGGCAGCTGAGGCTTCGAGCCAGTGACGCCAGCTGCATGTCCTCAAACCAAAACCACTGCCAGGTGCCGTCACACACACACACACACAACTGCTCATCTGGTCTCATTGTTGAGGCTTGTTGTTGAACTGTTTCAGAACTGAGACCTTTATTCCACGTCATGTTGTTTTACATATCTGATCGTGGACAGTAATAAAATCACATTCGATGGCTCAGTATTGTTTAATAAATGAACGGAGCTGTGCACGTTTTCCTGTCTGATGATTTCTGCCACATTCACCAGTCTTTTGTCTGAGTGAATGAGAGGAAGGAAGGAAGCAGCTGCATGGGTGACAGCAACTATTGGAGGAGAGAAGGAAACGGTGGAAGTCCTAAAAATATATTTACTGCATGTAAACTGTTCCTGTGTGTATTTATTAGTCTTCTGTATGTCCACCTGGTCGGCACCTGCAGGCGCACGTTTAACATTTAACGTAAGCCATATTTGTGTCTATAATAATCTAAAATATTGCTGTTATGTATGTTAATAACAAAAAAAGCTGGTGTTGTATTGTAATGTATTTATTAAATGTTATACAGCAAATGTGTGCTGGCCATGAAATCAAACTACTCTTCAGAAATAACTCCACGTGGTTTAAATTTGACTGAGGCTTCGGCAGGAAACCACTATCATTGAGAAGCTCCACCCGGGCCGAGACACGCTGGGATGGAAACCCAGAGTTTATATAGGCAGAACATTAGACATGTGTAATGACCTGCAGTCAGGAAATGTTTTTCTCCTCGTGATACGATCAAAGTTTTCACTGCTTTCTGTTTTATTCCTTCGCTTTTAACACAAAATGAATCTATTTATCATCAACTCTACATCAGTCTACATGATGTTATATCAGCCCCACAGTGGGAGAGATTCAGACTTAAAGGAAATTATAACTTATTACACGCAGATAAAAACAGTAAATGTGCATGTGATAATAAAATCTAGTGTCTCCTCAGCTGTGTGTGTTGGTTGGTTTGGAGCTGGCGCCATCTAGTGTTAATCAACGTCACATTTCCCCCCAGAAACACAGCGTCACACCAGTTAGAGTCTCAGTGTCACACAGGACACTGTGAGACATATTTTATGTGATATATGTGACATTCGTGCTCTGGACACGCTCTGAAAAATATGAGATTATGTTGTGTGAGGTGTGTGTGTTCACATGAAATAAGAGTTATTTTCTTATCTCTGGTTAAAATATTTTCATGACGAAGCTGCAGTCTGATGCATGTCTGGATGTTCATGCGCTCTGTGTTTCTGCCCTCTGATACTGTCACTGACCTCTGACTATTGATAATAGATGGGACTTTAAAAATCATAAAACTCTGTTTGCAAAGACACGCAAAAGAAACAATGGACCGAATTTATTGTCATTTTGTGTCTATTGTTATTATTATTACACTCATGGCACCAGTATGAGCACGTCTGTAACCCTTTGGTGTCATCTTGACACGGACAAAATTGCCTGTAATAAGCCCTGGACAGAACGTTGAAGGGTTTGTTCATCCGTCCACCGCTGAAACACCAGTTTAGTGGGTGAAAAGTGCTTCAAAGTGCAGGCGTGAGATGTTGCTGTCGCTCTGACCCAGCAGACAGAGACAGAGGTTAGCAAAACTTTATGCAGTTTGTGCGATATAAGATCAGTACGCAGCTGCTCTAGTTTGCATGCAAATCGTCCCCATGGAGCATCCTGAACACTTGAAGACACACAGACACTCCTCTACCCACCTGGCACTCAGTCGCATGTGAACTGTGTGTGTGTGTGTGTGTGTGTGTGTGTGTGGTGGATCTGCAGCTGCAAACACTGATAAAAATGTCCCCATTTGGACAGGCATTTGCCACAAACGCGAGAGGGACGCGGCACAGGACTGCTGCACCTCAGGAGCCAAAGTGTGGACATTGTTGACAACGCGGATTTATCCTAATGATTGCTGGGCTTAACTTTCACTCAACTGCTGCAAATGTATGGGAATGAAAGGGATAAGAGCTGATTAGCCACCCAGGCGGTGGATTATCGCCGCCTGCTCCGCCGCTGAATGTTTCTTATAGCTGTCTGCATGAGTTATGGTAGAGTAAACCCAGGGAAAGCTCCCTCTAATATTTCGTCGGTTAAAAACACAAAAGCTACGCGAGGCGCAGAGGGAGACGACAAACGTGTTTACTGGAGACCGAGCAGGGGTTCGCAGAATAGGATGATCTGTTCCTGTGTGCTGTTTTTTCCTGTTTTTATCACGGACCTGAGGGCACTGAGAACAGTGTGCACCACACACACACACACACACACACACACCTTCAGCCCTTTGCTCTGACCTTCTCACACCATGGTGGCAGTGTAGCATGAAGCCATGAGTTTCAGCAGCCACATTTTTTAAACCCCGGTATCAAAACGCTGTGCAGTTTTCAGAGCTCCTTTATTTAACTGTCACCTCTTCTCAAAAGCCTTTTTGTCCTTTTGCAGCAGGGCACAGTGAACTGGCATTTAAATGTCACCGACGCCCGGATTGAAAATTGCATTCTTTAAGCAGTAAACAGGAAAGTGAATCCATCTCCATTTTGAATAGAAGCAGCCACAGCTTCGTTATCACGCCGAAGGATGTTTTGTTCGCCGGCAGGCAGTCAAGGACTGTGAAGCCATATACAATACGCTGATCGGCCATAACATTAAACCCCTGCTAACATTGTCCAGGTTCCCCTCTGGGACCTGGAAGCTGCAGGGTGGGCTCTTCGTGGATCTGGATTCCCAGCTAAAAACACAACTGGTGACGTGATCTTGATGAAGACTTGATTCGGGTGTGATGGTCATGGACAGGGGTCAGCGTGCTCAGCAGATAGACAGCTTCAATCCTTTCTGCAATTTTCTGTGGGATCAAACCAGACAGACTAACCTCCCTTCAAACAGCTTTGGGTGGCCGTGACCCTGTTGCCGGTTCACCTGTTCTCCTTGCCTGTGCCATTTAAATACAGCTGGCTGAAGTTTGCGTTTTGAAAATGTTTTTTCCTAATAATATAAATTTGATGCACAAGTTGCCTGTACAAATGTGAATTTTAAGGAATTAATGAAGGGGGGCCATGTCCGTTACTTCTGATCATGAAAAAACTTGAGAATTCATACAGATGTTTAGGTTTACATTTCCTCACGTGATATTTCAGTGTCGGGGCTCCAGGACAGTCCACTTTGTCACTCTTAGACGGAGCTAATGTCCATCACACTGTACATTTATGTCACTAAATTAATATACTTTCTAAAACTTCAAATGGGATTTTTTTTCACAAAAATATCCAAACAATCGTGCACCTTTCATTTAAAACCCTGCTAACTCATAGCTGATGCAGTAGGGTTAAAATACTATCGTTTAGCTACAAATTATAACAGCAAAGTCTGCGTGTGTTCCAACCCATTGTGGAATCCGACATTTGACATAGAGTCTTCACATTCTGTTCTTCAGTGACGTGCGACCGCTGAGCGTCTCGTGCTAATAGACCTCACCAGTTGACCACATTCCACAGCTGTGTGGCTCAAGGTCCAAGCAAACACGCTCGTACCTCCCTCATATCTGCTCGCTCGCAAACACCTTCAAAACATAATTCGGGGGAGTCGTGAGTTTAAGCCAAGTCTCAGCTGCCTTCAAACTGTTTCCACAACCGGAATGTGGGATTTAGGACATCAGCTCCTCCGAACCTTTGTCCTGGCCATGTGGAGTGAAAGTCTAGTGTGTCAGGTGGGGATGAGACGTACAAAGATGGACGCTCTTTCTGTTTGCCATGACAGTGTGGGATTCTCCACCTTACCTCCACAGCCCCGTCAGACCTCGAGTACCTCTTCATCTACACTCAACATGCTCGATCCTAGGAACTGACTGTTCGCTGTATAAAAGCAGATACTGATAGATTTATTTCCATGTTGACCAGAATATAGGGATCCACCATATGAAAGGGTCTGTACTCAGAACTGCAAAGGTCACGGTTCAGTTCCTAGCCTGGGGAACTTTGGGAGACGTCTCTGTCTGCCTTTATTTCCTGTCTGTCTCTGGAGTTTCATAGAGGAAATAATCTCTTCTACAGTCATTCATGGTTTCCAGAGGATAACTGACTTTGATGAGTTTTCATTTAGCACCACAATTAGAATCATTTTTGTATTTTTAGTGGAATGTTTCAACAACTATTAGATACATTTTGAGTCAACATCAGTTCTGTATTTCAATTCGTCTCATTCTACATTTACATGGTTATAATTCCTCAGTTTTAAAGTTGAAACTGTCCCAAAGGTGATAATTCTACTATGTGTTTATTATTGTGATGTTGTAGAAATAACGGCAGAGCTGCTGTATTGGTTGGCATTACATTGCACAGGTGTACCTAATAAAGTGGGCAGAGAGTCCATTTACTTTCAAAACTAATAACTTTTCAACCAGTTTTGTGTTTCTTCACGCTGACTGTCCAGCCTCACACGGCTGCAAACACGTCTGTAGAACATGGAGTTGCAGAAATCAGGTCGTTATATTAGTTCGTATGGGGCCGTTCTATCTACAAGGCTGCCACCTCGAATCCCGGCTGGCGGCAGCCTCTCTGTGTGCAGTTTGCATGGTCTCCCTGTGATTATGTGGGTTTCCTCCCACAGTCCAAAGACTCTTAGGTTAATTGAAATGACATTAAATGCATGTTAGCTTAATCGGTGTGAATGGTTGTCTCCCGGTGTTGGCCCTGACATAGGGACCCTGCCTCTCGCCCACTGAAAACGTGTCTGTCTGTAAAAATGAAATAAGCTGTGGAAAACTTCTACTGGTAAGTCACGACTGCCGAAAGACAAACCCGGGCTATTTATTCATAATGCTTCCGTCATTATGAATAAATCCCAAAGGCGCCATGACCACAACGAGTAGAACTGATCTGCTGTGTGTCATTTTATGGACAGGTCAACACACCTCACTTCACATAATGATTGTCCTGATCCTCACTCTCCACTGTTCACTGGTTTTCTGACGCCACTAAAACAGAACCTTTAGACGAGTGGAGCAGGGTGGGATTTGCATTAGCACCAGTTTCAGCCCCAAATGTCCTTATATCCATGTCTCAAAAGATGTCCGGCTTGACTGCCGACCTATGGCCCTAATCTCTGCCTCCTGCTGATCCCTATGTTCACTATGGGCAACTGGGGCATGGTAGTCGCCACCAATCCTTCAGTTGTTCGTTCGATGCCCGGCTCCTCTGGTCACACGTCGAAGTGTCAGTGTGTGTGAAAATGGGTAAATACGAACCTTTAAGTACCAGCAGGCAGAACTGTAACTATTAGAGTTTCTTAGTGAATCAAACAATTCCCGCCTTGAAAATGTTGTTTCCATTTCTGTGTGATGTCACTCTCTGCGTGTTTCCAGGTTTGTTTCATGAAGTTCTCACGACATGAACCCAGAAATATAAGTGGCGATACACGATGCACAAAAAGAAGTTGCTCCCCCCCCCCCACACAGAGTGCATTAATATTTACTGCTCTGCCTCGTCCGGGGTGATAATAAACGGTTGGAGGTCAGCTCCACTTCAAACCTCATTTTCACGGACAGATCGTTCGGCTATGAATAAGTCTGTCATGTGTTCATGGATCCATCTGCTTTATAATGATGTTTAATAAGACAAACACGGTTTATCTTAAAACAGTCTAAACGTAAAACTTGGCGGAAGCTTGAACAAATGAAGCGTCTGAGGTTTTTGGCACATCTGCAACCGAAACATTAAACTCACATTAATATCACAACTGATGCAGATGAATCGTTTAATTGATTAACGGTCCGACTGAGAATTAAAACGTCCCTCGGTTGATTTTGCCGTCGCGTTCCCTGAGGTCTACATCTCCCACTGCGGGGTCCGTGGTCCTTCAAAAAGTGGTGAGGGGGCCCCGGGGTCCAACCAGAGCCCCCGACGGCTCCCGACCCTCCCAGCGGCGCAGCGCATTGGCGGCTTCGCGCGTCACTCACCTCGTCGTGCAGCGTGTGGGAGGAGCTGCGCGGGAGGGAGGCGGTGGCGCGCAGGAGGCGGCGCGACTGTCACTTCGGTTTCCTCTTCTCGTCAAAAGTCGCCCGTCGTTTCTCAGACCACGTCCGAGCCCGCGGCGGCTGCGCGCAGTCAGAGCGACGAGCTCGGCGGCTTCACAGGAGCGGATCGTCTCGTCTCGCTTGGCCCCGCTCGACACTTTGGCAGCCAGCGCCGGGTTCTTTTCAAACATTTGTCCCCCCTCCCTCACCAAAACCGCCTCGCGGTGGCCGGTTCTCGGACGCTCTCGGGCTTTGAGCGCAACGGCCGCCTCGCAGAGCAGCAGGAGCCGGGGACGGCGAGGACTTGTTGCGCGTCTGAGGGGAGCGCGCCGGTCCAGACTTCTTCCTCCACGCCGACCCTGGACCTGCGGCGACGCTTTGATTTCACCGGTGACGCGCTGGAGCGGAGCGGGCATGTTCTGTGGAGCCCAGGCCTGCTGCTGAGGGACCATGAGGACCTGTCCCCAGTTTGAGACCTCACAGTGACCGAGTCCCGCAGCTCTAACGTCCGGTCTCCCCCTGTAAATGGCACCGTCGCGCAGTCAAGCCAAACTTTATTCGGCTCAGATCCGACGAGTTGATTAATTTTTCCCGTTCTCCAAATCGAAGCCTCCTTCTCGTCGACATGTCGGAGCGTGATGGATGTGGGGACGCGCTGTGCGGCGACGGAGCGGCGGACTGCGTCCCGCCGAGAGCGTCCCGCGGCCGGCGAAGCGGCGTCATCCTTCCCGCCGGCGGCCAGGACACTGACACCATCCTCCTTGAGTCGGTGAAGGCGGCACCTCGCCGGAGCAGCATCATTAAGGTACCGAATCTCTACCTGACCCGGTGATGTCACTTGCTTTGGCTCCATTTTACCTGTGAACCACCGTCAACACACACACGCACGTTATTGGTGTAACAATATTTATTGTTGTTGTTGGCAAATGTTTCAACAAGTGGAAGCTGAAATACGCTCCGTTTGGTTCCGGTACTGTTGGACCTTCCACGCGTCCCCGCCGGTTCCGACGCGCGTCACGTGCTTTGATGTTGGAGCTTCGACCGGGCTCAAACATCAGGGCACGAAAATCCCGAAGTCGGTGCGTTTCCGACCCAAACCCTAGTTTGGGTTTAGGCCCCGAAGACTCCTCACGTGCTGACAACCAAGCAGGATCACGGTGACATCCGGTCCACCGGCACCTGTGCTCGGGTTGCAGGCTGCCTGCGGTGGGGCGGAGGTGTGAGGATCAGGTTTGCAGGATCTTTAGCTTTCCTGTCTTAAGATTCACTGAGCAGGATCGTCTCCGCATCAGGTCGTGTGTCACCTTTGTTGGAAGCAGCACCTCACGCCAAATACGGCTAGAACTGCTGCGCTTTCAAGCTACTTGTGCTGGACGTCATTTTATACTTATTCAGCAGAGCAAATATAATGGAGCTTCTTCTCCTGAATGCAATTATATTTTTCAAATTACTTGTTTAAAACCCGATGAGCTTCTGTAACACGCTGACCTCATGTGAGGAGACAGTGTGTCGTTCTGTCCTCTCAGTGAGTTGTCCCTCAGTGTCTCTGATTTATCCCGAGTCCGTTTTGAAGGGATCCACTCCCGGGTCAGGGATGAGCATTGTCTTGTTTTGTTCGATAAAACTGGATCCTCACACTGCTTCAGGACTCTGCTGTTTGCTGCCTTCACTTGTGAGTCTCTTTGGATGTAATGAGTAAATGTAAAAGCTGGAATAGTTTGGGGCTCTTGGTCTTGGTACTGACGTGACTTGTACTAGGGAGGGAGTGTTAAAGAAAACGCCTTGAAGACGTTGGTTCAGCTTGAACAGGGGTCAGGCAGCAGGAGGTTTTCTGCGGTGGTTAAGACACGTGAAGGAGCAGATGACTGATGCCTTAGTTGCCACTGTGGTTTATGACTTTCTCACCGGGTTTCACGTGGGATGCCGATATGAGCCCCCATATTTCATGTCAGCGGTCAAGTCGCAGGGGAGGTGGCGTCTTTTTTTTTTTTTGCCAGGTTGTTACTGTGCATCAGCCCAGCGAGCCCCATCTGGAGGATCCAGCCGAACACAGAGTCCTTTGACTGCTGCCGGGGAGGAAGTGGGTGAAAGGATTGACAGATGAGCGGCGTGATGTCAGTGACAGGCACGGTCAGCTGTGACAGCCGGAGCCCGGTATCCAACATCAATACTTAAAAAAAAAAAATGGCCTAATTGTTTCCACATATCAATAATTGTCCGTAATTAGTGCCAAATTCTTGGTCAGATGCTTAGTTGAATTGAGATGTAAGAAGATGTGTCCAGCCCTCAGTTCTGGAAAGTCTTTGACTGGAAGTGATTTGGTAAAGACACAGAAACATGTCTGTGCCGGAGGGAGTGTGGACCAGAACCCCTCGGGCATTGTCCAGTACCACAGGACGTACCACATTGGTTTCCCACTTTACCTACACTTGGAAGTTCCATAACCGATAACTAATCATTTTTTTCAATGAATCCGACAAAAACTAACAATGAAATGTCTCTGCTCACGGCGGGGACTGTCTGTCCATCTCCAACCAGGGTTAGCTCGTTTGACTGAGGACAGTGGTTCAATGCATGTGGCTGATGTGTTTTAACGTTTTTTCGCGGAGCACAGACGAACGAGCTACGTCATGTTGCAGAAGACTGAGACTGTGATTCAGTTCCAAACTGTCCCCGTACGCCCGCCCAGACCAGCAATGATTCTTATCCCACACGCTCCACAACACCAACACCACCACAATGTCCCCAGAGCTTGTGCACAGGTGGTTGAGTTGATGTCACTGTACAAAATGCCGAATGATTTATGGGGCCTGAACACAAATCCAAAGTTTCAGCATGACGCATCCGACAAATATTGTGTGACGTGATCAAATGACGCAATAGCTACAGGCGTCATCTCAGGCGTGTGAGTGTCCATCAGTCCAAACTGCACCAGCTTCAATCCAACGTGTCAGTGAACAATGGATTTTTTTTTTTAAGGGATTTTGATGGGTTTTTTTTTCAAAGCTGCGAGTTCAAACGGAGGGAAAGGGCGAGGTTGGCTCCGGCACAGCTCACATTACTACACCTCTAAGACCGTGTGCATACGCCCCCCGGTTGTTCAGCTCGCCCCAGTAAAACACGCACGCACATGCAGACCGTCAAGGCAGATCCTGTTCAGTCTGCAAGTTCGGAACTGTTGCGCGAACGCAGTAATTGTGTCTTTGGTAAGAGCCTGCCTTGCGTGGACTGTAGTTATTGAGGTTATTATCATACTCGTGTCATTACTGGTTTTACGTTTTTCCTTTTGTGGCTTTGAGGTTAAAATATTTACTCCACACTGTGTCACAGCTTGTGTCCTCTTTTTGTTGACCGCACTAATTAATCAGATGGATTCACCGGTGAAGTCTTTATGCGTGACATCTTATCCATATTTGTCCAAGTTCAACGTGACATATTTCATATATTTAGAAACGTTGGGATCTTCGCAGAATTTGGAACAATATTGGGATGATTTGATCAGCATTTGGCTGCATGACATGATTTGTACGGTGTTATTGTACAGACCCACTGGCCACGTGACGCTGTTGAAAGGTCCTTGTTGGAAAGTCGATCCAACAATAGACAAAATGAAGAAGGAAGCTGCATCATTTGTAGCTGTTGGGTGTCTGTGCTTTGCCTTGCAGTGACTTTGTGTAGCCAAACTAACATGTTGTGGGCAGAAAGTAGTTGTGCGCCCCAGACCCCCCCAACCCCTCACCATTTGTACTCAGACCCCCAAGACAAGATTGAAGGAGTCCAGCGCCACAACGGGGAAATTTTACTGCAGATTCCGTGTCCGCAGAACTTACTGTGATTCTCCTGGTTGCAGCAGAAACCGGTTTTCTACCTGACGTGAAGGAATTTAAAACAAAACAGAGGAAAAGCTGATCACTGCGATGAACCTGCTGCTGGGGGATAAGTCAGACTCTCTGGAGCCCAGCTACTAACCAGTCCTTCGTGTCCTTTGCTGGACCTTCTGTGCTGAAACAATAATATGACTCCTACTCATCCATCAATCCATCATCCACTTATCGTAAGGCTTTCCGGACGTCCCTCTCCGCGAAAATAAATTCCAGCTCCTCCGGCAGGATTCCGCGGCTTTCCCAGGCCTCCCCAGTGTGTTCTGGGTCTATCCTGGGGTCTCCTACAAGCTGGACGCAGTCGACTTCTTACAAGCTTTTTAAGACCCAAATACTTTCGGCTCAGTTTTGCACTTATTACTCATCTGGGAGAGTTTCATGTCTGTGCAGACCTTGAAATTAGTCCAGCAGCATGTCACTTGTCGACCCTTGATGCCATAAATAACTAAAAAAAAAAGTCTTTGATTTGAGAAGAAAATAAATAAATGTTCTAGGCTTTAGACCGAAGCCCCTGGTTCTGCTTAAGGATTCAGAGCAACACAGTCAGGGCGAACAAAGCAGAACGTGCTGCATGGAAAGGAAACGACCAGTTTATCATAACTTTTTTTCCTGTAGCTCACACGAATTAAATTGTGACAGTGGGTGAGTGTGTTTCTGCGAGAGCTGCTGTGCTTTTGTGTTTGAGAGCAGCACTGAATGAATACAGCTGTCGGGCAACATCTCGCACTGAGAAACACACAAACTGAACAAAAAAAACTCAGCTCTGCATTGTTATTCAGCCTGTAGTCTGCAGCTACCAGGGCGCTACTTCATCACTTATTAAGAGCGAGTTAAAGAGACGTTAATCTCAATCACGTTAAACACATTAGGCTCCGGCTGTTATATTAATTTTCCCCAGCAAACCACCAGCAATTAGCTTAGAGCATTACTGCGCGCCAGGCCGTGAGGCAAACACGCTTCTTTGTGGCGGACGTGTCAGTCAGGACTTGGACAGGAGTGCACACACACACACACACAGGTTTTCTAGGATGGGTCTCGGGGGACGGCACGGTCGGATGTGTCTGACAGGCCTTTGTGTTGCCTGGCTGCTCGCTGTTCAGGCACCGAAGGACAGTGTCTCTCTCCATCTCTCTGTTGATGGCTAAAGTGTCGGTGTCTCTGTCTTTGGCCGCCAGACTGTGTTTAGTGTTAGTGCAGGTTTTCCACCGGACATTATCGGGGCTTCTTCAAATCCATTTTGAGCTGTTTGACAGACTTGTACCAACGGGCCGGAGCAGGGCTTCAGATCAAGAGCAGCTCTGTTGTTGAAGATTGAGGAGACGGTGAATTATTACCGAGAACTCCCAGCTGCAGAAACAGATTCATGTGTTTAAAAGTGTCAATGCAACGGTTGTTTCCTTTGTGTTGCAGATGTTTGTCAGATACCCGCACGTTGTTTGTGAGGTTGGAAGTTCAGACTCATAAAGCGTTTCGGCTTCGTTTACACTTTCTGCCAGTTTTGCCAGTTCAGGTTGAGTAGCTGGAGGACAGAGTGGACACTGGCTCTGAGCAGTAAGGCTGATCGGTTCAGTGGGGAACCTACTTCCAGACCTTCAAGAAGACCAGTAGGTGCATGTGAGCAATAAATGAGACGACAACTTGCAGCTGTAGAAAATATGGATGAAGGAGGAGCAACAGTGATGGAAATAAATGCAGCGATATGAACAAAAAGATGGGGATTTTTTATCTTCTTTCTGTCTTTCTCCTGTTCTGTCTCCTGCTCCCTTCGTTCATTCTGAAACGTCTCAAACATCCATCAGCGTGTGGAGCAGTATTGGAGCGTGCAGAGTGAACGCAGGTCAGGAGCTGTGGAGATACTGAAACCAACAACACGACCAAGGAAATGTGTAAATGTGCTAAGTATTCATAACCAACGTGTTACAGTCAACAAAATATTTGATAAAGGCGGAGCATTAACACCAACTGATGATCAGTTTTTTTATTAAAAAATTAACAAATGCTGATGTATTGTTGTGCGTTAACCACCTTCACCAGTGACCTTTGAACCTTAGCCTTTCTTAATTACTATAATCAGTGCTGTTTAAAAAACCTTTTTGTATTTTAAAATGGTAAATGTTGTTCAGTTGTATATTTACTTGATTCAAAGGTTGAAGGTCGTACTTGCACTTGTACTTTTACTTAGTGTTGTGTTTGTGCACTTCTACCACCTCTGCACAACCGGTAGTATGTTGTGGCTGATCAGTGCATCTCGCCTTAATACGGGGATTCGAAGCACAGAAGTCAAATAAACACCCGGCTGGACTCATAACGACGCGTTCTGAAGTTTGTCTGTGTCACACTGACGACACTTTAACCTCAACTTTGACGCCACAAACCGTCAACACTTTGCCGCCTACTTGTTCCATGTTATTGCTCGGAAGGCGCCGGTCTTCCTCTCACATGCTGCTGCTGGTAAATGAAGCAGCAGCGGGACGTCTAAATCCCTCATTTAATCCTCTGTGATCTTGAATATTTGCACAAAATGCATGGAAAGATTTGGAGAAAATGCCCCCGACACACACACACACACACTTTCTTTTTGGCTGTTTTGAGCCTTTTTGAGTTAATTTTCCGTTTAGTTTTTGGACGTTTTCTGGCCGTCAGTGAGTGTTTTCCACCAGTTTGTCTGTTTTTAGTTGTTTTGTGTCTGTTCACTAATTCGCTCGTGACAAGAATCCAACCAGCAGATATCGATATTTCTGTCTGTCCGCTGCTGCTGGTTGTCAGCCACATGTCAAACCATCAACGTCTATACATACGACGGACACGTTGTGGCCACAAAGTCACGGAAAAGTCGTGGAATTTCACTCGAAGGCCGCAGTGGGAGTCGTGTTTGTGTGCGATAGGGGCGGCTCAGTTTATTTTGGTCTCCTCGCAGATACTGAGCCATGTGGCTTTCTTATCCCTCTCTGCCGCCGTCTCCTCTCCCATCTGCACTGCTCGTACTGCCGCTGACGCTCACCATTGTCTTTCCTCTCCCGTCCTCTTTCCCTCTGCACCACTTTGACGTCGTCCGTTGTTTCCGTCGGTGGTGTTGTTCTCGCTTCGTTCCATTCACTCTAATTCTCTGCGCCTCCACCTGCTGTGCCGAGAGGCGAACAATGATTTGGTTACGGTTTGCTGCTGGAAGCTGCTCAGAACTAATGACAATGTATTCCCTGTGATTTTCAGTGTCTTTTTGTTCGCGAGTGCACAACAACTGGGACCACTGAGGCCCTTCTGTATCCCAGTATCGTTCTGCTACTGGTGCCGCATCTCTCCGGGAACACGCACCTCATCACAGCTGCTGGTCAGGAGTTTGACGCGTGACCGCAAGAGACACTAGGCACTAAGACTTTTCATTTTTCAAGCATTATTTGTCTTAAAATAATAAAATTCATCCAAAAGCCTCGACACACTGATTAATTCGATTGCATCAGTGGCGATGAGTCTTTATAGAAATATATGTGTTTTTGAAAATGGTTTTAAGTACAAATATTTTCCCAAAATGGTTTTTATGCACATTTTTTGGACAGTGTCAGACACAGAACAGAGATGACGTATTTGAGTGAGTCCCACTCTTCAAAACCATCAGGGAATTTCAATAATTCCGGCTTCACTTGTTACTTTTGTAGCTTTATACTTGTGGTAATTTGCCTTTGTTGCCTGTGTTGGTCTGAACTGAACCTTTGTTATAGAGACACTTCACTGATTCACATTATAGTAGAGACTTAAAAGGGTGAAAGTTGAAAATTATAAATGAAGTTATATCACAATCAAAAATCATTAGCATGCAAATAAGCACACGTCAGCGCAGACAGACATTCACACTCTCAGTCCTATGGGAGATGTCCAATCACCAGCTAATCTTCGTGTCTTTGGACTGTGGAAGGACTCCAGAGCCTGAGGAAACCCACGCAGGCACAGGGAGAACGTGCAAACCAGCCTGCTGGCACATTTGGACGCACTCCCTTATTTTGGCGAGATGACACATAGTAGCTTTAAAATGTTAAAAAAGCAAAATCCTGTCCAATGTGAAACAGTATGAACATCATGCAAGAAACGAAAAGCTTTTACAGCTTCCTTCTCCTCAGTGTAACGGTCCAGAGTTCCACAAAACAATTAGCAGAACCTGACGTTACGCAAGTGTTCGTGCTTCTCTTGGCTTTGCACCTGCAAGCAAATCGAGCCCAGTGTGTGAAACGACTCATTACACACCTCACCAGGAATTCATGTGGAAACCCAGAAAAACAAGCGTGAGACCCTTTGTCCGTCTCTCGTTGTTTTATTTACTGCTCCTGGCTCGATTTCGCACGAGTCCGGACAAAAACTGCACGGTAGTGGCTGTTTCATGTGCGTTTCATCAATTTCTGATTTAAGACCTTTACGGCAAATTGTATAGGTGATGTGAAGAGCCCCGAGTCTCACAGTGGCTTGTCGTAGCTGTACGGTGCTGCTGCTTAAGGCTGTGTTCACACAGATTTTCACCGTGCGTGGACAAATGCAGCCCTTCTCATTCATTTCAGCAGTGCTTATCTGCGTTTGTCTTTTTGTGTATTTAATCATTTTTGGACAAGAATGTAGGTCCAAGGTCCTCGCAGGTAAACTAATCCAGGTGGAAGACATTTATTGTCCATTTATTAACTTGGTCATTTGGTGTGAGTTGAGTTTTTATGAATCTCCCACGAGCTGCGTCCTCAGGAGCCGATATTTTCTCAGAAACAGATGTTGTCCTACATGTGGACAAGCAGTCCACAGTATATTATTTGCAGAAAACATGCACTGTGATTGAATCTTTGCCAGACTTTAACAGTTTTATGAGGCGGATGAATTCTCAGTATTTCTTGGAGGTGGTAAATAAGTATTAGAGCCAGAATATGGGAGAAAGAACGACACTGACTTAGTATGTGAGAGATGGTGTTTGTGTCCATCCTTAGAGGTAATGTGAATGTTGTGGGCTTTAAATTGTGACCTTCACCCCGCAGGCAGCGAGGTCTCCACTGCTGGAATTAAAACACCCGAGCACAGAGCATAGCAAGAGGATTTTAGATTAGAATGAGTGAAAACACAAACTAGTTTCAAGTTGAATGGCTGCCAGGGCGACTGTATCAAGGACAGGGGAGAGAACAAGCTGTTTATCTCTACAAGTCACTTCCTATGTAAACCCCTATTCCTCCAATGCAGCCTGCATGCACACACAGATACACGCCTCGAGGTGCTACGGCCGTCTTGGTGTTCCATCTCTGGCACTTCCTTCGGGTTCGTTCACTGCACGTGTGAAACACGGAAGATGATGCAGGTAGGAAGCTGCTCCAGATGCAGGGATGGATGCGGACAGATAAACAGGAACGCAGAATGTGTCTCGGCAGGTTGGGAAATGTGAAAGACTAAGTGAGAGACAGGAGGAGAGTCAGGTGCTCCTCGGAGCATTTGTGGTTGAGCTAAGCAGCGCGTGGTGTCGACCTCACGCTGAGTAGAACAGGGGACACTCTGCAGGCTGCATGTTGGTTTGCAGTTTGGGGCTTTACCGTAGAAGGCAACACACACAAACGGTGCTCATGACCACAGTGGTCTGCTCTCATTCCTCTGTGGTACTTTTCTGTAGTGAGAGATTAAGCAAAACCAGAACTTCCAGGTTCAGTTCCAGGTGTAACGACACGCCATTCAGAATCCCACTGACATTTCTAGCTACACAACAACTGCAACCAGAGGCTTTCTCATCTGCGTGTCTTTTGGATTATTATCTATCTTTAAATAAATGGATGTAATAATGTTCATTCTGTCTCATAGACACAGTTTCCTGTAAGCCCTAAAGGACTGTGGGTTAATGCTGCGCTCACGTCTTGCTGATTACGGCGCCGATGTCTGCGTTCACAGAGGAAAAACTCCATCTGAGCGCCAAAGGGGGCGCCTGCTTCCTGAACCTAAGCTGGGAGCTGGTTCTGCGGGAAAGGAGCTTGATGCGTAACGGCTCGGCCTCCCTTTGGAAACTTTGAAAAACAAGCAGCACCCTAATCCCAAATTCATAAAAGTGTAGCAGCATGTAGCGACTTTTGTTGCCCAAAGGTTTTGTTCATACACTGAGTGCATAGTCAGTCAGACATGGAAGCACTTTGTTTGCAAAGACAGGCCCTACTGTTCAAAGCCAAGATAAGAAGTGACATCAGTAGGTAAGATCTTCTGTTTGTATGTGTCTGACCAAGAACACATGGTTAAAAAACACACAATGTTGGTTATGTGTCGTAATAACAGCAGAAGCACTGAAGGGCACATGGACTTTAAATAATATATTTAGAAATGTCTTTGTGTGTGTGTGTGTCTCAGCCAGAGACGCTTAAATCAAACTGGCTGTGATAGCTGAGTCATTTTCTCTGCCCAAAATCAGCTTTGTCACAGACGACGAACACAAGTTGAACTTGATGTTTACAGATCCAATGAGCACAGCTCCAGCATCGTCATTCTTCCTTAATTCTCTTTACTAACCGATTGTTTGCTCCAATAAACTGTGACAGATGCAAACTGTCCCTGTCCAGTCACTGTCCCTATTCAGTCAACTACATTAGCAAGGTCAAGAAAAGCGGCAGAATCCCTCGTTTTAAACCCTGATTCGGTTGCAGTTTTTTGTTCTGATTGGTTTGTTAGACGCCTCTTCAAAGCAGCTGTGTCCAGGCTGGTAAGTGGATGGGACAACACAAGGACAGCAGCGAGGCATTTCATCTCCCCAGTCTCATTTTTGCCAGCACTGCATGAATGTCACTAATGATGGTAGTGACGTCGTCCTGATGTGCCGTCGTCTCAGTGCGGACTGCACGTCCACTGGAAGTGGTCTCAGACCAGCGCAATCAGGGAAAGGTTCTGGGGGGAAAAGTGTTTAAATTGAGACATTTTCAGCTGAACCGCTGCTGGATTTCCACTAAAGTTGCTGCTTCATGTTCTTATCTTTGCCGCACTGACACATCATTACACAGTCATGAGTGTGTGTCCGCTGCAGCTGATAAATTCAAACGGGTGTGTCCTGATTTACCAGAAAGTTGAGCCTGTGTGTGTGTGTGTGAGCATGTCTTTATAGTCTTCTGTGGACAAAGTTAGTTTCAGTGCCATTGTTGTGAGGACATTTTAGCTGGTCCACACAACTTCAAAAGGCTTTACGAGGGTCAAGACTGGGTTTTAGGGTCTGGGTTAGAATCAGGTTTTAGTTAGGGAAAGGGTCCAGGGACTTATGTGAAGGAGTAGAGAATCACGAGTATTGAAAGACAAACGTAAATGTGTGTCCTTAGTAATTGTACATAGTTAAAAATGTTTGTTGTTAGTATAAACAGACCAAACATAGTTCTAAGCTTGTGTGTGTGTGTGTGTGTGAAGGGCATGTTTCAGCTCTTCTAGAGAGGAGGAATGCTGTGTGGCTGCCAGAGTCGGCTGCTGTGATTTCGCTGGGGAGATCCCTGGCAGCACACACACACCTGCTGCCATGGCAACCACATACAGGACCCACCGTAGGACAATAACCCACCTAAACCCAACCCCAGACCCGCCCACGGGTCCACGCCCTAAAGCTGCGCGTTTCACCACCTCGCTGTGTCAAATTTAGTGCGGTCTGAAGAAAATGCTGAACATTGTGTTTAAACGCTCTGAGAAAAAAACCTTAAATGTTTTATAACACACACACACACACACACACACACACACACACCCTGTTGTTTTCCTGAGGTAACGCGTTTTTCCTTTTATGATTTGAGAGCAGTGTGATGATTTCGTGAATGAAGCTGATGTGGCACAGATGAGATTCCTTGTTGGTTTTTGTGTCTGTAAGGGGATGGTTGAAAATATGATTCAGATTTAATATCCTTTAAGAGGCTTAACCCTCAGACGTCTAGCGAATATATAGGCGTTTTTGAATAGTTTGAATTTTACCACGACATTCTACAATGCCAATATTTAGAGGTATTTTTCACTCGCACAGCCTCAGCTGTGTGACAGTTATTTTTGTCATTTTTGACATACTGTAATAACACGTCAGATCTACAACCACACAAGAAACATTTATCCTGCTAAGTTTGATTGATTTGATTTGATTTGCTAAGCACATTCGCCGAGGGGCCATGTTCCAGCAAAATAAAAAAAGCGTTGAGAATATTCGGGATGAAGCATCACTAGATGCTTCCTAATTTGCGTAATTGAACATATGTGAATCATTTATCATAACTCTGGTTTTCCTCGGCCTATCGACACTTTTTAAAAACCGCTGTAGAGTTTGACTCTATCTGCACTTTCACCCTGCAAAAAAATGAAGCAGGGTGTGGTTGGTTTCGTCTACATCGTCTTAAAGAGAGCAAGTTACTTCTAAGAAACAAAACAGACAATAATGTTTTACTTATGTGTCACTTCGAAACTTCCACAGAGACGTGGAGAACAGGAAGTCCTGAAACCCATGCTGGTCCCAGCACCTGGAATCACATGAAAAGACATAAGACACAAACCTAATCAGTGGTGATAACTTTAATGTGCCATAAATCATCTCACTCAGTCCTTTGTTTGTCGTGAAATGTTTTTTTTTTTAAGTTTAATTAAATTCATAATTTCACATTGTCTAAAAGTGGACACACAGCAGGGATTTAGTCTTGATGCCTTACGGTCTATTAAATCAAACTTACATAAATAAAATGGTCATTTAAACACACGAGCGGCTGTTGGGACACCTCCTCACCGCACAGTTCAATGTCAGACAATGGAGGGTTCAGCCTCCTTCAGTGGGAGTCACATGATTGATCATGAGAATATTGAGCTTGTTGATGGGTTATTTCAGTGTTATGAAGTTGTATTTGTGTCTTATGTCCCTTACGTCCACTGCTCTGTGCAGAGACGAGACACGATGTGCATCTATATATTTTTTTTTTCTTGGCTTTGCTCTCCCTGTCCAATTTGTGAGACTTTTGGAAGAAATTCTTGCAGCGCTCTCTTTTCTTTTGTCGGCCTCATGATTGGGCTCTCCGAGTGCCGGCAGCTTTATTCAGCCTTGCAGAACGAATTGCTGGAGAGCAGGAGAAGAGAGGAGAAATGATAATGACACGGAGGCTGGTGGATTCGGAGCGTTCGAGACACGAGTGGAGAAGGACAGCTAGGTGCTGTTGAAGGCACAAATTGCAGTGAATCATCTTGTGTAGGTAGCAAAAAAAAAAGAAAAGCGAGAACAGGAGCAAAAGGTAGATTGGAAATAGACAAACACAAGAAGCAATATCGCACTTGTGCATCCTCCCACAGCAATATATTGACATTATATTATTGAACATATAACGCTGCTGCTGCTTTTAACCCAAAAGAACATTTTCTCTCTGCTGTGATTTTTTTTTTTCCATAACCCATGGTACAGGGTAGAATCTCCTCCACCCTGCGTGTAAATCTAGTTTCAAGCTGTGCATGAAATCACTGTGCCTACCTGGTGCCCTGAGTTTAGCATTAACTTTCAATATGACATTTATGGTGTGTGGATTACCCACCTTCGTGATATTTTTTTTTTTTTTTTGGAGGGGCCCAAAAAAAATAAGTCACACAATAGACAAACCAGGCCATTTTGGTGCTAAAACACCCTGAAAATTGACGACAACTTCCCGTCTTGGAGACTTACCCAGGCCTGACTGATCTGAGCAGACGGGCTAAAGCAATTAGGATTTAATGGGTCTATGAATCACAAATAGTTTTATAACAAAAATTACACACACATTATCTTACAATTGTGAAGATTTGCTCCTTTGGTTTTTCCTCCGAAGCAGTTGGTGGTATGTGTTTAGGGGTTTTCTCCTTCTGGGTTGAGTGGTGTTTAGCAGGTAAATGACATCATCTGCTCCAACTGACGTCTGTTTCCAAACGTAGTAGTTATTTTAATTAGATCTTTTTATCTTTCCGGATCTTATTGCCATGACTCGTGGCTTCCCCCACCCTAACCACTGAACCCTAAACATCTTTGTCTAAATGTCCATCTTCTGGCGAAATTAACACCTTGGGGCTAATATTAACTAGTTCTGACCATCCTTCTTTTCCTCTGGAACTGGGTTCTCTTGAAAGCCTCAGCGATGGTAACGATTTGTTTTACAGATCTTTCTTTAAAGCTGCCACCTCATAGCTGCAAGGTCTTGTCTTGGCCCGATGACCCTGAACTAGGTAAGAGGTGACACATAACGGTCCCAACCAAATACAGTTTTTACTTCTGTTTGACGAATGTTTGCTAAAATAACAGTGCCCAGCTTTTTAAGGGTAGCAGTTTTTATAAGCCCTATTTAAAAATGAAAATAAAACTCTCTTCGAGCTGAACACACGCAAGCCCAGTGGTCTTTACGCCTGAGGTAAAGCCTCACTGTGAAGGACCCAGCGTTTTGTTCCCAGATGAGCTGAAGAGTCCACATACTGTGGCTGTGTGACCCAATTTTAAATGATTGCACCATATTAGGGCATTTGTTGTAAACATTTAAGATGCATTTGATGCAGTGTGTTGTAGATTTGATAAGATGTGGCCCTCAAGCTGAGGAGGCTGTGGGATGTTCTGCTAAATCCAACATTTACAACATCCTGTCCAAGAATTTCCGCCGGAGCCTACGTTACGTGATTTGTCGTTTCTATATAAAGACTCCAGTGAACTCCTTAGAAATGCCTTCCACGTGGAATGCATGTGAGTGCACGCTCAGCCATGATCGGACTGGTGGGGGTGGAATAACATGGACTGCAGCAGAGGGGTGACGGCGTGAATTTGTGGAGTTTTACAGCCTGAGCGCTTCTGTGTCGGAGTCATGTGAACAGATGCAACACTTGACATTGTGGCAAGTTTCTCTTCTTGACCTAATGAAATTCCTGAGACTAGGCCTGTGTGAAAATTCAAACAAAATCAATCAGAGTAGCCGGTGTAACACTTTTGGGAGGTCTACATTTTCAGGGGAAGAGTCGAAAAAGAAGCAAGAGAAAAGACGGATTTCTTTTTCTAACTGCCTGAAAATCAATGAAAATACAGTAAATATAATAATTTGCTGGAGGATGCGATGAATGACGAAGTTGGAGATGGTTTTCTAAAACCACCTAGTTACATATTGGCATCTATTAATTTAAGACAAGAGCATAAAGTGCTTAGTTAGACATCTGACTGACACATTCAGGGTTGGTCCAGGGTGCTAACGTTCTAAGAACTCAGTTTCCTGAAGAGCCACTATAGAACCAGGTCATCCCTGAAACAATGCAGCACTAGTGTCAAACACAACCACAGCAATGGGAGACTGCAACATCCCTTTCAAAGTGATGGCTCTGGCTTTGGCCGCACTTTGGTCCCTCCCAGCTTCTTGCGTCGGCTATTTTTAGTTTAAGACCAGCAGGCACTTGGTGCTCCCTTTAGACCAGTTTTCCTGCCTTACAGCTGGTTCTTCAGCTGTTGAACGGAGAACAACTGGTTTAAGGCACCAGTTCCAACTGGCCCCACTCTCTTGGGTGGAAAACGGTCTGGTCTGGGGACCGAGCCATTATAAGTGGGCTCTCTGGTCCCTGGACTTATGTCGCGTATCCTCATTTGGCAACCTGTGAATGAATATTTACACTCTTGCTTGAAAAATAATGATTTCTGAGAATGTGCTTGTCTTTGTGGCTGCTATGTCGAAACTCAGCCATAAAATGAGGCTAAAGACACAAGCAGTTAAAGTGCATTTGTGTGTTTATATGTGAGTGGGATTTGGATAAATTGACATTTTATAGCTGACTCGAGCCTGATCGGGATCCAAAAAATGGGCCCAAAGAGACATATTAGGGCACTTTGTCTGGACAGTGTGACTCGCTGAGTCCAGCTGCAGCGAGCTATCCCTCTGTGAATTTCGATGTTGAGGTCATTGTGCTCACAGACATGCTGGGTGGAGTGGGTACATCGCACATAAGCCATAAAAACCTCCTCATTAAGACCATTCACACACTGCTCTTTGTCCCTTTGTTGTACCGCCTTTGCTTAAAGGGTAAAGTCAAATCTCTCATCGGCCTCTCTGTCCTCTGGCAGCCATTTCCTGTACGTCACCCATGACCCGTAACCTTGAATGAGGACATCGTTGGGTGGTTTCCTTGGTTACTGAGAGAGCGGGAGAAAATACTGGCTTCTCTGAGTTCTCCATCTGCCCCCCCAACCCCCCCCCCTCTGCAGACTTTGAGAGGGTCTCAGCTGTGTACACAGCTCTGACTGTAAACTGGTGGATGTAGGAAGCTAAGGAGTGAATCAAGAAGGGAGTTACCCTCAACCAGATTTGATCATTTGTATCATGTGCAGAAGTTTAGGCACCTGATTTGTCAATACCTTGGATCAAAGTGTTACAGAAGGCTGTGAACGACCAATTCTAGTTGAACTAATCTTTTAGGAGAAGGAGGAGATTCGAGTCCCTAGTGTCAGATTTGTTCTTGGACATGTTTTAGGTTGTCTTGCACACACACAGAGTCCACAGATGTTTAATGATGTTCAGGTCAGGGGGCGGTGGCGGTGGCTCTAAAACCTTTGGCTTGTGTTTCTCGAATTAGTTCATTGTCTGCTGTGAATCATTGTGCAGCCAGCTTTCGCTTTCGCTTTCATCTCTAACTTCAAGCTATTTGAATCTAAAAGTTTCTGGTGTTTTGTGGAATGGATTCTTCTTTCCATCCATGCAGTGTTTCATGTTCCCCTTCACTGCTGCAGAACCTCAAATTAGGAAGTTCTATCAGTGTTTTTTCTCCAAACACACTTTTGGCGATTAACGTCCAAAAAATAAATTTGAGCTTGTTGTTAAAATCCCACCGGTTCATCCAGACGTTGCCATGGTGAGGTTGCAGGTCCTGCGTCAGCTCAACATTCCTGCAGCTCCTCTTGAGTCTTGTTGAGGTTTTACTCCGTCGTTCTGCCCAGCGCTAATGTGGGTTTGTCAGATTTTTTTTTTTGTCTTCACTTCCAGAGCTCCCCTTGACTATTATTTCTTAATCAGATTCAGACAGTGGAAATTTCAAGCAGGAAGTGCTTTGGTGTCTTTTTATAGCATCAAATTAGCTTCATGTCAGATCCTCAGTGCTTAGAGGAGCCCGTGGCTCGTGGAGTCTGTCGATGTCAAAGTTCTGGGTTCTACCGTGGCAAATGTTCGCACATGCCAAATTTCTGCAAGTTCTAAAAATGTATTTGTCTATTTTTTAATGTTTATTCCGCATACGAACGCTACCATCTGACGAAATACTTGTTCTCCACTGGTTTGCTGTATTTGTTACTTGCCTCCAAAATAAATATGGACTTTGCCCTGTGGCGTTTGCATAGAAGTGTATTAATAATTTTGGAATATTAAAGAACATTGATTTGCATTTTCTCCTTTATTCACCACTGGTTCAGAGTTTGAAAGAAACTTTGACCAGCGGCTGAACCAGATCCTCCGACATCCTTTTCTCACCTTCTTATCTCTTCATTTATCACACGACTTATAATCCACTTGACATTTTTGCGGTAATGGAAAAACACGCTGATGACTTGTTAATGAGCTCGTACACAGACAGCCAGAGGTAAACAGATTTTTGTAAAGCAGCAATTCCACTTGAGGACAGCGAGACACATGGGAGACAACCGTAGCTGGCAAACGCCGACATGTGCACACACTCCGATGAGAATCCCACGTCTGTGCAGCTTTAGGCCCCTATTCACATTTAAACAAGGGATAATTAAAATAATTACCACTTTTCTAGCATGAATAGATGCTCTCGCTCTCTTTCCCCCCACCTCTGCTGCAGGAACGGAGGCATCATTAGGAGTCTTTTTGCTCCGGAGATACTTTCTCCCTCTGTGTCTTCTTTTCTTTCTCTCAGCTCCTCTGTCAGGTTTTCATTTCTCCCAATAAGCCATTTCACTAAAGTTGATTTTGTGGTCACTTCTGTCTTTATTGAAGTCTGCTGTTGTTTTCACAGGGAGTCAGAGCTGGATTTACAGTTGTTTTCCTGAGCTTCACTGAGCCCAGGATGCTGCTTCATTTAAATAAACAGCTTATGTAACCTCGGCAACCACTGGAATAATTAAAAGTCTTGGTACGACTGTAAATTTCTGCATATTTGTTACTGAAAACAGTCGTGTTCAGAGAGATTTGAATGTTGAGTTGGATGAGTGTTAAAGTCAGTTTCCCTCGAGCTGCCAACCTAGTGTACATGGGTTAATATGCAACTTTGTGACGCCTGGACGGTCGATAAACTTTAGAAATATAAAAAATTAACTGATGGTTAAAAATTGATTAAAACTTTGTATGTTAGCTTAACTAAATCTATGAAAAAGCCTTATTCCTTTACAGTAAATGATTAAAGCTTGTTTTCAATTTAACCAAAACTAAAGCCTTTTCCTGACAGTTGAGGACTGTAACCATGACAACAGGCGACTCACTGTGCCTACCAGGAATTGAGTGGAGTAGGGACCTACTGATCCATTTGTATTGGCTGATGAGAACAGATTTAAAAGGTTCGTAACATCCAAACCAAGTGGCCCTTGACGGTAACAATAATGTAGTAGTTAAGACACACACACACACACACACACACACACACACACACACACACACACAGTTTGTCAGATTCTACTCGCTGCTGTTTAGTGCGGACTGTGGGAGTCGGGGCATGAAGCAGAAATGCTCCAAACGACAGAGCGCAGTAGCTGCAGCTCACTCACCGTGTGTGTGAGTGTGTGACAGATTGACAGACATAAGGATTCATCCGTCGGTGAAATCCATCTGACATCGAGTAAGAGCGATCTGGAAACGCTGCTGCGGGACCGAAGCATCCTCCCAGATACGAACAGGCCTCCTGCTGCGTTGGTGTGTGACTGTGGGCTAAACAAGGCACAGCCTGACCTTTCTCTCTCCTGTTAATCTCCGTCGCCCTTTGACCTGAGGAGTAGTTAGTTATTGCAGAGTTAATCTGCCGCGGGTAACTCTGACAGGATTACTGCGCGATCACATAAAGTCATCTATCCACCCGCTTACTTCTATTTGGAGACGTGGGATGAGAGGTCATGTGTTTCCCTCGCAGCTAACGCTGCACGCTCATCATTTTTAAACTCTGTGACGCGAACAAGCAGCCACTGGCCGGCACGCCAACACCATCACACAGCTGATGGAGCCTCACTCACCAAGTCATCGGCGTGTCCGTAGACGGGGTACATGTGCAGGTGCCCTGCACGGAGCGACTGCTACCATCCAATTTACTCTGGGAGAACGGGCCAAAACGTCCCACAGCGTCAGTCGCTCGCTGCTCGGGCTTCCGTTAAAAGAAAACTAAGCAGATCTTGTATTTGTGTCCATTTGGTCCTTTGATTGGAAACATGAGACACTAATGGGGATAAATGTAAACGGTGACGACACCGAGTTAAGGTCACTATTTATAGATTCAACCGTTAGTGACATACTGGGACTAATTAGTAGTAATCAGGCAGTCCGTGTGTGAGACTCGTACATCCGCACGCTTAAGGGCGACGCACTCATCCTGCGTCACTTTGATGCTCAAATCTCAATTTGTCACTGATTAGATTCTGTGGGTTTCCTATAAAACTGATTGGTCGTGGTGTTTTGATCAGAGGCGCCTTTTTAAACTTCCTTCTCTCTCCACCAACTCCCGTCTCTGCTGTTACTCTCCTCTGTTTTTGTTTTTACTGGACTGCGAGATGCCGAGTTCTGATCCGACAGCTGTGACATAATCAGATTTGAGCCTCGTATTATTTGTTCCATTTGTTCCCTTCACAGCAGCAAACACCTGCAGGAGAAGAAGTGGGCAAAATCTTTGATTTTCCAAGTCAGAAACAAATATGAATGTGTGTTTTTTCTCAACTAACCTGTTGTTGCTACAGAATAAAATACACTCTCGCTTCATGTAATTGTGTTTCTCGTGTGAGAAGCAGATGGTGGAATGTTCACAAAGTGATGCTGCGCTCAGCATCCTCGGGCCGCTTTATTGCTGATAGTTGAGGTTCTGTGAGGTTCTGTGAGGGTCTGTTCGGTTTTCGTGTGACGGCCGCCCGTGTCGCCTCTGTGCTGTGGCGTGGGCTTCTGTGGAAACCAGCGGCTGTGGGCGTTTTTCAGCGAGCACCTTTTAAACATCAGGCTGATCTTTGAACGATCCTCCCACGCCCTGGGCTTCCTTTCATTCTTCCCCCCCCCCCTTCCGTCTGTCTGTCCATCACGGCGCTGGCTGATTTATTTAGCGCTGCTCCTTCTCCCCCTGTTTTCTCCGTCTCCGTCTCCACCTGCTCACACAAGAACATTTGACTGTTTCCTCTCTTCCGGCTCCTTACTGTCCTGTTGCCATTGTGTCCCACCTCCCTTTTTTAGCCTCACTGCTCCTTATCAGGAGCTCCTGTTCAGTCCCACCTCCCCTCCCTCTCCCTCCTGTCACTCAGCCTGGATGGATTCTTTCTCTTGTTTGTTCACAATTTTGGGATTGTGCTGTGTCGCACTTTGCTGCAAACTTTTCATCTACGAACAGTGTCTTTGGTGTTTTCTGTACAGTAGGTCGGTGGTAGTAGTCAGTAGATTTACTCCTACATTCGATGTGGAAAGACGCAGGATCTTCAGTCCCTCCTCATTGTCTAAAACATGAGCAAAGCGTTTTGTCGGCACAGTGTGAGCTGTTAGAAAGCTGCAGTTATTCACTTTCCGTTTTGGTTTTGCACCACATTTGGCCGGTGACCTGGCTTTTTTGGATCCTTCACAGTGCGTCTGTAGGGAGGCTCAGTTTTTCAGTCCTGATGGGATTTTTATGTCTCAGTTTTGTCTTTATACACTGACGCCCAAATGTGCAGGCCTCCTTGGAGCCCCGTGCTCCTCTGAATTGTACAGTTGGTTTGGGGACTAACGTGATGTTAAGTATGAATAAGTGGAAAGTAATTATCAGCCCACAGTTGTGTTTTAGCAAGTCACCTGCTGGCAGCAGACGTGCCTGTGGTGACGTGAATCGTGGCTGACAGAGTTTTGTAGGGTGGACGACTAAACACAGGACTCGTATCTGTGTTTTACCCCCTACAATCTTTCTCTTACCCCAGCAGTTGTAGCATTATCCAACCCATTTATTTTTACCCTTCACACTGTCATCATTCTTCCTGTGCTTTGACTGTCCCACCTTACTGCTGTCTCCCCGTCTCCTTCTATGTCTCTGTGCTGCTGTCCCTCTTTCACGCTTGAGGATGTCTTGTCTAGACATCTTATTAAAATCAATAACACGGAGCGGCCAGGAAAGACTGTAGCGGCGATGCCTTGAGGCCAGCTTTTCCTTTTATTACCCTGTTGCCATTTGTGTCTGTGAGTTTGGCGCTCACGCATGCACCTCCCGCTTTAAGGAAATGCTGCATGTGTGCAAGTGATTTGTTTTTGTGATTAGCTGTGAGCAATTACCTTTCTGCCGAAGGAACTCTGCTCTTATCTGAGTGCTGCATTAGAGAGCGACTTTGCTCCCGAGGATGCCAGCGAAGCGTGAAACTGGGGTGAATGCAAATGCTCCTACTGCACACCTGAGAGCGAGTGTCTGTGCGTTGTCACGCGGCGTAAATGGAATTTGGGACGGCGTGACCCGCAACGTCGCCTTACTAAATCATTAGCAGTGCGGCAGTGTGTGTCTGCCCGATATTCTCTTCATTTACTGGAGTTTAGCTCTCCCAAATAGAGACGCCGTCTTTAAGTAAACTGCAGCAGTGGCTCTTTCTTCCTCATTTCTTTCTCCCACTTGAAAACTAAACTAACTCTGCGCTGCAACCTTCACCTCTAATAGACACCCACCCGGCCCAGTCTTGGCTCCAAGTCAAGGCCACGCTTTCCTTGATCCTGACAAGGTTACGTCTCCCCGAAGACGCCCGTCCTGAGTGGTTTTTACATCACTCTTAGTCTAGTCCTGTTTGGAAGCATTCCAGGCACATTCAAGAGGGAGGACATCCCGAGGCTGAATCCCCCCCCTTCTCTTTGCACCTTTGAAGTAGGTGACTTTGTGCCAGAATTTCCTCCTCTGCTGCCACGACACCTCGAGATTCCCCAGGAGAAGCTCGAGACGGTAGCTGGGCAGAGGGATTGCTTAGCTCGCCGTCTCCGAAACCTGCGTAACGGCAGACAATGAATGTATAGACGGCGCCCTTCATGTTGGAACTAGAATTAGTTTAACTCCGATTGTTGCTGCTGATTGGATTTTGATGATCATCAGCAACTGGAGCGATCTAGTGTGAGGGATCCATATCCTACACACACACTGTAACCGTAATCCTCGAAGTGTCAAAGCTCAGTCACTGCAGCATTTGTAACAGTGAAAGCTTGCACCAAAATCAATGCTTTACTAAAGAACCCACAGTTGAAGACCCTGCAACAAAGGATCAAATTGATCATCTTTGACCTGTGGATTTACCCTGTGGACCCTCTGCAACAGCAAACTGACAGTGTTGACCTCGGAAAAGAACAGAAAGCTAGAGATCCAAAATGGAGAGGGCCCAGATCTAGTCCACCCTGCCAGTGTATGAACTGGCACAATTTGTTATCATCCAGTCTGGATTAGCTTATTTGTCTCCTCTGCCGTTGCTCAAAAATGAGAAAAGCCCATTAACAGGATGACATGTTTGTTCGGTCCAAAACACCTAAAAAAAAAATTACATTTGTGAAGAAAAACACAAGATCTGTTATCTGTGCAGACGCGGTGGCAGCGCACAGAGTTGTGATAATTGAGTTTGGGCCATAATGGCGATTTATGGCACAGACCAATAAACTAATCCAAGTTGCAGACTGGCAGGCCGGTCACAAACGAGACGTGCTGCTGCATTTTGGATCATCCGCAGTGATGGAGATGACGCACGACCTGCTCTTCCGCTATATTCAGGCAGAACGGGCCTGTTTTTGAACAGCAGATGGAAAAGCGGTGAAGCTGGGGAGCAACATGTCAGTTAGTCCATGTCCGTGACGTAACCTTCAGGCCTCCACGGCATCCTGCGTTTAACCTTTGTGGCCTGTGATTGTGTGACCTGTTTACTCCTTTCACGTCCATTCGATGTGCATAACATGATTTGAGTGTCTTCGTCAGTTTGTGTGTCTGTGTGTTGATTATCACTTCCATCCCCCGTGGTATAAATATGTTCTTGAGGTTTCGAGCTGCCCTGTGGTGCAGCGCGGTGACAAGCTGTTCAGAGTAAAGATTTTTCAGATAGAATGCACTCGGAGTCTGGAGAGTCAAGAGGACCACATCTGTGTGTGTGTGTGTGTGTGTGTGTGTGTGTGTGTGACCACAGTGGTACTTATTTCCATGGTTACGAGGAAGCACGGTGGCCTATGAAAGTGTGCCTCCTGCAGACATTGTTGTGTGCTCTCATTAGTGCCCGGTGTGTGTCCCATCCAGCTGTGAAAGGAGGGGAGTGGGGGGGAGAAAAAGATGAAGGTATGGGAAATGGAGTGGGAATAGAGAAAGCAGGAGTGATGAAGACTGCTGCAGGGCCTCCCCCCGAGAGACGCTCCGCATGACAGTGGGGACACACTTAGGACGGCAGAGACACACTGAGGAAGAGATGAAGACGGCTTAGCCAGTCTGCTCTGCCTCATTCAGTCGGACGGTGTCTCCGATCACGACCACTCACAGTAGCTTAACCGCCATTTGCTTCGTATGGCGGCGAGCTGGAGCAGAACTAAATCCTTCCTGTTATTAGCGCTCGTTGCACTGAAGCGAGAGCCGGGGAATAACGTCGCTGAAAGCTGCATGTTGCACGAGTCACGTCATGGTCCCGAGAGATTATTAAATCCTGAGTGCGTCCATTCAAGATCTGGACGGGATGAATTGATTTTCCCCGTTTCGGCTACACGTTGCTGCATGTGCTTCGTGTCCATTCAGTATCAACTTTTTTAGACTGGTTTGCATAAAGCATCTGTCTTGTGCCGTGCAGCGTGTCCGTGGTTTCAGGCTCAGACTGAGCTCAGCTTATAACTACCCACCTCCTTTGTACAGTGTTTGATTGAAGAGGTTTCATCAGCTTGAGGAATGGAAGGACGTTTGTACCACTGCTGCACCCGCTGTCCTCTTCGCTACATCACAGTGTCGTTTAATATGAAGGTTCATAGTTGGCAGTGACATAAAAACAAAATCTTCTTTTCTGAGAGGCTGAAGTGATAATAATTCCGTGTTTTGGGTTCAAGTAATTGCAGCTTATTTTTCTGACCATGAAATAGTTTTATTAATCAGCTAATTGTTTCACCTGGAGTCACCTGATACTGATCATTTTTCAGTGACACTGCTCCCACAGATCCACTGATCTCACAGAGCCTGTTCACCTCATCTTTCAAATATGTGACGCCTCCTTTTCATGAAAGAATCTGGAGAAACAAAACCACAGACTGTGTGACACACAAACACACTTACAAACTGAAAATCCTGGGATTCTGCAGATAATCATCACGGGAAACCAGAATAGATTTGCGGCCAGTTCCTGCCTGGGAAACCGCAGCGTCTCCATTCCCAGGATTCACACAGGTCGCCTCCGATCTTCTTATTTCAAATATGTGTCCAGCGTGCATCCAGCACATGACTCCAAACTTCACCAGCCAGCGCTGGCGACACATCGTCGTGTACCGGCTTCATCTGCTGCTCGTCATAAAGTTTCTGTTTCTACTTTTAGACCCTGAAAACAATTACATCCAAATATGCAGACCACAAACACTGACTCTGGAGTCCTGATGGAGACGTACAGTGGTCTCCATGGAGATAGTTATGGGTGCACACACACACACACACACACACACAGATGCATGCGGTTAGATAATGACACCTGGCAGGGAAGCTGTTTCTCTAAATGTGTGTGTGTGTGTGTGTGTGTGTGTGTGTGTGTGTGTGTGTGTGTGTGTGTGTGTGTGTGTGTGTGTGTGTGTGTGTGTGTGTGTGTGTGTGTGTGTGTGTGTGTGTGTGTGTGTGTGTGTAGTTAATATGTGTGTATCAGCCCGTTCTGAGGGTGGAGGGGAGGAGGACGAGAGCTGGAGACGGCCATATAGGATTTCCTGTGAAACTGAGACGGGGCCTATGTACAGCATTATCTCAACACGCGAGGAAGAGTGAGTCTGTGTGTGTGTGTGTGTGTCTGTGTGTGTCTGTGTGTGTCTGTGTGTGTGTGTCGTCGCAGAGACAAATGATGGCTCATATGTAGCGGCGCCATAATGAGTCGTCTCCTTCTCGGGATATTGCGCTTTTCAAGTGGCTCGACGAGAGCGTTTGTTGTTTCAGTTCAGTCAACGTTCATCAGCTGTACGAGCATCTGAGATAGTGGGAACAGGAAGCTCTGCATCTGCCTCTATCTGTCTATCTGTGTGTGTGTGTGTGTGTGTGGAGTGTTTTTTTTCGT
This sequence comes from Channa striata, assembly GCA_033026295.1. NCBI lineage: Eukaryota > Metazoa > Chordata > Actinopteri > Anabantiformes > Channidae > Channa > Channa striata. The sequence goes on from CM065177.1 coordinate 24,034,006, forward strand.
CTGTGTTAATTAAACAGTTGCTGACTGATTATGAAAAATGAGCCCCTGTGTGTCTTTTTGTGGTTGATTTATTCTCTTTTTACTTGTTTACACTTTCGAAACCAACAATTAATTAAACCCACCTCACGTGAATTCTGTGCGTCTTTGCAATTTAAAACCCAATAAAAGCACTGCAACATGCAGCGCAGTTTTTTTGTGGTGTCACGAAATCAGGCATTTTAAGCTGCAACAATTTAAATCAAAGGTCAACGGAATCCCAGGGACTGACTTTAAGACGGCTCGATGGCTTCATCGTGGCCAGACGAATACTCGGTTGCCACAAATGATTTTGGATGTCAGAGGCCACAGTTCCTGCCACCAGTGTCGTTTTCTATGTATTTTAGTCTTGCAATTTTAGTTCATACATTTACCTATTCTGTCTTTTTAGCTTTTGTTTTTTTTTACCTGTAATAACTTTGACTTGAGGGAATTTCTAGAATTTTCACCCCAAAATCCTCTTAAAGACAAGGATGAACTGATTAGAATTTGGTTGTCAAACATCAGTGTCATTGTGAACATATGTTACATCGCAGGACTGTGATCACATCTGCCACAAACATGCACTTGATGAACTGATTAGTAAATGAGTCTAGACACACACGCACGCAAAGCGCAACTTGACTCGGTTGGTGGCGGCCTGCATCTTTGGGGCGATAATTCTCATTCTTTCTGCTATAACATATTGTTTCGCCTGCTTTAGTTGTTCTGGTCACGTTTTCCACATTTTCACCGATGTGAAAACTAAAATCAGAGTGAATCTGATCCCGGGACAAACACGCCATCCTGTTCATCAGTGTCTGGTACTGAGCATTTTGTTGTGTTTTCACAAAGATGAAGGAATGATTGTCAGCTTGTTGTTTTCTGTCCTGGACGGATTTGTGATGCTACTTGTGCTCATTTCGCTTAAGATATGCACAGAAAATGCCAGCGTTGTGTTTCAGGAAAGATCATTAGTCGTTGCTTTGTGTCCTTGCGCTCAAAATATTAAATCCAGCAGAAGCCCACAGCACTTTGGAGCTCACCAACGCTGGTAAGTGGCTGGGGGCGAGCATTCGACCGTAAATGCGACACTTTTGACGAGGCCTGGAAATAATTAATAAAGATCTCTCGTGTACTCGATTGTTAAAAATCCAGATTCATGCTTGAAATATGTGTCACACTCGTATATCTGCCGCTTGAGGTGCAGACTGATTAGTTCCCATTTGTTTTATGCTTATTACACACTTTGTGGTCATTCATTCACTTTTATATAGTCTGTGTGTGGGAATTAGAGGAAGCAAACAATGTTGCTCCTCGATGCACAAATGCACAAACACAAACATCCGGTGGGCTGACGCTGAACTGACGGAGTCACTGCACGGCCTGCGTCGTGTTGCGTTGACTTATTTTTTTTAGGATTCAGCTTAGAAAGACGTTAAGATTTGGATGTGTGTCTGTCTTTGTGCACGTCTTCCACTGCGTTGTGTAAATGAGACGATGCACGACGGGTAAAGTCAGAATGTAGCGAGCACATTTGCAGAGCAGCTGTTTACGTCGGCTTTACACGGGTCCCACCTCGTATTGCATTTGTGTCTCTTGAGTTTGCTTTAGTGTGTCAGTTGTGTGTCCGTGTCTGCATCCATATGTGTACTGACTTCAGTTTGTTATATAAGGAGATTACATTATGTAAGCTTTTTGTTTTTTCAAGGACACCAAACTAACAGTAGGGCTTTATGGTGTGTGTGTGTGTGTGTGTGTGTGTGTGTGTGCATAGTATGTTTTCATGTTGCTTCCGTGTCCCAGTTTGCACACACACAGACACACACTCGTGTCTCTCTGTACTTGTGAGGGCACGTTTCGGTTTAACGGTTAATCCCTCAACTTTCCTCTAACCCAAACCAAAACCTAATTCTAATCCTCACCCTAAAACCCAGTCTTGACCCCCAAAGAGCCCTTTGAAGCTGTGTGGACCAGCTGAAATGTCCTCACAACAATGATAGGCTATAAAGACACACACACACACACACACACACACACACACACACACACACACACACACACACACACACACACACACACACACACACACACACACACACACACACACACACACACACACCATCCTGCAGCAATCCCATGCTGTGAGCAGGGTGAGACACTCACAGCTGGACATGACTTCTGACTTTCTCCCTTTACTTTTACTTTCTCTGTTTTGTGTCTATTTTTATCTCACACACACACACACACACACACACACACACACACACACACACACACACACACACACACACACACGACCTTAAATCCCACTGCCAATCATGATACACACTAGTTCCTCTTTTTACTCGGATTTGCATCTCTGCTCACTGAGAACTGGGTGTAGTCTAACTAGATCAGACTGCACATGCGAAGCAGCAGCTGTACAGTTTTCTTCAAACGTAATTTGTTATTTTTAGCACATTTTTGACCACATTACCACATATTCATAGTTCCAACGAGGCTCACACGCTCATAATCGGATTACCTAATTCAGCAGACGCAGCAGCCTGTAATTGCCTGTTTGTTTACCTGCATGCCCTGATATTATGGCACAGAAATAATGATGCTAAAGCTGCAACTTTAGCATCATCAGCATCAGCCGTAAAATAAAAAACCCACAAATTGTGTGAGCCAAGGGACAGACTTTTAAATAAAGACAGACTTTTATTTGTCATAGTAACATGCACCATGAAATTGAAAAACCATCCTGAACAGAACAGAACCGCCAAAAAACTACTAGCTATCACATAAAAATGACTTTGATGCTCGTTTCTACTATAAAATTAGTTCTTCAGAATTATATGAAGCTAGTTACCTGTCGATCGTTCCATCACCACAGACTCCTGGACGGATTTCTGAGAACTTTTGTACAGCTGTTCATGTTCGCAGGTGATGAATCCCATTTCCAGTGGTGGATGAAGGTCTCAAAAACTGAACTTAAGTGAAAGTGGAAATAAACAAACATTAATGTGCTTAAGTAAAAGTAGAATTAACTGTTGACATTTCCACTTAACTAAAAGTACGTACGTACAGACTCTATATTTTACTTAAAGTGTTTAAAATTAAAAGCTCTTGACTTTTCTTTTTGTACGACTTCTGCTTCGTGTTTGGGGGGGACATTAATGAATTAATGGTAAAAGACATAAACGATGGTTAAAGATCTGACGCCGTTTCCAGTTTTATTTCTAAACTACTCACGTCCAGTGAGAAGAAGAGGTCGGCAACTCCGAGTTCAAGTTCAGCCAGACAAAGAGTAAAACTACTGCATAACCAGATCACCCTGAGTCCTGCTCAATAAAGTCTTTTAAAAAAGACAATGGGAGGAGAAACTGACACTGTGACTGTCTCTAGTGATTCGTTTCCACAAAAGAAAGCTGACGTTACATGCCTTTAAATTGACAATTCTGATTCTAGTGTAGTAAAACGAATCCTCTTACTTCACTGTTTAGGTTGGTGGGCAGCGAATACAGTTACTGCCCAGCGTTAACAGCTAACAATCTGACATGCTGTTAAAGAAGAGGAGGATGGAGTTGTTAGTGCGGCGGCATTGTAAGACGCGTGAAACTGGATTTACGGGTTTCTACTAGAGGTGCAACGATTAATCGAAGGGTGAAGGAACAGAAAATGATGGTTTCAGTCCTTTCGTTGAAGCAAGAAAACACCCGTTCACTTTGTTACTGTTGATCATTGATGGTCCAGTAAAACGAACCGTCTGAAGATACGACCTTATTAAGTTTTAAATTAAATTATAATGAAATTACATAACGAGACAGTCCTCTCAACGAGGGCGTTATATTCACCAGATTCTAATATCAAGATGTCAGAGAAAACCTGCGACTCGGGGGGGTACTCTGTGTGAAATGGCCTATTTAATAACCTCTTAGAGCCAGTTTTAGATAATCATAAGATAAATCCCGGTTTTTGTGTGGTCAGAGTTTACGAGCTCTTCTATTTGCGGTGGTTCCATGTCGAGGTGAACGTAATACAGTCGGTAATTATGATTTGTTGACGCACAGATCCTTTGTGTAGCCGCTCAGTTGAGCAGTAATGAACCCATTTTCTTTCAAGGCTCCACAGAAAACCTGCTGAGGAAACACAACACGCTGTGACCACCAGTAACCTGTGACTGCATCACCCGGGGGCGACAGCAGTCCTCACTATTTCATGACACGCTCGTGAACTTACTGCTCTACTAACCTCTTCTCCACCTTCTTTTTCCTCGGCTGCTCTGTTCCATCACTGTCTGCCCCCCTCTGCTGTGCTAAATTCTCTTCAGGCAATAATGGACCGACATTCATCACAATCTGTGTCTTGGTCGCTGTATCGTCCCTCCCGATTCCACATCTCAGTTTTTGGCGTCCGTTTGTCCATCACCAACATCGTCCTCTTCTGCCATTTGTCATCCATCGTCCTCGTCCGACACTGTGCGGTGGTTTGAGGTGCAGCTTTTGTCTGGGGAGATTAACTGAAAAGATGATTAACTCAAATCTGCTTGATTAGCATTGCTTCCCTTTAATGAAATCCAGTCCAACACAAATTGAACTGTCACACTTTAAGCCCTGAAAGGAAAGGCCTGTCTGCTGTTCGACAGTAGCTCAGCACAAACCAGAGCCTCGTGTACTTCCATTAACTTTTTGTCCCTGAATGTTTGCTCTAATGACTGCTCAGTGTCCCTGGTGCGTCAGGGGTTTGTAAAGGAGACTCAACCTGAATTTTAAACCTTGGATCCTGAAGGGGCAGTGGTTCGGTGGACTATCTTTTCACCGGAGGGGACATGGGGTCTTGACCGTGCTCCTTCCTGTGCTAATGTACCCAGACTGAGTGTGTGCGCTCTGACTTGCTCTCGTATTTGCAGACGATGTGAAGCTGTTGGCTTGATCAGCATCCTTTTGAATTGTGATCCAGAACCATACTACTATTGGGGACACGTTCCATTGGACTATCAACTTGAAATCAAAGTTACATACCTTTTGATGCATGAAAGAAGTGTCTAGTTAACTTTTATAGTGCATGTGCACATGTTGCCCTTTGGACATTTATGTCACAGAAACTATGTTTGGTTTTAGACTGGGATCTTTAGCATTCACTGGGGCAGTATGTAGTGGATTGGTCCCTTCAGGCAGGGAGTTGCCCAGGAGTTGTTCCAGCTGAGACTTTTTAATGGTTGTAATGATTCCGCGTGAATAATATTGCAGGCATTGCAATGTCCTGCTGTGATGCAGAGAGAGTTGAGCTAAAAGGCAAAGCATCTAATCTGTCTGTCTCAGTCTATGTCTCACTGATGGTCATGAGGTTTTAGTAGTGACTGAAAGATCACGAGTACAAGCACCTGAAACAATCCTTAGTACGGGACGCCTGGGCTCAGCTTTAGCGGTCGGATGAGGAATTTGGACGTGAGGAGATTTTGTAGCTTTGCATGGGAATAGTGATGTATCGTTCCTGAGTGATTCGTTCATTTTCCTGTAGCACCTTCTCTCGCCACATGGCAGCAGCTGCATAAGCTCAGTCAGCAGGACAGGAAACAGAAATGATTCGTTCACTACTCACTGAGCTGTGCGTCCGTCCTCGGGTCCTTGTTCTTTTGTCCGCTCTGTGGCGAACGCCAAGTACTACAGTTCGTTCACGAGTCGTTCATCCGGATCGTTACGGATCTTTACGGATCGATGTTTCGTTCATTTGTCACGTGACAGTCACCAAGTCACTGTCACGCTATTAAACAACGATGGCAGGGAGGACGTAGGACACGAGTCACTTTATTGTGGTGTGTATTTGCTTTGCTAGGTTTTCACAGGGTTTAAATTGTTTGTGACAGTTTGTGTATTTTAATTTGTCAGCTGAATCAAACCATGTCGTCTTCAGTATATAGTGTTTGACAACCGCAGCCCAAAAGAGGACGACAGCGTCACGTGGTGTAAGATCAACGAAGTGATCGAAATGACTCAAAATGACTCGTTCTATTTACTGTTCGAGAGTTAAAAATCCGAGTCAGTCAAAAGATTCGTATTTCCCATCTCTACATGGGAAGCGTCAAGGTGACGTGGTTCAGGTTTTGAGCAAATTCCATGAGTGTTATCTAGGAATGTCGGAATCATAGGAGTAGACCCAGAACATCTTTTAATAACTTTATCTTTCAGCTAGCCTCTGCAGGTGCAGTTTTAAATCAGTGCAGAGAGCGCATCTGCAGGAAACCAGCTCTGGAATACTTGCTGGATGTTAATCTTATAGACGTACAATACAAATGCCTGTGAGTTCACGGGTCCCCCTGATCCCCCTGAAATACCCACATCACCAGTAATCTCGACCACCTATGGAAAGTTTCTCTCATCTCTCGTTGCTATGAAAACACTGAAACAACTGTACGCCTGCATGTTCTGAAGATCTGGCGGACCCTGACAAAAAACCCGCCCCCCTGCCTCTACCAGCACGACCTGCCCTCGGGCCTTAAATCCCGGTCTCATTTCTTCATTATCAGTCTCGTGGCTTCTTGTTTCTCCTTGTTCACATCAAGGCCATTTCCTTTTTTTCCTACTGTCTCAATCCGTAAAAGAATGGGCCATTTTCAGGCCTTTCCTGTTTGAGAAAACGCACGTTGGCCGTGATGCTGAACGAGTAACGACTTAAAAAGTGACTGTTTCGACGTGTGGCATCACACAGTGTTTATACAGTGCAGCTGCCCTTCACGTCCGACGGCTCCTAATGACTCACATGTTATGAAATCCTGTCTTCATTCATCATTTCTGTCTCTCTCTCCCTCTTCCTTGGCTGTCTCATTCTTTCACTCTTCATCCTTTCTCCCTCAGCGGCCATGGGCTCCCGTATAAATAATAAACACTGCAATTTTTCATGTCTCCTTTTGAAAAACACGAGCCTCTCCTGTCGAGTGGGGAAGCTGTTGTTCTCTGTGTCTGAACTGGAAGGAATGTCCCTTTTGGACGTTTCACAGCAGATATCGTGGGATGAAGCGGCCTGATACATTGTGCGGAGGGCAGCTGGCTTCGTGTTTGACCTTGGGTTGTTTTTTTGAAAATGTTTTTGTGCTGGTTTCATGTCAGCTGTTGCCTCAGTGCCCTGCTGAACACACCACACCTTGCTCCACTCTGCAGTTCAGGCGAGATGGATTTATTTGGGGGTTTTCATTTTCACATGAATCTCTTCACATTAGCATTTTTACTGCACTAAAGGGAGCAAAACTCACGTGTGTGTGTGTGTGTGTGGCCTCTAAAATATGTTAAAAGCATTTTCTTGAGCGTAAATTTGTGGAGTTCAAATGCACGTTTGTTTGCGGAAATCCTCTCAGGCTCCGGCTCTCACACAGGAAATGGGTGTAACTCTGGTTTGTACAGCTGTACACTTGAGACACACACACACACACACACACACACAGAGGAGCTTTCTCTTCTTCTCTCATGTTTACTCTACTTTCCTATTTATGGAAACCTCATTTCTTATTGTAAATAGTAGAAAGACAACTCATCCAACGATGAAACTAAAAGAAATTTGGTTGTTTTTGAGCAAATTGAATTTGATGCAACATGTGTCAAAAACGTTGTGACAGGCGCACGTTTACCACCGTGTTCATCACCTCTTCGCCTGCGACATCAAACGCCTTAATTTAAAAGAAACTTTGCCCCCTTTAGCTCCCCAGCAGTTCGGGGCATCCTTTGTTCTATTGTTTAGCGTCATAATGCTCCAGATGTTTTTTCGGCACCTGGACTCTTTTACTACTCAGCCGTGATGTTGTCATTCGCCCATCTGTCCTTCTGTATCTGCACCGTCTCATACTGGACTTGGCAACACGTCTGTTGGTCGTTTGTGTGGCCAGTACAAACCACCTACTTTGTCGTATTTCAAAAGAGAACAGTCTCCATTTCCATTATCCCATGCATTGTGCTTCACCTGGGGTTGCTAGGCAGCAGCTGAACTCCTATCTAAAACAGAAGTGTGTGTGTGTGTGTGTGTGTGTGTGTGTGTGTGTGTGTGTGTGTGTGTGTGTGTGTGTGTGTGTGTGTGTGTGTGTGTGTGTGTGTGTGTGTGTGTGTGTGTGTGTGTGTGTGGCGGGCGGGCCAGTCACTGCTCTGACATGTCTCTGTGGGTATGTTGAGTTTTGGACGGCGCTTACATAACGGCTGTCTCGGCCGGAGCCGGGTTTGCCTGACAGATGCACAGCTGCTGTGTCTGCTCCAGAGCCGAAGATCCTCCGACACACACACACACACACACACACACACACACACACACACACACACACACACACACAGTGGCCCTCATGCATCAGGATGAACCACCTGTGATGCACCGTCTTGGTTTAATAGCATTTATAGTCAATTATTCCAAATGAGCCTCTTCCTCCTCCTCCTCCTCCTCCTCCTCCTCCTCCTCTGAAAGATTCATCAGGCCATTTGCTAAACATCTCCTTTTCAGAAGCGTGCAGGGCGGCCATCCAACTGTCTGCTCTCCTCTCCCTCCCTCCCTCCTTCTCATCTTTGTTTTCGTGCCTCCTTCCCACAGTGCGAGCAGGAATAGAGCACTTAGATGTCAGCCTGTTTTTATTTTTTGATTTTCCAGCTGAAGCTGATTGGCTCTGTGTGTTTTGGAGATTGCCTACCTGACCTCCTCTCGGCTCCTGCTCCTCTCCCTCCTTTTCATTATTTTCTTCTCCCCTATAAGGCATCACTTTCTCCGCCTGTTCCCTCCGAAGCGGTTGCCCCCTCCCACCTCTCATGTCTGTCCTCTTTGCTCTTCTCACGTCTTTCTTTCTTTTCTTAATCTGGTGGCACTTTGTCCTCTTAGTTTGTTTTTCCTTCTATCATGTTTCCCACTTTCATTCTCTTTGTCCTCTCGGTCTCAGCTTCTGCTTAATCTTCCCTCCCTCCTCTCTCTCCCCGAGTGTGTGTGTGTTTGTCTGTCTGTGTGTGTGTGTGTGTGGGACATCGGACGAGTCGGGGGCCCACCAGAGAAGCCGGGAAGCTTTAAGCTCTTACATAACAAATGTCCTCCTGTCTTGGAAGTGTGTCATTGCTTTAGATAAAGGCCCCTCGTGGCCACCGCCTAAAGATGCCTGCAGGCCTCCCTTGATAGCTCTAATGCTGGGACGGAGGGACGGAGGAGACAAAGAGAAAGGGCAAGGAGGAAGGACAGAGCGAACGAAGGAGACGTGACCAATAAGGAGAAGCAGTGGTGGGATTCAAGATGAATTAGGAGAAGGAGAAAAGGAGAAGCACAGGCAGATTTGACTGATGAAACTGAGAAATTGTCTGGATAAGGAGGATAAGGTTTGTCCTCGGATGTCACAGTAGTTTATTTATGTGCATTGTGTGATGGACAATATCAGCTGGGGGAGAGACAAGCACATGTTTTGGCACAGATGACTTGATTGTTGAAAAGACGATATGTACAGTTACATGCACTGTCGCCCCTTTCAGCGTCTGTCGTACGGGGGTCAGTTTGACGGGGGCCTTATTGTTTCGTTTAGGCTTCAGTGCCACAAACCCAGACTGGTTTGCCACATGTGGAGAACAAAGAGCTGAAATCAGACTGAATCCGTTTGGCAAGAACCTGGTTTTAAGCTTAAATGACTAATAGGCATCACGTTTACACTTTAATGCAGCAAAAAGGTTCATTCACACATCGCTATTCACACCTCATCATCCTGACCACATACTTGTTACATCGAGACATCTGCTTTCAGCACATTGTCTCCACAAAAAGGCTGCTGTTTTTTCCCCTCCCTAAAACAATGAGCCCATCCTGCACTGATGACTTATATTCCAGAAACATCCTTTGATTTTAGCACTTTAGAATCGACACGACAAAAGCTGTGGCGCTCGCGGATCTTTTTCGATCTTTGTTCAGGGATCGGATCGCAACCCGTCTTGAGGGTCGTTTGCAATTGAAGAATGAGTGTTCTCACAAAGTAGAAGAGGAGGTCGATGTTATTAATTCAAAGGAATGAAATGTCCTCGTTGTGAGACGAGGTATGAATTGAATTTAGCACAGAAACAGTTTTACTGTGGAAGTTGGAAGCAGTGACCTGTGCACACGGGAGCCTGTGCATGACGCTGGTCAGCTTATATCAATTTATACAAACCTGCCAAGTGTGTGTGCATCCTGTTGGACTTTGTTTGAAATGTCCCAATCGTCTCTTCTGTCTCTAACAGAGACTTCACCAACACCAAAGAGAATTGTGGGCGGGGCCGGGAGATCTGATGTTGCTGGCAGCTGACTAATGTCACTCAGATGTTCTTTGCATTGTGTTTGGTTTGTCCTGAAGTTGTTTGATGTCTCTCTCGGACTGGACTTCCTGCTCATATGTAGGACGTTCGTGGGGGGCTTTTGTATATCTGGGTCTGGGCTTTGTTGTCCAATAATCCACCATGTTTTGCGTAATTTCTATTCAGTCACAGTCTAGGACCCAAATCCCCCCGCAAAACGGAGAGAAGTGATTTTGTTCTTACATTTTTTGTTTATCAAATCATGTTTTATACAAGAACATGATGATGTTTTGTTCTTTATAAGGAAAACTTGAATGAAGGGATGATGAACTGCGCCCGCGCTCTCACACCCGTTAAAATTTAGTGCAGAGAAATTCAGTCTGCTGAACGTTTTGTCCGACTGGCCTTGTTCTAACTGCCCTGACACACTGTAACTCCGGTTACGTCTGTGCACACGACGCAGCAAACCACGGCACACAGAAGAAGAGTAGGACTTGGAGTTATTACACCGTTTATTAGATGAGTCACCCAGAATAAAGTCAGTGGGAATGCACTGAAATGTCTGCACGCACTCCCTCCCACAGACGCTGGTCGTGGATGTCAATTAATCATTCCAGTTTTGCACGACTCCCTCAGCGTTTCGCCGATGTTTATGTGAAAACACTGAAACAACAACTTTCTGCAACACACTCGCAGACGAAAGCCGTTCGCACTCTCAATGCCGCAAAAACACAATCCACAGTCGCGAAAAGTGACCAGGAGGGTCAGAAATATGACGGAACGCATTGTTACATAAATCCAAATCTCAGTTGAATATCAAAGTCAAGTGTAAATATCTGACATCTGTGTGTCGTGGGCCGGTCGTTTGCTGTGGATTAGCGGCTGTGAGAGTGCGGTAATCTATTACGGTAATCTACTGCCAGTGTGCTCGGGGGATCATTAGCTGGATCATGGGATCGGCACTAGTCTTATGCAACATGCCAGGTGTTGGCGGAGCGCTGTATTAACACACGGGTCAATGAGTGGAAACGCTGAATCCACGGCCCAGTCAATGAATGGGGTGTTTGAGAGGGAGCTCAGTCACGGCTCTAAATGGATTTGTACATTAATGTGCCTCTTTCACTTCACTCATGTTTATCCAGCGCTGCTGCAGGGCGACGGAATAAAGGCTCCTGCTTTACAGCTGCTGCACCTTGTGCTGCCTGCAACGTACGAAAACGGATTTAGTTAGAAATGTTGACTTCATTAATCCATCGTCTGCCGAAGGTGGAGGTAGTTGTGTTTGATTTGTGATCAAGTATTAGATGATCGTGTTTTGTAATAAAAATATTCAAATTTGTGACAATCCTGACTCGAAAAGCGAAGAAACCGAATGAGAATATTCCCATCCACTGGACACGAGGTGTTACTGACATGAAACTGATGTGAGTCCTGTTCTATGGCTGGATCTCAGCCCAGTTCAACACCAGTGGGAGATTTGAGGCTCCACACTCAGTTGGTTAGCAGTTTAAAGGTAAGATGTGAAACACTTAAAAATACTTGGCCATCTTTTCCTTCTCCAATGTTTGGGTTTTCCCAAATATTTACAGTCGACTGGACGGCAAAACATCTGCACTAAATTCAAAACTGAAACAGTTTTTAAGGATAATGGATGTCACATTAAACCTTAATTAACTGTTTTCAGCTCAGCCTTAAGAGACGATGGATCCATGTCCATTAGAAACATCAGTCTGAGCAACTTTCTTTTTGCTCTCTGTTGTCTGCAGTTGTGTCGTGCCATCACGCTAAGAATCAGAACCACCCTCGTTTTTTTATCCTGTCAGGCCCATTTGGGGCTTTTGTCTTTGCTGTGATGATGAACATGGACCTGAAGGTTGGGTTTAGACAACAAAAGCCCTTTGGTAAAGGTTAGAGGAAGAATGTGGTTGGACCGCAGTGTTCCCTTTGCTGTAGTCAGACCTACTCAAATTTTTTGGACCCGCTGTTTCCGTCTGTGCACATACAGGTAACAATCAGTGGGTTGTGTCCCGAGTGAAGAGCCAGCTGCTGCCCCTCATTTGTCGTCCAAGCCTGTTTAATACAATGACCTATTGTTCTGCCTTCATTCATTCGACGTTTGTTCCTTTCGCCTCCCTGTCGTCCAGTGTCTCCACTTGTTGCATCTGTCCTTTTTTTCCCTTCCTTCCATTGGCTCCTTTCGCACTGCACCTTTTTATTTCTGCCTCTCGCTCGTTGTTGTTTTTTTCCATCTCCGCCGAAGGACCTCCTTTCATTTTTAACCCCTTCCTTTCGTTTGACCTTTCTTGAGTCTCTTTTTTTCCTCCAGCCTTTGGTCCCTTTTCTCTCCATCTGTGCTGAGATATTTCCCTGGCAGCGACTCGGCGATGGAGAGAATGATCACATCTGAGCTAAAGAGAGCGTAGTGGTAAAATAACCCGGGGAGGGGGAGATGGAGCCTAATGCAGGCTGTGGATTATATCTGATAGATGCCCTTTTAGACCAAACCCAACTCTGCATTAAAGGCTTTACGAGGACGTGGCCGTAGTTTCCTGGATTGCATCGTGTGTCGTGCACACAGATGCCAAAGTGGAAACATGCGCACAGAGGATTAGTGATGACCGCCACGGCAGCATCGACGTGCGTCCACGCTCTCTGCCCCCTCGCCCGGCTCTGTCCACCTAAATACCCGCTGACCTGCTTTCGCTAAGCTCGTCTGTACGTTCTCCGCACTGACCGACGTAATAAAAAAGACATAATGTGGGACGGTTACGTGAACAAAAGAGTCTTTAATGGAAACTCTGACCTCCCTCTGTGTCCCTGCGTCTCTGTGGTGTTCGGAATATTGGAAATAGAAATCAATGCGTTTGTGTAGAGAATAGGACAAAGCAACAATTTTCAGTTCTGTCTACCTCATTCTGTCCAAAGTCTTTTGGGTTTTTGCCGCCGTTTTACTCTCAATAAAAACATATTTCACCTCCTTTAAAAAAAACATTCTCAACAAAAAAAAACGGTAGAAGAATGAAAAGCTTTAAAACATTATTCTCATTTTACATCCTATTTAAAATCAATGAGAGGGCCAAAATATTAGAACCACCATTTAAAATAAGGCACTTCACTACGACCCCCTCACCACCACCATCGCTGTGACCTCTGTAACAAAGAACAAAGTAAAGGTATCACCTTTGTGACAGTTTCCACTTCAGATCCATCACTTAATCGTGTGTGTGTGTGTGTGTGTGTGTGTGTGTGTGTGTGTGTGTGTGTGTGTGTGTATGTCTTCATAGTCTTCTGTGGACAAATTTAGTTTCCGTTCCGTTGTTGTCAAGACATTTAAGCTTCAAAGTCTTTTTGAGGGTCGAGACTGGGTTTTAGGGTCAGGGTTGGAACGAGGTTTTGGTTAGGATGAGGGACTAGGGACTGTACTGGACTGTACAGAAAGACAAACGTAAGTGTGTGTGTGTGGGTTGTCAGTGTGTAGGAAGTAAAGTTAGACTTAGGCACAGGACAGAGGGGACCTTGTTTGTTCAGATCAGCTGTGAGTGACTGGAGGTTTTCACATAGATGCTGCAGGCGGCTGCAGCCTGTTAAACCGTGAATCACTCAGACATTTACTAATCACTTAAAAATCAGAGGATCACGTGGTTCTGAATCCTGCAGCCAACATTAAGTCTGAGGTCCTGTTTGGGGCCCGGAAGCTCAGAGAACTGTATTTTTTTTGCAAACAGAATTTTGAGCTGCTGATGTTTTGAAGCTTGTGCATTAATTCAGTTGTAAAAGATAAAGTGGAATTTGTGTCTGTGGTTGACAGTTTGACAACTGCTCCTCCCCACATACAGTTATTGATATTCAAAGTATTTGTCAGGAGCATGTGTACGTTTATTTGAACATGTTGTTCTGACCAACACATGTACTGAACATTATGAGGTGCACAATTTACTTTTGGCTGGTTAAAGAACTGAACTTGATATATCATACGGACATGTTCTGATATAAGTGTTTTTAATTGTTTGTTTTTTTAATTCAAGAAAGATTTGAGCGAAGAGTGAAAATGATATATTTTTATTTAGTAATACTTATGGAATGAATAGAATATAGAACACAACACTTCTCGTATCAATATATTAACCCTTCATCATTAATATACATTAATGTCCCCTGAGAAGACATGACAGCAGCTAGTTTACAGAAGCCACACACGTGTATTTTCTGTCAAAATTATCTCTGCTACGGAAGCTGGTGGTGCTTCAATCGCAGATGTCAGTAATCGGATTATACGAGCCAATGAAATCGTCCTGCAGGTAAGTTCTGATTATAAGGAGCTTTTACCTGTTGTTGGCGAAGCTGTGACACACTTTAACGTTTAGTTCCTCTTTGACGGAAACCTCAGTGCTCTGGCTCTGCTTCCTGTCTGTAGGTGCGTTGTCAGACTGACTGGCAGTTTGAGCTCCGCTCTGTGAGCAAATGTGAGCGTTAAGATAGTTTTCATTAGCGCTGCAGCTCCAGGATAATAGTTTTTCACTGATTTGTGATGAGCCGCGTTGGCCTGAGCCGAGGTAATTACAAGCAGCGCGTGAGAGCAGAGAGTCAGCCACGGTGCGTCGCTCGGGCAGCCGGGCCTGGTGTGTACAGATATGTCGAGTGGGTTTGGAGCGGCAGTTTATATTCTGAAATAATAATTAAGGGTCGTAAATGTAAAAGGAAAAAAAACGCTGTGGATAAAGTGGAGGTGATAAACCACAGAAATCACCTCTTGTCTTTCATTCATTTTCTGTTCAGTGCTGTTCAAATTATTATAATAAAATTACGCACAAATGTCTTATTTCTGACCTTACTCAAATCCAAATATGTACCAAAGTCCTGTCACCAACTAAGACTGTCTGTAGTTTCCTCTTTTCGGCTGTGAAATCCCCTAATTCTGCATCTGAAACGACCTGAAATTTACATGCCCGAGCTCCACACTGCACAGCTTGAGGGAAATAAAGTCCTGTATATCAGAGCAAAGTTCCTCGCCTCTGTTCTTCTACGTCTAATACAACTGCAGATAAAAAGCACAGAGCTCGTAAAAGCCTTTCAATTTGTGGGGATTCTGTTCGGGTTTTCAGACAGAACACGAAGGAGAGAGCACGAAAAACAGACCAGAGCTCAAGGCCTTCGAACACCGTGTAAATGGAAGATTTCAAGTGCTATGAAATGCAATAAAAACCTCTTTGTGTTTATCAATGAAGTATGAAGTGGTGATACGTCTGATTTTTTTAAAGATGGCGACACAACAACCGAGATTTATTGATATTAGTAATTATAATTATTAATATTTACAATAATATATGAATTGTCTTGTTGAATTGAGGCTTCACTTTTTGTTTTAGAGTTCAGTAAACCCAGCTGAAAAGGTGGAAAAAGGCCACAGGATCCATCCGTGAATATGCAGCTACATACAGTGTTGCTGATTTAATAATGCCTTTTTTTTACGATGGGAGAAAATCCCATTTTTTATTAAAGATGGCTGATTCCCATACGTGTGGTTTGGAAGGTCACCGACTGCCTGCTGGCATATTTGTTATCAGTGAGACGTGCAGCGAATTGGCAGTTGCCACAGTTGCGTTTGGAAACTCACTCTAATTTAACGTAATTGAATTTAAATTCTCATACACGCACGTGCAGCTGGTCTCCACTGTCCCATAGTCGCTCTCCACTGTCCACTGTATAAGTCACTGTTTTGAGATATAGTCATAAAATGATTTTCTGACTTTTAAGAAAAACTCTGGCATTGAACTCTCTGTTTCATTGAACTCTCTGTATCAGCTTCATTCCGCATTATTTCCATTTTCCTTTAGTAAATATAAATCACCTTGCTCCACATTATTGACCCGCTTAATAATCAGTAAATATTCATTTTGAGCAACATTCCCGCCTCATATTGGTTTAAAAACCTGCACCATTCAGTTGCATTCAAAAATATTTTATTTGTGTTTAAAGCTGATAAGATCAACTATGAAATAAAAGGAACAAATAAAATGTCTCAGTTATTTCCACAGACAGAAGAAATAAATAGTAAACAGCTAAAGACCAGCTGATAATTCTGCGACCTCGACCACATCGATAGAACAATGTCTGTTTACTGCATCTTTACAGAGAAGTATTTTAAATTGTCCCTTAAGACGCAGGAACGCTTCTTCTCGTTTGACCTGACAAACATTTGTCTGCTCCCAGGATCCGTCAGTGCAGAAGGTGGGTGGAGGCAGGAAGAAGACGGTGTCCTTCAGCAGCATGCCCTCAGAAAAGAAGGTAGACTGGAAGTCCACGACTAAAACTCTTTAGAGTTTCTGCTGTAACGGGCCGTAAAGAGTAAAGCTCTTGTTGATTCGCCCCTGTCAGGTGAGCAGCGCCGCAGACTGCCTGGCCTTCATGCAGGGTGGATGTGAGCTGAAGAAGATCCGGCCCAACTCCAGGGTCTACTGTCGTTTCTACACGCTGGATCCAGACCTCAGCTGTTTACGCTGGGAGCCGTCTAAGAAGGACGGGGACCGAGCGCGGCTGGACGTCTCCAGCATTCGGGAGGTTCGCACCGGGAAGAGCACCGAGACCTTCCTCCACAACGGGCCTCTGTCTGAACACCTGGCCGAGGAAGCGGCCTTCTCCATCATACATGGGGACGACTACCAGGTAAGAAGGGAAGAGGAAATGGTGCATGTGATAGAGAATAATAATCAAATTGGATGAGAAAATACAGCAAAAATGATTTAAAATTTTTAACTACACAGTTAATAATTTTACAGTTTTTTTTATCGTCTTTCTCTCCAAACAGTCTCTGGACTTGGTTGCACTGTCTGCAGATGTGGCCAACATCTGGGTGACAGGTCTGCGCTACCTGCTGGCTCACCCGTCAGCTGTCGCAGCCGGGGGAGGTGGTGGAGGAGGCGGAGGTCTGGTTGAAGGAGGGGGTGTGGCTGTAGAGGGAACCCTGGGAAGCAAGATGCGGAACGAATGGCTGGCGGCGGAGTTCACCCAGGTGGATGAAGACGGCTACGGCATTGTGTCAGAGGACGTGGCGGTCGCCACCATCTGTAAACTGTGTCCCGGCATCAAGGAAGCCAAGGTAAGCGGGAAACGAAACCTGTCGGCAAACGTTCAGTCTGAACATGGGTGACATGATTCACCGTGGCTTAAAGTAAAATATTAGTTTTGGAATGTTGACCCAGGAAGAGCTGAAGATCCAGCAACGTAACATCAGTTGTTCAGTTTACTGCGAGTTCAGCTGGAGTTTGGGCCTTTTCAGTTCACCTTCCCTTATCCGTGCACTTTGGGAGCTGAGGTTCTGCACGTTTCTGCCTGTTGGCGCTCAAAGCGATTTATACTGCTTCTCATTTGCTTCTTATTCTTATTTGCACATTCACACACTTGCACACCGATGGGGAAACACTCACCGGGAGCAACTAAGTGGGGGTTCAGTGTCTTCAGAAGTGACGCTGGTGTCTGAATTTGATTTTTAATACCATCAGAAGTCTTGGATTAACATTGGATTTTGTCAGAGGCGGCTCTAGAAATGTTTTATTGGGTCGGTCAAACTGAATACACAGTGTGTTAAGTGTTTCTGTATGAAATATTAAGTAAGTAACTTGTTTCTTGTTTTCACCTTCATAAACATTTGGGGAGAGGATAATATGAAACCGCCTTTGATGTTCACAGCATTAAAAATCGGATGATGATCATAGTGACTTATTTGCCTTCAGATTTGCTCAGTTCTGCAGCAGGTACCTACAACCTTTGTTGATCAGCTTCAGCTCATAGTTCGGGTTTTCCAGCACTTAGGCTGAGTTCTTATTTCAGCATGTTGGATCCTAAGTCAAACAGTAGTTGTTTTCTGTCATTTTCATATTATGAACTGAGCTGCAATTAATCAAAGAACATGAAGGAAATTGTAGATGTTGCTCATGGAGCTGAACTTAATATTTTACCCACGGGATCCAAAATAAAATCGGATACTAGCAACGACTCTTTGTTTCCCTTCCCACAGGTTCGTCTGCGTTTTAAAGAAATCCAGCGCAGTAAAGAGAAACTGACCTCCCACGTGACACGAGAAGAGTTTCAGGAGGCCTACTGCGAACTTTGCACCCGACCTGACGTCTACTTCTTATTGGTGCAACTGTCCAAGGACCGGGAGTGCCTGGACCCTCAGGACCTCCGCCTCTTCTTGGAGACGGAGCAGGGTTTATCTCTGGCAACAACGGAAGGCTGCTGGGAGCTCCTGAGGCGCTACGAGCCCTCAGCCCAGGGCAGGGAGAGAGGTCTGCTGGGTCTGGACGGATTCGCCCGGTACCTGCAGTCCCCCGAGTGCCAGCTGCTCGATCCAGAACACCTCGGGGTTTGTCAGGACATGAACATGCCTCTGTCCCACTACTACATCAGGTGGGTTTGGCAGTTCAGTCCATTTAGAGCAACAGTTAATGTTAACAAAATAAACTGAAAAGCGGGACATCTGTCCAAACGTCCAGAACAGAAATCCATCCCAGTGTTAAACTCTGTACTTCCTTTTTCTGCTGCCCATACATCAGACGTCCACTGCCATGAGTACAGATTATAGTCACACATTCGCACATGATGTCTACGCGCAGCCGACCGTCTCTGAATTCATTCAGTCCGGGGCTTCCTGTTCTAAGAACAAGTGTCGACTCATCCGCCAGATGGTTCTGCTGACTCAGACACAAACATCTGAGAACGCGGTGAATTAAACATATTGGAGCTGTGTTACAACGTGTATTACATTATTTTATGTCTTTTTATAAAAGACACACATGCAGCTCGTGTCCTGCAACACGAGACGGTTAAAATGTGCCTTTAATTTGTGTTATTACACGATTGTTATTAATTGATCATTTGCTGTTTCTTCGCTTTATGTCTAATTTCTTCCCATCCCTGACATTTTGCACGAGTGACAGTATTTCCATTCCTGCTGTCAACCAACAAACCATTTGTATGATTGAATGCCGCTGGTTGTGTCCTCAGCACCTCGTACCGCTCCTACCTGCTGGATGACCAGGTTCATGGCCGAGCAGACCTGGGGGGGCTGATCAAGGCCCTTCAGTCGGGCTGTCGGTGCATAGAGCTGGGAGTGACCGATGGCCCAGATGGAGAACCTCTCCTCGGGGTCGACTACGGCCTGGACGTCCCGTCCCGCCACCACCACCACCACCCTCACTACCAGGCGCCTGTCACCATCCGCTCGGCTCTGAGGTGGTTCATAAATACGCCTTCCTCGCCTCGCAATACCCTCTCTTGGTGTACTTGTGCCATCGCTGCTCTCCGGCCCAGCAGCGCACCTTGGCACAGCACCTGAAGAAAGTGTTGGGCCCCCGTCTCTACACTCCAGAGGTGCTACCTACCGGCCTGGGAGGCCGAGCCACGACCTTGCCTTCCCCTGAACATCTAAAGGGGCGTGTCCTGATAGTGGGTAAGAAGCTTCCTCCAGAGCAGGAGGGCTCTGACGGGGAGGTGTCTGAGGAGGATGAGGAGATAGGAGGAGGAGGGCCTCTGGCAGGACGGCGAATGACCATCCCTGGTGAGGAGGAACTGGGTGTGGTCTTAGTGGTGCCTCCGCCCTCTCAACCCAGGAAGCTGCGCCTCCACAAAGAGCTGTCAGACCTGGTGGCGATCGTTCGAACCGGCAGCCGCAGCTTCTACGCCCAAAGAGCCTCTCACAAACAGCAGCAGTCGCCTCCCAGCAGTCCTTCCTCACCCAGCACACCGGTCATTTCTGAACCACCGTATTGGACAATGTGCTCCCTTGGCGAGGGCGAGGCTGGGCGGCTGACCAGCGAGAGCCCAGAGGACCTCGTCATGTTCACCAAACGCACCTTAACCAGGGTGCGACCCAGCTCGGTGCGTCTGGACTCCAGCAATCCCAACCCACAAGGATACTGGAAAGGAGGGGTCCAGCTAGTGGCGTTGAACCAGCAGACCCCCGGCGCCATGCTGGACCTTCACCGAGGTCGCTTCTCGCAGAACGGCAGGTGTGGCTACGTTCTCCGACCTGCTGTGATGACGGATGAGGTGTCGTATTTCAGCGCTCACACGCAGGGATGTGTACCCGGAGTGCCGCCTCAGACTCTGCGCGTTAAGGTCAGATTTTATCTTTCCACATCTGTCTTGTCTGTGATATTTAACATAAAATGTGTTGATGCATTGTGAAGCTCCACCAGTGAGACGCTGTCGTCTCTAAACTAACGAGCGTAACATCAGTTACCTTTTCACTGTGCAGGTTATCAGCGCCCATAACCTGCCCAAGCCTCAGGGATCGGGGGCTAAAGGAGAAGTCATCGACCCGTACGTGGTTCTGGAGCTGCACGGTGTTCCGGCCGACTGCGCTGAACAGAGGACACGTACTGCTGCTCAGAACCAGGACGACCCACTGTTCGATGAGACCTTTGAGTTTCAAGTGAGGCCCTTTACTGGGACCTGGGTCTTTATTCATCTGTGCGCTTCTTGTGACGGCTGCAGTTAACAGTAAATAAAGCGATTTGCGGATTTTTCGAAACCTGAACTACAAAGTACAACATTTGAAATAAACTCAGGGCAACGTGCACGGAAATCCCAATCATTAAAACGCTTTGAAGGTTGCATTCACTTGTAGTTGTACGTTCACATGTAGCAAATACCGAGAAAAGCCTGTTTGTTCGATTTACATAAAAGCATGACAGCTCCTCGCAGTAATCCAATTTACATGCCTGAAATTAAATTTTCAGTTTTCCACGTGAACAATTTTTAAAATACATTAACAACACGATGCAGCATATGTAAGACATGAGATTTTAAAAGCGCAGCCCGGTGTCGACTCTGAAGTGTTTTTTTCATGCGTGTTATTGAATCGGACCCTGATCGGACTTTGCTTTTATTGCATAAAAATGTACATTAATGTCATTTAAACGTGCAGTAGATTAACCGTTTACATGAAAGCAAAAGAGGAAAATAACAACGACATGAAAGGGGCTTATGTGATTGTGTGTGATGGGGTCGCTGCCGACTGCTGCCGGCTGTGCACCTGCGTGTAAACAGAGCGGCGAGTGCTTAATTGAAGGGAGGTTGCGGCCATTGACATTTAAATAAGGAGCCGCACTGTGAATTTATAACATGAGATGGGATTGGATTTGTTTTCTTTGTGGCTGAGTCACAACCGATACGTTTCTCTGTGTAAGTCCGACTGTTGGACTTCTTTCTTCGTGAGGACCAGTTTGGGTTTTCTCTTTGCCGGAGACAGACGTACGTTTGAATCGCTCGTGACTTTTCCAAACTATAAATTATACAAATAATACAACTACAAACTGTGGTGATGGTGAAGTCACATGGAGTCACTGAGCTGTCGTCAATGTCACAAAGTTACTATAGCAACATGTGTCAAGTCTGCAGCTGGACGTCTATCAGCAGCACTGACAGACGGCTGGAAACAGACGACTGACATCGTGCACCACATACGACAGAGAAACCATTTTGATTTGATACGGTGGGATTATTCACTTTTAAAAAAGGGAGCCGACTGAATATACCCAATAGGATACAAGCACTAAACATCCTAGTTTTACCCCTTTTTAATTCTATAATCCCTCCTTTTAATTAACATTGGCAAATTGTATCAAGTTCCAAACACATTTGCAAATACTGTGCAGCGCCATCATGGCTGAACGTCTCTGAAATTGACCCAGAAATCCGAAATGAACCGATTTAGGCTTCGGGCTGTAAAATCTATTTCCACTGGTCCCACTATAATATATGCCGTTAATGAGATTACACGTGCCTGGGACTCCCAGTCACAACTCTTCTGGATCAGAGTTAACGGATTCAGAAACCTCAGTCAGGTCCAGTTGCCACGAGACAGCTCTGCTGGAAACAACTGGCACATATT
Source organism: Channa striata (assembly GCA_033026295.1). Classification (NCBI taxonomy): domain Eukaryota; kingdom Metazoa; phylum Chordata; class Actinopteri; order Anabantiformes; family Channidae; genus Channa; species Channa striata. The sequence goes on from CM065177.1 coordinate 24,056,167, forward strand.
CTGCTAGTGTGCAGCACCGTCCTCCTGGTCCAGTCTGTGTGGACCGTCAGTTTCCTGCTGACAGCAGCAGCCTGATGGAGCGAACTTGTCTCTATAGGTTTTAGAGACACGTCACAATGATTTGGCGTGAAAAAACCCACACAGCCCATAGTGAGCATTAATATTTATGCACTTTTATTATTATCTAGTAGTGGTGAAAGTGACAAAGTGCGAATGGAGCAGGAGGTGGGTTTTACACTGGACAGACGCTGTTTGGCCACGATTCGATCCCCCGCTGAGGAATTTTAGAGTCTGACTGAATTTCTGCCAGATTGGTCGCTGTGTGACAGCTCCAGCAGACTGTGTGTTTGGAAGTGGGTCACGATGCCTGATTAATTGTCGTTCCTTCTGTGGAACGCCAGAGGGGTTCACATTGTGTCTGCCTTTCCCCGAAAGTCAGTGTCTGTTTAGGGCAGTGAAAGCAGCAAACGCACACAGAGCCTTTAAATGAAGTATAAAGTGTAACTTTAAATCTCCGGGTTTTTTAACACTCGTGATTTCGCTCTGTGGTTGGTGCCTGCTGTTGCGACCAGTCGTGACCCATTTGGGATTCCATGGATTTCCTTTAGCTGTGCAGTTTCAGATATCACGCTGGTGATTGATTTTGCTCATGTCTGCAGTTAGAAGCTGTTTGAAAGCTTGTCATGTGGATTCCAAGTGTTTTTTTTTTTTTTGCCCATAAGAACAGAAGAAGCTCCTGTCGAGTTTTTGCTCTGCTTGGACGCTCAGCGCCACGTCGCACATGCACGAAGGGAAACACTAAGGCACAGCCGAGGACGAGCTGTTGGTGCGTCAGCCCGTCGAGGCGTGAACTCGTATATCTTCATCAGTCGTCCTCAGCTCCGGGCTCAGACTCGGCACAGTTGCCGTGCGTAGATGCTTATTAACAGTGTGGAATATCTAAAAAAATCAAATATGTTAAATTTTAAATGAACAAAACATATGAACTTTCAGGGAGAGACGCGGCTGCTAAAGGTGATTCTGTTGACTAAACTGCTGCAAAACGGAAAATGTCCAGTTTCATCAAGCATTATTGTTTTTTCCTGTCATTTCAGCTTTAATCAGGAGAGAAAAAAGGATTTGTTCATTAATTTTCTTAAAACTCTAGGTTTATGGAGTTCTGTGGAGGCTCCTGCATCACGTCCTGGAGGCTGCATTAGCTCACTGTAGCAGTGATGTCACCAAATAGGGTTTGACAAAGAAGAACAACGCATGAAATGACAGAAAAACCATCTGTGTTTGTGTTTTTGTCCGTTGATTTGACAGTGTAACAGGAGTTTGCTGCTAAATTGGTGGAATATTTCTACCAAATGATGCGCATTAGCATTTTGAACTGTCACTGGTGTCTACTCGTGCCTTTTGAAAAGCTCATTTTCTTTCAAAAACAACATGTTGTTGTTCCAAGACACAAATGTGAAATTGTTTTCTAAGACCTGCTGAGGTTTTTAGAAAACGGCACCGAAGTCCAGACGTTTGCTCTTTATCTTAATGGGGAAAGTCTCATCTGAATGTAAATAAGGACCCGCTGACAACACAAAACATATATAAACATAGACACACGTATATTCTTAGGCTCAAAATGACTTGAGCAAGTTTAAAACTCAATTTTTTTTCAATTGAATGCCAATACGCATGTTAGACCAGGCTGATGTTTAGGATACGTCAGAATAAAGTCGGAGGTAGTTTCCTCTCTGTGGCTCTTTGTCCAGCACATCAACATTTGATCTGAAACTGACCGAATTAACAGCTCGTCTGCTCGGACTCGAAAAAAGTCTACACACACACACTCACACACTGGGTGTCCATTCTTTGTCAGAGTGAAGCCCCCCAGCCTGAGGGGGCCGCCCAGTCCTGCTTCTGTCAGTGTGACACGTTGTCCACTCTACTGTCATCCCCAGCTTCTCCCTGACACTACAATAGACCCGCATCACCTGTAAAACTGACATTCATGTGGTTAGTGAAGGTCAGAGGATGAAGCTGCCATCACTTTGGTTTGCCACAACAGGTGGGCACCACATTTTAGGAACTATACGGATTTAAATGAGGTGTTAACTCAAAGAAATACACGAGGCCCATAAAATAAAGAACACTTTCACTCAGAATGCACAACAAGTCCAATCGTGAGGCAGCAGAGGGCCGTGTCGGAGAAGAACTCCCAGAAATCGGAGCCTGCCATGGGCACGGAGTCACCAAAACTGGGAAAATGGAGCGTGGGGTGATGGGTCTCAGTTTTTGCTGAAATATGCAGATGGCAGGCTGTTATTTGGCACCATCAGCATGAATCTGTGAACTCAGCCTCCCTCGTGTCCAACAGTCCAAGCTGCTGGTTCTGGAGAAATGTTTTCTCGGCACGTTTTAATACCAGCCAGCCTGTCTGCTGCTGGCCGTGTGCATCTTCTGTTACGGTCCCGGACCTCGACGCGACTTGTCACAAAGTTAAACTGCCGGTAAGTCGACCATGAGTCCAGTTCACTTCAACTCCAGCATCATTTGTTGGGCTTTGCCAACACTCCTGCATCGTGAGCTGATAAATCTTGAGATAATTAAACAGCTGTGCTGACACTGAAAACCTGTTTTCGAGGTGATCCTGCATCAATAAGAGACTCCGTAAAGAACTGGACGAACAATGGAACTGGAATCTGTAAACCTTTGTCAGTTCCCATGAGTCACAGTGGCTCAGGGCACAGAAAAGAAAAACCAAAGGCTGCAGCTGGTGACTTGGAGCAGGTCTGGGCACGAGCCGTGTAATAGTGAGAACTGCCGGGTGAAGATGAACGCCGGTGCACCTCTGATGTGAAAACACTGTGTCTGCTGATAATGAGCAACTGTAAAAATGAGCCACTGAGTCTTTTTAGATGGTCACTGGTTTTCCTGGGGCCGGACAGGCTGAGGCTGTGTTCTCTGAAGACTGAGCCTCTGTGGGATTTGTCTTCCGAAGGCAGTGGGCCCTGAAATAGGACGAAGCTACTGTAGTGGGAGCGATGAATATAAATCCTGGACGGAACGATTGACGGTGACCGTCCTGCTGCCTTTGTGGTGGCGATCGACCAGTGAGCGGGTTTACATCAGAGTGGGAGGAAAAAGCGACGCCGCTTTAATGCCAAACAACGTAAACCTGCTCCTAGCCAGTCTGTGCGTACGTTCGCCTCTTTCTATCGTTGTGTCTCGAGGCCGTCGGCGTGAGGACGTTTCTACATCGCTTGCATTGCGTCGAGGACATTTCGACTGGGCTTCACGACTTCAAATGCCTGTTTAAGGTTTTGGATTTAGCTTGTGTTAAGGCTGGTTCGAGGCGTTTTCTTGCGTTGGTGTAGCGGCGTAGAAAATGCATCATGCTGACGAGTGTCCTCGCAACTGCCCGTCTGTAGAGAGACGAACAGAGACAGTAACTGATGTTTGATTGTTTGTTCCTCTGCCCAGACTGAATATGCAGACACACGCTCCCAGTTTGGTTTGTCCTCCCACCTGCTCTGTGTGTGCGTGTGCAGACCTTCATAGCCTATAAGCCGAGGGGAAGGTGAAGTGCTGTGAAGGTGTTGCCTGAAACTAGTATTTCAACCGGCCTTTTCTTCTTTGCAGCGGCGCCTTTCTACCATGTAATTAACATTAATGCTGTGCATGAGCAGGTCCATGAGTGACACATAATAACAGGAAATGGCGTTTGAACTTCCCCGGGTGAATACCGGGGCTAATTTATCGTCTTTTGCCGTGGTGGAAATGTAATGAAATGCATCTTTTCCTCCTAACAAGAGCCGACAGGATGATTTAAAGTCAAGAGCAGATGAATAATGTACATATGCGTTTAAGCCATTAAACTTTTAAAAGCTCCAGGTTTGTCCATTCTAGAGAATATAAACAGATCAAGGGTGGAATTTAATGCTGCCTGTGATGGACGGGTTTCAGAAGACAGTCATGCTGACCCCTGTCCACCACGGCCAGGCAGTTTTAATGTTATGGCTGCTCTGTGTCATTTAGCCCAGTGCATTCTGAGATGTAAAGGATTTGTGTATTTACTGTATGAAGCTGTACTGACTGTAAATGCTGAGAACTGTATTTAAATACTTACTAAACTCACCTAAATACTGATATTAATATTGGAAGATGTGAAAGCCTTTGCTAGTGGGAAACACATGGAATTATTAGACATCTCTGCAGTTTACTATCTTTGAGCTCTTTGTTTTGGGTTTGTCAGCAGAGACACTAGCTGCTGGACATAATGGGCGAGTCCTTCTAGCAAAAAAGTCTCTCATAAATGATCACCTGTGCAGAAACCGCACACTCAGATTAGGGGAACTGGACGACTTCGGCACCAGACGTTGTGATGTTCAGTCGGTTTTGTGTTTTACATTTACGGCATTTAAACAAACAGCGACCAGCACAAATGCGTTTTTATTATATCGTCTGTTTCCTGTCTGCAGGTTAACATGCCGGAGCTGGCCTTGCTGCGCTTCGTGGTCTTAGACGACGACTACATTGGAGATGATTTCATTGGCCAGTACAGCGTGGCCTTTGAGTGCCTTCAGCCCGGATACCGTAACGTGCCCCTGCTGGGCTTGACGGGAGACCCCCTACCCCACACCAGTCTGTTTGTCCACGTGGCGGTCACCAACCGGCGGGGAGGCGGGAAGGCCCAGCGCCGGGGCCTGTCTGTGAGGAGGGTGGGTAGACGAGGACGGGAGTACGTCACGCTGAGGCACACTGGCATCAAAGTGGTGGATGAGACGTTCAAACCGGCGAGCGGCCCCCTCAAGGAGGCGACAGACCTGCGGGAGGACGCTCAGGTGAGAGGGGACACGAAGGGTTTTGTTGCCGTACATACAGAAGAAACAGGTGGGGGACAAAGTCTGCGACCCAACCGAAAGTGTAGTTATTGTGGTTTTAAATGTAATACAAGGTTTGGCCAGTCTCATTTAATAAAATCAAGGGCCCATTTTCCAAAATCTCTTTAGTGTAAAATTCCCTGAAAATATCAAAAACCAAGACGTTTTGTAGTAAAAATGCTGCAACTTTGGCCCCAGTTTGACTGATTTGTAATGTTGAAGCCTAACGGATAAACAGCGAGTTAAAGCCGTTTGAATGTTCACTGGGCGACCTGATCACTGTTGACTTTAAAACTTTACTTTACGTAGAAATCGAGATTCCTCGGCTCTTTCCTAGTTATATCGAGCCACGTTGTTTTGATTGCATGAGCACATTAAATACCTGCCATTAATTCGTTTTTGCTTAAATCAACTCGTGCCTCCTGCACATAGAGTGACAGTCCACAGACCACCTTTGGATTTGAAGTATATTTGGAAGAAATAAAGGGAAAACTGTTTGCAGTTAGGATTTGGGATTATCCCGAGTAACCAGGACGTTGTTCCTGGAAAGACAGTTTATCATCTCAGAAATCTCATCTCTCAAAACCAGGGCGCATGCAGCCAAAGCTTTTCTCACTGGCTGTCCCAGGACACGACTGACAACACTTTTCCTCTTTTTCTTTAATTTTCTGAACCCTGTGAGCCTTCAAGATTTGCCCAAGTAAAACACATCCTGCAGCATGTCGTGTTTAATTGGCTTATGTGGCAAAACCCCTGCAAGGCAGGGTAAATGAAAGGCTAACAGCTGAGTCACAGCAGATTAGGTGTCACTCAGCTTTTGTATTTTTAGGCTGAGGTGATAAGATGTCTGGTTATGAGGCTGAATTGGAGCAGCTCACATGGCAGCGCTGAAATCAGACGCTACCTGAGACTTTTATAAGAGAGAGGAGGATGGACAAAAGAAGAAGAAGTGGAGGAAGATTACACAGTGTGTAGAAACACCAGCAGAAATAGACGCTGGGAGCGCGGCGCCCACCAGCTTATTGCTCGGTGCAAATGTCTGTGGGTGGGCGACGTGAATAGAATTCTGTTTTGAGGAATACGTGTGTGTAGATATAGAAATATACACTTTCTGCACAGGAGCAACGTGCAATTATTAAAGGACGAGGTTGTTTGATGTTCGTCCTTTAGTCTTTTTTGAGGCCTAAACTTAACCCCAGTGTTTTCTGCAGCTTTGGCTTCACCTGGAGCTGTGAACCAGGGAACATCAGCCCACAAACGCACTGATGCTCTTGGGACTCTGCAGGGAGTTTAGCAAATTTAATGATAAAGCTTCATGGAAAAGTGGAGGGTGGAAGCACGTGATCAGAATTTTTGATCAGCATTTTTGGAAATATGTGTCTTCAGAAATTAGAGGGGAGGTTTACTTCCACTGTCCTGTTTGCACATTAGTACAGAGCTGGAGTCAGGATGTGGTGTGTTATTTCTTGTTTGTTGCATTCATTATGAAACGGCGGTGTTATGGTACTTTACTTTATTAACATGTACATCATACACATCTGCTTGCTGCCTGGCTGCTGTTCATCGCTGAAGAGACGTGGCACACAACTCAACAGATGTTTCCTCTGTTTCCAGATATGCAAAACGAGCTCGAGCTGGCATGATGTTCGAAACAAACTCGCTCTGCTCCGTCCAGCTCTTCTTCACCCTGCTCTGCTACAGTCTACCACACTTTGCACAGCCTTTTGGCTCACTTGCATTTCTCCCACAGCTCCTTGTCTTTCAGATAAAGTGCTGTGCTGTGAGCAGAGCGAGATCCGTTTGTCAGGAGGTGGCAGGGACCAAAAACAGAGCTGAAAGTTAGTCTGTAACTGTCCGAGCAACAGTTTAAAGGTTAATGCAGGATTTAAATATCACTTAATGCCCCCGGGTTTGTGTTAATATACAACAGCCATGCTTGTAGTGTCTGGGCGTGTTACGGAGTGATGTGGTTCCACCACAGCCATTAAATGCGGCTGCAACTTTTCCAGCAATGGCTGAATGAATAACCTTCTCATTATAAAGCAGAATCACCTCATGCATCATCCAACCCTGAAACAGTGGCCCCCCCCAGACAGTCCCTGTTAGACGTCCTCACACACACACACACACACACACACACACTGTTTGCTCATTTACAAACAGCTTTTTAATCTGCCTGATTCGTTCGGCTCGTTGTCCTTTCTTTCGGTCTGATGTGAACTCTCTCCTTCTCTCTGCCACGAGTCCAGCTGTGGGCTCGTCTGCCACAGTCAGTGATTATTCATCGATGACACACACACGCACTTGAACGCAGGTGGGGTGTGATGATCACTAGTCCAGTCGAGGCTCTGCCATGTGGCAAACAGCAGAGGTTGTTATTGTGGACCTTCGATGTGCGGCGTTAAATCCTTTTCTTCCTTACGAAGCGATGCAGGCCGGTTAACACGGCTCTTATTTTGGGCTTGTGTTAAATGTTGCAGCTTTACGTCCTCGCACAGCTGTAAAGCAGACACACTCTTCATGCTGTGATTTTTCCGGTCCAGATTTATGCCGTATTGTCTTCTCTTTTGCCAAGTGCGCTTAAGCTAAGGCTGATTTCACTGGATTAAAAGGGGCAATGTCTGCCACATTGATTTAATACGCGAGAGAGAGAGCGGATGACGGAGGAAGGAGGGGAAGTGTGTGTGTGGTGTGTGTGTGTGTAGATGTGTATGGCGTGTGTTGCCCTTCTTGACCTTTCCCAGCTGAGTTTTACGTCTAATCTAATGCTATTTTTCCTTTTCATCTTCTCTCCCTGTGTCTCCCTTTGGCAGAGCACCACCGCCAGTTTCAAAGAGCAGTGTGGGCTCCCCACTGTGGCCAAACTGAAGCAGTGCATCCAGAGCCTGGCCACCAGGCTGCAGAGCCCTGAGGGCACGCTCGGGGCCACCATGCTGCTGAAGGAGGGCTACCCGTGTCTGGAGCCCCTGGTCAACCTGTCAGAGACGACGCGCAAAGTGCTCGCCGCCTATGACACGGTCAGTAGGACGATAACCCTCATTTTCGTATGTCTCTGAAGTCAACTTCAGGCAAACCTCTCCTAAAGAACAGGTCTGATGTAGGTGTGTTCACTCTTGAATCGTGCTTATGACTAATTCAAGAGCATAGGAGCAGTGAAAAGATTCTCACTGATGCAGCATGTCTCTCTGTGGCCATGGGTGGAGGCGCACAGCTCAAAACTGATGAACAACCACCTGAATGTTTCCAAAAGAGGCCCACGCTGTCCAAACTAGAAGGGTAGAAACAGCTTTCATACCTGTGACACAAGGTTTTACTGAAAAACTGTTCAAAAATCCACGTATGTTTTTATTTTTGGTTTCTCATATTTGTGTTTAAACGAATGCAAAATCTCAACGGAAGTGCAAGTGCCAATCCAGGCTGGCTTGTGTCGTTGATGCCAAACTCTCCTCTCCCGTCTACTTGGTTGTGAGGTTGTAAAAAAAAAAAAAAACTGCTTTGAAATAGCCGAAACCCTGTTAACAAGTTCAAGTGATTTGACTGAACGTCTTAAAAACATCTGAACTAAGTTTAAGTGACTGGTGTGTTTTTTAAAATGTTCTGGAGGGCAACAACGAGGTGTAGAGCACAGACGCACAAGATAATCCAGGCTGTGGACTTTGGACTGGTCATTGAGTGAGAGTCATTGAGTCAGGGCAAACACAGAGCGACAAACATGCGCAGTCAATTTAGAGCCAGCAATCAAGCAACAAACTGGACGAAAGCCAGGCTAGCATGCGGAGAACATGCAAAGTTCAGCGATCAGTCATTGTCGAAGCACAGGAAACAGGAAGCAGCAAAACGTACTGATGCAGCAGAAATGCTTTGAATCCTCTGATTAGTGAGAAGGGCAGAACTCGGACTCATATTTCGAGAATAAATGACGTGGACGCTCTCCCACTGCTGTTCGATTCCCCGCTTCGCTCACACGTTTAAAGTACATCAGTGAGTTTTCCAAACTTTTAGTTTCACGGACACACACGCACGCTGTCCTAAGGCTTTAAATATTCACTCTCTGAGGTGACACGCATGAAACAGTCGCCCACGCTCCTCACAAACACACTGCCAGCTGCGTCTCCTCCCACTCCATCTTCTCTCGCATGAGATGAGGACGAATCCTTCCCACCTGCTTCAGCGCTCAGTCATTACACCTACACACACCCTGGCGAAGAGGGTGCTGCTTTTTTTTCCTCACGCTCGAACTCTCACTTTGTGTTTGTGCGCCAGTGAAAGCGGCGATGTTTCGGTGTAAACCCGGCAGGTCAGCGGCAAGAACTCGCCATTTGTGTGATCTCTAGTTGCTCATACAAACACACAAGGCCATTCTTCTCGCTCTGCCGCCCTGAAGCCAGTATTCTGACTTTTTCCCTTTTCATTTTTCTTCTATTTCTTACCACAGATGCAAAACAAAGTTTGTTATTTGTGTTATTCACTTATGCAGCAGTGTTATGTCAGGTCACAGTGGGTTCTGTGGGTTTGAGCTGGGTGAGTAAAACACAAACCTTCTCCATCATTGTGCAGATGATTGCTGCCCAGAAACAGCTGATCGAGAACGCAGATGCTGTTCAGGAGAGAATCGCCCAGGTGCAGAGGGAAGGTAAAGTGTGCAGCCCTGTGAGAAGTGGATGGAAAAGGTTTGGATGAACGCTCATGAAATGGATGTTTGCAGCGCAACAGGATTCTAAAAATAATGAGCACATCTGACCACTACATCAAACGGCTAAAGCCAATGAGGGTTAGATGCAATTGTGCACTGAAGCTCTTTGCTCAGTCTTAGGTTTAATAGTAGGTGGAAAGCAACAGTATACGCAGAGAAACTAGTGTGTTTGTGGACGTCTCACTGTCTTAGACAGCTGACCTTTAACTGACAATGTAAATGTCATGAGGGATGCCATTCTGCTTTTGCATAAATAACTAAACATCCCCGTTGAGACACGGCGTTGACATTCTCCCCGTGATGTTTTTGGGTTAGTCCGTGACATCCAGTAATTTGCTTATGTCCGAATTGTTGATTCACACCCGCTCCGCTAAACTGATGCACAGCTCCTGTTCGGGTTTTGCAGGCATGGACTTCCATGAGGATCTGACTCGAATTGGGGAGAAGGACGGATTAAAGGGTCGCAAGCTGAGCAAAGCTGTGGAGAGTTTCACCTGGAACATCACTGTCCTTAAGGTAAGAAAATACAAGTACAGTAGTGGCTGCAAAAGTATATATATTGAATTTAGTTTTATTAATGTAATCATTTCTATTCATTTAACAAAATAAACTCAAGACACTTTACACAGTAAAGACAGGTTCTTGCAGACCTTAAAACCTCCATTTAACTAAGGACACCTGCAGAAGAACCAGGCTCAGGCTGGTCCAGACTCACTGAGGCTGCTCCAACTATAAGCTTTTAAACAAAGAGAGTTTTTTAGCCTGGTCCTAAGAATAGAGACTGTGTCTGTCTCCTGATACAAAGCTGGGAGCAGGTTCCACAGCAGAGGAGCTTGATAGGTTAATGTTCTGCCTTCAGTTCTACTTCTGGAAACTTGACCACTTTAATTGGACTTAAGAGACCACTAAGTTGCAGGGTTTAACTTATCGCTAATTTAAAAGAATCTGCTGTGCACAAACATTTCTAGGTGACTTTAGATGTTAAATGCCTGCACAAGCTCACTGAAACGGGGGGAGGCAACGATTCATCTCTGTGCTTTTCTTCAGGTTAAGGTTTAAAACATGGAAAACACTAATTTAAAGCAACAATTTCTTTCACAAGTTGGTGGAAGCTAATATCCGAGATAACAGAAATTGTTGTTGCGCTGCCACCAAGTGGCCAAACATCAGACATCTCAGCCAAAAACTGGTTGTCAACTAGGAATATTTAGCAAAATTCCCACAGCCTCCTTGAATTTGATTGCGTTGTGCAGCTGACTGGTATAGTTGTGTCTCCCCAGGGTCAGAGCGATCTGTTACGAGGAGCTAAGATGGATTCCTTAGACGCCCTGAGGCAGCTGGCTCTGGCCTGTGAAGCCTGTGGACTTACCACCTCCTCCTCTTCCTCCAACTCCTCGTCCTCAACGTTCTCCACAGCCGAGCTGCACTACTCCTCCCAGCCTGTCTCTGGCCGTCGAAGCAGCACACATGGCAACGGACGCATCTGACGTCCCGCCTCCTCTTCTGGGTCCGAGCACGCTGCCGAAGACGAAACAGGGAGTGGACAGAGTAATTAGTCGAGATAACAGAGATGTGAGACTGAGAAAGACAGGAAATAAAGGAAACGTCTGGGTGTAGCAAGCACCAGAGGGGAAAGCGTGAATCCCTTTTTCCAAGCGTCTAGTTTAGCCTAGACCAGAGCAGTAGCTGTGTCCGTTAAAGCCTTACGGTGAGCCTGTCACTGAAGGTCCAGCCTGCAGAGAGGCGATTCATGAATGTTGCAAACTCCAAACAGGTCCTTAAACTTTTCGACAGCTCCCGAATAGTTTCCTGAGAGAAACTGCGTGCGACTCGTCACTGTAGCTCAGCAGGTTTAGGGAGGAAATGGTAGACACCTGAACAGTTTGTGACACCGGGGCCGTCACAGAGCTGATGTTTAGCTGTCTGTTTGGGCTTCGGTTCCGAGCTAGAGAACACAGAGCTGATGGAACAAAGTAATAATCTGCCTCAGCATTTCCGCTTTTCCCTCAGGCAGACTACAAGACCTGTGTGTGTGTGTTTCTGTGTGTGTGTGTGTGTGTGTGTGTGTGTGTGTGTGTGTGTGTGTCTGTGTGTGTGTGTGTGTGTGTGTGTGTGTGTGTGTGTCTGTGTGTGTGTGTGTGTCTGTGTGTGTGTGTGCGTGTGCAGCATTGGTAATGGAGGAAAGCAAAATGTGGAACAGGGGATAAGACGGAATGTGACCCACAAAACACAGAGACAACAACAGGAGATAATAACTATAATAATAATAAATAAATACATTCCAGTAGCCTTAGTGAAAAACTCCTTTTTTAAAACTTTTATGGTATTTGTACTTTTGGTTTTAACTATAATCCGTTGAACTGTTGCTGTAGCTTAATGTACAGAGACACTCAAGGAGCAGACAAAGGTTTTAACTGTAAATTAGTCGACATGATCCCACCGACCTGAACGAAACCCTTTCCGAACTGTCCGTAGTCTTTGAACCTGAAAAACGTGGCAGCTGTTCTGTCAAGGTCAGATGTTGCAAATGAGCTTCTGCATTTATCAGAGCCAAAATAAAGGAGCTTATCTGAAATATGACCAGATATTAATGTGGTCTGGGATTTTGAAGAGGTGGAAATATTTAGACTGATTGTTGAATATATGCAGATTTCAATTTATTCAGTTGTCTGTACCTTTGTAGATTTGTTGCTTAAATTAAACTCCCCACACCTGTAGTGTCTTTGTGCGGAGGCGGGGCTGGAAAAATTGTGGACGTGTGTTGATTCTGTGGTTCTACATGTCTGCTGTAGTACCGGTGTGGACCGTATACTAGTTTGGCTGCGTATCGGATGCTCTGATCCTGCGTGTGTCACGTGCAGGACGAACAGATTAGTGCAGCGTGATTTACACAATTGATGTAAAAATAAATAAGTTATATAATAATAGTAAGTTACAAGAAAGTCAGAGAAGCTCTTTAACTCATCGTGTATTTACTGAAGGATTGAAAACAACGCAACATTTGAGCTAAGAGATTCTTATGATGATATATGTATAAAAAACAACCTGGTGTCCAGCAGGTGTTACTGCTCATGGTTCATAGTTGTGTGTTTCTTTAGGCCTAAAAATGCAAATCTGGGTTTTCGTATCGCAGGGAAAAGAATGATGCCACGTATTTATGCTCTTTTACTTTGTAGATCTGCGTTTAAACCAAACTAAGGACCAAGCTGAACACATTAGAAATACCTCCCTGAATATTCTCTGGGGAACAACATTGTCATATCTCTTGGGGAAATGCCCAAAAAATGATCACCCAGCTTAAACGAAGCAGCTTTGTAGGTTTTCAAGAAAAGAAAGTTTTCACATCAGTGATAAGGTGTGAGAAAAAAGTTTCACTAATGTCTCTAATCTAACATTTATTTCCACCTAATGTGGTGCAGCTGATGCTGTGTGAGTTTGTATAAAGCAAGTGGAGCAAAGTAAGGGAAGGACATTTTGAATGTTTATCTGCCCTTTCGGGGAGGCAGGAAGGCAGACCTGTGGGGGATGAGCTCACCGGCCGATCGGCCCGGCTGGTGGCATTTTGCCGGATCTAATGAGAAACACTGAAACACTTTTGCAGCTCCTCTGAAACTCATGTGCAGGACTCCTGTTTGTTCGAAAAGGCGTCGCACATTTTTACACACTGTTGTGTTGCCTTTCGTGTATCCACACGTTCCTTTTCTTGTTTGTTTTAATACCAGTAACGTCTTTCAAAGCTCCACCTCTGTCCGTCCCGTTGTTCCTCCGGAGGCTCCATGTGACAGTACGGAGGCACAGGAAGGGGTTCACCTGATGACATTTCCACGTCAGTGTTTTTATTTGTGTGTGTGCTGGAGGGACGGAGAATGTAGAGGAATATAAGAGGAAGTGACTGATGTTGGGATCACTTTTGGTCACATTTGTTGTTGAATGGATGCACCTGCAGAGCCTCATAATTGGCTGTGAGCAATAGACAGGGTGACAGCTCCCGCTGTTTGGGTCTATTAATAACAGTCTGACTCACAGGAGGCCTCGGGGTGTGTGTGTGTGTGTGTGTGTGTGTTTATATATGCTGGTGTGCTTAGATCTGTCATGATATCACGGTGCCCTAATTCCTGGCCGACTGTTGCAAACTGGTTCTCCTGCTTACACGGTCTTTGCCAAAGTTCTTTGCCATAATTCCTCTTAAATGCACTAAGCCGTTTGGAGGAGCCCCTCTGCCCCCGGGAGGTGTGATGTCAACGCGTCAGAGGAGAAATCGGTATACCTGCAGAGAGGATGTCTCTGCATCAATGATGCATCAGCTCCTGCAACACTTGCCACAGTATTAGATGTCTGTGTTCCAGTTTTCATGCCTGCTGACACGGGGGATACAGATGGATCAGAGCTGATAGGTGATACTGTAGGTGACGGGATTTACCTTAGCTGGAGGTTACAGGCTTCACCTTTGTAGGTGAGCCCAGGGGGCAGAGGGGTCAGCTTTCACTAATCCGATTAGGTCATCGGGCACATACTGGAATTAAACAGAGGATCTATGGTAGACTGAGGGCTGACAGAGGCAACAAGTAGTAAGGGAGAAAGACAGCAAAACCTTTACACTGCAAACGGACCTGAACGTGCTTTACACCGTCCGGGCAGCATCCGTGTCCGGATAAGAGTTTCCACAGCCTTGCTCAATGTACTGTAGGTTTCAGTGAACATCCTGCCGGGCTTTAGTTTTGTCAGGAAGTCATAATAAGAGGAGGATAGCGAGTTTTCCCTTTTGAAAGGCTTTTCAGCTACTCTGAGAAAAAGAAACTGCGCATGGTTGTGCTCATTACTGGTTGTGTGCGTTTGAATTTCAGACAAAAGACCTTATCAATGCAGCACTTTCGAGTTACTAAACCCGCCCGAGCTTCTTGTCAGCTCATGATTTCCTCACTGCAGCAGCTTCCTGTTGCATTAGCTCACGATGATAAGTAACTTGCATAAAATAATGCGAAGCTTGAGAAATCACCTGTCGAAGGTAAAGGAAACAGCAGCGAGGCACAGCACGCGTGGTCTGTAGTGAATGAAATAAATTCCATTATGGCCCTTTAAACAAAAGCAGGGTTGTAGGGAAAAAAGCTCCATTCCTCTCACTTGTCACGTCTTCTCAGCACTTGACCTGATATGTTCATGTTGCAGTATTGATAAATGAGTGTTTACCTCTTTAGAAAGCGCTGCACTCAGACACTCCCCACAGTGCTTTACTAGGGTCTTCACTATAATGCATCTCCTGTGTAACCTTGTGCTGCACCCGGATCCCTGAAGTGGGGATTTAGCTGCTTCGCCTCCCTTTAAAGTGGAACAGGTCTACGCTCACTGCTGTTACATCTTAAGCTTTTCAGTTTGAAGGATGAGAGCAGCAGCCTGAGCCACGCTTGCGGACAGGGCCCTGCATCGAGGTGCATTGTACGTCCGTTATCCTTGAGCTTGTTCTCTCCGTACTCCTCAGTGTGTGACGCTACCTGTCTTTACAAACCAGTGCTCGGATAGCGCTTTACAGTTCAATACAGGTGTTTATATCTGCCATAGTGACGTGGACAAAGTTGTGTAAAACACTCGGAAATGTGTAAAGATGTTTTAGGTTCGGTATTACTGTGGCATCTGCAGTGTTTGTGTTGGCCTGTGTCTAAGCCGCTGACCTTTATTCCAGTGTTGTTCTGTCAGCTGTTCTTACACTCACTGTATGTTTTTGTAAAAAAAAAAAGTCCAGAAGAAGAAAAATATTTATTGAAGTGTGTTTTAAAAAAACATGAATATAATAAATTAAATGGACCTTGCTTTTATTTTAAAAAGCTACAGTGTTTTCTATCTGACAAGTAATCTACACATAACAGCAGTATGTATCCCAGACTAAATAAAGTTACATTTTCCCGACCAGATCCTTGTGTTGCCTCTGCTTTTTCTTACATGACTGTAAGATTACGTTTGTTCAAAGTTTCACACATGTACGATTTGCAAAATAATAAAGAAAATCTATTAAAAAACAGGCTTAAAAGTGTTTCATGTTATTGTAGCCAGCCATCTCTATATGATGACATTGTCGTTGGCTGCTGATTTTACCAGTGATGAAAAAATACTCTTATCATTTACTCAGCTTAAAGTATTTCAACCACAGGATCAGTTTTTCTTAAAAGCACAAAGCCTTTGCCTCATAATTTACTTGAACTAACTACTTACGTACATCCATGTACATGAAATTATTGCACTATTGTTGCATTATTTTTTCACTTGAGGTTGGTAATGATGAAGCTGATTTCACTTTGTCGTTTTGATGATTATGTGTTTTTAATAAAAATTTTACTTTATCCAACAAAAGTTTGAATTTTACCTAAAGAATGAATTAAATCTCATGGCTGTGTGTAGTTTGTATTATTAAAGTAAGGAGTGATATAGGTGGGGGAGGCCTGTTTCCCTCGGAAATGCAGTAAAAGTGTGACTCAGGTGGACATACCTCCTAATTATACTCTTATTTACGGCCTATAGTATTTATGAAATGGTGAAGTAATTGATGTTTCTGCCTTTGTTACTAGTACTTAATAATTCAGGATTGAACATTTCTTTCCTCTGAAGAACTACAGCCGGTTGCTGTTGATTTTTATCGGTCGTAAAGCTACAAAAAAAGCTACAGAGTGATGTTTTCCTCCATAAACGATCTGTGGCTGAACACATGTTCACCTGCTCCCAATGCGGAAGTGTCGTCGTTTTCTGTCAGCGGGTCTAAGGAATTAAACTGTTTTTTTAACCTGCAACTTACTATTTTAACCAGATAAATATCAATTTATTGTTCTCATCTTAAGAAGAGCCAAAATAAAATGTGCCGTAAATTTCAGAAATGTAGTGGCGCTTCATCCGGGTAATTTGCCGAGCGGGAATCTGGGATTTGAAACGGAACCAGGAGGAGACGACGCTTCATGTTTTTTTTGGACCAGGACCAGGCTAGTTAAAATTATTTAGTTATTAAACGAATGGGCCGTTAAAAGTAGAGCTGAAGAACCCGAAGCTTTCCGGTTCACTAGATCAATATGAAGCAAATGTGTTTTTTTAAATGGCCACGTGGTTTGAAGCATTTGACGCCATTAAAATGGCGGCATGTGCTGCTAAATTATTAGTTTAATGTATGAATGCCGAAATAAATGGTAAAACTGTGGTTTTATGTTGGCATTGTTATGTGCAATAAAGACATCAATTTTAAACAGATTCTGATATTAGTGATGGTGAAAATTAGCTAGTGCTAGTATGACGTAATCACGCTCAACGTTTCGTCGGTCACGTGATTCGTCGCGTAATTGCAGTGGGCCGTCGAACCATCGTGTTTTTAAAAGTTCGAGTTTGGATCGAGTAGTTTTCTGGCTAGTTTCAGTAAGTCAAACAGTCAAGTTCAAGTGTCAACCAGGTTAGTAAAAGCAAAGAAACATGGCGGAACAGTAACATTAACATTAACAACTACACAATATTAAAGTGTGATCGTTTATTATTATTTATTATTAAAATGTTTTTCAAATAACTATTAAAAAAATGCCATCTAAAAAAACAATCAGCTTATGTAACTGTATTGTTCTATTTTGAATGTCAAGCACACAAACATTTACAGAGGTATTTTATCACTTGGGTTTGTCCCCAGTATTCTCAAATATCATAACCGCTCTTAACTTCAGCTGATGGGATGTTCAAACCCGTTTGTCATTGGACTTGTACAGTCAGAGTTGGCGGACGGAAACGCTTCTCGTGTGTAAAACCGCATTCCTGTGATTTTAGGTGGACCTGAGGCCTGATCGGACAGAGGAGAACCCTGAATGCCTCCAGTGGAAACAAAGCGACTACCAGCACAAAGTTCTCCGGCTTCATTAGCATTTTTTCCCCATTGTCTGCTCAGATGAACTATGAGATTTCTACTTGAGATTTAAGGTAAGTTCTTTTTTTGTTAAACTGTTCTAGCAAACAGGTTATGATTTTTGTTAAGCTAACATCAAACAAATAGGCTTAGATTTGTAGAACTGCTGGATGTTTTTTTTCTTGTGGGTTTCTGTTCTTTGCACCTTCACACCATACTGTTTCTGCATCGCAGCTCATACACTGAATAAGAGTGATATTCGTGAGGATTGTGATATTTCCAAACCAGTGTCACTGGTTTTTGATTAGTCACCTGCAGATCTGCTTGTCCCATTTCTAACCTCCACTGGAAGCCTGAGTTTGTATGTATGTGAGAATGAAACCTCTCAGTCAGTTGCTCCTGATGTTATTTTACCCAGCCTGCTCCCTAGTACAACATCTGGATAATATGCAGTTGAGAACACGTGTGAAAGATCCCGAGTCTGGAGAATTCACCATGAGTGAGCGGCGTGCTGATGAAGTCTATATCTCGTGATTGTTGCGAAAACAAATGGACAATCACCTAACAGCAAAGAACACTCATTTATATGAAGACGATAAAAAAATGGCTAACTGGCGCTTACATTTTTGTTAAGCTTCTGTCCGTAAGGGTTGATGTAGTTGTGGGCCATCATCTTTTCATTTGGATTATTAGGTACTAAAGCTCATGCCATCAGCCATTTAGATTTTATATGATTAAGGATTCCTTTAAAATAAACTGTACAGTACAGGAATGTTCTACACAGGTTAACTGTAGTGGATGTTAATTTTTGGAAAGCCTTATTTAATAGTTACAGTTGTATGACACAGCAGGTTTTTAAACTGGAAAATTTGACTTAGTTAAAGAAGAAAATTAAGTGTAAATTCTTTGCGCATTTGGCCAATTTGCTCCTGCTTAGGTTACAGTGCAAGTGGATGGATACCAGAGAACCAATGCAGTGCTTTTAATAAAATATATAAGACCAGTCCACCCCCCCCATTGCAGGCAAGTTCATACACTTGATGTGTTTCTTGTTTGTGTCAGGAGAGGGAGCCAAACATCAAGATATTAGTTTTGGGTTTTGGTGTCGGACTCATCTCACTGTTTCTCGATCAGCCAAATCCTGGTGGTGTTAATATAATTAATGTTTTTTTATAAAACATATTTCGACCTATCAGAAAATAAATTGGTTCCAACCAGCTCCGCCTTTATCAACAGTCAAATTATCTCTGGTCTTTATTTCTTATTCATTCTTGTACATGCCATATTTTACCATAATTGTTCAAAATACATAGTTTTCTTACATTTACTTTTGTACTTTTACTGAGTTTGACTTTGAATATTCTACCACCTCTGAGAGGTGCTGAACAGGTGAAATACACAAACCCAAGTAAAAGTGCACGTATTGACCTAAAAGAAATGCAGTACAAATACCACAGTTTTCTTGTATTTTCGTATACAATTTAAATTATTTCTACGTAGAAAACAACATGTTTTGAAAAATACAGATTATGCCAATTATAGTGAAAAAATTCAGTAATTAATAAAAACTAAGGTTCAAGGATTACTGTTGGTAAAAGTGAAGCTGATTTTAACCATTGTTCGCTGACACGTGGTAACCAAGAAAGATACATTAGCATGTAGTTCACGGTTGGTTAGTTTGTAATATTTTTTTAATAAAATCATATCATACTTGCTTGTTACATACAGTTTATTAGAACTAGGACATTTTTTTAAACTATTAGTCATTTTCATGATTTATGATTTTGGATTAACAGTTTTTGTGAAAGTGCTTGGTGTATTGGAGCAACCACAGAAAACCAGCATGTCCCCAGAAGTTAAAATTGTGACATGTTTAAGCTTTTGGCCTTAAAAAATAGTAATTATGTTTAGAATTAATGCTATGTGATGCACTTGATGATTTCAGCTTCAGATCAATGCTGGCTTGTTAGGTGAATCCCTTTGATAAAGACAGTGTGACGTGATGTGAACAACAACCCTCATTTCTGATGTTGTTTGCATTGAATTATAGATTGGTGTGTTTAAAGGGCGTCTCTGCCTGTAGATGGAGATATTTCATTTCAGTAAGAGACAGCAAATATGTGGTTTAGTACAGAACTTCACTAAGTTTTAGTTGTTTCCCCAAAACAGCACTGTACTCCATTAGCAACAAATTCTACTTTATACTCTACTAGATTTAGCAAATAAGTTTGGTTATTTTGTAGATTGAGATTAGTAATGCAAAATACTGTTAACAACAAGTAATATTTTTTTTTTATAAGATCACTTATTCCTTTGGGCAATTTACAAGCTTTATCACAATCTACCCTGATATGATATCTTATATCCCTTATTTAAACAAGAAATTGTTTATTCTCAGCAATTTACTTTACATGCATATTATAATATTTGGATTCTTAAAACGTTGTTGCAGAATCTGAGTGCTTCTTAACACAGCATCATATGTGTCATTGCCCCCCCCGGCCTCTCTCTCAGGAGGTGTAGGGCAGCAGCAGATGGGAGGTGATGGAACTGTGTGGTAGTGTAGGTGGTGACATGACAAGCTGTCAGGCCCTAATGCAGCCTAACATCTGGAGGCTGTTGGCCACGTCACTTCTAGCCTGCCGACACGGTCTTCTAGCCCGGGGCCAGAAGCCACCCTGAGGGACGTACACCCAGGGCCAACCTGGGGCCTCTGAGACAGAAAGTAACCTCAGTAATGGTCCTCTTACCGCTAGAGTCACTTTGCCTTCTGCTGTGAAGTGAAAACAAAAGGCTGAACTTGTGCTGGTGGAAATATTGGCTGAGCAGTGCATAGTGTCAGAATAGAAACTAGTCTGAGTGTGTCATTAATGTGACTGTGCAGTATCGGCTGAATAGACGTAGTCTGATTGCTCTGCAGCTTCGGAATACGTTGTGCACCATCTTCCTCGGTGTACTTATCACAGTAAACAGCTGTGACAAACTACAAATAGACCATCATAAGACAGCCTCTGTGAGTGGGTGGCGCAGACACGGCTACATGCACAGCAGGATAATTCAGGGCCCGTTAAAACTGTTAGCGCCATTGAGGCACTGTGCTATTAGCGCTTCATGCTCGCCTTGAGCATCCAAGAAGCAAGTGCCTCTTCTATTTTAATGACAGCCCTCACCCAGAGGTAATTTCACCATGATTAAGGCAGGCGAAAAAAAATCATCTCTTAAAAGTCTCTAAATTGCATCTTATTTATCCACCTTTTAACTAACTACAAAAGGCAGACAGACAATGGCACCGCATGTTTCTACCTCTCCTGGTGAACAATTATACTTGAGACATTATCTGGTCCATCGTTATATGGTTATTAAATATGGCACCCAGGAGATGACGCAGAGTGAAGCTTTGATGGAAAAGTTCACCTGAAAGAAATTTGAATTTTTTTTAACTTCTTGAATTCATTTCCTAGGGCACCTTTGACCTGCCTGATGCAAATAGGCATTTTGGTTTTGTTTTACCGCCTCTTATCTATGCTGAGCATTTTTAATTTTTACACACATTTCCTCCATTGTCAGTCTGAATCTAGGAATCCTTTATGTACAAACGCAGATCAGAGGTTTTAATTTCATAGTTCTTTGGTCTTGGATTCCTGGACATCTCTCCACCACAAGGTTGATAATTGTGCTTTTAAGTGAACGTTTCATTTTTAACATTCAATATAAGACTTGATTCCTGCATTAATTTCCCAGACTTTAATTTGATCCACCCTTTAATACTTTAGAAACAACACAGATCCTCTTAATTGCCATGTGACAACATTACAGTCACCTTTCACTTTGGCAAAAACTCTTTAAAAGTAGTCGCGTTTCCAAAATTAGAAAGATAAAAATATCATCGCAGTGTCATTGTTAATATGCATATGTTGTTATTTAGCTTAAAGTACTACAGTGTCTGAGCTTCAGAGAGGCTCAAAGGGTCAGGCCCAGTATTTCAATTAAATGCCCATTTCTGACCATACAAGTATGGTGTGTCCAATGTTCAAAAATGCAAACACTCCTGAATGTCTAATTATGACTGTAGTCAAATTGTGAATATAATAATAATTTACGTTGTTCCAACTATTTGCACAATATAAGCCAGATTGCGCCATGTACAATATTTGAATTTGCCAGTGAGTGATTTGTGTGATGTGTAATATTCACAAATTCTTGGTTCTAGCCTGTCACCTTCAGCCATTAGATAAGGGTTCTCATTTCCAGTTCTCAAGGACCCCTGGCCTGCCTGTTTCACAAGTATACCTGCCTTACTCACTGCTGATGAACTGAACACACCTGATTCAGATAATCAGAGGCTGGAACATACCATTTCACTTTGTCTACTGCCACTCAACTCTTATCTAAAGTGGTATCGTCCAGCCACCCACGCACTCAACTGTTTGTAGAATACCACAAATTATTGATACTGACCCATCAATTCTTGTCTTCGTCTACAGTATTATGTAGTTCAATGGATTACGGCTGTTAAATCACTGCAAATTAACCAGGAAGTAAAAAAAAACACCACTGTAAAAGGGATTCTTGTGGGATGAACCCCCAAAAATCAGTTTCATGAAGCTGTGATATGAAGAGCGGGTCCCATCAAGGTGGTGCGTCAGCTTCAAATCACACTCTATTGTGTGAGTTTCAGAGCAACATGTGCATAATTGCACCCGCTGGAATCGCTGTTGCACCTTTCTGAGCCCTCCCATTCCTGAAGACCCAAGAAGTCCCACCCCCCTACCTGAGTAATCACACACCATCTTCAGAGACATTGTGTTATAATCACAGCCATTCACAAGTTGCTAAGTTTGAATTTTTTCTCCCCTGAATCGTCCCTCGTACTCAATTCTTTCCGTTTATTTCTCCCTTGATTGCAGCCTTCTGTACTCATCAATCAACTGTTGGTCAGTGAGTGAGCCGTGTAGTTGCTTCCTGAGTCAGTCACTACTTTGCAAATGATTAAAACACTTATATATTGAATTGTAGTGCATCCTCTTCCCACACACAGGTTCTCACACACATAAATACACTCCTCCAGCTAATGTTGCTAATGTTAATAGCCTGTGCCGCTTTAATTGGTGGCTAAATGCTGTGAGCAGGGTTCCCACTGTGTGTTTAATGAACAGGTAGCACTCCATGATTACAGCAATCTCAACCCACCACCCTGCTGCTACAGACTCCCTGCACACACACACACACACACACACACACACACACACACACACGTACTGTCCCCAGCTTTGCACGCAAATGGACAAAGGCAATTTGAGAGGCTCCAGCGCACTGCAGGATGCTGGGTAAATTAGAGATGAGGACGAGAGGGAGAGAGGGACCAGGCGAGGGAGACAACAAAAGAAAATGAGTGGAGATGAGTGCGACAAATGATTACTGGTTTATGAAGGGAAGAAGAGGTGGAATCATTTCATAGCACATGGATGTGTGTGTGTGAACAGTGGGTGATTTGTTGAGTGTGAGAGTGCAGAGAAGAAGCTTTGCTCATAAAATGCGTGTCATCTTTGTCTTGTGTTGTAATTGTATTTGATATTCATGGAGCATCATCATTTTTACTGCAGATATTCACAACCGTTGACCACAGACTAGTTTTAAAAAGTTGCTTGGAGACAAACTTGTTGGGCTCCAATGCTCCAGATTTCTCTCTTTTTTTTTTCTCTCTCTCTTCCTCTCGTCCCTCCCCCCTTTTTTTGTGTCTCTCCTCTCCCTCCCCTCCCTTTTCTTCTTTCCTCTCTTCTCTTGTATCCTCATGTACACTCCAGTTCCCTCACCTCCTCTTGTTTCCTCTCCTCACCACTCCTGTTTCATCCTCTCGTTTACTGATTTGACCTCTACTCTTTGGTTATCTCTACTGATATCCTCTTCTGTCTTCTGTCATCCTCCTGTATCTATTCTCTCATTTCTTCTCCCCTCCTCTCTCCCCTCCTCATTTCCTTTTTCCTTCTCTCCTCTCCTCTGTTCTCTTCTCTTATTTATTCTCCTCTCGTCTCCTCCATTTGTCAGTCAGTGGCCGTCCTTAGGCACGGTCAGAAGCTCCTCTTCTCAGCTGTCTGAAGATGTGAGATGACAGTCGCCTCTTTCTCTCGGTCTCTCTCTCTCGCTTTAGCTGTCCCACTCACACAGAGTAGAGACAGAGGAGGTTCACACTGGAGGACTGTATATGTGTACGGCTGGGTGGCAAACCTCATGTTGTATACATATTTGTTCAAACATGTGCAAGCTGCTCAGTAATCCCCCCCACCCTGCCCCCCTCCCACACATGTATATAAACAGGCAGGGCCCTGCCCACCTCAGCTACCATGGGGGAGATGCAGGGGGTGAGGGCAGTGAGAAGGAGGGCGCTGGAGCCTCTGCCAGATACCCTTTGTAAATAAGCAGGGACTCCTTAGAGTGGCGTCCTGACTCACCCGTCCCGAAGGACGCAATCAGGGTACCCCGTCGCCCTACCTTGTCTAAAGAGTGGGGAGGGGTGAGGAAAGGTGAGGGTCTGGTCTGTATGTGCCTGGTGCTGACACAGAGGAGCTGTGGGTCTAATTCATTAAACCAGCCTTCTAATATAAACAGCCATTCATTTCACTGCCTGACACTGGGCCGTCTGGACAATGTGAAGAGCCCCAATAGAACTGCCATACACACTGTGTGTGTGTGTGTGTGTGTACACGTGAGAGCGGAGTGGGGCCTGGCTGTTTGTGTGCATGAAGTCTCAGAGAGCCTTTTGGTTTCAAGCATGTACAGTGAGTCTAACCAGAGACTTTCATGAGGCTCGACACGGTTCAAAGAGCAACTGAAATGCACATCTTATTTTTTAGGAAATCCCAGTAAAATAATATGCTCAGTGCAGATTTAATAGGACAGTAGATTAAAATATCAGTTTAACTTTTTAGTAATTTTTAGCCAGCAACTCCAGGGAGTAACTGGTGAAGGTGAATCTTTAAAGGTACTGTAAGGACGACTTCAGAACAGACCCTAGCAAAACATCAAAAATTGGAAGGTAGAGGCACTACATAGGCAAGACAATACAGTAAAGCCACTAACAAATGGATATTTCATGTATAATATTGAATATTTAGAGAATATCAGCATGGTGATTACATTATAGGGTAGATATCTGAGGAAAAAAATGAGGAAAGTAAAGTAATCAGATTACATCACTGCAGTGCAGTTTTATTAAAGGCTGTATTTCAGAAAGCGGCAGATAAAAATTGAAGTAGGTTGCAGTTATAAGTTTAAAATGGCCTTATGCAAAGACAGTAGTGAACAGCAAAGGAAGACATTTCATCTCTGGTTAAGCAAATTAAAACTCACACGCACAAGCACGCACTGCTTTCTAGTCCCCTGCAGGGCCAAATTGTCCAGATCAGACCTCCCGTTGCACACACTTAGCTCTGTGTCTTTTTTTGTTGGGGGGGCGTAAAATGTTCTCCTTTTGTTAATGTGAGAGAAAAGCGAAGGTAGAAGCCTCAAAAGAACTAGAGTGCTGAAAGCAACAAGACACTTGTCACAAACATATGATTTAATGATTCTTAACAGTGGAAGGTTTATGATGTGATTTTTATACAGAGGATGTCAGCGTCCAACACCCAAATAATCAGAGGAAGAAAATCATATGTTCTACTTAAACCAAAAAATTAGTAAATGGACAAAATCTCACTACTTGACAACAATAGGGTTCAGCATCACATAGGTGACCGATAGATTTCCAGTGGCCAGCGTTCTGGCTAGCTGTTATTTAGGGACACGTTGACTGTCATTGGCAACAAGCAGGCAGAACACACCCACTGACACTGATACTGAATGTGGAATGTGGGTTTTACAGGCTTACAAATGCACACGGTGCACTAGTGGACGTGCACGCACACACACAGACGCGCTAACACGCCCATCCGTCCAAGCATGCGAGCATCCACCCCTCACGCACGCACCTAGGTATCTGCGACCACTAATTGTGTCTGGCCAGTGCCGTCCCCAGCAGCCAGGGTCATGGGAGTGCTGCGGTGCAGGACAGGGTAGCCATTGCGGCAGCCTCTTAAACATAGCTTATCCTGAGGCCTGTTATTACTCTGAGAAACTATCATCCTTTTCTCCTCAAAACCGTCCCGCGCAGTCAATTTAATGAAGCAGGCATTCCAACGAAGGGAAATCAGCAACAATTCCCACAGTCCCACACAGCACCAGCAATTAATGGTTCTAGACAACAACCTCCGGGAAGAAGACGGGGACTTTCTTACAGCACCCAGGTTTAACCTAACAGTGTTTCGATCACTACCTGGCGTTTTTGAAATTTGAAAGATGCAGTTATAAAGTTTTTGTTTCCTATAGCTTAAAGAACACAAATGCACATTAACACTGATACATGAGGTTAAGTGACTCACGTTTTTACAGTATAGCTCATGTTTTATGTAAAAATAGAAAATTTTGTGTAATTAATTGTATTAAAAGAAAATAACTATTTTTGTACACTTACATTTTTTGCTCTACTTTTCAAGCCTGGTTATTAAATGGTTGTGACCAGTATGCGACACTTTGCTAACACCAAACAAAGTTTGGATGACAATAACGTAAGAGATAAACACTTTAATTCATTGTTTGTTTGTGAAACTAAAACTGAAAATACCACATACATTTCCGAGAGGATCAATAAATGCCATCTTAAACTATAGATGTTAAATGGTCAAAAAAAAAAAAATCAAACTGTACAGCTTCTAAATTGTGCAGCTGGCATAAATGTGCAGAAAGAAGAAACAGATGATTAACTGTTAGGTGATCAGCTGTAGATGTCAGTCTCTTAAAATTGATAATTTGCTGCTTTTCTTTTTTATAAATCTCACAATAAACTTTTTTTTGGAAACTTTGTTTTAATTAATTATTTTAATTGGCAGTTTGTTGCAGCTGAGTTTTCCTCATGTTCCTGGTTTGCTGAAGCGGTCAGCGAAGCGATGTGTAACAACTCCAGCTTTTCTGCACAAAACTCAAACATTTATCTGTTTGACTGGTGCAGCTTCAAAAGAACAAAGGAGCACTTGAACTTGCACTTTTTAGAAACGCACGTCTACAGCACTTCTTTGTGCAGACGCCAACTGTAACGGCATCATTTCTCATTAGTCCTGCGGAATGAATTTCTTGTTTCACTTTCAGTATAAAATCCTTTGTTTAAAGAAGACAGAGCTGCTGAGTGACAGCACGGCTTTTAGCTTTTTTCTCCTCCCAAGAACCTTCAGCTGTTGACTTGAATTAGTCTCCTGCTGCCTCTATTAGCAGCAGCGGTGGAATCAGAGAAGGCTGTCTGTGTAGATCGTGGAGAAAGGAAGGAGGGAGTCTGTGTGTGTGTGTGTGTGTGTGTGTGGTGGTAGCGGGGGGGTGGGGGTGACCGCTAAGTGCTTCACTTCTGATCTCTGATGGGGGTCATGGGGTCGCCGCTCAGCCTCACCCTGATGACTTCTGACACTGCATGAGCAACCAAAACCACACACGAGGTAGCAAGCAAGCGAGCACACACACACACACACACACACACACACACACATTTGTGTATTTGTGTATCACATAAAGCCACATCCTTAAGGGTTGATAGAGCACTGATACAATTAACTCAAGTGCATCTACTCTTGCACAAGTACTGCCCAAATATTTATCCCAAGTAAAAGAGCACTTTCTAAACAAAGCCCTCGTGAACTCACTCCACGTTTTCACATTAGAAACAAAACCCTGTGAATTATTTCCACACAATCCAAACTGATAAGAAAATATATGCGAGCAGTAAACAATTATTGGGGCAGGCTTATGGTTGATGTTTATAGGCAGCTCACTCTTTAATCATGTCACCGAATTAGCAGTAATTTGGGGTTCCGAATCAGACCGGTCTAATTTTACTCACAAGTTATGTCTAGATATACCAGTCTCAGACAAATTGTAATTAAAACTAGAGCGTAATCACACATAATACGTGTCTGTAACAGACTTTTTCAGTGGCAAACAAAATAAATAACGCTGTAAATGTCTTTCTAAACTTCAGAAATAATGAAAGGTTTAGGTAAAGATACTTAACAGCCACTGAAAAGAACTATGTGCAGCCAAAAATCACAGCCTAAAATTCAGATGTTCATTTTATTTCCTCTGTATCAGTTTGGTCCATTTTTTCATCGTGTGTAGATGAAACGGTGGTTACCTGACGGGAGCCATCGGTGACTTATGGTTCAGGTCAGGTTCAGAAATTAAGAAATCATATTGGGGTTCATGCCGGACGACTGCCCCGAGAGTGATGATATTTTTATATATCTAAAGTGGACATGCTGTTTCTGCATAAGTGCTTGTGCTTAAAAAAAACTGCAACTCAACTGTGCAGAACTCAGGTGGGGTGTGAACATGAAATGCAGCTCACTTGTCGGGCTCGGCTCGGGTTGGGTTTGGACAGAACACGCAGCCAAATACATGCTATAATTTGGATTCAGTAAAATATTTGACACTAATAAAATAGTGAAGCCTCAAGACCTAAAAATGACACGAGTATTTTTGATGTGCTGTTAATCATTTTTACAAATTTCCCCCAAAATCAGCCAAGGGTTGGTGGCCACAAAACTAAGAAATGTCAGTCCAGCTTACTGACAGATTGTGGTTTTATTTAAATGCCCCACAGTCTTTTCTTAACTTTGACTGAGTGCTTTCACTGCCTAAACGTCATGCTGTAGATATAATACGATACACAAAGCGCAGGAAATGGTTCGATATCCACATTTTTGCAACTTGCTACAAATGTTAATCAGCAGTGTTTCCACCCTGGCCAGTCAGCAGCTAGCCCAGTCTGCCTTTTGGTTCTGACTGAGGATGTGACGTGAAGCGGTTTTTCCTAAGAGCCGGAATCACAACTGATGATACCCAGCTCTGCTAATCATGCAAGATACCACGTAGATGGACCTATAAAACAAGATAAAGCAAGTAATTAATCAGTAAAACACAGAAACTCAATCAGCAGCTGTTTCAGTAATCAATAATTCAGATTAGCAGTTTGACATATAGGATATTAAATATTACTTTAGGGGTTTTCTTACTTGTAATTATACTAAACAAACAATTTAGGGACAGTACTTTTTTTAAATAAACTACCTCATTAACCTATTGTTTAATAAATGGAGTAATTGGCGAATTTACAAGAAAGCGCATCGTTACCTGCAGCTTTGCAGCTGTAAACATCTTGTACAGTAGGTTGTAATAGCTTCACACCTTTCCTCTCTCAGCTCTTTTTCTTCTGCTTATTTATTGCTGGAACTAAATGGAGGATAAAAGCTTGAATCCCCCCGGTCGCTCTCCCACCTCCCTCCCTCCGTCTGCCCAGACTGTCTCCGGTGTGTTTATCTTCTCATCAGGACTCTTCATTGGTAAATAAGGGCGGCCCGCCCAGCCTTTCTCCCCCCTCACACTGCTCATGCTCTTACATCTCTCTTTCACTCCGTCCCTCCGTCCCTCCACCCTGTCCTCTGCAGTGCCTCCCGCCTCGTTTCTGTGTGTGGAGTCGAAATGCTGCTCGTGTGTGTGTGTGTGTGTGAGTGTAACTATAGCGGCCAGTGTTTAGGCTATTAGAGTCGTCTATTTACAATCTGGAGTTTCCTATTGATTATGTCTGCCTTCTCTCAGTGTTTACACGGGGAAATAAATAACACATGTCGCCAACTTGCTCTGACTCGGCATCTTCTTTCTCCTCCAGCTCTGTCTCTCTTCTTTCTTTCCCGACCTCTCGATCCCCCCCTTCTCCTTTTTTTTTTTTTAAACTGTCAATGTTTCTCAAATGCTTCTCTCTTTCCCTTTGATGGTTTTGCTCAAAACTTCCTGCTGTTAATGTGGTTTTTACTTCAAATGCAGATTTTTAGCTCAGTCTTAGCAATTTGTAAAAGGAGACACAAAAAGTGTCACACAAACATGGGACATTTATTCTTGGACTATACTGTAACATATCACTCAAGTTGGTCAGAGACACGCATACGTCACATTGTATGTTTGTATGTACATATGCACATATGATGCTTGCAGGCATGCAGGCACTCAGTGTCAGCCACAAACCACAGACTCCAGTGTAATGAAAGGCTCAAAGTATTCAGAGACAGAAGGATGCTAACTGCGCAGGACGTCCCTAATGCTGGATGCATTCACAAACCTGCAGCACACGCAGCAGTTCTCTTGCAGCTTGTACTGCCACCAGCACCTCTGCTGGGCTCTTCCTTCATGCCCCTCTCTTTGGTAACGGGAGCCAAGTGTCCGGGCTTCAGACCAGACAGTTGTGGAACCTTCCACCATCACCTCTTGGTTTTTTTTTTCACTAAATTCAATCTGCATGTTCTACCTTCTTAGAACATCTACATCATATGGATACTCAAATCAAAAGCAGTGATGTAAAGTTAAAGAATACCTAAGGTCTGTCCCTTTGTACAATGCTGAAACACTTGTTATGTGTGTATTTCCACTCTTTGGTACTCATATTTTTACTTCACCACATTTCTGTTACAATTTTTGTATCTCGTTATTTTATTTTTGTTACTCGTTCATACAAAATTGGATATTTAGATTACGTTGAGATTCATAGTAGTATTCTGAAATTCTGTGTGAGGTGTATATTCTGTGTTTTTAAGTTACTTTAGTAAAACAATGGGCAACATAATGAACACACTAGTAAAAATGCAGGGTACCTCGAAGTATTTATTGGCTTAAAAAAATAAATGTAGCTGTACCACACTGTAAGAATACAAGTAAAGTTATGTATTCAAAAATGCAACAAAATGTTCCTGAAGTAGTCAAACAAGGAAACACAATATCATGCATTGTCTGTATGCACAGAACACGAGTGTAATATCTAATGCATTAGCTGCATTAGACTATTGTGTGTGTATATAGAGCAAATTGTAAATTTATATAACCATTTTATTAGATTTATGTAATTTATGTTAAAACCTTGGTTGGCAAAGTTGGACAGAACCGTGGGTGTTAAAAATGATCGTAAAATGCTGTGATCTATGGTCATCTGAAGTGTAAAGCTGAACAATTTAATTACTTTTAAACATGCATTGAAGTTCGCTACAGACTTCACATTCTTCTCATCATTGACTTGCTGTCTAATTTGTAGAAGAATGAAAAAAACATATTGTTTAACTTTTCTTCAAACAGTCTTCAAAGCAAATTAATTTGCCAAGCTCCTAAATCAAGTGTACTTCTTCTGACACTAATATCTACATAGCAGCTGTTATTTTTTTGAGAAGAGAAACAACAGAATTTACCACATCCTGTCTTATTTTCCACAAAAAGTATGATTTTACTTGAGACTAAAGATGCTGAGCACACACACATTATTGGGGGGAGAAAAAAAACCGACCGTGTAAAGCGGTTCCTTTGGTCAGAAGACGTCTTTGCTCTTGTCTCCTGATTGTGCTGGACCATGTTTGCATATTTGCAAGTGTATATATTTGTGTACTGCTCCGCACAAAGACCAATAAGTGACTCTCGCTGCACATGCAGTATATGTTTGTGTCGGTCGGAGTGGTATTCTCTCCAGAGCACCTCTCCACAACAATCAGGGGGAGGACGAGATGAAAAGGAGCAAAGCCAGGGAGATGTAGCCTGTTTACCAGAGAGAAACTTGAATAACAGGTTGCGGCGGTCAGTGGCTGTAACTCTAGCTGCTTGTGTGGATGCATATGGAGGGTTTTGCTGCGCTCTGTGATGCGGGGGGTGGGGGGGGGGTTACAGGCTTTGTTATCCCACAGTGATACCACATATTTTAACCAGCAATCAAATAAACTCTGTCTTGAATTCTGGGGGGCCTTTTGAAGCAAGAGCGCAGCAGGTTTAGAGTGAGATGGCATCTGAGTAGAAGTACTGTACATAAGAGCATAAACACATAAGAAATAAGCAGCCAGTGTACACAAATGGCATGATTGAGAGCTGTGTGGTGGACGGCGAGTTGCCTCCGTGGCCAACAGGGAGCAGTAGAGGCCAGACAAAGCGTGTGGATTGTCCAGATGTTCTCTTTGACCCAGCGATCCACATAAAACGCTCTCCTCACCTCCACTGGCCTCCGTTTTTGGCCCTAACTCTCACCCTGCCTACCCAGTCCCCTCCAATCATGCCAAGGTGTGTGAGTGTGTGTGTGTGTGTGTGTGTGTGTGTGTGTGTGTGTGTGTGTGTGTGTGTGAGAGAGAGAGAACAGGGTTGCTGTGAAATGTCTTTCAACAAGCCTGCATATACAGTTCCGGCTGGAAAGAAATGTGACTGATGGATGCGTGTGTGTGTGTGTGTGTGTGTGTGTGTGTGAGAGAGGGAAAGTGAGTGACAGTGAGCATATTTGAAAGTGAGCATGCATGTTGTTTTTCTGCGTTTTCCATGTGAAGTGCATGCGGTGGCCTTGTGGCCGCCGCAGACATCCCTCCAAATGACAGTTTAATCAGACTACATGTCCATGTAAAACAGCACCCGTCATTATTCTGCTAAGTATAGGCTCGCCGCTCCGCTCCGCCAAACGTTTTATGATAACCAGTGTGTGCTTTTGTTAAAATATGTGGGAATTTATCTGCCGAGGAGCCAGTGTGAGTGGACGTCCTGGTGTTTATTATAAGCTAAAACTAGTTTATTTTTTTTAAACTAGATCACTAGATCATATTAGGGATGAATTGATTCATCAGTGTGATTATTTTTGAAAGATGTAGTTTGTGCTGCTGTTGTCGCTGTATATGTCATCCGATTCAATATCACCAAAATGCCTGATTTTTATTGTTGTTATTATTATTATTATTGGTTTATCTCTCCTCCAGCTTTCCATTATCAACCCACACTCTTGATTTTGGATCGTTGGACTAGCATTAAGCATTAAAATATCTCATTTCAAAATATATTTGTCCGTAATGAAAACATTCATAGTCTCAGCCCCTCATATTGTACCATACTAAATGTAGTTGTCCAAATTAATGTTTCCAAGCAGACCACAGTTAAAAAATGACAAAACAAGTTACTGAAGTCTTCCTTTAACAAGTGAAGAGTTGTGTGGGATGTGGTGCAGAACAGTGGCACAGAGTTCACTACGCTAAACACCACTGATTGTTTTAACATTTTACATATGCTGTGTTTGTCCGAGGCTATATGTTTTCAGTGAAATGTTCCTGTTTGTTCCGTGATATTGATTTCAGCCATGTGGCACAGCCCCAGCTCGAATCATATTGGCCTCAGACACTGTGTGTGGTGCTGCTGGGATGGGCAGGTTGCCAGTTTGAGTGGGAAGTTTATACTCTGGAGAGAGAACTTGTCCAAATCGTGTGAACAGAGGCTGAAAACATGGTTCACCCTCACCTTCCGCTTGTCTGTCTGTGTAGTGACCAGTGACATTTTTGTCTGAAACCAGACTGGCGTGGGACTGGAGCTGACCCACATAGGTGCCCGTAGATACAGACGTCTTGAGTTCAGGCCAGCTGAGGGCCTTTTCTGGCCCTGCTGCAGCCTACAACAGGCCATAAACACACTGGACAACAACGGGGAGCGGGTGGAGGTGGGGGCTAACCACAGCCCTGTTTGGCATCTGCTTACATCCAGAAGAACCAAGCTGTGAGCGTCCACCACTACACAAGGAAACACCCATCTCCAATGTGCCATGAAAGCCTCACGACTCCAAAATTGATCATTTTCATATTTATACCTCAGCTTTAGGATTATACGCTTGAGAAAAAAAATCCCAGACCACTTAAACCCTCTGATCCTGTTGGGAAAACTCAAACACATGGTGGTCAGTCTGAGAACAGCTTATTTTTAGTTCCTCTAGAGTTGGGGATGCAGGATTGTCACTGGAAAGCAACAGTACAGTTCTGTATGCGTAGTGAGTGACTTGTATATTTGTCAGTGGGACAGCTCGTGTTATTGAAAAAACATCCAACATTTATTTCGGTAAAATGCGATTGCTGATAACAAGGCCAAAAACCATAGATTAAATAGTGGTGCTCACCAAAACCAGTTTAAAAGCACTGGAACTAAAGTGGAGCACATGACGACAGCTCACTGTTGGCTGTTTCCGTGGATGTGGCTCATTTTTGAGTATCATACTCCTACAATAACAATCTTTGAGCCCATTTGCTATCATGACCGAGCTAACCATCTCGGGTTAAACACAAGGTTTAGCAAAAGCACATAGAGGCGTAGCTCTTGATTTCAACGTCATACTAACATTTATAATAATGCACATGACATAAAGATTAACTCAATTTAAACATAATTCCAATAGCTTTTGTTTCTTTGGCAATTTGAACTTTTTGTTCTCTTAATTGATCATTCATTCCTACCAAAAAGAAAAAGGAGATACAGGGTAGAGTTCAATGTTTTTGAAAGTGTTCTATTAGGAAAAGTCCCCGATAAGAGGAATGCAGGGTTCGTTAAAGTCTAGGAACATGCAGCAGCTTACAGGTTCCACATAATCAGAAAAAATAAGAAGGTGGCGTTCTATTTAGGATTTTGAAAGTCAGTAATAGCAGCTTAATATCTTTTTAACATGTGCAGAGGTGCCAGGCCCTTTGGGATTCGATTGACTGTAGGTTTGGTTCTGAAACATCAAGCTGTGTTCATATTCAGTACGTGAATTGAACAATTGAATGCACCTCCAGGCCATAACACACACAGGTTTTACACACAACCTACTCACCTCACCTGATACCGTGAATGATTGACAGACAGTGACTGCCTGAATGTAGAAAATTAAAGAATGGACTTCTGTAAAATGTAGATATAAAGCCATATTATCTGTAGCGTTGAGTCATGTTCGGAGCTCTTCGCAACTGAATCTGCACTGACTGCTATCAGTCTCTCATTACTAATGAATCGCTCCATCACAAAAAAGCAGCTAATGATAGACATTCATAATCATCTATTGGTTCTCTACATTATAAATGAGTATGAATTAAATAATAGTGATTAATGCATTCCCTTTATATTTTCCTTTTGATCATTGATGCTTGTCATTAAATCATGCAGGTTCTGAGCCAATTATTTACTGCAGCTACTTAAATACTGTATGTTGTCCGTTAAATATACATACAGGAATTAATGGAAGCATTAGACATTCTTTCATTCCTCTTGAAATCCAGTTATTTTCTTTAACAGATGATTGTAAAATAAAAAAACTAAAGTGGCAAGAAAAGGACTACGTGACTCTATGCCAAACCTCACTTTTTTGAGGATTTTGTAGAAAGGTTAATGGAAATTAAACCCATCTGGACCTCTGGCCACAGGGTCCCCACGTCAGGTCACATCAGGTTAGGACATAGCGTGAGAATCAGTCCCTTTATTATATCTATAACCACCCGATTCTCCATAAAGACGACCCCCATAAAATCCACATAAAATATCTCCTCATTTCTGTCATTACCTATTGCCTGAAAACAATAATGCTGTAAAACACTTTTCTTTTTACTGGAGTTATAAAAAAGTACCTGCTGCGCTGCTGAACATGTATTTCATTTTAATGGACATGCTGCTTTATAGTGGGCAGTCATGTGAGAGCCATCAATAGGACAAGGCGAGAGTTCACAGGGAATGGAAGTGCAAACACACACACACACACACACACACACACGCAACATGCATGTCATTTAGGATTGATGGTGGTGGGGGGGGACCAGCACACACAGAACAGACCTGTGTTTGCAACATGACCCAATAGATTCGTGTTGCCTTGCTTGCTACTTAACCTGCTGCAATTAGCAGACAGGAAAAGGTCTGGTCACTGAAAATGTAATCACGTAATTAGCCGTGTGATACATCAACCGAACACACGTCTATTAAATCCAGGTTATGGATCCAGCATTTGTTCATATCAGCGTTGAGGATGGCAGATAATTGGGCACACTAATCCGGTAATGCTTACAAATGGCCAAATTATATTGAGCAATGTTGATGAAGGCGCAGCGGTGAACATTATGGGCACACGTGTACAGCGATGCACGATGTTACTCAGGCGCACTCACAAATTCACCGACAGAGGTCAAAGTGTGGCTGCACTCTGAATTGACAAAAGTGACGCTGCTCATAAAACGCCGCTGTCATTAAGTCTGATGCCGTTTGCCAATACGTCACACTCGACTGTCATAAACCTGTGCAAAATACGTTGTTGCTGGGGTTATTATGCACTTTAAACCTTGACTAGCCTATAAAAAAGTTTAAATTACAAGAGGAGTATCAGCCCGGTAATTTTTTATGAGGTTTTTTTATTTTATTTTCTAACCTTCACTAATAAAACCGACAATCCTCATCTGACCACAAGTTCTTCTAAACAAGTCAAGTGACTTTTTTAAAATTTACAGCCACTCTTGCAGGTCTTTCTCATAAGCTGTAAAGATATGACTGTAGGGCTGCAACTAACAAGTAGATTCATTATTGATTAATCATTTTATCCAAAAATGCACAAAAAGTTCTGTTGACAGGCCTAAGCCTACACACGTCCAGCTGACCGAAGTAAAGCATCACGTCCTTAAAATGACCAAGTTGAAATGATGTTTGCTTGAAAAGTTACTGAAATGATAGTTACAATAGTTTACGATTGCATGATGAACTGTTTTTTTAAGTGGGGCCTTGTTTTTTAAGACTAATTTGCACCAATAAATCTAGAGTTGTTTTAAAAATATTGCCTATCTAATATAAAAATCTGTAAATGCGTTTCTTGTTAGAAATGCCTCCACTGCATCCTGCACTGCATCAACCCCACTGCTTGCAATAAGCCTCCACACACAGCCACTGCAACACACCAATCTAATAAAACATGGCAGATCAATTTATGACGGAATACAAAATGTCTCATGCTCGTGACCTTATGGCTGCCTGTTTAACCTAATATAACTAATATGAGCCCCATATATCACTTATTACTGATATGGAATCAATACTGGATTCAATTAGCTAATGATGCTGAAATGTACTTCCTGGATCTATTCAGATTACGGAGTTTTTGTTTGTGGGCACATCTTGTTACTTTGAATGTATATTTTATTTTCAAATCATAAAGATAGGTTTGAAGTTTTCAGGCTCAGAGATGCGTTTCTGCAACAGTGTTTGTATTAACACAATGTTAAATGGGTCGGTGAGCAGCTCCCGGGACATCTAGGAGATTTTAGTCTGC
Organism: Channa striata; assembly: GCA_033026295.1. Lineage (NCBI taxonomy): Eukaryota > Metazoa > Chordata > Actinopteri > Anabantiformes > Channidae > Channa > Channa striata. The sequence continues at coordinate 24,092,745 of CM065177.1, forward strand.
AATAGTAGCTGCCCACAGTACAAAGCCATTCATTTTACAGCTGCAGAAATCTGCCTGTTGACACTATGTCTGTAAGGGACATGGCACAGAAATATCGGACACCTCATCCAGGCACGAACCATCCTTGTCGATCACGTCACACCTTCATGCTGAACTGACCAAATTGCTGTGGATGTTTGATCGGTCTGTGGTGTCTCCTCTACGCTTTAGTCTGCTGGAGAGGCGTGCCCACTTTAGGACGGCTGTGATGGACAGTGGAATGAGAGAACACGTCCGTAAAAAGGTCACAAAGAAACCGCTGTGAGCCCTTAGTAACTTTGCTATGGATGAATTGGCTTGGGAGGAACTCCTAACCTGTGTCCACACTGCATGTGTGAGTGCAGCTTTCTTGGTGTCAGGGTTTCTAAATAAATGAAGAGAGGAGGAGACGGAACAGCCCTGCTGGTTCTGGAAGTTTCTGGGCCTCATGCCTTATTGTCTAACCCCAGTTATCTTTTTGTCTTTTGCTGAGATTAAAAACCTCCATTATTGATCACCTTTTGTCCTGGTCGATGCTCCGCCATCTTTGTCTGCAACCAGGTCCTCCTGCCTGTAGCTGCCCAACAGGCTTAATGTCAGCCCGTTATCCAGTTTGTTATCCCAGACATTATTAGACATGATGTGTCACCATCTGACAATGTCAAGGTGTACACAAATACGAAACACAATTTTTCATTAACTACACAATCAACCAAGTTCAGGGCTGTAGCCATTTGTTAAACTATGTTTCCGTCCTAATGTAGAAGAAAGTTTAACTAAAGGAAACGCAAAGAGACGTGTTTCAATTTGTACAACGTGGCGATATTTCCCGATTTGGTGCCACTGAACCACTGCAAAAGAAAAGGAAAACCATGAACATCAAACAGTATGAAACATAACAGAAGTGTGGCGTTTATATTTGTTTTATGTATTAATTTATGGAACATGTTTTTTTTTTACAAAAATTAGCGAAGCATCGATATGTTTATGGTGTTTCAGGGTTTCCTTTAGTGTTCTGCACTTCCTGTCAGCTGCTGTTGTGCACCAGTAGAAAATGCGGTGGATGGAAACCTATTTCATGTTGCTGTGATTCAGTACGGTGTCCGGTCCCTGAACATCAGTCCACACCTTCCAGCCAGTTAGAATTCTCAGTGATGGTGTAAACGAGTTCAAACAACAACCACCACAGCTACTGTGCATTAGTCTATTTAAAAATCTGCCTTCCTGGTTGTAAAGCGTGGAGAGTTCTGCACTCTGGCAGACAGGGCGTTTAATGCCCTGAAACAGCTTGTCCGCATGATGTTTGCAAAGTTGAGGTTTTTGACTAAAACCTCTCAGATACAGGCATTAGAACCAGTCAGTGGAAGGTTTTCATTCGATCGTGGCCAAAAGTCTGGATATCATCAAGCCGCTGCATGCTCTGTAAACACTGAATACATTAGCCCCTGCATTGATTTGAACCTCTGCTTCAAAACGCCACCATCTTGCTTTTCGCTCTGTCTCTCAACTTTCACCCCCCTTTTTTTTTCCTTATGTCCTTTTTTTTCCCACTGTCAATCATTTTTTTGCATCTTTTCACTGTCTCTCTTTAAGTATTTGAACTGTACGGAGCAGCAAAGGTGCTCTCTGCGTGGGAAGCAAATTCCTGTAAATTAAATCTAAAAAAAGGTGGGCGTGATGAGCTGACCTTCATGTAAGGAGGCGCTCCCACTTGGGGGTCCTGGCTGTCTGATGGTGTCCATGCTGATTGCCTGCTTGGACTAATTGCACTAATCTTTGTCGCAGAAGTGAAAATGGGTTGAATATTACACACATTTATTTCACTAAACCAGAGTCTAGTGACAGTATGTAGAGGCCTAATGACAATCTGGTGACAGGCAGGTTATTTTTCTTCTTCGTGGCTTCATGTCACAAAAGACAAAAACATATATGTTGTGTAGAAAAAGAAGACCACTGCAAATGCACGAAACATCGCCGCAGTGTGAATCCAAAATGTTCTGTTCAGTTATTGATTCGCACACTCTTGTTCTCACCTTGTTCATAGGCTGTACTTAAGATATTTGGTCCTCATGAAGTTGTCTTTGCTCTTGGTTTATTGAAGAAATATCGTCTGCTCTCCCCCCAACTGTTATCTCCAGACATGGGGCCAGTAGCCTGGGAAGAGTCGTGTAACTTTGAAACAAAAACCAAGAAACACCGGAGGAGTCTTTATTTATTTACGTGCTGTATTACAGTAAAACTGTGTTGATTTGTTACTTGGCTCAGCTTATGTGTATGTTTAATTTTATTCATATGTGAGGGTCTGCCAATTTATGTGACAATTTAAGTGCCTTTTTGTGTGTGTGTGTGTGTGTCTGTGTGTGTGTGTGGAAGGGGGTTGGGCAGGCCTGGGCCAGTGGCGGCTGTTGTTTGGCAGACTGTCCTGTCGCCTTAGCTCTGGTCTGATCAGGACCAACAGACCTGGTTATGCGCTGAGCCGAGAGTGCAAATGCATGTCAAGCAACACAGCTGTTTACACATCAGGCCGCGAACACGCCGCACGTCACGCCTCGCTCCTGATGAATAATACACAAACTACCGATGGCCACTGCTGCCAGTGTCTACAGTGCGTCTTCATAAAGATGAGAAATATAAGATGCAGGAGTTTTTTTTTCTTTTGAATGTCTTGAGCTACTGTGACGTACTGTGAGGCGAGAGTGATGGCACATCAGAGCGCACGTGTGTGATAATATTACTGTAGCAAAACGCCAGTTTGGTCATGAATCACGCAATTTAGGCAAAGCTGTTCAAGGTGTACACCTTTCAGCAGCTGTGCTAGCTTAGCTGGTGGTTTGTTGATCATCTATGTCATTCTTCAATGCTAAAAAGTTTTCTGCGTAAGTGTTATATTAGTGAATTGGATGGACATTCAGCCAAGGTGAGGCTTCGTGACAAGAGCAGTGCTGCAGCACTGAAGGAGTTAACACAGTGAGGGGAAAGTGGGGGTCTGCTAAAAGGAAAAAAAAACCCGCTGTGATCTCCTTTTATTGTTGAGTTTAATTAAATTTTCAGCTCTAATTACAATTAAGCCACTTAGTAGGTATAATAATGTTTGCATCACAGAGCAGCACAGATGCAGTCCATCAACGCAATTAAATATTAAACTGGCTGTGGCTGTATTAATAGCAACGTGGTGTGCCAGTCACTTGTGTGTGTGTTTGTGTGTACACAGGCCAGGCATTGCCGAGGGGACTCCCTTGGTACGGGTGCTGCTGTCTGGAGACCCTCAGTGCCATCCTTAGTGCCACTCGTCAGCTTGCTGTGTATATGACCTATATTCACCGTGCTGCTCTTGATAGGGCAGGATGAGGGGAAAAAACAGCACAGTGGGTAGAGGAATCCCCACGAGTGTGTGAAATATTCCTGAGCTGCCGAATCTGCCTACTGTAAGTCTAATGCAAAATTAGTGTTTCAGTGCAAAATAATTTATGACCACATAATGAGTGTGTTTTTAAGTCAAAGTGAGGATTTTCTTGATTCACCTCTCTCAGCCCCTCCCTGTTTGACGCTCTCTGCATTTCTCTTTGCTTAGTTCGTGTTGCTATGTGCACACAAATGCAGACCTGAACCGAGACGCGCGCACACACACATGCAAATGCGCCTTTATCCCTATATACAGGTGCAGAGAATCTCGCCTCTACACAAAAGCAAAGAAATGCACCCACACAAAGTCATTCCATCTCTTCCGTCCCGTCCTGCATTATTTAGAGAATCGGTGCCTGCAAACACGATAAACAAGAGTGTGCGGGCTCGTGCGAAGTAGCACTGAGGACGAGCAGCACTGCAGCTCCTTACAGTAGGTTGTTTGTTTGTTGCTCAAGCCTCATTTGTCATGAGATCAAATTTGACTTAAGACTCAAATTTACTGTACATTCAGTGCAAACCAGTATTCGGACACAAAGAACGGTAACGTGAAAGTGCTGCCATGGATTACTGAACAGACCCACCCGTCACAGGGTGACAGTACATCAGGGGCCCTCTGGACCAGAGCCTTTGCATGAAGGTAATATTTCTTGTTTAAAAGTAAATTATACAACTTCAAAGAAACGCAAAATGAGTGCGACACCTCAATAAAAGAGGACTACTTTAACTAAATAAACCTCTGTGGCATGAAAAACGCCTACATAGGCAAAAGTGGATGCAAAACTAACAGAGATGCAAACGGACTAAATGTTTGGCCAAAACAACCATTAGGAATCCTTCCACCTTTACAGTATGTAAACCTTTTTTCTCCGGGATCCAATATTTTAATTGAATAATAAATAGAACTTGCGTGAGTCGTGTTTGAATAAGTTCTAGATGAGTCATACCTGTCTCTTTCATGAGTTAAACATCTTTTATTCATCTGTGTATTTAATGCAGGGAGTGTCCAGTGATTTTCCACTAAGTTGCCAGGGTCTTGGCTATGAAGGAATATTTACAGCACAGTTTATTTTTTTATTGACCAGGTAAGAGATGGATGATCTTAATATTCACTCTCCATCTACCCACAAATGCTGTGACTGTGAAGAGTTGTCAGATCTGAGTCCGATGTTTTGTGCAGCTTAAGCCTCCATGATCCTTGGATTTTTGCATTTAAAGTATTTTATTGTTATTATTATTATTTTGTTTTATTAGAAAAGTCTATGATAGAAGTTTTCTATTAGAGCTTTTCCATGAATCTTTAAGTGTTGAATTGAGGTTGGTAAAACACAAGTATATGTTACAAGTAAAAATCATAATTATGCATGATGGCCCCCTTTGGGTTTACTCCAAGTATAGTAGTTCTACTACTATTTTTTACATAGTATTATAATCTATAACTTTGTCAGTTTATGCACGTGATGGGTAATTTCCTGTAATCTACAGAGTAAGTGGTAGCTTCAACTGGTAAAATCTAACAGTGGAGCAGAAAGTAGAATATTCCCTTTAGAAGAGTAAAACTTTAACATTCGTCCAAGTTACTTTCCACATGTGTAGTGAAACACACACAGACGTGAGGAATTTGTGTTGATCTCCAGGTCGACATGTATCGTGATGGCTGTTGGAATGTGTGGGGAAAGCTCAGCAGTAAAGTTAAACGACTGGGCCTGTGTCTGGCCCCGGCCAGGCATGCGCTGATAAATATAGCTGCCGCTGAGGCAAGTCTAAATACAAGGCTCTTCTTTGCAGTAATAGATGGGTGTCGCTAACCTATGGTGCAATCATGCTAGATTCCACAGAAATATTTCTGCACAGTGGCAAACAAACAAAGCAAAAAACAAAAGCATGGAGCAGGCAATGCTAATCATGAGGCAGGGCTAGGCGTCTGTGGCCAGGGCGGTGGAGATGAGTGTGTGTGTGTGTGTGTGTGTGTGTGTGGGGGGGGGGTTTGCGTTTGTGCACAGCAACAACTGTGACACCCACCACTGACCCTTATGGCCCATAAGGGTCAGTGGTGGACCTCTCCACTGTATGACAAAAACCACTGTGTGTGTGTGTGCGAGTGCGTGGACGTGTGTACGTGCAGAGTGAATCAGGTAATATTTATGACCAGGGATTATCCTGAGGACACTCTGTGGAGTCCAAAGGTCTCGCTGCTGTCTGTCTCTCTGCGTTTCTAGGCGCATCATTAACCAACCTTTAACTGCTGGCTTATGAATAGAATTTAACAACCTGGGCCGTCCTCGTGTGTAGAAGTCACACGACGCTCCCATCTCTTACCTCCAATATCCGGACTGTTAAATGTCTATTTAGCAACCAATGAAATGACCATAATCCTCCGATAAAAGTGCACTTGGTTACCTTTTGTCAAATAAAACTCATGTGTCACATGAATTCATGCACCTTTTGTTATACTGGCAGTGTGCTTATGGAGGCTTTCTGCACACACACACACACACACACACACACACACACACACACACACACACACAGTGATCAGCTGCCACAGACTGTGGTGATTTGCAGGGCAGCTGTTGTAATAGAGTGGGTTGATGTGAAACAGTTTACACACACAATTACTATTAATACCAAAGACACATGCGGCTCCGTTATTTATCCAGCTCACACCGTGTGCCATCTTTTGGACGTGAAGCGCGACTGATTAGGCTGCACTGTGTGTGTGTGTGTTTGAGAACAGCGGAGCAGAGAGGCAGGAGGCAGTCTAGCGTGAGGGACACACCTGTTAGGGACACACAGAAGAATACGGCATAGACACACACACACACCACCAACACAGAGTGAGGTTCTCACACTGTATTTAGTGAACCTGCATGTTTAGTGTGAGTGGGCAGTGATGACAAGGATGATTGAAGAGTCGGCCCTGGTTTGACTTGCTCTGTGTGAGTTCTATTTTTGAATATGTCCGCAGATTCGATCATAAACACAGTGATACTTTGCATTAGTTGTTGATGGGCTGAGTTGTATTTAACAAAACATTAAGGGGCTTTAGAGGCCGGTTTAACTCGCTCCTCTCGATGGACGGAGGTGTGTTGGAGTCCCCACCACACAGCTTGTGTATTTTCTGAGAAGGTGCTTGTCATAAAAGTTGACACTAAGAATCAGATCGCACTGAGCAAACAGCCGCTTCCTGCTATTTTGACCACGTGTTAGCATCTCCACAGCAAACGGACATTGTCCTGTAAACCTGTCACTTTCTCCCCGTTTCCTCTTTGATTACTTCTGTCTTTTAGCAGAGCGGTTTCCACTCCCCTTTGTCCTTCATCTCCTTCCTATTTCGTCCCTCTCCTCCTGCTGCTGACTCTCCCCTCTTCTTTTCCATTCCCTTTCTATTCCCCTGTTCCCTGGATGCCAGAGTGGACCAGATGCCAGTTTAAAGGACCCTCAACCCCCCCCCACCACCACACACAGACATACACTATAACATATTGGTTCATAATTAATGAAATTAGCGGCGTTATCTGCTATGAAGAGCCCCGCGTCTGTCTCTGGCTGAGTGAAGAGAGACAGATCGGGTGGGGAGACGACGGGGGAAAGGAGGGGGTGAGGCAGAGAGAAGGGGCTGGAAGGAGGAGGAGATTGATGGGAAAGACACAACTCATTAACAGGAGTGGGAGTAACATAAAGACTCGAGTTCAAGTGCACACATGTGATAGTACTACTCGGCCCCAAACGAAATGATTAGTGAAAGCTTTCATTAACACTCTGTGACGTTGTGAGAATATAAAGCTTTTTAGTGAACGTGCGTCTTCAGTCTGACCACTTTACTGTCACATTAGTGCTCCGTTAATTTCACGTATTGGAACCCTGCAGATCAATGCACACACACTCGGTGCTTATTGCTGCCACGGTTGCCAGATATTTAATTAACCCATATTAACATGGACAGTGTTTGTCCCCTGAGGAGACTTAAGCGTTTGATGCATGTCCAGCTCTGCACTGTGGCATCTCACCCTCAGTCTTTACCAGGCTTTTCCTTCAACGAGGTTAGCAGACATTTGTGGTTTCAGCTTCATAAGTATCAGTATTAATCTCTATCTTCAACTCGGCGAGGAATATTTACACCAGCTCCGCTACCAGTCCTCTGGGTGTCTTTAGTCAGCCTGCGTGGTTCCTGTCCCACCCCAGCTTCTCTGTTAACACACACACACACACACACACACACACATCACTTGAGGTTTAGACAAGGTGAGCAAATAGTTTTTTATTCCTAAGGTATTTATCTACCATGGTGCCGCCGGCTAGATCAGTGTCTTCTGTAATGGATCTGATTAATGGGAGCTTATTAACAAAAGCTCTGCTGTCGAGGCCCAGAGGGCTCGGTGTAACTCTAGACCCCAGTGCTGATATAATGGCCTATTTTAGGAGCTCCGTGATTAAGCACCATTAAGCGGCGAGCAAAGCCAGGCTTTGGACAACTTCAATGGCAGCAAACGTAAACGCAACCGTGTCCCCAGAGCCCCTTCATCCCTCTCTGTCTGTCTCGCTTCATCTCCCTCTGTGTCCGCCTGCCTCTGTTACTGAAATAAAAGAGCTTTATTTATATTGATTCTCAGGGGCCCAAAATGTATCTACGTTTTGTTCAAACTGTAAAGCCGCACAGTGTCACTCTCCATTGGCAAAATGGGAAAGTCTTGTTGTGGAGTGAACAAGCTGCTTCCAGGAAGCCAAAGTCATTTGTCCATGTATCAGGTAATTTGTGCAGTGCCTGAATTTGTTCATGACAATGCATGTGGGTATGAAGTATGACTTCCGTTCCCTGCAATAACTGACCTTTATGCTGACCTGGATAATTTAGTCCGTGTTTACGCCACAGTCGCAGGTGGACTCACAGACATTACCTGTGAATAGAAGCAGTATATGGTCGATTTTAATATCTGTATGGGCAATGTTGAACATTCAGGTAATTTAAAGCGACTGAACTTCTCCAGTAATTTCATAATTACTTTTTATAACCAACCTATTAAAATATAAACAATCCTCGATTTTTTTGTTTTGTTTTCGACCTTATCTATTCTAAATGTAGGTGGATGCGTATGTGGGATTATAGAGTGTTGTGTTCTGTAGTTTGTGTTCTGCTATTCATATCAAATAAGGGGCTAGTGTCCAAAAACCTCCTCTCCATATCCACCTTATAACTACATACATGCTAACGTGCTAAAGCTATGTCAGGCAGGTTTGGATATTGACTAACGCTTGTGTTTGGGTCGCGTACAGTTGACGCGGCAAAACTTGCATCATTATGTCTGTTCTCGTCCAAAAGGAAATGACAGTAATTTAGACTCTACGTGTGACTTTGTGCGTCGATGGTGCGTCATTATGACGTGTTTTTGATTTGGGGCCAGTTACTTCTTATGACGTTGATACTTTTTCTGTCTTCCACTGTTTGTCCTCTGGTCCATCTGTTGTTCTCAACAGGAAGACTCTTCACCCTTCCTGCTGCTTTGCACACACACTTTCATCCCCTCCCCCCCCTCGCTGTCCCACCCTTCATCTCTCCCCAGACCCTGGCATTCTCCTCTGGGGAGGGCGGTAATAATTATTATGTAAATAAATACGCCTGCTGTAATCACATTCGTGCCACTGATCCAATTAGAGAGCTGATAGCAGGCGGCTGATTGCGTGGACTGGCGGCTGATGGTCAGGGCCTGTGTGTCTGTCTGACTGACTGGTCGAACAAGGTAGCTAGGCAAAGACACATTAGCGGCTGAGCAGACTGGCGTAATGAAAGCCGCTTGGTGCCGCGCTGCATGCGTTCACGTACTCTAAATAATGCTCTTTGACCAGGACCCTGCATGTCTGCCAGCCTCACCGTCTGCTCGCTCTGATGTGCACGCATGTGTGTGTTGCTGTGTATTTCTGCTATCATGATCCCTGGCTCTGGATCACTTTCACAATGCATCAGCTTATCATCAATTACTGCCTTGTTGTGATTCTCATCAGCTTAATGATGCTCCACTGAGACCATCATCACCAGGGCTCTATCAGGCTCACCCCTCGCCCTCAATCCATACTCGGCTGACTGTCCGCTTGTCTGTTCAGGATTTTCTTAGAGCGAGCAACAATCGCTTCGAATCACTTCTTTTTGGTCTTCATGTGTTTTGCTGTAAGAACCATTGTTCTTCAGGTTGTGGAGGTTATATTTTCCATTCGTGTCAAAAATATGAAGCCTTCGGTTTCCATTGCGGGGCATGTTTACAGCAGTCAATTTGCCGTAGAGCAAAGAAGATTTTCTGATTTGACAAGCTTTTACTGTATATTTTTTATTTTGGCTTTGTTGCAAGAGCCAAATCATCTCTCCAGTGTTTTTCATTTTTGGGCAAAAACAGGAAACCCAGAGGGGAAAGTTGAATTTTGGCAGAAAAAAATGGGCAAGTGGTCTGAGTATGATAACTCTTTACATTAAGGTTACCACAATCAGTGAGCGTCTATGCAAAATATGTCAGTTTTGTGGCCGTATCATTGCTCCGTCAACCATAGTCCATACTTTCCAAGGGTGTGGGCACTGGTAAGTGCTTAAAGGAGAGGGGGGGGCATTAGTTGTAACCTCACCATTCGCCGGGGGCCATACTCCCACCGCCATGTGTCGACTGAGTAGACTACTGTTAATGTTGGGAAGTAATGTATGGGTCCCAATGCTAACTCCCTGCCTTTTACATCTCAATCAGGTCACTCTAGTTTATTTATATATTGTCAGGGGGCAGAGGGGCGGGAGCTCGGGGCCTAAGAGATGAATGTGGCAGTTTTTTCTCTCTGCCTCCATCTCTCTATTTAGTTAGCAAAAAGCTTTTATAATGAATTTGAAAGGCGGCACAGGTCCAAGTGTTTGAAATTCCCAGAGCACTGCTAAGTGAAAGCCAGAGGGCGGGTGGGTGTCAGGCTGGGGGGTGGGGGTGGGGGTGGGGGGGTGCGGAGAGAAGCCCAAAAAATAAAACACATTAAATCATAAAATGTGGAACGGATTTTAAAAAATCAAAATTAGTACCTGCTCATTTTTCCACAAGCTGGTTTCTTTCCCCATTTCTTCATTTGCCCCCCCCACCCCCCCCCACCTTCTACTGCTGCCTTCTACATTTTGCTCTTACCCAGTTGGTCGCACGCTATTAAACAAACAGTCCTAATATTTTGAGCTGGCTGGCAGTTTGAATTTCATCTTGCCGACGCATCTTGTTTCTCTCAAGCTCTGACTGTTTTGACATGCGCCCCGATTAAATTATAAACAAGCAGGCCTCCTGATGGTGATGCTGGAGCCACTAATTTCCCTAATTGTTTGCAGTTGTCTGGGAGGCGAAGCTTGGAGGCCCGGGCCTGATCCCACTGACTGGCACAGCCTAGTTAAAGGAAAGATAGGGAGGGGAGGAGGAAAGCAGAGCAAAGACGGGAGGAATGAGAGAAGGAAAAGCACAGTGGGTGAGGGAAAAGAAGAATGGAAGATAAGAAGAGAGTGTAGGTGTAATTAGGAGTTCCTCAGTCGTTTTAGTCGTGAACCTTCAAACACGCCCATTAGTGACCAAAATGGCTGATCGGCATTGGTGGGACAAATCAGCAAAGTACTGCTGTGAACGTAGTACTGCACAACGGCCCATTCTATGAAAAATGAGCAATTTCTGGGACTGTCATTCAAAACTATTTGAATGGAGCCGCAGTATAAAAATGGAAAGCTGAAATTATGCATAATTTGACCTCTGTGAGAAACGCCAAATATGACCTTATCAGGTAGTTAGCACACTTTCATCAGTGTAACAGTTTGTCTGTTCTGTAGTGGACTGTTTTTCTCCTGTGACAGCAGATGTTTCTTGCAGCAGCAAAAATCACATATATGGTCAGATTGCACCAGTACAGTACCATTAATGTATGAGTGAGATATAGATTTAGGCGATTATTTTCCAGCAAATGGCTTTTCTTTCAATGTATTTATTTAAAGTCATTATGCACTAGCTGCTTTAAGCACTTTTATTTGTAAGGGGAAAATAAAGACAAAATAAAAACAGATGTGGTGGAGCATAAAGCACAATATTCCCATTTGAAATGTAGTAAACTAGGAGTAAGTGGACAGGGCCAGATAAACTTGGGGAATATAAAAACACATCACTGATCTGTTTCTCTTTCCCAGTCCCTTTTTTTTCCTTCGCCCTTGTCACCTTTAGCTCATATCCAGTGTCACATGTGGCCAAGTTCCAGCAGTCACCAATCACAACACGTCACTGGAGCCCATGATATCATTCCAGTCCGCGGTCTTTTCCAGATCTCCAGTGGGGCAGCCCACTCAAACAAAACTGCTTTCTGACACAATGACTCATTCTCACACACATGCTCCAAAAAAAAGCCATTATTTCAAACATGCGGCTTTCTCTGTTCTCTCTGAGCGCCTGCACTGCTATGCCTGCTGTGGTTTTATTGTCTGACCTGTATCATCAGTGAAATAAGATAAAACATTACACTGGAGGAGACGCAAAGTGAGAGAAACTCTGTGGAGTGTATGTGCCTGTTTGTATGTGAGCTCTTCCAGATGGGAATGGATGAAAGATGTCTAAGCAGAGCTGTGAATGTTATCCATGCTGGCATCAACAGACAGGCATCATTACCTGGCAGACAAGGGCGCAGTCATATCACTGCTGTCATCAGCCAATCACTGGTACCGTCTGTGTGTGTGAGCGTGTGCGTGCCCGTTCCCAGTGACGGCTAATTTAGCGTGACAGTGAAGATGGTTGGTATTGTTGCTGAGCAGGTGAGCTAATACGGCTTTTTTTTAATGCAGATATCAGACCTGAACTGGAACACGTACACCAAAACCTAACTTCTCCAGGTCCAGGTTATGGCTCGAAGATTAAAAATGTAAATTTATCAGAGATTCTTTGATCAGTAGCAGTGCTGGTATGTCAGTGGTGACCTTGCCTTCCCACAGTTTCACTCACAGCAGCTAATTTTTGTGATTTCAAAAGTTTGTGTTGCCTTATAGAATAATCATAGAGGAGTGCTCACCCAAATGCTGAAGAGAGACTGTTATCAAACTGCTTATCACTTCATTGTCAAAGTAGGAATTTTTCATTCATAATCATGCACAGGTCATAACGTCCTGGTCATGTATGCACACACATGTGTCCAAATATGCAGCCGTATATGTTTTAATTACATGATTAAGCTGTTTGTACCATCAGTGTATTTTGCAGAGAGGAAAAAGTTAATAGATTTAGTCACGTTCACCTCTTGGAGTTAAAAGTTAGTAACGGCCACACGATGAGCTTAAATTGTGGTGCGAATGCAGTTTTCAATCTGCGCCTTATTAAATTTACACTAGATGAACAGACAACCGCTCACTGAAATGGATTTTATAGGTAGAAGCTCAAGCACAAACAAAGCAAGTACATAGATTTAGGAGAGGCCGGGTTTGTTGTGTGGTTGCAACTTGCAGCAATAAGGTAAATATGAGATCTCACTGAACAGAATTAGTACGATTAGAAGTACACACAGTAAAAATAAATGCACTGTATTTAGTAAGCCACATAACATCAGAAGTTATTGTTATTAATTGTTATTATCAGATATTGTTTAAACATGCATTTGCACATGGAACAGCCCACTGACTTTCCAACAGCTGAAGGTCCTGGTTCAGAACTAAACGTTGGTCTCATTGATTAGTGGAAATCATAAGAATCAAACCGAGATTGTGTGAGATTGAAAATCAGCTGATGGTTTTCCTCAATGTCACGTCACACTGTGTGGTAATAGACACACCAGAGTTTGGATGCACTTTGGGGTGTCATTAAATGTGTGTGTGTGTGTGTGTCCTGATTGTAGGGACTTGAGTTCCTGTTGTGTTCAGGGGAACCAGTCCCCTGTAACATGAATTACTACAGTTACTTTAATATAGGGACTCGGTTTAATATTACAATAAGATTAATAGTGGTTATTGCTCCAGCAGATGAATGCAAGTCAACACCATTTTGTGTATGTGTGTGTGTGTGTGTGTGATAGAGAGCTGTTGCTCTATCAGCTATTAACTATTTCACTAGTTCATTATGTGACAGCTTGTGATGATAAATATTAAAACACTGTTCTTGTGTTAATGTGTGTGTGTTGGTAAATTATCTAGATTTGCATGATGACATCTGAGCGAGTGTGAGCTCACCGAAGCTCTCATTACTTATTTTTCCCAGTAGTAAATATTTGAATGATTCTTGTTTGTCTTGGTGCTAAACGAATACCTGGAAAGAAGAGGCAATGTTCTGCCAATCTACAGAATGATCGTTTGGATGTATTAAGATAAACAGATGGAGAGAATAAGTGACAAATGTCCATTCAACCAAGACATGCAGCTCAATAGCCTACTGATGCGGTTAATGCCTAATGAGGATCCACCGCCAACCTGAAGTCACTGACATGACATTTTAAGGACAAGGTTTTCAAATTGTGCAACATTTAAAATGAAGTTTATTCAAAATGAATCCGGGGCTTGTCGTGACACTTACAGGCAGTGTCTGTTAGCGCACTAAACCATTTCCTGATTAACTAATGAACTTTTTTTAACGTGAACATGGAAAATTACATGTGCAAACATGGCACCTGAGTCACCTCCAACTGTCACTGTGCACGCTCGGTAACAAGCCTGACCAGCGGCAGCACGACCCAGCAGGACTCCTTTTGCCCTGGCTTTCACCCCGAATCAAAAAGAAACAGCACATTTCAGTATCTCCTCAGCCCTGAGCCGTGCCTGCAGGTTTCCTTGCAGGCTGCAGGTGTAGTTGTTGCCTGATGAAGCATAAAGAAGCCTGCAGGCACTACGCAGGGCTGAGAAAATACAGAAATTAGCTCATTGCTAAAACAAAACTTTTACCCTTTTAGATTAACAGAAAGTTAAGTTTTCCTCAATTGACGCTATAGGTACCTTGTGATTTTAGGTAAAAGGAAGTGTCTTTCAGCCAAGACATTTCACATTTACCGCTTTATGATAAATTATATAAACTGATCATAATGAGATTTCTACATTTATAAATTAAAGATGAGGTAACAATTATTAGGAATGTTTAATTCGCTGGTGACTGAAAGAACCTGAAAGAACACGGATATATTGTCCAGTCGAGTTGAAGTACGTTTGACTTTCCCTGAGCTGTCTGCTCCCGCTTGGCTGCATCCTGGACACTTGCCTGAGCTCCATCCTTGCTCACAGAGAGACAAGAGGCTGCTCCAGAAACGGTCATTTCTGATCCTCTAATTTCACTGGTCCTTTAAAGTCAGGACACAAATAATTATTTGTGGTTGCTGTAGTTATTTTGTACTACACAGTGTGAGGGAAGTCTCTCTTTTGTCTAGTTTTACTGTCACTGCAATAATAGGAATATTAATTTCAAGCCCTGAAGACGACCGTTCGAACTCAAGGAAACCGACACAAGCAGAATGAGAACATGCACAAAAAAAGGCCACACACTGTGCGGTGGCAGTGCTAACCGCTTTACCACCGTGCCACCAGTGAGTCCAACATTCACCGTATTTTTTGTGGAAAGATTTGTTTTGCTCTCCACCAACTCCTGAGGAAAATATCTGGCTCTTTAGCAGCTAAATTATTCACTGTGTTTAGCAGTGTGTCTGTCGGTTAGAGCTTCTTAAAAGCTAGAGCTGCTGCCCGAAACAAGACGAGTAGAGGGTGAATCATAGCATCAAATTTACAGGCCAGAAATAAAGGAAAGTAATTAGCAGAATCAGAGCATTTCTGCCGGAGCCCTTCATCTCTGTGACGACATACGGAACAGTAGATCTTTGGAGTTTCAGCTGCGCGCCTTTACTCCCCCTTCAGCCGTCCACTTTGATTTCCTGCTTATAGGCGGTGACCTTTGTTTGTGTCATAATTACTACGTCCGCTAGAGGTTGCCTGATTATCACAAGTATCGATTATATATTTACCAAAAGAATTAATGGGCAGGTGCAGTTTGCCCCCTATTGAAGCATATTGTGGGCCTGATAACAACTGATAATGGCAATTTAATAGGGAGATAACATTTGATAATTCATTATTACAAGTGCCTGCCTACCTTTCCCTTACAACTAGTCACATGATCCACAGTTATTATGAGTCATCATAGCAGCTTTATATCAAGGTCAGGCTTTCTGACCTCAGAGAAATGGAGCTGTCACACCTCTGTGTGTTTTTGCTAAGATCATTTAGTAGGAACGTAGACTCTTGGCTGAGCCTTAATTTGTCAAACATCTCTTAAAAAACTGCTCCATACTTGTGGCACCTACTTTATATGAGTAGTTTTATTGTGTCATTGCAGGGCATTCTCGATGACTTTATTAGCTTTATTGCTGTCCTACCAAAGTAGGGAACGGGCCCTGACTTTGACTGAGAACTGTGCTCCCCAGGCTTGTTTTGCTGCTTCATTCCAACAGTTGTTGAAGCTTCTCTGTCAGGAAGCATCAGTGCTGGACTATGGAAGCGGGCAGCGAGGGACAGCCCCAGGCGGCTCTGTCCTACACACCTGCCACTGCTCACCCAGAGCATCACAGCCTCAGGGAGACTGGGCTGTCCGGGGGGGGAAGTGAAGGTTTGACACGGAATACGCTGCTGATCTTATGGTCAATCCTCTGCCCGGACCTAACAATGACATCTCTATGACTGCTGCTGTCTAACCTCCATTCAGTTCTGCTGAAGAATTCACATTCAGTCACGTTTACCTCCAGCAAATAATGCAGTCACCAATAGTGCTACACCAAAACCAATCCAGAACACTCTGGTTCTTTTACTTGAAGTAAATAATCTCTGTTAGGAGAGGACAGGGTGGTCAGTTTTTTTCAAGCCGGACTTGACCAAACTGAGATGCAAGAGCTGATTGCCAGAAAATGATTTGGAAACGCTTATGTTCATTGATGATTCGACTTTGCTTGGTCATTCTTGACTGTAAACTGAAATTGCATTTTTAAATTGCTGGTCAGAAAGAAAACATTGACGATGTCCTCTGCTCATTTTTGTTTTCTGCAGATGCAGATTGTTACTAGTTTTCAACAAAACGAGCAATCTAATAAATATTAGATCAACTGATAATAAAAAGTCAGTTGCAGCCATATTAACGTTTGTGAAGCAATCGCCACACTTGTAGTTTCAGCTTTATAATGCAGCCGGACATACACTGGCAACCACAGTCCAACCAGGACAACTGAGACTAAACTTATCACAATTATTATCTGGATGTGGCTTTAGTGCAACAGTCCTCAGTGTGTGTGTGTGTTTTTTCAGGACTTTGGTTTAAAGTGTTTAAGTAAATCCTTTGATGGATGAAATCATTACATTTGCCCTCATGTATATTTCATGCCCCCGCTCAGATAAGTTATTCCAGGGTTTAGAGGAAATGCCGAGTGTGATTTATTTTTAATCGCAGCAGCTGTTTGCCTTCTTGTATTGAAGATCTCATCTGACAAAGACCCAGATTGCATGAGACAAATCTGATCCTGTGCGAGCGATGCCATTTTTAATTCACACAGCGCTCAGCATTTTACAGATGAAACGGCAGTGTTTTGAGTTTTCGGCAGATGCGGGCCGTGCTTCGTATCAAATTAATTCAGTCTCTCAAACACACATGTCCAATCAAACAAACAACACTGCGGCTGCCAGTCGTACTCCCCGGGTCTCCCAAAGCAACATCTGAAAGTAGTCGGATCAACTTGACATGTCAGAAGCCATATTTGCAGAGGATCCGATGAAAGGCTCAGTCCTGACAAGCAGTTGTTAATCTCGCCCTAACATTTGGCTAATTGAATGTCTGCTGCCGTTCGCTGTTTGTTTCCACGTTGCCCCTCGAGTGACTAGCGCTGCTGCCTTCTGTTTCTTCGTTGCCACGCCACAAGCCAGCTAGCTGCCCCGTGGGAGATCACTCCATGAAAAGCCACATCCCTACAGTTTCCTCACATCTCCAGTTCTTTTTCCGTCATTTATTCCAGCTAATAGGAGATTATTGGGCTACGCGCAGTGAACTGACGTGAATGATAAAAGCTTCATGACAACGTGAAAAAAAGCAAAAATACATGAAATCTGTCTTTCTCTGGTCTCAGACTATTAGGAAAAACATTCTTGACCTACACAGAACATCTGAGAGTGCATCCACCCGTCGCCTCTGAACACAGCAAGAGGCCACAGGTGTGTGAGCCCACTCCGCAGAGAGCCTCCCCTCTGCTGCTGCATTGTGGGTAATAATAGTTAGCAGCAACAGCTGTGCCCCCTTTCACCTCTAATGTCCTCTAATCATCCCTCTATCAGGCCTAATACCCTGCAGTGGTGCCCCCACAGCTGTTTGAGGGGCCGTGGGTATCGAGACACCTGTCAATCTCTCTCTTCCCGTCTCACACACACAAAGAAGCACAGGCCAAAAAGAAAAAAAAAATTACGTATTTAGACAAGAAACACAGATTTTAAACTAGAGGATTGTATGGATAATCTGTCTTGTCCAACGTGAGCAAACAAATAAAGCAGCAAGTTGCAGGAGCTCAGTCAGTGAAATGAAAATCTGTTTTCTACAAACAGCCAAACCACGTTTGTGAAGCTGAGCAGCGTTCAGTCAGCAGCCATGTGATGGCTACGGCTGTTTTGCTCATAGATTTGTGTTTAATGTGATAAAATATTAAAGACGCACAATAAATTAGTAGTAATATAATCTCTTGCTGCACACTTGGCTTGGTACTTAACCGGGAGCGTTCCGCAAGTCGTACCGTTTCAGTGATGCTCGCACCATCTGGACACAACTTGTCGAATATCTTTACACTAATCGATGTCAAACCTTGACATGTCATAGAAAATCAAATTGCTGGAATGTCACACTGGAGTGTCTGAAAACTGAGAATTGTTTTTTTAGACAGTTAATCTATTAACAAAACTATAACTGACCATTGCAACAGTAGGCACACACAGTATTTTATGAGCAAAGCCAATGTACACTGACTGGCCACTTTTTCAGGTACACCTGTAAAATCCAATGCAGCAGCTCTGCCATGAATTCAGATTTTACAAGGTTCTAATTTGTCAGTTTTTAAGTTGGACCTCTCACAAAGGTTATATTCTAATATGTGTTTATGTCTGAGGTCAAAGTGGTTAGTGGAGTTGTACTGGAGGGCGTTATAAGAAGAGATGGTTCTAATTGTTTGGCCACCACGTTAAAAATGATAGGTGTGGCCAAAACATTAGACTGTTATAGTTTTAATAACTGACAAATTAGAACTTTATAAGATCAGAATTCATAGCAGAACTGCTGGATTGTGTGTACCTAATAAAGTGGCCAGTGAGTGCATTTGCATTTGCCAAAATACATATTTTTCAACCTCTCTGTGTCTACCACTACTTGTACGAACGCCCCACCAGGATGAGCAGCCTCGACCGGCTGGGTTAAGTGGACGACAGTGAGACTGAGAGAGAAAAAAATACGCCTGAAAGTATGAAGCCATCACCCAGACTGCAGCTCGCATCTCCGAGAACCACAGACCTCTGGGTGGTCTTGCCGTGCACATTACTGTCTGTCTGCATGTCTGTCTTGCCGAGCAGACCTGACTCCCATTTAACTTCTGACGGACCCGCTGTTTAACACTGGGAGGCTGATGTGTAACTGCAGCGACACTCCACAGGCTCCTCAGGCACTTTATGAGCGCGAGAGAGAGTGGGCCTGCTACCCCCTGCGCTGCTCTGTCACAAATCCTGTCTTCTAATGACTACCAGCTCTATAGGACCCGAGGCGGGAGGGGTTAAAGCCCACCAATTGAGCGAATAATGAGTTGAATTAGGAGATTTAGGAATGGGGTGGAAGGAGAAGGGGACGTGTGGTACTGAATGAAAACCAGAGGTGCTCACCACAAAGCTGCAGAGCAGAGAGGATGTGTTTTAGAGTGTAACGGGGGTGTAACAAGGCGCTGGTGGAAGGAGGCTTGCCATGAGAGGGGGAGAATGCTCTCACAAACACATTTATCAATGTAATATAGGCTTTAGTACGCGTCCGGAGTTAGAAGAGGCAGTAACAGCCCCACTGATATCATTACTGAGACAAATGTCATCACAGTGAGGAAATAACTTCTTCATCAGAACATTCAGTTCTGTTTGTTGGCAGAAGATTATGTGGGCGAGAAGAGCATTTCCATTCAGATTAAGTTGTTGTCGCATAATATTTGTTCGTGGGTTTTAGATTGATGAGTTTGGACCATTAAGAGGAAAATGTGCGTCTCAGTGTTTATCACTTTTGAGGAGGCCCGGCGAAAATTTCCCGTAACATCCACAGAGGCACCGCTAGTAACGCAATTTTCAGTCGGGTTTTTCTGCAGACGACTTGGCAGCTTTGAATAACATTACCGTTCGCATTGAGTTGTTGGCCACTTATTAGCTTTATCTTGCATAATATTCTCTTTTACCAAGTTTGAGACTGATTAGTTTGGACTGCTTAAATGAAAACTCAGCACAACGACTGTTGCAAGTTGGCCAGGGAATGCCTTGTCAGAGTTTATTTTTTTTAATTTCCTGGGACATCTGTAACATCCTCCTTAAAAATGGCTTTTAAAAAAGTGTATTCTTTTACTATGTAAACACAGGAAGCTGCATTGTCATCTACAATTTCCAGTAAATTCCACCCAAAACGGCCTCTTGGGTAGTATTTTTTTCCCTTTCTTGGTTTTCTTTGATTGCATACATGTACAAATGAAGCAATATTTGGTTCCTGTGGCCACGTAGTTGACTCGGCCCAGCCTACCCCCCCTCGCTGCTTCAAGCCGAGCCCTGTTCAAGTTTATACACAATGCACAACATTGTTCCAGACAAAGAAAGGCTGCTCTGAAATAGTCTGCAAGCCTTTGAACTTCGTGAAACAAGTCATTGAAAGGTTAGCTGGGATGGATAAACACAAACATACAGAATGATTCATGCTGGAAATAGACGATGGTTTCTATTCGCTGGATAATGACCGTATCAACGATA
Organism: Channa striata; assembly: GCA_033026295.1. NCBI lineage: Eukaryota > Metazoa > Chordata > Actinopteri > Anabantiformes > Channidae > Channa > Channa striata. The sequence continues at coordinate 24,113,155 of CM065177.1, forward strand.
CCCGTGAAACAAGTGGTAGAGAGAACTTGAACAGCTGTTGCCTTTAAAGCAGCACCAGTAAACTCTTTTTTTTGGCTTGTCGTTACTGTTCTTGTAACTTGGCGGAGACGGGTCGATGGGCTATTCCGGGGGAAGGTGTGGAGAGACATCAGTATATCGCAGCAGGTATAATTATCCCACAGTGGCAGAGTCACAGCGTGAGCTGATTGTCTTCAGGTGGAGAAGACGAGCTGAGTGGAAAGCACTTCTGTAGGAAGACCTTGACCCTCCAGCTCATCACCAACACTTAAGCTCTATTGTTTACTGAAGAAGTCCAACACACACACACACACACACACACACACACACACACACACACACACACACTCACACACAAAATGCCTGACCCAACCCCTAGTGGCAGGTTAAACACTGACATTGTTCTGGCCTGCCACACCTCGTCAGAGTTTAAACTCATTAGGGAGGCAATTGAAGTAAGTGCGCTGCTTGTGTAGCTGATTGTCCTGAAGTACCCGGTCGCTCGTTTACTCGGCTTGATTTCAAGGATGCCACATGGTTCCTGATTGACGTGAATCTCCCGTGCTCTTTTTATGTCATGTTTAAAATTTGCAGGGCTTCTTGATGAAGTTGTGTCTGAGTGGTTTCTCAGACCTTTTTTACCCCAGAGCTGCACCCAAAAAGGCTCAGGCGCCTCAAGAGTGTAAGACACTTCTGAGTGGTCTGATGAGTCAGCAGAGATTGGGGATTGGGCTGCGTCGGTGGGGGAGCGCATTGTTAAAGGAACAGTGGGACATGAAATACAACACAGGAATCTCATTTGGAGTAACAGATTTATGTGGTTAAAGGCTTATCAGACACCAAAACACTGCACCGCACTTTGTAATACTCTGAGACAGGGCTTTACAGCTGTGGAAAGTTAAGATGGTGGCAACAGTTTTACCTTTCGTTGCAATGATTGTGAGGTAAACAGTCGAAATATGGTGTTCATATTACAGTAATCCACCAGGAATGTGTCTTTGAATGTGTCTGATTGGCTAATGCGTCCTTGCAGGAAGAAGTCGCATTGTGTTGCAGCTAAACGTTGAGCCTGGACAGTCACGGGGAGGCGCCTCAATTAGACAAGAGTTAGACGGGGTCATATAAATACACTGATTTAGAATTTTAGGCCCATTATCTTTGTAATTCTAGGGTGGCTGAGTCAGAACAAAATGTTGCGCAATAAAAGTGAATCAAACTCGCTCACAGAGAAAATGTGTGGGACTAGTAGTGTTAAAATAAATTTTTTAGGTTTGTTGTCAGTCTCTGACTAGTTCGTTTGTGTTGCTGCAGGCAACAGCCTGGCAAAGGCTTTGGACAGGATTAGTTTTTTTTCTGCCACTGTCCATGAAGTGTTAAAACACTGTTGGACTGGGTGACCTGATCTTTATTGTCCCCAACAGATACGTTTGTACTCTGCTATAAGATTATGAAGGATGGTTTTACACTTACACAACACTGTTGCCCGCGTTTGCCAGTTTAATTTTCTCTGAGGAAAATGTCATTAAGTCTCCGCTAGAGTTTATCAGAAGGCGCATGGGAGATTCAAAATGTATCTGGAAGAAAGTGCTATGGTCTGATCAGACTAAATCTGAGCCTTTGAGTGGTGAAGAACCAGAAGAACAGTTGTGTACATAGTCTCTTCAATCTCAGCCAGGGAACCTCATAACCAGTTCAGGAGAGTCATGTTGTCCTTGTGTCCTCCCGCACGTGTCCCCCACTAGAACAGCCACTCGTTTTCGACGACTGTACTTGAACTCCCAGAGATGCTTGGCGTGTTTGATCGGTGTAGGTTTTGGTGAGGTTTCTAATTCATCACACCTTCCACATACAAGTGTATTTATACTGCAATCTTTTAAGTTCAGCTGATCTCTGTCTAACTTTGGAGAATGACTGTGTGATGATTTAGGTGACTTGATTTAAAGAGGCACGACAGACGCTTTTAGAAGCGAACACTACTGTTGTCAGTCCGTTCAGTGTGTCTCTGTCACAGGAGGCTACCGACACACTCTTGCACGTTAAGATGCATGTTGGTGTGTATTTCCATTAAACACTTTGACATGAGTCTTTTTAGTAAATTCATTGTTAAAAAATCTCCAAATACACCAACCATGAGTCAGTGTAAAAAAAGTCAAGTGAAAACTTCCAAGGGGGGTTGACTACTTCTTAAATGGACTGTTTCTATTTTTTCGCTTAAGTGTCTGTCACACCTCTGCAACTGCTCATTATATGCTATTTTCAATATTGTAAATTTGTATATTGTCATTTGAAATAAGTCAGTAAACTCTGGCAACAGTGGGATGCATTCTTAGCTCAGACTCATTCTTTTCCGTGTCCGTCGGAGAAACAAGGACTTTGCAGCTTCTAGCAGTTCTAATCTCGTGCAACAGGATGGAGCGAGTCACTTTAAGAGCGCTGGCTACATTTCTGTGTGAATTACCGTCACTCACCACACACTTATTAGAAAGCCCAGCCTTTGTGGCTGTGCACAGACCTTTAATTGATTGGTTTGGAGGAAGACTTGGCCCAGATACAGAATGTGTGTCGTTGTTTATGAGTGTGTGTACTGTAGAAGTGTGCAGACTCATAAAATAGAAAAAAGAAAAACATGATTGTTTTTTTTTTTTTTTTTTTTGAATTCACAAATTTTAATTCACTTCAACACTGGATGAACTAAGATTTCACTGGAACTGCATTTGAGACTAACCCTGATTCCTGTTGTACAGAAAAAGCACATTACCATCATATGGAGTGATTGGAGTAATAATTAAAGGGCAGGTCATCTGTTGGAGTGTAGCAGCCGATCAGGACAGTCAAACAACGGCTATCCTTTCTCAGTTCTCCTTCTGTACATACTGAATTCTTAACACAACTGCACCAGACATATAAAAACAGCTTGAATTCTCTTTAAATACTCTTGTGATTGGATTCGCCCTGCACAATGAAATGAACTGATCTCACGGAGTTGTGCAGAGGCAAAGTGAAACAGCACTCTTCTGGCACTCCACACTGGCTCAAACACTAAGTCACTCAGCGAAATAAGAAATTAAAGGATATCAATAACAATTACTCCTATGTTGGGTATTCACAGACATTAAAAGTGAAGAACAAGACCTGCCATATTTTCTTTAATGGCTCACAAAAGTAGATTGTCGTTAACTGCAGCAAAAAAGCACACTTTCGCTTTATTTAACTATTTATCCTTTTGACGTCATATTTACTGTATTTTGGAGACATGACTGTAAAAAATGGCATAATACAACAGGACAGGACTTATTTTTTTCTATTCAGTAACTGCTTCTTGTTTTATTTTCTGTCGCTCTGCTCCTTTTCCTCCTCGCCGTTTACGGCAGAGCGCTCTTAATGTCTCTTGTTACCCAAACAACCGCCCAGTTCTGAAAAACAATATTTAAAACCATGGAAATAAAAACTAAAAATAGCACACGATGACAGCAATTCTAACCATAATAACAATAATAATAACAATAATGATAATAATAATCATGGATAAAGATAGCAATAAATAGGGTTGGTTAAGCCTAAGTGCGGGTAGGTGTGGTGAAACACAAGACTGTGGGCACCAATTAGAGAGAGAAAAAGGGGGAGAGAGTGAGAGGGAGAGTGGAAGGGGTGGACTACCGCACATAAAGTGACTGACTGTTTGGTTGCTGAATCTCCACTCTGTCCTTCCTTTCTTGACATTTTTGTCACCACACATATGCAAGATGGTGCCAGGAAGGGTTCAGAGTCGTGGGTACACAGGCCCAAGTGTCCCTCCAAACCACATCCTCTTAATGTCGGTCTATTGTCCTACTTGCCAGACTGTCCGTTGCTCCTCTCTGGAGTTATTTTCTAACCTCACAGTTTTTGTGACCCTTGAGAGGACTGGTCGTGCTTCTTTAAGGTGGTGGTGAGGTGAGGGCAGGATGTCACGTGGTTGTTTCCTTTTTCCGCAATGAGATGAAGCTCTCTGTTGATGGCAAGTGCCGTCCGCGTTCTCAGGCAGGCAATGGTGTTAGCAACATTAGCGTGTGTCCTGAGGATTTATAGGATTGTAGAGGTCTCCGAAGGCCCCAGGATCCAGTCTGTAAATGTCACTCAGCATGGTAAGTTCACCCTAGCAGGTAGGGGATAAGATCAGCGCGACTCTGCACAAAGTCTGTGAAATCCTGCCTCCTTGGAGTGTCTCTTCTTGGATTGGCTGATTTCGATGGAGTTCTGGAGATTTTGTTTTTGTCTGTTCATAGTTTGGTGGCATAAGCAGCAATAGTCTTACTTGTTAAGGTCTAGAGGGAATCGTTTAAACATTTCTGAGACAACATTCTTTCACAGTTACAAAACCACTGCTTTGTCACAGCAAACTGCAAACCTACTGTCCTTTGCTGAGGTAATTTCAGAGTCTGTCTGGTCAGCATAATGGTTTCTCGGTTAATCTGTGCCTACATTAACGTGTATGTCTTAAACAGTTCCTGTGCAGCCATTTTTCATCAATTTATTTCCAGTTACTTATGTCTTTATCAGAGACTTTTCATTGGTTCCTCTACCCTCTCTCTTTTCTCTAACCTGACTAGTGTTTGTCAGTCTTTACCTCTGGTAATCAGCCTGTTCTCTAGGACTAGAGGAGGAGCTCCCGGGTCCCATATTGCCTCCAGGCCGCCCATGCCCCTTCTCTTTGCCCTCCTCTTGTGCCACGTTGGTCCCAGATGATGACTGGCTGGAGTTAGAACTGGAGGAGGTTGGAGGCTGGTTTAGCCCCCCTGTGCTCCCACCACTCCCCTCTGTGGACTGGTAGATCTCCTCGGCTCCATCTTCGCTAGACTCAGGGTCCTCTGAGCCCGAAAGCAACTCTTCTTCTCTATAATCACTGACATCCACACCTCCGCTAGCAGCAGCACCTTCGCCCAACTCTTTAAGGCGGCCGTGGTGCTTGACGTGGTAGCGCTGGTTCTGGAAGAACTTGATGATGGTGTGTTTGGGCAGGTCAAGCTGTGCCGACAAGGTGTGGATGGCTTCCTGGTCTGGATACAGGCCAACATCCTGGATAAAGCTCTGCAGGATACCCAAAGCCTCCAAGGAAATCTAAAATTCAGGGATTCAGGAAGGATAGATGGAACAAATTAAGCCAGCTTGCACATATGCAAAAAATGCACAATAATTAAATGCTCCTGTTCGAAAAATGGTCCCGATTTGATAAAGTAGAACAACCTCTACCTTAGTGCGTGAGCGTGGCTTCTTGTTACTGCCAGCACTGCCCACAGTGCCAGGCGGACATCCGCCTGCACTTCCTGCTCCCACATTCTGTGACCCCTCATCATTCACTGGCGCAGATAATGGTTCTTCACGCATCGGAGACAACCTGTGCTCCTTCATCGGAGGGGGGGGTGGCCTGTGAAGGGCCTGACGAGAAAGACAAAAGAGCTGATTAATGGGGCACAGTGACCCCTGATCAAGGCTGCAGCCATTACCAAACCTGCCAAATCAGTCTGTATCTTACTGTGTACATTTGCTGGGTTACCAAAACCCCCTTGAATTTGGCTGTACATGCCAAAACTACTCTCTATAGTTTGTCCAGTGCATATTGTAGTTGTAGTTATCTGAACCTAAACCATCTAACCTTCTATGATGCAACGCAATCTGTCAAACAAAAAATAACTTGTTCCCCTCTCTGGCACACAGTAGTCAGGGCTGCAGGGTGAGCTGAGGGTGAGAACAAGTGCTTCACAGCTCACAGGGTGTCACGGTCTATTAACCAGCTCCACGGCTGGCATTCACACTGCTATTTGTCCAGTATACCTTTGACCTAATGTGTGTAAGATTAGCTCTAGTAAAACGCCAACCACCTGTCTGCCAGGAAGTCTCTTATTTACAAACCTATGACACCCCATCATTATTTAACCAGGCCATTCAATAGTGAACGAGAGGACCGAGAAAGTGGGTCGTTTCGGATTAGTACTTGGATTAGGTCAGTAACAACTGTTGTGGTTCTAACTCGATAGTGGACAAGGTAAATTTATGTAAACTTTGATCAGAAATGGAGACATTTTTGTTCATGGTTGTTGGCATGACCATTGATCGACCAGGGTTTGAAAAACGTCTACGGAAATGTAAAAGTTTGGTTATTAAGAGGTTTAATACATTTTAGCTTCCTCTATGTTTCCCCTGAGAGTGATATTTGTCCTTTTATTAAGTTCCAGCAGTATTTTTAGTCATTGTCAACTACATGCACCAAATTCTACCCAAATACACATATTGTATCTATGGTAGGTATCAACAGTGGTGCTTTTAGCCATTGCTTGTTAGTGGAGCTTCCTTAGTGACTGGGTATAAAGATGGTTTGTCTGGTCCTAACAGTTTGTATGTAGACTGACTGGAAGCCTGAGAAACGTGGAGAAGGATCAACATGAGTGCATTTGGTTTTTTATTGACACTGATTATTCAGTACTTGTGGTTAAAACAGTTTGGAGCAGCAAGATTTATTGAAATAAGTTTCAAAATCTGCACGAGAGGGGCCAGGAGTGGTGTAAAGATGGGCAATGGGGCAAAGTGACCGTATAAATCCACGTGTAAAAATCTTTATTTTGATAGGTGGGGGCGTCACTGACAGAGGGTCTCCCGGCTGTCAGGACCAGCGTGAAGGCCACCGAACAGGAGGCCAGAGTGGAGTGTTGGAAGGAAAAGTTGGGACTTTGGTTGTTTGTCAGAAGGTAGTGGCTGTTGTGAGAGTGTTGCGGTCGTGTCCCGCCCGCTCGCTTTAAGAGCTGGGAGGGGCCTCCCCACTGGAATGCCCAGCTATAAATCTGTGGCGCATTAAAATTAAAGGACCCACATAAAGATAATAGTCATTCGCTTTTCTCTCTCTCCCCTCAATAATAACAGGGTATTACTTAAATAATATTGAGGGCAGGCCAGACCATGAAATTGCTCCGATTTCATTCGCAGGGGCTTTATTTTCAGGGTGGGGGGGCAATTTACAGGAATCCAGTAGGTTTTTATTCCTTTTTTGTAATTTTGCTCTCTGCCTCCTCCAAATCTTCTGTTTCTTTCACACAAAGAAAAGGTTTTAGATATCAAGAAAAGTCTGCGAGAGAGAAAAAAGATGTCTATCCGTGCTTCAGTAAGGACCACACAGCCACAAACATCCCCCACACAAAGTCACTGAAAGGGAGGCTAAATCATGCAGGGGACTGTGAAACATGGCCTCCACCACCTCCACCCATCCACATACCTTCATTCATTTCGATGATTATTTGGGTTGACAGCAAGGACTCTCGGATCAATTGCCCCACACACACACACACACACACACACACACACACACTCGTGCATCGATGGCGGGGCCTGCTCTTCCTCATGCTCTAATGATGATGTCAGACAGCAGGGCCAAACACACTGGGCTGCTTCCATCTTTCAAATTCTATCTCCAAAGACTTTTTGTGTCTCTCCTCCTTCACCATCTTTCTCGAGCGCTCGCACTCGTTTTCTCCGTTTCCCCTCCTCTCCCTCCCCTCCTCTGTCCTGCTAAACTTTCTCTTTCCTCCACCTCTCTCTCCACTCAGGTCTAATGCATCAGGACACTAATGAAGTGGGCCTCTGCCAAGCCAACATGAATCCACGTCCAAGTCAGCCCAAAACTGGTGGATGCCAGGAGCCCCCACCTCCCTCCATCCTATTCTTCCTCTCCACCACTTCACCTCCTTGCTTTTCCTTTTCCTGCACTCTTGTTTTTTTTTCATTAGGTTCTTCCTTCTTTACGTCCTCTCTCTCTTTAGCTTGTGCTTCTTGACCTCTGTCCATCTGTTTGTCACTTGAGCAGACCTTTGATAGCGTGTAATACTTCTTCCGTTTTTAATTTTAAATTCTACTGAGTTTATTTTGAAGATTAAAACATCAGCAATATAAATAGACCTTAGAGCATAATTCTGTATTAATTTCATTCAATGATAATAGCACAAACTCTACTTAGTTTTTTTTACCTCAAGCATTTCTTCTTGACACAAGAGATGACTGACAGTAATGTGTGTGTTTTTACAGCAGGCAATGCAATGACTTTTGGGTGTGTAGGACTATATAAAGCAGGTGAAAATCAACGGATCTGCTTTTTTTTACAGTAATTAAAATAAAAAACTCTGACAAACACTGAGCCTTAGTCATATGTCACGTAGGGTACATTTAGCTAAAGTAAATAATAAAAAGATTGGTCACATGGGTCCTTTTGGAAGCCGGTGACACTTTCTGATTCTGTGCCCTCATCAGCAGGTCACGCCTTTCCAAAAGACATTTGACCGTCATAGAGTGATTCATATGTTTTCTGAACTGTCATCCCTATGGTTAAGGTTTGGTCACGTTCAGGGAAACATCGTGGTTTGGGCTCAAAACCACTTGGTGAAGGGCAAGATCACAGTCAAGGCTAAAGAAAAAAACAAAAACCTTTAGTAGTCTGTTAAAGTTGGGAAAGATCATGGTTAAAAGAAAACACTGACTGTTCCTCAGTAGTGGAAACCCACCTAATTCATTGACTCAAGTAAATATATGTTTTTGGAGTATGTTAACTCAGTAATAATAGTTTGTACTCCGTTACATTTCAGAGGGAAATCTTGTACTTTATTTAACCTTTCTTAATACATTGGTTTTGGGTTAAACCAACCATTTTTTTTGTTGTTGTTGACCAAATGCGGCGGCTTTTCACATTTCAGATGTCAGGAGTTGTTCGCAGTTCCACAGGAGACATTTCACCCTTTTCAGCTTCTCGCATGGTTTCATTTTAAATGATCCAAAACTTCACAAATAAAGATCAAAGATTAGAGAAAAGTCCAAAAACCAAAAACAGATTTGTGCTTTTCTTCTACGCTCTCCCATGAATCATCTTAAAACCTTAGCGAGATTTATTTAGTGACAGTTTGAAGAGCTCTAACCACTAAACCTTATATAAGGTAGTAGAAACTAGCTCCACCTTGAGCAGCTCCAGTAGGAAGAACTTCCTCTTTTGCTCGGAGAAACATCATAAATCACATGGCCACAAGATTTCCTCGTCGAGTAAACACGACAACGAACAAAGCACTATTTTTTCTTTTGAAGAACTGTTTGACTGTAACACGAGCGAATGACTTGAATTTGTATTTAACTCTCGTTTATACTTCTACATTTCAATGCACTACATTGCTTCTTTCCACAGCTACAGTATAGTCACATTTCTGTAAAATACGCAATACACCGCAAACTCCCCTGCAGTGCATATACAAAAGTTGAAATATGCTCCACCATAGCCTAAAATGCTGCTTGGAAATAAATACAAGATGCATATTGATGCAAAGAGTGCGACACCCGAACTGCCTTTTCTCCATACCGGGCACTTCCTAATGTGTATGTGTACCTACAGGATCTTAGATGCCAACAGTTTTCTACTTCTACTTCAGCAAGATTTAGAATGTAGGACTTTTAATTCCAGTCTTTCCTGTTGTTAATGCACTAGTAAGGAAGTCACACAAATAAATAGAATAGAATAATGATCAAACCAAAATAGCTGTGTTACTTTTATCTAATATAAAGATATTTTTTTTCACAGTTTTCACCTTCATCCCTCCGTTCTTTCATACCCACCCATCTCTGACCGTTACCCTTTTTTGGAAGAGACTCCATGTCACTTCAGAGCAACACAATACAAGGCCTGCTCTCCCAAAACCACAAGCACTGGAGCCCTGCAGCCAGACGCGCTCTTCTCATGGCATGATTCAATATTCCTGAAAAACTTTTCTTCGTCTCACTCTTTCCCTTTCTCTCTCTCCCCCTCCCTCCTTTTCTTTCTCTGTGTCTCTCTCTACTGGAAGCGCCGTAAGTGCACTGCAGTAAAATGAAAGTTTTCTTTTAAACGTAAATCAAGGCAAATTACAGCACAGAACTATGAAAGAATTATAAAACATGAAATATTCATCTTCTCCTTAATGAGGTCTAGTCCTCCAGGGTCCCACACGAACACACACACACACACACACTCTCTCTAGTGTTTTGGTGAGGGGAGGGGGTTGGTGTGTGACCATCAGAGACACCATTAACACAGAGATAAATATGTAATGAAGGAAAAATCACTTTTCTGTTAGTTTTGTGCATGACTTCACCTTCCCTGGTAATCAGTGTGGTTTTTATTTATACTTTCTGCGTCCTGTCTGCCTCTCCTTCACTCGCTCTCTTTTAATAAGTGTGTGGTTCATGGGTCCAGGCTATGGGAGTAGATGAGTCATTGCGCATTACCCTTTTTCTTTGAAAAATAATGTTTCTTTGATGAAAAACTGTACACACAAATTTGTTATTGAGGCTAGCTGGGAGTGTGTGCATGTTTTTATGGGGTCACGTGTCTATTTGCATGCACAAAAAATTAAACTGTGTGTGGTATTCATTCCATTTATCTGCAATTAAACAATTAACTCAATTGTGGTTTGCCAAAAAGACCAAACTCCACCCAGCCATAGTGAATAAAAGGCCACCAGGATGCACTAAAGACGGAAGAGGGTGAATGAGTGAAGACAAAGAAGTCATTGTAGCTTTTTACAAAAGATTTTTAGTTGAAGTGCCAGCAAATAATTTAATGTCACACTTATGACGTGTGCTGGCGACCTCTTGGCCAGGTCGCCATTGTAAAAGAGATCCTGATCTCAGTGGGTTTTTCATCTGGTTAAAGAAATAAATACAAGAGCAGAGTACATGAACTTAAAAAGTGAGTTTGTTATGACCTCCACTTTCATCTTTATAGGATATTAATAAAAATGTTGAACAATTGATGCCATGGTTCATAACTCCAGCTGTTCATGATAACTCACATGTTATTTTCACCCCCTTTTATTGCATTTATAGGATTTCTGCCTATAAATGCAACAGCTGGTGTAGTGTCATTGTTAGCACATATTAGTGTTTGTTGTTGTTGTTATTTTCAACCGCCTTGAGTCTCGGTGTTTTGTTATCAGTTGATAATGCAGTAAAACAAAGTGTAAAATGTCTTTGTAGAAGTGGTTCTAATTACGGAACCTTAGTAAACTCTTTAAAATCTCCCTCTAGCTACACACAGCTACATTATGGTGTGTTTCAAACCAGCTATAAAAGGTTAATAGTAGGGCTGCAATTATATTGTTATTGATTTTTCTGGCATAAGATGTCAACAAAACAAACTATAAAATCATCACATTTAGGATGCTGGCATGCACAAAACTTTGACGTAAGAACAAGAATTTCAGAATAGTCGGCAGTTAATTTTCTGTCGACAGACAATTCTAATAATCCGCTAATTATGGTACAACCAGCTTAGAATGGGTCCCATAGCAGAACGTCTTTAGCTGAACATCCCACCATCCTCGAATTAAAATGTACACTAAAGATGGCCAACCAAACGTGCAAATATGTTTTAACCCGAGTTGTGCTGAGCTTTTTGCCTTTGCTTTGTTTGTCACATATTCCTGCTCAGTTTGTCACATGTGGCAGCTGCATCAAATATGCAGAGCAAGAACGGCAGACAGTGATGTAGAGGAGGGAGGCAGACAACAAAACCACTGAATGGACTGATAACATGCGAAACGGGGAGGCGGGGGTCCTGGTTGACGATGATGAGAAGAATAACCGATGGAAGCGTGAAACGTAGCCAGCATTGTAGCTAAGGTAAAGATGAGCTAAACTACTCAGAACGCATTTCCACGAAACGAGACTCAAATTCTTCACTGCTTCGACACAAGTCATTTGTTGCTGCTTTGGTAACGAGCATGTGGAGACACAGAGAGGAGGAGGGGGCGCAGCGCTTGTACCTTCCTCTTCTAGTCCACCACTCCTGGGGTCTCAGCCACTGTGAGCGGTCACATACACACATCTATTTATCAAAGACAATAAAGAAATTATTTATAATGGCGAGCTTTGCCAAATTAGCTGTGGGATGCACTTAACTGCTAAAACCATAAGAATAAGAGGTGTGGAGGGGGAACCAGGACCCCGTCAGTCATGGAGAAATGTGATGCTGCTCAGGTTACCGACATAAACACACACACTCACACACACACACGCTGCACCTGCAGACTTATTAGACACACTCTGACAGACCCAGAGCTCCCAACGTGCAGGAAGATCTCACGCTACGCTACAAACAGTCCAGTCAAAACACACATTTATTTACTGCACAGCTATGAGTCAGGGAAGCACCGCATTCATTTTTCATGTGTTTTCGTGGTTGGTTGTTACAGTCTCATTGTCCAAAGACAAAGGAGCGCTCACATTACCAACTATCAGTGTGACATTTTGTGTATGTGTGGCAGATGGGACACATGTGTGGTCTGTGGTGGCAGGCTGGCTGGAGCCTGAGGTTGGTGGAAGCTTCATCTGGGTGCAGAGGGGGGTCTGAGGACAGCGACAAGAACACACACACACCTCATTTCCCATTAATAAATCACCAGTGTTTCACCACAGTTCATGTAGAGCGGAGGGGATACGGCACGGGTGTCGCGATGGTGAAGTTTTATTTTTAGTGTTTGCGGATGGTGTGAGGGGGCAGAGGAATGTGTTAATGGTGCCACCGCAGCTTCCTCCCCATCTTCCCATCAGCCTTTAATACAGAGCCCTGTATGGGAAGAGTGGAGGTGGGTGGAGCTGCAAAACAACTCCGACAATTCAAGCAGAGAGACAAAATGGGAAGTTTCAACGTTTGCCTGTTTTTGATTTATGGCACATGGTACAGTATATACTATATGTGGCACATAATAGCCTTGCTTTTGGTGTGGGAGCCAGGAGCAGGCTGGGCGTCAAGAGAGACATTCTCACAGGGTCGGGGCTCAAACCGTTGATCCTTTTGCAGCGCAGCCACTTAGAAGTTTGACAGTGACGGCTTTTCTGTTGCTCTGACCTGCTGCACATTAGATTACTTAAAAAAAGAATCTAAATTCATTTGCAAATGATTAAACAATTGTCACTCTGACATGTGCCTGTTGTTTTAGCTTAATCATCTTGTTTGTCTTGAACTGAAAATTAACAAATACAAGTAAATCTAAAGCTCAATAATTCACTCGAGTGACCTCCTGAAGTCTGTTACTAACTATGACTGTGATCTTGGCCAAACTGACTAACCTAGGTGCACTTATTTCCTAATATTTACTAAGTTGAAATATTTTCCAAACCTTTTTTTAGCGAGACACTCGCCCTTCTACCCACAGAATTTCCGATTTAAAAATGCCTGATGCCAGTATTGACTCAAATTGCATGTTGTAGTTAAAAAAGCTCTTCCATAAAAAAGCTTTTTTACTTGTTAGTTTAAAAAAATCCATCCACTGATGAAGATTGTATGATGTGGTTGAAAGCTCCAGAACAATAACTGCATTGAATTTGATGTTTTTTCAGCTGCTAGATGAAGAAACGTTGAATAAAAATAAAAATGTCACTCCTAACACCTATAACAGCTGGAACATAATGTGATTGAACTTTAAACCTCATCATCAACCATCATCTATATTATATAAACAGCTCTGTCCTATTTCAACAAACTGTGTAGTTCTCAAATAACAAAGTCAATAACCTGACCTCAGTCCAAGACCCGCTTTACTCACTCAAGACCAGATTGCAGGCAAAAACACAAAAACAAAACAGACCCAGAAAATACTAACGGCAAAGATGGCTGCCGTACAGGCCTGACCCGGTTATAGGGGTGATGCCAAACGTCGGTGATTTCAGCCACTTATATCTAGTACTCCTTGAACAGAACCATGCCGTTTGATCCAAATGAGAGACACAATAGATGCACGTGCGTTTCCTAATACTAAGCTAGACACGTACAAGAGTGGAGGCTTCATGAAATGAACTGAACCTGCAAAATTTGAAAATTCTGAAGACCAAAGTTTCTAAAGACTAAACTTATTTATCACATATTTGTGCCTCCAGTGTTTTTATAAATTGAGCATTACTATTTTAATATGGCTGTGATTTGCTTATGAAGCGAAGGGTTAAACCTCCTGTGGTGCGTCTATGATATTGAAGTTTGAAGTTGAATGGCACTTCACTGATCCAACCCACTAAAGGATACAAGACGTACTTTTAGTGTGCTACAAAATTGTTTCTATGTTCATATTTCTTTCGCGATTCTGTCTTAAAACCGTAACACACGAGTTGTTATCTGTGCAGCTGAGGGCTGAGAAACTGGGTGGATTCTCTTATTGAACGAGCGTTTCCTTCGCCTCCCTTCTCCCTCTGCCCTTTTTCAGCCTCTGCCTCAAAACCTAATGGGGCATTTCCTCCAGTGCCACACCACCCAGCAACACTGTTTACACTGGGTTCCACTGGGGCACACACAGACACACAAACACATGTGCACACACAACAAGATCAAACAGCACTGCATATACTTGTGTGGAATAAATATAATGACGAAATAATAATGACAGGTGTGGTCTGTGAGGGCGGAGAAACTCGGCTTGGATTTTACACTACAGCTGGGTGGACGGCTGCGCGTCCGTTCATGTGCTGTCCATGTGGCTTATTAAGTTGCGCCCATTTGTCCCAAACGGCGTGTGGTGCGATTATATATCGGAGGAAGTGGACATGTTGACGTTCCAGAATTGCTAAATGTGTGGAAGTGATCGAGAGACAAGATGAAAACAAAACCTAATTTAACCGTGTTTCCAATCAAGACACACCTTTCTTTCTCAAAAACGGATTTTGACTCAAATCAAAAAAGATATTAGAATCAGATCTAATGGTATCTGATGTCAAAATGCATTTTTAGACAGTGATGAAAAAGTATTCAGATGTTTAAACTTATTGGAACGTACCATTTCTGAACTGAACGTTAATGTTTGGTTACTTGACTAGAGTAAAAGTGCTCACTTTCAAAGGTAACTCTGTACTGTCAAAGACATTTGAACTTCAGTTGATTTACAAAACATTTAAACTTCACAACTTATTTTTTCCCTCAAAATTCAAACTTGAAGCTTGCTCTCCCTCTAGGAGTAAAAGTGATTTGAATCGTGAGTTCCAGGTGTGTTGTACATGACGTCTGGACGCGGAGAGTTTGCATGTCGACGTGTGCTGTAATGACACCTGCATCTGCTTCTTACCTGTGGGTCCTGCGGCAGGTGGAGGACGGTGTGCAGCCTCTCGGTGTGATGG
Organism: Channa striata; assembly: GCA_033026295.1. NCBI lineage: Eukaryota > Metazoa > Chordata > Actinopteri > Anabantiformes > Channidae > Channa > Channa striata. The sequence continues at coordinate 24,128,311 of CM065177.1, forward strand.
TGTCTGGACTCCTCCTCGTACGCCAGGTCTCTGTCGGCCTGCGGCAGGGTCAGAAACCTCCGGATGGTGCACAGGTTCTCCCACAGAGTGCGGTTCTCCGGGCTGGGGTTCTCTTTCCAGCGGAGCAGCTCACACAACCAACCCTGCAGCCAAGGCACGGATGGAGGAAGAAGGTGATTATTAATCTTAAAGAAATACTTATATTATGAAGTGCCTATTTTTTTTTTTTTTTGCCACTCATGTCTGTGTAGCAAATATACGGCTGCAGCCAGAAGCCCTGGCCCTGTAAAAAGAATCCACCTGACACCACAGCTAAAGTCCAGCGATTAAGATGCTGTGTACTGCTTGTTTAGTCTTTATAAACCCACGGTATCCGAAATAAGATGTCTTTATCCGTGAGGCTGTTTGCATGATTATTTCTGTGTTTGACAGATGTCAGTGTTTTACTATTCCTTTAAACATTTATCATAGACACCTTCACTGATTTTAACTTGCTTCTTTTGGTTCTAGTTTGGGTAGGACATGTAAATACATGCCATTAAACATCCCTTTGACTTTCCTGTATCGAAATATGTCTTTACTTGTAGCTGAAAAAGGCCTCCAGATGACATCACTTGGAGGAACCTTCAGTTCAGATTATGTCATCTTATTTCTCACACTATGGAGTTTGTAGTCATGGTCAACGTGCTTCCAAACCTCCTCCAGATGACATCATCTGAGCTCCCAATGATGAAAAACTCCTCCAGGTGATGTTTAAAAGCACATTAAAGCCCAAAACTAAAAATTGGTAAAGTCGTACTTTAAGGTTTAAGGAGATTTTCTCCAGCCTCAGCCTTCCTGTATTTTGTGTTGTTATACGAGCCATTTTATGGGGCCTCCCCAGCTGTGCGGCCCGCGGATCACCATCTTTACTCTACGAGCAGTGAAACTAGGTGAAGGATCAGGAGTTGTAAAGAAAAGTCAAAGTGTAGACTCATACAGGGGGTGTAAGATGTAAAAATGTGAGATAAAGAAGTAGAAAGTGCAATTATTTTTGGCAGAATGGGTTGGAAATGTGTGAGGTTGTGTGCGGTAAATGCAGGAGAGGAAGATGGAGAAGATTCAATTATATCTGCTAGACTGGTTCAGTTTGCGACACCAGCTGTTGTGTTCAAGCAGCCACCTTGGGCAGCGTGCACCGCTAATAGCCCGATCGTCTCTTGCCTTCCCCGCTCGCTGTCCTTGTGGCCAGCTGCAGCAGATGGGTGCACTGAGCCGTGATCCTCGGCCACCCCCGAGGCCCACCAAGCTGGGGGGGCCTCTCATTGTGTGTACACGTACTGTAAGGATGCACATACCCTATACACGATGCACACATTGCCGCTGTTCTCACGCGAATCCTCCGTGACTGGCGGAGACGTGCTAATCCTGTGTCGGTTTCAGTACTCTGGATGACACAAGGGATTTACTGCAGCTCCTCCACTACATTTCTGTAGTGTTCAAAGTACTAAATGAACGCTTTTCTCTGTTTTGTATTTCTGTATTTTGCCTGTAACATAATTCTGAGCGCTGTCACCCTGATGCTTATACGTTGTATAGACACGTTACAGGATGTTAATGGTAATTGGGCTTTACAAGCACTTTGTTGCCCTGCGTTTTGCCTCTCAGGCAGCTTGCACAGACGTCACAACTCCAACTCCTTCAGATAAGACCTTTAGTCTGTGTGCAGTCTATAATCTCTTTAAATGATGATTACTGTGGAACTCTTTATTATTACAAAGTTATAATAGTATAGTAATAAGTTAAAGATAATCTTTAACTTTATCTATAAAACCATTTATTACATTTTATAGTTTTATTTGCTGGTTTGGTATTCATGTGTAAATGAGTAAATCTTGCCCATGTTTGCAATTTCCATTTTGGTAAGTGAGGAACCTCTCACACCACTGAAACCATTTATCGGTCGTGTTGATCTAATGCTTCTTCACATTGCTAAACCATTGGAAGGTAGTGGAGAGTCACATTAAAGATGCCACATTAGGACAATTATTTAATATTTTAAAATCAAAAATAACTTGAGCATTGGTTTAAAGCTAGAAGGTCCCGGGTTCGAGTCCAGACTAGCTGGTGGGGCTTTTCTGTGTGGAATCTGCACATTCTCTGTGCTTGTGATGATTTCCTTCAGCTGCTCCAGGTTTCTCTTACAGTCTAAACACGTATAGTCACAGTTATTAAATGCATTCTTGTAACGGACTGGTGACCTGTCCAGACTCTAACCTCACAGTTCATAGGGGGGTCAGCTCAAGTACGCCCATGATCCTTAACATGTTCAGATAACGCGTGGATGGATAAATGTAAAGCTAACACTGGGTCATTTCCAGTAGAGCAGCACATCGAGTGATCAGACGTCTGTGGTCAGAAAGGGGAAGACCTATTGTTTACAAATTTCAAAGATTTTCAGCTCCAAATATCTTATTGCTTTGACTTGTTCTGGAAAAAAGCTTCCTCATTCCTGTGTTTAAACCCAATCCCAACACTGATCTTGGACGTCCTATTTTTTGCTCCTCTTTCCCCAGTCACTCACCTGGCTCTTGTTAGCGGCGACCTTTGCAAACAGAGCTTGAGACACCTTGGCCCTCTTCATCTCCTGCTGAATTTCATCGTAGATGCCTGATGTAATGTTGACCAAGGACTCGAGTTTCAGTGGGAGGTCGGGGGCCGGGCCTGGCGGCTTGGGCTGGAGCAGAAGAGCAACAAAATGCGATGTCAAACACGGTAAGCAAAAATTAAATTGACTCTTGATGGATGTAAGAGAAGCAGTTATCAGATGCGCGTGGATAACAGGAAACCTCTCGCGTCCAGCTTCAGTTCTGAGCCACAAAAGCATGTGGCGTGTGCACACATAGAAGTAAAGGTTATCAGCTGATGATCGGGCCAAGCTGCTCGGAGATCAGTCGTGCAGCGCTCTTTGTATGAGCATCGGCTGCACATCTGCATTGCACGTCTCCACATGAATTCTGTTTACAGATCAAAGTCATTAAGTCCTTCTCTTTTGTCTTTCTGTGTTGTTTCTGTTTGAATGAGCACGTATTGGCTCTCGGAACATTTGTTTACACAGTGTTTGAAGTCGTCCACAAGACATGTAGAGACCAGCCAGCGAGCTTACATTCCCTCAGCCTAAACGATGCTGAGATAATTTTACATAGACATAATAAGAACAGCGCGCACATTCATCTACAGCCATGAATGGGCATTTGCCCCTGACATCAGAGAGAGTCTTATCAGTGACGTTGCTAAATTGTTTTGTGCACATGGAAAGACATTTCCAAATGCTGTGTAATGTCCTATATGTTTACAATAAGCTCCTATCATAGCTTTGAACTGTCTTTCCATTATAAATAGAATTTAAGATAAAACCTCTCAGCATCAGCTTTAAGACATGATGTGCTGCAGTCGACTTTGTGAGCGCAAGTTAAAGATTGGAGATAACTCACGGAGTTGGAGATCTTAGTCTTGTTCTTCCAGATGGAGGCCCAGGTATCAGGGGTCATCTGATCATCCAGACTCCTCTCCCACACTTTCTATGCACACACACACACAAGACACCAGGCCTGTTACGATTTGATGTTCACGCCGCGGAAGCTCCGCCATTTTCTTGACTCCTGTGCTGTTATTGTTGCCGGTAGAGCAGCCGCGCTGCTTTGGAAACGTCTCATGGCAGGTTCACTGGGAGGCACACTAACCTGTGAGAGACGTGGAGCCCCGGGGTTGGAGGAGTTGGAGGCAGGGACTGAAGGGTTCATGGTGCGTTCTCGCTCCTCCTGGTAGATTCGGTCCCTCTCGCTCTCGGGCAAGTTGAGGAAGTTCTGCATCGCTTTCAGATTCACCAGCAGGGACTGTGAGGCTGTGCGAGGGTCCTCCTCCTTCCTCAGGATCTCTGACAGCAAACCCTGTCCAACACACAACACACACATTCGCAGTATAAATGTGTTATTACTTTACAAGGTTTCCCAAATCTTTAACGTGTAATACACAAATTAATACACATCTCTTATTTATTGTATCATATTTGTTTACTTTTAGAAACACTGTTGTGTGTAGCTGCATTAGAACTTTTATCCTGCAGAAGAGCAAAAAGCCTGATACCAAACTGTAAAAATACGCCTTCAATATATCGAAAAACTTAAATTTAAAGTGAAACTGAAGTCAGTGCTATAATGAGGGTCTAAATCAATCCGCTGTGCCCTGCCTCTCCCAGCACAAAGACACGTGACTCGACACTGTAATAATACTCCAGTAAACATTTACTGGGAAAATGTGCTAAAATCGTAAAACAATAGTAGCAGACAAATGTCGCGTGTTACTGTTACTCGTGTTTTCTGCTGGTGTATTTGTTTCTGGTGGAGAGAAGTTTTAATAGACATGTTAGAAATCAATTTTTTTCAATGTGCCTTAATGCGATTATCTTTTAATTAATCAATTGATTTGTAAAATTTCAGACGAGTCTGAGAAATGGCGTCACAGTTACTCAGAACACAGTGAACTAAAAAGTGTTTTGTTCAACTAGTGCAAGTGTTAAAAATATTGAAGTAAATGCAATTACTTAAAGAAGTGTGAAGTGTTTGCGACCACTGCAGGTGCAGGACCTGAGTACATTTGCTCAGTCTCATTCCACCATAAGTGAAAAATCAGTTCATATCTGCCTCAGTTTAAACAAGCATTTTAGTAAAATTCAGTTCAAAATGGAAATGAGGAACCTGAAGTATACAGCACATTCATCGGATGCTCCCTGAAATGCATGCAGTCATACACAGAGGCACGTGTATGCAAAACTACAACACACCTGGCCTCTGGATCAGTGGGTCTGAACCAGCTCCCATTACACTGATCTAATGGGCCGTGCAGTAACCGGTTTAGCACAGCCTAAATGCATCAGGTGCCTGTGCTGCTGCGAGAGCCGGGAACCAGACTCAATGACCCAGCGAGCTACCCTGCCACGCTTCTGCTAATCCCACTGACAAAACCACAAGGTGTGTGACCACTGAATCAGCCGAAAACCCTGTGTGAAAGACGCCAATTAATTTCATTTCAAGTGCTGCTGTTGACACGCTGCCACCACAAGAATCAACGTGCTGGATGAATTTTTAGATTTGCTCAAACTCTATGCTCAGCTTCTTGTTTATCTGAAGCGATCCTTTCCTGCTGCTCCTCTTCCTCTGACCATTTCACCACCACACTTTCCCATCTGTCTCCTAACCTTCTGGACCGTAGTCTGACCTGTTTTCCTACCTGTGTGCGGTTGAAAGCCACACGGGCGAACACGGCCTGGGAGACACTAGCTCTCTTCAGCTCGTCTCTGACCTGCTGGTAGATTTCGGAGGAGACCTCTGCAGCTGAGGGGTTGCTCCCGGGATGGTCGCCGCCAGCTTTGGATGACCCCCGAGGGATGGGCGGGTGGTTGAGGAACTGCTGGTTAAGGGCCTGGGGGTGCTGATGTGCCAGCAGGCGGCTAACAGCTAGTTGCTGATTGATGAGGTGAGCCATGGCGAGCTGTTGTCGGACTAGCTGCGGGGAGAGCTGAGGGGAGAGCAGCCCACCTGGTCCCAGCAGGGGCTGTAGGGCACCAGGTGGTGGTGGAGGGGGTGGTGGAGGCACCTGGCCCGTGCGGAGAGGAGGGCTGTGGTGGAGGGGGCCGTGGGGTGAGGGCTGCTGCTGTGGAGGGGGAGGCTGCTGGGGTGGCTGTGGGGGCGCCTGCGGATCTCCGGATGCAGCCTTGAGGAGGGGGCTAGCGGCTCCCAGGTGAGACAGCTGGGCCAGGCTGGCCAAGTGAGGAGGCGGTCTCTGGCCCAGTATGCAGAAGTCGGCCATGTTGTCTCTCTCTACTGGAAAGGTGAAAGGACGGTCAGTGGAGGAAGTACTGTGGCAGTCAGATCCTTTACATGAGTAAAATACGCCATCACTTTATTCACAATCTGACAAATATGTAAAAATCCACAAAAGCGTTTTTGTTAGTGTGATGCAATGACGTGTAAGGATCATTTCACTGGTGAAGACGCCTGAGATGAAGCTAGTGTTTAACTGTCGGGGGGTTGGCTCCTCTAAAGTGAAGATAAAACTCCGGTTGCCAGATGATTAATTGTGTGCAGTTTATAAATATTATTGAAATAATAGAACGGAGAAGATATTAGCAATAGACTTTTTTTTTTTCTTCCACTTCCTGGGCCACAAGCCAAAAACATTGTCCAGCATTAGTTTAATTTACACCAATGGATTAGATTTATTAACGTAACTGATTTAACTAAACATATTTTATCTAGGTTTCTTGTGCTAACAGAGGACATGAGGTTAGCGGGTATCCGAGTGGAAGATGTCCAGGATAGAGGGAGGTGGAAACAGATGATTCTCTGTGTCGACCCCTGATGGGAAGTGCCCAAACAGAAGTAGCAGTAGTAGTAGTAGTAGTAGTTTATCTAGGTTTCTAGTAACTAAAGTAGATGATTAAATATGAAAAGTGTAATAGTGAGTAAAACTTTTAAGGTATTTAGTTTATTCCACATCCTACAATGTCAGAAGGATTGCGTAACTGTCTTACTTTTGATGTCAGCAGCATCTCGTCCAGACCACATTTTCTCCAGGTAATCGACTGCTCAAGAAAAAAAAACAGACATAAACTGTCAGACAGGAAAACGTGGACCAGTTGAAGTCAATTTAAAAAACTGAACAAAATCAAGTTTAAATCTCAAATGTCAAGTGAACATAGGTGACAATTCCCAAAAGGGCGACTTCACCAATTTTCAACTTGCTGTCTATGGCTTTGATGTACATTAATGCTTGTAAACCACCTTCTGATGTCACTATCTTCCTCCAGATGACATCACCCAGAGGGGTGTGGGCAACGAAATGGCATAACCTGAACTGAAAGCTCCTCTAAGCTTTGTCATCTGGAGGCATTTTTCCATCAGATGAAGAGAGATATTTTAAATATAGGGAAGTTTAATGACATAAGTTTACGTGTACGATTCAAACTAGAACCAAAAGGAGCCGGTTAAACATCAGGCAACATTTACCGAACAGCTGGGAAAACTCCATCAGTTCATGTTCATATTTTATGAAGTGGTCCAACAAATTCGATCGATTCCAGCATGCTGAGCTGCTAGCACGAAGCTTTGTGTGTGAATTCGTGTGTGTGTGTGTCTGTGTGTGCTCTGATGGTGGACTGGGACAAGCTCAGGCTAGTTAAACCGATTATTAGTTTGAAAAAAGTCACAAGATCGTGTTGCTGAGTGTTTTATCTATACATCCTCATTATTGCCACCAGCAGCGGTGCCCAAGCTTTTATACAGACTACGTTCATGTCCATCACGTGTTGGACACAAACTGGTTTAGACGAGTGCTGTCATACTGGAGAAGCAGACAGCAAAGGGTTTGTCCCCTGCTGCATGTACCTTTGCACCAGTACAAAGTAGGCAATATTTAGGGCTCGAGCAGCAGTTTGGCAAGGGTGTCAACATCTGGTTCTAATAAAAAATGCAGCCTATGAGTTGTGAGGAGTGTATCAGTCGTGATGCACCTGCCTGCCTTTTGCACTGAAAGGCGCTTTTTGCTGTCCCTAAGTTACGGAATTTGTTGGGTGTTTTTTTTTCTTTGACTTTGATTTTGATTGTGTGTTACCTCGATGTACTTCTAGGGGTAAATAAAGTTGGAGGTAAACTGAATTAAATGATGTATAGGAGGTTTGCGTTGGTATTATTTGTTCTAAGGAGCTAAAATTGGATTAATTGGGAAGCAGTTGGAAGTCATGATTTCTTTATTATCGACATTTTTAGACAGTAGGAACAAAGGACCCAAAGGAAATCCAGCGTCAAATTCCGTAAGCAGACCCGGTCCAGGTAATCAGCAGTGGGTAAAAACCAGCAGGCCGGGGGTCCTGCAACAGAACTAAGAACCCATGCACTAATGCACGTGTGTGGTTGCTGGTACGTGCCCCCCATACCTGTTGAGATGATGCCACCTGAAGGAATTCTAGAGGAGGACAAGCAAGACTACAGCACTGACATCATCTGTAGTGAACGAGCAGCGAAATATTTTGAAACGGGGAAGGCAAACGGAACAATGCATGTTCTGCCCAAAACTAGAACCAAACCAGAAGTAAACTAAAATCTCGTTTTGCTCGTTTATATTTGTAGCAGACTTTTCTACCTTAATAATTATGTTTTGACCCTCTGCCCCTGCCCTCACTCTGGGACACCTGGGTAACGTCCGAGCTATTGAAGATGTTCACTCAGTTTCTACTGTACTGCTCACCTTTGATTTTCTTATACTTCTTGTACCAGCGACCGAACTCCTGGCATTTGGCAGTGGAGACATTGGCATAGTAGGAGCTATTCACTATGGAGGAAATCATACTCTGGGATGGAGAGAGGGAGAGGGGGGCACGATAATTAATAACTAGCATAATATGAAATGCTTACACTCACGCAACAACCACATGGCATACACACATAAACACACACACACACACACACACACACACACAATAGAAATAGACAAACATTAATCATGACTGGAAGCCACCCATGGAAACTCGAGCCAGTGCAGCGCAGAGAGGGAATCTCCAGCCACACACACATATGCTTGCAATTGATGCCGCGATCAACATCCCCACCAGAGCTCCATTTAAACACAGTGTGCACACACATACACACATAAATCTCACACACAAGTGATTATGACACCGGGATAGAGTGCTAAACATGCAGCTGGGGAGTTTAATACGGCTGAAGAGACCGTGCTTAATTCTGTGGGGTGGAGTTTGTTTAAAATGTAGCAATAATCAACACAATGTATGTGGGATTGTTTCTAAATTTGTTATAAACTTAATGTGTCTCATGAGGACGAGCTTCAGTACTTAGCCAGAGCTAAGAGAAGTTCTAGTTAGTGAAAGAGGCTGATAAAAGCACATACGAGGAACATCTGAAGTAGCAGAAATCAGGATGACAAAGGACCGAGGGGATGTTACCTGTGACAGAGGACACTCCTTGGCCAGAGTGCTTTGGTTCATTTCCTTCAGCAGCTCTTTGAGAGCGTTCCTGACGGTGGCGTGGTTCCACTGTTCACAGGGAAGGTCCTCCAGCTTTGAAAAACTGCAACAACCCAAAACCAAACACGCGAGTCAGTCGAGGCTGGATTAACTGCTGCGGTAGATCCACGGCAGCATTACTCCCAATTCCTTTGGCTGCACGAACCCTATTAGGTGCAAATTCATTCGAAATTTACACCGCTTGGGCAGAATATTAGCTAGGTTGTCGTGGACAACATTTCTCAAATTGATTTGTGCAGCTGCAGTTTGCCAGACTGCTTGCATTTAATTTTTAATGAACAGTGAAAGCCTCGGGCAACCTGTCATGCCTGTCGGTATTAATCTGCCCCACAGGTTGTGGAAGTCAGAGAAACATCTTTGTCTGCATGTGTTGAATTATGAGCTGCATAATGGCCACGGATGGGGAGCTTAACATATTCAGATGTCCTTCGTTTAATCCAGAGTCAAAAAGCCCTGTCATAGATAACAAACACTCCACAGCTTGTTTTTAATGGCTGAATGATTAACCGACCATCAGTTAAGTCTTAGCCTGAAACGGTGAGCTTCTAAAATTCATTCTATTTGGAAAATACGCTTTAGTCCTTTTAGACTGGGAGTTGGATAAGAAGTTGGAGTCCACTCACATGTGTACGGAACTACAACTTCCTCTGTTTTGTTTAGCTTATAAAACAGCTGATAAATATTAGCACAAGGTAGGAAAAATGGGGTGGGCTTTTCCTCCTGGTAAAACATTTTTAAAACTAACAGAACAGCCTGTTAATTACTGAGCTATGGAGACGTTAGTGACTGGATTTTCACGGCAGCGCTTCCTGTCTGTTGCACTGAACCCCCCCTAATATTTTTTTTCAGACATTATGTGGGTTTTGTCTGATTAGCAGCTAAATGTTCTTCTGTTTTGGTCCAAATTATCGTTACCGTGACAACGTATGTCCTGTAACAAGGAAACATTTATTTATTTTTAACCAATGACATTTTTTTTGTGCCTCAGTATAACAAATATAACGTAATGCACCTATGATCGTAACCAAGTGTTTGACTGTTTCCATGACAACAAAAGTCCAGCACAGTAACAGCTATTTTTGGTGCTGCCGTGGGGCGCTATTCCAAGAGACGGTATTGGTTGCACCAAGATTAGAGGGAAACTTGTTATGGTATTAGCTGGTTTAGGTTGTTGCTGTGGAGTGGCATCGAGCCTCTGAGCAGAAATCTTAACACAGGTAGTTATTTTAAAAATGGCAAATTAATCCTTACCCATAAATGAAACCATAGCCACGCTGCTCTTTAAACCCCCTGTGCAGACCAACCTTTGTGCAATATTTGTGTTTTTATTTCATTTTAACCTCAAATAAATCATCTCGACGCTAAGCACAAAGTGTGCAAAGCGTTTCCATTGCCATGGATATGCATACAAACACATAAACAAACCTGGATGGTATGTGCCAAGACAATAACAATAATAACCCTCTCATCTGGAGTTTATCTGGTTTTATCTGTCCATCAAGATCCTGCCTCACTTATTCCGGGGAACTAGGAGTGCCTGGCACACAGGCTCTCACTGATGGAGGCGGATCACAGATAATTCCCCACCGGGGTGTTTAACTGGAGCTTCAGTGTTTCAGTATTGCTGTTTTCAAATTTGAGTGATACGATAAATTCTTGTGCTGCCATCAGCAGCAGTGAGATCAGCCACCCACTGGACCGAGTGTCTGAGTGAGTGCAGCTGCACGTGGTGTAAGGACTGAAAGTTAATGACATGCAGTATTTCAAATGTCGGTTTTCATATTGAAGGGAGGGAAACCATTGAGTGGAGAGTCACTGATGCTACAAGTCAACATTTGTCCCTCTGAAATGCCACACACAGTCTTTGTGACACGGAACGATGCACGTTTCAGAAAACTCTTACGGACCTTTGTAGCTGGATGCGGAGTGTGACCATGTGGTAGACCTCCATCAACATGTCGGCCACCGTAGCTTCAGGAGCGTCGGTTAGAAAGTGGATGGGCAGGGGGTTCCACTGTCCCACCTTGATGATGCCTGGACACACGTAGAAAAGATGGCTGTCAAATGTAATGCAACGTTTTAACCTCAAGTGTGACAAAGTAGAATAATAAGAGGAAGAAAGAACAACAACATTTTCTGTTCCCTCTGTACGATGTCGACTTCTCAAGGTACAGTATGTTGAAATATGGTTTTGGCTTTAGACATTATTTGCCCTGGCAAAACTAAATTTAATTCTCTGAAGTAAAGTTGAGCAACCCTGTCTCCCAGAAATGCCTAAAACTAATTTGTAACAGCAAATACATTGTGAGGGAAATTTAATGTTGACTGGATTGCGTTTTCTCTCGACTTTAACGGATCGGGCCAGTAACTTTGACTATTATTAGTGCAATTTTAATAAGCGCTACATTTCATTTGTTTATGTTGCGTTCAGGCTCTGACGGCGCTTGGTTAAGGTCTGGTTTAATACAGCGTTAAAAGGACTTCAGATGTTATCAGTTAATTTACATGACCTCTCCCTAAACCTCACTGAAGTGTCACAGATGGAGCCGGGATGCAAATCCTGGATTCTAGTTTCACAGTCCTGTCCGACCTCTTCAGTGATCGGAAATAACATTATGCGCTCAATTGAGCTCACTTCCTAATAATCTCAGGCTTTCACATTCACATTCTAGTGTGAGTATTATTATTATTATTATTATTGTTATTTGAAAATAAGTACTCACGCAGAACGTGATGCAATCGAAAACGTCATTAAACATGCTCATCTTTCTTCTCCTAGCATGAGAGATATCCACCCTGCTGGTGCTGTTGGATCTACAGCCACAATGTTTTCCTAATATTAACCAAGTAATACAAATGCCTGAACCAACTATAAAACATATTAATCATACTGCAACATTTGTTTCAGTGATGTTTCTCTTAGACACAGTCAAAATTATATAATGCCTGAACCATGACCTCCACATAATCTGACACTGTATTATAGCAATAACTAGACATTCTTAAAAGTCTTTTTGTGTGCAGCGGATAAATACTTCAGCTTAAACACACAGTTATTAAAATCGTTAAGCTCAGTGAGGCTGTTGGAAGTTTCTTTGGGGTGTGTCTTGTGCACCAGGAGAGCTGTCCATCGTTTCTCACAGCGCAGTTGTGATTTAAAGTTTATAATGTGTGTGTAGAGAACAGAGACTTGTCAATATAATGGAAACTCCATATTGTACAACCAAATTAAAAAATCTTAAAAGCCAAGCAGACACTACAAATCCAGCCTGATCTGTTTGTTGTGTGGCCCAGTGATTAACCCAAATGTCCAGAGACCCTGATTCTGGACAGTCGGGTAGATTTTTGGCATATTGGATTTTAAATTTTTTTCATTTTTTTGCATGCGTGTTCTTAGGATGTGTGTTATTGTATATGGGAGTGAGCATGTTTGAACATTATTGCAGTGTTGTTATGACTAAACCACTTGGGGGTTTATCTGCTGTGGCAGTTATTCAGTACAACCTTGCTGCAGAGCTGACGCTCGGTGTGTTCATCGTGTGCTCATCCGTTCCATTCTGTCTCCCCTTTGTGTTCTACTTTAATGTGGAATCTTTTTGTCAACACCAACTGTACAGCCATCCTTTGTCAGCCAGAGGACTGCAGTAATTTTCATTTGAGTTTAGACACGATGCAGAAATGGATTACAAGTTATTCCAAATTAATATTCCATTATACGGAGAGGATTTTCATTGGCCTACTCCACAGTAGCTTCTAAATTCCAACTGTAAAGGAAAATGGGAAACTGCTTCATTCAGGTCTGTGTTCTCTCAGCTGAACATCACCTACTGTTGCTGGAATATTGCCGTACATCTCAGGCTCTTCACTTATGAGTCAGATGTTGGTCCCACGTCATGCAGCCTGAACCGCTCCCTCTTTATTCCTGTCACACTACAGCAGCTCGCCGACACATGTGCTGTTAACATTTTATCATTGTTTTGGCTCCTCTAACATGACGACTGTCTTAGTCACCTGATTTCAGACTTGCAGCTGAGCAGATGTTGGTTTAGCTAACGATCAAATCTCCTGAGCAGACATCTCCTCGTGAACGACGAGTTCATCGAGTTTGTTGCACGTATTAAAAAGTCATACACATTTAAGGCAACAAAGCAGAAGTGTTCCTGCATGGGGCCCAGATAAACGGTGAGCACACTGCAGGGCTGTGATTACATGATTGAGGGCGCACAGGGGATGGACAAAATACCACGAACCTCTCTGCAAGGGGTCCATCTGGTTGGGTTAAATTGTATTTTAGCGGTCTCCGATATTATCTGTGTCAACTAAAATTACTGACAGAAAAGAGCTTTTTGTGTGTTTATGCGTTAGTAGGTGTGTGTGTGTGTGTGTGTGTGTTCCTGCATCGAGTGGAAAACATCTCTTGATTTGAACTGTTTAGTTGAATTTACTTTAAGAAGAAGCACTATTTAAAAAAATAAGCATGTAAGCATGAGCCAGAATACGCACAGACACACATGTGCTATTTTACCTACTCGATCAGCCACAACACACACACACACACACACACACACAGGTTTTTCATGGGGACTGGCTGGAGCTGTTAAAACTAAACAAAGCTAATCGCATTACTGTCCTCTAAATGAGATCCAGACGGGTCCTGAGAAGTCTCTCTGTGTCTCTTTCTGTCCCCTTGTTCCTCACCGCCAGGCTCCCACCCCACCCCTTCTCTTCGTCGTCCTCTCCTCTGATTTTTTTTTTTTTCCCCGAATCGCTCTGATCTCTCTTTCCCTCCTCGTTCTCTCTGCCACTGTGTTTATAGCCCAGTTATATCTTTGATTCCATTCGGGCTGTGTTCTTAATTATTCGCGCACACGCCTGGTGCATCAGTTAGTCCACTATGAACAGAATGGACAGAGCACCTCAGGGCAGGGGACAACCCCAGAGGACGGACCTTAAGACCACCATGGAGAAGCCAAGTAGCACCAACTAAAGCTACCTTAGTCTGTTTTAGTTCATCTGGGCTGCATGAAAATGTTTTTGGTCGGATTAGTTTTCAATCTGTGGATGGCGACATGCAAAATAAATCCACCTTTAGGCTCCTATAGAACAGCACATGTGATTTTATCATATAAGATACACTCACGTTTTATTCATGTCACGTGAAAAGTGTAATTTTGGGGGATTTGAGGGTTCACGTTTTATAAATTCATAAAATATTGGGACTTATTTTATGCATACAAATGTCAATTTCATGTCTTATATCATATGTGGCATGATATTTTCAAATGCAAGAAAACAGAAAAAACCTCTTATACGCATAATGTGTGTAAGATGTCTTTTTTTTCAGTCTTCTTCCATATGAAGTAAAATATTCCACTTTCACACAGCAAAGTGTTTTATTAGAGTCTTTTTTTGTGTCTCTTAGGAAAGATACAATGAAACGCATTTTAAAGGAATGGAATAAATTACGCCGATCATTTTATGACAGAAAACACTGAGCCCGTCCTGCATCATTTCTGCTCTGTCTCTTGCCGTCTCTCGCACAAACACAAATTAAGCCGTAACAGTTTCACTCATGCCAAGTTGGGTGGAAGCAAATGCGTGAATAAGCAAACACAAAGTCGCAGAGGACACATGACGGCACGCAGAGAAGTGGACACGTACATGCACCAGCTTGCATGCGAGCGCACACCCACCCACACACACGCTCACAGTGTGATGGTAAATGCATTAATAATTGATCCATCATTTTTTGGTCTGCTCTTCAACGGGCTCTGCTTCTTGTCCACGTTTAAAAGTAGAAATCATTGTTCCCATTTTCACATTAAAATTCCACCTCCCAGAGACGAGCTTTTATGTGGCTGGCTGGTGGCTTGGCTCACATCTGAGCGTGCCCGTCTACACACAAACGTGCTGACGCTCCCAGGGCTGCACACGCTCACAGATACACATGTACACACAGTCATCCCATTGTCCCACAACTGTTACGCACACATGCACGCCGGGCGGCTTCCAAACTGGCACTAGGTTCCACCCCTGGCACACACCAAGGGAAACCCCACACGCCTGACTTGCCCCTGTCACCCCCTACTGCACCCTGAAGAAGTGCAATACATGAAAAGTCATAGTGAAAATTACAAAAGGTCCAGGAGTTTTGGCTTTATTAGGTTGGCTTAAGTAAAAATTCCGCTTTGTAAAAAGGGACAAATTATGAAGCTTTTGGAAGTTGTCTTTATTAAAGGTTATTCCTACTATATTTTATTATGTTTCTTTGAGCAGTTTTCAGTCATAACTGGAAGGAAACAAGTACAGAAGTCTTTAATATTGTGATAATAAATGAAAAATTCTACATATAGTTTTATAATCGAATGTTGACTGTAATAAATGGATATTTATCTTCATAGCTACTATATGTACGACCATTTGTATAC
The DNA here is from genome assembly GCA_033026295.1 of Channa striata. Taxonomy (NCBI): domain Eukaryota; kingdom Metazoa; phylum Chordata; class Actinopteri; order Anabantiformes; family Channidae; genus Channa; species Channa striata. The sequence continues at coordinate 24,143,818 of CM065177.1, forward strand.
CGCTTATAAATGCTAAAGAGGTGCATTTATAGTTGAGTCTTGCTAGATGGGTCTTTTTAGCTGAGCTATTACCCAATGGAATAAAGCTGCAGAACATTTGGACCAGAACCCATTTAGGAACTTAACAAAACTCATGGGAACACGTGGAGGTAGATCATTTTAGGTACAAGGAATTATTTCACTTGCATTATAGCAAATGCCAATTCAGAAAGGACGTTCCTTCCTGTTTTCACGGGGCAGTCTTTTGAAATTATTAACTGGATTTTATTTTCTTTTAATCTGATTCGTTTTATTCTGATTGGTAATGGCTGTTAGACTGTTTCCTCTGTATTTCCTAACATCACTAAGTTGTTTCTATGAAGAGAACGGGCCGACTGCTCAATCCAACTCTAAACGGAACGGTTTGAGTCTTAGCTCAGCTTGCCGTGAGACTGCAACTATTTACAATGTTTTATTTGTTCTTTTTGCTTTAGCTTCAGTTTTTGGTACCTTGGGTTTAATAGTTTTGTTAACAACATGACATTTTTCTGTTCTGCTTCCCGAGGTGCTTCTTCAACATCCCTGCTCATAATATGTTGCAACGGCACAATAATTATACTCCTGTTTGAGAAAGGAATATAAAGGTAATCAGTCTGCGAAATCAAATCAGTTTACCTCTCTTTTGACGGTGTGAGGTTTAAATTATTATGCTAAGAATAATTAAAGAATGGCCTGGAAGAACGGGAAGTATTCACCAGATAATAGTTTTGTTGATAATTAATAATCGTTGCCTATATTGGAAAAGATTCTGTTTGGTGAGGAACACGCTGCCTGAAGCAACAGCCCCGCACACAGTCGTCGTCACCTCAGATGTCCAGTAAACTGCTGACATGTTCAGCAGCACTGACCCTTTGTGGCCTGTTAGACGTGGCACTGCAACAATGCTCGCTCGCTCGCTCGCCCGCTCTCTGTCTCGCTGACCACTGTTAACTGTTCACTGACTAAAGCCATAAAGTACAGGTCTGCTCCCATCCATTCTATAAAAGCCTTCAGACCCTTATAATTGAAATAAACAATATCTCCCAGTTAATTACTGGGCTAAGCTAATTAAAGAAAGGCCGTGGTCCTCGGCGGGGACTTTAAATACACCGCTGGGACACAAGAATGCAGGACACAATTCAAACAGGGAGAAAATAGCTGGGACTCTGTGTAATTTTGGTCGTGGACCGCAGGGGAAAAAATGTATAATTTAAGCCAGAAATTATTCATTTAACATAAACGCTTGTTTTAAAAAACAAAAAGTATTCATTTGAGAGGAGCTGGGGGAGGTGTGTGTGTGTGTGTGTGTGAGAGAGAGAGCGAGCCTGCGCCGTGCAGTATCGCATGTGCAGACGCATCGCTGCACGGGTTAAACAGAGTTTACAAGTGTGCGCAAGTGAACGGCGCTCGAGCCGCTTCTCAGAGGTCCGTTTGTGTCGACTTGTGATGTCCCCTTTGGTCTCGCCTTTGAAGCCCCTGGTGCAGTGTTTTTCTAGCGGAGGGCATTGATGTGGACAGAGGGGGGCCAGCGCGGCTCGCTGTTTTCCACACACACTGATGAGACAGACGGGGAGAGAGCGAGACCTCCCCTGATACTTGGCAAAAACAATTGGGGCTAAAAGTGCTACGAATGGCATTCATCTGCAAACTGCAGCACACACTCGCCGGCTGCTTTAGGCGGTCGCTGTAGGATAGTGTGCATCGTTGTGTTGCTCATTTCTCGAATTTTACACGCAAAACAAAGGAGGATGTAAAACCTACCCAGCTCACAAGAATGAGCTAATGCTTTTTATTTGTACTGATCATAAATAATGAAACACTAGTACATTTATATCACTGAGATGATCATAAGGAGAAATAATGGGTTCACCAATCAGAAGATGCTCGGAACTTTGTCGTTTGAATGTCATGTCGTGTTTTCGTATCTGGGCCTGGTAACACGGGGTAACTACCCACTCTTTTTACAATTATTTCAATTTATGGGCTGTTTTTTTTTTGTGTGTGTGTGTGTGGCTGTTCGTGTTCATCAAAGTAAGTCTTAAATATGGAAATTTGGTGACCCATATTTTTTTTTTTTATTTCAATGCTTATCTTCTAAACCACTTTATCAGGAGGTTAAACAGGTGATAATCTAAAGCACGAGAAGCTACAGGGGGTTTAATTTGGAGGGGCGACAGGATAAACCATAACATAGATGCTAAACATTTATTCCAATAATTCTATGGTTTTACTAGCTGACTGGTCTGAGCCTGTCTGAATTTATCTAAATGAAAGTCAAGACAAATAACTTGAGAATATGAGAGAATCACCTTTTGTCATTTCGTTAACAACTGCAAATGAAACAACAGTGTAAAAGATGGGTGCACACACCGTGCCGGTGGCGTCTCATTTAGTGGCATGCATCATCTGTGAAATCACAAACTGTAGCTCCAAAAATCTGTAGTTCTGATGTTAATTTAGCTGCTCAACGCTTGCACAACAGTTAATAGAAGCATCTTACAGCCAGTAACTTTCTGTCTCTGTCACCTGATGCTCTGTCCTGAACCAGCGAGGAGTGAACGTGGAGGGGGGGCGAACGCTTAGTGCTGCAGATGCTGACGCAGTGACTGTCATTATCCTCTCAGATACTTCCAGTCAGTTGATGTTGTGATCCAAATCTTCTTCGTGTGATGAAATAATTAACCCCTATAATAATAGCAAGTGTACACAATAGAGTTTGTTGGTTGTAGCCTGTTAGTGTGGCGGGATCTGTGATGAAGACGTGAAACTGCCACTCTGAAGAACACTGCTCTCCACATGCATGCTGCCCCGACAGCCCTACGATTTCAGAATGTCATTCACACAACTGTTGTAACAGTGATGGAACAGTCTGAAGGCTGTCGGGGAAGTGATGGCGGTGCTGAAACCCCAGCAGGGCCGTGCTGTGCCACAGTGGAGCCCTGTCTGTTTTAAGGGGCTGTCAAGGTTTCTGCTTGGAATATTGCATTTACCTTAACTGGTGTCTGTAGCAGGATCATTGTGTGTACTTGGACTTTTTTTTCGCTAAGGGTTGGTCCAGCACCACCAAAGTCCTGGCTACATTTTAATTTACAGCAAAAGTCAGAAAATGGTTTCGATCGTTTAAAGACGACGGAGAACTCGTCCATGGCAACGACGAGGTCGAGGGCGAATAGTGACTGTACAGTCAGTGCCTCCTCTCATTTCCTCTCCACGACCCTATGAACATATCTGTATGATTCTATACGTTAATGAGTAAATAATTAAACTAAGGGAATCGAAATGAAATATGACTTAGAAATATTGGAATTAATATAAAATGAACGCTTATTATAGGTCATGTATCCATCAAAATGAGTGACATTTAACTGTTAATTATGTACCTGTACAGCCTAAAGCAGCAGGTGCACGACTGCTGGACGTGAGAACGTAGGTGGGCCTCACCCGTGCACAGTCTGCCTCAGCTGGGCCGGAGGCAGTGAAAGGATCACCTGGAAACACGCAAACGTGTGCGCCGTGTAGGAGCCGTGGCTCCTCAGACTTAATTCAAATGAAATCTGACTGGGGCTGACACACACAAACGCCCCAGCAAGATTTCAAACAGATGGGGACTCACCACCATTTTCGGTCGATTGCAATAGTCGCGTTGCTCAGTGTCGCTCTATTGTGACCATTTTATATGCATGTGAGGCAACTTCCCCAGCTGGAATATTCTGCATACTTGAGAGAAGACAGCAGTAAATGACACTGTCCTGTTGCAGATGACTTCCATGTGTGGAACAATAAATTACAGAGTTTTTCTTTTCCTCTGCTTCATAAACATTCTCACACATACTGTACACTCACACTCGCACACACACACACACACAGTGTATTTTTGTCTTGCTGAGACATTCCTGTCCAGCTCTTTGTTGTGTCTTTAATGACTTTTACAGGCTCTGTCTGCATCTTAGTTGTGTTTTTGAAGTGTTCTCGTGCTTATTGCTGCTCTTAAAGTACAGTGTCTGTAAATGGACGACCTCACATCCAGTTTGCTGTTTTCTAGGCCTCAGACTAGAGGGAGAATCTCCTTCTTTTTTTTTTTTTAAAGATCCTTTTCGTCTCGCCCTCTTAGCTGCAGGGTACTTACTTCTGAGACAGTTGGTGGTTGGAAAATAACGACTATTAATGACGGCTTTGATGAAACTCTCGGGATGCTAACAAAAAAGGCAGCTTGACCTCAGATATGCTGTGCTATTGTATCATAGTGAGAGCATTGAAACGCTGCTGTTATTCAGTGCTCCTCCACCAAGCCCAAAAAGTTTCAAGCTGTAAAACCATGCTTTATTGATTTTGGCAGCATCACTGACGCTAAGTGTGTCCACTGCCGTGCCATAGACGTTGTAGTAGCTGGTGGAGCTTTTCTTTGTTTAACTGCAATGAATATCTCTACTGGGATTGCCGCTCCAGCTACCTGTCAGCTGCTTCTTCTGTTTTCTTTCTTACTAATTTCAATTTGTCAAACAGTTGCCACCGCTATAAACACAACTTCTACCCATTCGGGGATTCTTTGTCCAAATGAAAGACCCACCACAGTCACTTTTAATCTGTGTCCGTGAGGTGTGTTTACGCTGAATGTGACATGGAACTTAATAAAAGTTTCAGTAATAAAAGTCGGCTAACAACAAGCCTAAAATGAAATCAGTGCTGCAAGGCTGGAGTGTCCGCTGGTTTCACACGACAGTTTCAACACTTCTCCCGCTTGAAGCCGACAGCTGGCTGTGTTAGCATTAATGTTCGCTCAGAAGCAAACAAAATCAGTGTGTGTTGCTTGACAGCATGTACTTTCTCTATTGCAAATTAAGCAGAAATAGTCCGGCACGTAACCTCCCCCCTAATTCCACAAATAATTTCTGTTTCGATGCAGGTTAAACACACCAGATGTGTGTCTAACTTAATTAGTGAGCTGTAGAGATGCTGCTGCCAAGCTAATGAAGGTACACAGCTCTGCTTTAGCTTCAGAACTTAAATTAACAAAATCTGTAGCTTCAGCCTGCTCTCACAATCCTGAAACGTTGTCTCACAGTTAAATCTTAGTTTGTTCTCAGTCTCCTGTTTGAGGTTACTTGTGTAGCTTTTAAGAACAGCTCAGAGATGCAAACACGTCTGAAGCTGAACACCTGAGGCACAAACGTTTCCGACTACGCGAAGAACGAAGAGACGCCGCAGCAGCGGTGTGGCAGCCTGACAGTGCGGCGTCTCTCTCTGACTGACCGTGGGCTTGTGCGGCCGAGCTGTGGGAGTAGCCGAGGGCCAGCAGAGCCGTCTCCACCAGCTGGGAGAAGAGAATATCCTTCCTGACCAGGACGAACTCCGCGTGCTCCTCTCTTCCCTCGCATCCTTCCGTCTGGATCGCTCCATCCGACTGCTCCACCACACAGAAGACTGGAATCATCAGACCTGTCGACGACGAAAAACAACAGGAAGAATTCTTTTTAAGAATCTGGCTTCTATTGTCAGTAATCCACAACACAGACAGCGAACATGTGGAGTGGATTTGTTGCGGGTCACGTTTGTAATCACTTCATCCTTTTTTGTTTTATACTGTTGAATATTGCAGCACCTGAAATTCTCAATACAATCAACCAAAGCTAGAAAACAAATGAAATGCATTTGCAAATGGAGTGTAACGCTGCTGTATCCACTTTCCCCTTGAAATTTTCAGGTATTTTTTTTATCTAACGGCTCATTAGATAGAGGAGCCAATATTATGACTGCCTGACACATATGCAAAGTCTATCCAAATCCAGAGAAGACCTAGACTGACAAGTGCTACTTAATGACAGACACACAGGACAAAGCTAAGACAGGAGAATGAAAGTAAAACTGTTCTGTGAGTTTTCCTCAGTGATGCAAATTTGCTCCAGGTGGAAACCAAACCTGAATCTTGTAGAAAGCCTAACTGCTTGGACTTGTTTCAGCACACACACACTGTTCTTTGAGCCACATGTTGGACGTTTTAAATAATATTAACAGAAACAAATTGGAGTAAATTCAGAAAAACTTTTAACTGCATGTGTCTACATATTGGTCTGCACGTCTGGAGTTTTCAGCTGCATCCTTTTCATGCCCCAAATATCCCAGCGCTTTATTCCTTGGATTTTTTTTTTAAGTTTCTTTTTAAGTCTCCAGCTATGCAGAAACACTCGGGCCAAATTGTTGCTGAAACTACAAGGAAACATTGTTGTCCAGTAAGACTTGTGGTGGTGGACTGTGTGTGTACGTCCCCAGAGAACGGTGAACACTGTGGTTCTGTCCGAAAACGATTGTGGCGAAGTTTGAATGTGCTGTTTTCGCCGCCGTCTGCCTGCTACAGAGCATCGGTGATCAGCAAGCAGCACAACACGACAACGTTTTATCGTCTTCACTTATGCAAAGTTAAGCATCGAGTTGTGGGCCGTGTCTGACAATTGCTGTAACTTGTCCATAAGAGACAATGCAGCAGTCACATCCACACAACACAACGATTGGCCAGGTGCGTTCTAACCACCAACATGATGCACAGTGGCCAATAGCATGCGTGAATATAGATATGCATGGGGGGGGGATCACAATCTCATTTCCAATTTCCATACAGTCTGTGACTCACATTCACAGTGCTGCACTTTAACATGCAAAGTGGGAGGAGTCCTGTAGTTGTGAGGGACATTCAAAGCCTGGCACAGGTGACCAGTGCGAGCACCAAGTGTTTGCAAATGCCAGATTGTTGGTTAGGAGAAGTTACAGAAAAGCGTGACATGCTCGCTTATTTGTTTAGCATTTAGCATTAGCATCCCCATTAGCTCCCCGATATTAAAAGGGTCTGACACTTTCAGACTGAGGCTTTCACTAAGGCTCGAGTCCACACATTTCCATCTCCTTTGCCTCTCCGCACTAATATCAATCCGTCTATTTTCTCCTAAAAGGCTTTTGGTTTTGGGCCACCTGTCAAGTGGCAATTAATTAAAGCTCTCTGAAGCACCGATGGACTGAGAGCACTAATAACACCCCGCACACACACGCGCCACCTTTCCACGGCGTATTCTCCTTCCTGCAAACACACGAGGTGCACGCAGCGTTAGCTCCCCGCACAACCCCCGCCCTGATCCATCCCACCCGTTGTTTTAATCAGTCAATTCCTATATTTCTATTTCCTCCTCATTAATCACTTTGCTCCCAGTCCTCCCGGCTCTCATGGAGTGAATTACACACTGGAGCACCGTGCCAATTCAAGTAAGTGAATTTCCCCCAACAGGGAAATATAACTGTCAACACAGAGCAGCTCCCTCCGACCAGTTCCCCCCTCTCTCTCTCCTTCTGACTCTATCTCGCTCCATCCTCCGTCTCCACCTCAGTCTGTCTTCTCCCATATTCAACGTCCTGTGATTTTTGCCTGCTGTCTGTATGATCTGGTTTGGATGATGTGATGTTGCCTCAAACCTCTAATCCCTCTAATATGTATGGGGATGAGTGAACGGGGATATTAAAATAAGAAATGTGTGTAAGTGGGTGTGTGTGTTGGCAGCGATTCTTGGGTGTGAGTGTCAAAGCGTTTGTGAATGTGGACATGTGGTGTGTGTGTGTGGCCCCCTCCTCGTGGCAGCAGTGTGGTTTGGAGGAGACACATTGAGTTTCCTGTCTTCAAAGACAACCCATGATTATTACAGTCCAACCAGCCGCTCGGCACAGGAAACCCCTTCCTCCGTTCTGTCCCTCCCTCGTCACTTTTCTCCTACGGAAATGTGTTCTTCCTGCTCCTTTCGGCGTTTAAACAGTCACTCGCTTTAACGCGTTGATTCTTCCTCTCGTCTCAGCTGTGGTCAAATCTGAGCTTCTTGTCGATTTGTTAACGTCTTTAACGCTTCGAAAACCACAGATAAGTTCGTCTTTACATACTCGCCCACAGAAACCTTTTTTTCTTCACGTGAGAATCACGGGATTGTGCCGACTTAATGTTGTCGCATGTTTAAAGTTTTCCATCAGTGGAAAATGTGCAAATGGTTCATGTCAGTATTGTGCTGGAACATGAGCAGTGAGTCTGTTTATCTTCCATATTTAAAAAAATTCTGAGCTAAATTGAAGAGTTCAATATATAAATGAGGATATTTCTGCAAGCATGTGGCAGCACGTGGACACACGGGAGAACAAGTGCACACACAAACAATAAACAACTTTCACAATGAATGCAGGGATCGATAACCCGGAGTGACTTGTATAAATCTTATTTTTATGGAGCAATCTCCTTTATTTGGTAAGCCTGTGTTATACAGTTCCCCCCAGACGTGTAGATTAACAGTGTAGGAACAAGGTTCTCCCTGCAGCGGTGCCACACCACCGAGCACTGAGCCAAACTCAGCCCACAGCAAGGATCAGGAAGCCACAAGCTTCCTTTCAGGTTCTGTACGTACGTGTCAGTTAAGAGCGGGTGAAACCTCTGACACCTGAGAGGAACGCAGGAGCTGTGCTAAGATTTCATCTGGATTTTACTGTTCCAACAATATACGCCAAGAATCCAATGTCGGGTGCAAAAACTGTAAGTGAAATACTTCAAATGCAGCTGAGGACATCTCTGTTTGTATTTTCAAATATGTTCATCCTAGTGCACATTTCAGCGAATTTTCAGATTTATCAAAAAGGAAAAAATGCAAAGTGATGCACAAATGGTAGAAGAACATTTGGCCCTAATTCTCCTGTAGGTGGCTGTTAAACCATAGAGGAAGAGGTTTCAATGCCATGATGTCAAATGTCCGACAACATGGAAACACAGTGTTTGAAAACGAAAGCTGCACGTTTTGGTGATTTCCATTTTCCAGTTGTTGTTTTTCGCCCCGGCCAGTTATGTTTTTTTAGGATTTTAACTTTTCATTAAGGACGATGTAACCAACAAACACATGGATGGAAAGACTTAATCTTGCGACGCTGGCATTTCTCAGGCTCCATGTTGCTTACCTCCTAAGGGTCTTGGTGGGGCTCCATTATGGCGTAGACGTGGCCCTGTGGGACTCCCGTTAAGCTCCAGCCGGCCTTTCTTGCCTGGCGGTGGGAGAGCGCTGAGGTCCGGGCTGCCTGCCCTCCGCTCAGGACTGTCCTGGGTGATGGGACTCTCCCCTCCTATGTCCATCCTCCTCCACACCCCCAGAGGAGCTCCAGGCAGCGAGAATGAGTCTGGAGGAATTACACAGGAGTAAAGAAGAGACACAGATACAAGTTGTGTGAGACAGTCCCCTTTTTTGTTATTATTATTATTATCATTATTTTCAAAAAACCCATTAAGACAAAAAGCAGCAGTGAATTAACCCTCCCTCGAATATTGTGCTTAAAGCCTAACGTGCCATTGCTGAGGCAGTCTTAGACCGCTTAGTGAACGTAGACACCAACTCTTACACCAAATGTAATCATCCACGATGGAAAGTAGTCCCTTACAAACATGCTCCAATAAAATCTTTGAAATACTACAATCCCAAGCTGTTCGAGGACCTAACTTTGTTTTTCGTTTTTTCTTTTACACTTTAAGCAATAATTTAAAGTTGTAACGACTCCACTAAGTGAGACTGGGAAGGAAAATTCCAAATGTTTAGCCTGTTTAAAGGGATTTGTTGACAGTATGGAAAAGATAAAACCAGTGTTCTTAAAAGTAAAAGGCCGGTCATTGTCTGTATTTTTATGTATTTAATATTAACCAGAGACTGTGGCACACATACACTGTCAGTCAAACACATCAGTGAACGTCAGCGCTCCACGTTTGCTGTCGGTGATCGCCTGAGAGTGGTGGGCCCCGTCTTTAAAGAGGCAACGCTGCCAGGTCGGCAGAACAGAAAACCGCTAAGAGTTCCCAAGGAAAGCATGTGGACAGTCATGGACGCTATATTAGGTGATAGAAGTGTTAGCAAAGTAAAACAGACAGCTAAGATTGACGTGTGCAATTGGGGGCAGACACAGAGCAAGTATTTTTCATTAGATGATTAAATTTCATTCTTTATAAATGAATTATTAACTGCCGGTTAACAGTTCCGCTTCTATTTCTGCCAACTGGGAGACGACAGAACGGTCAGAACCTCAAAATTACAACTTGGACATCGACTCAGCCGGTGGTAACAACGATTTAAATGTCAGGACATGAATGAGTGGCAGCCTTAAATAAAGAAGAAGCTGGACTTAGGACCACCGGCTGGTTTAAATATAATAATACGACACGGTTAAAAAACACGAACTCCTATACTCTTGTGTAGCATTACCGTCAGCATATTAATGGTTAAAATCAGCTCCACCTTTACCAGCAGTGACCTTTGGCCGTCTTTTAAAATTTCTGTACATGCTGTGTCATAATGATCATAATCACTGTTATTTCAAATACATGTTTTTTTCCAGTGGAGTACTTGTGCTTCTCAAATGTTGTGCTCGTGTAAAAGTGAAAGTGCTGCTCCTTTAGAGCCACTACTTGCACTTTTACTCTAGTATTGAGTCTGTGTAGCTGTGCCACCTCTGCACACACTGTACATGACATTGTGCCACAGACTGCTCAGAGTGGCCCTGCTGACCCGTGTCCTCTGTGACGTCACTAAGACCACCGGCATTATGTTTGTGGCTGATCCGTGTGTGTGTGTGTGTGTGTGTGTGTGTGTGTGTGTGTGTGTAAATACCTATATCATAACGTGTGCGGGCACATGTGACAGTGTGAGCCTCCCTGACGAGGAATCGCCAGCCAAAAGTTTAATACAGGGTAATGCCATTAGAAACGCTGGCAGGCCAGACAGGGGCCACATGCCAGAGTATCAAAGAGCAGCCAGCTCACTCAGACCAAATGGACTGCTTTTGTTTACAGACGAGCCCCTGGACAATATCTGGCAGCATGTGTGACCCTGGGTGAAGAGCGAGAGATTAGAAGCCGTCTGTGGAAAAAACCGTGAGTAGAGAGAGACGAGCGCAAACATGGGAGGGTTTTCTATTAGAGTATGGAAATCAAGTTAGTGACCAGATTTGGGAGTGGAAAAACACAGGAGGGTCTGTGGACTGAGTGACACTAACCAGAAATGCAGCAGAACAAATGAGGGAGAATCCATGGTTATTGTGTGAGAGCGACATATTCCACAGCACTTGATTAGAAATTACACAACCCCCCTCACTTTTTAATATTTCTGCAGCTTTTATTGCTCCAGCTGTCGTAACTCTGAACAAAAGACAGTGTTTTGTGCGGTGGCTTCTCCTCCCTCCTCCTCCTCCTCCTCCTCCTCTGTCTTTCTGTTCCTTCTCGCCTCTTCTCTACCTTCTGTACCGACTCTTACACAACAACACAGCTGAAAAACACCATGCACCGCAAAAGAGACAAAAAAGAAAAACCGTCTCAATCTGAGAAGTATTAAAGAGCTTGGGCAAAATTTCAAAATGAATAATAAATTAAAAACATTAGCTTTGGTCGTGATTAAAAAGTGTGGGGAGGCAAAGAGGCAAAGACCAAAAAATGCAAGTGGCAGAGTTTAATAAAAGTGGCTTAAAAGAAGGAAAACAAGTTCAAAGAGGAAGACTGAGTGGAAAGCAATGAGCTGAAATGTGAATACAGTGGTAGCTATAATTCACAGTGTGAGGCTTGCTGAGAAAAAGGGAGGTTTGCAAATAAATCTAACCACTAACAATGTTGTAGCTACAATAAAGAACAACTGAATGTAATAGAACATCGAACGAACTTCACTGGCTGCTGTCAGCTGCGATTTACAGCCAGTGCCGCTCCTCGACTCGGGCTGAGCGTGGCTCTACCTGCGCTGGGGAACGGCGGCTGCAGCGTGACGCCGAGTCGGAGCTTTAATGATTTACAGTAGCATTTTTCTCTCCTTTTAAAAAAAATAATCCTGCAAGAATGCGTCTTTATCAGCAGCGAGTCCCATCCTGTTTGGCTGCTTTCGATCCCTATCACGACCTGGCCTCACCGACATCTCACCATCTAACCCGGGACACACACACACTCTTCGCAGCTTCCAGCGTCATCTAATCTCTCAATGCATCCTGCTTCAATCTCATTTCATTTTGGTATTTAATTCGAAAGATAAAGAATCTTATCGTGCAGTGCATTTTTTATTGGTATTTTTTATTTTTTTGCTTACTTGGTGCCATCCTGCAGATAAGACGTCCCACCTCCACAACAGCAAATATCAGCACGTCACATGATCAGCAGGTATTGTTCGGTCAGATAAAACGGAGCTTTTATTGGAACGAGGAAGGAGTGTAGCTGCACTTTTAGAAAAGTTCTTAACGCTGCCCTTTAGGTCTTCTTATAAGCAGCGTACAAACATGTATTAAATGATTTTTAACATGCTCTGATGCAGATGGAGGATATTTTTTCCTAAAAATTCATTTCCAGAAAGTGGGTGTGGTCCTATGGACGCTCTAATTAAATGCATTGTGTACAGTACCCTCATCTTAGACGTCATGCAGTTCCACCCTGGTCATGATAGATATTCCAAATTAGGCCTCCAACACCTATTATATGTTTAGAAATAACCATCTTCTAATTTTACAATTAATTTCTTTGTCATTTTTGAAACGAAACCTTGAACTGTTTGTTAACTCAAACTTAAAGCGAGAGAATGCAACTTTCTGTAACAGATATTTTCTGAAGAGCAGACTCTCCTTTAAACGTTTCTAAGTCAAGTTCATGTTCAGAGAAATTTTGAATCTTATGCTGCCATTGGTTTAGTGTTGGCCGCCTACTGTGGATTTAAAACTTGCGTTTTCTCCTTTCTGCTGAATTTGTAAGTAGTTGATCGATATTTCTGATACTTTATTAAGAAACAATGGTAATTAGGCCAAAAGATGCCAGTTAAATTGACAGTAAAAATAATCATTTACTGCAGCTCCACTTATATTGTTATAATACTTAATATTATGTCAGACACTGAATTTTGAGTTTTAAACGTTTAGATGCTAATTGTTCTGTTATCAACGCTCCGTAAATACATTTTAAAGTCTCTTATTGCATTGTGGTGGTGCTGAAGAGCTGGTACTGTCTGGTAAGAACCGATTGTTTTGTTAGATTTGACTATTTTAGCAGATTGAGTAAGTTTGCAGTTGTTTTTGAATTATTAAATCGTGGTACGTCAAGGTGTAGACTCGTGTGTGTGTGTGTGTGTGTGTGTGTGTTTCACTGGTGTGTGTTTCCACATATGTGGACGCAATGGATCAGTTGATTCTCTAATATCTGCACACATTCCTCCCCGGCAACATGTAAATAATAACCAGGGCGTGGATGTTAGTATTACAATATCACAGAAACATCCACAGTCACAGGCTGATAAATGATAATCAGTTTTATGCAGTTATTATAGGCATGTTGAGCAATAGGCTTTTGTAGCAAAGACGGTCTTAAAAATGTGGACACGATTTGATAACTGCACACACGGAGTATCACTCCACCTGCCATTAAAATAATGGATATCAGTCTTCAAACACTGACATTCTTATCGTCTGCATCCTATATGCACTGCGTTGTTTGATAAGGTGCGCGATAGTTAAAGCAGTTAATAAAGACGTGATAAGAGAAGCTGTTGCATATCTGCTATGGAGACGGGGACTAAATGTAATGTGTTTTTGATAAGGACAGGGTCACGACACATTTCCCAATTTATTGCTTCTCATGGCCAACTGTCGTATCTCTCAGAGAAACTGTTGGACAAATTATTGAGCTTTTTTTTTTTTTTTTTTTTTTTACCTGCTCGTGTTTTAACACATTGACGACGACAAGACGATGTGAGTTGTATAAATTTAAAAACACACACTCAGCTTTCAGTCTCTAACTGGAAGAAGATAAAGAGCATTCTGCTCTGCTTGTCCCACATGATGTTTGATACTGTGACAACCTCCTGTTTTCATGATAAGCCACTATCAAATTCCACATTATTACATGTTCCAGACATAACAAACACACACAGAAAAAAAGGGAAAAAGGCAGACACACCCAGAGAAACAGAAGAGTGGGACACGACAACAAACACACCTATAAACAGTGCGTCCACTCAAAGACATAAACACACACAAACAGACGCTAACGTGTAATTCAAAGCCAGTCTAAACTCTGCAAACCCTGATTGGTGTCAGAGACATACGGCATAATGAGCGGAGCACTTTTTCCTTTAAAGCTCAATCAGCCTCTCTAGTGTTTTCACTGTAGTTTAAGCTTAAATGAAGTTTGCTAGTTTCATCCAGCTGCTTCACGTGAAGCCACGTGTGTGCAAAATGCAAGAAAAGCAGAGTCAAACAAAAGATGCCCTGCAGAAGACGCCCGCCCGGCAGCCTCGTTCACTCACACCCACACACAACTTCGCTGGAATCGCATTGTGATAAGTTTGACAGGAAGCTGAGATGAGCACACACAGCGACTCGGAAAGCGAGAGAGACGCGTGTCGGGGGACAAGTGCGGCCCTGAAGCAGGACGCAGCGTTCAGCCAGCGGATCCCAAAGTGTTAACGAGAAGCACAACTAACCTCCAACGTTGCAGAGTTGCAGAGCCGCTCAACAGCAGCTCCGAGTGTCTCCTGCACTCACCGCCTGTGCCATATCTCCCTCTTTTACCGTTAGGATACGTGTCTGCGTCTGGTTTGCATGTTGAGGGCACAGCCCTTCATTAGCAGAGTGCAGAGAGAGAGAGAGAGTGACCTATGAGGGCATTATTAGCTCTGATAGCAGGCGAGAAGGGGAGAGGCGTCACCTATAGGAAAATAGCCAGAGATACGTGCGTTCTCCCCGTTCCAGATCCACTTTTACAGCAGGGTTATCAAGCTATTGGTCAATGCTTGGCTCTGCAGCACAGATAAAACAAAGCAGCAGCAGCAGCAGGAGGAGGAAGAGGTGGAGGAGGGGGGTAGATATTACAAGTAAAAAGGTATATATTTATATGAAAGTAAAAAAGCTCTAGATGTATGTGCAGGGAGGGACAGACATGAGCAGAGCCTCAGCGCTTCCATCGTGTCTCGACAAAATGAGCAAAAATGGCCCTCGGCAGAAGGCAGGAAAATTACAATTCACAGAATTAGTTTGTTAATGTGTGAATAACAAAATGGGGAACCACTCTGGACGTTTTTATGCGGCTGTTTATGAGAAATGATTGCTGTAAGGGAAGGTTACATTAGTGTGGAATATGCAGTTTATGGCCATCAGATGTGTCACTGAGAGTGTTACGATGGGGGGAGAGCTGGTGTGAGGGGAGGGGACACCTTAGTGCCACAGGACTCTTTTTTTTTTTTTCATTTTACATCGCACAACAGGGTCAAAAGGCCCAAACACACACACACACACACACACACACACTGGGCTGAGGAGGGTGAGACCGAGGCCTTCTGGCAAACACGTTTGGCTCTCTCCTAAACATCTCGTTTGATAAAACTGGATGACGAGTTTGAGCAGTTCCAGCCTCGCCCGTGCAGCTGGAGGATGCACACGCGTGCTTCAACACACTCGTCCGCACAGAGCTGCACACACACACACACACACACACACACGCACAGACAGAGCGAAAGCCACACAAACCACAGCCGGCACGCTACACAGACTCTGCTTTAACACTTCCAGGGACCACACGCAGCAGGGACGAATGAGGGGCACACACACACACACACACACACGCATGTGCAGCACAAAATCAAAGTGCTGTAATACTACAGACCGTGAGCTACTTTATGTGCAAACTGTCGTCCAACAGCCGCATGCTCCTGCAGGCCGGGCTGCTGGAGGCTGCAGGAGACCTTCATTTATCAGCGAGGAGTGAGAGTAGAGAGCATCATTAGTGAAGCTCCAGCCCACAGACTCTAATCTAATCTAATCTGCAGGTTAATAGCCAGGACACACCCGTGTAACGTGTGAACAGAGGCTGAGTCCACGCAGGGAGATGGAGGGTTGAAGAAGGAGGAACACGTCACTAATGAGATGCAAGAAAAGCCATGACACACATGAGCAGCAACCATCAGTCCATCTTCTGCTCAGAAACAAAAATGTCTCCCACTGTTTTCGAACTCTTTGCACGCCCCCACCCACCCGCCTCCCGTTCGCCTCCCGTTCGCCTCCCGACAGACTTTGCGCGGCCCTCAACTTTTTGAACATGTGGGCAAACGTTAAGCAGAGGCAAGGCCCGGGAAGGAGGGAAGTCTCCCGTCACACCAAGTGAAACCAATTCGTTTTTTCTGGTGTGTTTGCTCAAACAGAATCAGACCTCCTCTGGGTTTTTTCTTTTAATATTTTAATTTATTGAAGTGACTTTTTTTCCTGACGATGGGCGCGCGCTGTCATTGTAAAGTCATTATTAGGAGTTTTTTTTTCTTCATTTCCATCAACGCTTTACATTTGCGCTTCAAAAAAATAAAATAAAATAGAATGTGTTTTTTTTTCTGCTTAAAATAATCACCCGAAGCCGAAGTCAGGCTCAGGTGAGAAATCTCCCACTTCCCCGGAAAAAAATATAAATTTCTGTGAACGGAATTTTAAAAGGAAATCGCAGTTTGTTGGGCTTCCTGGTGGTTTCCAGCTTTCAGTGTAGAGGTCGTGGAGGACGCGGGGTCCGGGCTCAGGCTGAGCGGCTGCTGTCACCGTGATGACCCCACGCAGAGCGCAGCGCCCCAGTTCAACTTTACTTTAATTCGGGGGAACAAATGTCTTACAGTTCTGCTGCATTGTTGGTCGGCGAGAATCTGATTCCATTTTAATAGTTCACAGTTACATGTGAAAGTAGGTTTGATTTCTGGAACAATAAAGCTTTTCTGTTTGCTGCCGGACAAACTATTGCTTTTGACGTGACGGTCTGCGCGAGGACTGGTTTTCATTTGGAGCTAAACGCATTTGGCTTCGGTTTCTCTTGATTACGCAGAGCAGGACTCGAGGCCTCTCTGGTCTCAGACTTGTCCAGAGTCTCTGATCAAACCTGAGCTCTGTCATGTCGTTATGTTTCTGAACACGTTCCACCCATATTTAAAAAAAAAATTGTTGCTTTAAAAAGCGTCGTGAAGCTGCAGCGGAGCGATGCGGGCTGCGGGCGCCGTGTGTCCCCGGCGCTGCAGAGGTTAAAAGACCCCTGGAGCCGCCGAGGACCTGGACCGTGCTGTGCCCCTCTGTGCCCCCTCTATGTGTTTTATTCATACAGCTCGAACACTCACTCATACTAACGGGTTAATTCTGCCCGTGGTCACTGGCGACACCTGTGACACCGGCCATGGTCATTCATTATTATTATTTTTATTATTATTATTATTATTGTCGTTATTAGCAGTATTCGAATTATTAGACTTAATATTAGTAGTAGTCTTTAAGACGTCTCTGTTTTCTGAAAATGTCAGGATTTATTCTGGCCTCACACACACGATTAAAACACTGCATGACTTCAAGTATTTTTTTGATTTTATTGTTGTTTCTGCCGAGGCTCAGAAATAACTTTTAAAAAACAAACCTTTAGATATTTTTAATAATATTTACCTCCTAAATTAACGTGTTTTATAAAACTCGGTACAATATTTAATGTGAATATTTACGTAATGTTTCAGCAATTGTTGGAAATTATATTTGACCTCAGTAAACTCGATAATGCCAAAAACTTCGATAGGAAACGTATGTAAACACCCGTGTGTTGGTTCTAAAAATCCAAAATTCCATAAAGTTTTCAGCTAGTATTATTAACCATTATTAGAGTGACATGCGCTATCAATTTTTATTATTAATAATAATAATCACAACAACAATAATAATTATAATACTAATCTTAATAATATAAAGTGGATTTAATTTAATAAATTAGATCGACAGACGGTGTTTGGGCCAAAGCAAAATGTCAGTGATACTGGATCAATTTATCAATTTTGTCAAATATAGTTTTGTGTTTACAGCCTGTGTGTGTGTGTGTGTGTGTGTGTGTGTGTGTGTGTGTGTGTGTGTGTGTGTGTGTGTGCACTCACTGTTTACGGCGTGTCTGAAGCGCTGCTGGCCGCTGAGGAGGCTCTGTCCATTGATCAGGAGTATTGAATCCAGGGCTGGGCTTTGGTTCGGCCTCCTGGACACTGCGGCGGATCACGCTGGTGCTGCTGAATCTGGACTCGGTGCCGGATCCACAAAGAAAGTTAGTGTCGGCTGTGCGTGTGTGTGTGTGTGTGTGTGTGTGCGTCGGAGCGATGATTGCGCGTGAAGCAGCGGAGTGAGTGTGTCGAGCTGGACTGACGATGCGCGTCTGTAGGGAAACAGGGAGGGAGAGAGACTTGTCAGCGCCAGCAGCGGTCTGTCCCGGAGCCGTCCAGCCTTCTGCGGAACTGGAGCGCACACAAACTTAATATTTTAACGCAGTCTGCCCGTTTCTTTCGTCCTGCCTTTACGCCCTCGTCCGTCTTTATGGCACAACTCTGCCCTCCTCTGAACTCATGGCTTCATCCTCGAAAAACACGGAGAGACAGAGCGCGAGAAAGGCGCAAAAACAAGGCGACACAACGAGAGAAAAGCGCACCGGAGGACGCCCGGGACGAAAGAACAGAAGCCACAGCGGAGCGAGAAACGGCACGTCGGTGTCTGAGTCACAGCAGGAGCGGGCTTGAAACGGTGCAGAGGACCGGTTTGTAATCAGACTGTGTCACTTTCAATCTTCCCTGTGCCAACGGGCGCACGGACTGATAGAGGGAGGAGAGAGGGGAGGAGAGACGACGAGAGAGGGGAGGAGGGAGGGAGGGAGCCGAGGGGGCGTCAAAAACTAATCTGACCCATGAAAGCGTTCTGTGGGACGGATCTTCACAAGTGACCAGCAAAACTTTCTTTTTTTTCCATTTACAGGACTTTTGAGCGAAGGCAGAGATTCCAGACCCGCAATTTGCTCTTCCAGGTGCTTAAGAATGATTATTTTCATTTTAGGTCACATCTTCCCAGAATCGAGGCCACAGTGTGCAGCAAACTGCACCACAGACACTTGACATTGGACAGAGGAGAATGTGCAGCAGCTCGGACCTGTCCGTGTCATCCCGCACTGACGCATGTTAATGAGTAGCCTAATAATAAGTCAAGGATGAACGCGCTCTCAGGAATCCTCGTTAATGATCAACCTGGGACCTGTCTAATAGATAAGGCAGCCAGCGAGGGTCAAACAACTGCACGGACACATCAGGACGCGTTTTTAAATGCACAACAAACTTCCAGGCATAAAACAATTGGTTTAATGGGGGTTTGTGTTGAGTGTATCCGAAGCCCAAGACAAGTTCGCTTGTTTTAGAATGAAACTGACCTGTTACAGATATTTTAGCATCCGTGACCTGTGCGAGCCACGGCCACGCGCAGCCACAGGCAGGCTGGAAACCAACGCGCGTGCGGGGAGCGGGGACTGTTCGCCCCTGGCCTCTGGGTGTTCAAAACGTGGATGGGAGCTCTGCGGGGGTCCAATGTAAGAGCGCAAAAAGCTTTCCAGGAAAGAGACTCAAGGCTGCACAAGCCTTTGAAAATGTTTGTCCCTTCGACCATCAGCCAATAACATTTATTTTAACCCTGCAGCTACTTGACAGAAAAGTTTTAGTGTGAATCAAAGCTGCCGTGGAGACCCACGCAGAAGCGCCTGCGCCTGAGTCTTTCCCGGTCCGAGCCCAGGCACTGACCCGTCACGACGTCACCTGCCCTGTGCCAAAAACAGCCACCGAAAAGCCCCGCGCGTCGTACTCACCGTCAGCGTCGGGACTCCTCCGGGCAGCTCGAAGTGCAGAGTGAAGTGGAAACAGCCCCGAGTCTCGCTGCTCATTCGTCAACAATATTAAATATGATCATGACGGAGATGGTGATGTCGATGCGCTGGTCAGGCTGCTGCCTACACGCAGTCGTTTAAAGGCATGAATGCGGGCCTGATGTGGCTCTCTGTGTTTGCATGTGAATTTCTAACTCAACTCTTGCAGTTTATTTTCATTTATTTGTGAATGTCTCATTACAGGTTAGAAATAAATAAAAATCCACTGACAGCTTCAGCTGGAAAAACCCAGAGTGTCCAGACTTTTCCAAGGACACAGTTTGAACTTCAGAATATCGTGATGTATAATACAGTTATCTCTAAATTAACGGGCCTCTTATTGAGATATTGTAAACTCCTCCTGTGGGTTTCCATTAATAAGTCGTGTTGCAGTTTCCTTTCGCTGCGTGAAGATGTGAGAAGTTAATTTTAATTGGTTTCTGCTAAATCCAGTGTATTAAGTCCCGAGGTGTTTTGAATCAGCGCAGTTACAGAGGCTGCGGATCTGAGGTTTAATTTTAAATAAATGCCCATGATTCAACAACTAAAACAAAAAATAACTGTTGAGAAAAAAATGTCTGGGGTCAGGAGAAAATATTTAATGGCGCCTTGATTTGGTTAAATTCAGGGGAAATAGAGCCGTTGCGCGCGGACGCGTCGCGCCGTATTTATGAAAAGAAAATGGATCTACCTGCATCCGGTGCATTTCACCTCATCACGCACAGACAACGGGCTGCAGCAGCTCTGTGAATTATTGAGGCCCGGCAGGGAACCGTTTGCCCACAGAACTGGTCCGCTGCATCACTTACACAACCCGCTCCCTCCGTCTACGTTCCATTTCTTGGGGGAAGCGGGAATCTAGGAACGAGCCCAAACGAGCACAATGCCACGATGTCGAATTAAATATTGATCCTTGAAGTGGCCTCGATGGAAAACAAATTCAGAGGACTGGAGTGAATAATTGATGGGCTTCTGCGGGACCCTCCTTGTGTAAAACATGCTAGTGATTGGAGAGTAATGAGGAGCGGTTATGGTTATTAAATACACATTTTACGCACTGGTAGATTGGGTTTGCGTGCGTGCGTGTGGAAGCAGTTTCCTGCACCCCGATGCCTGTGCTGCCACCCCCGCGCCCGCCCCCCACCCCCAGACAACAACAGAAGCGAAGAGTGACACGATATTATTTAGTTCCCATTCAAAGGACCAGAGCGATTTATAGGAAGCGATCCGGTGATTTAAAGCAGAGCCGATCTGCAGCACAAAACTCCGTTCAAATTCAAGAAGTCAGCAGAATAATTTAGAGGGAGAATGCATCTGGCTTGGATCAAGCAAAAATGGAAATTTAATAAATAAACATGGTTAGTTTGAGCCTTGGATTCACACCGTGGGCTCAGACAGGCCCGATTACGCACCATAACCCATAAACTCCTCTAAACATTTAATGCGTCATCTCAGTGATAAAATGTTAGAAAAATTGCTGTTTTGTTCATAATGGTGATTAACAATTCACTGACAAGAGCACAGCGTTCAATTAATCTCTGCTTCCAACTTCCTGTGCCTTTCTTTTTTTTTGGGGGGGTGATTCTTCATATCTGTTGTCACCTTCGTGGTGTGGGCTGAGTAAACCAGAAGCATCATTTGTGCAAACAGCGCGGCTGTGTGGTGAAGAGCCAACGGCCAGAACAACAGAGAAAACAGGAAAGGGCAGAGAACCAAAGCAAAAAGTGTGTGTGTGTGTGTGTGTGTGTGTGTGTGGTGGCTTTCACTGCCACCTGTGGATACACAACCAGTCACAAATTAGACAAACGAGGATTCACGTGAGAAAACACAGGAAGTTGTATTGAAGACGTTTTGCAAGAAAGAAAATCTTTTTCGTGGTGTGTCACATACAACATGTCCGTGCGTGTATATTTAATGGAAATATTAGATGTAATGTGAAATTTGCGCATAAAAGCGGGTCCACAAGCGCAACGTTTGCTGCGTCTGGCCCGTCCGGGGTTCACGGGCTCCGGAGACGACACACGGGCCCAAATGAAGTTTAGCTTTCCTGATGGCACCGCGTGTGTCATATCGGAACCTCCGGCTGTAGAAAGCAAATTCATGTGAGTTAATGTGAAGGTGAACAGAAATACGGCCATAAATAAATCCATTAAAAACCGCCTGAAGGAATAAACACTTAGACGTAAGACAATCAAACGTTATAGAAATAATGGCTAATAAATGCAGCCTTGTCATGAAGATGGTTTTGTTAAAATAACAATAGCGTTTCAAATTAGTCAAAACCGACACACCGCTAATGATCCTATTATCATTATTATTATTATATTATTATGTTATTTTTGTTATTATTATTTATCATTATATTATATATATAATATTTATATATTGTGTTGTAGTTGCTATAGTTTTTATGTAAATTTGAAAGATTAATATGATTATTATTATTATTTTCGTTGTTGTTGTTGCTATAGTTCTTGTGTAAATTCGAAAGCTTTTATTAATATTATGAATATGAATAGTCTTGTACGAGCCGCCGGTTGTGACTCGGACAAACGCTTTTGAATTTGGACTCTTCCCCGTTTCCGGCCGCACGCGGCGGCCATGCTTAGACTCACCTGTAATTAGAAACGAAATGAACGAACTCGTAACGACCCGCAGATGTGTGACACCGAGCAGACGATTAAACACGAAATAAATTCATATTTCACAGTCGTGCTCGTCGCTGCGTGAGTGACTCGAGGCGAACGCAAGTGCGAATCTCCGAGGCCGTGAACTCGCTGATTTCATCTGTAAAAAATTCATTACCTCCCACATTTCAGGAGTGTTTTGTGCCGCTCTAATATTCCTCCGTCGGGCCAAATGGCTTTTAAAGGATGTATCTCGTTTCTGTCTCGCATTAATTTCTCTCGTAACGCGCTTTCAAGCCGTTTCCCAAATTGCTTCCATACAGAGGTCACGACTCACGGCTCCATTATTGCGACTTCACACCATTTTTCAGTGGCGGTGCAAAGCCTGAAAGTCTGCACCAAATTATTACACATTTTAAGCCAATATCGCGCACATTATAGCCTATTAATATAATAATAATAATAATAATAATAATAATAATTATTATTATTATTATTATTATTATTATTATTATTATTATTGTTTTTTGGTTTTAAGACTACACAGAAGATACGCCTTTTGTGTGAGCATCAAATGTTGATCTGGAATTGAAGTTTTTAGCCCCACACTCTAATATGACCCAGGGTTTGTGTTTATTCATTTGTTAATAAATTATTTACTTTATTACTTTGTTTTATCGTTAAAAGCCATTCATAATAATATTCAAACCTTTGGCATACCAGGTTATGAACAGTAACACAACTTTAAACCATTAATGCTGTGGGAAAAAATGTTCATTACCAGCTTTGTTAATTTCCAGCATTTACAACTACATCATTACCAGCTCTGAAGACTTTGTTTTGTCTCACAAATGATTTTTCAAATCTTGGCAACTTGAAATGAGTCCTTATATGTGATAAAACCACATGTACCCCCAACTCTTTAGTATATGAGTAATTAAATAGTTCAAATCATTATTGTGTGAGTAGAAGAGCAGCAGGACAAACTTTGATTTCACCAGTTACTCCTCAGTCACACGAAGTCACACCGGGCTGATATTTCACGTTCTATCAGACGCAGCAGCTGCCTCTCTCTGATCTGCTCCACGCACGATTGTTTTCCTCTCGGTTAAAAGCCGCGGGCCTTTGCTGGCAGCACCCGCAGCCCAATAAGTTCTTACCTGAAATCAAATCCGCCTGCTCGACAGCGAGAGAGCTGAGTTGGAGAGAGAGAGGGGCAGTTGTAAGCGTCAGCACTCTGCACTATGTCATTGGGCACAAGTATTTGACAGTTGGAATTATCTGTAAATACATCGTTAAAGTGTGTATGAGTTTCCCTCTTGTGCCTCATGGTCCACCTCTGGTTAAGATTTACAAATGATAACATAAACACGTTGAAAAAAGAATTCAATTCTCATTTGAAAAGAATTGTGGAGCGGGAGAGGGGGAGGCTGGGAGAGTTTTGGTGTGTGTGTGTGTGTGTGTGTGTGTGTGTGTGTGTGGGGGGGGCAACAAAACAGCGGAGGTCTGTGTAATGAGGTTTGGAAAGTGTGTTCAGTGTTTGGGGGCCAGGGTTTACTTGACCTGCCAGATTGTCTTCCAGTCGGACACTGAGCCAGAGCCGAGCTGTTCAGACCACGACCGACTGTCTGTTAAAGAACGTGGACGTTTCTTAAAGTGCCGCAGACAGTCGGGGTCAGCTCCTCGGGAAGGTGGCTCTAGTTTTCCCCGCCGCTGGGCCTTTAACGTTCGGCCTCTGTTGAATAAAACAGCGCTCTGTCGCTGTCTGTAAACAGCCGGCAGGCGACGACAGGACGGTCTGTGGAGCAGCACGCCACTAAAGTAAAACACTCGAAGATCATTTGCACTCCAGAGAGTCACTGCAAACTCAACTCTGTTCCACTCCTAGCTGGCTCCGAGGCTGACGCGGTCACCCCGGCAAACTGTCGGCACTAATAAAGCACGCCGCCTGCCTCTTCTACCTGAGAGCCGTGTGTCAGGAGCAAGCCGATGTTTGGAGGAAAAGGAAAGTGATACGGCTTGAAAGCAGCGGAGGAGGCAGGAGGCGGACAGAGGGGGTGAAAGGAGTCTGAAAAAAGGAGAGAGATGCTGCTGCCAGCTGAGGAACGAACAAACTGCAGATACACAAGATCCTAGTGCACTTTCCTGAGCACAAGGAGCAGAAGAAAAGGAGGAAGAAGAAGAAGAAGCCACTGAAAACACACAGATCCTACCATGCAGCTGGAAACGTGTCGTCCTCCGACATCCCCGGCTCCTCAACCACCGGGACGCAGACAAGCCGACGGGCCTTGTGGGTAAACAAGGCTGTGGGGTAGTAGACGGTTTCACTTAGCAGGTCCCCCCCCCCACACACACACACACACACAGACACACACACACACACAGACACACACACACAGACACAGGGGTGGGTGGAGTCCACGCATTCAAAGTAAATGTCAATCATTTACTGTCAGACACCAATGAGGAAGCTTTTGTCTCCTGAAGTAAATCCCTTTGCATTCTCCAGAGGGAGTCAATGATTGAAAACATGCACTGAACGACACCCACGTTGGCTTGTTGAGTATTTAGTGTCTAAATCTGTCAGTGTGTGTGTGTGTGTGTGTGTGTTGGCTGGTTGCTGAGTGGCTGTCAGAGCGATAATGATCGGGCCGGCTGTGCTGGAGACTGCGGGGTCAGAGGTGACCTCACTGCTGTGATCTTGTGTTTGTTATTGCTATGCTGCCCTTGGACGGGTTAACATAGCACACACTGCATCAGCTGGTCTGTGCACTTCCTCTGACACACACACACACACACACACACACACCGCGCCGCGAGAGGCGTCTGAGGGTCACTTCCACATGTGTTGATGGGCCCTGAGTGAGCTAATCTAAACTGGTGAAATGTTATCCAACTGCAGGGAGGACAGGAGCCCAGGCAGCCCCCACTGCTGCTCCTTCTATCCCCTAATGCCGAGGGGAACAGCCGCGGAGAGACGCGGATCCGCTCATTACGGCGGAGCTCGGACAGCGCGCAGCTCTGGGGCCTCGGAGTGATGCTGATATCTTTATTTTGCTGTTACAGTTGGAAGCATACTGGTTGCCAGGAGCCAATTAATGTCTGATTTTTTTCAGATATTTCACGCAGGAGATTTTCCAGGTTTAGACTTAAAAGACATGATCCTAAGTTTTCAAGTCTGTTTTAATAATTAGGTGCAATCATTAATCAGGTGGCCACATGGACACTGAAGCAGGGCCTTAGTCGCTGTAATCAGACTCATCACGTCCTAATTAAGTAAGAAAAAGGTCTGTCATTAATTAATTAAGCACAATAATTCTGGTAGGCTTGGAGGTTAGTGCAAGAATTGAAAAAGTCTGACGGTAAAAACTAGCGATCTTGGCTTGAAAATGTAAAACTAATAAAAAAATGTTGGCTGATTACGCACAATAACCTGATAAGAAAAGCAGTGAGTTTTTAATCCGTGTTTGCTCAGATGGAGGATCGGACTCCTGACTGTTGTTTGAGGACAGTTTGAAGACTTGCAGACTTGAATTTCAGTTTCACAGACGGATGTCTATTTGGCTTCTGTGGTTCCAGGAAGAGCTGCACAGAATCTGAGAAAAGGCCTCAAGTGACGTTATTCAGTCAGTCACTCAAGCTGTCAGCAGGCGCGTTGCATTGTGGGTAACGTGGAGTAGAACGACAATGCCTCTGGCTCTGCAGCGTCATCCTTTTGTTGAAAGCGTTCGCTGAGAGTCTGACAGCGATAGTGATGCTCTTTTCACCACAGCGTGAAACACACAGCGGTTTGTGTGAAAAATCCTTAAACGGGTCTGTAACTGAGGATATTTCTGGTGGGCTGGAGGTTTCATCCAGAAACATGCAAACACGGTTAAATTTCCCATGAGACCGTTTGCAGTTAAAAAGAACATAATCAGTCTGTGCAACACGCTGTAGCATCGTCTGGGTTCACCTGTGACACGCTTTACAACACACACTGATCTAGTTATGAGTTCATATAAGTGAAGGTCCAATGTTTTTAGCAATAAAAAGCATCTGTATCATTCAAACCTCTTATTCAATGAACTTCGTGTCATTTTTAAGTCATGAATGGGACGTGGCTTTTTTTCAAACAGGACAAATCTTTGTGACTACAACCTGTTTCTAAGCAGATCTGTGAGTTTTGTCAGTGAAAACTGTCCAGGACATTTGCAATAAACACGGTGACTCCACGTTTATAGAAGCATAACTTGAGTAACATGCACTGTACAAAAAGTGTATTAAGTTAGAAATAAAATGTGATTGAACAATGTATTTTTAAGTTTGGTATTTTTAAGTTCAGAATAAATAAATGAGAATGTGATTGAGTCGATGCAAATATGTAAAACTCAGTAAATCACATATAACTAATGTAATGTAGTTACATGTGACTTTGGTCAGTTTTACTAAATTACAGTGCTTCAATGTGACTGTGATAGTTTACTAATATTAATTTAATATTTACTTATTTATTTATTCATTCAGGAAATTTAAGTTCAAACAACAAGTCTGTTTTATGCAAAAGATTTGCTTAAAATAACTTTTTTACAATCTATTCTGTGACGTATTCAAACCAGCTTCATATACTCGTAAAAGTGGATTTTGCGTCATTTTTAGCAAATTTGAAATACGTTGACTTTCTTTTTGCTTTGTCTTCTGGTACATTTTCAGAAATTCACCAGAGTGTAAAATACATCTTTTGTGGGTTTTGATTGGACCTCCAGTGGAAGAGTTCAAAGGTTAATGACACGCACAAAGTTCCACATGATAATTTGACAGACTTTTGAAGTGCCTTCTTTTAGTTTAACAGAAAGTTGTTTCATATCATTTATGAATGCCACTGATTAAGAGTCCCTCAAAAATTAAACCTAAAAATGGAAATATTTTGAACTGTTTATGGAATTGTTCCGATTTTTATATGGGGACATATCTACCGAATTTAACGCACCATAAATAGCTCTTAGAAACTTTTGCATCAGAGAGATCATTGTGACAGTGAAATGGGCAAATTATCCTAAATCTGAAACATGCACATCAATATTCTTCAGCCAGGCTTTTTTATTCTTACCTAGAGAGTTTTTCCAGTGACAGGGCTTTGAAATCTTTTGTTATGGGAAGCACAGTCACATCTCTGGCAGGACGTGATGTCTTTAATAGACAGGCTTTACCCTGGCGCCGCGGCGCAGCCTCCATGCAAATACAACGGCGGCCACATTAGAGAGCTGTGGAGGCGGCGGTGCTGACTGTAGCCATGCCAGCGGAGGTATGCTAATGGAGTCAGAGGATAGTTCTGTGTGCGTCACAGGTCTCCTCTGAGGATGGTGGTCGGCTGCCCACCCACCTCCCTAATTTTCATACTTCAAACACTCAACAAAGACCCTGCTAATACAGAACATTTTGAAGGGGGTGGAGGAGCAGAGCTCCGGACATTTAAAGGAGACAAGGCAAGAGGGTCTCCTCTTATTTATCGTCCGGGGAGGTTGAAAATCCACCCGAACCAGGTCTCACGGATTTAAAAGTACAGTTCAAATAATTATAAATGGGTCAGTCCACTGCAGCTCCTGCCTTTCCCTCCCTCAGACCCGTCCTTCCATCATCAGTCCAAATCTTCTCTTCTGATCTTATCACAAGTGTTTTATGTCCCGTTTTATCCATAAACTTTAATGCTTGACTCTGTTCTGATGTGATGCAGCACCTGTTTGCTCTCACGTCTGTGCATTTGTTGCTGCTTTTGCATTTTGGGCATTTTTTGAAAGGTTGTCTGCACACGCTTGTACACACGTGCACATGGAGATGTGTGTGTGTGTGTGTGTGTGTGTGTTGTTTTGTTGTAAAATCAAAATGAATGGGGAAACTAAGTGAGGTGAACGTGACTGATGGAGCTGCTCGCAGGGAACAGAAGCATTAGTGTGTATGGCAAGTGGTCTGGTTTGGTGCATGGGAAGTGTGTGTGTGTGTGTGTGTGTGTGTGTGTGTGTGTGTGTGTGTGTGTGAGGGGGTAATGGAGGAATGAGAACAACGAGGCAGATGAGGGGAATGGTGGGATGGAGACAGTGAAGGTCTGACATTGCCAGAACCTGCCATGTGTCGTTGATTAACTGGGTAGAGTTGCAATGATTTAGTTGACAAAGCATCACATTAGTGTGTGGATCCAAGTGTGTGTGTGTGTGTGTGTGTGTGTGTGTGTGTGTGTGTGCGCGCAGATTAATGATCCAGGGAAAAACCAGTTACTTGCTGACATAAACTGAGGTGCCAAAGTGATATCACGACATTGTTTTATTTCTCACGGTGCTATTTTTCCTCCATTACCAAGAGATTATTGGGTATGACTGCTATGCTCTCTTGAAATTTGTGCTTGGGAAACACTTTGCAGTAACAGTAAATACTCAAACAGAACACAAGAGGACAGGGGTTGTTGAAATTAAATCAATTTGGGTGGGTTGTTTGTGTAGAAAAAATGAAAATGCATTATTATCTATCTATTATTTGATTTGGGTTTATGAACCCCAGCGTTACAGGAGTTACCCAGCACGGAAAAAGAATCACAGGGACAAAGGTGCTGGCAGCAGAGTTCACAGTATCTGTGGCTCAAATGTGACGGTTCAGCTGCGTATATGTGGTGGGGAGACTCAGATCAAAGTGCTACTTAAAGGAAGAGTTGAGGATTCGTCAAGGCCTTAATAGAAACGTGAAAGGCTCAAGTTTTGCTCACTACAGCTTTTCCTGCTTCCCACAGTGAATATTATCCACCAGAACAATTCAAGTCCATCAGATCTGGGCTACACTGATTATGAATCTATTAGGACCCGCTCAAAAAATCCTCAACTATTCCCTTAAGTACATAAACAAATCATTAGCTTTAAATATACTTAATTAAGTTTATTCTTTATGCGGAAAGGTTCATTTTACACAAATTCTATACCTTAAGTCTAAGAATTATTCTGCTTTTTGTTTTGTTAACGTGAGTCTGAAAAGTTATCTAATACCTCAAGGGGAGTAAAAGCACAATATTTGTAACTGAAAAGTGTAATTAGCAGAAAATGGAAATAGCTTAAACGTGCAATAAACTGAGTGAATGGACCGTGTGTGAGTTTACATGCGCGTGAAATAGAGACAAGGCGTGTGTCGGAAAGGTGAAAGGCCCAGGTAGAGCAGACAAGAGGAGGGGATCAGCGAGCGACGCTTAAACCAAAGCCAGACCTGCTTTATCTCAGTGTGAGGACAGACGTCGGGAGAGGGGTCTTTGCAGGGACAAGGCCAGACTCGGTGTTGTGTGGTTGGGGGAAGAGGGAGGAGGAGGAGGAGGTGGGGGTGTAAGATGAGGCTGCTGTGGGCCTGGATAGGGTCGGGGGCTGCTTGTCTGTCTGTCTGGGAGCTGTGGAAGGCCTGCTCCTGGGGCTAACTGATTAGGCCATAATTTGAGGGGTGTCTTGAGGGAACAGCCCACCACCACCACCCACGGGAGGCTGGAGTAGGTGCAACAGGACCCCGAGCATATCAACACACACACACACACGCATGCTTATGAAATGATGGATAAGTAGACGTGGGGATTGAGAACAGGAAGTGATGATTTAAACAGAACTCCAGAGACGCCAGCTACAGAAGTACTTACCCTCCGTCTCCCTCACACACACACACACACACACACTGGAAGGAACAGGTAAGCTTTGAATTATGGCTCACATTCATGTCGCCACTACAGACTCATTTAATTTAAAGAGGCTGTAATCAATATTTCACTGGATCAACAATGGATCACATGACTGTGTGAGTGAAAAGTGTTGCTCGTAGTGATGAAGCCTCAGAGAATTACGGCCCGACTCTGCTGTTTTCCTTTAACGCAGAAGAGGTTCGGGTTTTTTTGGTGTCTTTCAGCTTCTTGTTTTGGCTTTAACTCTGCTTTTTATCTTGTTTTCACCGTAACACATAAGCTTTTTAAAAAAATGTTCACGTTTCGTTCAAACAAAACAAGGAAGTTCTTCTTCTCGCTGTTGTTACCATGTTTTGTAGTGCAAGTATGAAACATGTCCAGGGTATCCACTGTAGCATGAATGAAGCGTGTGGGTGTGTATCCATCGGAGCAGGATAATAAAGCAGGAATATACTAATGCTTTTACAGTAAAGTGTAAATGGTCTGAGATGACAGAGATGACTGCAGCCATGAACGTCAGATTTTCAGCAGCTTTTTAAAACCGATTCTCATGCACGTTCAATGTTGTTATGCTTTGAACTGTAAATCCGTGCAGAAATCACAGGGAACTGGTTGAATTAACTGCTGCAATCACAGCAAAAAATTAAGCTACGACTACAGTTGGTTAGCTTAGCTTATGTTAGCCTAAAGCCTGGACACTGCCACCGCTAAAGCTCACCAATGTCGTGTTACAAGTGCGGAGAAATCGACCAACGGACATTTAAAACTTAGGTTTACCATAAAGAATAAAATATAAAGACCTTTAAAAACAAAATAATACTGTCAAAAAGCTAAAACATCGTCTGAACAGTAATATTCCCACTGATTTACTGAGACATTTAGGAAACTGGTGAAAAAGAGCTGGTTCAGGGTGGATGGTAATTAAAAAGTGCCATGACACCTACAGTATCAATGTTTAAAAATCTAAAGTAAAATCTAAACCATCATATTTTTAGGGTAAAAAACCCTACAATTATGTAAATTACGTTTGAAGTAAAAAAAAAGCATAAAAACAATCAAAAAAAGTTTAAAACTTCTCATTAAATTTTAACATCAGGCTCCTTGGGGAAAATGATCCTTTTGAATTATAATTTTTTGATATGAGTTGATGTGTGTTATCCTTAATATGTAACTGAAAATAAATTAAACATTTGGGGAGAATAATATGAGGTGTCTATAAAAGAAAATCACGTTTTGTGTTTTTTTGGTTCACAGCTAGATTTTTGCAGGTGACTTACAAATGTGACACAAACAGTGTGCACACGTACATGAACGGCATGAATCATTTTGGTTTGAGTTTGTTTGTGTATTTATGTTCATTCCATGTCTTTTGATTAGACCAGAGATGTTTTGGGTCATTTTGTTCCGTTATTAGCCCCTTTAGGTCTGATTTTGTGACCACTAATTTGATGTATGTAATTATTGAATCCGTGAACCGAAACAAACATAGCAACCCCCCTTTGTTCCAGTCTCCGTGAACATTTTCATATTTAAATAGCTGTAGTTAAGGCAGCGTCTAATATTTATTGCTGCCGGTCTTAAGCAAAGACGCTGATATTTATCCCGTAATCACAGGTACTAAAGCTCAGCCCGGCTTTGTTCCGCTGTGTTGTTTGGCCATTGCCATGACGCTGTGTGGGTCTCCACTGTCAACAAGCAGCCTGCAATCTCCCATTAGATCAGATACTATTAGGGCAGAGAGGAGTCACTGAGCAAACAGTCTCCCTGCCTTTAAAACCGGGTTATCTAATCTAGTCAACAGGGATGAGCTGGACTTTGGAGTTCACAGACGGACGGGGCAGTTTGTCCACGAGTATTGTTTGGCACGGGGATAAAACGCCACTCAGCTTCAGACGAGTCCTGATTGGTCGGTCCCTCGTTTGGAGGGGGGATCAGATAAGGTTTGTGGAGGTACTTTGTTGGGGGCCAGATAACGTGTGGTGCTGATGACTGGAGATGTGCAGCATTGAGTGGGCTGACTGAGCACGTTTCCTCCTCATTGATTAAACGACCGTGCGCATTAAGTGAGAGGTTTGGCTGGTTCTGCTCGTTCAGATTGGACCCTGAAGAGCTCCCTTCCTTCCTTTTTTGTGCAAACATTGCAAATTCTGCCAAGGCTAATAGAAGTTTGAGCTCCTTACTGTAAGTTAATATTCAATATTTGGATATCGTTCTTTTAGCACCAAATTCCTTCTGTTTCCACATTTTGGCGATTTCTTGTTGAGCTGCAGCACAAACCAAAGAACGTTGGTAGATTCCACTTGATTCACTCACCTCAGACGAATGACCACATTTTGGCGTTTCGTCTACAAATCGAGAGCTGTGGATTTTGTCACCCATCGCTTACAATTAAATCATGTGCAGACGGGATCTTGTCATAGCCGGAATGAACTGGAGCAAACAATTATAGCGACCACAGACTGTTAGTTTGTGCTTATTGGCATGTGAATGGGGCTTTTACGCCTTAAAAAAAAAACAACAAAAAAAAACAGGATTGATCCTTTAAGCCGCATCCTGGACTGAGCAATAGACAAAGACACCTGAGCTCAGACAGGAAACTGTGGCCTCGTCCCAGGTATTTACCCTCTCCGTGCCTGTGAGACGTTTAAAAGAAAAAAAGGTGTTTCTCTGTAATTTGTTTTCCTCGTCCCCATCTTCTCCAGCCCCTCTCTGCTCGGCTCCTCTCTCTCTTTGCCTGCTCCGGTCCAGGCTCGGGAGGCAGAGCCGGCTGTGTATGTGGGCCCAGCCTGGCCCTGCCTGCCCAGCATCAGCCTAAGTGCCTCTGACAGCCCACCGCACAGTTATTAACTGTGATCCGCCACCACAGAGCCTGGGCAACCCCGCGCCAAGGGGAGGGTCCACCAGAGGGCTCTGCTCTAAACACAAAGACCGCTTTCACCTCGCTCGCAGTCTTCTCCGACCCCCCTCCCTCCACACCCGCTAATACATATTTACATCATTTCATACGCTGTGCATACAGTTCGTCTAATATGGCCCCATTCACGTGGCCCTGGAACTGCTAGGAATCGGCTCTGCCAACCGTCCAAGTTCCTGATGGGCTGAATAAAAATGCTTTTGTAGAAGACAACTGTGAAGGCGGTTCTTCTATGAAGGATTACTCCAGGACATGTACATATATACAGACGGCCGTATCGTACGTCCGCGGCGTCCGCGGCGCTGCCCCATCGGCTTTATGTTGCCTGTGGAATGCCGTCCGTACACACTGTGGCTTTCATCCATATAGGTGGTCTGCAGGACTGTTTGGACCTGCGCTCGCCCTCCTCGGTCCCAGCCACCCCTTCTCTTCCTCAGGATGTGGGAGACCAGAGGGCCATCGGCCCCTTCAAACAACAACACAACACGGGTCATTAGACGACAAAACTGGGAGAGAAATGAGCAAACGTTAGTAGGATAGAGACCGAGGCACAAGAGGAGAGAGAGTGAGATCCATAATGACAGCTGACTATGTTTAGCCCCCACAAAGGCATCGGGATAAACAGCAGCTCGTCCTGGCTAACAGGAGGGCTTTAAGTCGCAGAATCGAAAACCTCCAAAGCCACATTTTCCTGCCCACACCGGCCATAATGAGAACCCCACCATTCAGTTGTTGAATATTTGAGGCTTTTCCCTTTGAGGTGACTGGCTTTAATATAGCAACGCGACATACACAGTGGAGCAGTGGACATCCCCAGCAGTGTTCAAAGTTGTGGCGGACTAAGGATACGGCTGACATGCATTATTCCTTACAAAAGCTGCCCTTTGTTTGCTTTATGCTCAGATCCCACAAATTGTAGGCTTTGTCCGTCAACATTTCTTATTTCAGGCAGAGCCCCCCCCCGCCGCCGCCGCCTCCTCCTCACCCCTCTCTCCCTCTGTGTCTTCAGTGGCCTTGGCATGTGTGTGGTGTTAACTACACACACATTTGTTGTCTCATGAAAATCATCTTCGTCGGTCTCGGCCCCGTGCAGCTCAAACTCGTTCCGTTTGGTCCCAGCGTCTTACAGATGACATTTCAATGTCTTTAAATGTGCAGTAAAGTTCTGCAGATAAAATAGCATATTGTGACTGGTTCAGTTTTAATGGTGTTTAGGATCAGCTCACGTGGAAAAATCTGAATGAAACTGCAGCACTTTGCTTTGTAAGAAAAGATGGATACATTTTAAAAACGATGCTGGAAATAGTCACTGAATTAACACAATCAGAAAACTCATTAATTAATTAATCACAACAGCAGCAAAAAATGATTCAACGTGAATTAGACAGTTGTCACGCACATTTTGGTTCTCACACATCATTTCCTTTGAATTGCACTTTAGTAAACATTCCCATTAAGAACAGAACTTCCTCTCACACACAGTCAGTTGTGGCATCAAACGGCAGAGACTGCACATCAAATCTCGAGACGTGTTTTCATACTCCCCAGAACATATTAATAAGTCATATTTTATGTATGACTCATTTTCGGGGAAACAACCGAAACGTTTTTATGTTCTGCTCTGAGTAATTCTCCTGTGTCATCAGGGTTCGATACTCTGTACAAACCCTGGGTCTGACAGGTCAGGCACCATTAACCGAGCACACTGCCGAGTCAGAGCAGGCCAAAGCAGCCATTGGCGCCACCACACACACACACACACACACACACACACACACACACACACACACAGACACACACACACACACACACTCACTCAGATCACTAAATTAGCCCTCCTTTAGCCTGTGCCTCACTTAACCCTGCAGCTACACTTACAAGTCATTACACTCAGGGTCAAGTGTGATCCCTACGCTTATCTGCATTAACAACTGGCAAGTGCAGGCGCTCACACACACACACACGCTCACACACGCTCACACTGCACCCATACATACAAACTGCACAGAGCTCTGGTGAGTGTCCTTGGTAATAAAAAGTGATTTACAGTAGGGAGGGATGTGATTGAAGAGGCAATGCTGCCCTCATGTGCTCTACAATTTGTAGTTACAAGCGGTCGAAAGATTATTTGTGGATGATTG
Source organism: Channa striata (assembly GCA_033026295.1). NCBI lineage: Eukaryota > Metazoa > Chordata > Actinopteri > Anabantiformes > Channidae > Channa > Channa striata. The sequence goes on from CM065177.1 coordinate 24,178,919, forward strand.
GTAAATCCCCGACATAACTCAGTCAGTCTTCTCTTCTCGGAAACACATCTCACAGAAAGGTCACACGCAGTCAGCGGCGAGTGTTTCACAGTGTGTCTGACTCCTATGGAAACCCACAGGAGCTGAGCAAACAATGTAAAAATGCAATCGTGGGTTTTGTCCAGGTGCTCATTGCTAAGATTAGGAATTCTGAAAAATGTTTGTAAATTAACGCAGGATATAGACGTGGAAGGATAAGTAAACATGCAAAAAATACATGCAAAGTGCTTAGAGAGAGATTCAGTAGGACTAGAAAACAAAGACACACAAAATGACTACAAAGAAACACGGAAACGGAACACAAAAAGGAGCAAAACAACTATCACAGGCTGCAAAAATGCAAAAAGAGGAAAACTGCCTACAAAGACATAAAATCAGCTTCAAGGGGACATACGCTTAGAGGAGAGACAAAGAATAACAGAAAGGACACAGAGCAACTGTGAAGAGACACAAACTTGCAATGAAGTACGAAGTAAAGCGTGCATTAACACCAGGACACAAAAATATGATAAATGACCGTAAGCAGACATAAAGTGACTGCGAACACTCACACATTTTCTGCACAGACACAACACCAACGATCTATAACAACTATCAGGCACAAACGTGCAGCAAAAGATGCAACATGAGCACAACGAGGCAAAAGCAGCTACAGAAGATGCACAGCGAGAGACGGGAAAGAATTCCAACACAAGGAGAACAAACCACCAGAAAGGGGAGGGAACCAAGGGGGACACTGTCCATTAACGTGTCCAACGTGTGACACTGCAGGTCTCCTGAGAGGACCGGCTCGGTTTGCTACGGTGGCCTTTCAAGACCTGAATGTGCAGAGCATTTATCAGCAACGTGTGAGTGAGAGGATTTATCTGAGCTGGATCACAAAGCTTCTCTTCTCTCCGGAACCTCTCCGGGTCTGAAAATGACTAAGGGATGTGTGGTAGGCCAGGGAGGAAACTCCCTTCACCGCAGCCCTGCTATCTCTGTGGGAGTTCATTATACACACAGACTGGCCACACACAGAAACGCACACACACACACACACACACAGCTCACAGTGTGCGCACATGCAGATTCTACCGTGGGAGATCAGTTGCACACACACACACACACACACACACACACACACATGCGCACGCGAACACTGGTGGGCAGATGTGAACACCATTGACCACACTATAAACTAACCGTCAGTGTGTGAGTGTGTTTCTGTGGACATCCCCTACCCCACCCATGCAGACAGACTCCCATGACAACCCCCCACCCACAAGGTGTGGGTGTGTGTGCGTCGGCCCGGGGGACAGAGTGGCGGCCTGATGCTTGTGACACTGATCGACTTGAGCTCAGATGGTAGTTAAACAGACAGAAATAAAACCACGGGGGGGTTCACAGTGTCGGGGTTATTTGGGGGTCGTCGCACTTTCACACACACACACACGGAGTTAACTAATGTCTCACTGGATTCACATGCTATGTATTGGCTCTGTCTATTATCTGCTGCTGAGCGTCGTACAAGGTAACGACGTACATTTACTCAAGTACTGTACTAGAATTTTAAGTATTTCACTCTAATTAAATAACTTTTGTGAATAATAAAAAGCCAAATATAACGTTTAAACAATTACCATAACATAACCCATCAGTCATCGTCTTGCTGTCCATCATCTGCTCTCGACTACGTCCTGCTGAGGTCCGTCGGTCGCCATATTCTTCTGTCTGCAGGTGCAGAGTGGAGCTTTTCAGGTTCACTCACATATTTCACTCAGAAGTTGCCGACAAACTTGCAGCAAAAAGCAGATGGATGTTGAATTTGCACGACTCAAAAATCTGCTTGTTTGCGTGTTAGGTGTAAATATCATGTGGTAACAGGAACCTGATTGTGCTGTGAGTTTGAACCTAAAAATGGATTCACGTTCTCAGTGTCTCTCACAATTAGACACAGGCCAGATCCAGTAGGTTTTTTTCATAATAAATGGTCAAACCATGAAGCCTAAAATTATGAAACCTTAGATTAGATTTGATCTTCACGGCAGCTGTACTGCTGCTATTATACGCTGGGTAGACATACGTCCTCATATACCTTCTAACTGCTATTGTTGATTGTTTGTAATGTCCTTCACAAAGACTAAAGTCTTATCTACCCTTTAATTTAACAACTAATTGAAAATATATGTTTGAGACTTCTACATCTCATTTTTATTCCAATGTTACTCCAACTTTTTCGCATTTCCAACATTTAATTTTGTGATATCGAGTCTAACAAAACCAAAGCTGAAACCAGTCTTCGTTAAAAATCCCAGACTTGCAAAAACAGATTTCCAAAGACTTAATTTTGTCTTGGTGTATATATAAAAAGTAAAATCCACCACCTCAGTGAAATGAGTGCGCAATAGTTGGGTGTAGGCAGAGGTAACAGGTTACGATCAGGCTTTGGTTGGGGTCAGGTTAGGCATAATGAAACAGCTGGTTGGGTTGAAATCAGATTAAGGTGAAGGGAAACTCCTATGAGGAAACAGACTCCACATCCCTCCGTGACCTGCTCTTAACTACTGGGTCTGACACTACCTGACAGACTGAATTCAGGGTAAGAAACACCTGGGGCTACACTGTCCTCCCTGCTGCTGCTTCAGAAGTTCTGGGTTCAGTCTTAACATTCTTTGACTGGACTCTGGTGACACCTACTGGTGACTTTGGGATATGACATGTCAGGGTTTTTTTTTTTATGTATTATTAATATTTTTTTTAATAAATCTTTTATTTTGTCAGTTAAAAGTACATTTTCCCCAAAGACACTCAGTAAAAACGGCCAAAAAAATTCACATTTAAGGCCATGACACAAACTGCGAGGCAGCGTCACAGAGAGGAAGGAAATCCTAGAACCACATCATGAATCAAACCCAACAGGGAGGCTGATACTTCACGAGCTGAAATCTCCTGGAGGTGACTGGACCATAAATAATGAAACTTCACGGTTTAACCAAAGAGGTCAGCTCTTGTCACAGTAAACTGTTCTCCCGTCACAAGGTGTCAGATGGGAAGTTGGAGCCAATAGAAATGAGGAAAACTAGAACACAACAAACAGATGAGCTTTGTTCTTCCCTATTTACAAAGTATTATTGAACAGGAAACTGACCAGAGCAAAAGTCGGAGGTACATTCATTAAACTCATTTAAAACAAAAAAGAAAAAAGGATCCAATTAAGAAACTTTGGGTCTCGCCCGAGGTTGAAAATCATTCAGAAGTAGGAAGGGGATTTTCTTCTTCAGATGTCCCGTTCGCGAGGTCCTCCTCAGGTGGACGGAGGGGCCGAGCGTTGACACTTCAGATGTGTGAAATAGGTTTTTAAATTTAAAACATCATTACAGTGTAACGCGAGGGCAAAAAAAGTCCTCGGAAACTAAAACACACTCAAAATGTAGAAACATTAAAGAGTAAAAACTAATTGGAATCGAGCCGTCCTGAGAACAACCTGAAATAATAAATACACCCTGGCCAGAAGTAGGGAGCACGCTCCTATTGACTGCAGCTGTGTGTGTGTGTGTGTGTGTGTGTGTGTGGGTCAGATATCTCAGTCCAGGCTGTGTGTTTCTGTTGGTGTTAGTATCCTTGGAGTCCGTTGTAAACCTTCTGTACAGACTCCTGCTTCAGGAGGCTGCGAATACCTGCAACAACAGAGCAGCACCTGTAAGCAACACTGACCAATATTAGACAATTTACAATTTGATTATGGATTATCCTTGGTTCTTCTGGCAGCTTCCACAGCCTGAATCTACTGTAGATCAAAACTATTTTTAATGCGTTCTGCCAGTGCACGTTCCTTCATCACCAGAGGTAACAAACGGTCAATGACTCTCTAACGTAAAGTAAAATTAAAAAATGATACCGCTACAAAAAGCTTGAATCTCCCTGTACAACACGTTCTCGTTCCGCCCGCTGGGGTCCCCTCTGAGCCGTGTTTGTGTCCTTTCAGCTTTTGCAGGTCCACTAGATTGCGTGGTCATCCGACATGAACAGCCATTTTCTTCAAATCTATCCACAGGTTTTAGGTAACTATGGAGACGGGTGAAGCCATCATAAAACATCCACCGTTCCTTCATTTTGAGCTTTTGACTGATGGTCCGAGTCTTCTCACTCATTCCTTTACGCTGAGCTGCAGTGCCTGATGCAGACCCGCTGACCCAAACCATCACGGAGCCTCCTGTGTTTGCCTGTGGAAAGGGCCTTTTTCCCCCCTCACTGCATATAACTGGAATGTTTGACCACGTGACTAAACTTTGGTTTCATCAGGCCAAATCTTTCATTTGGTTGGTTTACACACCCCTTAGCAACCTTCAAGTTTGCTGCCTAATACCTAGAGGTAAGAACTGGTTCACTGTACAGACTGTTCCAGTTGCATTTGAGGCCTTTGTCGAGTCCCCTGCTGTTTGTTTAGGGTCCACATTTCTTTCATTTTTACATTAAGTTGTTCACAGTTCATACTCTCATCCCTAAATGCTTTACAATTTTTTTCTGTCCTAGTTAAACAGCTTTTTTTTGTCTTTTCCTTTAAGAAAGCTGCTTTCCTGTTTCCACTGCTTTTGTAGCTGCCAGCAAACAGCCTGGGCTCCCCCAGGAGATTTAACGCACCTGAGGCCACTCAAACATCAAGTGCAACAATACTATTTAAAGATCAGACACCTTATCAAGGGTTCATATGATTTTCATTGTTTTATTTATACCTTTGTACTGGCTGATGTGCATTAAATATAATGTTCCTGGGGAAAAAAAAAATCTTTTTTTTTTAAATCTTTTAGCTGTTTAGTAACGAGACTCACTTCTCAACCGGCTGCATAATGATCACCACACACTTAAATTGAACCTAAATCTGTGACAGCAGGACTCCTGCGAGGACTCAGCCTGCACTCCATCTCATGTCTTCTAGCTAAGCCAATCAGTTTCTCCGTGAGTTCTTTGGATTAGGTGACAAATTGACCAAATCTGATTTTTGTTTTACCAGCATCCTTAGAAATTCCTCAAAAATCAAAGACATTGACACTCTTCATCCATCAGAACAGTGTTGAATGCCCTCACATTTTCAGATTTCTACAAAATCTCTTATAAGCCTAAACCTCAGACTGACCAGCCTCTCCAGCTCGAGCACAGTGTCAAAGGCCCCCACAGGAATCTACAGCAATAGATTTGTCTTTAGGCCTTTTACACTGAAAGTCCAGTTGCCCACAGGATTGTGATGAACTACACCAATCTCACTGGAGACGACAAAAAAAGAGAAATTTCATCTTGTTTGCAGCCGTTTATCTCCCACTTCTCACTCCCACTCTCAGCCGTCTGCCTCTTACATTTAGAGCTGTGAGCCTAAATTCCCAGAACAACTGTGGCACGTTCTCCCAGGATGTGTTGAACAAACTATCTGCAGATCAGTTAGAAATGCACAGTATGTCCGACCTCCTGCTTTATTCTCACCTTCTTTCTGCTGTTCGTCGAGCTGCGTCTGAGGAAACTCCACATCGAAGGTGATGATGAGGGAACCTCGAATGTTGATGTTGTCAAAGTTGGGCAGGCCTTCACCTTTCTTCCACATTCGAGCTCCGGGCTTGGTGATTTTGTCTCTCACTATGTGGACCTGACAGGAGAAGGAAAGACCAGACACAGATGTTCAGCTTCAGACGTTATTCAACAACACGTGGCTCTTAAACATTCAGTATCAGAGTTTAATGGCTTCAGTCATGAAGACGGCCCCATGTTGGGACAGACGTGTAAGAATGCGGGACCTTGTGTCCGTCCAGATGCACAATGTCCATCTCGAAGCCGACCAGTGCCTCCACCAGAGAGATGGTGACGTTGGTGTACAGGTCATCTCCTCTGCGTTCAAACACAGGATGTCTAGAGAGAAAAGCATCGTATGATCACTCAGTATTTGTTGCAAACCAAAGACACACAGAGGTTCACAGTAAACAAAGCTCCTTCATACTTTAAGACTTTGATGCGGAAGCGCAGATCTCCAGGCTCCCCATCGATGTGAGGCTCCCCTGTGGTCACAAGCAAAACCTTAACAACAGGTGATGAATTTTAAAAAAGTTAACGAGAGGTTTTATGAACTGGGAACTTACCCTCTCCGATGAAAGGGTACTCCATTTCATCTCTCACCCCCTGCTCAATTTCCACCTCCAAGGTTTTCTCTTCATTTACCAGCCTGAAGAAGAAGAAGCCAAAACAGAGGCCGTGTGTTTGCAAATGTATCATTTACACCTACTATAACTGGATCAATGGGTGATAGAATTGAGTTTAAAAAAACTGAATTTGAAACTCATTTTTCTAATATCGTTTCCAGACAAACCATTTTCAGCTGGGCCTAAAAATAATACCGTATTTTCCGGACTATAGAGCGCACCTAAATTTAAGCCACACCCGCTAAAATTTAAAAGAAATATATATTTTGTCACATATAAACCGCATCGGACTATAAGCCGCCAATATCCAGGCTGAGAAATAAGATATTTACATAGAAAGATTTTGTACCATAAGTGTTTATTCATACACCTGAACCTGAATGGTGCCTGTAACACGGCAGTAAAAGTGCTGATGTTTGCTGTTGTGCGTCTTGGGTTGCATGCGCTAAGAATAAAAACTGGCGCTTTTTTGTTTGCACTGACTTCCATCTACAGCGCCCATCTGAGGGCTGCAGAAAAATTCATAGAAAAGCAGCATCTCTGTAAAAGCCGCATGGTTCAAAACGTCGGAAAAAAGTAGCGGCTTATAGTCCGGAAAATATACGGTAATAATAATGACAAATGTTTTTGTGTTTTTTAATGTTGCTCATTTGTGAGTCCAAATTTAATTAAAGTGGATTATAACATATCAGAATAAAACAAGAGCAAAACAACAACACAACGGATAGAACATTAGGAAATTTAAGGAGAAACAAGCGAAGATGAATCAGTAAATGTGAACACCTCGTCTCCAAGGTTATGTTGTAATATTTTGTGGTTTTCTGTGCCATATAGAGTCCTGGATGTTTCAGCTCTTTTTGAGCTGACTACATGATGACAGTATGGGGAAAATGTTTCTCTTTGGTTAGACTAAATCTTTTACTTCCCCCTTAAGTCAGGATAGAAATTGAAGTGCCATCACGCACCACAAACAACATCTATCAACTAATCTAGGCCCTGTGCTCTGCACCGTTGCATTAGAGGTTCAAGCATCCAAATGTGGGGATTTAAAAACAGACCCAAGAATAAACCCATTAAAACTACCAGTGTTAAAACTTATTGGATGTCAACTCCCCATCCTGAAACCCAATCTACCCAAGCACAGAGAGAAGACCAATTCAAAAAGAGTGGTTTACAAAAGAGGCAAAAAACTAACAGCAATCTGCACACTGCAGGTTTTAGATCAAGTGGCGCTTTGATCTAACAGATATTCACAGACAGCTCGACGCCTTGGACCTAATTTATGTCCAGCACCTGCAGACACTTGATTGCATGCAATTGCAAGCGAGTCCAATTTCCTTGAAAACAGAACGTCCAAAGAACTGAGGTACACTCTGCTATTACATATTAACGCACAGAACCTGAGGTGTATGGTAATAAGAGGGAGCCGTGGCAATCCTGAACACTGGCAATTCATGCTGAAAGCAACGCAACCCGAGCGTTGTGTAAAACTAAAAACATCACTTTCCAGTCGATCTAACAGTTGTTCTGCATCTCCATTATCATCGGGTGTGTTTTTAAGTCCTGGTCTATTATATTTCCCTCATCCCACACAGAGAATGGGGAAAGTGAAACCGCAGAGCTCACAGTGACACAGGGAGTTCGGTCAGTCTTTACAGATGCACATTCATCTTTGGAGACCATGCTTCACTCAACATGTGAGGGGCTGTAATGTAAAATATGTTCCCGCTGTTACTAAAAATAGCCACAACTTACTTCACGTTGGGACACTCATCGCACACCATCTCCTGAGTCATCTGGAAGCGACCTGGACCGAGCTGCGTCGTCCTCATCTCCTGTCTGCAGTTACACTTCCTCTTGCCAGGAGCTTCTTTGGCTATAGGCTTATTACGTACAACCTGTATGACAGAGAAAGTTTACAGTTTAAAATACATAACTAACAAGTGAACTGGAGTCGAGTAATGATGGGTTTGCAAGTGCTGCACTCCCATGTTTAAATCTTTCATTCTAACACACAGTTCCACACTTTGTTGTCTGTACCTCCACAAAGTTCCCAGAATACACCTCTTCGAGTGTGACCTCCAGGTCTAACACTATGTCATTTCCTCTGGGGATGTTTCTGTCCTGTTGCGGCCGGTTGCCTCCGAACATGAAGCCAAAGTCACCAAAGAAGCTACAAACGGGGACAGGAGCAGTGGCATCAGCAGAGGTTTTTAAAGAGAGTTTATTCTGTGATCAGATTCACTTCAATTAACCTTTGAACACTTCACTTATACACAACACTCTAATCCCTAAGATTTGAGTTCAGCAAAAATATTTTTTTCCCTTGCATCTCTGGCTTTTTCACTCTCCACTTCTAGATTTTTTCTCCAATTTATTTTGCCATCCTCAAGGGAATACTCAACAGTAAAATCTTGATTTTTCTCATGAATGCATTACTACTTCTGTTTTGTTACACAGTGGCACGTGTGTAGATGGATTACAGAGTGTGCTTGTACTCATATCAATGCGACTTTATGACTGCATACATGCATATGCGGTACATGGATCTGGGTAGAAACATACTGATACTGTTTTAAATGTAAAATATACTTGTTATGCTGTCTCTTAGACCTGGAGAATTGTGACAAAATTATTATATTGTGCCTTTTGCATGAGCCAGTCCTTTAATTTAGCTGCATACGTAGTTATAAAGTGTCCTATTGGCTTTTAGTCCCAAACAAAAACCACCTGAGCTAAAATGAAACTAACCTGGAGAAGATGTCGTTGTGTGAGCTGTGGTGACCCTCTTTGAGTCCATCTTCTCCATAAGCGTCGTATTGTTTCCTCTTCTCCTCATCTGACAGCACCTACACATACACAACCACCAAAGTTTCCATCTTTAAAAACTCTTTCAAACAGTGACACAAACACATGTTCAATTTCTGAAATATATCAGCGATTGCTCAGCACCTGTTTTGGACATAGTGCATTTTTTGTAGCCAGCTAAAAATAAATTTCAATGCAATTTGGAATAAAAATGTATGTTGCAAATCATAATGTTCCGGTGATGAGAGATGACGAGCACAAAAAACCGCCAGGGGTAGTTAGTTTTCACTGATATTTTTTATATATTTCATGCATATGACTATCTCCAGTCCACTCCATCAGTTTGTTCTTACACATTTACAACCAAAGCTTGTCAGCAACTCCCAGCATTACATGACAGTAACTCTTAATTTAAATGTACAGAAGGATTAACCAGTAAAAATATATGGCCAACAGAAATATCATTAACGTTAATTGTGTTTCTCATGAATACACTGAAAACAGGAACTAATCGGGACTGGACTTGGAATATTTGCGTTATGCACAATAACACAACAATTTGGGGGTTGTTTTGAGTACTTTGTAACTGAGTAAAGAATCTGTCGAGTCTTTTGTAGGTCAAAGGTATTTTCAGTATTTGCAGTATTATATATATGTCGGCCTTTTATAGATATATTTTTACATATTTACGTCTTTTTAGGTTCTGTAAAATTATTTCATGTGTTAAACACAATGTGAACATTTGCTCTGGGAAACACCTGCAGAGATTATCTGAATCCACTTATCACGTCTGATTTTTTTCAACGCCAGCTGAGCTACGTAACAGCCAATGAGATGCGGCCACACGGTCTTGTCCACCAATCACAGCGCACGTACCGTTTCCAACGACAACCAAATAGCCAGCGAACTAAAGAGGTTTTTGTCGGAGCGCTTCAGGGACACGGTTTATTTCCCGTCACTGTGTTTCAGTCAAAAGAAGCGACTTCCGTCGGCCGTCGCTGGCTTCAAGCACTCACCTCATAAGCTGCGCCCAAGTCCGCAAACTTGTCCTGGGCTTTCGGGTCGTCCTGGTTCCTGTCGGGGTGTAACTGGAGAGCCAGCTTTCTGTAGGCCTTCTTGATGTCCCTGATGGAGGCACTTTTGCTCACTCCCAAGATCTTGTAGAAGTCTCGGCTAAAACACACAGATAACAGAGTTGCCTTTGTCCCAGAGACACAGTTTGAAAGTGAAGTCCGCCGAATGAGCCGGTTGTAGCTCCTGTTGTTACGCGGAGCTTTGGTTTTCAACAAATTATCCGTGGATCTACTTGACACGTAAAGGAAACTTAAAACGTGACAATTCTCACTCAGGTTCCGGAGGTCTGGGGAGCACGGCTAGCTCAAGTCAAAGAAGAAGAGCCGGTTTAGTTCCCCTCGGCTGAAGGCTAGTTCCTGGCTAACGAAGCTAGCTGCTCATCCGAAACATGGCGGTTACGGTCAGAGACGTGAACACTGAGCCACGGAACAGCAACAACACAAAGCGACGCGTTTAGCGCGTTAGCCGAGCGTGTCGAGCAGCTGGGCTCCACTCCGCACATGTAACCCCGGTGCGGACCAATCACAGTGGAACATGTGGACCAGCTGCCGACGCCGCGTCCGAGCGCACACCGACCGGCACCTACCCAGCGAGCACCGCCGCGGCCACACAGAGCAGCAGGCAGCACACGTTGCACAGATTCATCCCTCTGTTGGCCATGGGTTCGATCCCGGACTCGGTTAATGAAGAAGCAAAGGAACAGCCGGCTTGTGAAGGTGGGCTCCTGCTGCCAGTAGCCTTCTTCCTCCTGTCACACAGAGCCGCCCCCCCTGGATGTGGGCAAGTCCGCCTCTCGCTCCAAACCCCGCCCCTCATTAAAGAGACACCTCTCGCCTCTTCACAACCTCCGCACATTTATGCGCATCCTATCATGTGCTGGTCGGCTGTTCGGTGTGAGTGAAAACCACACGGGTCGCACCTGGCTGACTTGTAATTGCTTGTCTCCGAATGTCTGTCTCTTTATTGCTTTTCAGTTATGAAGCCTGTCCTACTCCAACTTTGCGGTATTTGCTGGATGAGTTTCCGTCGTCGTTTTATGTCTTGTTCCCTGTAAGCTGCCGGGAGCCTTAAACGTCTCCCTCGACTGTTAAACTGTGTAAATCTATTGGAATGTGCCCATAGAAAAGTAACTCCTACATGGTCCGAGTAGTGATTCTGATACCTTTCACAAAGGAGCTTTTTAATAATCTTGAAGGGAGCACATTAGTGTAAAAAGAGAGGCTTTCAGGCATAGGTTTAAAAAAATGTGGAAGAAGTTTTTTAAATTTTTGTTCAGAAACGATTTAACCTATTGTACATACTGTCAAAAATGTACTTGTTAAGTGGCAGGAACTGTTAAGTAACTTCGTCTGTTTTGCTGTTGTCCGACATCTGTCCCGTTCTGCCGACAGTCCTTGAATGCAGCATAGGGCGCGTCCCCGCGAGCTGCGCGCAACAGATGTCAGCTCGGCTCTGAGCGCCAAATAGGAAGAAGTGCAGATGTGAGTCCGACTCCGAGCACGACGACCCGCCCCGCCGACGTCTCTCCTCTCACGCGTGTTTCACCCGGCCCGTCGATCCACCTCCCACCGGGACGGAGCGGCGAGCTGCCCGGAGACCCGAGAGCACGAAGTAATGAGCCGCAGTTCGGTGCCAGTCTCCGGTGTGTTAGCGCGGCTAGCTAACGGCAGCTACCGCCGCTGAGCCGCGGTGTCGGCGGACAGACGCAGCCGCCTTTACCGTCACGTCACAGCAGCCAGTGAGTACCGGCAACAGTCGTCACTTTACGTTGTTTCTTGGTTGTAGCTCGGTCACGCGTTGGTGACAGCACCGCGGTTGCCATGGGAGCATCAAAGTATCAGGTAAGAGCCACACAGGAAGTCAGCACGGTCAGGGTGATCAGGTGCGCGCGAAGCGAAGCGTCAGACTCCGTGCTGAAGTTCAAGTAGATGCTAATGAAGTAAACAATGCATTTCCAAAGAAGACTTGAACACTGGAATAGAGTCCAGCAGGAAAAACAGACAAAAACAGTTATTCTGAAAATAATAATCATCTATGAGCCGGGTGAAATAGATGTGGTATTTGTTCAAGAATAACGTTCAAACAGGAAGCAGCACTGACAGCTGCTGTAAAACGTTTAGGAAACTGTTGATGTGGATAAACGTGCATGGCTGCTGCAGATTTTGTTGGCAAACTAAAAAGTATATGGCAAAGAAACATTTCTAGTATTGAATAAAAAGGGCCGTGCCACAGCAGAGTGTGAAACAGAAATGGCAGCTGGTAAATTTGCAGCTGATATTTCTGGTTTTATGTATCAGGGTGAAGAGTAGAGTGTTTTACTGTGTGAAGTAAAAATGAAAATATTCCATTAAAGCATGAGTATGATAGGTCAAAATTGAACTCCAGTAATTTAATCTGTGCAACTTTGAACAAAGTGTGATATCGTCAGTCAAAACACAGGGACACAAAGAGGTGATCGTTTCTTCCAGTGGAGTTTACTGCACCACGTTACTCTTCATGGTGAGATTCTCACGTCATAATGTTCTGTGTCCAACATCCTGTTGTGTTCGTTTCCTTCCTCTTCAGACATGGAGGCAGACAGTGTGAGCGTGTGGCCACGTATGGAGCCCTTCTTACTGGGTGTCCTGCAGGTGAATATACCTTCACAAATCATAAAGTCACCAACACATGGATGTAAAATAACTGGACTTGATGCTGTTGTAGGTGGCTCCCTCCTCCAAGCTCAGCCTGCACTATCTTCGTAAGATGGCCACGTACGTGCGAACAAGGGACGGCTGCTTCCCCATTCTGCACTGGCCAATGTGGAGACATATCGCCTGTGGAAAGCTGCAGCTGGCAGAAGACCTTGCGTGGCTTTATTTTGAGACCTTTGACCTTCTCGTTGGCCACAGTCCAGAGGAGAAGCTGGAGCGGGCTGAGTGTCTTTCGCAGTGCTCTTCCGAAAGTGAGCTGGACAAACAGCGGAGCAAGGTGATGGAACGTAATACGAGCTCTTCGTCCCAGTAAACCTTTTGTGCCATGTCCCAGTCTTTTATCAGGATCAGTGTTTCCCCTACCTTGGTAAGAGCATGGGCCTTATCGAGAACAAATACATAAATCCGAGAAATCAAACGGTACTTTCTGATTGTCACAGAGCGAAACACAGACAAACATTGTCACGTCCTCACGCAACCCTGCAGGGCGGACTTTGTACATGACCACAGCTGCTCCTTTGATCTGCAGGTGTGTGTGCAACCTGAGGCTGTTTGATTCCTGTCCGGTTTCCAATGCCGAGCAGTCACATTAGGTCTGCCAATGTAAGATTCTGTGCTGTTAAACCAAGTCCACACGCAAGCAAAGATAATTTATATATTAAATGGTAAGTTTCAGTTTGTTGGCTCCAAACTTTTACAACGGAGTCTTGAATAGAAAAGTGGTGAACTTATTTTGATGACAATTCCATAAAAAGCAACGTTTATTAAAATACCACAGTTACACGCTGTCTTTGATAACAGGATTGGCAGGAATATTCTGTTGTATATGTCATCAGAATAAACATTCTGCTAGAGGAGGAACATCCCAGAGGAACTTTAAGTGAGACCCCCCCCCAGTGAGTCATGCAGGAGATTTGCGTGCAAGAAATACATTTTATTAATATTCACTTCGTTTTACTTTGCCCTTCCATGGATTTACCCGCCAAACGTTTTTCGTGTTTATCCTCTTGCCACCGTGCAGCTCTCAAACCAAAACAGGAGCTGCCCTTATTTTGTCTCTGTTTCTTTACCCCAGTTGTCTGTGGACACGCTGCAGTTCCTCCTCTTCCTCTACATCCAGCAGCTGAATCGTGTGTCTCTGCGCACGTCTCTGATCGGCGAAGAGTGGCCCAGTCATCGCACTCGCTCCCCGATCTCCATCAGATCGAGAGACCAAGACGAGCTCCCAAAATAAGGTCTGTGTCCGGATATTTACCCCGCTGGTCGTCGAAAACCACGATCGGGTTCAAAGTACATGTTTTCTGTTTGCTTCAGCAGAACTGGGATGATCAGGCCCACCTGTCGTTTATGCAAATCCATCTAGCTGAGATTCTGGAGCTGCTGGTGGAGCCAGACCAGCTGTGTCAGTCTGGGCTGACCCTAAGAGACTGTCAGGTGTGTGAAATTCACTGTGTTAGCAGTTGCTTTGGTTCTAGGGACCTGGTTTTTAGTTTGACAAGGTTCCGAAGCTCTAAACTTCATTAAGTTTGAAGGTTTCTCCGACATCTGTGTAGAGCCGCTCAAAGTTCGAGACAGGGACTTTACGAGCCGCTGTGGAAGTTACTTGGAGACTGTCCGAAACGTACACAATTCAAAGCACCCGAAATGTGTGTAACTGATCAACACGGCATCTCGTAGCATGAGGATGGTAAAATCTGCCTCATCGCAGACACATTTTACAGCAACACGTGCAAAAATGTGGCGAAAAGTTAAACGGCTATCTAATTGCCAATACGATGAAGACCGATATTACCGTGTCTTTTCTAACAGAAAGTGCTTTTTCGTGTTTAATTGAAATCCAATGAAATACTTAAAACAAATGTAAAGCTTCCTGACTTGTAGCCGATTTATATTTTTGCTCCCCTCCCCCCCAGGTCTCCCTGGAGGCGGTGCGGAGCCTAGGCTTGCTGTTGGAGGGCTCAGTCAGCCGCAGTAAAGCTGTGCAGCCTGTCCACAGGCTGCTGAACAAACCTCCGCTTCAGGCACAAGCTGGCTACTCCACACTTAGCCGCTCCTTCCCCTTGCACAAGTTACTGTCCTGTCTCCATCAAAACCTCACACTCAACCCCTTTGGGATGACCGCCTGCCTGCACTCAGGCAAGAAACTTGCTTGGGCTCAACAAGGTATCCTAACACCTTCAGGGACTAGTTGTTTGAAGGGACAGACTTGCCCTCATCACTCTTTCTGCACTACTCTGTGCCGTTCTGTGACGACCTCTGTTTGTACATTCTAGTGGAGGGGGCCATGAAGCGAGCCAAAATAGCCAGGAACACCCACACGGCTCCACCTGGCAGTAAGATGGTGCTAATGTCCCAAGTGCTACGTCAAACTCTGGCTAAAACCTCAGAGAAACTGACCGGTGCCAACATCAAAATCCACAGATGCTCAGAAGCCTTCATCTACCTTCTCTCACCTCTCAGGTAAGCTTTGCCTCCATTGTAACCGGCTACGTTGAGGACTGTCTGGGAGTTACCTCACGTGTGTGCGTGGTTTCTGTGGCTCCCTTAGATCAGTCTGCGTGGACAAATGTCGTGACAGCACGGTGGTCCTGGGTCCTGTTGAGACCAGTGTCCACATGCACAGCTGCCACAACGTGCGACTGGTGTGTGTCGCCGGCAGGATGGTTGTCGGCGCCTCCTCGCATTGCACCATCCATGCCCTGACGCCCACTAACCCTCTGCTTCTGCCTGGAAATGCGGACATCACCCTGGGTCCTTTCCACACTTTTTATCCCTCTTTGGAGGACCACATGGCCAGCGTGGGCCTGGCTGTAGTCCCCAATGCCTGGGATCAACCCTTGCTTCTGGGGACCGAAGGACTCGTCAACCCGGGGCCTCCCTGCTACCGCCTGCTGCCCCCGGCTGAGTTTTACACAATGGCTGTGCCCTTCAAGATGGAGGGGGACACGTGCGAAGTGCCTGGTGAGCTGGCGCCTCACTATCAGGCAGCTCTGGATGAGAAGCATAAGAGGATACAAGACTGGCAGAAGACTGTGATGGATGCTCGGCTGAACAAGTGAGTGACAAGCCATTATTAAGTGAAATAATCTGACCTAGTAGCACTGAAACATCGTCCATGCATGGAATAATGTCGTATTACTGCATCGCCAGTGGAAAGTTATAATGGAAAAGCCATTACATAAATCAATAGGATTGCGAGTCAGCCACTCCGCTGCTGATATTACAGAGGTCAGTGGGAGCATTAGTGTCAGAAAGCTTGCTGTAGGGGATTCACCCTCGTAACCATGACGGCACAGAGGACAGCAACAGATAAGTCCTCACTCCCAAATGATTTACACACTGCGTAACCATGTGTTGACACCCATCTCTTCCACGTTTGGCCTCTGATTCCTCTTTTACCTTCTCCAGGGAGCAGAAGCGACAGTTCCAGGATTTGGTTGAAGTCAAGTTCCATGAGTGGCTTCTGGAAACAGGGCACAGGCAGGAACTTGACAGCCTCATCCCACCCACAGTAACCTCTTTAAAGGAGCCCAATGGGCCTGCAGCAGACACGCACCAAGTTAAAGACGCCAAACATATAAGGGCTGGACGGGCAGTAGGACAGTCGCCTTTGGCTTATTGAACTGTTGGGTCGCTCTTTTTTGGCGACAGTAGCAGGATAATTCAACAGCATGCAGAGAGTCGTACACAGTTGGCCTGCTGCTGTAGTGAACCTCGTACCACAGGCCCTCATGGCTCCTTAGCACGTCGGAGCCAAACAGGGATGTTATGACAAACATCACAGCACAACTCGTTTGAGCAAAATATGAATAACACAGGTGTAGCATGAGTTCAGACATTACAAACTTAAACAGGGACACTTTGAAAAAGCTGAGGAGAGACGACGATGGGCATGACACTAAAACATGTTCTCTGCAAGCAATAATTCTGCTGTAATAGAAGCGGTCCAAAGCTACATCAACTTCCTTTGTCTGCGTAAACCCCAGACAGTCACGGAAATCCCAGAGGAAGAACCTAAAGCACTTGCCGATGATTTCTGCTGTCGTGGTTATAACCTGATCCCACTGTGAACACGGGCCTTTCCCGTATAGTCAGTTTCCTGCCAGGCTGTGCTCATACATGCATCCCTAAAAAAACTACTATTACTACTAATAATAATAATGGTCGTCAAGTTTACATATGCGTGTAAAGACGGAAGATACAGATGCTAAATAATCAGTTCTTTGGGTATTAGGACCGTTTTAGTAGCTCAGGTCATAGTATTTTTGTGCTGTTAGAATATTAAAGCGTTTGCCATTATGGAGAAACAGGAAGGGATATGACTGAGTTATTTTAGGAACATGAGAGGGTCAGTAGTCACACTGCTGTCGGGTGGTTGAGCCCTTCCAGTTTGTTATTTTTTTACGACACTCGTCTGTTCTCGATATCACAGTAGATGTTTGGCCAGTTTGTGACTGGTTTGGCCAAAATAGCGCCGCAGTTTGTCCTGCTGTGACTTGGTGCCGACGTGTCCTTTTTAGTTAACCAAAGTCCGCCGCACCTTAAGTACCTGATTTGCGGACATGTCAGTTTGTAGATGTCTCTCAGAATGTGCAACGGAAATATTTATTTTTGTAAGAATTCACGTGTATGAGTGTGTTTTAGTAAAATTATTTTTCAAAAAAACTACCTTAATTCCAGAAGCCTTTTTAGTGGTAAGTACCTATAAGAGAAACAACATCGTAGTCCCACACTTCGACTCGTAACGGCACATTAACAATTCGTTTTCACAGCACGTGGATCCCGTAGGCTACAGCAAGCACTGCATGTGTCTATTAGTTATGGAACATTACTTGAAGAGAGGGCCTTGATTAAATACATATGGGCTTTCTACGTTTTACATTAGAGGCGATTACTGTAAAAAAAAATACATCTATGATAAAGATCTAAATGCTGGGATAAATCTATTTTCAGGATGATATTGTAAAATGCCTTACTGCTTCCACATGAACACACGGCATTATGCAGCTATTGTATGAAGTGCACAATGAAGTTTTGATAGTTGAATAATAAAGATAAACTGACTTAACTATCACCTGTTTTTTGTTGTTTGTGCACATCAGTGTAATACTTTCTCAATTCTTATCTTACGCAGGTAAAACTGCTCTCCGAAAGAGTTACAACCTGAACTTTATCACCTTGGTGACGGAGACATTCGTGTAGCACAGTTTGAATCAGACTGACAAGGTTTTAGGTCGGTGTACCTAATAAATTGACAGCCAAGTGTGAATTGAACTGCATGAATTTTATCCAACAAGTAGCACGTGTGGTGGCTGCGGCTACCAGCTACGTTTCCTCCAGTAAACATGTTCTTTTTATTTCCATCTACTGCATTTCAAGACAAGTAACAGGTTCATCTTCATCTGTTGGTTTCCTACTGTAGTTACACGTTGATCTTCTGTTACCAACAGTTACCCTAACTGCAGACACAGACTGATCCGCCACAACCGATGGTCTCAGTAAAGTCGTGGAGGACCAGAGTCAGCATCACCCATGACGATCGATTAGCATTTATTATATTACAACCACAGGTTAATGCTGTGGTGGTTGGTGAAGTTGACTGTTGGTAGACCACTCAGGACAAACGTCCTTCATATCTTTGCAAACTAACTTTTAATGTATGATCCTTTTAGATAATAGCATAATAGTTAACTGTCTCCTTCTAGTGGACAGACGGAGATGGGAATGAAAACCGGTGCGTTCTGTGTCGGTCAGCGGGAACTAAAACCTGCAGAGGCAGATTAAAACGAAAAAAATCTGTAGTGAATGATTGTTCTTATTCTTCTGCTTAAACTTGGCACATTTTTGCTTTAGGTCGCCTTTAAAAACTAATTCAGCGCCCCGGTGGGATTTCACCTGGTTCAATAAAGATTACAATCCTTTAAAAACGTATTACGTTTGTCATACAGTTTTTAGTTGTGCGTTATAGCACTGAGGGCAGAATTTGAGATGGTGCAAGGAAGGATACACCTGCAACCTCAATAATAAACCATTATATACTGTTCCTAATAAAGTGGTTACTGAGCGTGTAATAGAACATATTGATGAAAAGGTACACTTATAATAAATAAAATTATTGAAATATATGATGCATAAAAAGTAGACCTTTTTCTGCCAGGTTACTTATATTTAGTATATTTCGGATATTCTATACTTTTTTTATTTAAAAAAGTGTTTTGAATTGGTTTCCTGTTTCCTTCTACCACAGTGTTTTATGGTGCGTTACTCTTACTTTTACTTAAGGACCTGAACTTTGCTCTCTCTGGATTCTTCCATAAGGCAGAAATAAGTCATGAGTTGGCAGGTCCTCGCCATGTGGGGGCAAGCTGGTGGAGCTGGCATGTGAAACGTGGTGCGAGAGCTGGAGCCGGGGGGAGGGTGGGCACTGGAGCCAGCCAGTAGGGAAGTGGGGTCAATGGACGCTTACCATGCCCGGCCATTATGCCGTAATCCTTCCTCGCTTTTCTGGAAAAACTGAATAGCACTAGAATCACTGACTCAATTTTTGGATCTCATTTTCATGACAAAGCGATTGTTCCCCTTTTGCCTCCACTGTTGCTGTTTATAAACGTGGGACAGCGGGGGGGTATAAAAGGGTCTGGTGAGGGGCCAGTGCTGCATCGAGACCTCAGGGGAACCAGCGTCACCTAACATCACCGAGGCCATCCCACACAGCATATCCAAGATGGGCAGGGTGAGTTGGACAAAGTGGGGCCCGCATAGTCTTGGCGGGTGGGTGAATAACAGGGGATTAATAAGGGAGGGGACTTTTCAACTGTGTTGTTTGGTGGAGGTTAAAGCTGCACTGAAAACATACTGCAGCCCTCGAACTCAAATGGATCAGGAAAGACTAAACTCTAAATGCTAAGAGTCCATGTGTTGTGCCTCAGATTGTCTTCTACGAGGACAAGAACTTCCAGGGCCGCCGCTACGAGTGCGACAGCGACTGCTCGGATTTCCACACCTACCTGAGCCGCTGCAACTCCATCCGCGTGGAGAGTGGGGCCTGGGTGGTGTACGAGAGGCCCAACTACATGGGCTATCAGTATGTCCTGACCAGGGGCGAGTATCCAGAGTACCAGCGCTGGATGGGGGTCAACGACCGCCTCAGCTCCTGCAAGATGATTCACTTTGTAAGTCGGCAACCTGACCACTGATTGTCCCTCATTTCGTGCTTCATGACAGCCAGACGGTATGAACTGATAACAGCATCAGTGGGTGGGGGAGAGAGGGCGGGGCTGCGCCGGTGTGCATGTCAGGCTTTAGTCCGACTGACCCAGAGCCTGTGGGCGGATTCAGAGAGCCCACAGATTCACCTAAGAATCAATGCAGTCAGTGTGAGCTACGTGTGCGCAGCTTTGAGCCGTTTACAGAGGCACTAAACAAAGGCACAGTCCACTATGATGCTCAGATTGTCTCTTCTTATTCCTGCAATGCTGCAAACATATCCCTTCCTCCACCTCCTCTCTTTTAACCCCCCACCATCTTTTTTCTGTCACCCCCTTCAGACCAGTGGGACCCCGTACAAAATGCAGCTCTATGAGAAGGCCGACTTTGGGGGCCAGGCCTTCGAGGCCACAGAGGACTGCCCCTCGCTCCTAGAGAAGTTCCGCTGGAGGGAGGTCAACTCCTGCAAGGTCTACGATGGTTGGTGGGTTTTCTACGAGCACCCCAACTACCGTGGGCGCCAGTACTTCCTGGAGAAGGGGGAATACCGCAAGCCAGGCGACTGGGGCGCTGTCAGTCCAACAGTGCAGTCTTTCAAGCGCTTCACCGAATGATTTTCCCTCCATCCAAAACATTCAAAGACTGTTTGGCTACAACGTTCGTTAACAATAATGTGATTTTGAACTGAGGTCTCACAAATTAAAACCTGTCCAGCAAGCAAAGGTTTTTCTGTTGTTGTTTAATGTCAAAATAAGAACACTCTGCATCCCCCAAACTTCAGGGCTCAGTAAAAGTCACACTTCATCGGAGCTGTCGGAAAACCTCAAGTAAAGCAAGTTCTTTGGCGTGCGCGCTGTCTGAGATATCTGAAGGTTGGAGTTCACATCATTTTAGTTAAACAAAACTCCTTCATGCCAGCGCAGGTCTGAGGTCCACAGTGACAGGCTGAGGGTTGAAGTGAGTCCCAAATGAGAAACAGTTCCCTCCCCCACCAACCAGGAGCAGCTCTTCTGAGTCTGTGAGCTCAGAGCAGAAAGAGTGGAGCATCAGAGGCCAGGGCACCGAGCTCTGCAGATCAAACACACACACACACACACACACAGAGTGTCTGGTTATTCAGGATCGTGCCTCATTTCCCTTATTTGTCCATAACCCGTTAACTGACCGTGTCCAGACTGAACTCAACGCTGCTGCACGTGTTGAGGCTGATCACCATCACACCAGGCACACTGTCTGAATGCAGCCACACCCCACCGACCACAAGCAGCTTGTCACCGGTCACATGTGCAGAGTGAGAGTATCTACAAAACACACCGAACACCAGGTGTTAGTGAGGGTTTCTTAAGCTTGAACTTACGGGCAGCGAGAAACAAACAACCCACCTGGGAACAGGAGGCGGCTGCACCTCGACTCTCTCCCAGTGGAAGCCGCTGTCCGTCGGCTTTAACACGACTGTGTCCCCCAGTGGAACACCCCTTCTGTCCAGCCCTCCAAACACCACCACACCTCCCTGATAGGAACAGGCTGAGTGCGAATGGCGACTCTCTGGTGCTGCGCCCTCTACTGGGATCTGTGCATAACACACAGTGGACACACACTCAGCCTGATGCTTATTTGCATATTTGTGAGATGTTGTCGTTTACAGTAACAGCTTCTTGTGTTTGTCGTAGTTTGTGAAATCGGTATTTGCTGTGACAACGTTATTCTTATTTGGAGAAAGCTGGACTATTTAAAAAATGATGAGACAGATCTGAACAACTTGTGAAACTAATGGTGCAAATTTGCTTACAAATTGTCCTGCCTGAGGCCCAGTGTGATTTGAAGTGAACAGAGACAGAGACCATGGGAGTGCTATCCCAGTGTGTGACAATAACTATTTGTTTATGCGGATTACACATGCAAACCTCAGTCCAGCGCTGCTGGTCTACACACAGGAAGTGTGCGTCACCCAGAACTGCCTCTGACTCGTTCTTCCCACCAAACACAAACAGAAAGTCTTGGCCTACAGAGAAAAATACAAAGGTCTTGTTGTACAATGAGCAAGTTAACACAAGGAAATCAATTAGGCCTCGATCTAACCTTTGTGACTGATCCTCGACGCCGTGTGCCTCCATCTCGGTGGCGGTGGGTTACCAGTACACACTATCTGCTCCACGCAGAGTTTCACGGTCTCCTCCGAGTCTGCAGCAGCAGGGGGACGTGTCACTTTGAAAAGGCCTTGTACTGGGTTAAGTGGGGAGGAGCGACCTCCGTAAACCACCAAAATTCTTCCAGGAAGAGAAGTAACCGTGTGGTAGAGTCGCACGCCTGGGAGGAGCCAACAAGACAAGGAAAGTTAACACAGGAAAGAAAATATGCCTCACTTGACTTACTTTGGTCCAGATATAATTTCTGATTATGCATTAAAAAAACGTTTTGTTTTTTTTTTTGCATGTTCTCTATAATTGTAGTGTAACAGCAAATCCTATAAGTGACGGAAAAGGTCGCTCTCACCCAAATCTGCCGATGGCTCCACACCGACGGCCCTCCAGCCTTCCGGGCCTCTGAAGAGGACTTTACTTGCTGCCCCCCTGCCTCCTCTGCTGGAGCCACCGGTGAGCAGAACCTGCCCGGGACTCATTAAAGTGGAAGCCATCCCCAGCCCCTCCATACTAACCGGTACGGTCTTCACATGTAGGGCTCGGGGGCTCCAGGACGGGCAAATACGTGGTGCTGGTGGAAAAAACAAATGTACGTAGTTTCATTTGGGAAATACGTGTAGACAGACAGACAGACAGCTGTTGGCACGTAATAATGATGCTACCTGAAGGACGCCTGAGCAAACACTGAGCCAACAAAGAGCCTCGAGACGCAGTGAGAATGAAGTAGTGTGAACACTTTTGGTGCCACTCCTGAAGACGGACACAGATTTTGACTCATCAATCACATTTTAAATAAGATCAAATCAGTCACAAATGTACAGCAAAAATACTGCAGCTTATAACAGAACTTATTTCTGTTTCTGTACAAATAAATCTCAATTGAACAAACAAGACAAAAAAAACAGAGGGAAACAATCCAGTCTTACATGTTTGCGTGCGGCAAAAGTATGTGAACCTCTGGGTTTGTGTGTTTCAATGAATGTGAGAACAATTATACTCAAAGAAGTGAAACCTAGGTGTGTCCGAATTTAACAACACGGGTTTGTAGAAGTGTGCCACAGGTCGAACAAAAGAGATTCTGGAAGAGCTTAAAAGAAGCTGATGTTCATAGCTGATTAACAAGTCACTAATACCACAGGCAGCAGTCTGTCGACTTTTGCCACACACAAAAATTGGACACGTAATAATTTTCCAGCTTGTGGAGAAGTAAAACAGCCACCTCGTATTCATCGAAAGGCTCCAGGCTCTCCACTCTGCAGCGCTCCTCCTCAGGGACGAGCCCCAGGTAGAAGTCATTCATATCCAGACACACGCACCGCTCCCAGCCCTGCACACAAAAGCATTTATAGAAGCAACACAACCCCATCGAATCGAACTGCACACGGCTAGTACACGTAACGGGAATACTGGCCTTGTCTGAGAACCTGCGTGTCTGTGCAGCCGTGTCTGGGTACTGTCGAAGAGCGTGCAGAGTTGAATTCAGTTTCAGGAAATGATCCTGCATGATCCGCCCGAAAGGATCGTGTGGATGAATTTGCTCATACATAACGAAGAGAGACTGTGGCAGGAGCTTTGCAGCCCAACTGATGACGGCGTCCGAGCTGCAAGAAACGAAGCGAATCCATTCAACTTGATTTATACAAAACCAAATACAACAATGTCGAGACCATGCAGGTCTGCAAAGACGTCCCAGAACACGACCGTTTCACACGATGATACATCCTGACTACATGCCGGATGCTGAAGTTTGCTGCTTACTGCTGCGTTTCCATGTACGTGAGCACCACCTCAGAGAGAATAAGGGTGGGTGCAGCCCAGTCCACCCCAGCTGCAGCCAGAGCCTCCTCCAGCTGGGACTTCTCTCTAACGTCCACCCCTAACAGACAGTACCGACTGCTGGACACATGCACAGGGCCTGCAGACAATGTCTAACGTTACCTACATGACACAGCTATTTTATTTACAAAATGTCAGAAAATCTTTGAATCCTATTGTGAATTAAAAGACAAACCTGTGGGAGAGAGTGAGTGAGAGCTTTCTAACATCTCCCTTAGCGTGACATTAGACTTGATCAGGGCTGCTTTGCGCCGGGTGACATCTGGGAAATCCACCTCAAACACAACGGCCCGGTGGAGAGCTCCGTCCGAGTGTAGGCGGAAGTACAGCGAGTCGAACCCTGCACCCAAAGACAGAATCTAGAACGACGGGAAACAGGGGAAAGATGGAACGCGGGATACAAACCATCTGCACACAGCAACTGCGCGGGGACGTGCCGTTACCTCACCTGTCTCTTGGGGCAGGTCTCGGTAATGTGCAGAAACCTGCTCACACAGTGGTCCACAGCTCTCCAGCGCACGTAGTAGCCCCTAAAACGTGCCGACAAACAATTAACTTCCAACTGCCATAATTATTTGGACATGCTCCAGTTATGCTTTGTACGTTATACACCGGTTACCATTTGTCACATTGTGGACGCCGAGGCCTTAGAGGAAGAACTTCTATGGGAGAGAGCGTTCATATGAATGTATCAGTTATTACGAATTCTTCCAAGCCTTGACTCACCGGTTGATGAGCGGAGCTCTCCTGGCCACTTTGCACACAAAGTGTTGCAGGGAGGCGTCCCGGAAGTAGCCCTGCGCCGCCGCCGACACCTTGCTCACCACGCTGCTGTCATTGGTGCCCTGCACCTGGGTCCAGCAGAACACAAAAGCATCTTAACAGAGCACGAGCCGAACGGGCTCGTTTCGGCACCACGGGGCAGAATGTCGAAAAGGAAACAACAGATACACAAGAAACACAGAGACGCCCTGCGGTTCGAGAGGGAACTAACCAGTAGCTCATAGAGCTACGAGCCGATGGAAAATGAGCAAACACGTTCATTTTCTAATGTTCTATTCGTAGATTTGCAGCATTTTTCCATAAATGTTGCATCTTTGTACATTTTGGATTCTATGTGTCATCAGTGGCTCTCCCATATCGTCTGTCAATTACACGACCAGTGACACAGGTTTCAACATGAAGAAATAACGTTTATAAGTTTTTATTTCCATCAAATCAAGTAAACATACTTTGTTTTGAACGTGTTACCACAAACAAGAACAAATTATTTCATATGAGTAAACGTTATATATTAGTTTTATTTTCTCGTGTTCATGCACATTCTCAAAGTTTGCCAATTGAAAATGTGACGTTACGGTTTCAGTGCCGGAAACAGTCAAGTCCGGGCGCGTTACGTGCGCTACGTCACCCGCTTTTCCTCCACGTTTTCTGACGTCACCGTGGAGACTGACGCTCCACTTACCGCGGCGTCTCTCCGCTGCTTCTGTCGGCTGGTTGTCGGCATCGTGTCACCTCAGAACCAAAACTCAATTTCCCATTTTACTAAATGGTAACAGCAAAGTGCCCTCGCGACATTTCAAACATCCGTCACGTGGCGAAGACTTCCGGGGAGTTTCCTGCCTCGCTGCGGTTTGGCGCCTCCTGCAGGCTGGAGGCTGCAGCTGCTCAAAACGGCGCTCACAAAAGGATCCGGTGAAGCGGATTTAATTAGGTTTTTATTACAGCATGTTATAAAAATTAATGCAACTACGGCTTCAGGAGCTTTACAGAAATAAAAATCTGAGATCAGCAAATCCGCGGTCGAATGGCAGGATCAAATCCTGTTTTCAGCTCGAATGCCACTGGCTTAAAATGTCCAAAGTTGGATCACGCTACTGAGCTTTGACCTTAATTCTGCCAATGTTAGCCCAGAATGAAAGCATACAGAATACAGAAAGCATACACGAATAAAATGACAATAAAATAACAAACATCATGACACGAAATGATTTTGAAATTAAACACACGGACAAGTTTTATTATTCTCAGCACCTGGACCAGAGTAATTACAGCATGAAGTAGGAAGGCGCAGGATTCTTTATTCTTATTTCCATTGGCCAACAGTGTGTTTGCCTGCACATTCACACATGAAACTGATCTATTAAACATGGAAAAGGGCCACGGAGGCCGCAGGGCCCACATGTCACGTTTTTAAGTTTTCTTCAGAACCCAGGTAATTTTTCCTGGTCCTGTAAATTTATTACCACACTACGAAGACAAAGTGCCAGTCACGTCCCCACACGCCGAGGCCGGACCCGGGCTCGGACGCTCGTAGTCCGTCAGTTCTGGCAGCGCCGGTGCGGGAATGCGGACTGACAATGCGGCAGTCAGCGCGCATGCGCCGCCTTCCCGGAAGTGTGTTACCGTCTTCTTCTACCAGCTGATTACAGCCGAATTGTCAACAGTCAAACCCGCGATCCCTGCGCCGCTGTACCGGCACCACACACGGTAAATATTTGAGTGCTGCCCCCCCCTCACGTGGACGTGTCGGTGGGACAAAGGTGACGTGCGTGTGCGTTTATCCGGGCGTCGAAACGTGAAGCCCGAATGCAGCTTTGTGTCGTCCGACCTGAGCGGGTCCGTTAGCACATAACGCCAGAGCGGATCGGGGCATGTGGTGACGGTTGTCCGGGACGAACCCGGCAGCGAAGGACTGTGGGAGCTGTCCTCTCTCTCCGTGTGTCTCCGTGTGTCTCCGTGTGTCTGATGGGACCTCTCCGCGGGGTTTCCGGTGAGGGGTTTGCTGCAGTGACGGGTGTTCAGCCGACGCCAACGTGTGTCTGTAATTTCATATCTCATACATGGATCTCGGTGGATGCACAGCTGTGTGGCTTTGCTCACGTCACGGTGGGACGATCCTTCCCCGAGGACACAGTCCCGTTTTTCCAGCAGCTGGAAATAACCCTCTTGTTCACGGTGGCCTCGATAAAGTTGCATCGTAAAGGCTTGGACGTGTATTTGGAAATGATGCGCAGCTTCCAAACCTGAAACTCAGACTAGACTTGAGCAGACTAGATTCTCTTTCCACTCAGTCCAACATCAAGGCAGATGTCCGCCCACCCTGAGCCTGGTTCTGCTGGAGGGTCCTTCCGTTAAAGGGGGATTTGTTGGTTTTTTCTAAATGTCTGTACAGTCTGGACTTTATTCTGTAAAGTCCCTTGAGATGACTGTGTTGTGAATTGGCGCTGTAGAAGAAAAGTTGAATTGAATATTACTCTTATGATGTTACTTATTTTCTTTTCCATGACATTGTTGCTCTGCTGATGCGTAGTGGGGAGATAAGGATTTGGTGCTAAAGAAGATATGACTTGTAAATAACGTAATTTCTCAGATAACCTTTGGAATGTGATTTCTCACAAATTTACACTGAGGGACAATACGAGTTGATTGGTGAGGCCAGTAAGAACAGGAGGAGTATGTTCATACTGCCAGCGAACACTTTACTGGAGGCAGCAGGTCCACGATTTGTCATACAGTTGTGTTCTTAAATCCCGCCTGCGGGGAATTTCCTGCTAACATGTTTTAGAGGTGATTGAGGACAAACGCTCAGTCCAGTTTTTGTGCAAAATGCATTAAAATGTGTATGTTAAGAAAAGATGAGCCTTCAGCATTTAGACTTAGAAACATCAGGTAGATACATTCCATTGATGTACAGTTTTCTGGAGGGTTCTTTTTTATTACTATACCCACTATGCAGGAGAAAAACAACTAAAGAATTTTACAATAAGAGCTTCTAAAAAAAACCTCCCGCAGGCTGATTGACAGTAATTATTATTATTCACAACATTTCGCTTGCCTGGATTTACATCCGGTGGGATTTTCTTCAAAAGGTTTCCAGCTGTCCTTTCCTCCCACACACCTGTAGTATGTTCAGGTGTGCTGAGACCTTGTTTTCTTTCTCAGGACATCAAAAGCCTTTAAGTATTTATTTTGGGAGACGTTCTCTTGATTTGTGTCTAACTCCGAAGCCTGAAATAAGCCTCTGATGGAACAGAAGCTTTAACGCCATCGCTGAGCACATACGCATGTAGCACCAGTTACAGTGAAGTAACTGAATCCGTCGTCCTGGGGCGACAGTGTGCAGCCACAGGCGGCAACCGGAGAGCTAGTGCTGAGTATCTAGCTCAAGGACAGAGCTGGTGGGTGGATGGGATTCAATGTGGGAGACGTCTGCATCCCAGCCTGATGCTTTGCCCTTTGACCCACCAGACTGTTTGGACGCTGTGCATTGGAAACGGATCTTTGAACGAGCAGTGCAGTGATTACAGTGGTGATATGGGCTCAGGACTGAGAGTTTCTGATGTGCGTTCAAGTTCAGCTTTGAAGAACTGATTTTAGGTTTCGTGTTCTCTATAGAAGGAAGAAGTTGCAAAAAAAACCCAACAACCTTGAAACATGTTGCAATGCAGAGTGGCAGCTGATTCAGCCTTTCTCCACATCACAATGTAGTGTTTCTGAATCCTGGGGGAAAAAAAACTTTCAACTCAACCTGTATCTCATTTATTACAGTATATTTAAAAATGATTGAGCTCAGGTATTTGCTGTTATATTTATATAATAATTATGCATTGAAAGATGTTTTTGTTGCTTTGAGAAACACAGAAAAGTGAATGGAGCAGAGCGGACAATCAGGGCTGCTAAATGACAACACAGGTGCAATACAAAGTTGTGTCTCACTACGTCAGATCTCCACGCTCCCCTATTTACCCCACAGGGTTAGACATTATGCACCATTATGGATCACTGGATCACTGAGAGTCTTGTTTACTGGAAAAAAGAAAAGTGTATACGAGATGAAATGTGACGCAATCTTGCACCAAGAATAAACCTTTTTTACCTTTTCGTACAGATCGAACAAGGAGAGAATAGAGGTCAAGACATCAGCAGTCTGTCTGGGAGGCAGCGGAAGTGACTGATATCCCAGAAACACCTGTTTCCGCTCCAGGGAGGAGGCCCAGTCCCCCAGCCTGCCGCCGTCTCCTACGCAGGTCGGTATGAGCTCCAGAGGGAGTGGAGGCCGCTCCAACGGCACATTACCACAGACCAAGATCTGCCAGTTCAAGCTAGTGCTGCTCGGCGACATGGCCGTGGGCAAGTCCAGCCTGGTGCTACGGTTCGTCAAGGGCCAGTTTGACGAGTTCCAGGAGACGACCATCGGAGGTGAGGGTTAGAAACTGGGATACTGCGAGTGAATGCAAGAATAGGAGGACAGCGAGTTTGTATGTGCTGGTCAAAGTGCTGATCAGGTGATCAACAGGGCGGGTGAGGCAGCGCGCAGTATTCTGATCTGTTCTATTCAAGTAAAAGCAGCAATTCCACAGTGTAGAAATACCAGTTACAAGCAATAGTCTTGTCAGTGTGAGAGATCGCAAAGTGTAAGCAGCAAAGCATCGGAATGAACCATTTCTGAATCTCGGTTTCTTATTTTGTGCCATACATCACACACAACTCACAGAGAGCTTGAATTGTTCAAATAAATGTTTATCCAGCGATTGTCCATCTTATTTCAGATGGATGGCAAGCCTCTGTGCTTTGTAGCAGTGAACACACTTCATATTGGTTGTGTGCCACACGTCTGTATTTTAGGTTTATATTTCCACATTCTGCTTTTGCACCTTCCTAATGCTGTTAAGTGGTTTTAATCTTAATTATTTCACGTTTTTAAGTGAAAACTGTTGTTTACCACCCATTTAAATGTAAGGATTAATTTATTAAGAAATTGACCAACAGATAAATCTTTAAAGGTGGAGCTAATATTAATTTCTTTGTATACCGACAGGAAGCTTAATCCCTTATGTGGCATCCAAATCTCTGATCTGTGTGATGCTTTATATCTTATTTATATGAATAAAATAAGTGCAGTGGAAGGAAAAGTGGAATATTTATTTCCAAAATGTAGTGGAGTGGAAGTATAAAGTAGCATAAAATAAAAATGTTCAACCCAACCGAAGTAAAAATGTCTCAAAATTGCGGTTGAAGATGTGGCCAAAAGATCATATTAGAGTTTTTGTGATCACCTCTATCTAACTACAGACCAGAGCAGCTAAACTAGGAAAAAGCCAGTGGACGAATTAATTTGTCTATTGGCAGCACAGAAAATCGTGAAGATTGCAATCAGGAGTGGGTTGACATAAAAAAATAAAATCAACTGAATAAATAAAATGACTGTGGAGAAACTGTCAGATTACAAACACCCACAAAATGTACGGCACAAAAAGGGGAAGGACTTTTAGTGTTTCCACCTTTCATCTGTCTTTTTTTTAATGTCCAGCTGCATTCTTGGCTCAGTCTGTGTGTCTAGATGACACCACAGTGAAGTTTGAGATCTGGGACACTGCAGGACAAGAGCGATACCACAGCCTGGCTCCCATGTACTACCGCGGCGCTCAGGCCGCCATCGTCGTCTTTGACATCACCAAGCCGGTACGCTGTAAACGTTTCTGAGTTACTGCAGAAGTGCAACACACTAACTGATGAATACATGGTTATATTGGAGGACGTGCGCAGCAGCTCGTGTCCTCCGTCTGTTTACCTCTTATTCACGTGCGCTTTGGTGGCTTATCTGACCTTGGCCTCATGTTTGTGCAGGAAACATTTGAGCGAGCCAAAGCCTGGGTGAAGGAGCTGCAAAGGCAGGCCAGTCCTAACATTGTTATTGCCCTGGCTGGGAACAAGGCTGACCTGGCAGAGAAGAGACTAGTCGAGTATGAGGTAATACACTCCAGTCCAGCACGTCTAAACCGTCGATCATCGCCACTGATCACAAGTTTAGTACTTTAGTAGTTAAGCGTTATTACATAAACACAAGTCTGACCCAGTTCAGGATTGTTTTGGACCTTTTGAATCATTGTTATGAGCTCTGAGCTCAACTAAGGATGTTCAGTAGGTCTGATGCTTAGATCAATAACCGTCTTTTGTTTTCACATAAGATGGTTTGATTTTGCAGTGAATCACAATTGCAGTGGTTTAAGGGTAGTGGCAGCAGTAGGAGAATTTTTGGACAACACTGTTTTCAACATTCTTTAGTATTTATAACTCTGGACTGTAATTATTGATTGTCCCTTTAGAGCACATATGGGATTTGGGGGGGGAAAAGTGGGTTGCACTCTTGTGAAATGGACGGACAGATCTAGTTTTCTTGTAGTTTAGATCATTTTGGAAAGTAAATAATCTAAAAAAAAAAAAAGGCACAAGATGGTTTCATCTGCATTTTTACCAGTAGGACACAATGCATGAAAGTAAGTGTAACTCCTCCTGACACTCCTTCACGGAGGTTTGTCTCGCCGTCTTTATATTTTGCAGCGAATATCAGAGTATGTAGAAAAATCAGCGTGTTCATATGGTGCTAAGCATTTTGTGCCATGGCTCCATGGTTTGAATTTCAGCAGATTGAAATTTAAAGCACATGCTGACTGTTTTAGAGAAAAGCACAGCAGAGAACTTTTTCCACTGTGTATGGAAACATTAGCTCGTCCAGTATAAACAGCCTTAATATTCTTGTTTTACTGTCAAGCTAAATCACTGGAGTAAGCCAAGTCCAGCTCTCTGACATCGTTAAAAAGCATGTCTGCACCAAGCCTGAGGCCAGTCTGCCTGGACCAGATCACCTTCTGTTCAAAGACTAGGACGTCCTTTCGTCTGGTCGTCCTTTTGGGGCTCACACTAGGGACCAAAAAGATTAAACCTTTGCTTCAGTGGATGTAGGACTGTTAAATTCTTGCCTTAACAGTATTGTAAATGTCTGATGCGTTTGGTGGTTGGTGTCACCCTGTTTCTTATTGTGTCAATGATTGTCTAATTTCCCCTTCTGTGGGGCAATAAAGATTGACTTATTGATTGCTTAAGCGATCGATTTCAGGAGTCAGTTGGAAATTCAGTATTATTTACATGGTTCAAACAGTGGGTTGGATCTTGACTCTTGAGGGCACTTGGTTCACAACCACTGAGAGCAACAGCGTAATAATATCACGCAGTGTGGTATGAGCAGCCACAGATTTAGAAGGCTAGCGTCATTTATGGTGTCGGAGGACTTTGCTAGTGCAGCTCAATAAAACTGCACTTGCTCCCTGCATTTCCTGCCACTGACGTTGTGGCGGCGCCAGTGAAGGTATTCGCACGCAAAGAGTCGACTACAAGTATTTATATTGTAAGCCTTTCGTATCTGGCAGAGGGAGTGGACACTTTTTACTATGTCTATTTGGCTGCATTCAAATAATGTTTGCCAGCGTTTGCCGTCCTCATGAGTCACCTGCTGCCTGTTTTACCTTATTTGTTGCAGAGGCAAAAGTCAGAGGCCTGATCTCTACTGACAGCTTGTTATTTTGGTCATTCTATTCATATTTGTTCCTGTGCATCACGTAACAGGAAGCCCAGACATATGCTGAAGACACTGGCTTGCTCTTCATGGAGACCTCTGCTAAGACGGCCATGAATGTCAACGAGCTCTTCCTGGCCATAGGTGAGTGCTGCTTACGCTCTTTAAGCATAATTTTCTCTAGACTTAATCCTCAAAAATGGTTTTGATCCCTTAGATAGAAAGTTTTAGAATGTAGAGACACATCTGACACATGTGAAGGTTTGACCTTTTTTTTTTTTTTCACGTAGCAAAAAAGATGCCAAAAACAGACACCCAAAACCCGACACATGCAGCACGACACCGGGGAGTCAACCTCCAGGATCCCGATGCCCAGTCTACCCGAGCCTGCTGTGGTGGGAACTAGACCTCCACAACTCGCACCAGTATTCCACCATCTACACCACCACAGCCCTTCAACCATCCTGTCTCCCTAAACCAACCTACTGGGGTGAGCCTGACGTGGGGAAACCCACCATCCACTCACCCCCTTCCCCTCCATTCATCTCCCTGTCCAAGCAGACAGAAATTCAAAGGAGAGAAAAAGGGAGCAAGCAGAGACAGAGAGGAAAGACACAATGTTTGACATCAGTGTCTTTTGACCAGCAACAGAGATTGTTGCATTTGGAAACCACAAGGAGAGAGGTATAGTGGAGCCTGAGATGGAGAGGGGAAAATAAGGAATGTGGAAGACGGTGGTAAACCCGTTGTAGTATTTAGCACTAATTCTCTTTCATTTTCACTCTGCCTTGCAACATTCAGTCACAGCCCTGTGTGATTGTGTAAAAAATGCCTGAACTGAGCAGCACGTGCTGGTGAGTTGCCAAGACAGGAAGGGAGGGACGAGGCCTAGGTATGAAATAACCAAGTCCAACGGTTCCGTTGTGGCTGCTTTCTTTCTTGCTTGCTTTACCTTGTCCGAAATCAAATCCTGCTGTGAGTAGCGCCACATGTTGTATCCTGTAATGATCCAATAATTCACATTCTCCATTTCTGTTCTGCCCGAACATCCCTGGTGTCACGGACACGCTCCACAACATAATACCGTGGCACAGTTTGTCCAGCGTGAGTCATTTTTGCATATTTGTTTAGTGTTCTAGTCGACTCACTGTCCCTTTGTCCAGATGGAATCTCAGTCATCATCATGTGTGGCAAAATTTTGATTGGATGAGAGTGATTTTACATTATGTTTCTTATAGATACATTTGATCCAATAGTTTAGTCAAGTATTGCTGAGCTTTTGGTTGTACTGTGATGCTGAGTGCTTGTAAGGACAATGTAAAGCTTCCAACGCCGTAGCTCTTTACGGAAAGATATACATTTGATATGGTGTGTACACAGCTTTAATATTGCCATGTTTGCGCAGGAAGCTCTAAGCTGTAACTTAATTCCATGTGCAGAGCAGAACACGTCCCTCAAACCCACGGAAAGTAGCATTGCATCAAATACAAACCCATTTTAGAGAGAGAGTTTGCCATTTATTTTAGTTATTAGAGTGAACCTACGGCTCAGCCTAGATTATCAACATCAGATGTCTGGAAATTCTGCGGTCCAGGTCAAGAATGCCCTGAAGGTGCTGCTCAGTAGCATCTGGATTTGCTTGAGGTCCTTCAGACTTTCTGGTTCCTTGACCTGGAACCTCGAGCAAGTCCAGTTCTCACTGACTAGTATCCTTCAGGACCTCTGGACAGATACAATGTGTTGGGGTCTTGTAGGAGGACATTTAGGGACAGAATGAAAGGCAGGAAGAGAAGACAATGAGAGTTGTAAGAAACCCGATCATGCCCTGTGGGGTCAAATCTGCCCATCGTGTGTTTAATGTGTCTCATCTGTCCTTTGTCTTAATCAGCATTAAATCATAGTGGTCTTAAATGGTTTTATTGATTAATGTTAATACGATGCTCTTCAGTCAGAGATATGTGCTTGGTTACTGTTCAAGGCTTGGTAAAAGAAAAAGAAGAATGGATGAAAACACACACAAAAAGGAAACAGAAGTGCCTATTCCCACTTTTCTTTCTCTGTGAATCTCGTTTGGGGCTTTTGTAAGCGTGTGCTTTGTCGGACAAGTGCAGGGAAGCGATTTATCCTACACTGAAAAGTCTTAGCTCTGCAGGTCATGGTTATCCCAAAGATGCTGCTCAGTAGCAACATCCAAAAGGCGTCATCAGACCTAAAGGACTGGCTTGGAGAGGCAGGCGTGCAAACTGTGCAGTTTTACTGTTGTTGACACAACCACTCCAAGCAAGTCCAACTCCCACCGAACAACACCTTTGGGACTTTTCCGTGACACTGGCCCGAACCATAAACCAATAACTTGGCACCCTGTCGTTAGACTGTACCGCATTGGCTCTTTGTACGGATGTAAGGAAATACTGTCAAATACACTGTATGTTATGTATTATTGTCTTAATATCAACAAAAGTGTATGTTGACTTCAGCACACTCGTGAACATGAAATGGATTGTTTCAAAGGACTCTAATCAATGTTATAAATCTGTTTGATTTAAACAAATATTTGTGTCCTGAAAATCTTTTTTCTGCTTTATTTTCAGGTTGACAACCACACACAAATATTAAGGCACTTCGATGTCAAATTACATTGAACTAATTATTGGTATCCAAATAAGATCAGTTGAGATATTTATAGCATTTATATATATATATATATATATATATAAAAATGCTATAATTTGCAAAACTTTTACAAACAAGATTTGAATATAAATAGTACAAATACATATCAAATGCTAAATTTGATCAGTTTAGCACCTGGATTCTGTGAATGGCAAGTGCAGAAAGCTGCTTCCTACCTTTTACTTGCCTTAAATAAGTAGAACAACAACATTAACAGCTACAATTTTATTCACCCCCTAATAATTTTGCCCAGTAGCTGTAGAATGGTGTATGACGACTTTTATTCATTTTTAAAAAAGGGTCTTTTAGGTTTCCAGCCTCACTGCTATTGTCTCAAAGATACATATACAAAAAGTTAAGCACAGAACTCAAATCTGTTCTCCAAAATGTTCCTGCTTTTTTAAAATACTTAAAATATTAAAAATAATTAAAATGTATATAAAAAGGTGATCGTGTTTCTTCAAAGAAAGATTTTTTGTCTTTTGGCTTTAATAGCCTTTTTGTAAAAACTGAACCTAGAGACTAACGCTCCTTTCTGGTGTACAATGTTTTAGGGGCACTGGAAGCTGTATAAAAGGCAGACACATAAATTTAAGTCAAGACTTGTAAAATAATATAAACTAATGGAGAATAAATGACTGTGTGTCCTTAATCTAACCTCTACTCCTCACCCTCCTCACCCTCCTCATCCTCTACTGCTGTGTAGATGACCTGGTTCCTGCGTTTGATTATAGGAGTCGTACCTCTGCTGCCAGGATTCTCACTCTCATTGCTGGTACGTTTTAAGATGCGTGCAGTCGCGGCATCCTCATCGCCACCCTCACAGTGTCTGTCTGCTCCAGACTGAGAGCGGGCTAATGCTGCTGGGGTGGAGTGGGAGGGAGGTGGCAGGTTCATCAGGCGGGACAGAGGAATGGGTGAGACATCAGACAGCGGCTCTGGCAGAACCATTCGACTTGGGGTGTGGACATCGGAGCACTTGTCTCCCTTTGCCTCTTCTTCCGAGTTGACGTCCACCTTTTCCTCCTCTTCCTCCCACTCATCCTCTATAGTGATCTCGTCAGGATTGAAGGAGCTCGACAGTCCCGATGTGTTGGTTGGATACTCGCTGGGCTCTTCCGTACTTCCTACGCTGTCTCCATCTTCATCCTCCTGCTCCTCCTCCCCTCCTGCACTTTCCTGAAGTCTGCGCAGTTCATCTCCCTGCCCCACCTGTGCATAGATGTCAGTGAGACCTAACATGGCACAGAGCTCTGTTGTCTGAGGGTTGATGTTGTAGCTGGGAGCAGTGTGAGGCTGAGGATTGCTGGGGTCGTAGGCTGGCACCGTCTGGCTGAAGTTCTCTGGAATGGCAAGTTCACCACCGAGATCTTCCACCACCTGCATCATAGCTGCTTCTGAAGCACTGAAGTCCCACCTGATGGATACAGATCATCCTAATTAATGTTGTCAGAACATGACATCACTAAATAATTGTGGGTTTATTATATTCCCCTAACATATGAATAAAAGTAGCAGTTACCATTTGAATTTTTTACTTTCCGTTTGCTGCAGGGGTTGCATCTACTCATTTTCTCTTCAGCAGTCATTTAAATATTTAACTCACCACAAGCGGGGAGGAGGGCAAACTTATGGATGTGTGATTATCTGTGTACCGTTCGTGGAGGCCATTATTTTCAGGGGGGTTCCATGGATGAGGGGTTGTCCTTTGTAGACTGTTGGTTGCTTTTAGAATAGCAAGCCATTCTGGATCATATTCAAGACCATCAGACGAACCGTCTCTCTCTGGAACATCCACAATCTGTACATTAAATGTACAAATTATTGCTTAGAGTGTAAAATGACCCCATCCACTTTAAACTATACTGGTCACTTTCATATCAGCAAAACATGCTCTCACCTGTAAGAATTCCCTATAAGGTAGACATTTGTCTAGAGACAGGAATTTGGTTACACGCGGAGCAGCATTACCTTTAGGCTAAAGACAAGAAAATAATTATGAGTAATCAACTTAAGTGAAACAACATAGGCAATATTAAACTGACCCAGGACTACGAAAATAAGAAACGAATCAGTGTAGGTAATGCTAACATTATCTTAGCTAGTTACCAAAACAATCCCTCTCACCGGATGCTGCATGATGGCAGCAAATTTCACATGAAGATGAGCAGAGAACCAGAAGCTGGGCTGGAGGTGAGCGAGGAGCTCCTCCGCAGCAGGACTTCCCAGAGAGTTAGTCTCCACTTCCTGACGCAGGAACTTCTTCTTTTGCAACAGTTCCTCTGTACTTCCATAGTAATAGATTCCGCGAGGCCAGTCGTGACTCATAAAAATGTCCATTGGCATCTGGATCTTGATGAAGAGAAATGTTAATGAATTAACGTATGGTGTTTGCATAAATGAATGACACATCATTTGGACTGTGTGCAAGAGAAAAACGTTACAATCTACATTTACCTGTTTTAGTTTGAATACTTCAATATTTCTAATGTGATATGCACTTCGAAGTGTTTCAGAGTTGTATGGGGGGAATTCATGGTGACCTTAAAGACCAAACAATCCTTGTTAATAAATTACAAAGCACAAATTCATTTAGTTAATAAGACAGTTAACCTAAAACTCTCACCTCTTCTGTAATCCCGTGATTTGAAGATTCCAGATAAACCACCGATTCTAATCCCTTTGTAACGAACAACACCACCATAACCTTGGCACATATGGTCAATGCAAGCCAAAAATTAGTACACAGAAAAATAAACAGAATAACTGCATCAACTATTTGCTGGTTTCTACCCAGATAATAAATGTTGGGTGCCACCCAGCCTCCATACGGCAGCTCCTGCAGGTGGTTGGATGCCTCATGGTTCCCTCCGATGAAGATGGTCAGGACCGGAGCCTTCTTCTCTCCGGAGTAGTATCTGTAACAGTAATATAAAAGTTTTAAACTTTACACTCACCTCTAGCAGTTCTTTGAATCACGGGAGAAGAAAAAAAAACGAACTAACTTGTAGAAGGTCTGCATCGTTCTGTACTTGGCTGGCACGGCCATGCATTTCATGTCCCCCTCGTTTCGCACTGCCTGGAAGTCTCCACAGCAAAGCAACAGGTCCACTTTCACCCCTTCCTTCTTCTCCAGATAGCCAATCGTCTCGTAGATCTTGTCCAGTTCACCATGGCAACAGCCCTCGACTGCAATCTTCATGTTGAACAAACAGGTAAGCTGCAGATTCCCTGAAGAAAAAAATCAAATTTGCAGTGAGGGTGGGTTTGTATTCTGTCCCCACTTAAGGGCTGTCACATTTAAATGACTGATCAACTTTTCTGTGTTTTTACAGACCAAACACCGGATTCATATAACTCAATTTAGAGCCTTGAATACACTAGCAGCAGACACACCATCTTTAACTATATGGCACTGTGGGAAACAAAAGCTAATCTGGATTTCACTTTTAATACATAAAGTGCGTATCAACACATGGACATTAAAGTACAAGCACTCTGGGATTTTAGGACTTTATAGTGTCGTCGTTCTATAAACTTAAGATACTAATAGTACCTCAACATTACTAAAACAGTTTTTTATGTGAAAATGCTGTTCCTTCTGTCCAACAAACGTATCGACGACATGTGTCCTGTATTGAGTCTACTGTCACAACGCAAAAATCGCTATGTCAACTTTAAATGTGAGCAACTAAACAGAGCACGCTGCGGCTAAGCTAGCTGCGTGCAGAATCCCGACCCGACAGCAGACACGTTTCCCAGACAAGCGACCCCGAACACAGCGGGCACTTACAGCGATGGTTAAACGACTGAGGACCGCGGGTGTCCGGCGTTATGCGCCCAAAGCTACAGACTGTTCCCGAAAATCATGTTTATGTTGCAGCGCCGCAGAAACACAACAGATGAAATTTCCCACCTCGCGTCCACATCCACAGCGCATGCGCGCTACGTCACCAACGTAAAGTGCAACATTTCTCATCAGCGGCCGCAGATTCCACACGGAAATTGTGCGATGCGTCTCACGTATTTTTATTATTGCGTGTAATTATGACTACTGTTTGCATTGGTTACACCATGCGCATTTTTTTACCTTTACGTTTGTTTCCATGATATAGTTTGTATGGATGCAGGTGGTGTATCGAAACTACCGCATAGACGCATCAGTACGTCACATTTATAAACAAAATTTACCTCACTGACAATCCCACTGTCTGTCAGGCAGCTCCGCAAGTTAGCGCGGCTGGTTTCTGTTGTATTTCCGCTGCTAGCGACTAACAGCGCGGCTACAGGAGAAAACAGTGAGCGGCTCCGGCATCACCGCGAGTAAGGAGCTGCGTGGTTAAGCTGCCGTTACTTTTTAAAAGCCGCTCACAGCTGCTCTGGGGGGCGGAGTGTCTGCAGAGTGGTGCGCCGATTGGGGCGCTCAGTCGGTGGAAGAGAGATGTCGTGCTTGCTGGAGGCCCCGCTCCGCATCAGTGTGCTGTCTGTGAGTGTCACTGCCATTCTGCACATCACGGTCACGCCAGGTGTGAGCGGCGAACAGTATCGGATCCTCCGTGCCAGGCTAGCAGCGGTCGAACTGACGCCTGGCGCTTCTGTTAGCCTGCGAGCTAAGTTAGAGGCTTTGCAACATGGAGTAACGTTAGCGGCGTGTCTACGTAGCTGCTGCTGAGAACAGTTTTCACCCCGAACTCCGCCGTTTGTCGCCCAGTCGGCGTGTTGAGGAAACCGAACCACGCGAACCATGCTGCTGTCAACAGTCACTCGGCATGAGTTAGCAGCTAGCTCCCAACTGCAAGGGAGCGCTGCCAGTGACGGTTTGATGATTCTTAAAACACGTTAACGACATTTATAAATGGTAACGGAAAACAGGCCGGCGGAATGAGAGTTCTGCTTCATCCACGCAATGTTGTTTGAATGAATAATGACGCTTTATCACGCTGTTAAGCTAACAAACGTTCCAAGTAAGCCTCAGCTAAGCATTAGCATATGGTTAAGCTAGCGAAGCTAACGCTAAATCACTGGCTGCCTACTTCTAGGTTAGTTTAATTGGGGGAAATGAGATGTTTAAAATATAAATCAAACTGTGGAAATGTATATCGCTTTATTATAATATTTTGATATGTGACAGTAGCTGCAGAAGCTGCAACTAGTTGGCTAAAGTTTAGCTTAGCTCAGTTTAGTGGAGAGTCTGGAGCGTACGCACCAGAGAAACGCCCCCACGTCTGACACGCTCAACGCGAACACGCTAGTTCATCTGTGTCCGTGTCAATACGAGCAGGTCTGTCTCTGTTATTATGTGTCTCATACACGTTTGGCCACAAAACACTATCTCATATTAGCAAGGCAAGTGGTTTGTGTCGACCAGAAAGTATTAACGCTGCTCTGAAAAACAGAATTCCAGGTTTTCCATGTGTTCCTCAGAGCAATTCCAGGACAGAGTGCCCACACCTGTGACATCTGTGAATGCTTGAAGGCAGGACCTTGGACACGTCTTACATATATGCCTTAAAGTTGTTATTCTATTTTAACTAATATATTTTGGACATTATTAGTGTATTCATCCAATTTATTGGTTTAATATATATGGGGGTTAGTCCAGTTCACGCCCTGAACTCCACTATTTCCTTTTGGTCTACACACCTCTCAGGCATAACATTATAAGCATTTGTAACAATCCAATACAGTGAAGTTTACATGGTTATAATTTCTCAGTTTTAGGTTGATGCAACCTTTTTAGAAAGCTAATAATTCTATATGTGTGTTATTGAGGTCAAAGTAGGAGTTGTACATGATTGCATTATAGAAACAGGTGGTTCTAAATATTTGGCCATCTCATGCATTTTAAATAGATTGGTACAATTAGTGTATGTTGTCTGTGAGCTGTTTGTCATTGTGCAATGGTGAACAAACAGATTTCCCTGTTGGGTAATAATAAAACGTATCTCAATGTTGATCTCTGAAACAAATGTTCTGTTACAGTACAGAATGTGCTCAGCACCTTGTCAGCAGCACATTGGCACCAGTAGGCAACAGCAGCAGTGTGTTGTCAGCAAGGCGAGGTTTTACTCCTGTGGGGTCGTGTAGAAGGTTCTGGTTAAAGCCGTCATGGATATAAACAAAGTTTCCTGGTGTCACATGGAGCCACTGGGTGCCATATACAACAGCTTTTAAAGGATTCAGCCATGGATGTGTCGTGTGCGACTGTGGGTTTGTCAGAGTTGGCAAGCAATTAAAAAAAAAACTTTACTCAAGCAAAATTATGACAGAATCCTTTATTATTACTGCAATTATCTGCTAATGTTATACTATTAAAAGTCATGTTAATGCTTGATATTTTCCGAGCTAGATATAATTGTGCAAACATATTTTGATAGGCTTTTTGTGCCAGCTTTACAGCTCTAGTTTAATTGTTAGAATTAAGCTACAAACCTGAACACTGGTATTTTCTGTGTTTTTGAGAAGGAACCTTCAGCAAGGCACAGGCCGCCGCAGCTGAAAATGCACATTTTTTGGAACTAACCTTTCTGTCGTTGTTGTCACATAGGAAGTCACTGCCACTAGTCGCCATTATGTTGACAGACTGTTCGACCCCGACCCACAGAAAGTGCTGCAGGGAGTCATGTAAGTCCACCACAATTTTAATATCTACTGTATTTAGTATGCTGCCTTCCCTGGTGCAACAAGAAAAGGAGGTGGTGTTTGAACCGATTCTTTTCAGTAAATGGCACTAAAGAGCATCCTGTGATGAAATGCCCTAGTGAAATTCTTCCTGGAATCGGGCTGGTCTTCCCACTTGCCATTCACAGGTTGTTGAGTGCATTTGCTGATTAAAGTATTACGAAAAGAACTTCATTAATGGTTGTGTTCTTGTACGACCTCTGTGTTTACATGCGCAGTACATTTCAGAATGCGTTTCACTGCTCCTGATGATTTTGTTCCCCTCTCTGTCCCACTTTCTCTTACTCTCGACTGCACTGACCTAGACTCTGACTATTTTGCAGTTATTTTTAACTTCTGAGGAGACTAGCTCTGGTTACGGAGTGTACCGCTGAACTAACCGAGCACCTGACTGACTTGACTGCCTGCTACAGCTGTACTTTTCCACTAGCCACTCACCTGCTATGTGATATCATCTGTGGCACTTGCAAAACAGAGGAAATGCTGCATGGGGAAAAAAAGCGCAGTTAATACAAACAAACAGGCTCACAATGTGTCTGCTCAGTGTCAGCCGTCTGCAGTTCATCTCTGAAATGTTGCCCTGGCTGACCTAATGTCTGATCTGAGTTTTATTTCCTAGCCGATGCACACTGAACAGTTGATGACTCTTGGCTAAGTTTATGTTAGAACCTAATTGTTTTACCATACAAGACTACAGACTACACTTATAGACTATATACTTACACTGGCCACTCATTTTTTGTAATATGTCCAATAGACAACTCGATCCCTGACTAATTAACCAGACTATTTTCCCCCATTATACTGGTCTATATGAGGTGAGAGGTTTCGTTAAGAGAAGGGAACACAAACCCAGGGCTGTTGCT
Source organism: Channa striata (assembly GCA_033026295.1). Classification (NCBI taxonomy): domain Eukaryota; kingdom Metazoa; phylum Chordata; class Actinopteri; order Anabantiformes; family Channidae; genus Channa; species Channa striata. The sequence goes on from CM065177.1 coordinate 24,221,456, forward strand.
CTGTAGGTAGTTGTTACCTGCTAACAACTTAAATTCTAAGAATGTCACCCCCACATTCCCGGAGTTCCATTCTTATCCAGTTGTACCATATGTATGTCCGTTTGTACCGTACAGGTAAATGCTGGCTGTAGACTCATCTAAACCATTACTGTGTAGAATACAAAACCTTTGTTGTTCATAGTTGAGACTTTTTTTCTTTTTAACAGCTGTAACAATAACGTCACAAAAATCTTAATTTATGTTTGTGTTTGTATGCACCTTCACAGTGACATGAAGAATGCCGTCATAGGTAACAACAAGCAGAAGGCCAATCTGATTGTTCTTGGCGCTGTGCCCAGGTACGTCTGCACACCTTCCTTCCACTCGTCCTTTCTTTCTTCTCCCCCTTATTGACATGGCGTTGTTAAATTTAACGTATTAATTCAGTCTATATTACTATGTTGCTCGTCCTGCTCTACTTTCAAAGTCTGCCCCCCCAACTTCTGTGGTTTCTGTGACTCGCCGTCGCAAACGATCCAGGTCCACCTCCTCAGCCACATTTCGTACACCTGTTACCCCTTTCTGTATAAATTCGTGAAACTTGTATGGGAAAGCGGATGTTTAGCATAAGTTTGGGTACCTCACATTTACTCTTGGTGGTAATAAGCTACTAGCGTCATCGTCCCTGCACCACAGTGTACTGTGCATCTGTTGGAGTCATTTTTTTTCGTGCGTGTCCTTTGATTTCAGGTTACTGTACCTGCTCCAGCAGAGTTCGTCCAGTCTGGAGCTGCGGACAGAGTGTGCTGTGGTGCTGGGCAGTCTAGCCATGGGCACTGAGAACAACATTAAGTCCCTGGTGGACTGTCACATCATCCCTGCCCTTCTTCAAGGTTGGGAGACCTGTAAACACATACTGTAGAGGACAAACATCCAGTGATTTAAAGAGACCCCGGCCTGAGTTGTACATGTGTTTTGTGTGTGCAGGTCTCCTGTGTCCGGACCTGATCTTTATTGAAGCTTGTCTTCGATGTCTCAGAACTGTCTTCATCAGTCCTGTCACCCCTGTGCAGCTGCTCTATACTGTACGTTGTCACATACAGGTTCTGATTAAAGCTTTACTCTTTTAATAACACTTATTGATTCATGGTATATATTTTTTTAGGACCCCACTGTGATTCCTCACCTCATGTCTCTACTGAGCCGCTCACAGAGAACCCAGGAGTACATCACACAGATCTTCTCCCACTGTTGTAAGGTATTTGTTGGTATTTGGCCACACGCAAACACGATGGAGTGAATCACAGCCGTAGTCAAACAGGGATTCATTGTTGACTGGAGGTTTATTATCTCTAGACTCCAGAGCATCAGACAGTTCTTTTCAACCATGGTGCCATCCAAAACATCGCCCCTCTGCTAATCTCACCGTCTTATAAGGTACGTAGCTGTGTAACTATATATGTTTATCTAGAGCAGTGCTTTTCAAGTAGTGGGGTCCGGGGGGGGCGTGTGTGACCCTGGGGAACATGCTTTTTTGCCATACTAGAATAAAGTGTAATTGCACATCCAGTACAGTAGTTGGCAGTGGTGCTCTCACTGTCAGAGTGTGCGCAGGGAGGATTAGCTCTATGGTGTCAGGTTTATTTTGCACTGAGCAGGAGTGAATGAACGTGAAGACAACATGAAGAGATTTTAACAGGGATAAAAAGAAAGATAATGAGACAAAAGAAAGTCACCCGAAAGCTAAGACGAGGGAATATGACGAAGCATATATAGCGCTTCCAAGCCTACCGCCCTCGGGGGTGCGAGAATTGTTTTCTTTTTGCTAGGGGAGCGTAACAGAAGATAATTGAGAAGCACTGATCTAGAGACACGATTCTGCGTTTAGCACTCACGGTGCCTTCTGCCTCTCATCGTCTCCCCAGGTCCGGATGCAGGCCTTAAAGTGTTTCTCAGTCCTGGCCTATGAGAACACTCAGGTCTCCATGACACTAGTGAATGGTGAGAAAATGCTCCTACCTGTTTTTTTTCTTTTTTGCTCTCTCACTGTCTAACCTGTGTGTCTTATCTTTGTTGCCAGTGCTAGTGGATGGTGAGCTGCTCTCTCAGGTATTTGTCAGAATGATGCAAAGGGATCAACCCATTGAAATGCAGCTAACGGCAGCCAAATGGTGAGTGGAGTAAACCCATATTAATCAGTATTCGTCAAATACAATACTGTATTTCCTGTTTAGGTTTCTTTTGAATGTGACCCTTTATTCCCTCTGTCCCAGTTTAACGTACATGTGTCGAGCAGGTGCCATCAGGACAGACGACAGCTGCGTAGTCCTAAAGGTCAGGCTTATCTGGGACAGTTGCAGCTTTTTGTCCTTATTTTTAGTGAGTTGCATTGGAGGTGTTCCTTTATTTACTGTGAACTCTGTTTTTCTTCATCCAGACCCTGCCGTGCCTCGTGCGGATGTGCAGTAAAGAGCATCTGCTGGAGGAGAGGGTGGAGGGTGCCGAGACGCTGGCCTACCTGATGGAACCCGACGTGGAGCTGCAGAGGATTGCCAGCACAACTGACCACCTGGTGGCTATGTTGGCCGACTACTTCAAATACCCCAGCTCTGTGTCCGCCATCACTGATATCAAGAGGGTGGGTCATCAACGCGTTAACAGGGCTTTGCCCTCACAGAGAATTTGGTGGCCGTTTTTGTCAAATCTCATGCCGCCTTCAGCCCTTCATTGTAAACACCAATGACTAACCTTTAGTTCCCATCTGTGTGTATTAATTCTATTCATGCAAGAGCAAATATTGAGTACCGTCTCTCGTTACAGCTTTGCTTTTTTTTGACAGCTTTGATGGACTTTTGTGTCTGTGTGAACTTTTTTAGGTGCTTCTGCTTCCTCTGTTAGCAAAGCTCAGTGTAACCTAGAACGTTTAGTTAGCAGCTTTCTGTTTTTAGCAGGTGTTAATAAGCAAGTTAATATCTACAGGCTTGATCAGCTGTTATTAGCTCATTATCATTAACTCACCGAATGAAACTGACGCAAGTCCAAAATGAAACTCACTGGCGTGTGTGTGTGCACCAAGATTAGCTAAGAGGAATTTAAAAAATAATAATCTGAGTCGCATAGTTGACATGTGAAGTCTCCTAAGGTGCAAGATGCTTTTTTTCCCCCACAGACACTGCTTGGAAATGCAGTAGTAACATTATTTATTGGGCAACCTTACCTGTTGTGAGTACTCGTGGAAGTATGCATCAGTAGATGGGTATTATGGATGCTGTTCTCAGTGCCTGGCTCTTCACCGCAGCCTCCCAGAGGAGCTTGTAGCTCCAGCTCCTGACATTCACGTTGCACCATGTCAGAGTGCAAGTCGTTCTTTCTTTCACATAAAAACTCATCTGGGGTGCAGAGGCCGGCGACCTAGTTTTGGCTGGGAACTTCAGTATCGAAGCAACAAGCTCTCGGAAAATCTTTTGAAGTCAGTGTGTGTGTGTCAGTCCACATTTCATATCTCCTGTCATGGTGGAGCTTGCTCTATAGATTACTTTTTTACTGAACCTAACCTCCATCAACAGTTTCTTTGCTCTTGTGTGCACATGATGAGAATGGTAGCACATTGTTTACATGCACTTAAGTGACCGCGTCCACATGTGCATGCAGCACATCACAAATCACATTTCTCATCTTTTCTCATCTTTTTTTCCTTTTTCTTTCTTTTTAGACCAGCTACTTTTCACAGCACAAACTGTCTGACTTTAACAAGTACAGGGTGCAAACTGATTTATTTAGACTTATTTTAAGAGTCCTTACTAATGATTTCTTTCTGCAGATTCCCTCCACAGCCTTTCCTGTCTTCAGACTTCTGTCCTGTAAAATCTTTTCAAAGCGTTCTAATTCAGTTGCCCAACTAAAGTAACCAGGTGTATTATTTACATGACAGTTAGGAAATCAGTTACTAAAGAAAGCAGATTGTTTCCAACTCGTGGTTTGTCCGTGACTCTTGGCTTTAAGAGACAGAATTGTGGTTTTCTTTATCAACTACCAGTAGATGATGCCAGTGGGTAGGATTTTTTTAATGTATTTAATAACTGTAAATGTGCTGTAACTTTCTGTTCACTTTCTGCACTCTCTTTCACTTGCAGCTGGACCATGATCTAAAACATGCGCACGAGCTGAGACAAGCTGCTTTCAAACTTTATGCCTCACTTGGCTCTAATGATGAAGACATCCGCAAAAAGGTGACCTTTCTGCTGCATTTTCTGCGTGCAGTGTAGTTATGTTTGCATACATTTTTATATTCTAACCTGTTTTCCTGTTAGATCACAGAGACAGAGAACATGATGGACAGGATAGTCAGTGGCCTCTCAGAATCAAGCATTAAAGTCCGTCTGGCAGCTGTCAGGTACAGTTTAGCCCACTCTCCTCGTCACCCTGATGATGACATCCCTTATAAAGCAAATTGATACGTGACATACAGCGGAATTACCTTCTAGAGAAGTAGACGAGCATTGAATTCGTAGCGGGATTCATTCTTTTTTCATGTTTTTGTTTGGCCCAGATGTCTTCACAGTCTTTCACGATCGGTGCATCAGTTGAGGACAAGCTTCCACGACCATGCGGTGTGGAAACCACTCATGAAGGTCAGTGGACTTTGTCGAAACCCCTCACGGAGGAAATTCAGTGTTGCATTTTTCCTGCAAGCACTCTAATGGTGACTGTGCAGAGGGCTGTAAATGGGGAAAACACAGGCTGAGTAACGTTTTTATGCAGCTGTTGCAGAACGCACCAGATGAAGTCCTGGTCATGGCCTCCTCTACACTATGCAATTTACTACTGGAGTTCTCACCCAGCAAAGAGGTACACTGTTTTCTCAAACACGGGTTAGGCTGTATTTCTTATAACTGACGTTAAATATCAGTGTGATATAGACTCTGCAGCTCACCTCCAGTGAATGTCAGCTCGTTGTTTAAGCATGTGTGACTGAAATCTTGACTGTGTTTCACCGTTCTCATACTGTCAGTTTCAGCTGTAGAAGCTGAGCTGTTTGCAGACAAAAAGCTCTAAAAAACACTGTGTGCCAGCAGACAGACACACACAGAAATTAGCTATTAAACCTAGTGGTGCATGTAGCATTTAGCTGAAGAGGACCCCCCCAGGTGTTGTAGAGACCACAGCCAGAGCCTAAAGAGACTGCATATTAAATTCAACAAGTGGAAAAAAAATACATTTCAAGCATTTGTCGTGTGTTTCTGCAGCCCATCTTGGAGTCGGGGGTGATCGAATTACTATGCAGTCTAACCCAGAGTGACAGTCCTGCCCTGAGGGTCAATGGGATCTGGGCCCTGATGGTAAGAGGAGGATCTGTCACGCTGATTGGTTGTTCATCACACCATGATTCTGGAAAGAACAAACAGTTGTGACTGTCGGGGGAAGTTTTCTTCCCTTTCTACACTGTAAAACAACAGTCACTCTCCCTTATCGGTCAACATCGACATCTAACGTTGTGCTTGCGATGTGGTGATCTGTACTTTGTTCTTTGATGTCCTCACCCGCCGGCATAGTCCGACTGCTTTAATGGTGAACCTTTTTGTGTTAAGAACATGGCGTTCCAGGCCGAACAGAAGGTAAAGTTGGAGATAGTTCGGTGTTTGGGAACCGAACAGTTGTTCCGCCTGCTGTCAGACCCTGACACCAACGTGCTGATGAAGACCCTCGGTTTGCTCCGCAACCTGCTGTCAACGCGCCCGGTGAGATGCACACAAGCAGGATCACAGCCTTGAATTATTCTTAATATGCAGCAAGACATGGATGCTATATTAATACTATGTTATAACTATAAATACCAAATATGGCTTTGAATGAGCAGAGTTTACGGATTATTGCATTTCAGGAATATTTGTGACTGCGTTTTCTTTTTCAAACATGATGTAGTTTTCTCATTAATATCTTATCATCAACTTTACAATAAAAGAGCTTTTGTTTTTTTGGCTTCTCACAATCAGCACATTTACGTTCAGTAATCCTCAGAAAAATCACGTTTGCGTGTACTGTAGCAAACTTGCAAATCAACACGTGCTCACAGTAGATCGGTATTCCGACGTCAGACCCTGGATGTATTTTGGAAGCATGAATCACAGATTTTTATTGTGTAGTGACAGAAGATGCTGCTTCCTGGTTTTTAATTTTTACTGTGCGTCTGTGTCAAATCAGAATGACAGGCCAATGAGAGAACAACAGACGGAGCTTCTTTTCACAGCATCTGAATTTAATAAATATAGATGGAAACTGACATATTTAGACTGAAATGGGCAGAGGAGCAGGAGACATTGCTCCATGATTCTCTGTCTGCACTTATTTGTGCTGGACCACAAGCCAGCGAGTGTCTGTAGACTGTGTTGGTTAGTAGGATGCTTCGTGAGCAGTTTAGTCTTGCGGTCACATGTGTCTCATACTTCTCTGTAAGGCCTGAATATCCAGCACCCGGTGGTTGTTGAATCTGCATGAATTCTGAACCAGTGTTGAATACAACACGAATACTGATTCAGTCGTCCTCTCTCTCTCTCCTCTGTCGTATTGTCAGCACATTGACCAGATCATGAGTTCTCACGGGAAGCAGATAATGCAGGCGGTGACGCTCATCCTGGAAGCAGAGCACAGCATAGAGGTCAAAGAACAGGTGAGCGAGATTGTAGATCACTAGTCTCTGACTGTAGGCTTGTCCGCTTAGGGTCAGTCTGTATTCACTAAAGCTGGAAGCACATCAGAGCCTCCAGGGGTTCAAATGACAGCACTGATGTAACCCTTCTCTTATCTGTCAGACGCTGTGCATCTTGTCCAACATCGCCGACGGCAACACAGCCAAGGAACTCATCATGACCAACGACGACATGCTCCAGAAAATCAAATACTACATGGTACTTTGTATAATACTGTCTGCTGTAGCTCAGCCTTGTTGTTGTCTGTTGATCAGACCAAAAACTTGATGCTGCTGCATCTTATTGAGGCCTCGACCCGCGTTTACGTTCTGTGTTTCTTCATTTGTATTGCCTCTGACTTCTGCTCCATCCCACAGGGGCATTCGAATGTGAAACTGCAGCTTGCTTCCACCTTCTGTGTCTCCAACCTTATCTGGAATGAGGAGGATGGTAAGGGCCATGCAGAAGGAGGGAAAGGGAGGAGAAGGACAAGGGCTTTGTCGCGTCTGCTGAACCACTGTAGGGCTAAAGGGCACGTTCACAGCTGGATCAGTGCTGCCTTTGTTCGTTCTGAACAAATCTTGACTACAGTCACAGCTGCTGCTCTGATGCTCTGCACATGAGCTTCTGTGTAAAGTTTCTGATAAGTTAAGAGTTTTAGCTGTTTGGTATTGAGCTGTTTCAGGGCATCACATATGCGAGAGAGACGAGCACTCGAGCAGTTTTTCTCTCATCATGTGAAGACAACTTGGGAGTGAGAATGGTTGAGTAAAATCCTCCAAACCACCTGCACGGCTCAGCTGACAGATCAGCCCTTGTTCTCTCCTGTACTGTACACGAGAGGTTCACGTCTCTGCTCTTTGTTCATTTCCACTATCACAAAGATGAAACACAGCTGTCTGTGGTCCTCAGGTTCTCAGGAGCGGCAGGACAAACTGAGGGAGATGGGTTTCGTGGACATCCTGCACAAACTCACCCACTCGTCTGACCACAACCTCAGTGACAGGTGAGTCACAACAGCAAATCTAAAACCACACGACAGTTGGAGTCCTCATAGGTCCCACGGAGCTCGCTGGACTGACTGTGTCTCTCTCAGGGCAAAGACGGCGATGCAGCAGTACCTGGCATGACTACAGCTGGGACGGATCCTCTACTGCCAACCTAGCTAACAATCTTCGGGAGGACGCCTGCCATTGGTTCTTTTTGTTTCGTTTTTTTCTGGTTGCGATGAATCTTGAGGTGCACCTTTTCCCTTTTTGGACCAGTGCCTGGCCAACCCCAAATGTCACTCCAAACCTCATCTTGGACACTCGTGATATCATGGATGTTGGGATGATTAAGATGGTTTTACTTGTTTTTTTTTTCCTTCAATAACGAAGCGAAAATTTTCCTTTGGGACATGAAATAGTTTTTTTGTTGTATTTTTTTCCTTCTAAGAGTTCAGCCGCCTGACGCTGGCTCCACCTTGCTGTGTCGGACTCCTGATTGTGGAGGAAATTGTGGACTTACAGAACAAGGTTTGACACGAGGCTGTTGGCCAGCAAAGCTTCCCAGTTTTATTTTTTTAACTGTTAACTAATGATATTAATGTTTCCTTAAGGCAACACAAGCAAGGACACATTTGGAAAAACAAAGACTGCCTATTTTGAAATATTGGGTGTTTTCTTTTTTGTGGATACATACCTCGTAAATATATAAATATATATAAATATAAACATAAATATATATTTTTGGATGTTTATTTTCCCCCTCTGAACAGCAGGGTGAATCCGCTGCACTCTCCAATAAGGAAAAGAAATTCCCACCATCTTGTCCTTTTCCTCATTAAGGTTCTGCGTGCGCTGGAGCCTGTCGCTCGTCTCTGACGTCCTGATCCCAGTGGGAAATGTTTTTGCAGAGCTGACAGCACTTACTCTGACCCGCCCAGTTTCTAATTAGCAGGCCCGAGTGCTCAGAACACCGGAGATTAGAGGACGCGCGTGTCCTCACACCTCTGTTCAATGAAACTTTGTCTGTCGCTGTTTTTGCATTCTCTGCAGCCCGCCCTGTATGTGCGATTGTCAGAGGGATGAGGAAAATTCCCAGAGCTCCTGGGTTTGATTTCCTGTGATGTGTTTTGAGAGGCGAGTGAAGACAGAGTAGATGTACGGAATAAAGGAAGGACAATTTGAGGTGAGCTCCTGGAGGGAGAAGGCTCTAAGTGCATCCACAGCAGCAGCAGAACCCAGTGCTACAAGGTGTTTCATTCCCCTCATCTAATTTATTCTCCCATCAGGATACAGCCAGAGTGGTGTTCCCTAGCATTTCAGTTTTATTGAAGCTCTGATAGAATGAATGTTACATTGAAATATATGCAGACCTGAAGGACTTCCTCTGTGTTGTGTCTCATTCCTCCTTGGAGGGTTCAGTGTGCTTTGACTTTAAAACCTGTCTGGACCAAAGCAGAGGACTTGGACTGTTTTCTCTCTCGTTGTGTCTTTAAAGCACAAATATACCTACAGTTGGCAGTTTGTTAGGTGCTTTAAACTAATGCCGTGTAGTTTAACTGTGCTGCAGTGATTCCTCCTTTTTTTCTTCCTTTGTTTGTTCCACTGTTTGAACTTTTTGTGGAGGATGTCATTTGTGCTGTTAAACAGCAGAGGTGGTTTCATGCACTTTTCTCATGAATAACACATTATAAGACTTAAAGTCTGGGTGTGTTTTGTTCTTTGGAAGCTCGTGGATAAAATGCTGTCCAGCATGCAGGAACGAAACAAGCATGAGACGACAGAAGGGTAAGAAACACTTTTTGTTGTGGTCGCCTCCCCGGTAAGAAGACAAAACTGCCAATGTCAATTTAAAACTCAGAACAGACAAAGAAAAACCACAAAACAAATAAAAAGAAACTGTAGCCTTCGTACTGTCCTTCTGTCTGTCCTTGATGGGAATCGAGATCCAACTCTAAGGCAAAGTGGTAGAATCTGTCCCCGCCCCTAACCTCTGCAGGTAACACCAGCTGCAAATTGTCCAATACGTCCGAGTCACATGCGTCTCTGGTTCTTTATTGACGCCAGCATGTTTTTCATTGTCTTTTACAGAAACCCGTGCGTCATGACCTCACGCTGCATTTTCGCTGCTCGAACACTGCAACAGGAGGTTGTGATGGGGAGGAAGAGCGTTCATACACTGAGGTAACAAAAAAAAAATCACCTCCACAACAAAATGATTGGACTGAATTGTACGACATCAGTTTTACTTTGTCCCTACGGTAACGACCGGCCCAGTAAACACGTCTAAGCACAGCGCAGTGATGCAGCTAACAGTTGTCTAAGCCCAGTTTGTCTGTCACCAACACCTGTTCTGTTCCCACAGAAGGAAAAAACCCATCTGAGGATATTTGAAAATGACAGAAAACTCATTTTTCTCCTCCAGTTCGCCTTTGCGTAATTTATACAGTGTGACCTACAACTTAGGACAGTAGTAGTTAAATTTTGTCAATATTGCAAAATTAGAAATAAATAATGCATTCAAGCTCTATTTTACCAAAAGAAAGGATGTAATTTCCAGCTAAGTGAATCAAGAAATTAATAAAAACTAAAAGTAACGTTTGATAATCTGGTTCAAACAATAATTTGTCTATAATTAGCCAGTTGGGTTAATTTGCCATTATAAATATTGTGTAGGGCAAGGTGACGCAAGTATTAAGGCAACTGTCATATCACCAAGAAGCTAGAAATCACATTATTTGCTTTCTGATTTTCAAAATGCTTGCAAATGAATTTGACATCATCTGACTAATGTTGCAGCTGAACAAGAAATGAAAGTACAACTTTTTTCCCTGTTGTGTGTCTGTGAGCAGCCTTAAATCAGGCAGGCAGTTTTTCTCACTGTACCTCAGTGACTCCAATGCTAATACACGAGCGGTGCAGACTGGAGCTAACGGTTCCCAAGAGTAACAGGAGTCTGAGATCGTACAAAACAACACTTCTTTATTGTAGTACAGTATGTAATCCTGGTTTAAGTTCATATGTAATGGCAGTCTTTAATAAAATACATCTGAAACCCAACAGCCTCCAGCAGGGCAGGTGGTCCAGCGGCCCCTCGGCCGTCGACAGCTGAAAAGCAGGCACATTCCTCATGCAAAATAAAAAAAAAAAAAAAAAAAAAAAAAAAAAAAAAAAAAGCTTTCACATGCAGCTGATTGAGCCCCAAGCCCGGAGGATCAGCGCTCCACAGACATCGATGGGAGTTCTGGTCTGTAATTTCTACTTCAATAGTTCAATGTGCAAAAAGTCCAGACAGTCTCCTCCCCTGGTTCCATTAGAAAAAATAGAAACCAGAAATCGGACTGTCCATGTTACAAGGAACGTGATGCACAAAGAAGCTCAGCAAAGCTAAACTCATGTGCAGAAGTCCTGAGACCTCCATAGTAATGCAGCCTGGGGAGTGTAGCTTCAGGGTTAGGCTGGACCAGCAGTAGTTGGCTGTTGATGATAAAGTGTGTGTGTGTGTGTGTGTACATGCGCTACATAAGTAATGTGCAGGTTACGCTCAGTCCTCCCGTAGGGCTGGATGTAAAAATGTTGTAACTCTTATTCAAACAATTCAACATCGATTCTTAAAGTCCTGAGATCTTTGCGTTTGGGTATTTTGGAAAGTCTAGAAAAGTTATAAGCTGATTTATTTGATCCTCGTTTCCACGTGTGGAGGTGGTTGCTAGCGTGCAAAAACATGAATCCACGTAATTTTAAAGGCACCGTGTTTCGTATGTGGTCGCTCAGGGAAGCAAACACTAACTGAGAGCTGCAGATATCAGACGTGACTCCTATTCGAACACGTGCCGGTCTTTAGCTTTTTGTTTCGAGGTAAATGATGTGTGTGTTAGCTGGGGCAGAAATTCGAAACAATATCTTGGGGTCGGTCGAGGAGTCTTGGAGAGGAAGAGACAGGAGCTGAAACAGGAGGGAGAGAATGAAAAATGAGCTGCCGCAGAAATTCCAGTTGTAGCTTTTGGATTGAGGGTAATGATGTTGGCGAAAGTTTAGCCTGTGCTGTGTCCTCCACCGTGTTTGGGACAAACACCATCATTGACTCACACTCTCAAATTTTCAAAAGAAATTTGTGTTTTTACATTTTACAAGGGTATTTAATGAATTTCATTTTTTCCGTGATTAATGTTAAGTAAGTGCGTGTACAGTGTTTGTACTGCTGCCTAACATCTCTGAGCCAGACGTCATCAGTTGTTGGGTAACTTCCACATAGTGACACAATGTGCAGGTAAACTAATTGGGGGTGTAGGTCCCAACCATTATGGAGGACGCTGATTTTATATTTCTCTGGCTCCCAGGATTCCGTTCTGAGCAGCTGTCGGTGCAGCGTTGCTATCAGTGTGACTCTGGACTTCTTGAATCGATGTTAGATGTTAGAATCCGTAGATCAGTGCTGACATCCAGCCCCACTCCTCAGCCTGTTACCTGAATAAAATAAGTTAGTTATGCTTCATATAAAGGCGCAAGCATTCGCTGCAGGGGACAAATGATGGCTTTCTATGTAAATTTGGATCCACGTGTGTGCCTGTAACTAACAGGCGAAGGACTTTGGGGAAGTCAATGTCTCGTTTCTTTAATGGCGAAGGCACGAATGGCTGGATGGCTAAAGCTCAGGGTGATGTGGGAGTTTGCTCTACAATCGGACAGGCTGGTTGTAAACAGTGATGTATGGTTTTATGATATTAACGTTTCCCCACACTTTTGTCAATCTTGCTTTTGTCTTTGGCACAAAACCCCACAGCCCTGACTAGTGATTTAGTGTTTTGTGTTCAGGGAAATAAAACGTGGACACTATTAGAAGTTAAACATGATGGTGGGTGGTGATTGCGGGTAAGAGTGAAGAGATGGTTTGATGTCAGCTGAGTGTTTGACCTCCAAACGTCACATCCCATTCAAAAAAAAAAAAAACACACAGCTGATGCAAACCGGGTTTCCAGGTGAGGTGACGTGAACGTTTACATTCCCAATCGTGGATTATCTGGCTTCGGGTAAAGACAATGTCCTGCTGAGATGTGTTTGTACCTGCCGTTTTGAAAAGGAGGCGACATCCATACTGGGTTTAAAAAGCAATAATTGTCCTTTAGCTGCAAAGAGCTAAATGAGGCTCCAGCGATCGACAGGGCTGCTTCAAAAGCTGCGGTCCTGTGTGGTCCAGTAGCCGCAGGGGTCGACTGCTGATACTGTAAGTGTTTGTGCTGCTGTAGTCCTGTGGGTCGCCAGTGTAGAAAAGTGCTCCCACATACTGATTTGGTCACAGCTGGCACCACGTCTCGACCTCCCACGTTTGTCCTTTTCCTTGGTGAACGGACCAGTTGTCGGTTTCTCCTTTTCCCTGATCGGATCTCCGCTGTACTGCTCTGTTATTCGCTGCTACTCTAGTTTGCTCATTTTAACATGTTCACAATGCTGGCTCCTCTTCGTCAATGAAGCTGATGTGCTCTGGGGACGACTTTTCCTCCTCTACCTGTCGCCCCCATTCCTGCATCTCCAGCTCCTGGGGGTGAGTGACAAGCCTGGCCTCCGCATGGTGCAGCTGCGACTTACACCAAGGTGGAATCTGGGTGTCTCCCCGTCTTCTCATTGCGCTAACAACGTCCAGAGAAACGGGCAACGAGACGGTGGGGGGATGGACGGACGTGGTGGGGGATACGAGAGGGACAGAAGGCCTCAACCGGTGGTCTCCAGGGGAGGATCTGAGCGATGGTGGAGCTGAGCAGTGTGAGGACGGGGGAGGAAGGGCGTCCTGGGAGGAAGGCGCAGGGAGCAGGCCTCTACTGGTGCAGCTGCCGGGCCGGGACGGGTGGGGGCCTTGACAGGGGGAAAGAGATGCCGACGAGGAGAGAGACATGGAGAAGGAGAAGGAGGGTGAAGGTGCGTGAGCGGTCGGAGGAGGATGGTTCTGCAGCGGGGGGAAGAACATTCCATTATTGGAGGGAGCACGGAGGCTTCGAGGGACCGGGGATCCGTCTGGGAGTCCGACCTCCAGTGAGGGATGTTTGGAGATGTCAGGGAGCCCGCTGTTCCCCTCTGGGGGTTTGGGTGGGGGCTGTGGCAATACCGACAAAGACAAATCAGGACTGTTCTGTGGATGAGGAGTTGGGAGGAGGCATCCTGGCAAACCCACTCCCTCCGTGTCTCCAGTGTCTAACAGGGACTGAGTGTCAGGTCTCTGAGGGGGGACGGGGGTGGCAGCGGGTGGCAGCACCAGACAGGTGGTGGCACTGTGAGGAGGCAGCGTTAAATTTGGCATCACGGTGTTTAGGATTGGCTGCAGGGGTGGTGCCTGGAGGAGGGGCTTGAGCAGGCGTGTCATTTCCTGCAGCTCCTGACTGAGCTTGGAGACTTGCTTAGAGAGACTGTTCATCTGTGTGGTGAAGACAGGAAAGAGATTAGAAAACCCCATCAGGGTCAGTCCGTGCAAGGCAGGTTTCTTTAGCTCTGGAGGAGAATTGGAAAATAGCGTTAATAAAAATGTGTAAAAATTCAATGTAGATGTAAATTATTAGCGGTGGAAGAAAAAGAAGTTTGTCGAAATGAAAAAAAGGCAAAGAATTTAGTTCATTTTTGATAAACCAGTCAAAATTTCAGAATTTTGAAATTGAAACTGACACAACTGATAAAAATCAAAGGAGTCAGAATTTGACTTAATGTCAAAATTATTATAACAGGGTTAATACTATGAGAAATGTTCCAGCAACAGTCAGAATTTTAACTTCTGGAAAAATATTTTGAAAAAATTGAACTCTTGACTTACTATAGTTTTTTTCCTCATGACAATCGTGTCAATCTTTTCTTATATCTGGCACAAATCGGTTTCCCTAATAATTTCATACACGGCATATATTATGTGAACACAGAGCACGACGGAACCATTTATGAAACAAAGATAAATGCTCAGATTGTGCTAGCTTTGGGCGTTCTTATCATAAACTGTAAAAATGATTTTAATCATTGAATTTGTGTTTAGAACCAAACATTCACTAGTCAGACTTTTATGCTGATTCCAGTTCTGTAAAAACAGAAACTTATTATCATTATTATTATTATTACTATTGATATTTAAATGTCTCGTGCCTCTGTCGTCCACAGGTGCAAACCATCACATTTCACGAATGGTGGAAGAAGCATTTTGCTGTTGAAGCTAGTTTTAGAAATGGAACAGAGGGTCCGGCCCGTCCAAAGGGTCACAGGCTGAACCTCAAAACCGGAGGCAGCACAAAGACGAAAACTGGCTAAATCTCTCTTAATATTTAAAACAAGCCAGTGCTTGTCACCATTTTGTATGGTTTGAAAAAAAGGATGGAAAATAATGTAAAGTCCAGGAACTGTATGGATGATTTTAACCTGAGGGTCACGACTGAAGGATGGAGAGAAAGAAGCTGCAAACACTTTAACTCAGAACGATTTGAATAAACACAAACAAAAGTGATTTTATGATTTAAAGCTGAGCTTTTTCTACCGTCGTATCACATAAAGCAACGAAACAAGTTTTTTTTATGAACAGATCATAATCACAGCTCCGTGTGCACTCACCTCCTCGGTGAGTTTCGACACACTCTGCTTGATCTCCGTCTGCTCCCGGATCCCTACAACCGCACATGAACAGTTATCCTGCAGAAATTATTATTCTCGGGCAGATGCGTGATGATGTTACAGTGTGTGTGTGTGTGTGTGTGTGTCACCTGGGTATGGGGAGGGCGGGGCTGCAGGTGACAGGCTGGGGCTGAACTCAAACTTCTGTGATGAGGTGGAGTTGCTCTCAGTTTCGATGCCGTCCACGAACCTTTGCAGAGAGGAGGGATTCAAAGTGAGAGCGTGTGCAGGGGAGGAATGTAAATCAGAGGGGGGGTGAAGGAGGGCTAATTACAGTATGTAACTGTGCAGAGATTAAACCGCCCCCCCGCCCGCAGCCTTTTGTTCACACGCCACTGCACGTTAGTCTCTGTGCGCACATCATCCTACAGTGTGAAACCTCCAACATCCAACAGCAGCACTGTAACCTGCTCGTTGCCATGGCAGCCACGCACTTGCGCTGCAGCGGCGTGTGGTGCAGCCCCTCTTCCTGTCCCCTAACCTGCCTGATTGTTGGTCTTACTCACTTCCTTCCTCTTCAGTGACCCGTGTGTTACCTGGGGCTCAGTTCGGGCGGCGCGCTGCTGAAGCTGACCACCGGTATCTGCAGGGTGGAGGGGCGCGAGTGCTCGGAGGGAGCTCGGAACGGCCTGGGCGGCAGGAGGGGGGAGCGCAGGGGCGAGTTGAGTCCCCTGCTGAGGCGCAGCGGGGAGCGGGGGGCCCGCGACACCGAGTTCTCCTCCTCGTCGTCCTCCTCGTCCTCACGGATCGACGGCAGCTTCTTCACCAAGCCTCCGTTGCTCTCCCAGTCCACCTGAGAGGAAGAGCAGAGAAGCAGGAAGACGAGTTAGAGATGGCCACACACACACACACACACACACACACACACACACACACACACACACACACACACACACACACACACACACACACCGAGCAGCAGCAGGAATGAACCAGCAGGTGGCACAGAAACACAAGAGTTTCTGCTGTTTCCACATCAACTGGTTGATGTCATGGACTCACTTCTCGGAGCTTTTAAGGACACACTATTTCTTCATAAACTGTCATGTTCCTTTTATGAACGTTCAGAGTCGACTTACAATAATTGCTTGCATTCACCAAATTTTAAATATTCTCATCACTGGGACCTTTTACTTTCAATAAATTTACTGCTTGTTTCATGTACGTTGTGCTGTTTAATTCCTTGTAATCTTAAAGTTTTTACAGTGTTTCACTCATGCTGCATTTGATTGTGTCTTTAACAGTCAAACCCAATTACCAGAGCGGTCGTGAAACGTGAACAAAACCAGAACCCGCTGCTGCTGACGACCTGAGGGTTTAATTTTCCAACTTAAAAATGCAAAGAATTTGGCCACGTCTTCATCTACAATTCATAATGTGATTAAAAACAGACTGTTCACACACACACACACAATGTGGCTTTGCACACACAAACTGACATGCATTTGATACAGACACACACACACACACACACACACACACACACACACACTCCCCCATCAGCCCCGTCCCTGCTTACGAACTGAATAATTTAGGCCGTCTTCATGCTGGGCCACTGAAACTTGCCGAAATGACTAAAGCAGGCGGAGCTCGATTGTTTGTGAATCAATTAGAAAATGTTAAAGTTCTGCAATAAATCCAAAACTCAACATCTGGACATCTGGCCGCCGTACTTTACGTCTGAGACCACAGTTCAAACAAGCCACCAGCACTTACACTATTTTCAACTACGTGCTGCTGTAACTATTATTACATGTCTGTGTGTTCGAGTGACCAACAGACAAAAAAAGCGAAGGAGTCTTTTAAAATCAATGTATATGCTGCCAGTGTCCTGCACATTTATTGAGTGAATATCATCATGCAGACAAGCCAACATCCCCCATCTCTGTTCTCTCTGCATCCCTGCCTGCTCAGCGTTCTTCTTCGCCCCCTCCTCCTCATTCAACTCCACCCTCCACCCCCTCCCGTGCCGCCGTGGTGTATTTTTAGCCCTCTTGTTCTAATCTTAGCTCGCAGCGCCGGAGGAAACCGAGGAGTGCTCTGCAATGCGGGGGCGCGACAAGCGTGAGCGCACGTGTGTGTGTGTGTGTGTGTGTGTGTGAGCTTTCTGAAATGTCACTACGTTCACTACAAACTGAAAGACCCTCAAACGACGACAAGGACCGATTGTTACTGTACGACCTCCATTCAAATCACTGTAGGCCAAAGTGGCAGAAAACTGCCACAAAAAAGGTGCAGACTCCACAACAGAGAGTTAGTTTTAGGCAACAGCCCATCACTCACTGTCACTTCAAAATACTAATAGTTCACCTGTGCACATGCACCACAACAAGATGCAGAGAAGAAGTAAGTTGGGAACTTGAAAATGAAAGTATTCGGTAACTACTACTACTACTACTACTCTTTCAGCTTTTCCCATCAGGGGTCGCCACAGTGAGTCATTGATTAAAGTATTTGGTCACTAAGGGCATTTATTACTATAATCCATTGTATGTATAGGATACGTACAAAACAATAAAACTGGAGGCAACCATCTGTGTTTTTAATTTGATGGGACTCATTCTGCAACTGCAGGATGAACATACATGAAATTTCTGCTGAGCTTTTATTGAGAAATAAGAATTTAAGCTGCCGGGTGAAAGCCCAGGACACGTGGTCATTGTCAGGACGGACTGAGTCCCTTCATCGTGAGCCCGCCTCCCTGTGCAGCGTACCGGCTAATAACAAGAAATAAGACTGACATCTCAGTGCATATGTATTAATATATTTCTTTTGGTTTTCCATCTTTCAAGGTAAATACAGTCGTGTTTCTATATTTTGTCTATGTATTGATTTCACATAAGAGTAGCAAACGGATATTTAAAGTGATCCTAGTTCTACTTGTCCACATACGTACTGAGTATCTACCAGTTCAGAAAACACGGCCTCGGACTTTTGGACGCAGCCTCTGTGGTAACTTCTCCAGCATCACAGATTAGACGGTGCCCTGGTCTTACTTCACGGACGAGCGACTAACACTGTGCCTGCCTGAGCTGATCGGTTTAAACACACGATTCCTTTAACAAGGACAAAGTGCAGCGTTGTGAAACTTTCATCACAAATGCAGCACAATGGGAAATATAAATGTGTGCGCTTGGAGTAAACGTCAGAGGAGGTAAAGCACTTGTACTTCATTGGTGTCTCTGGTGCAGCGACTGAACAGCACGAGAACATGGAGTTCTTGTACAAAACGTGCCGCTCCGAGCTCTCAGTCCACTGGTTGCTCCTGCACGTCGCATTTTTCTCCCAAGGCTGCGAGGTCATGACAGCCAATCTGCAGCCTGTGTATCACACGGAAAACAGCCATCTCTTCGATGATCTCAGCGTCTCGACTCTCCTTTCTGTTGCTATGGCTGTTCAGCTTCGCTCTTGTGTTCCAGGACATCTGCAGGCTTCATTTCTCAAAATTCACAGCACTTCTCACCACACGTATATATGCAAACACGCTCTGCCGGGCTGCAGGTGCCTCGCAGGCTTTGCATACATAAGTAGGATGGACATCTGCAGCCCAGGCCTAAAATATGGGCAGCAGCCTGTGCACGTGGAAATACACACACTAACTCACATTGTGCAGTACGTGTGCTGTGCCCCAGAGAAACAAACGGCACTGCAGTGGGGAAGGAGGGATATGAGCAAAAGCGGAACAGAAAATGAGATTGCTGAAGTCCCCCCTCCTCCTCCTCCTCCTCCTCCTCCTCCTCAGCTGGCTGAGTTATTTATATCGAGCGGGATCCAATCTTAGCAGCAGCTGCGGGGGACACAGCCAGTCAGGGAGAGCCCGTGCTTCCCCCCGCTTTATTTTTAGCACCAGGGCAGCTTCAAACAGCAGCACTAAGCTATTCTTATCCCCGCGCTCGGCACCAGCCGGAGGCGCAGGTTGTGTGTCTGATGGCAGTAGTTAAGGAAGGGCTGAGCTGTGCGCACAGATCAGTGTGTTTTTAACAGCAGTCCCACTGAAGGTGAAATTAACCTCTAAATACTTACAGCACAAACCCTCAGTGTTTCCATGATCACAGATTTGTTTGATTATCTGACGGAAAGTTTGAGCAACTCTAGTCATTTCTCAGTTCACATGCAAAGACGCTGCGTACTCACGTCGGCCCCGTGACCCTCTCGCAGGTTGTACGTGAGGTCGTGTTGAATCTCGCTGACGAACTTCTGGGCGTACTCGGGGTACAGGCGCAGGACCTCGCGGAGGCCTTTGAGGCTGATGTACTGCAGGTCGCAGTAGGTCAGGGCCTTGACGTTGGCGTTGGTCTTGATCACCTGCTCCTTCGTCAGGGAGTCGGAGCCAATGAGATCTCCTTTACCTGGGGAGGAGCAGCACACAGAGGGTTGTTCAGATCTGTACGTACAGCAGTTTTCGTGTTGACTTGTTCTCACTGTGGTCACGTGTTTTAAAGCTGAATGTGGTGCAGAAATGACTGAAAATGTCTACTGTAGAGCGTGGTGCAGTGTAACAGGCTGTGGAGCAGAGCGGAGCAGGGAGAGGTGCGTATTGTTACTGTAGGTATTTTTTATCAAGATTCTGAATTTTTCTGTCCAGGTGAGATCTGCAGAGACATTAAGTGCTAAATGGCACCTAAAACTGAACCCATCCGTAAGACTTGGAGTATTTCTGCTTCTCCTACTCGGAATTTCTGTTTATTGAGTCATACGAGCTTTTTGTGAGTGCAACACTAGATTGCAGCGACATTCCTTTAATGTACAGTACAACTGGAAATGACTCGAGGCAAAGCACTTTCTCTCTCTCTCTGTGTTTTAATGTAATGTCGCGCCTAGAGACTTTTTTCTTCTGGCTTTTCCTCAGCAGGATCTGTGCAGATTATTATGGCCACCAACCACCGTTTCCTCCGAGCTTCACACGTCTGGGCGGATAATATCTAAGAAACCGTGACAAACAGCAGAGTTTTGACAGTAACTACAAGGCAACGAAGATGTGAGCCAGGCATCGGAACGACTCAGTCACACTGTGAAGGAAACAATATGTCCACGTGTTATTAATGCACCGTGGTCTCAAAAGCAAAGGTAAACGTGTTGCAGCTGTAATTTGTGAGCAGACAAAGTCGCCCGAATCGTTAGGAAAAAGGCAGAAAGTCAAACAAAGGCGGCTTCAGGGCTGCACAGCCTGAGAGGAAGCAGAGAGGAACCGAAAGCGGGGGCATCGAGAAAAACGAGCAGAGAGGGAAAAGAGGCAAGATGGAGGAGGAGGAGGAGGAGGAGGAGGCAGGGGAGGGTGGGGACCTAAAATGGGTGATGGAGTGTGGAGGAAGGCTGCGAAAAGGAAAGGGAGGGTGAGAGGAAACGGGGGAAAGAAAGGCGAGGGAGAGTGGGGGGGGGGGCTCAGATCAGAGCAACAGCAGCTATTGGACACGGCTCCATAACCCTCCTCTGAACCCTCCACCACCACCCATCCCTGCCCCGGCTTCATTTGCCACCGTGGGCTCTTCACATGCTCCGTCTGTCTCCCATCTTTTTCACATTACTCACATTTCCCCCAACCCAGATCGTCTTTGTCACCAAGACGATGGAGCCGCACGAGAGCTTTGACTCGTGACGGCCGCAAAAAACGCTGATGTGTTTGTGTGTGAGAAGTTCATCTCATCAGTAGTTTTGAGCCTTTGCTCGGCCACTTTGATGGTCTCGGGTGTAAATAAGGTCTCAGCTGATCTCAGCTGTCAGCTCAGCAGGTTGATCTTCACTCTGTCGGAATCGGAGGCTAACAGGAACTTCTCACACTGACACCACGCCTCCTTTTCTCAGCCCTCATAACTAATTAGTCAGCAGGCGTATTAAAGAAAAGCTCACGCCCACAGATTCCCTGCTCCGTATATTACATGATTTAGTGGGAGGGTCGAAGTAAAGGTCAATTTCTTCAGAGCGACTGGGCACACGAGGACAGAGGAGGCGATGTTTGTTGGAAATCAGAGCTCAGCAAACAGGAAACAGACACGCGTCATAAAAAGAGAGAAACTGATCCTCAGGAGTCAAAAAGTGACACAATCATCAAAAAATTAAAAAACTGTTGAAAAATTGATTCAAAAAAAGACTAAATGGAGAAAATGATTGTTGGTTGGGGACGTACATTGGGCTTGAGTCTTTGTAAGGACGATGATGGAGACAGTGATGTGTCTTCTGACTCGTTAGTCATATTCTTCAGTTAATAAATAAGCGTGTGCAGCGTGTTCGTGGTGGTTCACGCTGGCTGTCGGCTTCAGCGTGGACACGGTGTAATTCCTGGAAGAGCCCTGCTTCCTGCCTGGGTCCACGCTCCAGCATCAATAATCAAGGTGTTTTAATAATGCAAAATATGTTCATTATTAATAACAACACAGCGCCACGTTCCCTCCACTGGCGTGTGCGCGTGTGAAGATTACGATCAAATGTGGGCGGGGGGGCAGTGACATTTGGAGGCAGATACATTGCATCACTCAGGTACAGAGCATCACTTCAGTCCGTTCTGACCTTTGAGGAACCTGACTCTGCAGACTCACACACACACTCACACACACACACACACACTCACACACACACACACACACACTCTGTGTGTGATAGAGACTTTCACACCTCCGTAAAACTGTCTGCTGGATTAGTGTTGCAAAAGCAACAAAGCAGGTCCGGAGGAAATGAGATTTCAGCCTGAGAGACGTCCAGCTCATTCTGAGCGCTGTCACAGGTGGGACAGTGTGACCACACAAGGATTTTAACCTTATTTACTGCTACACTCGCCTTTTCCCACCTGTAATTAGTAAGTTTGTCTCTGTTGCTAAGCGACTCTGAAACGACCTGAATTAGTTTTTGACCAGAGGCTGAACCTGCTTCAACTTTAAAATTTGAACATTTAATAAAATAGATTTACACCATGTAGAAAGGTTGTAAAATAAAGAGGAGACTGATGCTCCTCCAGCTCCGGGAGGAGAAAACTCACCACACACCTGTTTCCTGTCAGTTTCTGTATTGATTTGAAAATAATTTTTATGTGTTTTGTTTTTTTTTGTAAAGCTCTCCGTGGCCTCGCTGCAGCTCATTTGTCTGACTAGTTTCCAGGGAGTGAACCAGCTCGACCTCTTCGCTCCTCTGGCACTTGGAGCGTTTTTAGAATAAAACAGATTTTGGCTCTTTATGCGGTGGAACGGTGAGAGCTTTTCGAGCGTGTGATCGACAGGAAAAAACTGAACTTCCAAAGTTTAACTATGGAAACTCTTCATGTAATAACGTCGAAACAGACTTTTTCTGCTTTTGCCCAAACTGTCCCCTGTTCTACAGTCCATACAAACATGTTATCATTGCGCCAACTGGCTGCGACGCATCGTTTGTGAAAAGTCACGCCTGGTTTTCTGAGGCCGACTGAAGGATCTTGGGAGGAAGAGGCGTTAACGTCTGATCTACTGGGTTAAAGTGGGGCAGGAGTTTGACAGCAGGCTGATGCATTAGTGCAGACGTCGTACGGAGCTGCTGGATTTACCCGTCAGTCTACGTTCCGATTCTCACTTATGGACATGAGCTCTGGTGACAGAGAGACTGTGTGTCCTCAGTAAAGTGGACAGGGCTCAGCCTTAGAGACAGGGAAAGGAGACATTTGTATGAATGTCCACTGGAGTCCTTCCAGACACGTCCATCACAACAACCTTCATAAAAAAAGATAATTGACGCACAAACGGAGGGACCAGCATTTACGACGCACGTCAGTCGCAAGCAAAGTTGTGCATTTTAACAAAGGTGTTAATGATTATTGAACAAATGAGGAAAACACGAGGACACGCGGGTGGACGGACGAAGGCAGCTGTCCCTAGGTGTCCTCTCCCCGTTACTCTTTAACATAACGTTCACCTGCCACTATTGTTCGGGGATTTCCATTGGATTTCTGTGTGTGCTGTCCATCACCGCGGACGCCACATTCAGCGTCACATGTTTAATACCCGGGTACAGGCGGCTGTGGAAAAAGAACAAAGCTGCCTTAGAGAAAGGTCAGGCTAACGACAAAATGCCACCATCTCTGACTTCAAGGGGCCACAGACTAATGGAGACGGAGCAGAATCGCGTTGCTTTCATCTGGTTCCAGGTCTTAACAGCGGCATGCATTAGCCATTAAAACCGTCCATTAGTGCCAAAGAGAATCGGCAGTGGGCACAGAGGACAGGACACGTCGATGAAGGCGCACAGAAACACCGTGACGGTCACGTGGTTCAGATCCACCAGCAGTCGTCTGCAGGTTCCTCTGTCACATCAAACAAGATGAAACGATGACGAGAGACGCTGGTGCCGAGGTACATAAACAACTTGTCATATTCGTGGCCGGGGTAAAAGCGGTCGTGCAGAGCAGGACTCCAGCTTTTTAACCCACGCACTGTTTGCCAATCTGCCCAGTTTAATATTGGCTTGGACGGAACACAACACCGCCCGCGCGTCCCCAGAGGCCGATGTGAGCGAGGACGTACGATCGCACCACTTCACACATGCCAACACGCACACACAGCCCGAAGCCAAGGACACCCCATCACGTCCTCGCTCCCTCCCACCGTTAAAAGGCTCAGGACGGAAATCCAGCCTCTGTTCTGGTGGTTACATAAACCGCTGCCAGAATCCCCCATCTGTCCTCATTAGGACACTCGTCTCTCTTCCACCAGACGTGGACCAACACAAATTTAGCTTTACTGGTATTTTCAACGATTGTTCTTTTTCCCCATGAAACGCTGTGTTTTACTGACAGGGTTTAAAGAATCTTTAATCTTTTTTTCAATCAAGGGCCAAATATTAAAGAGAGTTTTGCAGTTTACTTTTCATAGAAGGATCTAACTCGCAGATGCAAACATGCATTTATGTGGTTATTTAACTTTGGGTCATAGACACTTTCCGTACTTGCTCTGTTCTGTACACACATCTGTTTCCTGTCTGTCCGTCCTGAAAGAGGGTCCCCCTCCTCTGTTGCACCTCCTGAGGTTTTTTTCATTTTTTCTCATGTTTTTTTTCGTTCGATTTCGCTTTCTCATGTTTTTTGATTCGATTATTTGATGATTCGCTGATAGTTTATGTTGTTTCTGTGATTTCGTTGGCTCAATATCACAACAGTTCCCAAACCTGCAGTAATAACGTGAACATGTGGGTCTTTTTTTTTTGCCACATGTAAAATGGAACTCAGACAATATCACAA
This sequence comes from Channa striata, assembly GCA_033026295.1. NCBI lineage: Eukaryota > Metazoa > Chordata > Actinopteri > Anabantiformes > Channidae > Channa > Channa striata. The sequence goes on from CM065177.1 coordinate 24,245,935, forward strand.
CAGTTCCTGACGAATCCTCGGATGGCAGCCAAGTGGGAAATCTGACTATGGAACCTCTCAAAATGCTAAACAGCCAACGGAAAGTTCAGCCCTGCCAGAATAACAACCAATCATCCAGCCGGAGCTGTGATTGTTCAGGCCTCACACCGAGAGTCACACACAGGCGCTCAGGTCGAAATTCTGACCAGCTCAGTGTCGGTTCGGGGTTTGAAGAGATATTAATCTGAAACCGTGTCAGCCGGGCATCACACGCAGAGATGGGACACGAATAAGACGCACCAGCCGTCGATAAAGAAACAGTAGGATTGTTCCCGCGTTGCTTGGTCACTGCCGTCTTACACCGAACGTCACGCCGCAAAGACCAAACAGGAAGAAGGCGAATCGTTTGTTGACAGCGGACACTGTCTCCCAGTCAGAGTCGCAGATTGACTGTGAAAATATGTTTATCTCTGAGATTTCTTACTGGCATCTGCAAAACGTACGAAGCGAGCACTAATTCCAGCAGCCGACGTGGGACAAAAACAACCTCCTGAAATCCTCCATCACATACGACGCGCGTGTGACGGCAGCTGATCAGCGGCACCTTTTCCACATAATCTTTCCCAAACCGGTGATTTTGGTGAAGGAGGTTTCTGGTTTCTGCGTGACAACGTTCACACTGTACAAATAAAGTGAGGTAATGAAAAAAAACACTTAACTGGACATTTGCAGGAATTGTTTAGTGTTATACATAAATGAATCTATTCTGTGCCACTGAGCGGTGGGAATCGTTTGATCCGCTTCCTGTAAGGTCGCTGTGACACGTCACTGCACATTCTGGCTTCTTTGATTCACACTCATTTACATTCAATCGTCTATAAGCAGAAGTTTCATTTTTCAAGTGCGTTAATCGGATTAAATATCAGGATTTGTGGTGCACACGTTGTCATAAACCTTTAACTATTTGCACCTGTCAGATTTATTATTACGTTTTGTAAGTTGACAGCGACTTTTCGTTCCTTCAGTTTCCCCGTGTGTCTTCAATGGTCTGTTTGTGTTACCGTGTTTTTTAGAGATAATTCTGTCGACTCAGTTTGGTTGATTCCTTTTATGGGCCCAAACCATTAAAACTTGTTTTTCATATTTTGGGGTAAATAAAAACCCTTTTTTGTCCAAAATCACCTGCTTCCTCTGTCCTGCCTGCTTGGTCCCTCACAGTCTGACTTTGGCTTAGAAACATCTTTTAAACCTTCCGACTTTTTTCCTACTTCTTCTTCTTTTTTGACGAGTTTTCCTCCGTCGGTTTGTGCTCAGCCGGAGTGTGTGACATCATTCACACCAACTTTTCATCTCAAGTTTTAAAAAAAAATCTTTTTACTTTTTTCTTCAGTCATTTTTCTGCTTTCATAAACTAAACATACATCAGATTCTAGATGCAGTCGTGCTCCTCGACTCTCATAGCAGCAGTATCGTCTGCACATCACGAGCACAAAGTGCTCAATCATCTGATAGTCTGCTGCACGTCGTTCAGGTCACGTTATCCCCAAAGTGGCAGATTCACTCTCATCTGCTCATATACTGACACTGTTCTGCTTTTTCACAACAAGGTTCTTTTCACTCCCGGTTAACTTCACAAATTAATATTACAAAATAAAAGCTTTAATGTCCACAGCAACTATAAACGACAGCTCTTCATCAGCCCGGCTGCACATTTGTCTCTCTGTTCTTTCCTTCTGCACATCTTCCCCCGAATCCTGACGGGTCGAACCTGACACAAGCACGAGACGCGTTTTTAACAGTGTTTGACATCAAACAGTCAGACAGTCAACCGGCTGTTATCGGAGCCGTCTTCAAATTAAAGTCTCCCACCTTCATCAACGATGCGACGCGGTGCCCTGCTGATCACCATCAGCTCACATCCTCTCATTAAGTCTCAGTTTGACAGGTAATTGTCTACCAACACCACAGGGGCACTGTGCAGTTTTCACCCAGTTCCGTACCTCGAATTTATTCCTTCAAATAACCGACCACCCTCGACGCGTTTTAGTTTCATTAGATAACCAGCATGTACGCCTGCGATCTGACAGTCAACAAATCTAAACACACACTTCACGATTTCAGCTAAAGTCGGGTAATAAACAGCTTTTCTTCCTGCAGTTTAAGGGATCGGAGGAATGGTCTCGTCCTTTGGGGTAATTTGAAGAAACAAAGAGGAAAATAACTTATTATGGAAGGAAATAATGATGTAGGTGTTTTATATTATGTGATATATGTCATTTAGTGCTTAAATAACAGAACATAAGCAACTGTGCAAAAACATGCCATTAAACACATTTTTTTTTTACATGCAATCGCTATTTCAAGTATTAACATAAAATAAAATGCTCTTTTGTTATAGTGGCCAAAGGAAAGCGTTGCCCCGCTGGAGATGGACCGTGTGTGTGACCGTCGTCCTGTCGCTCTCACTCACCCAGAATGGCCAGCACGGTGTTGTCCTTCAGCACCTCCATGGAGCCGGAGCACACAAAGTAGATGGCCTGCAGGGCGTCTCCCTGCCGGATGAGGAACTCGCCCGGAGCGCAGAAGGACGTCTTGATGATGAGGGACAGTGAGCGCAGGCAGCCCCGGCTGGCCGACTCAAACAGGGGCAGCTGGAGCAGCTCCTTGTTCAGGTGCATGGCGATGTCGGCCCTCAGCTCGTCTGGAAAGTCCTTGAGGAGCTGAGGAGGAAGAGACAGCAAGAGACCTTTCTCTGTCAGCAAAGGGACTGCGTGACTGCACGGAGACATGTCAGACACTGCGGCAGCAGCTAAAGGCGGGCCGTCGATGGTTCGATCCCTGGCAAAGTTTCCCCAACTAGCAGCATGTGAACAGCAGATGTCTTTAACAGTACTTCAAAAAGAATTGACTGGGCAGAGACAGGGAGCAGTAACAGTAACAAACTTTCTTGTTGGAAAAATTGTAATGCAAATGCATCGGCCATGATAAATCTGTGATGCAGAAACAAACTCGTTTTGATGGAGGCAGGAACAAAACGTGCGTGAATTGACCCTTTAAGCCGAGTGTGTCCAACATGTGCATGTGTTGACGTGGAAGTGACCCCCCCCCGTCCTCACCTCACTGACGTCTATCCCGTTGTTGACCGACCAGGTGGTCTGGAAACACTCCAGCATGCGCTGCTCCAAGGTCTTGGGCAGCCGATGGACCCTGATAAAGTCCTTCAGGTCCTTGGTGCGGGTGTGGTAGAGCGAGCGGCGCGAGTACATCCTCTGGATGATGGCCGTCACGTTCCCAAACACCACGGCATGCATCAGCGCTGCAGACAGAGGAAAGGTGGTTACCTTTTTTTAAAGTTGTTTGATTGGCTGTTATCCAGAATGGCGCTCAGGAAAATCCCATAATACTTGCGCACAGCAGGAAGCTTTACAGGATGTCCTAATAAGCCTGGGGCTTAGAACGACTCAGCTGCTCGGAAACGTTAGTGTTTTCACAAATAATCCCAGCGGTCAGTGAATTCTTTATTTCTAGTGAACAAGTCACAGTAACGACCATTTTAAAACAGCTTCGCCTCCTCTGTCCATTAATCAACCGGCGGGAAGCGGAACTACCGGCTCGATGACGCGCCTCCTCGCCTGTTCTGAACTTCATCACCGCTCAGGTAGAAAAGCTGCTGAAACAGCGCGACACGCTCACAGTCCACTGACATTCAGACTAATGACATTATTTTGGGATGGCTGCTCCTCCAGGCACAGAGACCCACCTCCCATTTTGCAGAGCCGCGCTGTAAAAACGCATAAATCCCCTTCAGTTGCATCGTTACACAGCTGTAAAGTCAGTGTGAGATTTGTGAAGCCGCAGTCTCCTTCGCTCGTACGCAGCTTGTTCTCCTTTGATCGACTAAAACGCACATCACGTTTAGATCACATTTAAAAAACACTACAGAAGCTAAAAGTGATTAAAGCTTGTGCACGTCTTTATTCTCTGTCATTCTTACTGCCAACAAATAACATGAAAACAACTAAACCTGCTCAATTCCTGCACAGCATCTACAGTCTAATCCTTTAAACTGGGCCACGGATGCATCGTTTCGCCTTCAAAGGTCACGGTAAGTCTTCCTCGGAACCAGCATTGAAGTTGTCAGTAAACAGCCGTCAATCGAACATTCATTGTAAACTAATTCACGGTGTATGTGGGTCTGAATCAGTTCAGCTGTTACAGCCTGAAGGACTCCAACATGAGGACGGGCTGTGCGACATCGGGATCCAGACACTGGGGTCTGTTCTGTTTGATTGTGACTTTTGGATTCAAAATCAATGTCAGTGAGAGATGACAGGTTCCACTGGATCATATCATCTACAGAATTAATAACACTGAAATGTACAGCTCAGTTACATTTGTACCTGCTGAGGGATTTAAAGAAGGAGGCTCACGACCTCAGATATTTGTGATATTCGCTTAATGTAACATCTGTGAACCAGGAATCAGATTTTAGCTAATTTATCTGAGTTTTAATATTTCTGGTTTGAAATTCAGATTAGTTGATGCCACAAAGTGACCGATGACAAATGATCATATTTTTATGAGCGAGAAACCTGTCAGAGTCCGACACGGCACCTCACCGACGTGTGTGAATCAGTGGCTCCAGGAAAACGCCTGATTTTTAGGAATAAATTTGTGATGCATGTTGCTGTGTGTCTTGTTATTATTATTTAGCATGTTGTGCAGAAGTCACAGGTTAAATTGGTTCAGATCATCGTGACGCGGCGCCTGAACTGTGGAGACCTATTGAAGCACAAACAGATGAGCTGAAATTAGGTGTGCGACGGCAAGTTAGCAGAACCGTTAGCGTTAACAGAAGTTCAGTAAACCTCAGGCCTTCTGCTTTCAGACAGCACAGAGTCCAAGTGTGTGTGTGTGTGTGTGTGCGTGATCCCTGCACGTCATTTGTCCTCTAACTATCAAATCTGTGCATGGAAAAACCTTTCCACTCCCTCCGTTTCTTTCTCATTTCGCCGTTAACTGCTTTGCACATTCAGCTGAACGTTCACTTCTCTTTATTGTGTCTCTGCGTTGGAAAACCAATACATCCGAATTTGTGTGTGCAACAAGCTATAAAAGCTACTGTATCTGTCCAGATGATTGGATTTCATCTCAGGGCCCATTTTATTTCGCCTTGTAAATCCTGCCTTTAGGCTCAATCTTCACAAAATGCAATTTTCCTGCTTATTGTTCTGGCGTATGCTGATGATACTCAACTGTTCTTTCCTTTGTATCAGTGAGATACTAATTCCATTAAGTCCGTCGCTGATGAGGCCAGCGGGTAACGCTGCCCTAAAGTGCTGGAACGACCTTCTGCCTCTGATGACACTGTTTTTTAATTCAATTAAGACGTAGGTGTTTTCAGTGGCCTTTGGGTTTGTTTATGTGCTTTAAATTTATTTTTACTATTTTATTCCAGTCCACGTATTAAATTGACGTAAGTTTTAATATGACCAGTTTTTTTATTAAGACGGTAAGAAACTTTTTTAAACAGCTGCTGTTGAACAAGAAGAAACTAGATCACACACAGGATAGAATCACGCTTTTAGAGGAAGGTCTTAAAACAAAAGTCAGGTGCGTGACTGACAGTTTTTTAATCATTTCCCGGTTCATGCTTGACATGAATAAATTCTTTCCTAAAGTTGTTTCCTGTACAATGGAAGTGATGTGATGAGGACAAAAACTCAAACCACCTGCTGTGGATGTTACCAGTTATTATTAAGGTTTGGCTAAAGCAGCAACAGTGACTCGAGACATCAGTCCAAACACGAAGCGGCTCCGCTTGTGTTAAAGTCACCCACACTGAGCTCCTCCCTGTGAGTTCTTTGTCACACGACAGCTGCTGGATGTCGACAATTTCCCAAACATCTCCCTCATAATAAACGCAGTCACAGCTATGGGCTGACAGTGACTAATAATTCAGGGACAGAATAATGCTCAAATTAACTGGAAAAACATATTTAAACGTGCAGACAAAGTTAATGAGGCTTTTTTCATCAAATCAAGTTGATGTCTCCAAAAGTTACAGTGTTTTAGGTTTAAAACTCCCTAAACGTGGCTTCAGCGAGTGATGGATGGACAGAAACAAGAACGGATCTCGTACTGAGAGACCTTTAAACAACAAACCTGTCATGTCTGCATTTGTACAATGGTAAGTGCCATGAAATATTCAATTTTATTCATCCAGTAAAATCAATCAGCTCTATTTCAGTTCCGTGGTGTCAAAATGAACAGACCATCATCTCTGCTCAGATACAGTGTGTTTGTCTGCAGATGGGACCCTGCACTTCTAAGAAGTACAACTACACGTTTCATGAAAAGACCCTTTTACATTAAAGCTATCGTCTTTTATAAGGTCAATTTGTAGCGGAGGGAACAATGAGCATCATCTTCAAGATAACTAAAGAGAAAAAGTCTTATTTTGCAAAAACAAGAATCCTCTGAGCACATTTATGCCGGAATAAGATTAACGCCAATTTTCACTGAAATCCGTCCAGTAGTTTTTACCACATCCTGAAAACAAACACAGTCCGCGGTCAAGGAAGTGAGACTAATGACACAGTAAATGAATGTGTGTGTGCATCTATTATTCATGACTGATATGAAAAAGGGCGATTCTTAAAAAGGAACAAAGAACAAAATGTGGTCATCCGTGCGTCGACGCCTCCCTGGCATCAGACAGTGAGGCTCGTCCACTAAAACACACGCCTCTCACCTCCTATGAGCATGGTGCAGATGGAGAAGATCTTCTCCGAGTCCGTGTTGGCCGACACGTTTCCGAACCCCACGCTGGTCAGGCTGCTCAGAGCGAAGTACAGCGACGTCACGTAGCTGCTACGCATTGATGGGCCGCCGCCCAGCACCGACAGGTTGCTGGACCCGGCGCCCGTCCCCGACACCGCCTCGCCCTCCGACATGTTTCTGTAGTACTGGCTGGAGTTCCAGGTGCTCTGGCCTCCGACCTCTGACCCCGACGCGTTCCAGTGGCTGCTGTTGGCTGGGACGCTGCTGACTGTGGGGGGGATGATCGTCGTCAGGGGGGACAGGAAGTAAGGGGTACCCAGACGCTTGGCCAGCTCATGGAGCCAACCTGAGAGAGACAGGCGGAGAAAAATGATCTGAGAAACTGTTTTCAATACAAGGACTGTCATAGAGTTCTTCAGAAACATCAATATCTCAGAGTTTCAAAGAGATAATATTCAGTTACGACAATGACGACGAAGAAGAACAAAAGATTGATGAACGTATGGGAAGTCAAAATCATAAATAATCCAAAATAAGTAATCTCCTACAGATCATCACCAGGCTATTCACTAGTTTTTTTTAAATAAAACGACATGTATTACAGACATTGGCTGAAACACAGTAGATTTCTAGTGACTTCTTGCATCTATCTCTTGATCGACAGCTCCGGGCTCCTGCAGGATCCACAGTGACTTTTTCAACTCGCACGTAGACTCGTCCTGCCGGTCTGTATTTAGCCCTGGGACATGTCCGTCCTCTTCTGTCTAACAGGACATCTCAGGCTCAAAATAAACAACCCAATCAAAAGTATTCATGGTGTCACTGAATCTGGATTAAGGAAGATGGACCCAAGGGGGAGGAGGGAGAGAAGGTGAGAAAGTAGAGAGATGCAGGAGATCGAATAAATTATTGAGAAACGGTGCCTGCGAGCGGTGAAAACCCAGCTGAGCCACTGGCAGCTAAACCAGAAATACTGAAAGAGATGAATTATGAATAATGCACTAAGAATGCACATTGATCTCCGGCATCGCGCACTCCTGACAAGCAGCCTCGACCTTGCGTTTGTGTGTTTTGTGTGCGAGTTCTCAGACACTCAGACCGGCCTGTCAGCATCCATCAGCGGAACGGCGCTGAGGGCAGAGTCGCAGTCAGGCGCCGAAACCAACGACATTAGAGGATTTAACACCCGAGCAGTTTCCTAATTACTTTGTCATTAGCACAACTTAACCTCCACAGGTCCGTCCTGAGGAAGCGTGGACCTGAGGAGCAAAACAAGAAGTAGAAAGGGATTTTTCTTTTGTCTTGAATCAGGGAACGTGGAGGGTGTCACTGATGCTGTGGCACCACGCTGAGAACGTCTGAATCTCACAGACACCATCACTGAAGTAAGAGGTTTATCCATTTCAGGCTAATTGTATGAATTGTGCCAGCGGTCAGACAGAGATCTAAAATTAAAAAATCTAACAGCATTAATTGCTGTGAATAATGCAGATAAGTCTAAATCCAGGAACACGATAAAACCAGCGTTTTCATCAAAGTCATATTTATTGTCTAGTTTTCTTTAAACCTGCAGGTAAAAGTCTCAAGCCCAATTATTTTCATCGCAGATTATCCGCAGCTTGAAGAAGCTGGTCTGACAGAGTGATGCCTTTAGTCAATGATGGTCTTCCAAACCTCAGGTGAGAATGAACGACATCGGCTCGGCCCGTTGCTTGTCCCCGCCCGGCTCACCTGGCCTGGTCAGTAGTGTTTCTGGCTGAGTTAGTCAGTGTGAGTATACGAGCTCCTCGACGCTGACGCAGCGACTGTGTTCCTGTTCAGGGTCGCCGTATTTCCTCTGTCCGCTGTGCTGATTTCGTGAGCTGTCCGTGGTGCTGAAGGACGCAGTCACACATTTACTTTTACAGCAGCAAAGATTAGTGAGCTCCAACGGAATCGTCAGGAAATGAGTTATTGTTGCCGACCGGTACCTAAATGTAGTGATAGGGGAGATCTGTTTATGCATAAACATGATATGCAATAAAGATTATGGCTCCAGACTGTAAGTGTGTCAGCAAGATAAGACGCAGCGGAGCTATGTGTCCACATACTATATATAGTACTGCAAACGTCATAAATACGTCCTGACCTTCTGCCATGGAAACAGGTTTAGTTTGTTTAGACCCGATTGTGACATTAATCGTGTTCATGCTGACACATGGAAAAACTGAGACTAAATTCAAAACATGTGGATATAAGCTGACTGATATAACTGACTAAAGAAACCTGATATGAAGAATCCTATCGTCTTAGCATCGTCTTTTATTTTCACTTAGAAAATAAGTTTGGATGAAAACCATCACGCGTGTGTGTGTGTGTAGGAAGGAAATGAGGCTTCTGGGAACAAGCAGGCAACAATTAAGAGCAGTACCTGCGGATTCAGTGAACCGCCGTTTGGGAAGAACTTTTGGGTCAGTGTGTAATTAGAGAGCAGCAGCCTGTGATCTACAGGCTAATTTCATTGTGTAATGAGGCACTAACAACATACTGACACAGTCCTGGTGCTGTCGTAGGTACAGGGCAAAGAAAAGGAAACACAAACCAGGGTTCTACTGTAAAATGTCAAACTGAAATTGTGGTTTCACTTATTAATAAATGTTATTGTCATTTATAAAGTAAAATAAACGTGTGGACGGGAGAGATTCATAACGTTCTCCACTTTATTATTACTATTAGAAAAGACAAACTCAAAGGTAATTAAGGCGAGAACGTGCACAGTAGGTTCTTGTGTTTCAACATCACGTGAACTTTGACCCGTGCCAATATGTGCAAATACAACGGCCAGGTTTTCACCCAGAGCTTCCTGTTTTGTGAGGCGTGATCAGCCACACGTTTCATTATCCCATCAGTTTTTGCACAACTAAAGACGAATGACGTTCAGTCCACACAGTCCGTCCTCATGGCCAAAAATAATTAATAAATCATACTTCAGCAGCAGAGTTAAATTGCTTTTAGATGGGAACATTTGGCTTATCGAGTTTATCTAGTGTTTCTAGAAGCTTGAACTGGGGCCTCCCGACAGTAAAGTACACGCTCGTGATTAAAACGCCAACTCGCTGATAGTGTTTCCTGTGCCGGCTATTGTCACCGGTCTTTACCTCTGTTAAACTACAGGGACACAAACGCGGCGGACATCAGTGCGAAGCACCTGAAAGAAGAAAGTCCTACGCAGGAAGCTGACGCTCGGGTGACCGCGCTCAGCTCATGGTGCATTTCCCCTGGAAGGTTCCTGCTACTGGGATTTTCCAGTTAATTCCACTGGAATATCACTGGCAGGTCTTCATCAGCAAACCACAGGCAGAAGGAAACCTGTGTCCCAGTTTTTTAATTCTAACGCACTGCAGACTGAAAGTGGCCCCACGTTGAGACGACTGCAGCCTGGTGCATCGTGACATCGGCACTTACAGTCTGATTTTGTCCGTGTGAAATCACCGATGCTTTCGTCCAGATGTATTTTTCCAACATCGGCCGTCTTAAACCTCCCACAGCTATTTCTGTCCTGCTGCTTTTAGGCACAATCCCTCAACTCATCCATAGACTTATATGTGAAATTAAGTTTGTTAAATGCCAATAAACAAAAAAGGGAAATGATAATGAAACGACAGTAGATCCTGTTGTTGTACCTGGTTACACACAGAGTGGAGCTGCAAATCCAACGCTGCATTTTGAGCTACCAGGCTGATTTTTAATGGGATTTTCTTACTTCAGGAACAGAAAGTTCTCTAACACAGAGGGGAGGGGGGCTCGATATTTTAAAAATGAAGATATTAAAAATTAAATATGGGTGCTGCGTATTTGGAGAAGTTTTTGCTTGACTGACAGGTAAGTCGAAGCCTCACCCTCAGCAGTTCCCCTGCTGCATTTCAGATGTTCTGTCTCTAAACAAGTGCAAACCAAGAGTCACACGTGAAAGACCTACAGTGTGTGTGACAGTGTGTCCGAGTCCTGGTTCTCTGTTCCAGTCCAGCTCTGGTTACAGCTCCACGAGGGGCTGCAGTGACGGCTGCGGCTCCACTGCCCGTGAATTATTAATGCTCCTGCAGAGACAAATTCTCGACTGACAGACTCAGTAGCTTGACGTGTGTACGTCCCGACATCAGACCTGACTGTCGTGAATCACAGCCGGTGTCACTGAAAGGTCACTCTGCACGCCGTTTGTCGTCCCCTGGAATAGGAAGCTGAGGGGCTGCTGAACTAGTTGCAGTCTTACCATCTGTCATTACGTGCTTTGTGAGCAGGACGATGACAGGTTGGTAGGTGCAAGTCAATGAGAGCGAGGTGGGGAGAGAGGCAGCATGGAAGGAAAGAGCGGATTTTGAAAAGGCAGCGAAGTAACACGAGGACACATCTCATTACGTGTCCCTGAGCTGGTCCCGTACTGGAGCTTAGCAAACATGCTCATTTGCAGCTCGACATGCGCGTGTGTGTGATGCTCGGCATACAGCGAAAGACTGATGTTGATCTTTGCCCCAGTTCACAGTCAAACAGATTAAAGCTCTGCTCCCCGGGAAGCTGCCTGTCTGTTTGTGGCTGTTTACACGTTTATCAGATTGTGTGCTGGGGTTTCACGTCGCCCGCAGGACTCAAGATTCTCCTCGGAGAGACGCCGGCGCGGCACCAACAAAGCTGCACCTTATTAAAGGCATCAGTTGTGTTGCAAATGAAGACTCGTGCCAGCTGTCGTCCCGCATAACCGACATCACTCTGCTGGGGTTGGATCGAGCCATTAGACGGGCCTGCAATAAAGTGATCAAACTCACACTGAATGTGCTCCGGCGTTCTCTGAAATGAGGAAGGAGCTTGTAGCGTCGCCGAGAAGAAAATATCTTTTCTAGCTGTGAAGCTGTAAATCAATTTGGGGACAAAGTATTTACGGGAAGTTAAAAACCAGCACAGTAAAAGCTCTTCACTCGGAGAAAATGGACCATAAAGCTGCTTTACTGCCAACCCACACACACCGAATTTAGACTTGAAGAGTCTCCAGTCCACAGTAAATACCTGTTGGAATTTAATTTGGCCTTGACAACATGGCAGCAAGTAAAAGTTTGTAAAGTAACTTCACTGACTGACGTATGTGCAGTTGGTCTGCGCTGTTCTCTCAGACATCTGGGGAATGTGTGTCTCATACATACAGAGGTGAAAATGAAATGATTGGATGCCACAGCCTGCAGTTTAAAGCGCTTGTTTTGTACCAAATGTGTTACGGTGCTGCTCAGATTTCCTGAGGACACAAAAGTAACATAAACTACTTTCCATCAGTGTGTTTGGGGAGGAAAAGGTAAAAAACAAAAAAACGATACTAACCGATATCCCAGGAGCTGGGATTTTCGATCTCCCTGCGGCCGATGAAGTACCAGACGCAGGCCATCCAGTGGGCGAGGAGGGCGAACATGGACATGAGCAGAGTCAGAACCACGGCGCTGTACTGAGAGTAGCGCTCGAGCTTCTGCAGCAGCCGCAGCAGCCGCAGCAGCCGGACGGTCTTCAACAGGTGGACCCCAAAGTACTGCACAGGTGGAGAGAGTACACCAAGAGTCACGGGGTTTCGACAGGCGGTGAAGGTTTGGTTGTTCTTTGGTAGTGTACAGATTGTGTGTAGAAAACACAAACGGATCTTCATCCTAATTTTGCATGCAAATGTAATACTTTAGCTCAGCGTTCGTTAACGTTCAGGCTTCTCAGAACAGAAGCAAAAAATAATGAGACCTGCAGGACGGCAGGTGAGCAGGCGTTCGTGTATCGAGTTCACTCGTGACATTGTGCTTTCATTTTCAGGCCTGTTGCCATCACTGCGCTTATGTAGGAATTAAATGCAGGAGCTACAGCTACAAGCTTCAAGAGTTTCACTTTCCCCGGGAGCCCGAGGGAATCGATTCGTTCGATAAAGCCGACAAACAAGCATCAACACACAGGGAACACACCAACACCCGCACAGAGGAGACTCACCACGCTGACGTTGAAAGCGTACAGCAGGTCAAAGGGCAGGGCGGCAATGAGATCGACAAAGAGCCAGGTGGTGACGTAGTGAACGCAGATGGAGCGGGCGTCGTACACAACCTGACCCGACGTGCTCACAAAAGTGGTTCGGAAGTTCAGCACAATGTCTGCAGAGGACGACAACAACAGCAGAAGCTGACGGCAGGAACCAGCAACGGGACAAGTCACATGATAACCACACACAGCGCAACACGTTACACAGAACGGAAAAGAAAGGTCCACTTACAGGTCCAGAGATCTACGGAGAAAAAGTTACACCAAGGTTCACAGGGTCAGACAACAGCATCAGTATGTTTGACCAAAAATCATGAAATAAAAGAAATAAAAATAAAGTGTTCACTTGCTTTGTACCTCGGCCTGTAAATCCAGCGAGAGCATATGTGTCGCCGTCATGAGTCACTCGCCAAGACTTCTTGTTTACAGAAATATCCTGTCTTTATATATTAGTATGCAGTTTTTCTTTACGTTGTGTTGTTAGTGCTCCACACGTCTTTGCTGCCTCTTTGTCCGTCCCCCCGTGTCAACAGGATAAATGATGGCGGAGGTTTGAACAGTGGAGATCAACTGAAGAGAGTCAAGTCCCAGTTTCCTGGCGTCTTCGCCGAACAGACAAAAACCTCCTGGTCAGTGGGTATGTTCACGTTTCGCAGATGTGGATTAAACGTGACATACGGAGCAACCGGGGCACTTAAGGAACACCCCACTGGACCTGCAGCCGTCCTAAAGTCACGTCAGTGAAAGATCCCGGGCCTGTTTGTGCGTCTTCTGAGGTTTTTCAACAGCAGAAATGCAGCTACAGCAGTTTACTGTGAAACCCAGAAAGTTTTTACGATAAGAGTCAGTCTTGGTTTCTGTTTCCGAGCTGCTAAGGTGGACGTATTCCTGCACACGTTCGTTAATTTAGAACTGCATCACACAGTTAATAATACATCCAAATATATGAATAGGAATTTATTTTTATATTGGAGTAATTTTTCGTTTAGCAAAAATTGCAAAAAATGATGTTTGATCTAGTATCTTTCTGTTTTAAAAAACTATAATTACATAATTATTTACAATATTTGCAAACAATTGCAAATTAAAAGTTGCAACCTGGATTAATTTAACACCTTCCAAAACTGTGATTGGTCGCTGAAAACGTCTCTGTTTTCAGGCGACTTCCAGCAGGGGCCCGTTTGAAACGCTCCCGTCAAATCCAGACTAACGTCTGTGAACTCCCAGTCATTCGTTTTCTAACTTTGCCGTTTGCTCACTGGTTTTTCTTCCAGCTCGGACTTTCGGACCACGGCGCCTCTCCACAGACAACTCGTTTGAATCATCGAACGCTCTCGTCATTTTCACAAAGGCCTCTGCTCACATCAACAATAATGTCCCGCTGGCAGAAAAATGAAAGTGTCAAACGTTTTCATTTTGATAAATTAGCCATCACAAGCAGGTTTCAAGGGTAATGCATTACTGTCCAGGGATGAAAACTGTGATGGAAGATGGAACAGTTTGTTCAAAATTATAAAGAAAAGAAAACACCAAAAGTTCCGCTGTGGCTCTTTTACTAAGCTGCCTCTGAGGTTTTAGGTTGTTACTAATACACAAAATGAGCTTATTATGACACAAATTAAGCAGTAATCCGAATCGTGATGGCACATTTCAATCACTAATCACTAACACGTGGGACGTCTGACGGGCTGGACGTTTAACGGCAGCTGCTCATATAACTGCATTGCACAAGTTTATCGATGGAGTCCTCGTTTGGCAGATTGTCCGCGGACAGTCAGATGGACAAGACTGAAGGACAAGGACGCCTGGTGATTTCTAGGAAACGAGGTAACAGTGAGACATGATGGTGAACTGTGAATGGCTCGTATCCTTTCACATCAACACGTGCATCGTTAAAACCTTCAACTACACTCGTGACTGATGAGGTTCATACAATCTTTGCTTAAATATTGTACTTTACTGAGGTACAACAATTTCAGAACTGAGAATTTCTGTTTAAAATGTGACGCGTGGATTAAATAACAGCATTTATGTCAGTTAATAAAACGTTAAAGAAGTTATATAAACAATTTTCTTACAAAAATGCAAAACATTTCCCTGTTCTGTCTTCTCACGTGTGCTGATGATTTTTCAGGGATTCACATGCATTTTTTTGGACCCTCTAGGATTTCGACACCTTTTTGTGATTGTTGCAGTCTGTCACAGGTGTTTAAAAATACATTTTGTGATATTTTTATGATTATTATAAGGTCACAATGAATTCACAGGGGATTGGCTGCATTAATTGCTGTGATGACAAAATCATACATTCCCTGAGGGACAGATTTTTAATCATTTTGAATAATTTAACGGTTATTAACACTGTGGCGGTTTTACTGAAGGCTCTAGATAATGTGATGAGTATTTGTCTATTTGTATTTTAAACAATATACAATAAAAAAACAATCCAGAAAATAATCATAAAAAATTAACCAGGAAAATCTGTAGAAAATTCGCTTGACCTTGAAGAGCAGTGAAGGTTCATTCTATTTTTCTGAGTGACTACATACTTTTAACGGGGAAACATTTTAATGGGTTATTTGTAATATTGTGTTACTTTAAAAAAAAGCTGTAGTTACACTGGAGATGGAGATTATTAATAGAAAACACATGTTGATTATAATACCATAGGTTAATGTTAATTCACTCACTTCTGACTGAGTCATGGTTCTTTAAGTCTATACAAAGCTCAGAACCGAAACGGGTCCACTCTGCTGCTTACAGCTCTGCTACACTCTGCTACACTTGGGCATGTTTTGCACAGGCCTTAACTACAAAGTGAGATGTGTTTTGCAGGGTTGGGGTTTGGCCTGAGACAGAAATGTGAGGGACCAGAGCACCCAGCGCGTCTCTCACCTAAAATAAACAGGATCTCCACGAGGATGTCGCTGACGCTGGGCGGGCTTCGAGGGGCACTGCTGCTGCCTTCGTCCCGGCCTCCCACCACCGTGAAACACACGTTATAGGGCACGGTGACGGCCACGTAGAAGGTCGCCAGCAGAATCAGCCAATCCCAGCCGGCCTTGAAGGTTCCATAGTGGAGGAGGATGAAGCGAGACTTCTGGATGGCTGCTACCTTGTACTCTGGGATCGGAGGCTTCTCCCCGAACATGTTCTAGATCGGATGACAAGGAGACGCGACAACAAAAATCGGTCTTTTAGTCGTGTTCCAGGTTTTGAACTCATTTGAACAACTACAGACAATAACACCTTTGTACAAAACACATATTAAACTAGGGCCAGTCGCGTCTCATTATTTTACATGTTCTATTGCAGAGGTTTAAAATGTCAAATAGTAAATGGTGATTGTCTGTTTTCACATTGACACTGTATTTAGATCTTATTCTCGTCTTTTACCTTATTTTATCCAATATATCAATATATCTGTATATTATGAAAGGAGCAAAAAAAGAAAAACCCAACAAATAAGGTTTCCAGAGACAGGAACTCCTTTGGCACGTTAATCTTGGAAGAAAAAATTAAAACTAAAAGAATAAAATATGGCAGAAACACAAATGAGCTTCTCACTTTAAAAGTTTAAGGCTCAAAGCTGAAACAACGTAATGTTACTGCGACAATCTTTATTTTAAAGGTCAAACGATTGCACTCACTGTGGATATACAAACTATAGAAATTAAATAATGCGCAATTAAAACCACAAGACATGAATTCCTAGTTTTACATAATTCTTAGTTTTTTTTTAAATGCACTTCCAAGTCTGTGATGTCAGCAGAGCGCATTTACCCCGATGACCTTCACACCATCTGTCAGGGTCGGGTCCAGGACGGGGTGCGCTGCAGCAGAACTGCAACGTGCTGAACACACAAACACGGGGCTGCACCGTCACAGCACAGTGATCATCCCCAAAGTATGAGCCTGAGAATCTTTGCTGGCTGATGGCCGCTGTGTTAGAATCAGCTTTTTTAGAGCCAAGTCTGCTAACACTCAAGAGAGCTACAGGGAATGTAAACACCTGATTCCGACAAATATTACTGGGTCATCAGCTCCAGAGAATATAAGATCAACACCTAGAAGCAATAAGGGGAAACAGCAGCTACAGTTGATGTAGTGTCCACAGCCAGAGATGATATCAGAAAACATGGTAATAGAAGGAAGGACGAGGTCAGTTGGCCTGTGTCTGGTGATTTTTGAAAACTTTGTTACGATCATATGACATATAATACGAGACTATTATGATTATGAAACATCTACCAGGCCATATATCACTTCTGTCTGCATGTGTTGTTGTAACCTGGGACACAATGTTACACTAACCCTAACCCTTTTTATCATTAAGCAGGAATAACGAGAATCTCAGCACAAATGCGTCAAACTACCTGTAGGGGTGTTTAAGGTTTGGCTCGGACTACATGCATCCTTTAGAAGGCCATTTCCTTAACTCCGTGACTTGAATGTTTTCATTACTGCAAATGTTCCAAAAGCAAAAATAGTGATTATACAAGAAGCAGCAGAAGACGTGACGTTGTGTACTGACTATGAAGGGCAGTGAGGACAAACACAAGCAAACTCACATTGTTGATCTTCAACTTGCTCTTGTCTTGTTTCTGCAGGTGTCCTGACAGGTGATAGAGCACCGCTCGACTGCGGCGCCGGTTGGCGTTGAAGCCCGGGGGGCGAGTTACCCGATGCACCTCCAGACCTGTTTCTTCATCTGTGGAAAAGATGAAAACAGGATGAGCCGCGGTCCGATCCACAGCACAGGGTTGGAATTTAAACCAGGCTCTGTCTCATCCCCACGGGGGTTTGAGGAGCTTTAACGGCAACAGTACTTTTTTGAAGGTCAGGGGGGATCAAAACATAACGTGCAACATCTTAACGTCTTACAACATCTTAACTTGTGAAATTCTCACCACGGTTCCGACTCTGAAGTAAACCGTTGCAGAGTTCAATTCTCTTGAAGCCCAACTTCTGCTGTGTAAATATTTGATGGCATACTGACCCACCGCGGGCCTTTGTGTCTCCGGAGGATCTACCATCACTGCGTGTATTTCACCCTTTTTGTCATCAAATACATATCAAAGGAAAGGATCAGGTAAACTAGTCACATAGCAGCAAGAGAAAGAAAGTTGAGGAAACCAAGTGATCGCTCAGAGAACGTAGGGCGTTGGTAAACCATCAGCCAGACAGAAAATCGTCTCCTGTTGCCTCCATTTCCACTTTACATTTCCTATTGTGATTGTCTGCCTATAATATGATGTCATGCTCGGTGAATACCCACTCCCGTAACCAAATCATTTTCATTTTCTGCCAGTAAATTTGATTTGTTCATCGTATCGAGGGATGGTTTCAAGCAGTCGATAAAGTATCTGCACGTCTTCCCCGCCCTCGCTGTGTGTGCGCGTAAACAAGCCACATGGAGTAAGGACGAGAAGCTTGTTGTGAGCACAGTGACAAGGAAAAAGCCTGCAAACCCTAAGAATACACCAAACATTAGTAGTTCAAATAGATTTTGAAACAAGTTTATGCATAACTGCAGCTTGGAAAAAGGACGATAGCCCAGATTGGAAGATTAGTGTTGATCTAACTATTAAAAAAAGAAAAACACTAAAGTATTTTGAGTTTACTACCTACTGCTACTCATTAGCATTTGATTCTGTGACCCACGTCCCTGAAGGACTATGACCAAGAGCTATTGATGTCCATGAAATCTGAAAATGTGAAAGTGTTTAGTGTCTATAGGACTGTGGCTGAAATCAACCCCTACTCACTACACTGTGAGTTTGCCAGTTTGTAGTAGAGTCCGAATGTTGAGTGTGTATGTCTGTCCACCCGAATCCGTAGAACGTATTGTACCTTCTGGTAACAATCCCACAGTGCAGTGCTTCCTGTTTTAGACATGAGAAAATTACCATTGCGCGACTCAAACAGCTGTTAGTGATGACGCGACGGGGCAACGAAACTTAATCGTCCAAAATATCGATCGACTGCCCACTTCTGAGTGAACTACATTTTGTAGGGAGTAGGGGGCGATTTCAGACACAGCCCGAGTCGTCTTTGGCTCTTCTCTCTTGCAGTGGACGCTCAGCTAAGATGAACACAAAAACAGATGCTCAGTGTCAAAAGTGCAGAAGTTAAAGGCTCGTTATTGGAGTTCAGACGCTAACGTGAACCTATGAATATGGTGCATGGCTCATTGAGCATGGTGATCAGTATGCTGCAGCAGCTGACGTCTGGCAAAGAGCACCTCAACACTGAACGAGGCTACTGGGAAAAGGTTTGGTTGGGATTAGTGAAACTAAGGGTGAGCTGTTTGGGTAGGACCATGATGGGTGGACATGATGTGGGGCTTTGCTGCTCAGGGCCTAGACAACATCACTACGGATGTAAAAATGTAGTCCCAAAGTTTGTTGAGGAGCCCTACAGGATGAAGTCAGGGTAAAGTTCTAGGACAGCAAGCCAAAAAACAGTGGAGGTCGAGAGGATAAAGCTTTCTGGAGGCAAAACCCAGAACCGAGTGAACCAGAGATGCTGTGAAATTACCTTAACGGAGATATTTGTACCAAACTGGTCTGGCCTAACGAAGGTCTGTGAGGAACACGTTCCAAAATTCCTCCTGACATGAAATATTATATTGGCTTATTGGCCTAATAACATTGTGTTGTTTCTGTTTAGACTTTGGTGAAGATCAGATCCCATTTTATGACTGACTAAAGCAGAAATCACGCAATTCCACAGGGTTCGTGTGAACAGCAGTGAAGATGGGAGTTTGCTAAACTATGTTCCAGGGTTGTTGTTGGTGTTGCTGCTTTGAAAGAGCAAATCGTCGGCAGCTGAGGTCGATAAAGGCTGATGGGATAATTTCACCAACAGCTGATGGAAGTTCTCGGTTGAGTTTGACGAGAGCTGCTCCAGTGGTGACTCAT
Organism: Channa striata; assembly: GCA_033026295.1. Classification (NCBI taxonomy): domain Eukaryota; kingdom Metazoa; phylum Chordata; class Actinopteri; order Anabantiformes; family Channidae; genus Channa; species Channa striata. The sequence continues at coordinate 24,265,650 of CM065177.1, forward strand.
GCAGCTCCACATTCTATATGTCATATGGAGACGGAAATGGTATTTATACACTTTATGCTGGATTCATCTTCATCGTGATTACTGAGAATCATAATCACTGCTTTTCAAGAAGATGCAGCATGTGTATACATTTTTAAATTCTTCATGGCAGAAGCATCAGTGAGGCGCGTTCTTTTTGACATTTGAGTATTTCTAAATGTGCGCCCAGACACTTTCAGTGTTTCACAGTCTCCATCTCCGTCACAGAGAGCTGCAAGTGACAAAAAGCCAAAAAACGTTTGGCCAGCAATAAGATGCAGGTTCTGTAGGTGTGATTGTCAGTTTCAACTCGTCACATCGTAAATGTCTAAATCTTTTCTTTCCGTCATTTCCTTCGTTCATCCAGACGATGCTTAGTTAACAGGACTGAATTGTTGATGACGCAGTCGTGTTGCAGTGATTATTCACAAAATAGAAACCATTTCAATCTTCTTTTGTGCTTCCAGCTTTTCCTTTCTATCCATTTTTTGTTTGTCCCCCCCCGGCGGTGCCAGATTTGATAGGTTGAGTTTAAAATGCAATAACTCATGCAGTGTGTAAAACAAAAGCCAGGCTTCAATCATCGCAGCCGCGAGGCAATGGGGTATTCAGCCAAATGAGAGAGCCTGTGCAAGTGGGAGAAAATTGGGTAAGTGATTTCAAGCAGGTGCTCTCTCCCACCAGGAAGCGCTACAGACGGCGGCTCTGAAAGCCAGGCCCCGAACACCAAACATTTAAACACTCCACTTCATGCTAAGGGTCGTGATTGCTCTTCTTTCTTCGTCCTTTTCAAGGAAACTCCGTGTGTTGGCAAGAGGATTTGGAAGCTCAAAGGAAAGATGGGTGTTCACTGATACCTGTCTGTTCTGTGTTTACCGTGTGTCTACAGGATTATCACATGTTCGAAGGGACGTTTTTAAAAACCGTACAGTCTCTGCAGAGACGGGGCGCTAACATGGCCTGAGACTCGCTGTAAATCCCAAACTTGCTGTGTCCTTGCACAGTATATTTTAAAGGCTCAGCAGAATAAAAGGTGAGGTCGAGGCGTGCCGTGTATTTTTTAACAACGCATCACATAAATGATGACAAATACCTGCATTCATATTGCATTTGATTTGACATGCACCTCTGTAGCCACTGAACGACCCGCTCATTGTCCTCAGTCATTGTAAGTTTGTCAAAGGCCTCGCAGCAGTTTGCGTGTTCTCGGATGGATGAATCACAAATCCTCCGTGATATTATTTCTCCGTGATTCCTCTTAAAGCATCTGCTTCATCACTTTCACATGATACATAACTGTGTTTATGGATCTCCGTGTGCATTTTATTAGAGGCCGTTATTAATAATAGAGCCACACACACATTTAATCAGTAATTCACAGGATCAATTGACCGGTTGTTTGTTGGTTGATCTGCGGTGGCACTCGATAGCTGAAGCCCTGTGCATGCTGTCACCTCCTCCGCTAGCGAGGGCTAATTAAAATTCAAACTAAAGAGGCGAGGTGACCGAACAATGTGGGAACCTGCTTTTAATTCCAATCAGCAGTGACAGCTTTGGTTGCATGATTTGGGTTTTTCCAGTGTGAATTGGAACAATCACAAGTCGGGGCCTCACATCCTGTGAAATATCGTGTCCCTCTGCATTTCTTTTAGTAGATGCAATAATCCCAGTTACCGTGTTTTGCTGTCTGATTCGTCTGCTACATCACGTCACTTAGCTGCACCCACCTGTCTCAGGCCCCTGCTCTGGGTCCTGGTCCTTCTTCTTGTCTGTGATGTCTTTGTGAGACACGAGGAACAAAACCACTTCACCCTTTTCATTTTTAATGGGCACAATGTCCAGAAGACACCAGAACTGTGTTCCTGCAGAGAGCACAAAAGCAAGCAGTCAGTCCACCTCTCCCACACACAAATGTCCATCACCGCAAGTTACAGCATTTGACAGCAGCACCGTCAACATTTTTACCACAACCTTTCTGTGGTGCACGAACGTTTGTCGAGCTCTTTCGTGCCATGCAAGTTAATAATACATACAGAATCACGTCACCCCGTAGAGCAGCGGCTTGGCTTGGATGTGTACGTTCGCTGCCAGCAGTGCTTGATGAATTAAACAGATGTAAGTTTAATAAACTGCGGTTTAAATTTGAAAGTTCAGACAAATGCCAAAGCTGTTCAATCAGATTTTACACAACATTGCAAGGACAGATTATTAGACAACAGAGGTAAAGTTCCCCCTTTCTGCTCATTTTGAGTCATTAACACCAGGCCGAGCTCTTCACTTTGAGTCCATGTGATTTGCTGCACGTTGTGTGAAACACAGATTGGCCGCGGCGTTGGCTTGGCTCTGAACACACACTTGGACGTCACAGTAGGTGCTAAGAGAAGGCAGTGCACCAAAAAAAAAAGAAAAAGGAAAAATGGAGTCCAGGGCAGAGATGTAAAGATTGTCACGGCTTGTATCGTCGACGTGCACCCATAAAAAATGACCGACTGTGCAATCCGTCCCACGTGAGATCATGTTAAATGCCGTTTTCCGCTCCTCCTAGCACTCCTTCGGCCCGGCTACTAAAGCTGATTTTATGTGCCGTCTACACCCTCCGAGCTCACTACGTTCCCTTGTGAGCAGGTACAGTGTGGGAGACTGCAGGAAGTACAGTATGGATTCACTCTGAAGCTCCACAAGTCTCCAATAAGGACTAACGTACCACAGAAAACACCTTCACCACGTAATCTGCTCGCTGGCTGTCGACAGAAGATTTGGGGCTTGTATCCACATTGTAGTGAAACACAAAACTAAAGCGACAATATGGGAGTTTGTTCCTTAGCATTTACCGTTTGTGCAACTGTTTGTGGAAATGTAGCCAAAGGACAAAGCTAATTATTGCATGGATTATAATTAACTAATTTCATCAGTTAACTCTTATTAACTATTTGAAACTTGCCGTGTACATTTTTTTTTAGCAGAAAACGTATCTGAAAATCTGGTGCCATTTAAATTAACAGCAAAATTTGTGTTTGCAGTTTAGCTGTTCAGAAAGTTGATTTTCAGGACAAGGTTGGTTTATGACGCTCAGGCCTAAAGCCCATTTGTCTTTTCTGAAGAATCGAATCTTAACAAGCCTGTTATAGAGCGTATAGTTTCAGTTAAAAAATACATAAATTACAGATGTCCCTTACAAACAAATCAAAATGTTTGAATTTACTGTTTCCAGTTGTATTTTCATACCTATTTGATGCACTAGTTAATGACGATTAAATGGTGACACGGACGGGACCCTGTGGCACAGAGCAGTAACATGATATTAGGGAATTGGTCTTTTCACATGAAAATAACGAGCAACTGCTACCAGGCAACAAATAAATGCACAGAATCGAGCTAAAAGGCAGATGTCTGCTGTTCTCTGCACAAATGAGGATAAAGAACGAAATGCTTTAGACATTCAAGTTGTTTTCATTTTGGCTCAGCATTATTACTGAGGCCTGTAACGGGGCTTTGTTAACATATCTGGCATTTGTTGCGTGAATATGGATGAATTGGTCATTCTAAGCTTAGTCCGGTTTTCCCAGGGTCAAGAGTTTAAAAAAAAGGCTGACAGGTTCCACGACAGAAAAATCCAACCTCTGTAAAAACAATCACAAAGGAATCCATCATCCATGAAGATGCATCACAAACGTACTTCATAAAAATATCAACAAGATTAAAATTAAAGTTATGTGCTAGCAAAGTGGACCTAGTTTATATATAAACATGCTGTCTGCACTTGAGTTTTGGTTTAGCCACAGCATAATCATCACCTTGTGGTCTTAATGTTATGGCAGAGCTGTGTATGTTCTGACTTCCGTCAGCCGTGGCAGAACTTTCGGATTGTCCATCCATCCATACCTCCGCCCCCTTCGTGTGAACACAACATGTCACAGTTTCTTCGAAACTCCACAAATGACTGATTAGATGTTGATGCACAAAGATCACAGTCACAGCGACCTCATGACTGTCCTGTCAATCGGTTTCATTTCTGGAAACGCGACGTCACCGTTCAACAATCGTCCGCGGAGACTAAAGCATCCACTGATTGGATTTTGGTTCTAAAAGGTTAAAATAAAAAAAGGTCTCAAGGTCTCTGTGAATATTAGAGAAATCCCCTAAAACATAACGCCTCTGGCCACAGATCCACATATGCTTATTAATTAAGTTAGGGATGTCGAAACCATGTTTTTCCCCACACTGAGTACGAGTGTCTGCATGTGAGTCCTCACTGATAACAAGTACCGATACAAGAACTAAACTGAGTGTTTGCTCAGTAAAATCCTCATCAGTTTATTGCAGTTAAGCAAATCCAACAAGAATGGAAATTCTCGTGTGTTCGTCTGCCAAAACAAATGTGGTGGTGACCAGTGTCACTGAAAAAGACAAAGACAGCACAGATTTGGGGCGAGACCCCAGGAGCGTGGACAGCATGGACTGTAGAATCCACACAGGAATTCAAAGTAAAATAAGAAAACTTCAGTTTGGATTATGGTTCATAACCTGCGCTGTTGCAGATGTCAGTCGCCAGTATTAGACTTTTGCAGAGGTTCCCTCGTTATCAGGTACAGTATCTGGGATAGGAAGTTTTCCTGATTGATAAAGAAATGATGAGGACAATCCCCAGTGCTGGCATTGGCACATCCCTAATTTAAATATTATCGATATGTTTGTATTGATATTTTCATCTTTCGTCACCAAACGCTTTTACAATGTCATTTTTACTAACTTTAGCTGTACATATTCACAGTCATCAACTGTGTATTTATTAACCTGTAAATAATATTATTACTGTAAAATGACCTCTTTGGTAAATTCCATACGCACACAGTTCCTCAGCGGTTACGATTCAGTTTTAAATTGTGCTCCCGGCTTGATGGCAGTGATGTAAATGGATATAAATTTGTTTATTCCTTTCCTTGCTCCCTTGGAGAGCGACTAAAATGCTAATGTGAGAGCTGATGAAAGGACAAAACCGTTCTAATATGTGATGTGTGTGTTTGTTTTATCGCTCTGCGTTGCCCTTTGTCACAGACGTTTCTCTCAGGGGGGCAGTTTTCCTTCAGCTATAAAAATCTGACACGTCTTTATTTTTTATCTGTGGACCAAACCTTCGTCTCTTTACCTTCTCGCTCGTTTTCTCCCTTTTATCACACAGTTTAGGCTCATTAATACTTAACGCAGAATGAATAAATGACAGGAGGATTTCCTCGGTCTGCCCAATCCCTTTTCTCCGACTTGGCCTCTCTTTAACCCTCCATTTTTCACATTTCTGTGTAGATTTTAAGATGGTTTTCAGAGAGATTCAAACAGATTTATGAATAAACTTATAAAAGTATTTCTCTTTATTTCTCCATTAATTGGTCTCGAAAAACTACTTTAGCTACACAATTATTTTTCCATAACTAATGTATTATGTGCACTGCCAAGAAAAGTTTGGAAATGCCTACACACTTTTTATTTTTATTATCTTTTGTTGGTTTTGTTCATCGAAATGCTTCTGAAACGATATGCATTACCTGCCTGACAAATATGTGGCATTCTAATGATTGTTTTTTCCCCGAAATTCACGTGTGGATACTCCTAAATTGATCATGTACGTCCCTCCCAAACATCCTAACGTAAGTTCATGTCCAGTAAGCCAGTAATGAGATTTTATTTGTCTCTTCCTCCATAGTTAGAGTGTGACTTGTCATTTTCAGTGTAAATTAAATCTAAAAATGGACAAATAAAAACAGCTTTGCTTAGAAAAGCCATCTATCATTGTCTTGAGAAGGTAAGGTAATTCTCCATGAGATACAGCCAAGAAAATAAAGATTTATTTAAAAGCTACACATTACAGTCTCCAGACATTAGCCAACTGGATCTAATCAGGTCAGATGACACAGTGGAAGGCCCAAGTGCACATCCGCCCAAGAAAATACATAATTACGAGTGTCGTTCTTTGATAATAAAAGCCTCACTGGTCCTGCATTGGCTGCATAATGGAATAAAACAAGAGAGAAACCAGTGTGCACAGACACCGTGATCAATGACTTACTGGGGATACGTCCATTCTACAAACATTCTTTATGGAGTAGAAAGTAGCTGCTGAAATACTTTCTAGGTGACTGCTTGGCCAGTTCAATCCGGAGAACTACTCAACATGCAAAGCAGCTTGGGAAGTTCTGCAGAGGGCCTGGGAGAATCACACCTGAATATCTGCCGAAAACTGGTCAGTGGAACACCACAGGTTTTACAGGCAGTTATTGCTGCAAGTGGCAGTTTTTTGGTGAAAGTTTACCATGGTAATTAAAAAATCAACTACAAATGTATTTGTGTACATTTTTATGTGTTTTATAATCCATGTACAGTCATCTGATTGAATAAAAACAACAAAAGATAACAGAAAAAAAGTAAGTTGGTGTTTCCAAACCTTTTCTTAGCAGTATACATTCTCCTCATCAAAAATAGAAAAATCTCTAGTATCAGTGAACCAGCCAGCGTTGATTTGTCCAACATTTTCACATGTTCCCTTATTTGTTATTGCGGCGCTTCACTGAATATGTACGTAGTCCCATAAGAAAACAGGCTGTTATATGTCTAAAAACATGTATTTTAATAAGTGCTCTGATGGCTGATTGCTAAAGCACTAAAGAACACTACTGCATTGTGGGTAATGTGAGACGAACGTTGCAAGATCAAAGTTCTTTTGATTTTACACATAAAAGGCCGTTCTACCCTTTTAAATAAGCTTGACGTTAATACGTCCATCCACTTAATCCAAAGAGTTTTATACGTAAAATCCATATTTAAAAATGTTTTCTGCCATGTTTTCCTTCAGTGGTGCAGCAACCATCTGACCTGTTGGCCATTGAGCTGGTCTACTCGAACTGCTTGGGTCAAAGTCAGAAAAACACTTCAAACAGGAGCATAAATGATTCGCATTCACCATGAAACTTAAAACCCAAAACACTGCTGTATGAAAATGCACTTAAGAGCTCAATCAAGCTGTGCCTCATTGCTTTGTTTCTGCAACGTTTGGGTCAAATGGAGCTTAACAAAATTAAAAAGATATCCACCCTCACAGATTCGTCACATAGTCTCACCTTCCTTCTTGTAGAAGATCAACTCAGTTTTGAACTCCCTCCTGTCGTCCAGAGCTCCCTGGATCTGAGCCGTTAAACGGTCGCTTGTTTCTGGGCCGTACAGGAAGTGGCACGCGCAGCTCTTCTGCATGAGTTCGGCTCGGGCGTAGCCTGTGAGCTCGCAGAAACCGTCGGAGCAGTAGACGATAGGGTAGAGTGACTGCACCTGGGCGTTTCCCAGAACAAAGTTGCTGTCTAGAAGGAGAGAGGAAGGAGAGAATGATCAAGAACAAGCCATCAGAGAATCTGTTGCATTTTGACTGACTGGCGAATTGATTGTCGTATAAACTTACAATTTCTATTTGTAGCCATTTTATTTTTTCTCTTGCGATGGTCCAAATGCTACAGAGACTTTTTTTAGTCTTGTGGAGAGTAAACCTCTGTGGATAACACTGCAAACTTCAAAGAGTGAGTGTTTGTTCAATACATCCAATATCTGGAGCTCGAAACCCTAAAACTGCCTGATATCAATCACTGAACACTCACAGGAGGAGTCCCACCATATCTCAGAGGTAATTTCTGCCAAAATATTCACGACGATGCACATGGAAACAAGAGTGGTAGATCAGTAACACGATCGATCGGCTGAAGTAAACACTGTCAAGACTCATCACAATCCTTATGGGGGTTCATTAATGGAGGCAGCCAGTAGCACGTGAAACAATGTTGTACGGGCAGGAACGAGGCTCTGTTTACTTGCTTTACAAGTACAGTCTCGTGCTGTTGAGCGGTGATCAGCAGAGGATAGATGTGTACGTGTCATTTTGGCAGTGCATACTCAATGAATGGCCCCCGGGCGTGTAGATGGGTGAACACTCTAAAATAGTCTATTTATTACTTTATACCCAGGCCTTCTCATTGATCCATCAGTTTTCAGAGCCGTGTTAAATATTTAATGGCTTAATGATGAGGTGTGTGTGTTTGTGTGCATGTGTGTTCTTTTCAGTTCATCTACGAGGGAGCTTAAAGTGAAGCGAAAAAGAACCCAACCGGATAGGAAGAAAGTTTGAGCGACTACGTACAAGCAAAGGTGGATGCGTGGGTTGCTCAAGAGGGGCTCAGTCCAAAAACGCTAAATAACCACAAAGAGAATAAGCTAAAAGAATCCACCATTACTAAAAACTTACCCAAAATGCCCCCAAACAACAAATAAGACACCAAAACGATAACCAACCACAAAAAAGTGCAAAAAATCAATATATCTAAATCTATCTGCACACATACATACTTGGCCAATAAAAACAGGGCTGGAAAACTGATTGATTCTGAAAATGATGCAACACATAAAACTAAAAAAACGAAAAATAGGCATTTACCAGTAAAAAACACATAAAAAGCCCCCCCCCCAAAAGAAACAAACCCAAAACACACATAAAAATACCAAAAACTGACACAAAATAACAAACGGACGCACAATGAGAAAAACGTACAAAACACAACGCCCATAAAAGGATAATTACCACAAACGGACTCGATGGGACCGCACCCAAAGGGTGAAGGGGCCCAATTTGTCATATTCCACCTATGCAGTAATCTCGCGATCAGCAGCACTAGAGCAACACACTTGATTAGCCCATTAGCCTCTGTCTGACACATGCACACTTCCTGTCTCCTCCCATCTCTGGGGGTAGACGAGATGTGCTGATGCTGACACTAAATAACATGGTGTAAGTGAAGACCACTTTTCCTCGACTCCCTGCCTCTCTGGCTTCCTCTCTCTCGGTTCATCCTGAGGGAGTCAGCCCTGATGTAATCCAGCGCTCTGTGCCTGGAAATACTGCCAGAGGCTCAGAGGCTGCAAGAACAACAAGATAACACGCGTCCTACTGCAACTAAGCTGCAGTTGCAGAAATGCTTTGCAGGAAGCGTTGGCTGGATTATGTTGGGGTGCAACACACTTTTTAAAATAAATCAAACAATGCACTTATTAAAAAAACCAGGCGATTAAGGGAAGTGGTTGGAGTGGATGGCGGAATGCAATGGCACAGACCTGAGGTTGACACGTTGGTGACATATGCTCGGACATTTCAGTGTGGTTAAATAGAAACCCAGATGCTTTAGTAATAGGCACCTAAATCAGCGATTTCAAAAGTCGAAAGGGTCAAATAGTGGCGCTCCTGTAACTTCCAGTAATGCCAAAGGGTCCCAGTGACATCACTATGATACACCAAAGGATGTATGTGCAGGAGCCACAATTTGACGCCTTAGGAAGAGTCAGGATCTGATGCTGCGGGACGAGAACGTGTAAGACCAGACCACAATCTTTCTCTAACCTTAACAATGTACTAATGCAACAATCATGAAGTTTGAAGGAAAAATGAATGTGTTTTATTTATATGTGCAGCATCAACATGTTTGTGACTTCCCATTTCCAATCATCAGCATCATTATGTCAATCCGTCTGCCATTTTGTCCTCCAGGAAAAGAAGGTGGAGCTGAAATGATTGGGCCGTTTCCCTCCTGTGCTGAGCTGTTAGTTCCAATTAGTTTATTGAATGCAAAGAAAACATTAATGTGAAAGAACCTGAGTGACAAAGCCTGGACTTTTCCCTCTTTTATGTTTGACGGGGTGTGATCAGTTCAGCATCACAGTTTGTAAGAAGGAGGGACGAGTTTTAAGTTAAACCACATGTTTTGCCAACACTAACCATGCTGATCATCTGCCTAAACCTAACCCGACCAAACTACCATGTTCATGGACAGCTGTAACGCAGCATTTTTGATGGCGGTTCTGTTTTAGCCCAGCGTTCTTCTGCTTGTTTGGGAGCTTACGAAAGAATGTGAGCATGAAAGTCTGGACTTGTTGATGTGTTACTACGGTACATGTACTTGTACAGCAGGTGGCCGCGGCAGCTGCTACAGTTGATAATAAACTTTTTTTTACAAAAACATAAGCACCTGTATCAAAAAGCTCTGCGCTCCATGACCTGTGGCGGCAGGCACAAGTGGAATCCAACTCCGGTTTCTAATATAATCAAGCAGTCTTTGTTCGTTCTTGTCTGTCCTGCCCTGTAATACCTTTTTGTTGCCAGGAGACAGTTCTCATGTTCGTCCTCCTTTAATGACCGCCCTGATCCGTGTCAGCGTCTCTTTCTCTACGTTGCCGTCACTGGCATTTCCTCCCACTCGCTCTCAGTAGCAGTTACATTTGTTCAATAGAGGTTTTGATCCGCACGCTGTGATTGTTCTTGTCACTTCCTGCTCAGTCTGCTGCTGCTGCCGCCTTGTTCTCGTCCCGCTGCTCTTTTTGTCTCTGAGTTGGTTTTAAATGAACGTCTTGCTGTCTGTCTTCGGCAGTTATGTCACTTTCTGTGAAGTTTAAATGGGGCTGTGAGTGAACTGAATCACAAATGAGAAGTGCCTGATTTGAACATATGTACTGAACTAGCTACTGTGTGTGTGTGTGTGTGTGTGTGTGTGTGTGTGTGTGTGTGTGTGTGTGTGTGTGTGTTACTCATTTGTCACAGTGTGATTAACAGAGTGATCAGCTGATCCTCACACACTTTTCCAACCTATAACTCTACAGTCAAGTGTGTCAATGTGTCAGATCAACAGACCCAGTCTGTCACAAACACTTATGACTATACTGAAAAGGTTTATTATTGATGATTAATAGCTCAATTAAAGATTTTTTTAATCAGACATATATTTATTATTAATACTGTTGACACAACATTACATAACATGCTCCTGCACAGCACAATTAAACACATATCCTCTGCTAAGAAGCCGCAGAATAGCAACAATCCAACTGAAAACTGCAGACTTGTGCTATGAAAGTTGAATCGGGGCCAAGTCCTGCCTCCTAATAATTACATTCCTATACAGCTAAACTTCAAACCGGGAAGCATAACTTCGACCACATTACATTTCCTGTGAACATAATGAGAATATGTTGACATTTAACGTAAATGTCGAGTTGCAAATATGTCGATACTGAACACACTGATCCTGCAGTAAAAAAATGGAGTTTTGTTTCTGTTGTGTTTCTGTGTCTTTTTGTGTGATTACAGCATTATTCAAGCGTTTCATGGCTGTGTTTAGGTCGTTACAGCAGCTGGTTAGAGTCAGAGAAAGGTGTAATACAGGAAAATGTCATTTCAAACAAACCAAGTTTCATCGCTTTCAACCACATCAACGATCCGTCTCCAACAGTAACATCAGTGTTCTAACGAGACGCGGGACTCTGGAATCGGTCCCGGGTCTTTGTGTGACTTATGTTCTACACCCGCCACTGTACCCAACCACCTCCGTGCAACTCACTTTTCCTTAATAAATTGTTTGTGTCACAAATTATGTTACATCACAACTTATTAGGTCGCAAACATAGAATCACATTTGCAGTTTAGCTGTGTGGGAATGCGTTTTTAGGTGACTGGGTTGGAAAAACCTAATGCAGCTTGCGTAAATGGAAATGTTGTCGTGTCATTTTTAAAATTTTCGGTTGAAATAAACAGGCTTGCATCCGTTTAAAGCAAAGCTTTAGATAATAACGCTGCTGTGTGTTTCTATTCAGTAAAATTGCAGTTCTGAATGTTCTAATATTAACGCAGGGTTAAGTAGTTTTTATAATCTGGATTACATAAATAAATGTTGGTATGACATTGTGGTTGCATTTGAAAAATTAATTAAGTCGCGTTTCTGACGTATCTATAAAAACTTCATTGCAGCCTATAAACCCTTTATATGCAGCCCCCTATTAGACACTGGGCCAAAGGATTTTCATTTTTCAAGGAAGCGTGAAAATCTCCCGTCCTTTAAACAGGTTTGAACACGGTTTACAGTGGCACAAACACACACAGACAAGCGGCGGCTGGTGATTTTACTGGAGCCAGTGACCTGCGGGTTTGTGAGCTGTGCGTTTCTACCGGAGCTGAAGCTACAGTTTGTAATTTTGTTCAAACAATGTTTTAGTAGAAATATGCTCCAAAAGCTTTTGAAGTCAGACTTACAGATTAGTGTTAAAGTGTTTTGGGTGAGGCCGGGCCGTTGATCACGTTGTTTCACAGCTTGTTGGTTATTCTTATTTGATAATGACTAATACCTGCTTTGTTTCCATTCTACTTTCCATTGCAAACTTCCATGCTGCCATTTTTACAGACACGTGACAGCGTCCGCAGCAGCTTCAGTTTGGTCTCTGTCGTTGTACGAATGTGTTTATACAGACGGTTTAATAAGACAAACTATATGCTGACTCCACTTTGTGTGTTTGTGCACTTCCTGTGTGCACTTTAATATAAGAGATCCCCGTACAAAAAGCTGTGAGATGCAGCCTCAGGCACCACGTAACCCGGACAAATGACAAACTTACAGCCGCAACGGACGTTAATGTGACTCTTCAATCTCATCAACCTGCCAGCAGCTCGATCCACCTTCTCTCTTTCTCGGGGCGACTTGTGACGAGGTATCCTGAGCATCTTCATAAATGCTGCTGCGTAAGATTGATGAAAAACTGCTGATTGCTGTCCCTGGCGATGCCATCGTCTGCTGGCTTCACGGCTGAATTCACAGCAAGAGTTTTGTCCTGTTGTTAGTACGGTCGTCCATTGTGCGTCTTTGGCAATAAATGCAGGAAAACAACTGTTCTCAAATGTTCTCATTAATGCCACTCTAGGCGTCTTACAGTCACAACAAAAACACAACTATCCTCGAAGATGCAAACGGAAACGTATCAGCCAATGGTTCACAAAACCCTGATGATCAGAACTGAACGTGTTGCACTATAAAATACATCCTGACACCATGAACACGTTTCACCTGTCGATCCTTCCTTCCGCACTGACAATCTGAGCCACAACAGGTGCGAACACAGTTCAATCAAGACTCGACTTGGTTCTTTAACCAAGTTGAGTTAAGAAATGAGGTACAATCCGGTAGTTATGCATTTCACATGCCGTTATATGGTTATTACACAGAAAGTACTGGGAGTGTTTTCGGGTAAATGCTGAAGCTCTGCAGTGTTTAATTTACACGTTATTAGCAGCATGTTGTCATTCAAACATCAAAAACATGTAATTTCACATGACCCTCACGTTCTTGTGACTGAAACACGTTGTCTCTTGGCCTAACGTTGTTGTTCCTAACGGGAGTTTTGTGAGTATGTAAAGTTGCTCCTGTGGTGCTGATGTGTTTTCAGCCTCATATATTTATCCATTGTTCATTCTTAGCATGATATTACTTTTTATTTATTTTCACATCAACATAATATCAACATGTTATATTAAATTAGCAATATTACCCTCCATTACCTTCTCATTAGTTAAATATTATTTCTACAGTATGTTACCTTGCTTTTTATGAAACCTTAACCCACTATTACTATATAGCTGAGCTGTACAGTGCCACACGTTTTTCAGACTGGCTCTGATGGGATATAAATCTCGGTATCTTGGCCCACAGACTGGGGCACTGCATGATGTGCACTGCAGTAGAATATAGGAATATTATATTTTATTTACTGTATATATCTAATTCTGAGTGAGTCTGTGCCACTGGATTAAAAAATTTAGCCTGAAGCGAGATTCAGGCCATGCTGCTTCTCTCTCACGTCCACGTCCGCCCTTTGAGAGGCTGGTTTTACCACACATCAAAACACCAGATCACAGCCAGTCTGGGCCCCCTCACCGGTTGAAACCTCTGCCAACAAATCCACACTAGATGCCATCTCTACTGCCCCCCCCCACTGAGCCCTCACACACCTTGAAAGCAACAGTATCTGGAAAGTGCTTCTTCATTTCAGCTCAGAATTCGACGCAATTACCCCGTGGAATCAGTGGGAAAGCTCAGCACTCTGGGCTTAGGTACTACTGTCAGACCTCGGGCAGTTTGGACTTGCTGATGCCCCTCTGCCACACGACTCCCCCCACCGCAGGAACACGGCAGGGCTGGGCTCGGCAAACTCTAAACCAACAGCAGAACTCCATCTCATCTGTATGTTTGCAGGACGATTCGCACAGCAACAATCCCCCTGTAAGGTTGTGGTGGTCGTGCTCGACGTAATAATCAAAAGGTTGTCGAGCTCTTTGGTTTCCTGTAGTTCGATGAGAGACACGTTTTTATCTGATCCATTTGTTTTTCTTGTCAAAAGCTGCTTTTACATTAGCCACAACTGACACTTTGCGGAGCCACAGAAGGCCTGACAACTCGTTTCATGCTGCATTTTCACTCCTTAAGCCCCATAAACACACTTTGTTGTGCGCAAATCGATGCGCTCAGATTCTGGCGACCTCAGCTCCGGTTCACTTTGTTCTCTCTGAAACTGAGCTGTGGACAGACACGTACACAGTGAACAAAGCGTGGAACGTCCACTTGATCTTTACGTTGCCTTTGGTCTTAAAGACGTTAGTTCTAATTGTTGGTTGAATTGCAAATAGGTAGAGAGGGAAGACGTTGGATCAGGTTCTCTTTGACCAATGAGCCATTTATCAACAAAGAGGTGCACACTTGGAATTATGAAAAATTGACTAATATAATCCATATAATGAACTTCATTCATAAAGCACCTTAAAAAGAACGCAGGGCTGTCCTCAAACTTGAGGTCAAATGAAAGACACATCAAACAGACAGATATAAGGCATTTAAAGGAACAGACACAAAAAAAAATATAAAACAAAGATAAAAACAATAAAAAACTGTTAAACTGGAGGTAAACGCCAAAGAGCAATACTGCCCCTGGCTAAGCCGAGCATAATAGCACGATTTAAAGACACAGGTGAGGCTACACTGACTTTAACTGCAGGGCGTCGAATCGAGCTTAAATCCAACTTTAGACACCTCAAGGTCGTCCTCATACCACCAGGAATGAATGAATGAATGAATGAATGAATGAAGTACATTCTCAATGCACATCAGCCACATCATAACCGTTCACAGATCTCCAGTTCCTGGAGGAGCATGTAAAGTCCAGATTATTTCTGGCCCATTAGCTGAGACGATCCAGCCTGAGTATGCAGCTTCTGTCAGAGTCCTACCGATTATTACCTTTCCTCTCCTCCTTGGCAACAAGAATCCATTACTGTAGTCCACATACTGTCAATAAGTGCTCGTAACGCTCACTCCTTCACCCTCGGCTCAGTGCAGCATCTATTATTTCCAGACGTTAATGGTGTTGCTCGCTAGATGTTTCTCTGCAAAACCGGCGTTCGACTCAATAAAAACACGTACTGTGGCATTTAAAAACAAAAAGAAAAAAGGGTAATAACCGTTTTTCCGTGGCCTGCGTTAACAACCGCTGCAGCACGGTTGCAATATGCAGTTGATGACAAGTGAACATCGCTCTCAACAAGTCAAGCAGACTGTGTCAAGTTATGACAGTTTAATCTTTCTGTGAGATGAGATCACATGGAACGGTCTCTGCTGGTTGCTCAGACTCTTTTCATCTGTCTCCCTCTCATTCCTTTGTTCTTCTGTTGTCTGGTGCTTTCCAATTGTGATGCATCTGCACAGCAATGTGAAAAAAAACAGACATCTTCAAGCAGCGAAACGTCTGTTTATCACTGTGCTACATATCGACATATTCTTCTCAGCTTTACTGGAAAATATCTTCTTCTCTGCCTGATCCAGGGCTCATTCAGTACCTGACCGCAGTTTCCTCCAAACACTTCTTACACTTGAGCTTTTAGATTTTGACAATTTGGCCATTGCCTCCACTTGGTCTCTGCCCTGAGGTGTAGCCTCACTGTGAATCCATATACTCCACCAAGCGCATTAATAACACACACGAGACAAATCCGTGCCGTAAAGCAAAGACTGAACGTTAAGCCTTTTATTCCCTAGCGTCTCCCAATGCGGTTCTGTGAGGTAATATTCAACGTTTGAAAGTCGAATGAAATAGTAAGAAACACAGAAATCTGATTGTGAAAATTATGATTTGATTTCTTGAAACAGGCAGCAGTCTGCTGAGACACAGGAGGGACAGTGTGACTCTCATTGATGGAAACAAGCGAATAATTTATCGGTTATGTGGTGATGAATTCACCAGCCAGCTCGCTGCAGAGAGAGTGAGGTTTACTCAGAGCAATGCAAGAAATCTGTGGCTGGAAATACTCTGGAGTTAGTTTCATTATTTGATCATTATTTTAAAATATTATGATGTTGTGTTTATGGCAGCGGCCTCAGAGTCTGTTCTGAAACTTATACTGTAAGCTCAGACTTATTAAGATAATTTCGTTATTTGGTAATGATCTATTTTCTCACTGCGGTACATTTAGCGAAGCATCAGCTTCACAGACGGCTGTTAAAATCTGTTTAAAAGCTGGTGCAAACTTTGCTGGAGTCTGTTTAAATTGTGTTGCCAGGGGACATGCCGGGGATCCATTAAATGAGTCGTATTAATCAGATACAAACACAATGTCCATTTTTTCTGCTATGCTTCCATCTAAACTGTGTTTGTCCACTAACTGTCTGCTGTCAGTCAGCCTGGGGACGCCAGTTTGCCCGGCCAATCTCCTTCTGTCCTGGTAACAGACTCTTTCCGCGCTGCTCGCGTCCCGCTTGCAGTGTGAATTCCAATTACAGTCACCAAGAGAGTCGGACGACGTGGCAAAAACTGGCATATGTTGATGTGTACAGTGAGCGGTCACCAATATGGAGGCAGGCATTGCTCCCTAATGGGCCTTCTCTTAAGGAAACAACCAAATGTCATAGTTGGCCGGTTTTGACTGTCCTATCACACTCCAGTGCAAACAATCCCACCAGGGCCTTCGTACACATCAGCAGGATAATGAAGCAAACAGCCCACAGCCAAGGTGCAGTGCTGGCAAGCCTGATGTTGACCACTGGACACAATTAGTATATTTGAAAAGAAAGTCCATACTAAGTGTACAGTACAGTTTTACAAAGTGGCCTTAAAGCCGTGTCAGCTTTGTTTAAACGTTCAAACAGCTTTGGTGACTTACAGCCAGAGCCGCCTGTACTCTGAGCCGTGCTCAGTGTGGAAACCACACCGCAGGTCGTGCCGGAGAGGATCTGGGCTTTCGTTTCGTTTCTACTTTGCTCTAGTAGGGGTGGGCCTGTATGGTACACAGAGCCACAGCAGACCCAGAGAGAGCGAGAGGTACGAGTCCTAAATTATAATTGACTTTAAAATGGAAGAAAAAGTTGAAAATCGTGCCACATACCTCAGATTCATTTTGGACAGTGCTGTGACTGAACTTTTGTGGTTAGAAAATACTCTTATGGGCCGAAGGTTATAGAAAAAGATGCATTTTGAAATTTCTTGACAAGCAGTTTCTCTTGAAAGAACTCTAGGGAATATTTGATGTGTGGCAGATGGTTCGGCAACAGATCTGGCTCCCAAACATGCCTGAAGACGAAGCAGCTGTGCAGCCCTGATGAATAACCAACACACGGGCCTGAGGTGCTCACACGACTGGACAGTGTACAGTGTGTGTGTGTGTGTGTGTGTGTGTGACAGAGGTGATTTATTGCTTCTGCACCTTGTGTAGACTGTTGAGCTGATGTTATTGCATTAGCAGAGCCTGCTAACTACGTTGTGATTGGATAATTGTTCCACCCTTTAACCTGTGATTGGATCCCACAACATCAGGACTGCTGAGGCCAACATCAACTCAGTTGTGTACAAGCCCCTGAACTCGATGTGTGTGGTGCTGTCAGTTGGGATGTTCAAAAAACAAGTTACATTTGAGCTAATCCAGTCATTATTATCTACTCTACAATTTACCGTAACTCCCCGTACTCTGAGTACTTGCTGAATTCCCATTTGCAAGCCACTAACACACGACGATGCTCTCGCAGTGAACTGAGTGAAAAGGAACAGAGCGGCAAAACCAAATTAACAGCGGCAAGCGCTTTCAGATATTATGACGGCATTTCAAGGACTGCTTCTGGTTTTAAGTACACCTCCTCAACGGGAACGGGCAAACAAACAAAACTGTGAGCTGGAAGTGGTTTAAAGATGTTAATGTCAAGGTGGAATGACAACTTCAGTGGGAGTTGAAGTACTAACAAGCCTTTCAGTTTACAGTGAAGCCTGTGCTTCTGTGAAAATACAGTGACTGTCAATTCAAGGTGCTTCGGAGCCTAATTTATAAAGTCTTTTCTTTCTTGTCAGCATCGGAGAAAACACACCCTTTGTGTTCGCTTGGAAAGTTGTGTGCATAAAGAAAGAAAGGCAATACCACAAAGGTAAAGTCTGATAAAGTTCATTTATCTCATCTACATTCCAGAGCTGTTCATTTAGCTCTGGAATGTATGTTAAGTACCATTTGTTCTACCTGCTGCACAAAATGTCTATTTATAGCGCCGAGAATGGCAGGTTCACTACGTAATATGTGAATTTTGAAAAACTAGGAGTGAAATCCGAATGCCATCTTCACTTTCCGGTTGATTCATTTTAAAACCAGAATCATGTAAAAGATCCCCTGCATTTACTGGATGAAATCATGCTAAAACACTGAGACTACAGCTTTCTACAAAGTAAGGATTCTGTTTCACAAACAAGAGATTCTGTATCTGCAGTTATGATGAGAACAGCACCAAAGTAAACAGCATTCAATGGTTCCAGAATGGAAGTAGCAGTGTGAGCGTACAGGAAACATGCAAAGCAGACAGGTCAATAGTTTTCTTGATTTCAAAGGAAAACACGTTTGGATGATACAAGAATCTGATTTAGAATTACATCATCTGATCGTCTGATCAGCCGAATTCTTACATTTAGAGAACGGTACGGGGATTAGGGACATTCAACGTCTGCACCTTAGTGAATCCACATATTTTGTCCTTTTGGAGTTTCAGTCTAGCCTTAACTAAGAGGAGACGTTTGCAATTCATCACAGGCAGTCTAAAGTCTAGAGAAGGCCTGGTTGTCAGTACCACCATCGTTACACAATGTAGTGTCATCAGCGTAAAAATGTACATTCTTCATGTAAAGTACAGCACAAAAATCAATGGGCCTAAAAGAAATCCTAGATTTACGGCTGCATTTATAACCACCACCACCAACAATTTGTCAGAAGATATGATATGATATTAAAAATATCATCCACTAGAGTGATTGCAGTGGCTATTCCAACACGTTCTTTCCCGCAGCGTCTGATAATGACGCTTCCTAGGGAGTCAAAGTGAGCCGCTGTTTGAAGTCCTTTGTTGTATCACAATGCCACCACAGCTACACTTTGGCATTACCATTAGACGCCCCGGGAGCGTCACTGCTTGGCGCCCTGGGAGTTCAGGCACAAAAACATCAGGGTAATGTTACGTTGGATAAAGTCAGATAAACTACATAAAAACAACCCACTAGAAAGAGTGACAACTGCACACACATACTTCCTTACTACATGTGCCACATTGTGCATCGATCATAATTAAAATGAACATTGTCTCGTACTAGAGTTAAACTCTGGTCTGAAAAAGTCCGGTTCTGTTGAACCATCCACCTCTAAGACATTTTAAATTTATATTCTACTTCCTTCAAGCTCGGGTCCTCTACCTGGGAGCTTTAGGGTTTTGTGCGGTATCTTAGCTGTGCCTAGGACTGCACAGACTGGACAGAGATCTCAGATGTTGTTCCTGGAATCTGCAGACTCCTACATTTAACCCGTCTAAAGTTACTAGCATTCCCAGAGTTCCCTGTTCCCATCTCCTGTCCATGAATTGTTCTTGTTTTAGTGGTCCACTTCTCATCAGATTGCCCTGGTTCCCCAACACCTGATGACCTTACGCGTCAGCATGGATCTGAGAACACACTGGTTATTATGTTCTGAGTGGTTCTAAAGTATGAAGACAGAAAGAAAACTACCACCACAGGAATGAAACACTGAAGTCTGAACCAACATAAACCTTTCTGTACAGGTAAGATTAGCTTTTTGGTTTTTATCACTGAAAGACAAAAAGGCTTTGAGGGGAGGATCTACGCAGTGGATTCAGTAATGTGACTGAGAAAAAATGCTGGTGAATGTTGATATTCATACAGACGTGATTATCTGTAGTTGAAATCTACCTCTTCACATCAGCTCTCATACAAATGTATATAAAACACTTGGTTCCTGCCAGTCGCACACCTGTAACTCATTCAGGCTGTACATCCCCATCCGCTGCACTGCTGAGACATGTACGCTAAATTTGACCACAGGTGTACTGTAACTCACTCATAAACTCCCTCACAGCGTGGCGAGAGGGGAAAAGGTCATTTGAGCAAAATGCTGAATCCAATCCAAGAGTTTGTTCGCTTCTGAAGGGGACCGCTGACCTCCGTGGAAACCAAAAGAGGACGCGTCTCTTTTGGAGCCGACAATATATTATGCTGTTAGATTAAAATATAAATGTACTCTGCATGAATCAGGCGCAGACAAGCCAAGTGCTGACCTGAGTTCACTTTAAATGGACCATTAGCGTGCACGCTGGCTGCCATTGCACATTAAGCCGGTGGTCCGGTGAGGACCCTGCCAGCAGTGCTGGCACCCCAGCTGTCCATTACTAACACAGCCTCGTCCTGTACTACACAGACGCACGTTTCTTTCCCTTTCTTGGTCTCGCTACACTGATGCTTTCACCATCCGCCATTGTCACTCTCGTCATTCCTCTCTCACTCTCTCTTTGCTAATATGCAGCGAGCTGCGGTAGAGCTGTGTCGCTCATTCTCGTCAGGATCGGTACGTGACCGGGACGCGATGCTAAGGTGTGAAAGCCTCTTTGCCTGAAAAGGTCCACATTAAGCTTGCCTTACTGTATGATTCAACAAGTGCTCACACGCCTGCATTTGGGTGCTTCTTCACACGGACACATGCGTGCGTTACATGTAGGAAATGATCTGCATGCACATCACGTCCCCGCCTGCATAGAAAACATATTATTTTTGGTTTCCCATGAATCTGCGGTGAGTTTCCTTGTACGCTGTGGCTGGATGATAGTTATATAGGCGGTCTGGTAATCAGGGTCCCTTCAAAGGTGCTGCAGCTCTGAAAGGTGTAAATGGCGTGTCCACGCTTTTTTCCTCTGATGCCCTTCAGGGAGAAGAGTCTTTTCTGACTCCTGGGCACCTTCGCTTATTGTTGCAGCAAATTAAGAAGAAATAATGATGAGCGCCTTTGCTGTCGTGTCTGTAAATAGACTTTAGTTTTCACAGATTAAACAGAGGGAGATTAATGACAGAGCGCTCGCACTTCAGGTATCAAACATGCAGCTGCGACTCGAGACGACACCTGAATCAACAGACTCGAGGAGCAGCACAGAGGAAAAATCAGTGCCTGCGCGGAATCAGAACAAGATTGAAACCACACGGGTCCTGGAGTGGCAACGTATACGGAGAGTCGGGGAAAAAAGAGGGAGCGAGGAAACAAACACTAAAGTATAGATGATGGAGGAGCAGGCAAGACAAATAAGAGGCGAGGGAAAGATGCAGTGTGGAAAGAGGATTGAAAAAGCGAGAGGCCACTCCTGTCCAGAGAGACACAGACCACTTCACTGGGCCTCGCTGATTTGTTTTTCCTCCAGCTTTTTTTTTATTTGGCGTCTTCTCTGCAGCAGTGACACGATAAACCTTGAATCACTCTATCAAATTTGCAGATAACAGGGAACAGAAGTTTGGGACAGAACAACCTGGCTTTGGCACTGAGGGTCCTCGAGGTTTCTGTCTGCGACATTTGTCATTGTTACTGCTGCCGTTTGTTTCCTTAGACTGCAAGTCGACTGCTCTCGTCGTGTCTGACTCCGTGAGGGAGCCGTTCTTGACTCTGGGCCACTTCACTTCATCCGAACAATGAAGAAGGTTTATTTTTAAATGAAACCAAACCAGTTTCACATCTGATCTACAGCAGGGGTGAGAATACAGATCCACCCTTTAAAGGATCCTGAACAAGTCTTCTTCATTCAGAAAATCACTTAAAAACACCAAACTCCTTTTGGACTATCTCCCAAAACGATGTGGCATCGCTATGTTCTGCTTGTTGAGTTCAAGTGAAGATTAAGAACAAACTTATTTTTTGAATTATTTTAATTCCCCAAAAAGCTTGGACCCTGTAGCATCACTCAAACAACAGTTAACTGTACATTTGCAGGGACTATTTCCAGCTGCACGTTGTGTCCTGGATATTATTTAAGGCCCCAGAATGTGCTCTGTGAATAAAAGGATGGCTCCAGCCATTTGTTTAATCACCTATGAAACTAAATTAAAATAGCTGGTGTCAGAAAAGGGATAAATATGTTTAAAATCATGTATCCATTATCTGTTGGGTGCAGTATTTTATTGTTGTTTATAGTTTTTGCATTAACGATCATATTCACAAATGTTATTGCTGTGACCATTACATTATGTACGTACCATCCTGCAGGGAGACTCACTCATATAAGTTATTAATGCAAGCGCCACAACGTCAGACGGCAGTCTGGCAAATGCCTGGAATCTCTCTCTGAGTGTCACAAACAACGTGAAGACACAATAAAACCCCAAAAGCACCTCAATTGGACCAAGATTTGGAAAATATGAAACAACTTTAAAAAAATGTCTTTAAATCAAGTGACTAATTCAGAGACCTGAACTCCAAGTTGTTGACTCTCTCTCTCTCGTTCTCCCTCAAACACACACACACACACACACACACACACACATTATTTCAGCATGAAAAGACTGAGCTCCACAGTGAATAGTGGAGCTGGTTAACAGGCCTCTAGTTACTATTGTTCCTCTGGTATCTTTTCATCTCACTGATAGACAAGCTAATTGGGAGAAATAATCTCACACACACACACACACACACACACTGTTCCTTTTCTTTTTCTAATCACACATATTAGAAATCAAGTAAACATTTACCATTAAGCCATTAGAGATAATTTCACTGTCCTCGTTCTTTATTGCGGCCCCGTCTCATTCGTGGTCTCCCAGCTCCGCGCCACTAACAAAAAGAGACTTGGTCACATGAAAGATGATAAGGTGTGACTGCAATTCAGTCCATTATCTCCTCCGCTGCTGGTCCACCCAGCGATGTCATAGACGTCTGCATATCAACCTCTGTCATCTGTCGGTGTGTGCGACTGCATGTGGCAGAGGGGATTTGAAGGTAATGGTGATGGAACAGATGCAGTGGCAGACACACCGACTCTTTGACCTCGAGCTGAACCCTTCCTAAGGCTCACGTCTCTGCTTAATACGGGCTATGTGTGTATGTGCGTTTGTAGATAAATCACGTCCAGCTTCTACTGACGCCATGCTAATTCGCGACTGCACGTGGCTGTTTGCACGGTGGGTTTTAGAATTATAGAAACATTAAGTGAATTCTCCCACACTGTCACTGTAACTCACCATCATACATCACATTTATGCACAACAAACAGACACACGACAGTTTGGCTCATTTCTAATTGAGCTTCACTCCTTTAACTTCAAATAAAAAACATGCAATGAAAAGCTCCATAAAGTTCAGTCAGAATATGTATTTGCTGTCCTTTCAGGAGCTTCTTTTTAAGATGCTCTTAGCCTCCTACAAGTGGATTCATGTAGGTGTCGTCCATTAATCGTTGTTTCTTCACAGTCTTATAAAAAATAAAGGAAACTTTGATGTTCTTTGCATTACATAATTAAATAGTTTCACCACGATACAATTATTTTATTTTGTTTTACAAGTGACACACAGATTTACTGTACGAACTTATTAGCATAAGATTATGAAACTGAACCAACATAATAAACTTATTTAATATGGACTACAGGCAGTGATCTGAACAAAGATTGTCCCCATATAGTTTTGCAATCTTTTTGCCAATATATGCATCTTTAATGTACAGCTTAATTTGTCAACACGTTCTCTCCCCACAGTGTCAGATAATGAGACACTCTAAGGCTTTTTTACGTCCTTTACCATTTCACATCGGTAACTTCTGGCGACTGATGGACTGCAGGAGCGCCACCATTTGACGCCACGAGACCGACTATACGCACACACACACACACACACACACACACACACACACACACACACACAGAGCGTTAAGGGTTAAGGAAAACAACTTCAGGGCAACATGACGTTACAACACGAACGACGTAAAAAACTAAAAGCTACAAACACACTTCCTGACTATAGTAACCACACGCGGCACGTCGTGTTACGATCATCATTAAAGCCTCGTAATGGAACGGCCCCCTGTGGAAAATTCCTGTGTCTTATTGTCCCGTCCACCTCCC
Source organism: Channa striata (assembly GCA_033026295.1). Classification (NCBI taxonomy): domain Eukaryota; kingdom Metazoa; phylum Chordata; class Actinopteri; order Anabantiformes; family Channidae; genus Channa; species Channa striata. The sequence goes on from CM065177.1 coordinate 24,289,953, forward strand.
TGCAAAAACCTTGTCACTTTTATGCTACGCCATTGTACTACGCTGAAAGCTCCAAGTGTTGCTCACCGATGCAACAAGGTGCCGAAACATTTTTATTTTCCGTATGTAAAACATTCTAATTAACACCTGTTTGCCATTGTGCTCAATGAATAATTTGTCTTTTCAAAGCTTTTTCCTTAAGTCTTCTACGAACAACCACCAACAGCTGTAGCAACAAACACATCATTTCCATTGTTAATTAGCACCAAATCGGGCCTTTCAGGGAAAAGCCCCCGAACATCCTGCTAAATACCAGCTGATCCTCAGCAAATTAGGTTGAAAACTGCCAGGACATTAGCGGGATAATCGCTCCACCACCAAAGACTCTTTTGGGAAACACTGTCTTGGCTTTTTTTGGTTTCCTCTTCCTCTCGGGTACAGACCAACATATACTGCACATACCATCGATACCGAGAGACACACACGAAGACAGTGTCCAATCAGGCTCTGAGGCTTCAGCCCGTCACCCTCCTCCTCCACTGTGAGTGCGAGACAAGGGCTAAAATAGAAACCTAAATATGCTGCTGTCACAGCTGTCTCCCTGTAGTACAGTGCAATTTGTGTGTGTGTGTGTGTGTGTGTGTGTGTGTGTGTGCTGACATTGTAAAGACAAAGTCTGGAGGCAGGTACCAAACCTCAGCTAATCCGGCTGCCTACAAACCAGCACTGAAACTCTATTGGTGGTTCTGATTTCCAATTAGCTGTCCTATCATTTCAAATGCCGTTCATTCAACTGACAGGAGTTGCTTTGCAGTGACACTTGCTCATAGACACATGGGTCTGAGGAGCAACTGTCCATTGAGCATGAAACCTAATATTTACGGCTTAATTGTAGTGGCTTCAGCAACCACTTCCTGTTAAATGGAGACATTGGTACTCATCATCTGCCATGCACACCAACAGCCTGGAGGCAGGTAATCAAGTGGGCAGGAATCTTTAAAGTGGGAAGTTGTGAGATTTAAACTCCAAGTAGTTTTTTAATATGTAATAGTTTTTACATTTTTTTAAGAAGACCTCTAGAAGCTCAGCCGGAGCAGTCTGGGGGGTTACGGGCCTCGCTTAAGGGCATCTCAGCACTTGTAATGATGTGCTCCCATTTCACAATCCCCTTCTGGATTTATCCAGGGGTTACAGGGATTCAGCCAGCAACTTTCTGATATACTGCAACTGACAAGCACAAAGTGTGAAAACTCCTTATTTATGCCCCTTAAACAGGATTTTTAAATTTTTTACTTAATTTAAACTGAAATGTCAAAAAGCTCAAATGATAAATGCAAAGAACACTGCCTCTGTTAGCCACACAAAAAATCATCGTATAAGGTGTTTTTATGAGTCAGGAACGATGCGCTGCCACTTCCTGAAAAACAGGGATTGAAAAAATGACCGATGCGCAGCAGAGCAGGCTGTGACGACGTTAAATGCAAGTGATGCAGGGTTAGTGAGACCATCTGCATGAAGCATGAATTACTGTGGCCTTGTGGTTCTTACCCCCCCCAAGACTTTCCCTGAACCCAGCCGCTCAACCTTATTGCCTAACTCTCTTTGTCTGAAGGTCCCTCTTTTGCTGAGATGATGGAACTAATACTCTGTCTCCAACCAGGTTCTCTTTACCCAAAGAGGTCAGAACTGCAGCAACACTTGCAGTTTTATTGGAAAACGTAATTATTAGAGCACTAATGAGTTTTGACTCCTATAAAATAATCAGCTGAGCAGACATTAGAATAAAGGCGTAAAAAACGAACGTCTTCTTAGTGGGTCAGGTGCTTGTGTGGTTACTGATAACCAATGCATAAGCCACGTTTCAGTTGACTGGATCATTCCAGCTGAGGTGTGTGTGTTCTTGAGGGGTACACCGAGCTTTGTGGAGGGCTCTGCAGTTTAAAAGGCTGAGCAAAGAAATGTGAAATGAACCACCTCTGTGACCGCCAACAAACTGCGTGTCTGTTCTCTGCCAGCAGCTCTGCGTCCCAAAGATACCGGGTGATGTTGCCAGGCGACAGGCACCAATTGTGTCGCGTTTCCGTGGAGACTGTAGGGAGGGTGGGACTTTGATGAGAAGAACACAGTGTTTCTGACTCCCTCAACTGTCCACACACACACACACACACACACACGGACACAAACACGCATCTTTGAATAGTTGCCATGACGCTGACGTTATGCATCCCCAGGCACTTCCCCTAACATTCAACACTCCATCTAAATACCTAACCCTAATTTTAACTCTGGCCTCAACCTAAAACATAAAAAACAAGTCTCCAATGTCAAAGAGCTCTGAAGTTATAAGGACCAGCGCAACTCCAACAAGACATGTACACACACAGATGCACACACTGTGCGTTTAACAATGGAGCTGAATTTATTCTCACCGACACTCCTGCTCATGTGACTGGTAGAAGCTGAATCGTAAGATAAGGACACACACACACACACACACACACACACACACACACACACACACACACACACACACACACTCTGTCTTTGCATTTAATAACGTAATGCTTTGACAAGCTAACTCTGACCTTTACCCTAAGACCATGTCCTAGGCCTCAAACATCACTTAAATGTTTTTGGAAATTGACGAAGATTTTGAACAAAACGTACTTACTAAAAGCCACAATATTCAAACGAGTCCACTCATCTCCCCCTCGCTGTCTCTTTCCCTGCTCTGCTCCACCATGCTCAACACAGACATTCAGGTCAATTATCTGATCTTGTGGCAGCACCTCTCCACAAGTGGATGAGTTACCATCAAATGGATGAGTAGTGAACCATAGTTCCACAACAAAAAAAACTACTTTGAGGTAGTTATAGCTAAAGCTGCAGTAAGTAATGTTTAAATTTTGTTTTTTGTGAATGTTTGATCATTTTTGGATTTGAACCTAAGGAGGGTATTGGATTTTTTTTCAAGCTTTTATGGGGAACAAATGGAGAGAAGCAACTGAAAGAGAAATGTGACGTCTATCACTAATTCCAGTCAGCATTCTTGCTGCAGAATTTTTGATTTATTGAAGGATTTTTTAAAAAGTTATTGGGACAAGCTAATGACAGTCACAGTACTTCAGTCTAAAAGCAACAAATGCATTTGTTGCTTTTAGTGACAATGTGTAGTAACTGCCTGATAACGTTGCTTGAAAGAAACACAGATTTAAAAGTGTCGGCCCTAGTACCGAACCTTGTGGCACCCCATAACCAACCTGTGCGTCCTTGGAAGACCAGACCAGACCAGAGATGAGTCCATTGTCTGAAGCTGAGATCACCACTGCTGACTGGAAATCTTCAAACACGTTTATGCACATGTGGGCAATTCCTTTGCTACTTTTTCAAGAATTTTAGAAATAAAGGGGTGATTGGATATCGGTCTCTAAAACTTTTTTTTTAAGAAGGAGTTTGATGGCAGCAACACTATTAGCCTGTGTTCTGTAGCCTGTTAGTAAAGAGAGACTGATCAAATCTAATATGGATGTTTCTTACAATCTTTGAGCAGATTAGTCATTTACAGTATAGTCCTAAGACCTAACTGACCTCTAATGGGAAGCTAACAAGCTGCGTAGCAGTACGTAAAGTAATTAAATTAATAATTATTCAAATTTGACATTTAATTGAAAAAAAAAAACATAAATACATCCCCAATGATATCACACTTACTGACATGAAATGAACTCATTTTGAGGGTTCATTATCTTTTAATATTGATAAAATTATTTCATCCTCAAACCCACAAGAATCAGCTAAATCGTCAGCCTTCTAGAAAACACGACTAGCACTTAATGCAGCTGACTGCTCTTCGAGTGCATGAACACAGCCCAGCCGCGACCTATAATGGAGCGTGTGTCCTTTTAAGAGATAATGTAAATCAATAACAAGCTGCTCGTCAGACTACATATTAGACATTGTTTTTTTTAGATCCTCAACCCCCAGAAAAGATGATTTTACCGACTTTTCCTCCGCATTCAGCTTTGCCATCGTTCATTATGTATTATTATTCAGTGTCTTTGCAGCTGAAAATAAAGAATGTGATCATTACGCATCCATTAAAGCTAAAATAGGCTCGTCTACTGACCTTTATTTCCCTTTAAAGAGAATGTTAGTTGAAATGCAGTTTTTGAAAGGGTTGGTACGATGGGAAAAAAGGAGCTTTGGGCTGGATTACGGTGATGAGCCCTCCCACCTGGAGATTAGACAACGTCGAAGCTGCTCCTACTGTGACATCACACTGAGGAAACGCAGCTAAAATGACTCTTGGAGATGATCCTAATGTTCTGAAACATCCTGTTAAGTCCTTCACTTACAGGATCAGACTCCGGCTGTATAACTACAGTCTTATACTATGTTCGATTCGCTGCAGCTTCAGCGTAGGCGAATGGGCATTACTGTCATTTTTCCTAGTCAGAGTTGGGGCTCAGAAATAACGCACATTTCAAGTTATGTTCATGTTAATATCTTCCAAACGTACTGATTGAAGACAGAGGGCAACCTGGACTTTATGTAAAGACGGATGACGATTCACATTCTGTCAATCTCCAACTGATGGTTTTTAGCTGAACGCGTGAGTTTGTTCTGTAGCTGCTCATATTGTGTTTGCTGAAGTATTAAATTGCATTTACTGTTACCACGGGAACAGAGTTAATGAAGACTCTTAAAGACTGTAACAGACAATAAAATACATTTTCATGTCATCCTTTGATTTTTCCTACATTTCGCTCCATGTGGTCATAAACGGACAATAGGCTGCACTAATGACGTCCACCTTTAATCTGATACATGAAGCTCTGTTTATTGCATCAATATGACACAGATAATTGGCAAACACTCATTAGCAGCAACGGAGTCGTCTAATGTGGAACATGTAATTGCGCCGACTCTGATTGTGAAACTGTCGTTTTGTGCCTTCTCTCTCGGCGTGCATCACAGCAGAACACAACACACTCAACGCTGCAGAAAGGCTCAAGCTTTTCATGTGTAGAGGAAACGGTGTTGGGATTAGAGAGGTGATTTGGCTCAGGTCTTGTAGTTTTTCCAGATACTGTATGTCTACGGTTTGTGGACTGTGCACTAACAGCCACGGTCGGATGAACATGTTGGTAATTACATATCGGGGGCCTCTGTCCATCTGCTTTGTGTCTCCCTCTTTCCTTTCCAGAGCTGATGAGTTCAATAAAAGCTGCCTGCGTTCAGACGTACCTTCTCCCTTTTTTTTTTCCCGTCTATCCAGCCAAGACTAATGGGGCTTCACAGTGAGATCTGACCCTCACTGTGGTGTCGTTCAGCCTTACTAAGAACGCTGACTGCATGTGTGCAGCCATGAATGGCACAACAGGCACACGGGGTCAGAGTGAGCTTCTCTGCTGATCCGTGCAATCCAACCTCTGACCGTCACTGCAGAAGGAAAGTCTCCTGAACGTTTACTTCATGATACTTCAAGAAAACTGTGCATGCACGTTCTGAAGTATGAAGACTATATGTCACAACAGAGCCGCAAATGGTCTGAACAGTTCTTGCAACCAGGCCGAACCCCAGTTTTTGCCCAATGACAACATGGGATTGTTCTGCTCCCCTGCAACCCGTTAACAGAGTAAGCAGCCAAGTACAGCTACAGAACTTTATGCTGAAATCTATAAAGTTTGTGGAAGCCAGTGTCTGCAGAAACCATATGACCCACACGAGCGACAATTAGTAGAAAGAGATGAGCAGAGAACCTGAACATAACTACATCAGTGAGATTATCCCCAAATACTCTGAATGAATTCAGTTTGGCAGCACATAACATATTGATTGATTGGTGGTACACTGGACGTTTGCTCTGCCACTGACCCATGTTCTCATTTCTGTCATAGTCCTGCTCTCACACACACACACACACACACACACACACACACACACACACACACACACACACACACACACAGAAACACTTTTAATCACTAATCTTGCAACAGACCTAACACTTGCTATTAGTGAGCATGTGTGTGAATGTGTGTGTCTGCCTAGATGCACAGCATTAATGCTTCATTAGGAAGTCATCGAGTTTTAGAGAAGTTGATTATTAACCCCAGCTCATGCTCTGCATTTCACGGTTGCCACAGTAACCTGTCTACGGAGGCTGAGGGGTGCCAAAGGTCAAAGCCCAGTCTGACCAAAGCATATCAAACCGCCGCTGTACTGCAACTGTCTATAATTATTTTTAGAATTCATTTTTTACGCAGGTTCTTTAGGCCTTAAGTCACTTTCTCTAAAACACAGTTTTTTCCCGATTACATGCACAATTAAATATATGTCATCATCAGGGTCATACATCTTCCTAAAAACAAGATGGCAACAATTTGTACAAACTGAAACTGACACTTTTTTTGGAAAAAAACATTTGTGGAAAGACACAAATTGATTCAAATTTACATCCAGAGGTTTTACTGCTACATTCTAAATCTACAGAGGAAAAAAGAACCAAGGAGAGACACTGAAGGAAGTAGCTGACACTTGAAGCAATGAAATCATAAATCAGTGCTTCTGTAAAGTGCTGATAACTGATCAGCTTTTTTCATTTTCTCTCTGTTGTCTAGTATTTAGACTTATGCTCAAACACACCATTGCGACAGGGATTTTAGAAAGTGTAAAGGCAATAAACGTGGCAGTATCATTGTTATATATTATATATTATTATTATTATTATTATTATTAAATGTTTTTAAACTTGTGCTTAAACTTGAGACTAGAGATTAGGGAAAGATCGGGGTCTGATTTAACAGGAAATGTAGTGGTGACCTTCCATTAACATTAACCTGAGCGCTTTTGTTGCACAGTCACACCTGGGACTCAGGTCGGTGTCGTCAGTCCAGCTCGTTATTCACCTGCCACCTCACTACAGCCGGTTTATTCATTGCTGCATTGGAACATAATCATCTGCTCAGTATGTTCCTTACCACAGTCTAATCCCGTTTGCAGTTTCCTGCAAGAGAAAACAAACAGTTTTGCGCCTGAAAAAAAATTGCAAGTGGAAGAACATTGCTGTGTGCGCAAATGTGGCACAGAATGACTCCTTGAGAAATGTATATGAAAGGAAACAAAAGAACGACGAGTCAGTGTGACGCTGACGTGCTGTTACTGTTTTCCACAGCTAGAAAATATCTAGTACATAATAATGTATCAGAGGAAAATAATGTGATTCAAACTTTCCTCGATTTCAATTAACTCTCAACTAAACATCTTTCTTTAGTCTCTTATTGCGTCATTCTGTCTGATGTATTGTAAGTTTTTTTTTTTTTTACAGTGTGCAATTTCTATGTTTATATGTTTGTAACTATATCCACGGTTTGAATGTAGCTAACAATTCATGTAAATAATTGTTAGAGTACTAAGAGACAGAGATAGACCGAATTCAATTTCTTGCTTGTCTTGTACTTGGCGAATAAAGTTGATTCTGATTCTGATTCAGATTCTCGTCAGACAACAAGTTTAACGTGGAACGTTCGGAGAAACGGCCAGGCTGGCCATGTTGATTTATTTTCTTTAAATACAGTTATCTTTACTTTTGGACCCACATTTACTTTTGTCACCTCAAGTTCCTGGATCTGACATATTTTTCCAGCACATCCCACAGAAGCTCTGGAGGCAAAGGCAACACCTTGAAACTGTCGCTCTGACACCTTGCGTCGTGTTATTGTCATGAAGGATGTACTTTGCAGCAACGTGTAGGTTCTGAAGGTGCCACTCGTCAAAGTAATATCCTCATTAATGCCAGGACTCGAGGTTTCTTAGCAGAATGTTGCTTCACTGGAAGCTTGTCTTCTTCCCACAATGCATTGTGCTCTCTCTTATTTGGCACCTTAGAAGACGTCATTCATCTAATCACGCAGCCATCGTTCATTACTTCATGCTCCTGGTCCGGACTTACTCTCCATGTTACTGACGCCCATCAGTCATGACCTCCTTTACATTTTTCACTGATTTGTGCTACAGCAGCTCTTCTGTGAGATTGGACCGTGTACTCCAGCGAGCCTTAGGTGCCCATGACGCCGTCACTGGCTCATCACTTACTCTTCCCTGAACCGCTTTTGGTACCGACCACTACCAACCAGGACCAAAAGTCCTACTGTTTTGGACACGCTCTAGACAGAGTCGTTGCTCAGATCCTCACGCTGCCCATTTTCCTACTTTCCTGCTACTTTAAACATCGGCTCCAAAGGCTTGAAGTAATAATGTGTATAAAAAACTCTTTTACCAAACAATTTCTGCTTTTTAAAACGGACCGGTTTATCTCTCTCTCTCTAAAAGAAATGTATTTAGCTTTGTTGTTTGTGTGGTTGCAGTTTATTTTTCAGAAACAATGGTGCAATAGCCCGCTGTGGAAATGTCTGATCCCTACAGATTGACCATCCTTCACCTACTGAGAAAAAAAGCCCAAAAGCCTGGAGGCAGAAAAACAAAGCCACATCAAAGTTTGTCCACGATCGACGGGAGGCAAAGTAAAAAGTACAATGAATTATGAACAGGGAGCGAGCGAAGGCAGAAAGAGCCACAGACACACATGTAATTACATCTTTAGCATTAATCATAAGAAGCAGGAGATGCACGTCGAAATAAAACAAATATCAAGGTTATTGAGCCAATTCTCTCCAGATTCATCTCTACTAAAACATTAATAGCGTTCGCGGCTCGTGCATCGAGCAGTGCTTACTGATAGGCCTATCAAAGGCATCATATTATAAAGCTCGCCTCGCCCTTATCTGTCAGTCCCCCCAAGCCAGATCCAACACAAAGCAATAAGCCGCACGGCACTGCGGCCCAGGTTGGGGACATGCCGCTGTGACAGATTCATTGTGCGTGGCGTGGTGTTTTCCTGCTGCAGCTCTCTGATGAAAAACACAATTAGGGAAATCGCTTGTGGGAGAGGAGCTCAGAGGAAGCAATACAAGTCAGAAGGAATATAAAAAAGAAAAAAAATCTGTGTGTCAGTGTGTGTTTATAAGCGATCGGAGTAAAGAGTGAATTTGAATGTGAAAACTGTGGCAGCAGTAAAAGAGCATCTGAAACCGGTTTCATTCATTCTGAGGCAATTTAGACTGAAACAACAACAAAACATCCAGATCATCTCATTTTAGCTGATGTGCCACTTTATTAGGTACATCTGTTCAACTGCTCATTAACCCAAATATTGAATCAGCCAATCACATGGCAGCAACTCAATGCATTTAGATATTTAGACGTGGTCAAGACAAACAAACTGCTGAAGTTCAACCGAGCTTCAGAATCAAAGAGAAATGGCCAGACTAGGAAGGCAACAGCAACTCAATCGCCACGGGTTACAACCAACGTACATTTAAGTCCAAACTACAACAGATTTCATGTTTTTATCTTTCTGGGTTGGGTTTCCTGTACACACATGACAATACAGCATCTGAGAAAACGGTTTAAAAATATATTCTCATAGATGTATGCTCCAGTTCTGTCAATGCCTCCCATGACACAGTCACAGAACAGCAGCTAAGAGATATTCACTGCTAAAGATTTCAGAGCGAGCCTCGCTCTCTGGACCAATCAGAGGAGGTCAAACATTGTGCGGCACATACTAACACGTAAGGTTCCTTGTGTGCGTCCATGAAATGCCACAGGCTTCGACACAGCATCAGTATTTAACTACTTGGGCCAGTTTATTCTCATACCACAGTACTATAGAGTCTCGTACTACAGTTACCATGGGTCTGTAAACGGATGAACTGATGGATTACAAAATGACATATAATTAGATGTTCAAATAGATATTTGTTTTGATTGATTTACTTTTTTGACTGAAAAAAACCCAAATAATTTGCTTCTTTTTTTATGTGATTGAAAAATCTGCTAGTTTTTGGGTATTAGGCTGTTGAGTGAATAAAGCAAAGCCCTTTAAGAGCTCTGTGACTTTCAACACAGTATTGACAAAGTTAAGTATTGATTAGAGAACAATTGGAAGCTTTATTAATATTAAAAACAGGCACCACCTGTTTTCGAATCTACTAACTACCTGTGGCATAAATTGAGGCTGGCCAAACACATTATCCTCCATCCATCCATCCATCCATCCATCCATCCATCCATCCATCCATCCATCCAGTCCACAGGAGCTCACAGAAACGAGAGAAAAGAGTGCTGGAGGAGACAGATGAAGGGTCAGGGAGGAGAGAACTGCTCATTGGCACCTTCTCAAAGATCTGACAGAGTGAAAATAGGACAAACATGTTCAATCCGCCCACTGTTACTTTGTTTTGGTGTCAGGTGTCACACACACACACCGAAAACACTGATGCTGCCTCCTCGAAATGCGTTTAACCTCATTCTGGCAGTGTGGACTGGACCTTTTATACATCATCTGGACACTTTCTGAACACTAAACAGACGCGTGCTCTCAGCTAGTCTTTTATTGAGCGCAAACAGAGCTCAGCTTGAGAGCAGAGCAGCTCCAGCACTAAAAGTAGAAGAGCAACATTGCTGCAATAACACTGCGCTCTGAAATCAGCAGTTATGAGACCGAATTCTAGCCGCACGCTGGGACAATCCACCCAAAGGGATCGCTTCGGAATGCGATCTGTAAAAACGTGGCTTTTCGGTTTGGTGAAAGCAGCAGACTGAGGTGGATTATTGACTTGCTTTGCAGAGATTTTGGTGTTTCTTCACTGCTCATCTGCAAAATGTGTGCTCCTTGGCCTACCCAGTTATTTGCCATTTCCTACTTTGCATCTGTGCACTTACTTGTTTTTAGTACAAATTCATGCTTTTGTGCACAAATTAGTGTTAAAACAATACACAGCTGCACAGGAAACACCCTGCAGCCAATTACCTGTGAACTCCTCCAAACTGAAACGCTCACATCATGGACTACAACTATGATCTGGATTCTGTAGATTAAATGCTTCCATGTGATCATTTAGCTAATATAATAAAACCAAGGGTGCAGTCATGTCTCGCTGTAAAAGTCAACAGGCAAAACAAATTCAACCGCAGAGCTGAGCTTGACGGGGTCAAAACACAGATCTCAGATTTTCTCCTTGACCATTTGATTTTCCAGAAATCTTGACTTGGGGACTTGCATCAAGCTTGAACTTGTTTGTCGAACACTGGCTGACACAGGTGTGTTATGATGGAAAACCTCATAGCATTTATCTGTGTGGGTGGATGTTCAAAGAAAGGTCACACTACAGCAAAGGCAAAAAAGACTGACCTTTGCCTGGATGTCCACGGATGACTGTCGTCAGCAGAGGACGATACAGACAAAATGGCAGCCAAGTCCTGCAGTCACACTATGCGAGTGTTCGACAAGCTTTAGCTGTCAGGTTTTTGATTACTGCTGTCAAACCTAGTAGAAAACAGTGAAAAGCTCATTTGTATATTGATAATAAATGTGAAGTAAAGGAAACAGCATCGCAGAGCATGAAAGAAAAGAATGAGACGATGATGATGATGATGATGATTCTCTGATTGGAGCGTCCCGTCTCCCGTGTGCAAACAGTACACATTGTTTGTCTGAGTCCACTAACTCGGTGTCCCTGCCAAAACCTGAGGCCAGCATTACTGAGAACGCAACAAGGCTGCCAACAGTCCGAGACTCGAATGAGTCGTACTAATGTGTCACTAGCCTCAAGCAGAGGTCTGGTAAGAACACTTCTCTCTGACATGACACTCCAGCGTTGGGAACAGCCAGACTTAGATGAGGATGGGTATAACCAAACTTTGCATTTTTATTTCATTAGAATCCATCCATCTATCATTTGTATGTCTGATCCTGCTGTTATAGGTGAAAACTTCTTCCTGTCACCCAGGCACTAAAGACTGAACATAGTATCAGCAGAATACAGTGACTTTTTTTTTAAAAAAAAAAAGGCCTCTACAATTTCTGCTGAGTCTGTCCATTGGACCACACCAACTTTGACTTAGCACCAGCGTTTACTTTCCTAGAACTCCGCAGCGATCCTTAAAACCTGCACGACATTTCTTCCTCTGATTCTCCTCTGACTCATTCGTGTCAGGCAGCACGACACAGCAACGAGTTAGTTCTAGTTCAAATCTGTGAGACCACAGGAAACCACAGTCCTCTGTTTTTCTTCCCTGTAGAGTGTGAATGGATGGACAGACAGACAGACAGACAGACAGACACTCTGGACTAAAGTGTGAGCCACATAAATAATAAAAAAATGTCAAGATTCTAGTGTTTAGTTGATTATGTTTTTCTGTGTCACTGTGCTCACCTGTGAATCTAATGACCTCGCTGAGCTTAATTAAAGCTCTTGGATGAAGTGAAAGTCAGCCTGACCCAGAAAGTCACGGGGTCGATAAAAAAGGGAGAATGACTCTTTGTAGCATTATCAAAGAAGCGTCTGTATGGCTGCATTGAAAGTGTTTTAATCACTTACATTTACTCGTCCCGACTTCATACCCAGCTCTCAAACAGGTTTCCAAGTCAAACGTATTTCAAAATAAACAGCGAGTTTTTTAAAATGATTTTTCCCAGATAGCGTTGATGTGTAACGTGAGCCAGCCAGCCTCAGGTGATGTGATGAGAGGGAGATAAATGGATGGTCAGAGATTCAATCTCGGACTAAAACATTCAAATGTGCATTTATGATCCTAATAGTAAAAAAAATAGCCCCACATTTCCTGTGTGAAATGTCAATCTCAGTTTTATCGTTGAGTGTTTTTGACCTCAATCGGAACACGACCACTACTACAGCCTCTTGTTGATATTTATGATGATGATGAAAATCATCTGTGGTGATGGTCTACAGGTGACAACAAATGCTTACACCGTGTGAAATGACCGTTGCTCTGGTATTTCTGGGGAACCTCGCAGAAAATGACCCAGTCTGTCTATAACCCACATGTCACTGACCGTAACCTTAAGCACATACTGCAATTACAGCACAATAAGAAATATAAAAAAAATAATATAAATAATAAATATCTACAGTACCAACACCGGTGCTCATGTAAAGAGTAAAAGGAAATACTTTTTATTGGTAGGTATGGATGTACATGTGCGTCTTTGAGAAGAAGGAAAAAGGAGACAGGATGTCTAGCGGCCTGACCACTTCTACCTGCTAAATGGACTGCACTTATACGGCACTTTCTGACCCGAGGAGGACAAAGTGCTTTACAAAGCCTTTTATTCACTTACACACACACACACACACACACACACACTCACCACCCATCTCAACAGGAACAATTGGGGAGTTTAGTGTTTTGCACAAGGTCACTTTGACATGTGGACAGAAGAGACCAGGGATCAAACCACCAACCATATAATAATCCAAGAGGTGTGAAAGGTGGTCCCAGGGCTGGGGTGGAAATAAAACCCGGCTGGGTGTGCGAGCTCAGACCAGCCCCCCAAAACCAGTCTGGAGACACCGTCACGTTGGCCCACAGAGCATACTTCTAATTATTTATGCAATTTATGTATTTATGGAATGCAGATTCCATAGAGTCAGAAGAAAAACTGCATCAGCCATTTACTGCTGTCCACTTTAATTTAAACTGCACGTCTCACTGCCGTACGTCACCGGACGTTCTTTTGATCTTTCTCTAACCTGTGGTACATTTACCACAGCTACAGGCCTTCTGACGTAACGTTTGTGGTCCAGGTGCTTCACAGGTACTTGCGTGTTTTACTTTTTCCTACATGCGTCTGACAGCTTCAGTTACTTTGCACAAAAATAGAAACCAGAAGCTGATGAACTAATAATTGCTGATATATTATTCCAGATAAAGCAGCTGCCACAACATAAAAGGAAATAAAATCAGCTCCACCTTCAGTGTTCGAACTCTGACCTTCGGTTTTATTCAGCCCTACAAAAGTTTGTCCGATTTTTCACAAATTGGAAAGGATTTAACAAATATTTTTGTCGTTTTTAAAAAGTTGAGTGTCCTACTGCTTTTTATTGCCACTGACTAAATGGTCATGGTGAATAAAAGAACATATTTTTTCTTTATTAAAAACTATTTGTAACTGTTCAGGAATTAACCCTAAGAGGAATTTTCTTAGTGGCTGTGATCAATACAATAATGTGACATTTTGTAAGTAATTTCTCTTAAATTAGCTAAATCTGGAACTTCCTTTGTTTCAGCTCATTCTTCATCTGTCTCTGCTAACTCGAGTTCACAGCCACAGCTGTCACAGCAGGCGGCTGGTTTCGGTGCAGCGTCCACTCTGTGCTCAGCAGCAAACAAGACTAATGGTGAATGTGCTGAAGCAGTTTGTGGCCAGAGAGACAGAAACGTCCCTCAGGAGGCTGGTCCAAGAGTGTGACTACTGGACTGCAGCATTTTAAAGAAAGCAAAAAGAGGGCAGCTCGTAAAGGTTTGTGCCTTTGTGTCTATACAGGGTGCGTGTTCAGAAGAACAGCATAGACATTTAGACATGAACATTACAATTTTAGACATTGCATTTAGGTTCATAGCCATAAAATGGTTGTTTCTTGATTTAGCCCAAGAAGATGCAACAGATGGATTTTGGGGATGAAACATCTAAGAGGTGATGATCTGCTCAAACACGCAGGCCTGTCGAAACATGTTACACATACGTCTGTTTGTCTCCATAATGTCTTGTAAAACGGGGCTTTCTCGGGTTTGAGCACAAGTAGAAGGGGTTTTGAGAGAAATGTCAGAAGATGCGGCATGTATGAAATCCAGATGGTTCATCACGCTGAGTCCTGCCTTCAGTTCTTCAAAGATCTAGCAACAATTGACTCAAGAAGAAGAAAATTTTCACAACAAAGCACAAAGAGCAACGAGAAGAGCCTTCAGGAGCATAATGGAGCATAAAAAACCCAACAAAATGATCAACGATCAGAGTTTCAAAAACCCTTTAGGTGATGTTCACTAGTAGCACTTACAGTGTATATACTGTATGTATGATTTTTTTTTAGATATTTACTCGTTGAATTTCTGCATTGAGAATACTTTGGTTTGGAGGCTGTGGACGGCCCAAAGGGGGAAAAACTTATTGCACAAAGGACACACGAGCCGGCATGCAGACAGTGTGGATATCTAGACACAATCAAATAGGAGGAAACTAGTTGTGCCTTTAGGTGTAGATGCAGAATTTGATTTTCTTTCTTATTATAATATTTTGCAAATAAAACTGGTGCACACACATGAAACACCAAAGTCAACTATGTTTCAGCCTGTAACATGCAGGTACCATAAAGGAGACGGGGCAGCAAAGAGCTTTGGCATGTTTCAGTGAACGAGCATCACAAAGTCACAAAGCTGCTGAAAATTATTATAATGACTGGATGTTACTAGTTTGCTTGCAGCTGCTAATTTGCCCAAACGAGACACTGATGGTGCGACACGAACGCCAATAGCAAATCAGTCCATCGAGCATGTTCTCACTCAATGAAAATAAAACAGGATCAGAAAAAAGAAGACGGACACGACAGAGCAGAACATAGAATCAACCAGAAGGGAAGCAGAGAGAAAGGCTCATGTGAGCAGCATGACAAATATAAATCTGTTTATGTGTATGTGCTTTCTGTCCTGTTGATCTGCTTGATATAATTGTATTTGCGAAAGGGACAGAGACAAAGAGCACGGCTGATTTCATTAACACAGTCAATACAACACTTATATTGATTTTTCAGCAACGAGGAAACAGCTGCAGTAAATCCACTCCTTTTCATCCTACTTCAAAACAAAACAAAGAGCCAAATTCTGATCAGGAGCGGATCAGCCTGCCCGGGTTTACTGGGCCAAAAGTCCCAGTTTAGTTGCATGTGTTTCCATTTTTATCGCCAGACAAATGAGCCACTGTTTTAAAGATGTGCCACTCTAGAAGCAAAAGTATAGAAAGAATTTGGAGTGGGAAAATGCCAGCAGAAACAGATCTATGCAAGACATTTGCCTGGCAAAGTGTGGATATACTCTCATTCACATTCACAGGAACAAAAGTGAAAAGAAGAAAGAGCAGGAGTCTGTGAGTGAGAAACTAAGGAGACTGTACTGAGCCACAGGAACGTGAAGGGTCCAGGGTTTCATGCAGGATCTGTACGATCCACGCTTGATAGGCAATTCAATTACAGAGCAAAGAGGGTGGAGAACTGGGAATGAGACAGAAGGACAGGATGGAGAAAGCAAGGAACACAATTTAAAAGAAGGAACATCAAGAGATTAGGGAGAAAGAGGCGCAGGAATACGAGCGAGTCGCATTGAAAACCTGCTGGACATAAAACTGCAAGAGTGAAAAAAAAAAAGGCAGGAAGATGGTGGGTTTTGAATAAAGGAGCAAATTGCTAAAAAGGAACTGAAGGAGAAATCCCTCAAAAACAGAAGCCTTTGAAATCCCATCCACTGAGTGCGGAGAGTGGCTCCAGTCACGCCAGAAATCTATTTTCTTGTATTGTTGTTCGCTCTCTCTGCTCCTTCGCTTCTATTTTCACTCCGTCTCTCACCCTCTCCGCCTCAATCTCTGCCTGCGCCTGTGTTAATTTGCCCGGCCCATTGTGAGGCTCTGCATCGCCCTCTGGGGAGAATCTAGCTCCGAACAGGCAGACGAGGGTCAGTCTCCGTGGACCTAAATGAATGGGTTCACTATGCATTCAGGAAACACGCCATCTATGAGAAACGTCACGTAAATGTGCTCATGGCAGCACACAGCATTTCTGATCAGACACCAGAATGTCCAGAAGTTCAGTGAGATCTTGGAAGCGACAGTTTGCACTGTGTAAATTCTATGAAACCCGAGCACAGTTTGATAACCAGGGGTCTGGGAGGTCAACCTGGTCTGAAAGGCACAGAGCTCGGCTGAAAAAAATGCAGAATGCAGGAACCAAAGACACAAAAAGAAAAAGACTGTTGGGTCTATTATTTCCAGGGCTGTTGCATAAAGCAGAATAAACAATGTTAAACTGTAACTCGACTGTACATTTTGACTCAGCGACAGATTTACGAGCCTTAGCTCGCTCTTTGAGACTTGACCAAATGCTTCGTGATGCTTTCTTTTAAACAGGTACAGGGACCAATGAGGAGCAAAGGACAATCTGGAAATGAAATGTCTCCCATCCTGCCCGTCAACCTGCATGGTGATGAAGCACCGTGCAGAACATCATGGAAATCACCCTCCTCATAATTCATTAGAGTGTTGTCTCATACAGGCCAGGCCTGGCTAAAATATGATCAACCATTATTCCACAGTCCACCCGTGTATTCGGCTTTGTGCTCTCTGCTTTGACTGCATACAGTTCTACGGACTGACTCCATCCAACCTTTTTATTCATCTACTTCCTTGTTCTTTATTTCCTGCTTCAGGCTTTTGAAGTCACAATATCACTATAGTATCAAAACCCTGAACACTTTTTTAAGATAACTAGTTTGTTCTGACAGCGGCGGTGATGTTGTTGCTCTGAGATCCACTTATTAAAGGTGGTCGGAGCGTTTAAGCAGGAATTGGAAGTAGGCACTGAAAGCATGTGTCGGAGGGGAAATCTCAGTTTTTCCCAGTGTGACCAGCACTTTCACCTGGTTTCATCTGGAAGACTACAGGGTGAAGACCCTATACTGACAAATTCACTCTGGGGGGCAGCTGGCATGTGGGATGTAGTCTTACTCTGGCCTTCGTCAGACCCTCGTCAGATGGGAGCTGGGATGGCTCTCACTCAAGGTTTCTTGCTGATTAACAAAACACGAGTCACATAATGAAAGTGCTTCATGTGTTCAACACCCCTTTATGGATTGTGGGTGGGATTGGATGCTTCCCATTCCAGGTGAACTCTGACCCCCCTCCATCCACTTAACTGATACAGTGTCGTCGATGCTTTCAGACTGTCGGACCCGTGTGTTTGTAACAAACTGAGTTGGAACGACAGAAATGAAACAGCACCTTGACACCAACGGACTGTTTAAAAATACTCTGATAACAGCCAGTCTGCTTACACATTCTGAGTTTGGCTTGCCACCACTTCTGGGAGTGCCAAGACCAACAAGATTCGCTTCCTGAAATCAAGGCCAGAGACTATATTTACTGGGTATATGTAAGGCAGAAAGTAAAGATGCTTCACATTTGTCTTACTTACGGTCGTTTCTCAAGCAAATCAGTTGTGTTGTGACATATTCTTATGTGTCAATTTCTGCTCATCAATTTACATCATCCATAACAAGCAGAGGCAGAAATATTTGCAGACTGATGAAAAGGTCTCGATTCTTTAGGTTAGTTGCTGCCTCTCTGTTTTCCTTGAAAAGGGAATTGATTGGACACCGACTTTCACCAGTGGATATAAGGACTGTGGACAGGAAATCAAAAGCTGGAAGGACAGTCACCTCAACAGAAATCCATCAACCTGGTCTTTGTGACTGAAACAAGAGCCTGTTTCTTTCTTTCCCAAGCAGCATTTAAAAGAATCTTAATTCCGATGGGACTAAACTGTTTTACAATTGTACTCTTGGTGCAGAGGTCTGCATGAATTCAGCCTCTTCTGTTTGACGTCCACCCTTCTAAAAGTCAAAATAATCAATGCAGCCATGTCCAGAGGCAGCGCAAAGAGCCAATAACCGGGAGGTCGAGGAAGCAACTGGTCTGCACGACCACGGCACTTTCTGCAGTGCACTTTGTTTTTTACATGAAATCATTTTTCCCCCACATGAAAAGGCACCATGTAACAAGAAAAATCACATTTTGGTGGCGACAGGAGACAGTTTGCAACCAGAAAACAGTGTGTAACTGAGCTAATGAAGCCAGGACAACTGAGTAAACGGAGTAAACGGAGTAAACACCGAACGTTTCAGGCTGCTCATCAGGGCAGCCTCTGCTACAGACAGCAAAACTGTGATGAGCTCATTTGGAATGTGTGGAGGAGGAAGGCGTCAGATTGAGCAGAGACGGTTCACCTGATTGTGGCTGTTCACTTGGTGGAAAGCAGAAAAGTGCCCGGCGAACACGGGGAGGGGGGGAGACGAACGGTGTGTCTTTCTCCATTCTGAAAATGGCAGCTTCAGATTAGAGTTTTTCAAATTCTCACAGTGACACAGTCTGTGTCTCCTGTGAAGAAGCGGGACGTACTGCACGGCATTCTCCCGCTCTGGCAGGAAAAAAAAACATGACAAAACGCTCGGATGCAATGTGCCTTCGTCACCCAGGGGATCAGGAAAAACGAGAGAAGAGATTGTTTTCTGATCACTGAGGTTGTGGGGTTTGGGAGAACACAGCAAGGACTCCAGAGAATAGCAGTTACTTATTTAGGGGAAAACCGATGTCAATCCAACTTGTTGCATTTGAGGAGTGAGCTGACTTTGATGCTGCAGTATCGGTTTAGTTTTTACATGGGCTGTAGCTCAGTGTTCCTCCTGCAATGACACACATTCATTTATAGTGGATGGAAAGTGCAAGAAGTCCAGCGAAGTTGGAAAACAAAACTAAGGATGGTCCCAGAAAAAGGTTAGTCCGCTCGCTGGGCTGTAAGGTCAATGAGGCAGACCCCAAACTCCTCCCTGTCTTACTAACCGTGTATGCTTTACTTTTTGGTCTGTTTCCAAATTACTACATCCTCTGCATAATTGGAGAAGTCGGTGCACAGTCGTGACGGATAAAGTGCCGATCATGGTGATGAATATTCACGAGTTGCCTGTGAGTGTACATATGGAACTGCAGATGTCTACACTTGGCTTCATAAACAATGGAGCAACGATATGTTATTTGGCATTTGGCCTCTGTGCACCACCAGATTTCAGAATTTCAAATGAAACGCTCAAGATGTGGGCAAAGCAAGAGTTTCAGTTTCAATTCAAAGGGTTTGACAACGGAGTGGCATTAACCATTGAGGAACTGCACTCATTTTCATACACGACACCCCCATTTTTGGTAAATCATAAATAATAGAGCGAACTCACATAACAACAAACACTGCCATTATTAGTTAGATGAAAACCTTAAAGAGCGCCTGCAGTCTGGAACCCGTGGACATGACACAAATAGCTGCTGCTTGTTTGTGGGTCTTGTCTTTGGTGAGTGAAAGCCTCTCTACTGGGCTGAGATCCAGTGACTGGCCTGACCAGTAAAGAATATCCCATGTCTTTGCTTCTTGGGTAAATTTGGCTGAATTTCTTTAGGTCATTATCCATCTGCAGTATGAAGTGGTGTCCTATCCTTTTTGCAGCATTTGTCTGAATCTGAGCAGAGAAACTCTCCCTATTCACTTCAGAATTCATCCTGATATTGTTATCAGAAATTACATAATCAATAAACACCTGGAAGCACATGCTCATTCCATAATACTGCGTCCACCATGTGTGACAGATGATCCTAAACTAAGCCTAAATTCGCCTTTCTAACCTTGAGCATTACCAGTAGTTTGCATTTAGTTGTGAACCCTCTGAATTTTCATCATAAAGCTGTCTCTGATTTTAAAATGGCTTTAATTCCCTAATGGTTATTGCCAAACTCCTCCATGTTGAGTTTTCCATGTGAAATTCAAAGTGGTTTTGTACAGACACAAAAGGCCAAAAAACTTTGTTCCAATATTTCTTAACCACATTTTTTTAGTAATTTAACAAAGAAGGTGGCAAGAAGCAAGAAAGAGACAGAAAACAGACATAGTGGGAGAGGAAACTGATGAAGAAAGTTAAATTTACTTGGATGAATAAGATGAATAAGAGGAGAGATACAGGTGAGAATGAAAAAGACAGTCAGAGTGAGGAGGCAGAAGAGCGGATAAGAGTGAGGAGAAGGAGATGGACGTGGAGGAGAAAAGAAGAAGACGGAAGGAGGGAGGGGGATTCTAATTAGACCAGTCCAGATTACAGAGCTGTCAGAGGCGCTGACAGAGGGCAGAGTGAAATCTGTCTGATGAAAGAGACAGATCTTTAAATACTCAGACACTGAGCCAGAGCTCGTGGACTGTAACTCCTCAGGTCTCCTAAGATAAATGCTGTGTGGTACAGATGGAACGGGGGGGGAGACTAAACTCAGTGCTGAATATCGAGACTTTCTGCTGAGAGGGCAGGACTACATCCCCTTGTCCTATGGGAGACAATGAGGTGGGGGCCAAATTTCGAGCGTAAGCACAAATGGAAACTAAGGAGGTCACAATGCAAAACCCTGGTTTATTAGAAAGATGCATGAGCGGCCTGAGTGGCAGAGGAAGTGGTTAGTGAAGAGGACCTGGCCACAATGGCTCGAATCATTTCCCGCAATTCAATTCGACTGGGATTAAATGGTCTTAAATGGTTTTTTTTTCAACAGTTTGTTGGACCAAATAAATTAGAAGACATTTAAGAACATCGCCTCAGACTCAAACTTGAGGCGAAACTTGGACATCTCCTGGTGTTTAAATGATTCACGGATTAATTTACAGTATCATCAATGAATTTCATGCAAATCTAACTAATTGTGGCAACATTTCACTAAACACACATGTGAACTTGGCTGCATTGCCACAGGGAAAGGAAGGGCTCGTGCATGTTTTCCATTAGAAATTATTGTACAGTAAGTGCAGATTTCAAATATTAACACAAACTTTGTAGCATCATTGAATTTTTCAAACTTTTGTAACATAGTTTAAATGAGGACTGGGGGTCATATAGCACAATGCCAGTGAATGATATGATCTATGTGAATCATGTTCTTCACAGTCAACATGTGTGAGATTTTACAGCAATATGTCAGCGAGCTCCACTGGGTCTCCCCCGTCATAATCCCAATAACAAATAAGGCAATATCTGTTGGGGAAATGGGGGGAAAATGTCATTCAGTGCCTCTCATACCCTGGGGAAGTGGAGCTCTCAAGATGCATCTCCAATCTCACAGTAGGATAGAATTGTCAATAAAGTTCAAAGGTCAGTAGCAACTGCAGAAACAGAAATACAAACTCAGCAATATTGTAAGAAGCTCAATCATGCAGCCTGTGACACGTCTCACTTGTCCTGCATCATCACAATCCACTAAATCTCATTAGACAGCCCCACTGTGAATGTGATTACTGCTCTGAGTAGAGTGATTTATGTCATGAACTGTGGTTCTCGAAAAATAGAACATTTTTACCATCGCACTTCTTACTTCCCTCACGTCTTCCTCTGTAGTTTTGGCACTTGCCTCATAAATAATTCTGTTAGTCTACACCAGAGCCAGTTTACTCTGTGGAGAGGTTTATCACTCCTTCCCAGGAGAGGCCTCGACAGTTTCTTGTGGCACTGCTTATATCATAGTGGAGAGAGGAGTGTCTTGGGTAAAACAGCTTCGAGTAGAACACTGCAGGTGGAACGGGACGACGACGGTTGGTTGTTGATGGCAATTCAAATTGGTTGGCAGTTTATAGGATACGTCTAAACTGTACCAGCCGTGGTTTAACACAAACTCTTGAAATAAATTCTCAGTGATGAAAGCGACATCTCGAAGGTAATATGTAGGAGGATCTGTCTAAATGTCAGCGTTCCACAACAGCACGTTTGTTCATTCAGATACGAGTTAGCAACCCTGGCTAATGCAACAACCTTCAACAGCAAACAGAAGGGCGGCTTCAGTTCAGAAAAAGAAACGAGGAGAGGCTAATTAGCCGCACAATCAATATGAGTTTTACATTTAAAGACGCTGTGCGGCTTTAAAAGGAGGTTGCTGCACCGCTCTCCATCATAGAAAGACGCATTTCAGTTATTAACTAATTAACGTAAAAAGGGTGGAAACATCTGTCAATCAATATATATATTTATACACACACACACACACACACACAAACTGTGGTTAGCTGCACTGGTCCGATCTTCTCAGTTTTCCAGCAGCTGTATGACGAGCAGGGAAGCTTGTTGCACCTTTGACTGTCACCTCACGTCTCACAGGGGTGTCATTAGTCGTAATCAGCCCATGTTCATGGTACAGTAGGTAGCTATAGTTGCTGAGTAATATGTTGTCACACAGAACATTCTGCAGCGGGCTTTTCCAACCATGCGTAACAACGTTTAGAAGAAGAAATTAAAGACCAGACATAATTACCGGTCTTAGGTGCTTCATCAAGCGGAATGAAGCAACCTGCTTCCTGCTGGGGCTATTGCTTTCATGCCTTTAATAAAGTGTCAACATTGTCTGAGGACGCAGGCATGTGTTTACAGAAGCAGGTTAATCAAATGGATTCCACGTCACATGGTGTGGACTGACCCTTTTAAAAACTGCTCGAGATCTCTCAGTTCTCTAGATTACTTCAAGAATAGTTTAAAGCGATATCGGGTTGAAAGCAAACACTGCAGTGTTTCAGTACCGAGTGTAAGGCTGAAGGTTACGTGGTGACGAGAGGATGGAGAGCCGTTTGGTGCAGGCTACGTGCCCACCGTGGTACTAGAATATGGTCTACTGCCTTTGCAAATGGCCGTCCATCTGCTTTTGAACGCGTGCATTCACTGTGTTTGCTGGACGGAGCGGTGAGGAGTTCGGGCACTGCAGCTGAAACAGAAGATGAGGGGGAGAACACAGGTGTTGCTCAAGTGCAAAAACACATTTTCTTGGCCTTTCATCACCTCCTGGGTATGACAGCAATCATAGAAGCTTGCAAATCAATGAGAAACCCTGCTGGCTCCTCCGGGCTGCACACAGCAAAACATGATGAATCCAAATGCTGAATGTTTGGCTTGCAGTTATACATTGGCGATTATACAGGAGAGCGTGTGCCATTTTATGTGGCCTGTACTTGCCTGCACCAACACCCCCGGAAAGCCGTAGTAGATCAATAGTAATTTCTTTTGCCAGCAAGCTTTCCTAGAATGACCCACAGCTCCCTGAATGCCTTTGTGGAAATGCTGCTTATTATTGCGTGGAAAGCCACCCTTTTATACTCAACAGGAGTCCAGCGGGGGGCTTTGTTCCCTCCGATTTAGGCAATGGCTAGTAAAAGACGAGGGGCTAAAGTGGAACGGATGTGAGAACCAATTGTGTACTAGTAGCTATGCAGAATAACGATTACTGGGGGAAGACCCTGCTGTGGTAATACACCAGTTTCATCTCTTTCATGTTGGGTAAAAGTAGGTAAAAATACAGATGCATGTAAATATGCTTTGCAATGAAATGGAAGTGCATTGTGTAATATTATGCAACAATAATGTACAACATACTGTTGTCCAAAGCAACCGACGGTACCATAACTGCATTAAACCATGTATGAGTAAGAACGTTTCCCAAACAAACACAACATATCTAAAAGCAGTGCCACTGCAAAAAACCAACAACCATTGCTGGGAAAGGGACATGTGGACAACTCTGCTAGTACTAGAAGATGGGCTGAAGGGTTGATGGATGGATAGATTAATGATGTGAACCAAAAGAACTGGTGCAGGGATTAGTTCAACAATTTGGGAAACATCCACATGTAAAGGAAGACTGATGCTAGGGTCTTTTCAAACTAATGTGACACCAAGAAGCAGTTAGCTTAGCTTAGCATAAAGCAGACTAAAGCTCTGTCCAACAGTTTCATAAAAGATATCAGTCATATGAGTAAGAGATTTAAACTCATTTCTATAAGTGGTTAATATTAATTTAAGCAATATAGTAGCAACTGCAGCTTGTAATGGGAATAATTTAAATTTAGCCTTATGAGTGATTTTGTGTTTGTGTCAGATGTTAGTCAGTTATTACTATTTTTAATGTCAATACAATCTGGACCTATTCTGTTCTGTTTGTTGAGACAAGAAAAATAAGACGATGAATCCATACAACTAATTCTAGCGACAGCTGTGTGCACCAAGGCTTTTATGACGCCCTGATTTGAGCTGCTATAGACAAGAGACTGGAAACACATACTGTGTGGTCAATAAGACTGTACACAGGCGGGAAGCTGAAATGTTTCTTTCCTTTGAGCCATCAATTATCGTATGTATACAACAGAGCTGTTATTAAACCAAAATCATTTCAATCAATATTTCAAAGCACACTCGCAAACAATTATCAGCTTACATGCTTCAAAGGTCTGCAGTTTGATTGACTGATCTCCATTTTACCATAATGGCTGTGGACGACTGAGAGACAGGAAATGGATCACACTGGGAACCAGCCAGATGTTTTTTAAACGCCTCAACAGACTTCATGACTTTTAGTTACTAGCTGAAAGCACCTGGTGTGACCTGCAAATTTTGCCCAGGATACACAACAGTGAAGGATTTCTTCCAACCAGTCCATACAAGTCATATTGAGAGCTTAACACCTCCATTACACTCACAAACCTTTCCTCACATGCTTCCAAAAAGCACTCAGAAAGCTTCTTTCTGCACTGTGCTTCTCCTTCCTGCCTCCACTCACCTGTTGCTGTGGAAACGTGTTCTTTGGGTTGAGATCCTCACGTTAAAAGGTGTCAACCCTAATTCAGCTGTCATAGCAAGACACAGAAAAGGCCACTGGCATAATAAACGCTCCCTCACTCAGACGGGGGGGATGCACCAAAGGTTGTGGCACGAAATAATTTTGGGGGGCATAGGGAGTGATGAGAATAAAAGAGGACAGGTCCAAAACCATGAAAGTGGTTCCTGGTCTCTGACTTCTGAGCAGTGCCTGCAGCCACAGGTTTCACGTGGGAAGAATGGGAAAATGTTCTTCCGGCTCAAAACTAAACTATTAATTCAGTTACAGCATGAATGATCAAGACATTCAATTCTACCTTATATTGTAGATTTTGTCAATAGCAAATTGTTATTTCTAAATATCGACTGTAAAAGAATCTGCCCGCTACAAGTCAATAGACTGATAGATACTTTATCGATCCCGAGGGAAATTCAGGTTGGGTAATGGCTTTAAAATGTGAAGATAATCAAAGATCTTGTCCTTATTTGGACATTAAGGGGATGTCTTGCAGTGCAGCATTAGAAATATTGCCTTATGCAGTAAAAAGGTTATGTTGGGGAGTCATAAATGCAACCCTGTCTCTATATACTGTAAATAAACCTCAAACACACATGGAAAGTTGCCAATGCATTGCTACTCAACATCAGACAACTTATTTCTCCCCAACAAAATATCTAATCTTGGATTACAACACTCAGTTTGTCAGACAACAACATTATTCAGCTTATTTAGGTTGTGATGAGAACTCGGATAAGGTTAGAGAAAGACTCTGACAACCTCTTCACCATTTGCTTTTAATCATAACCACGTCTAAACCACACACACAGGATTATGGAACTCTGCAGCTCCTTCCCCAGTATAAATGTGTTATTGGGAACGGGAAAAAGTTAACGCAGGGAAAAACGAGCCAAACAGACGCACACACAAGCAGGTACGGCAGACGTCCGTCACAGGCCCGATGACCTCTGACACACACGGGAACCGACATCCAGTCAACTCTGCCACCGCTCCTCTGTAATCGAATACAATTAAAGAACACACAGGATCAGGAGCGGAACTTTTACCGTTCGTCTTTTACTCATCGGAAACCCTATCAGCATTGTCTCCGTCCTGTCTTTCATTTTTGTCTCAAGTGGTCCGGCTGTGAAATCAAAACGCATAAAAGCAATTTTCTCTGTACCTCCTTCTCATCTGTCAAATCTCGATCCCTAAAGAAGTAAAGCAAATGAAAATGTCTTTGCGCAGTCCACTGTGGAGTCTGAAGTGAGCTGCTGCCATCAAAGCTTTTCTACGCTAAATTATAATCTTTGAACAAATTAATAGTTTGAAAGCTATGCACATAGCTGCATTACAATGAAACATTACACTTGACAGTATGAATAAGTCATCTTTTTATCCCTTACTTTAAATACTCTTTTTAAAGACCTTCATGGTTCCAGGGCAATCAGTACCCATGCTACCAGTCTGTCAACTGGACTTCACTGATTTATTTTATTTTATTATTTATTATTATTATTATTATTATTATTATTTTGCCATTTTGCACGTTTTCTTTTGTTCAAATGTATTAAGCTGTCAAGAATTAACAGCACACAAATAAATGTGCCTAAGAATGGCTAAGCATTCCTATGGAAGCTCAGTAATCATGTGAAATGATGTTTGGATCTGTCGTGTGCTGGGGCCTGATGAACAGCAGCACCATTTTCTAGCCTTCACCTTTGATGAAATAGATGAGAGAACACACAGCGATTAATGCATGAAAGAGACGCAGCCACAGTAAACAGTTTTACCAACAAGTCAGCAGGGTCATGAGGTGGGCACCTTCTCATGGACTAAGAAAGATGAGAAGCGTCATCCAGCGTCTCAGAACCAACACGCTCTTCACCTGCAGCCACGACCTCCATCAGTTTGTCACCCACCTGTCAGACGAGCCAATCAGGCCTCTTACACTGCTAGCAAACAACTACTGTAGGCCACCGGTTAGCAGCAGCACGCTCGTCTGAAGTAGAACTGATTGTGACACCTTCTGTAAGTAACCACAGTCCATCCTACTTGAACCAAACATCTCGTCCTGGAGTTTGGGGCTAAGCTAGCTTAGCACATGTTAGCCAGCCAGTAGGCCTCGAGCCTGCCTGGTGCTTCCCCCCCTTTTTACCAGCCTCCTGTGCTAAGGTTCTTCAATAATGTGCAGTTTAGTTTGAGCTCGCTCAACGAGTTTGTATGTACCTGCCCCCAGTCACAGAGCTGATCTTCTTCTTCTTTTTGTGCAACTATGTCTTCTTCTTCTTCTTCTTCTTCTTCTTCTTCTTCTTCTTCTACTTCTTTCTTGGCTGTTTGCTACAGCTAGCTATAATGTCCACCACGTTTTCCACTTCCTGCTTCAGACCGTGTACCTGAGTAATTTCACAGAAAGGAAAAAACGAAACCACAGCTCGACAGCTGAGCTCCAGTAGGTGGACTCAGGTTTCCATCCTCCATCTTCTGCCTGTCTCTCCTTCCTTTAGCCGTCCTCAGCTCTGCCTGTTCAGAGTCACTCAAGATCTCACGTTTTTCCTCCGTCTTTTCAGGCGAGTTTCAAGTGAGCAGGACATTTTGCTTTTTCACTTTTTTTTTTTTTAGTTGAACTGTAGTCATGGTTGGTATGTAGAACACAGCACAGGATAAAAATCTGAAAAAACACATTGTGATGACAGAAGAACATATAGAGCAGTAATCCTGCAGACTGCATTGAAATGAGATGGACAACAAGTGCATTTTACTTTCATTTCTCTGATTATAACTTCAGTGATTAAACATGTGTTATTGTTTTTGTATTTTATAAATATATCTTGTTTCTAACTGAACCTTTATTTAACCTGGCAGATGTCCCATTGAGGTCAATAACCCTTTTAAGGGTGACCTGCTCACGATGGCACCATCACAAATGTGAAACACACAATTATGATATTAAAATGCAACAAGCAAATTGTAAAAACGAGATCGACGCCAAGCTGCCGGTGATAAGTCAGTCCAATGTAAACAACCCACATATGGGACAAACATACAAGTCTTCATACCAGAGCCTCCATAAGTTTTGGTCCCAAAAAAAAACAAAAGACAAACGCAGTCAAATCCACACACACACACACACACACACACACACACACACCAATGTATGCCTGTGTGATAATGCTTTGCTCTCACACCATGCGACACCATCCACCCACAGCAATCTGTAAGCCATTACAGCAGCAAGGAGAGCGAACGGAGGACGAGCAGAGTGAAAAGAACCATGCCCAGGAGCTCCATATGTCTCATTCCATTCAAATGCTGATCCAGCCCCAAAACACAAGCAGCCCGGATCAGAACATATTGTACCCGGCACTGATAGCTTCTTAGGAATATGAATTCAATCTAGCCCCCACAACCACTAGTGCTCTTGGAAAAGAAAACATAATTTGCCCTCGTTTATAGGTGGGGGTGGCACAAAAAAAATACAAGTAAAAATAAAAGGCTATTAATAAAATAGGCTACCACGATAAAAAAATACAGCACACATTTCAGACAGTGGAGTCAGACCACGCACACAGCAATGCTGAGGGAACCAGCAATTTTTTAACACCCTTAAGTGAAAATTAAATATGAATAAATACTGTAGGTTTTTTTGAGAAAGTATATCATTCAAAATAAAGTAAGACTAAGACATGAATGTTTCCAGATCATCATTTCATTGAATATACAGAAAATTTACTATATGATGAATCCAAGAAAAGTTGTATTGGTTTTCCTAATACTAAAAATTATGAAAAACTACAAAAATAGCCTTTTGTTAATGTAAGTTTTTCTTCAGCAAACTGTAGCACATGTTACACTATGGTTGGACAGCGAATTGACCTGTGAGCAGCGATGAAGGGGGGGTGGACGAGGGGAGTCAATCCATTTCAAGAGCGTACAGTCTGAGCATAGTTATTAATAATGTATTATTGCGATTGTAGTGTAGTATTGTTACAATAATAAGGCACATTCATAAATTTTGAGGGGGTGTAGTTCACAAACTATGACCATGTGACCGAAGTAGAAAGCCATGTACAGTATAACATCTGTTCAAAATACTAAAGTTAAACAAATGACAGTTACTGTCCGAGTACCAATAATCATAGACATCAGACATTTAAAGTTGCAGGAAAGATCACATCAGTTAGCCCAACTTAAATAAGTGTGTTGCTCAGAAAACTGTACGAGGTACATTCAACTTGAAGTGATTTTGTCATTTAACATGACAAAATAGTTTTGGTCCAATTAGACAGAACAATGACTGTCATGATTCAGCCCCGCATCTTCATTTCCTCCCCTGGACTTTTATGTTGTTGTCTCTTTCCCCCACGTCCTGTTCGCTGCCTAATCACGCCTGACTTTGACCACGGCTCTCTGCCGGATTGTCCCTCTGCGTGGACTTCCTGCAACACTACAGTGAGCGGTTCTGCCATTTTGTGACTTGTGCTTTGGACCTCGGAAACCTGTTTGTCTGATTATTTTTCCTGCTTGAAAGTTACCTGCTACTCATCTGCCACCTGTTGGATTTACTTCCTGATTACCTGCTAACCTGCCTGCTGGTTCATTGGCTAGTTACTGTTATTCCTTCACATGCTTGTTACCAATAAACTTTCTTAAGGTTCCTCCCGTGTTCTGTATTTCTGGGTCCAAAAAACAAATTGTGGCACAAACATTCTCCATTCTCTCCTATTGTTGTTCATCATATTCCCTTTGTTATATACAGTCAGTGAAAACCATCAAATTATTAATGTATCACCAGTGCATTTACAGCAAAAAATGTAAACCTCATGTGGGGAAAGTACTTCATTTCAATCTGATAATCATTTTTCAAGCAAACTGTTTTCAGCCTCTCAGATTTTCAGATTTTCTGGCTTCTTCCATTTTAAATGATTTACAATAATAAAAACATTCAGAATTACTGGGCGCTCAAACTCACTTTTCTGACACAATGTGCTTTGTTAGTCTGCAACGCCCAAGAAAAGAATCCATTGTCAGCCCAGTCCCACTTTTAGTTTTAACATATGTGAGACGTTCCAGGTTAAATCAGTTCCCGGCTGCAGGCCTTGGAGCTTGATTGCAATAAACTTATCTAAATTTTCACTAAATAGCCTCAGAAAATTGAGTGTTTAGACAAAATAGTCCAGCAAGATCATAAAAGACACTTTTACATTTTTGTTTGGTCACAGTCTGTGTTAAACGGCACTGTGTCAGTGGTGGTTGCCATGGCAACAGCAAGTTGCAGCGAAAATAACTGGCGCTGAGAGAAGAAAAAACTGCTCAAAGTTGAATCTATTTCTGGTCTTTTTCACTACTCATCTAACAGGAAAGCGATAAACTGTGGATTTTAGTCAACGTCCCGTCGCTGAACCCTGCTACCTCGACGTGTCACAAAAGGCCTCTCAGCACGAGGCTGCAGGCTTTGGAAGAAGCAACAGTTCCATTTCAGAGGATATGGATGCTTAGAAGCTTCAGAGTTGGCTTGTTGCCCTGTTTGTCCGAGGGGAATTCACCGTTTCCCATCAACGAGATCTTACAAACCCCAACGAGAACCAGTCTCTCTCTGAGCGTCACACAGTTTCAAATCCCCGCGGCATCGGAGTCTACCTCTTAGACTGTTGTAGTAACAGAGCCGCTCGAAAACATTTGATGCTGGAATCAATATTTCCTAACAACAACGGAGCAAAAGACACTAACACACCAGGGTGACAATAGAAAAGAAGCTGGAGGTAGATCTTAAATACAGATTTATGGCTAAAGGAAAAATAAAATAAGACCTTGCAGATTGGTGCTGAGCCGGTACAGTAGCATGCAGAGACACAATAAGGAGCCAGATATTTCCTTCAGGTGTTGCAGAGAAATAAAAGCAAATATTACAAACAGCACGTGGTGAGGAGGCCGTGTCGCTGCTGCTGCTGTTGCCATGTCAGCTTGAAAAAGGTTCCTCTCCGCTGCCCCGTTCAGACTCTTGTCATAGATAATGATCATTGTGATTGTTTGATTTAATTGGTGTTTAACCTTTTCACATTTTCAGTGTTATTCCACGGAGAGGCCTGTGTCCAAATGGCCTAATCACACCTCCACATCTGGGATTAAGGTCCCGATCACTGTAGTCAAGTACTTACAATTTAGTCTAACGTAATAATGGCAATCAGACAAACATAGTAATTTCAAACTGTAACGATCCATCCTGCCGAGCGTGTCGGCTCTGCTCAAAGCCACCTACTGTAAAAATGCACTGGACACGCAGGTGACAGGCAAGTTCAAACTTATTCTACTGAGCCCGTAAATGTGTCATGTTTCAAAAGTCCCAAACTAAAGAGAAACAACAAATGTAGAAATGTTTGAATGATTTTCACTGGCTATGTGTGTCCCTACAAACCGAAAACCAAAATTAAAAGTAAAACAGTTTGAAACGTAAAATCAAACAAGCCCTGTGTGAAGAACTAAAACTAAACCAACTAATTATTTGAAGTAGATAAAGAAATAAAAGCTGGAACTACAAATATAATAACGCTGCTCCGTTCGACTCTCTGGCTTTGTTTCTCTCACAAAGACTCGTCGGTGCTTACAGAACAATATGGGACCAGTTTAGGACTCGTCTTGCTTGTTTCAGCGCACGAGGAACAAATAGCACCAATTACTGTCATTACTACCTGCTGATCTGTGGCCACACACACACTCACACACACACATTCATCCCTTTGGTAATACGTTCCCACGCAGACACTGGGCATTTGTTGGAGATCAGTTAATTTTCAATTCTCCGCTCAAATATACATGTATTTTTCTTTTATCTTTCTGCCAAAACAGAGGCATGATGCCGCATATTCTGCCCAAAGTGAACACACAGAAACAAGCCCTTCACGCAAGCGGCAATTGAAACTGCTTGGGTTAGTCCTTTTATTTTCACATTTGCGACGATTCAATTCATGTGCAAATTAGAATGGGCATAAAAACAGGTGGAGGGACACAGACAGAGCCATGGGTGTTTCTGCTGTGTCAGTCCCTCGAGACCTCAGAGGAACGCCGCTGCCGTTACATCACGAGCGTCCACGTCCAAACAAAGGGACAGAAGGGAGGAGCCGGGCAGGAGAATGGGGAGCAGAAGGCTAATGGAGAGGGTGGAGGTGGAGCCCCATCTGTCAGCGTCCCTTTCTGTGTGGAGGACGCGGGAATCTCATCTTTACCACTTTGGATTTGCTTTGAAGCTCTTTCAGCACCAGCGAACCTCATCCTCCTGTTGCTTTACACTGAGGACGCTCGCTGTCATCTTTACATCATCTGCCGTTACAGAGACGTGGCCTCCTCGCTGCACAGCCTCCTCCATCGATTGAGGTCCGAATCGAAGCGGAACCCGCTGTTCTAACACTCCAGGCGCCATGCTAAACTGTCAATAAAGTCGTGGCAGCTGGAAAATGTGGCTCATGCCTCGTCCTCCACTTCGAAATCAGCGTGGAAACGATCACATGTCGACAATAAAAGCTGCGCAGTCCTTCACTTTCCCAAAATAACGTGTAGAATTTATTAAACCAGCATTTTTATGCACGACAGCCATTAGAAAGCGGCTCTTAAGACCAAAGATAAAGAGTGTCCAACAATGCTGGAACCAAAGTGATCATCCGCTTCAAAGCAT
Organism: Channa striata; assembly: GCA_033026295.1. Classification (NCBI taxonomy): domain Eukaryota; kingdom Metazoa; phylum Chordata; class Actinopteri; order Anabantiformes; family Channidae; genus Channa; species Channa striata. The sequence goes on from CM065177.1 coordinate 24,322,931, forward strand.
GACCTTCTGCTCCAAAATCTCATTAAAATCCGTCAAAAACCTTTTAACGTACACTACCAGTCAAAAGTCTGAGAACAATTGATAAAAAATTATGCAGTTTATGTGTCATTGTACTGTAAATGAAAGAATAGAGCAAACAAACAATTGCAGGATTCCAAATCCTGGAATCAATGTATAAACCAAAGTGTCTTCTAAACATTTGACTCACATCACCACCTCAACACCTGAACACACTCGTGGCTTCTTTTACAATCAAATATTCTTCACAACGTCCCATAAATGTTCGGCACTTCGCTTTCACTCTTTTGTCCAATTCATCCCACACGAGGTTGAAATTCTTGCACACATTTAATCAATCTCCTTTGAGCCAAGGTCAAATCCTCAGTCGCAAAAAAAGCCACTTTTCTGTAAAAACATTAACAGTCAGAGCACTTTCCTTCTGCTACAGTCAGAGCAAATTCACAATTCAATCGTGAGCAAACGACATTTTAAAATACCAAAACTAACCATTTAATTTATGGAGGTTATTAGGAGTCATGTAGGCAGGAACCAACACCTAACAGGCTGGATACAGGACGGGAAGTCACTTTTTAAAGCTGAATTTACAATTGTTTTTCTCTCACTTTTTAAAGCTGAATATTAACACAAAAATACACAAATGTAATTTTCTCGTTTTAGTCGCAGAAAATTGTCCCAACTTTTGTGGAGAAAAGCTTTATGACAGCGGGTTTATAAGCTCCAAACCATCAGCTGAAAGCAAACGGCTGGATGGAGCTGCAGAGTCAAGGTGTCGTTTAGTGTTTGTTCATCTCGGGCTCACAGTCCTGACACCGAAGAGGTCGACTACTTGTTCATTAAAAATACGTGTTAGTTCATCGGAAAAACCACTCGCTCCGTTTTCTACCGAAAGACACAAACTCCGGCTTGTGTTTGTTTGCACAGTGTGAACCAACTGGAAATTTCTATGGAGACCCGTCAGGAGAATTGGTGACATCATTCTTAAAACAGCTTCTTCCTCAGGCATTTATGATAACAAACCATATAAAGTAGTACATGTTTTTTAGTCCTGGTGCAAAATCATCAAAACCTAAAGGGCTAATTTATCAATGCTGGATCGTGTGTGTGTGTGTGTGTGTGTGTGTGTGTGTGTTTCCCTCCCTTCCTGGTCCCTTCAGGTTCACTTCAGGTTTCTCTCCACCCCCTTCGCCTCGTCCTCCACCTCTCTCGACACTTGTACCCAGAAGCTTCCAGGCCTGGGCTTCCTGCCTCATTAATAGCACAGTGACTATCGACAGCGAGCCGCTAATTAGCCCGGTCGCTCCTGAAGGAATTACTTTTACATTTGTTCTTTATGCCAGAACGAAGAGCAGCTTTAATAGCTGGATAAACAAGTCATCCCACAACAGCGACTTTAGCAGGTGTTGAGCCAACAGCTCTGACCACTAAGCAACACCTGCCTGATCACAGCCAACATGTGTTGGAGGTTTGATTTCAGCTCATCTGCTGAGGTCAATTAGTCACATCCTGATGCATCACGTCTCATTATTCATGCGGTTGAAATAAAAATAACCTCACTCATTAAACGGCTGACCTCTGCTGTGTTTCATGTGACGTGATCACGGTGTCTCATGGAAAACTCTCCCTCTTACTACAGCTTCACACTCCGCCACCCTCTGCACAGTCTTCCAGGTGGTCGTCTTTGTCAAATCACCATAAATAAGAACATCAATGAACCTGCTAGTCGTGCAGAAATCGCTGCTCTTCTCCGATTGCTTGGAAAGCTTTTCCTCGTTCTAAATACTTCCTGTTTACTTGGAGACAGCTGCACTGTTGCTCATGTCATTGGTCGCACATTTCCTTCAGTAGTCCACCATCTTTGGACACAAGTGTGCAGAAAGTATGAGTCCACCTGCGTGTTTGGGTTGTGATGACAGCTGCAGGTCCGTCGGAAGTTTGTTCGTGTATCTTCCAGAGATGTCACGGCTCCGTTCTTGCTACATGATTCTTGTGTAACATGCAGATGATGGGGAACCGTTTGGAGCGCTTTAATAATCTTCTCTACATTTTAGTCGACCCCTCCACTCTGATGGAGTCAGCCCTGTGCAACTAAACTGCAAATGTGGTTATTAACAAAGTTATTCGTTATCTTCTGAACGCAAACCGCACTTTTATGAATGAAAATTGACTTGTATGGAGGTGGTTGGGGACGGCGATGGTTGCACAAACCACTGACCTGTCAAGCCCAAAACCAGAGATTGATTCCAGAGTCCTGTGTTTTGGTAGGTTCGGGCAAGAAAACCTGAGAAAAACTGTGGACGTGATTAAACGTGATAAAAACTTGTTTTGTGAAAAATTTGTCTTGCTACACCAGCGATAAAGACGCTGCAGTCACACAAAATGGACTTCAGGATTTGAAGGAGACACGGCTGATGAAGCCAATCAGAATCCCAAATCTCATCTCACCGTGAGCTCCCTGCTATCATCATCCCACAGTCTCCCTTTATGAAAATGAGCAGCAAATGTGAAATGCCAGATCTACTTCACGTAATATTCCCGTCGGAAACAGAGTGAACCCTCCCTCCGTTCCTCCTGCTATTACCTTCTATTCATTACCTGAGAAGGTTTGCTCTCTTTAACGCGCTCTTTTTGTTTTTTTTGCTGCCTTTCAGTCCCCGTATGCTGTCGCCCCGCTGACGTGTCATTTTTTCAGCAGTGGTCTCAAATAATAGGCGCGTCTTCGTAATTTGTTGCCTTTGTCAAACAGAATCTGCATTATGAGTTTTTCACTCTGCCACAACAGGTAATAACTCGCAGGTGAAGAGGAAGATCAGCATGTCCCATTCACGTAAATGTTACTGAATTAATGCTTCACATGTGCTGAACTGCCAGAATTCGATGTCCGTGTCTGGGCAGCGGACAGCTGATATGTAAGCAGACGGTTTTATGGCAAGTTTAATGAGGCTGAGGTGTCGACATTTCGAGTTCCTTCTTCAAAGGTTTGTGCTACTGGATCTTATCTAAAGCCCTTTGACACCGTAAAAGTGCTTGTCCTGTTTCAGGGTTTTGGGGACTGAACTGAATCTGTAACTGAATTTAAGTGAAAAAAATGAAACGGTTTTCACTTAAATGTGACACATCTCAAATACAAACTGTTGTAGTAGCGCGTGTAAAAGAAACCAATCTAACACATGACTCTTTTACTCCGGTGTGTCGTCGGGTTCTTATTTTTGCACCATTAAAAGCAGAAAATTGATCAAAAAGTCTTTAAAAGAATGAGGCTGATTTAAATGTGCCTTGTCCTTTAGTCTTTTGTGACGTACCAGTGTCTTCTCATTCCGGAGGCATCAAAAAGCGTCACTTTGTCCAGTCCTTTCCACATTCACAATAGTAACGCCAAAGCACGTACACAGCCGCGCAATTTGACGCCTTAGCAAACATCAATATCTAAAGCTGTGGGATGAGAATGTGTTAAAAATGGAGATAAAAACAAAGAGAACTGATCACATTCGTCTAAAAGATTGTCACAAGCTTCGGCCACAGCAGATTTGTCAAGACCCAAGTTCGTTAGGCCTCAGGAAACCGTGGACTCAGTGGCCAAGAGGCTCCTGGCAGCACACGTTTGGAATTACAGTTATTACACTTAATTGTATATTACAGTTATAATCGAATCAGTTCGTCCAGGTGGACGTTTCAGTCTGCGATACGGAAACTCCCTCCCGCTGTCAACAGTTTGCATTTCAAGGGGATCAATGTGAAAACAGCTGCGATGAACAAACTGCACGTACATCAACGTGGAAACGGACTTTTCCAAATCCAAATGAAGTAACAAAGAGCAAAATGTTTTTTTCAATAACTAAACAAATTATTAGCTGAGAGCGGGCTTTGACGGACAGGTGCGGCATCTTCACTTCCTTTCGTTAAATGGTTCTTTCTTTTCATTTATTTTGGAATCTATGCAGTCGTTTTACAGACTGTATGTGGATCAGTAAAGTGCAGCGCTCGCTCCAAACAAAGCTGTTTGTGTGTCATTTCAGGAAGCTGTTAAAACTCTCCCCTGCTTTCCTGTTCGCGCCACGTTCTTAATAATTCATGTTCGACTTAGGTGTTAATGGACGATGGTCCAGCCCACGTCAGGAGGAGACAACATCCGTCTCTTTTCCTGTGTGCGTGTTCATGGTTTTGTCACATGTTGTGCCTGAAAATACATGTCAACTGTGCGTCGCCCCATCAACCCTCAGATGTGTATTGACCCAGTGGATCATTAGGGTCCGTGAGGCTTGTTCATTACTCTGCTCATCGATCTAGAACATTTCTATGACCAAGGAGAAGGAGGAAGGCAACAGCTTTTCAATGAAGCTGCTTTCCTGGCTTAACTAATTCATGAAGCTGTGTGTGTGTGTGTGTGTTTTGTGTCTGTGTGTGTGTGTGTGTGTGTGTGTGTGTGTGTGTGTGTGTGTGTGTGTGTGTGTGTGTGTGTGTGTGTGTGTGCGTGTGTGTGTGTGTGTGTCTGTGTGTGTGTGTGCGTGTGTGTGTGTGTGTGTGTGTGTGTGCGTGGTTGCTGGTTTACGGTTGACTTGTTTGCTTACTGAGGACATGCGGCGCATTCATCAGGTCAAGTGTGCGTGTGTGTCAGGGCCAACACCTTATCTGCCAGTTAAACATGTGATAACGTTGTGCTGCTGCTCACTTTAACACAATCAGGAGCCAGTGACACGTTTATTGGTTGTTCTGCACGTTCAGGGACTAAACACACACTTAATAACCACACACACACACACACACACACACAGAGCGAAGGAGCTGCATGTCAGGGCTGTAATCTTAAATGTGGTATGGGTAACCACGCCGTGAGTCAAAGACGCCTGCACGCACCCAGCAACGTTTCGCCAGATTTAGGATGATTTCAGTTTCTGCATTTTCAGTAAAGTGAGGTTTGCAACATACTAAATAGAGCATCAAACATGTTTCTATTATGAAATCTTATATTTCTATTTTTTTAATACACAGTTGGCAGGTTAGTAGGTACATGTAGCTGAAAGTAACACCGCTGTCACGGAAAAGTTTCCTTCTGGTTCTGATCAGCTCTGAGCTGCAGTTCTGCATCACACACGGGCTCGATTCTGTCCTTTCCCTCAAAGGCCTGTTTGTCTCACTTCACACTCAGGCAGATCTTTGTTCGCTTCAGATGAGCCGCCTGTGCATCTGACGTGACTAAGTGTTGCAAATTAACACGCAATCCGTGAGCTCACGCTAAATATCATAGTGAGCAGACAAAGCTGAACATTGCTGCACATGAGTGTACGACATCCAGAAACTTGGGAACATGATGCAATTGAATGACATAAAATACAGAGGACGTGAAGTGACGACATAAAAGTCAGAGGCAAAACAGAGACACATCTGTTCCAGGAGACTGATGTGGGACAGACATTTCAAATCCGAGTCAAAGACATTGTGGTTCACAGACAGGAAACAGTTCCCGAGAAAACGCATCAATGTTGTTCAGGAAATTTGTGGATAACAGGTTGAGAAACGCACAAAAACAACAGACCAACATCGCGATGGAACAAGCTGTCGTATTCTTCTTCATCACGTGAAATCAAAACGCCGCATTCGGCCGAATTTCAGTTTTTCCTCAGTAATCCTGCTCTGACGTGGTGTCACTTTACTCACAATAAGGAAGAAATCAGTGGTTGACTCTTACAAAAAATAAAACCATCCATAACCAGCAAACAACAAACAGGCGACATCCTCAATCTTAGTGTTATTATAAAAAGCAAAACGTCCATATGTGCATTTTATTTATCTCTATATATATCTCTGTATATCTGTGTGTGTGTGTGTGTGTGTATCTATCTATCTATCTATCTATTTATATATATATAAAGATATATACACACAGTATTATATTGTTTTAGAATCTTTTGTGACTATCCATTATTCTGTTTGTATAAAAAAATGCTCTAAATAATTTCTGTTAACCTTATTAAATAAATAACATATAGATTTTATATATTGACCAGCTGATTAATCGACTGATCGCAGCTGTAATTTTATTTTCCATGAAAATAAATTTGATAAATTTTATTAATATGAATGACTAAAATCCCCTAAATACACACTGTGCTCATGCAGCAGACAGACAACAAACCGACTTATGTTCATTTTAATGTGTGTGTGGATGCACGAGGTGAAACGTGGACATGCTTTGAAGCACGAGGCGCCGCCACAGCGATTACTGCCGCACAATCAAAGCAATAAGAAGCGTACGACTGACAGCCAGCTTCAATAATTAGACATGAGACAGACAGATGGAAAGACAGGTGGATAAACAGAGCGACGGCTTGGATGGACGGACGCGGGCTGAATAGATAAACAGATGGACAGACAGAACGGCAGACGGGACTTTAATGCAGCTCATAAAAGGCGGAGAGAAGTGGACGGACACTCTTATAAATAGACGGAGACGCAGACTTATAGACTGGACGCTGTTTCCAGCCGGGGGTGGAGGTCTCTTTAAGCCATCAAGGCTTTTTCAGGTCTGCGGCTGCCGAGTACGTGCGGACGGTGTTTCTTACCGCAGACCTCAGTTCAGTTCAGGACATTTGAGGCCTCCCTGCACAAAGTCGGGCCTCGTTCCCACTTGTCATTCAACAGAAACATGTGAGGCCCGTCCATGTCGTAAGAAACCACAGGACAGGAAGAAGTGAAAGACAGCGTGGAATCCTGCGGCGTTTGTCCATTGTTTGTCCATTCGAGCTAAAACGCAGACGTTTTGGTGAGTCCACAGGCTTCCTGTCACACGGGGTTCACAGTTTATCCGCAGCCCAGAACACAGAGCTGTGGAAAAACTGCAGTAAATGACATAAAATGTGACGTTCCAAGTTGAACTGAGCGACAAAGTTCAGCATCAACAAAATGCCTGAGATCGTGTCACTGATCTGAGTACAGACACGTTTCACCTCCACAGTAACTGTGTTAAAGTGAGACCACAGAGAAAAGAGCGATGAGCTGTGTGTCGGGGAAGTCTCACACACACACACACACACACAGTGAACAGTAGCTGTGTCCTCGCTCTGAGGACTGAACTGTGACCACTGACCCCCCCTCCGTGGATTTTCATCGCTGCTCCTGTTCATTTATCCGTCTGTTCCTGTCAAACACATCGTGGCCACAGTTGCTGAATCGCTTCGTATCTGACAACAAATGTGAAGCTGAACAAAAACTCTGCTCTGCTTAAAGGTTAAGATTCAATTACCAACAGTCAGACTCATGTTGATGAAGAATATTTAAAAATGTTTGATATTTGAGACCGATGTCGGCAACAAGGAGGTTTTATATATCAACTGGACCACTTCATTCATATTCCTATTCAGACTCTAGAAGCAAAACCGAAAAGTTCCCGCCTGCACACAAGCGGACACAGGAGTTAGAGTTCAACTTTGACAGGTGACCTACAGCACGAGGCCAAGCCGTGGAGGAAACACACCAGCAGCACTGACACTGGCGTTCCGGCGACAGAACAGGCCGTGACATCGTTAACATTAATGAATGCAAATGAAAACAGTCGAGGCCGTCTCGGTTGGACGATGAATGCAGCCCACCGCCGGCTGCGGCTAAATATTTCATGTTCCCACCCAGACCTATCTGTCAGCTCTGCGTACGCTGGCTTGTCTGGACCATCCGTCTGCTCCGCGAAGACTACGGACGTCGGCTCCATCCGTCTCTCCCCGCAACCCCACTTCTGTTTCCTCACATTCATCCATGCAGAGCAACTGTAGGAAAAAAACGGAGGAAAACTTTGCCAGAAGTTGCGGGATGACGTCACCTCGATGTGATGTCAAACTTTGCTTGAGACGTTTGTCTTAAAGAACGTGAAAGAACAGCCTGCAGATAAAGGATGAAGCTCCGCTTGCGTGTTTGGCCTGTTGCTTCCCTCTCTGCTCCTGGGAGCTCGGCCGCATTAGTTTTATGTTTTTTTAGTTCATTTCAAAGGCTCCGTTGGTGCGTTCGATTTAATCAATGAGGCTTTTGTGTGTGAAGTGTCTGCCTGCTGCTAGTTTCTTTATTTCAAACCATAACTAGTCTACAAACAATACAAATCACACACGTTCAAAAACAAAAACACAAGCTTCTCAAACAAACGTCAGCCTTACAATAATCCTATTCACGTTTTGGCGTCACGTTGAAATGATTTTCTGTTGCAGATCTGAAGGCGAAACACAGACTAAAAAGTGAAAATGTGAAAAGACAATTCGAGGCATGTCCTTCATTTCACAACAGCGGTTTGATGAAAGTTTAAAATTAAAAGGGGAAATAATCCTCCAACCTAAAGAACCATAAACCCTGTTTGTCCTGCTCATGAAAGGGTTTGTGAAACATCGCCCCCGTGCAAGCGCTCTCAACAATTCATTTCATTTAACTCATTTTATTTAAGTGAAACGCAACGATGCACGGTGCTGAATAATGGGGCCTTCCAGTGACAAGCTGTCGTACCACTAAATGTGCAATAATGTCACTTACTTTCTAGATAGATTCACGAGGACAGTCTCCAAAAAATGAGACATTTATTGCAGTACTTTTGCACGTCTGTGCCACAGTATTTATTACAGAAGAAATAAATGAATGTAATAACTGTTTCCCCTTTCAGACCTGCACTCTAGAGGACGTCTGCAGGATCAGGTTCCTGTAGAGTTTCACTTTCAGACATGCGGCTGGCAGCGGGACATCGTCGTGAAGAAATACTTCAGCGAACCAGGTGACGGGTGGAGCTTGGGCACTTCAAGCAGCGGGCGGGACGTGACGCCATGCCACAGCAGGCAGAAATCGTGTTAAAGCGATGAGATTTCACACGTCTTTGCAAAAATACAAACGAAGGCATAATTCGATTTTCTGTTATGTATTAGCATTTTTAAAAAAGGAGGCAGGTGTGTTTGACAGGTGCCTCGTTCATTGTGGCTGGGCGAGGTTCATTTTCCACCCTGCTGCTCACACACTCAGAGCGAAGCACATTCACACAATCACACGATGCCCTGAAGGCACAGCTGAAATACACACACACACATACACACACACACACACAGCAATGACCCTGTGTAACCTTAACATTTTCATTTGTGTATAAAGCAAATTCACCTGCAGCAGCTTCTCGACCAACACAGGTAAACTGCTGAGCCCGACAGTCAGACACAAACTCCTATTCTGGATGTTCTGTGTGTAAACGTGAGGGGTCTGATGAGACACAAACGGACGAGGGGCACAACTTTACAATTTGGAGTCTGTGCCCAGGTTAACGGCAGCCGACCACAGCAAATTAAATATTAAGCACTGAGCCGAGGGTCAGGAGGGTCCGAAGCCGCTTCATGTTCCAAGCAACAGGCTGCGGCTGCATGTGAAAGCGAAGCAGTCGTCAGTTCTCATTTTACACTGACACCACTCAGCCCGATTGTTTTTTCAACCTGTCGTCATGTTCAACCACCATCACAGAGAGAATGTGTCCGCTGGACCGTTAACACGGTGGGACGCCAACCTCACATGCAAAGCAGGGAATCACCACCCAAACGTCAGCACGGCGTCCTGCCAAAGACCCCGAGAAACGTTCATCAGGCCCATTTTGCTGTTAAAATCCATGTTTACCTTCACAGATCAGCGAGGTGAACTGCAGAACCCAGAACCTTTGATTTCAGATTTTTCAGATCGTTTCCCTGTTTTCAGCTAATTGAAGTTTGTTCAAGGCGACGCACGTCCGCTGTGCAAGTATAAAATGAGGACACGTCCGAATGTATCAGATGTGATTTTTTACTGGATCTGAATCTACTATCAACAACACACACAAACAATCAGATAAAATGAACATCTGATTGGTTTGGAGCTTTTGCAGAGGACAGTGGCTATAAAAGCCATTTTCTAATATAAGCTTGTCCCACACGGATCTGAAGTGATTACAAAGCAAGTCTGCAAATAACTAAAAAATGATAAACAATAAACTGAAACTCTTGGAAAAGAGTCACAAAATAACCAAATATAGACACAAAAATAAAAATAGTTGAAGCAAAATGACAGAAGGACTTCTGCTGAAATTATACATGAGGCAAGTATATTTCTACCAGCAAATATGCAATTTTGTTTTTAGTGTCAGCGACAAAACTTCACGTCTAATTAAGCCTTTAATTTAAAACTTTAGGAAATTTAGGAGCAAATGTTTTTCAGCTTTACACCAAATACAGTCATAACTTGTTTCAAGAAATAACACAATTAATTTCAGTATATTTTAAAAAAGGTATTAGTTATTATAAATGTTGTTGGTGCAGCTAAATATTGCGCTTCACAGCCCCCCGGGCCACCCCCTGGATCTGCCCCTGGCTGTATGCGCACAGAAACACGAGGGAAAAGTGAAGAACGGTCACAGCATCTCTGCTAACAACACACAGACATCACACCTGAGCTTCAGTCAAGTCATAGTGAGGAGGAAGGAACCAGCGTCAGGACGCCGCTGCTGTTGAGCTGCTCGTCGTCGTCGTGAGAAAACGAGTAGAAAGTGCAGATGTTTGTGTTCAAATAAATGCAAGTAAAAAAATAAGTATTTACAGGTTTCTGAATATTAATAACAGATATTCAACGTGTTTATGTAAGTACCGTCACAAAGTATTTGTACTTTCTTAAGTAGGACCTGAACTGGACATACAGTATCTTCCGGGCTCTGGACCTTCTCTTTAAGCACAGTGGCCCAGGTCCCCTGAGAGTCTCCTGGTTTTTGTTCACCTCCCTCAGAGTCCCGCTTGATTTCCACAATGAAACACAATCCGGTGATTTGTGGCATATATATATAAACCAGCATGGACCTAAAACTGAAACGTGCAGAACAAAGGGTCTCGAGAAACCTGAAATGTGTACTGAGGACAGAAATCTCCCACATCCAGACGCTGCTTATCGCTGCAAAACCACATGACTCGACCTAAACAGCCCCCATTTCCTCCTGCAAACACTGCGAGGTGTGAGCCGCCAGTTAATCCATTCTTCTCACAGTTATCTCACAATAATCAAGTGGCTTCTCTCCTGTGTGCTCCATCTCCATAGTAAGTTCCACAATAACAGCTCGGATCATTTACATCCAGGAGTTAATATCCTTCCTGTCTCTCCTGTGCTAAATATTATGGGGTTTATTGTGTCCATTTGCACCTGAACATACACCAAGCGACTCTTTCCCTCCTCAGCGCCACAACCAGGCAACAAGGTTCCTCACACGCCATCATGTTTGGCATTTTGATCATTATCAAGCCGTAATCGAATTGACTGAAGCTGCACGATGCCCGAGGTGCTTCAACAGTTGAAGTGGAGAGAGAATCGTGCGTAAAAGCCCCCTCCGTCAATTTGACACAGTGCCACAATTGCATAATCTGATGACTCTAGCAGGCTATATTAAGAAAAGGTGGTAATAATGCAAACAGCTCGAAGCCACAGATGCAATGCACGAAACACACACACACACACGCGGTGCATTCACACGTACAGCCAATCAGTTTGGCAGCGGCGAGCTGCGGAGTTAAGAGTCCTCGTCAATCACTGCTGCATCTCGGAAGCAGGAAGAATAAAACAGATATCAGCTGAGAATACAAAGAGCGTCTGCATAAAGACACGTGTTACCGAGCCGCAAACACGGACGTTTCCCTTTTCCCTCCGAAACTACATTTTACTGCACCATCACCATTTCAGCAACCTGCCAATCAAGTGAATCCGCAGACTGACAATACGCATCTGCACTTTATCTGCTCGGCGCTGCTTTTAGGAGACTGAGCTGAACCTTCATTAGAATGTGTCTCGCGTGACGTGTGGTGCCTGTGGCAGCGCCAACGTACTGAGGACGGGGGCATTCGCTGCACTTATTTAGTTGTAGAGGTGCGTACTGGTCCAGATGTCGTCCTATAAGTTAGTCCCTCCGCGGGTGTTCAGAGACGCAGCGACAGATGCAGCTAAACGTCCAAACATTGAACGACCACGTGTGACTGTGCGAGCTGCTAAACTTCAGAGACACAGAAACGCTTGATTTTGCTTTGGACCCAGTGAAGTTGATCTGCTCTGTCCAGCAACAGGTGCACGTGGTGTTTTTTGCAGCAGCTGCCACAGAGACCAGCGTTGTTGTTCCTTTATTGGAACATTGCTTAGTCACTGGTCTTTTGACGCTGAGACAGGCCTGTCGCCTTCTCCAGAGTCAATATTTGCTGCAATTACACAAACGCAGGAGAAGATGGCAAAGTGGAGAGTAGTGGCCGGGCTAACGAGGAAATAAAATGGTCATCTACCACCACGAAAACAAACAAGTGGGCACGAAAGAGCAGCTAAAAGCAACACGTACGTTTGTGCAGGGGGACAGAAGCTCGGGTGCACGCTCGGACCGAAAGGCTGTAGGTAGAAAGTGACAGTCCCCAGACACTTGGTGCCGAGTTCTGTTTGGGTCACTTGGACCTGACTGAGGGGGAGATCCAAGTGCCCAGTGTCACCTGTAAGTCTCCTCTCAGCCATTTGTCACAACCGATTTTTCAACAAGCCTAATTCAGTCAGTGGTTGTGTGTCGGAGATGCATCTGTCCATGTCCAGCCGTGATAGAACCGCATCCTACGGCTGCAGCAGAGCTGGCTGACCATGTGTGTACTGTGCACTTGGCTTCATGACAGGAGACAGGCCAGGAGGACGTCCTTGAAGACGTCGTGTCCCATCTGGCGCTAAACGTCGCGGTGAAACGTTGACAAGAAAGCAGATGAACCAGAACCTAAACAAGAGGTGATGTTCACAGTTTCCAAAGCCAAAACCGTCTCTGTGGGACGGCGTCCACATGAAAGAGAACGAACTCTGTTTCACACAAGTCGCAGGTGACACGAAATGTGCGTCTCGTCGGGATTAAATATGAAGTGTGTGGTGCAGTGACTCACACATCACAGCGCGTTTGGCACCTAGTTCAAAGGAGCCAACAGTTTGGTTTCCGGCCTGAGTACGTGGACTTTGGGTGGGAGCCAGGGTCTAAGGCCGAACAGGGTTTGTGTGTTTGTCACTGATCCTCGAAGGCAGAGCTGATGATGCCGGAATGTTTGAGAAGCAGAAGAAGAAATAAAACGTGATGATAACTGTGCAGTTTTCCACAAGTTGGAGCCTGCAGACGATGGCGTTCACACTAAGTGCTGGGCCGTGTCCTAGGGGACAAGGACGAGTGGACAGAGCTAAACGCACGATCACGACTGGGATCTAATCAGTCGATCCACTAGCTGAGGTGGTCTGGGCTGCATGTGGCCGCGTGGTTGTTGTCATGGAGGCGTGAGTGTTTGCGCCACACATTGTCATTGCTGCAGGAAATCGTGGTTTTAGTGAGGCGACGTCAACTCTTAACGGAAACTCAAACGCTTTCTTGTGCCATGACACAGGAAACGTAGTATTTCCATAAAAAGCTTCCTTCACCATCGCAGTCCGAATGACCCCAGCTGACGTCTTTCTGTTGTGTTCCACTCGGCTTTGGGGGGGGCACCGCGCCACATAATTGAGCTGAGACTCAAATTCATGCCACTGTAATAAAATGGGGCGGAGCAGGTTTGCAGGGCAACATTTGGACGGCGATCTAATAGTTGTTCTATGCGCCTTTTCACGAGGCTGTGGAAAGTTCAGCCTCTAATAAAGCTGCAGCTCGGCTTCGCCTGCTTCCCATTTCGCCGTGTTACTGCGGCGCGGCCTAACGCAGCCCCCCTGTCGCTACGGCTTCATCACTTTCATTTACGGCGATTACAGCTCCAGGCTCGCTGCCCCTCGTCTCCGTTTCTTACGAACACGGCGACGTCCTCAGTGCCCACCTGCCTCAAGTCAGTGTCCGTTCCAGGCCATGGTGCCTTGAAAATCGATGTAATTGTTCTTTTGACGAGGCTGAACTGAGAACAGACACAAAGCCACTGGACATCCTGACACCTGTTTCCTGGTTCAGCATTAAAAGCCTCTGATTGGCTTGATCGTAACAGCTGGACGTTTTACATGACGTGGGGTTTTATTTTATATTTAACAAAACGTCTGGACTTTGGAACAGAGGTTGTTCGAAAAGCATTTTGACAAGAATCAACATTTGACACTTTGTTCATTCATTTAAACTATGTTGTTTAAGTAAATTAATTTATTCAGAAAGTAATTAGATAATTCAACAGCTTGTTAGATGAAATAATTAAATAGAAAATAAACGATGAACTCTGAGCATCAGGCAGCCTGGTTTTGTCCTTTAAGTTATTTAATACAATATTAGACTGAATTATTCGACATGGTTTAAGAAAAAAACTGAAATCCTCATTAACTTCTTGTGTAATTTCAGTACATCGGGAAACGGGTTTATACATCAAAACTGAATCAAATCCCACTTTTCTTCACCTGATTTTACCTTTTTATAAACGACCATTTGCTTTTCTCTCCGACTTCACCTGCTGCCTCTGTGAACCGGCGGGCGGTGAGAGGCTCCGTATTGATTATTAACAGACAGCCACTGTAAATAATACATGACTGTTTGGGTGGTTATTGATTCCATCTCACCCACCGCTTTCACAAATGCAACCTACTGCACGGCTGACCCAGGCTGTCCAAACCCGACCACGACGGTCCCTGGACCTTCTGATTCCAGCTGCTTTCAGAGCTTTTTGCAGCCGGACCAGTTAAAGACATAATTCTGTTTTATCTCCTTCACCATCTGACTGCACAGAGGAGACAATAATGACGTGAGTCCTCAGTAAAAGCCGAGAGTCCTCGACGGTGAGCGCTGAAGACTGGGTCCAACTGAACCGCAGAACTGATGGACCGGGACTCACCACGGCAGCACAGTGTGGACTGATGGACGTGAGGTGAACAAGGCTTCAATCACCGGCTGCAGCCTCTCCAACAGTCCAGGGACACGTGTGTGTGTGTGTGTGTGTGTGTGTGTGTGTTGGGGGACGTGGGCGTGAATGGCTGCGTGTCCGTGTTTGTCCTGAAATGGACCGGGGACGTGTCCAGGGTGGACGCCACCTCACGATCAACTCTGCTCTTCAATGTCCTCAGTTAACTGAAAGACATTAACACACCGGAGACACAACAGCTTCACTGTCAATCAGGGCTGTCACACACACACACACACACACACACACGGACACACACACGATGATGTGACGTGAAGAACGAGGCAAGTCTGAAGGAAATGAAAAGATAAAAGTAGAACCAGCGTCTGTGGTCACAGTCCTGCGCAATAAACGTCAGACTGACGATCAGCAAACGTTGGCTTCAACAGGGGGGGCGGTGCTGAGGCAGGAGGCCGGTCCACACGGGTCCGTAACCCGACTGGGACCAAGTCAACACCCGCTCAGTTAATGCAGGACCCACACAGCTGCTGGCCCAACGGAAACGGACTGAACTCAGGTTTGTATGAATCCACGTGTCATTTTTATCCAACTGCATCAAAATAAGGATTTGAATGAGTGTGTGTGTGTGTGTGTGTGTGTGTGTGTGTGTGTGTCTGCTGAATGACAGAAACACCTTTAGACTTTCAGTGTCTGACAGAAAATGCACTTCACACATTAGTTGACGGATAAGACGCTGAAACCAGCAGCTGCTTCACGTTTGTGTTGACTCAGATTCGCTGATGGTGGAAGTTGCTGGTTGCTCTCATGTCCGTCGGTTGCTGGTTGCAGCTCTTTCAAACATCCACACGTTCACAGCACGCGCTCTCCCGTTTGTCGCCGTACTGGCAGCCACAGAAGGATTGTCGCGGGTCCACCTCGTCCTCTGACAGACCCCAGGAAGTGCTGTCGGAGCCCGGTGGACGGGGGTCACAGGTGCACGTCCAACTGCGGGCGCGTTATGCGGGTCTCTGCCCTGAACTCGGACTCACAGTGCGGCCGTGCACGATCAGTCCACGGACGCAGTTTCTGACACGAGGGGCTTTTTGAAAAGCCCGATTCCATCCACTCAGCTTCCGTCAGGTCCACACACACACACACACCATCCCTACCCCAGCCTCGGCCTGTAACATTTCCAAAAATTACCAGCCACACA